>OX411781.1:4640260-6032760 GCA_948252455.1 Acleris cristana | reverse complement strand
ACGGTGACAATACGATAACAGATCAAACACGATATTGTTTTTACCATGTTGAATAGAGGCCCTGTTATGTTATTGTTTCTAACTCGGCCGCCATTACAGTCAAGTAAATAAGAGCTATCAAAACGTTGACAATAAGATAACAGGTCAAAAACAATATTGTTTTTGCCGTGTTGAGTAGAGGCCCGCGCGGTAACCGCCGCATTGGTTCATGTTACGTGGCGCGGAGGATAGTATTTGGACTGTAAGCTGTAACCGCGGCGTGTGCAGGCACGCCGCTGGCGGGCGCGCCGGCGCTGCTGGGCGCGCGGCGCGCGGTGGCGCCGGCCGCGTGCGCCGCCTGCCCGCGCCAGTACGCCACGCGCGCCAAGCTGCTGCAGCACGTGCGCGCCAACCACCCCCACCTGGTACAATTACTGGACATTTAACTACTATATTCCCAGCTTCTTAATTGCTTTCGGCTATCCCGCTTGCACTCGCAACTGACAGACACTCGTGTGTCATAGAAAATCGAACATTGGCGATAGATATTAGGAAAAGGCAACAAATAGGTAAAGGCAAAATTCGTAAACGATCACCAAATTTGGTTAGGTTAGTTTTTGGTGCTCATATTAAGTGTTTTTTGGCGTTATATTTTAGTATTTTACTATATCTGGTGATCCGTTAAACATAAGCCTCAGGAAAATGGAAGGCAATTTTAAATTTTAAGAAAAAAATGGTCAAATTATGCGAGCCGTCAACTAAGTTTCAAAGTATACACTTGTTATAATTATAGTAATTCTGTATGAAAAATAAAATATGTTATTAACTTTTTCAAATCATCAGCTCGAAAAGACCTTGCTTATTATCATCCGCTACCTATCGAACGCTCGTCGCGACATTTAAATTCTGATTTAATTTCATTTTTAATAATTTTGACATTGTTGCCAATCTCAGTGTAATTTCGTAGACTTTGAAATGCAATGCAACTATCATATCATCCGAAGGCGTCCACTGCTAGACACAGGCATTTACTATCAATCAACTAAACTAATGTACCTACGCTTTGAGCAGCTGAGTAAAAAGGCCTACTGCAAAAATAAAATGTTATTATGCTTCGTTAAGTAGCATAAACCAATTTGAAACCAAATGTTGATATAAACTTTACTGTAATTTTATAGGCACCACCTGTTACAATGAAGAGATCTTCCAAATGAACATAAGAAGTGAGAAGATTATGGGATCATTTCCAATGATGAGTATGGGATGTAATTTACTTATTTTACAAGTATGTAAAAAAATATCTCTCTGGATCAAAAGTCTTGTACGTTCCCGGAGGTTCCAGAAACACAGGGGAATCACGATTCTGATTATACCTTATGCAGTCAAAAACGTAAAAAGATAAGAAATCTTAGGAGCAATAATATAATTCCGACGTTATGTACGACGCGAAATAAAATGAAGGAAAAATCTATTGGACTTTTTATTTTCAATACTATCATCTATATATAATCTCCCTGGCTTTTAAAAACCTCAATGTTCCTTTAGTTTTTATTAAGATCGAAATAAAAAAATGTATGCAGGAAGCTTTTTTATAAAAGCAAACAAAAACACCACCAAATGGTAAGTGTGGTTCAAAGGAATTGTGTTAGTCACAACCCCAAGAACTAAAGGTTAGTTCGGACTACATTAGTAACTTAGTCGAGTTGTAACCATTTAAGTTGTAATATGTTACTACTCTATTAAATTTTAGTTGTTCAGACACATTTAATTACTAAAATACTGGCTACTCGACTAAATTACTAACAGAGTCCGAGCTAGCCTAAGATGGAATGCCTCTTAGTAAGTAAGTAGGCTCTATGATAGAATTTTTACCTGTTGTCTTACCGGAACACATCAATGCAACAAATAACTTAATTGAAATGTCTATACATTACTTTCTTAACCTTTATTTTTTGAAGAACCTTCTGTTTTTCCCGCTACATGTACCTACAACCAACAAAATATATTAATGTTAATCTCTTAACACTACGTTACATCCCTCAATTTTGTCTGCTATTGCGACAAGGTTCTACAATAGGCGAGGAATCTGTTTTGTCGAAAATGCGCTTTAAATAATCGTGGAGCAATGTTTATATTTAAACCCGCGCACTCCAGCAACGGCGTTATTAGCGTAAACATACCACAATCCACGTACAATCTGCCGTGTCCCGGCGGTAGTTCACCGTTTTATTGGCTTATTCCTAGTTGTCAATACTCACTCAATACTCAATACATTTATTGCATTCCACATAAATTTTACAGATGTTGTTGTAATCATAGTTATATTATAGGTACATGTACATGATAATGATGGGTTTTTTTTTCCAGTTGTCCGCAGTGTTAACAACTTGGAATAAAAATTCCCAGTTGTCCGCACCTAGTAGGGATTTTTTATTCCCAGTTGTCCGCACCCATGTTCGTTTTTATTCCCAGTTGTCCGCACGGCGGACTACGGGCACCTACGGGTAAAAAATCCCAGTTGTCCGCAGTGTGAACAAAGGGGTGCGGACAACTGGGAATAAGCCGTTTTATTAAGTTGAGTTTTTTTTAATTAGCCTGTGTTAGTGTCCCACTGCAGGGCAAAGGCCTCTGCCCTTTTTGCTATTCGTCCATATTCATTGCATGCTCCCCGCAAGTAATTAAAATCTTTAATTAGAAACAATAATAAGTACACCGTTCCGGATGCACACGACAGACATGCCCAGCCAAGTCCCACTGGAGCTTCGGGGTCTTCACTTGACAGCTGCTAAATTTGCGATACCGGTCTGAAGGACAGTTAGTAAGTATTTGTTAAAAAAACATATCTAAACCGTCCCGGGATCACGATTCATCCACCATAGCAAATTCTATTAACAATCGGTATTGACCAATTCAAAAGTTTTTATTCCATCCGTGCTAACCATTGGGTTTAACCGTGACAGCATTGATGGATTCAAAACTTAGCTGACAGTACAGTACAAATTTTTTTTTGTGAAATAAAACACTGGGAAAAAATCATAAGTTTCCACCAAAATAAATGGATTGAAATTACTGGGAATAGCCAAATAAAAAACAACACGTACCTACTTACTAAAATTGACCAAGATATAAACAGACATGAAGTAGTTAAAGATATATATTGTAAATACCTTCTGTTATTTTATCTACATACACTATAATGACAGCTAAAAGTAACTGAATAACATAATATTTAAAACGTCAAGTTTTGGGACCGCCGAATATCATCCGTGATGAGTTGATGTCACATTAACGCTATAGGTATTTAAAATATAATCATCAATAACCCATTAAATGCACCACCATTTTTAATCTAATTGCGCGGACCGATTCGATGTTGACTTGCTATTAAGATACCTATGTTTGGTCCTTGTTATTCGTTGTAGTGACAAAAGAGACAAAACCTGTTGCGTATCGTGTATACTCGTTCAAGCCGCATTGCGCCATCGTTGAGATACCTATAACGCTATAGGTAGTATAGCATATATAAGGCAGTGATAAACGTTAACCATACGTAGAACGTCGAGTTCGATGCTTCGATGTCAAAATTAAAGAGATGAGTGTGTAACTACCAATGCCCGTAGATGACATGCGTAAATTGTGTTAAAATGGATTGCCACGTTGAGGAGGGTTATAAAACAAGTGAATTTTCTGATTACGACTTTGCTGAGGATGCCTTTGATTTTGAGGTTAGTGATAAATCCGAATCTATACCTAACATGGAAAATTTACTTATGTTCTCATAAAATCCTCTACAATACGGGATTATAATTAGTTTGTATTTAGACTTTCATTAATTACCTTTGAAGCAGGTGTAAGTAAAATACGTAAACAAAGAAATATGAGTTTGTGTTTCACGGCTATTTGCATAACAGTGAATGCTATAAGGGGAAAGCCTGTTAACATGTAATTTATCTTTTGAAATTCATCTTTTATATGGAAATTAGGTTTGGTTAGGTGCGTTTTATTTGAGGAAACCTTAAAACATCTGATTGTGTTGTTAAAGTTATTGTTTGTGTCAGTCACAAGATGGCGCCAGTGGTACCAGGTAATTAGTATGTTTAACCAAGAAACGCCTTAGTTACGTGCACAGACTAATAAGAGATACTACGTATCAGACGAACAACTGCCTTGCAGCCATATTAACCAATAGAGATTGCCTAGAATTGAATTTGACAGTTTTATTTTTTTTAATTCGATTCCGTTTGAAGGCAAAGGTACTAAATGTAAGGAGCCTACGCGGGCAGGGGTGCCCTTCCATACATTTAATTTCTAGGTAACTAAAAAAGAAAAATGAAACAACTTCGCCATTTCATTTATTTTTATTTTTTAACTTTTTCTTATATTTATTGAAAGCTTTCTGTTGCATTACAGGCAACGTCTTATTTAATCTCGAGATATCCGTGACTTTCAAAATTCTATTTATCGTTTTACACCAATTAAACACTGTTAATTTAATCGTAACTAAAAGAAAATATTCAATTACAAAACTTTTGTGAGTCTCACAGTTTAGGAAATCAAACGAATACTTGGACAAAATTAGCCGTTTTATTTCCTGAGTGATAAAATTCATTATGGAGCTTTTGTTCCAAGTATTTGTTTGATTCCTGTACAATAATGCCGAAATATCTCACCGCATTTTCTGAAGGGTAGGTTAGTCTTTTTTTTACTATAGAGTTGTACTCTCTTCGACTGATCCAACAGTGTATGGAGCTTTCAGCTGTTGTCAGATCAGTCGAACACCGGTCGCACTTTGTTTGGGTTATTTTTCTGACTAACCACCCTGCAGTATATGCGCGTGAGTGTACATTCAATCTTTCACGCCGAGCTTGTACTTCAATATTTTCTTGTTCCATCGTTGGATTGTCAGGAATCAACGGACTCTGAGCAGTCGATGGATTCTGAGAGGAGGTGCTGGTGCCAGGTTCCTCAGCCTCTTTGGGCTTGAGAAGATTTTTTAGTTTTATCAACTGCTTACCAGAATCCTCCTCACAATTAAATGACGTCGAGTGAAATGTTATAAACCTCGTTATTAACAGTGATTTAAATGTGTTTACAAAGGTGTGGCAATTCGGGTCATTATTTCGGAAATTATAGGCGCGAACTTGACCAAAGAAATTTTCGATTGGGTCCGAGTTGAAATACCTCGGCCGCATAATTTTAATATTTTTGAAGAATTGCCACAACCTTATGTAACTTTTTAATGTTACAATCCAATTTTTTAATGAAGGCACAGATACTTCCCCTCGTTTTTCATCAATATACTTCATTTTTTCCATTTTTTTCAATTGCTTCTCTCCAAAACTGATGGTGTGGAGATTTTGCTGTGACAGCTTTTCGTAATTTTTTTCCTCGTGTGTTCTTTCCAGTAAGCGTAGCTCCGTTGGTTGAATCGAAAAGATGATCGAAAAATTTCACTGTTTCGGCAGTATTTTTAATCGTTTCGCTTACTGGTGTCCCATCTGGGTAGCAAGCTGTAACAAAAAAACTTGATTATTACCTTCTACTTTTTAAAACTAAAAATATTAACGTAAACCATTCTTCGTACGTTATTAATTGGTTTGAAAACTGTGCCTGATACCTTTTTTTGCGTCACGTAATTCATGAATCAAGTGCATCAATGTAAGCTGAGGCTCTACTTTGAAATCCGTAATTCGAACTTCGTCTATTGCTATCCCTTTTGTTCTCGACGCGTCACTTATTTGCAAGAAAGTGACTGGCCGATCCGAAGTTCGAATTACTGATTTCAAAGTAGACCCTCTGATGTCCAAGCCCGTCTTTGTTAAAGAAGTACTTAAATTCTTTCTACGTTATTCGCGATTACTCAATTCTCATTTTACATTGGCAAAAAATAATGTGATGTGGTAGGTAGGTATAATATTCCCAAATGGTAACCACCTCATTAAGCACGTTTTTGAGTATAACATTGAGAGGATTGTGAGGCGACGACGATGAAATCGCGTAGCCGTCTAATTTTTTCTTAGGTGGGCTTACCACCCGCTCACTCCTTAAATCAAGTCCTATTTTCACCATTTTTGATTGTGTGTTAGTTATTATAAAAACTAGATTTGTACGTTTGCATTTGTTTTTATAATTGTTTCTTTCCCATAAATAAGATTTTCTAAATGAAAACGTACAAACCAAAATTTTACAAACTCTTGTCTGCCAACCTAATAACGAAATATATTATGGACTACACTTACGATAATCGTCTAAGTGGAGTAAGACGGCCGCCATAGTCATGCTCAGGACTCGTGTGCAGTTCTTGACCTGGGAATAAGCGTATAGAGATGACTATTTGAATTACAATCAGCTGTTCCAATATAATAAACACATGGTTAGTACGTTATGGTGAGTGTTCTATATCTATATAAATAATATACCTTCTTAAATACAAAACATATATATATATATATATATGAATATAATCTATTAATAAAATGCCTTTTCAATCATAGAAATGGCATAAAAGACTTAAACAAGACGCGAATAATAAATGACTGCGTTTATTTCAAATCATTAAGTGCAGTGTTCACCAACAATTAAACGGACGGTTAGCGGTTTGACGGTTGTCAAGTGTATTGACTAACGGCTGATTAAGACCTAATCGTCTGTTAAATTGGTTGGTGAACTCGGCCCTAAGTCTTTTATTACAACCATGTTTGGCTGTATCAACCAAGCAAAGCCTCTCTGATATACTGATTGATTGTGGATAACCTGAATGTTAAAAATAGTAAAATAGTAATAGTAAATAGTAGTGTAATAAAACTATGAAGTACCTTCATTTTGCTAATTTTCTCAGGAATCACATGAGTGTCGTTCAATTTATGGAGAAACCGCATCTCAGCATGTGTACAGTCTGATTTGTATGCATCAACAATATCGCTCCATGTTGAAATTTTCCCATCACATTTTATTTTTTTGGTGATAATGTTATTTCTAATTCCCTTTATAAGATGAGGTGGGTCGAAACTAACACTTAAAGTCATCCCTCGAATTGAAATAACATCATCTGAAAATTTCAAAACAATATTAAAAATAGTTTTACTATTTTGTCCCCCTGATTATAAATCTCATTATAAGATTGTTTTATAATAGAGATGAGGACTGACAAGTCCAATCAAGTAGTTAGTACATATTATGAAGTGTCAAAATACTGTGCTTGTCAGATTACCATTCTTTATGGTTTTCAATAAGTTAAAAATAATTTCGTGTTTTGGGAGAATGGCGTTCTTTTAATCTGTCGGAGGCTAAAATCTATGGGTTCTATTTTTTGGGCGAACCGGCGCGACGTGCAGCACACGCGATCGATGTATAGGAGTGTTTAAGCAATGCACCGCCTCTTTGGAAGCATATTTTGTGCCCTCAAGAGAGCACTTTCTGGGTCGCCGAGTTAGTGTAGTTGTTTTGATGTTTTACCATATGCTCATAATACCCTTTGAGTGACATTGTATGAAAATACCTACTTATTATACATGCACATAACACACACAAAGCATCACCATCTATAAAAAATATAGTTATAGTAAAATTAAACATACGACAACAGTTGGGAACTTACCAGTTGGTATGCCAGCTTTTTATCTGGTCTCTTCTCGTGTCCTCAACGAGGTCTTTTAATGCGGACTGAAAGGGCTGCCCCTGGTCACAAATTAGTGCTACGGGTATTAGACCCGTGTCAATGATGGCATTAAGGATCTCTTTTATTATAATTTTCATGACATCCTTCTTCGTAGATCCTTCGCAAAAGTAGAACGCAATAGGCTGTTGCCACTTGAAAATTGCCCCTCTAATCATGAACGCCAGAGCGTGGTCAGCAAATTGGTTGAATTTTTGGTTCAGATGTATCAACCCATTTAGGTTATCGTTTCGCTTGTCGTACTCTACTCCGGGCTCCAGCGACACTTCGTCGAATATAAGAGAGCAATATTTTTTATTATCACTCCATGCTGTAACCTGAAATTAAAAGAAAAATTATTTTTTCTTCCTAACTATATATTACTTTTTTTAGTGCGTGTGTAAGTCACAATCGAGAATGCAAATAAATAACAATACCTCTTCCTTAATAGCATCAAAAATTTGTTTATTGATGCCGGGTTGCACATCAAGTGCCGAAATCATTTTATTTAACGTGTTCCTTGATGGAAGAATAAACATTTTTCTAAGAAACCTGTAGGTTTTCGGGCTTTGCTTGAGTATGGATAGGGAAATCATTTTTTCCTCGTCAGTGAACCTTCTGCCCGTGAGTTTTTTTTCACTCTGGCTAATCTGCATGAATATTATTTTTTTAGCAATCGGGTTTATCTTTGATGAAAATTTCTCAAATGCTTGACTTTTTGAAAAATGCATGGCTCTTTTCGCCCTTTTCATAAAATCCAGCTGTTTTAATGACCGCTTGTACTCGTCATAAATTCTGCGACAGGTAGGCGGTAAATCTGACGCTCTGCGGATTAGCCGTTTTCGCCGTTTCGCTCCAGTTCTAGTTCCTGAAAAATATTATTTTTATAATGCACTTTTTATGTCAATCAATCAATCAATCATTTTTATTTCTTCATCATAGGTAGGTTATGTAAAGGTGATAGGTATTAAAAAAATGTAACAACTATGATGTACCTTTCAGCGTACGATGAATTAAATACAAATACTAAGGTCACAAACTTAATCCTGAATTACTTATATAATATTAAATAATATGAAAGCCAGCAGATACAAGGAACATCCAAGAATTAAATTAGGAAATGTCAGTGCAGTTAATTAATATCACTATCACCAAGGTAGTCTAGAATATTATAATAACATTTTTCCACAAGAAGTTTAAGCAACAATGATTTAAATTGACCCGGGCTCTTGGTTTTCATATCACCTGGTAATTTATTAAATAGCTTGGGACCCATCGTTAAAGTACTTTTTTTCATAAGGCTAGTTTGGCAGATTTCAAAGTGCACACCAGGGTTTCTTGGACGACAGTTGAGCCCATGTACTACTTCTCGCCTTTGAAACAGGTCAGGGTTAGAATTTACGATAATACAGCACTCATATATGTAGAGGGATGGTAGAGTTAATAGTTTTACCTAATGATTTAAAATGAGTCTGGCAACTTTCCGAGGATTTCAATTTTATAGCCACAAATATTGTATTAAGTATGTAAAAGCTTAAGAAATTAAAGTGCGTTTATTACGTCGTAACTTCTAACACACCTCGCCACTGAACATTCGCCAAATCGGGCACCACTAATACTTTTCTTATCTGTGTTATGTTTCCTTATGTGGGTTACAATAGAAAAGAGAATGAATGTCTTATCGGTAATATGACAAGATTTTTATATGCCTAGAACAACTGTGTAAATGACTGCTAGAGACTGAACTGATAGAGCATTAAGTCCGCAATTTTTAAGTTTCTGTTTTATTTAAATAGCTTTGTTTCCTTTTTTTTATTAAGTTTAGTTTTAATATTATATAGTTTCGTTTCTTTTTTATTCATGTGTAACTAAGAGTTTACAATACAAAAAATAACTGAAGATTAAACCAATTAAATACAAAGAAATTTTGCAAGATCGCAAGCTCAAAAGTAATAAAATTACCTGATCTAGTTCTACGTAGAGTTTCAGAATTGTCATCTGCGGTCACCATTTCCTGGCCTGAAAAAACATTGACAGAAATATTGTTATAACGTATTTACCCGTGAAAAAGCCCTAGTGTTACACACATTCTCATTTTCTGTTCTATTAGTAATTATAAGTAGGTATTAGTCATGTCACGACAATGGTTCAACAGGTGCACGCTCGTAAGCAAGAAATATATGAATCCCTGGTAGCTATGATGTCTTTACTTTAATTAAGACATCTCTTTTCAAACTATTGCGATTATTTAATGTACCTACCTACGAGCGAACGAGAAAATCATAGTTCAAATCACGCACGACGATGATACTGATAACGGCCACAACTTTTGTAAGAGTTCTTGTAGATAGTTCAAATTTGCGTGACATATTGAACAGACGTTATCGTAGCTTTGAATTTTGATACAAATTAATTCCAAGCAACTAAAGATCCGCTTGTACACCGGTCAATCCTGATGTCTCATTAAATCGACAGAAATACGAAAACACACCAAATATCTTGCTTCATAAGTTCATGTTCGTCTCTAAACATACACAGAGATAGGAAGTTCTATAATACATACATACATACATACATTAAATCACGCCTGTTTCCCAGAGGGGTAGGCAGAGACCACTTCTTTCCACCTACTACGATCTTGACAAATCTCTTTTGCTTCTTCCACATTCATGCATCGAGTCATGCACGCACGTCGGTTTCGGGTACTTAAAATTCGGCCCTTTTCCAGTATTTCTCCGATTTGATCGAAAAAGTACGCCTAGGGCAAACAAAAAAGGTTCTTTGGTAAACAAAGACTATACTCGAAAATCTAATTAAAACCAACGTGGGTTGCAACTAAAACATAAAAAAATTGCGTTAGTATATTTCCACTTTTTCAAAGACCGCACTAAGAATGTTTATTTATTAATTTTTTTATATAAACCTTCGATTTAAATAAACAAGTTAATTCAAGTTGCTTACACGAATACAAGATACCATGTTAAATACTTAACCATAGAAGATTTTTGGTAGCAAAACTGTTATTGCACTTGTAATACTTCAGGTTTTAAATAACATTTGGTACGATAAATTAAATAAACAATAGTTGTAAACAACGTTAGCAATTTAAATATTACATGTGTTTAGCTAGTCGACAAAATAACAGGCCAAAAGTGTGTGTGTGTCAGAAGCTACTACCGGTTCGAGAAAAGAAACTTAGTTACATTTTTCTTTTTACCAAGTGCAAGTGCGAAGTTCATACATTTGCTGTTAAGTCGCAAGTAGCAAATGTATGAACTTCGCACTAGCACTTGGTAAAGTTTGAATCAAGAATAAATTAAGTATAAGGAATCCGAATTTGGCTAGTCATTTTGTTTTAGCTGATAAAAAATCGCCATTTAACACACACACACGCCATTTAATGATTAATCACACACTATATCAGAAAATATTTGTTTTGAGATATTTTAATGTTTTTGAATATCGGGTAGAAAAAACATTGAATGCATATTCCCTATTGTTATATAAGTTTTGATATTGAAATTGTTAGTCATATCTACATATATTTTCAACGATTTGATTATCAATGCAAAAAGGTTGGCTATATCTGAAATGTTCAATTGACACTGACGTAGGTGACTTTGACACTTATAACGGTGACATATCTGTCGTAGTTTTTTTGGTCTTAAATTAGATTTTCGAGTATAACTTCTAAGCGTTTTCAAATAGTGACATTTACAGAAAAGTCATGCGTATTTTCAACGATGCCGACTGTGAATGTTAAAAGATCCTGTCGGTAATTGCAACAACTAACAAGAATGATTATTTGTTCTTTAAAATGTACATCAATTAAGCTTTTAATTCTTATACATATTGAATTTAAAAAATAAACATAAGTTAGTTTTATTTGACTCAACCTTAGTAACAGAACTTATTAACCAACTAGGTAGTAGAGTCAAATATTGGTTGAAAATGTCATTTCAATGCAGTTACCGATAATAGTCTGTTGAGGTAAGTTCTGTAGTTCACGAAGAACTGGTGGTTGACTCGGCTGCTTATGTGGTGAACCTGAAATATATTAAAATTTACTAAAAAAAGAGACAAACATACAAATATATAGGGAAATTAATACAACATAAAATACCCAAGACTCAAACAATCAAGGCTTTTCCCAGTTGTCCGCACCCTTTGGTCCACACAGACACTGGTTTTTAGGGTTCCGTACCTCAAAAGGAAAAAACGGAGCCCTTATAGGATCACTTTGTTGTCCGTCTGTCCGTCTGTCTGTCTGTCAAGACCCTTTATCTCGGAAACGCGTGAAGGTATCGAGTTGAAATTAAAACCATATACTCCGGTCTACAGTCCCTTGAAGCTGTGAAAAAATCATACTTCTACAGTTACTTAAAAAAAAAATACGGCCGTTTGTATCGCAAAAAACGTGTATTTCGACACTCTCTCGAGGGAATCAAAATGTATGGGGTATTTCCCATTGACCTAGAACTATGAAATTTGGCAAGTAGCACCGTCTTTTACTACAGGTATAGGAAAAAATCGGAAATCTATACATTTTTAATTAAATCACAAAAAAACAGGGTCTTTATGCAAGGGACGGCGGTACAAATTTTGAATTGAGTTAACCGTGTCATGTGCGCAACCCTCGGTGGGCGAGTCCGACTCGCACTCGTCCGGTTTTTTTTAACAGTATTTATCATTCCATAAATAACTAATACTGTGGAAAATTACCTGAGACTGGCAGCTGTGGGAAATTCTGGATTTCTTGGATAACTGGTGGTTGATCTGAAGATAAACCTGAAATAAAATATAATTTATGATAAATAAATGAATAGGAATATATATATGAGTAATATTGTTTCACAATTATATTTATATTTATAAAAAATACTTAAAAAGAAAACCAGACCGCATTAACAAAAATCCACTGAAAAGCGAAAAACAAGCTCTAATCTATAGAACATTGTAAGAGTAATGTACTTATTGATATTTATAACAATTTAAATTTCACTTGAATATAGGAAAAGGTGTTCCAGGCAGGGACAAGCTAGTCCAAATGTATTTTTTTTAAGAAATAGGTTTTGTAATTCATGGCTTGTCCCCGCCTGCAATATCTTTTCCAATATTCAAGTTAAATTTAAATTGTTTTAAATATCAATAAGTACATTACTCTTACAATGTTTCGAAACACTCATTTTGGCGCCTAAAATCCGCCATGTTGGTTTTTATCCTAGGACACTTGGGTTTCCGAGACAAAACCAACGACACCTTAATTTTAGAAAATCGTCCAGCCGTTTGTATTATACGAGGTAATAAAGAATATTGCATACATACATACATAGATACGCGCTAAAAACATTACCCTTCTTGGCAGTCGGGTAATAAGCTTAGTTTTATGCAACTTATTAACTAATTAATGTTACCTATAGCTGTGCTCACGCCCTTTTCATTACCGCAATTTGTTTAACCTTTCTATATGGAAAATGTCTAAATGTAATAAAATAAATTAACAGTTTAAATCTTTTTTCTCTTTGAAGAATAGGGAAGAGAACAAGAATTATGTTAACCTTTAATTTTAGATTACAATAAGGCCTTAAAATTACCTGCAGGTTCCAGTGTCATGATGTTCGAAGGACCTGGTTTGCAGTACAAGTGATCGGAATGGTGTTGGCGTCTATCATAGCAATGATCGAAGCTAACATGTTCTGAAATATAAAATAAAATATTAAAAGATGGGAATTTAGCTTAGACAGGAGAAGTTATGGAAAAAAAAACTTAAATCTCTGGCCGGTCAGAGGTTTTTAAAAGAAGTTTATTTCTATACAGGAAGTTATTTAAGTTTTTGTTACATTTTAACAACATCATGTGCTACCCACCTTATGTCACTATTAAAACGTAAACAGTAAATTATTGAATGCCGTGTGGTTGCCAGCTTAGAATAGTGCTACTCCATATCTTCCCGTGGAAGTCGTAAGAAGTGACCAAGAGAATAAAGGGTTATAGTATTGTCAGGCGATGGGCTTTCAACCTGTCACTAATATACACATGGTAAACATCTTAGCCTGTTTGTGCAAAATGTGTTTATAGAATTAACAACAAGTTGTTAGAGTTGTTGGTTATTCTGTAGTTCTGCCTACCCCACTCTGGAATGAAGGTGTGACGGTATGTATGTGTATGTAGTAAATTATATCTACAGCTAGGATTTTTATTCTGTAGCTAGTCCAATAGTTTGGACTGCATATCCAGTTAATTTTGAGGCTATATTACAAGTTTTTAGTAAAAGAAATAAATCATGAACAATTTTTCATACATAATTATGTATAAAAAGACATGTGGTATTTTTGTAGTTGCATTAATTTGGAAATCGAACTATCTATGATTCTATCTATTTATGATAGCATTAAATCACCACATGCAAAAAAATATATGAATAAAACCATTTTTTACAATTGAACACTAGTACAAGTATTGTTTAGATAAAACATACCACAAGGGAAGTAAAATACCATATTAAAAGAATGTTGTTTGAAACTGTAATGTACCACATGCTGCATGGTTTATAGTTCTTTGCAAGAATCTTGAATGAGATGATATATTATGTGATACACACGCATCATAGTGTATAATTTACGTTATGACCTACCTTATATTCAATATTATCATATAAACACACCTAGAAGAAAACATGCATAATGTGCAAAGAGTACACGCAAGAGAAATTTAAGTTTGACAATTAATAACCAATAATTAGCTTTTTGGAATTATGAACTTACCGGGATTTTCGTTTTCGTCAGCTACGCTCGGTAAGCCACTTCGAATTTCTTCCTCAGATAATAAAGTCGGATACGCGCCCAGACGTATCCGAGATTTCTCAGTTATGAATCTACGTTCAAAGTGTTTATGACACACGAACACTCTTCGTAGTTCTTGAATAGTTAAACTACGAAGCCGATCACTATTAATGTACTGCAACCACTTCTGGAGCCCTATCTCCGATGCGGGAAATTGGTGCAATTTAACGTCCTTTCGTTTACCTGCACAGTTATCAACACAGCACTTGTAGTACATTTTAGTTATAGAAATAACTAAAGTACCTACTATATTACTATTTTAAACTGAGAGGATAAGCACGGATTGAAATCAACGACACTTCACTCGATCAAGGATAAAACAGTAATTTCAGTCATGTCAGATTTTAAAAGACGAGAACTGTCAAAGTAGATGCAACATGGCGGCGGTCAATTGACATGAGAGGCGCAGCGTGGGAGGTAAATGTCCTGATCAATTCTAGCTCCAATCATAAGGCCCGTTTTTTCTGTATGAACATTATTGGCCGTGGTTACGTGACGCTAAATGGTAGGTACAGTACAGATGGCATAATAAATTTAAGTACTTCAGGTTGAATAACATTCATTAATTTCTTTGTAAAATTCGTTAGTAGGAGTACCTACATACGGGAATAATAATGCATCATAATTAGCATGAGATTATTGAGTCACAACAACAAACATGACGCCAACAGGTTATTTCAATGCTTTTGGTATGTTTATAAAGCGGTCGGTGTGGTAAAAACGCTAGGTATGACTGGCGGCTGAATGAGCGGATATTTTAGTGTGCGAGCGGCTGTCTTGGATTCAACAGCGTCGGCGGAAGACCGAGCGAATAAACGAAATAAATCGAATTGTTAGTATATGTATTAAAGTGTAGTTTCGGTGAAGTGCGATGGTGTGCGGGGACCGGTGCGGCTGCGGCGCGTTTTGTCGACGGCTTTTCTGCCGGGCGCGCCCGCCACCTAACGACAGTGATTCAGAGATCCAAGTCCCATACACTCTGGTAAATTACAACTGACAGTAATTGGTATTATTATTTTTTATTTGTGGTAAATGGACCTACTCATAATAGTTATCTTTAAGATTATACAAACATTTTTTAATCCAAATGTTATTTAAAAGCTTCTGGACGAGATATGCTTCAATCGCACGAAGGACCAAGCCCAAGAAAAGGTTTCTCCAGAATGATGGAATTTAAATATTGACCTGGGCCTGTATAGAACGTTAACATATCTACCTATCTATGGTTGGTTACCTTATCAATATGGCTGCCTTAGACCCTAAATAGTTTTTTTAGCTAACAACTTTTACGACTAGGACTACCAATATAGGGATAAGTTAACATGTTGTACATATGTATAAAGTAGGTAGGTACCCGCCTAATGCCGACAATACTTAAATTTGCCTACCTACACGTACTTACGGTACACTTTATATCATCATCATATAGCAGAATTAGTTGCTTTTCATACACTTTGGTCCAATTGGTCCACACAGTAAAGTGGTCGGCAAAGCTACAATAAAATTTAAAATAGGTATGTATCTGGCAACGAAGCTACGATATCGAATACTAAGATGCTATATTTTAAAAGAAGGTTTAGACAATATGCATAACGCTAACGTTAGCGATTTTCGAAAATTGTCAAAATCTGTGCCCTCTGATAGTATCTATATGATCAGTATCTACACACTTAAATGTTTTCTTTTTAACGTCGTTGTTACGACTTGTTTGGAATAGTAACTTTGTCTGTTTGTTTCACGGCTAAACCACTGAACCGATCTCGTTGAAATTCGGAATGAAGATAACCTGAACCCCAAGAAAGGACTTTTTACCACAAGTATTGATAGACGACTTCAACGCGGACATAGTCGCGGGTAACATGTACCTAGTCTATCTACATATAATTCTGATTTAAGGGGCCAATGAGAGATCATTCAAAACATACTTATAAGAAGTCGTTAAACTCTACATTTAGCGAGTGATGCGAATCGTAAAACATTCAGCATTCAGAAATTTCATGGACTTTGGCGTAAATTGTTACTATCTTTATATACCTACTTGTAACCTACACAACTCACAAAATTATTTTCGTTCAGCTTTTTTCTTCGATTTGGACGACGAAGGAGGAAAATGATGTCACTGAATGCTAGATGTTTTTGAACGAGCGATATGAGTTTTGTTATTAAGAGTTTATTTTTTCCCCGTGACTGAACTAAAAACAAAACTCATCAATATTATCCGCTTTGAGATTTCATTTGTTTTGTGAATCTACTTAACTAATTCCACATTTATAATTTTAAGGGGGGTAACGGGAAAACCGTTGCACAAGAGAACAAAAAAAAACATAATTAAGCTGTTAAGTCTAATAAAAAAAAATACGTAGGTACTTACATAAATAAATACATGTAACCACAAACTTAAAAATATTTTAAGAATAAGACACGAGTACCTATGAGCAATAAAGTTAGTTGATTGGTAATGCTTTTACCATTTAAATTAACCATATCGTCTAGCCTACTAGACAGAGATATAGTAGCCTAGCTCCCAGGGAGTATACAATGGTATACACATTAGCAATAATGCGATTTCTCCCACCTCCTAATACAGTCAGCAACAATATTAAGGCCGTTAAATAAGTAAGGCGGGCTGGGGTGACCTACTACGACCCAGTTCACTGTGCTCTTCCCCAAAAGGAACGCTACCTACTACTATTACCATACCATACCATTGATTACTTTGTAACACGCAAAGCTTTAACTCCACGGGGTAACCTACTAACGCCCTATAGGAGTTTTCTGGCCTACATTATTTCTATTAGAGAATTAAACCTCAGCTGGATGGCGAATCGAATCGAATTAAACATTCTGTCCGCGTCAATTTGTAAGACTGACTGTTCTTATATGTCTCGCCTGTATTGTTCCTTAACAGGTGTCAGTGTCCGGATGAGATCATAAAGTTAGTACTCGCTGCCCACCACAACAATGACGGCGCGGGTCAAAGCTCTTGAATCGTGCATTCGTCATTATAATTGTAACAAGAGGCAATTTACGTTGCGACTCCGTTATCGCCAGGTCCGAATATGCGTAAACATGCCGTTAAGCCACCACAGTCAACGTCATCGTGTGGTGTGTACGTTACGGACACGCTGCCACCTTCTTCTTAGCTAGGTCCAGATATGTATCATTTCGTCGTATCGTATCCCTGTCGCGTTGCACCGACGCGTATTAAGATCGCTAGTGAGGGTGTCGTTGGATAGGTCTTTCAAAAATTTGGGGGTTTTTAAACAATTTTTCGATTAAGGCATCCGTTTATGAAATATGAAGCTTTACTCAAAGCGCTAATTTTTGTTAGAGTCAAGTGTCCCCCCCCCCCCCCCCCCAACAGCCAAAACTACGAATGCAAAAAATCTGAAAAATATCTTAAATGAAAGCACATATAATGAATTTAATAGGCAAACTATCACGACTAAGTAGACTTCATTGGTTCTTGAGTAACAAACGGTTTAAAGGTTTATACCTACCGAAAACTTATTTGCGGTGTGTTGGTAAACTGACCGCGACCTATGTCGATGTCGGTGATAACAGTTTTCCAACGGCAAAGTTAAGTTTGTCGCGAGGTCTGCTTCGGAACCCTACACTGAGCATGGTCTGACATGCTCTTGCCCGGTTTTTAATCCTGAATTCGGTAGGTATGAGTGCGATTGTGATTTGTCACTTCCGTTTCCGCAATTGACGAACGTCGCCTAAATATATGTTTTCATAAATACCTATACATATGTTTATAGAGCCCGTTGAACAAATTGTTGGATTTGTTCACTAATATTTTTTGAACGACGGTACCGTCAGTGCTTTGGATCAAAAAATATGTCGTCATTGGTCATCATGACACTCATGGTCATGACTGCAGCAGTCATTCGGCACCAAGAATGCCATTTTTGTACACTCTATAAATTTTATAAAAATCCGTAGCAGGTTAATCTAATCGGACGCACCGGCGTGAAAGGCGCTTGCCTTGACATAGTTTATAGAAATAGGTAGAAGCGAACGCGTAAATATATTTATATTTATATTATTCTTATCCTGTAATATAATCATAATCTTAGAATCATATTTTTGATAATCAAATAACTTTACAATCGCACAATTGAGAATGAAATTCGTGAATGTGTAGTCGCATGACGCTGTAAGTAACACTGTTTTCCTTAATTAACTACATAATGACATTAATGACTCAATTTCGAATTGTCGAGTTTAAGAAAATCACTATGAGAGTCGTTTTCAAAAATATTGAGTACATTTTTTTTAAAAAGACTCATTAACTTATTAGAGAAATAAGTCCACATATTACACTCGACAACAATTGATCTATAAAAGAGTTCAATACTCTGGTGGACTAAACAGAAGCACATGGGGGTTAGCTCCACACGCGCGCTTCTGTCTAGTCCGTTGTAGCACTTGTAACCTTAAAGCAGCAAACGCACTGAGATCGGAGGCGGCGCGATGCGGCGCGTTCCCACACCAAAAAGCGTTGCGAAGGCGTTTAAGGGCAATTTACACAGTGGGCGGGAGCGGGTCGTGCACCGGGCGGGTCGGTAGTTCGGAGGGTGTTTTAATATGGAGTTATATGGAAGCATTCACACACGCGGCGGGACGGGTCGGGCGCGGGTCGGGACCACCGCACCCGCGACGGGCCCGCGACGGTCCCGCCGCGCCCTCCGCCCGGCACTACCAGCGCGCGGGTGCGGCGGGTCCGTCGCGGGTGTCCTTGGTCGTAATAACACGCATTCTTCAATAGGCATTCTCACAGAGCGCGTTGTAAATTCAACTCTATATACTCGCCATTATCATTCGATCCCGAATGCCCGCCTGCGCACCCTCGGTGGGCCCGCCGCGTTTCGGCGATGCGCTCGCCCGGCGGGGCCCGCCGCGGTTCGGCGCTATGTGTGAATACGACGACCCCGCGGGTCCCGCGATGAAAATGACATGCCCGGCGCCCGACCCGCTCTCGCCCGCTGTGTGAATTGCGCTTTATTGTATGGGACGCGCCGCACCACGCCGCCTCCAATCTCAGATGTCTCTGGAACAAACAAGCAAGAGTTGCGGAGCATGGTCAAAAAAATGCGTTAAAATAAAAGTAAAACGATATAGGAATGTGAACGACTACCTAAATGATTGATTTGGGCTGAGGTTTACGGTTCAGTTCTGTTTGTTGCAGTGTCAGCTGTCAGAGGCGCGCGACGTGCGGTTCGAGCAAGTGCTGGCCGAGCCGCTGGCGGTGGGCTCACACATCCTCTGCACCGGCACGCCCACAGAAGACTTGCCATGGTAATACTGACTATTGCACCGTCATAATTACCCTGTTATATGTCACGTTACGTCATGACTTCCAACAAAATATGAACAAAATATACTTTTGCCACTGAAGTTCTGCAACAAGTATCAGGGGCTCTACTTTGAAATCAGCAATTCGAACTTCGGATCGCCCCGTCACTTTCTTGCAAATTAGTGAAACGTCGAGAGCAAAAGGGATAGCAATAGACGAAGTTCGAATTACGGATTTCAAAGTATAGCCTCAGGTCGAAATGTAGAAAAATATTCGAGAAATATAGGTATAAGATACTCGTACATTTTCTGAAGTCTGAGGCCCTAGCCAAGACGTAAAAGCTAACTAACGTTTTTCTTTTCTATTGCTCAAAATGTATAGGATGACATTCTCGCGTGCGTTACCATAAACCACGTGGTCAACTGTCATTCCATACATTTTTACCGACAGAAAATAAAAACTTTAGTTGCGTTTGCAAATTGGCTAGATTCCCATTGCAGGTTTACAATGTCATCACGCAAAAAACAACCTTTTTTTTGGGTCTTTTTTTTACAGCAAAACGCACTATAGAGCGCCGTAGTTGAGTGAGGAAAAAGGATATTGGCCCACCTGCGCGTTTCCCTATTACACTGATTAAGGCCAATGATAGGTTCAGTCGATTGTTTATAATATAATATGCAACATGATTTGTTTTTTTTCACTTCTCATGCTCTTGAAATGTTACTTTAGTCTCTGCACATCGGGACTAAAACTCCTTATTAATCTCTAGGGATTAAATTATATTTTTTTAATTTACCTACTTCGGAAACCCATTAACAACCAATCACGTTGTTTGAGAATGGAGGATTATCGCCATTTTCAGTGATTGTGTATGGACCATTTTTAGGCTGTGGAAATAACCTCAAAATGACAACTGCGCAAAAATGTTTAAAAAAAGAACGATTTAATTTCGTGAAATTAATGATTACGTACGAATATGAAACTGTTTAAATATAGGTATTAAGGATAATTTTATTTTTTTAGGTGGTACAAATAATTTTCAACTTTATATCTGTTGGCTAAATATGCAAGCAATGTGTCACTTTGTAAAGTGTCACTTACCGCAATGATTAAAGAAACAATCGTGAAACAAATTTTTCAGAAACTATGTTATATATTTGCTAAATATTGTAACATCGTTTGTTTTTCTCGCATTCAAAGTGAAAAGTAGAGTGTTTAACGCGAGACTAAACAACCATAATGACACTAGAACCTATGCTAGAACTGTCGCTGGCTCGCTCGCGTGGCTAAACATCTCGTGTCATTATGGCTTGTTTAGTCTCTTGTTGAACAATCTACTATTACCTGTCTACGCGTGCTAAACGGTTAAACTGACTAAGATAAAATCTCCGTATTCTATCGTCTTACGATTTTTACCATATAGCAATGGTACAATATTTACGAACCACCACCTTTACTGTCAAGTTAATCCCGTCAAAAACATAAATGTAGGATATCTTTATTTTTTGTCTAATAAGTAGGTAAGTATTTGTTTCTTTTATTTTTAGAGTTCCGTTACCCGAAGGGACCCTATTATATGCCTACGTTGTCTGTGCGTCCGTCCGTCAGTCCGTCCGTGCTAACTTTAAAGAGCTGCAGTGTCTTTTGAACCATTGTAGATAGCGGGTTGTTTTTTTTTTCAGAATATGTGTTATTTTATTACGGCGGATGTGTACTAACTTTTTTAAAAGAAAGTGAAATAATAAAGCGGTCTCCATACAAAACACGTATTTTTTAATGTATTGAAGTGATAACTTCTTATGGAAGGGTAAACCGCTTCGATACGTAACGCGTTACGGCGCCAGTCTGTCTGCCTTCTTCCCTTTCTCTCACGCATACGGCAGCAGTAGGCAGGCTCTTCCTCTCTCACTCTAACCCACAGATTTAGATTAGTTTAAGTTATCATTATCACTTCTGGAGGGCGTCCCGAGACGCATAGGTTTTTTTTTGTTGTTTATACCAAACCTGAAAGAATGGGGATAAAAATAATATTATGAAACCGCGATTAGTTTGGGATTGGAATAGCTGTCAATTCATATGCACTTTAACGTAAGTATATGGTAAATCTGTCACCTCTAATCACTTTCTAATGTGCTTCGGTACTGAACCCTCTGTGCACGAGTCCGATTCGCACCTGCCCGGTTTTTCAGCGCCCCGCTCGTCCTCATCAGTCGTCATAAAACCTATGGGACGTTCTTCGAAGATCTTGTACAACACTTATATGTATTCTAAACGTGTGTTATAGGTTCGCGATAAACATAGGGTCCGGCGCGCCCGGGACCGACGCCGACATAGCGGTGCACTTCAACGTGCGCGTGCCGCAGTGCTACGTGGTGCGCAACACGCGGCGCCTCGGCAAGTGGGGGCCCGAGGAGACCACGGCATTTAGGTGAGCAGTGTGGTACGAATTTTATGAAGTTTTACGGTCTACTAAGCTACCTGGTCCGAGATTCTAGGCGGTAAAAATCATATCGTCTTTGGTCTGTTTTTTGTATTGTCAAGTTTTGATAGCTGCTATTTACTTGACAGTAATGGCGGCCGAGTTAGAGACAATACCATAACAGTTCAAAGGTACGATATAGTTTTTACCGCCTAGAATAGAGGCTCTGAGAGGCTAGACAAGATGCATAACGCTAACATAAACGATTTTCAAAAACTGACTATTTGTATGGAATTGACATATATATGGCATTGACATAATGCACTCGACGCGTACGTCTGTTAGCTTACGTAAATCCAAGTTCTTGCAATGTATCTTGTGTAGGGCCACTGTTTTAAGCAGATCGCCTCTAAAAATCTTTAGAATCTCCTCGTTGAATTGCGATGTCCCATATCCAATTGTATGGGTATAAACTCATAGGTAAACGCCAAAACCCGTCGCCGCCGTTTCGTGCCGCTAATATTGCTACTTATCCGCCGCAGATATTATTTCCCCCTTACGCACCGACTATAGGTAGGTACGAGTATATCTTATAAGTATCTAATCTATGTAGATCCTATACAAACTGTTAACCTTGTTGATCAGGATAACGCGTGCAAAATACAAGTAAGTAAGTATTATCTACTCACTTGTAATATTTGGAGGTGATAACTGATAAGATTAAAACCTTTGGAGTGGGTGGGACTAGACACTTACAAACGTCTAATAAATATTAGAAACCAATTTTTAAGGTCATCTGCAAATTATTTGCTCCTTCATGAAGTGCTAAGGTGCTAACACACGTACGTTACTCGTACTAACCTAACGCACTAGCTAATAGACGCCCATTAAGAGCCAAGCATCCAGGTTTCGGGGTCGAGGACAATTAAGTGGTACCTACATACATATATGGCGGCACAGTGACTTCATCTTTGGTTGACGTAAATGAACTACTTAATAATACCAACCTTTATCTAATCGTTTATTTGTAAGAGGTACCAAATCACTTTATGGGTTAGTTATTTTTGTTCGGTTAAATTGCGTAGCTGTCAAAAAAAAATACTTATTTAGCTCCGGGCCAAATGTTTCTCATCCCCTAAATCGGGGCAAGGCAATTACCATAAAACGCGCAGCGTTCATGTCGCACGCACATTTCACTGCATAGGTACGTAGTTTCAGGACTTTATATACCTACTTATTATTCTGACTTAATTCCAGGTCATTTCCCTTTAAGATGGGTCGTCCGTTCACGATAGAGGTCGTCGTGGCGGAAACGGAGACTTTGTGGGCGGTGGATGGCGAGCACTACAGCAGCTTCGCACATCGCAGCCCCGAGCCGCTGGGCGCCGCCTGGCTCCAGGTCACGGGGGTGCGAGACGCCAACCTCAGCGTGCAGAAGGCTGAGGCGTATCCCATGCTGGCCCCGCAGCCTGAGGAGGTTAGTTTCTAGACAAAACTCAACTCAAGACCGTTCGCGCTGGCTGTAGGGTAGGTACACCCTCGCGAGGCGCACCGAAACGCTGTTTGACGAGGCGAGGTTTTTTTCAAGGCAAGATGCGTCGAGACTATGCGAGCGCGTCTTGTTCACAGGTTCAGATATGTCAAGATGCTTAACGATATCGTGAACGATTTTCGAAAACTGTCAAAGTGTATATATGGTATTGACATAAGCGCTTATGACACGACCATCATCTGGCAGCTTACGTCAATCCTATATACATTTTCGATAAACGATAACGATCTCGGAATGCATCTTGTTTAGGGCCACTGCAATGTATGAAACACGTTTATTAAAAAAATGCTTTACCAGGATTAAGAAGTTATAAATACTCGAATATTGAATCTAAAATCTTTGTTTAAGATGGTAGGGTTTCCAAGATTCTATAAAAAACACGCAAAAAAGGTGTCATATTAGAAAAATAAAGCTATCGAGGACTATGTTTCAAACCGTAGCACGTTTAACAGTCTCAAGAAAATATCGTAAACTAGTAACATAGGCGTTATGGTTTTTGAGATCCAGATCGCGGAACACTACCGACTTTATCATATGTGGCCTTTTAAGAATACAGACAATTGGGATTGTTCATATTTTTACAATTATTCTAATACGAAAACCATTTCGAGGAATAGGGTTTTAAAGCCGTTCTGCATAATTAAGTTTTTGAAATATTTATCTATTTCGGATATTTCGACAAGGGTATATTTAACCTTTGTTTGACTTTCGTTTTCGGCTTGAAGCCCTCCTAGGTGTATCTTACGGGTTAGGCGAAAACCGCTTGAAATAGTATGTTTTGATACACTATTACAATCACTTTTTATCATTAGATATCATTTAATTGTTGTAATTTATTGGAAAATGCCAACTCAAATTTAAAATAATCATGTCATCTATAAAATGTCTGCTAAATAAATAAATAAGTTAAAACAAAACTATTGGGCCAAATACAAAAAGAATGAAATCGGTCTCTTAAAATTACCCATTCTTTCGAATTAGAATGTAAAAACCGTGAGTTATTTTTTTTGGTCTATCCCAATTTTTGTATTGTTTGCAGGTACCATTTAGGGCTAGTCTAGATGCACCGCCTTTGGAAACTGAACCAAGATGGCATCCCAACGTCTCAGCGTTGTTGCCTAACGGGATTCCTCCGGGACACCAGTTAGTAATACACGGAAGGTAAGTCAAATAAATATCAACTTCTAGTCGTAAATACTATTGACACGTTTAGAGCTAGGTACTAGCAATCATTATTATTGTTCTCTTGGTTTGCTCCATGTTGCCCTTCGCACATTTGTGTAATAGGTTCATTTAGACATCATTATTGTAGTTGTGTTAATTGGGCGTCCTTCATACGTTGAACCTGTGGTTGTAAACAATATTTGTCATAGGAATAGTGTTATTTCGAGTAAGTCATAACGGGTTAAAGTAGATAAGCTTTAGAATTTCGTGCTTGCCCTAAAGCTGGGTCCACATTACGCGCGGCAAACCCTCGAACATTGGCTCGCGCGGCGGCCGGGGAGACGGGAGACGGGGTAACTCCATAGAGGAGCGCGCCGCGCGAGCCAATGTTCGTGCGTTTGCCGCGCATAATCTGCACGCGCCTTTAGGCTTGCAGTAGATGCTACAGCAGTGTTAGCGGCTGTACAGATTATCTGCTATTAAAATTTAGCTCGTTATTCCAAATAACAGTAAATATTGGTTACAACGTAGGAACAACGTCCAATTAACACAACTACAATACAATAATGATGTTAAATGAACCTATACCACAAATGTGTACTTAACGGGTTATTCTTAACTATTTGGCATACCTAATTAATTATTCAAAGACATACTAGGCATAATTATCCCTATCCATATATCAATTTTGCAGCAGAAGTCGACTTTCGCCGACGTTCGTGAAATATATTCTTATGAACAATCCTACAGCATATTTCTTTATGGAATAATGTTTTGTTCTGGTAGCAGAATAGTTGGTTAGATTCGGTTAGAACTGCGACTCCAACAGAAACAAAACGAAACAAAACAAAAGCTGACACAACTAACATTATGCAAAAGGTTTATCTGCGAAATCTATATTCGATTATATTAATAGATACTACCTCTATAAAATTATCGATACCTAACGAACGTTGTGAAAATCTCCCTTTGTTTCGCAGACTGCGGCCCGTCCTGCACTCGTTCGCGATTAACCTGCAGGAGGCATCGCGCGAGTGGCCGGCGCCGCGCACGCCTTTACACGTGAACGTGCGCGCGCACGACGAAAGCACGCGCACGCGCCAGTTGGTCATATTCAACTCGCGCGACGTGGTGTGGGGCGCTGAGCGTCGCCAGCGCACCGCCGCGCTCGTACCAGGCACGAAGGTATGACATATTAACCGACTTCAAAAAAGGAGGAGGAGGTTCTTAATTTAGCTTTTTTACCCGACTGCCAAGAAGGGTAATTAGATAGTTTTTCGCGCGTATCTATGTATGTATGTATTTTTCTACATTTTTATTAACAGCGTAGTAGACTACTTTCATGGTCGCTATACAGTGATTTAACTCGTCGTTACGTACTTAGTGGTTTAGTGGCAAGCCCGTAATTTAAATTTGAAAAAAATATATAACGTGTAAATGTTGTGAGATGATTATCACGTCACGGGTGACCATTAAGACTATTTTATACCTATTAGTAGGTACATAAAATCGTGCAGGACTCTAAAAAATCTCATGGATCTTTAACCAATAGCACATTTAGTTCGGCAACATACTTACATAACTATGTACTATCGGCTCCTCCAGAGCAGTTGTGATACTGATCGAATCTTCTCACTATTCAAAGCTATCACTACCTACGCAGAGCAGCCCAGAGCGCTAACATTGCTCGAAAGCGCTAATATGTTGATATCCTCGCAGTGCTCTTTGCGCATCGTGCACGGGCCATCAGAGTGGGTGGTATGGGCGGACGGGATGCAGATCGGCGCGTTGGAGCACCGCGTGGCGCCGGCGCTAGCGCGCGCGCTGCGCGTGCGCGGCGACCTGTTCCCTGACCAGCTGTTCGTGTGCCCCTCCGATGACCTTCCTTCGCCAGAATGCGCCCCGTGACCTACGACTGTCTAGAAAAGGCTACACGCAATGTTTTGTAAATAACTTTGTGAAGGAAGACGGAACCCCTTACTCGGGTAGCACGCTTTGAATAATAATTTGCGGGCAACAACTGGTCTTATAGCTAATAGTCATATTACGCTATAAACCAGTATACCTAGCTACCTACGTTAGCGTTACTAGCTACCGCCGTTGCATGTCTAATGAATGTGTAGTAGCTCTTTTAGTTAAACTCATTAGGCCTCATTACTGTAATTTTGTACCAAATTAAAAAGGAGGACGAAATTCTCAACTCGCTTTCTTGTCTAAATTATCGAATTGACTATAAGCAATGCTGTCACAAATGTAGGTAAATACTTAATAGTAAAAGGCGCAATTAAACGAAATAAGAAAGGTGTCGAAATAAAAATGATTGTAAACGAAGGGTTCATTCATACCGCCGTACCTACTCAGACATTTTAGGGACAATTATTTGTGTATGAAAAATCGTCACTAAAAAATGACTTTATCTGATTTCAAAGAATTACTTAATCGTCATTAAATGACTCTCAGTGCGGCTGATAGATTGCTATTAATATTCAGAAAGGGTAGGGTAATTTTTTTAATACTGACTCTTATTGCCAAAGCAACGTGAGCAGTCGAAACGGATCTCTATAGGCCTACCCGAGGCTGCGCGGCGGCGGCAGCGGCAGCGAGCAATAACAAACAAATGCATAATAATATGAAGCATGCTATGATCAGGTGGCGATGACAAAATTCCTACGTAGGCCTATACATGTGCCTCACCTAGTCGCAGCTAAGCCGTTTAGGCTTTGCGGTTAACGGAGTTAGGTTGATATTCCACCGCAAGGCGAGGCGAGGCGAGGCGAGACGAGACGGCGCGAAAATCAGGAATCGCGCCGGTCCATTTGCACCAAAAACTATCGCTTATGGACGCGTGAGCTTGTGCGTCGTGCGATATCGCCATTAGGCTACGTAGGTATAGTGATTTTTCAATTTACAAATAGACTGAAGAGCCCTGCAATTATTTACATAAACTTCATATACTTATGAATAGTGTTTACGATGCATGAGTTTAATAAACACTGCATGGTTCAATATTGCACCAAAAAATATTTCAATTCTGGTCTTGCATGCACATCGTCGCCAATCCAGCCCATTTCCAAGGTAGGAAGGAATATAAATTTTTCAATACCAATTATAATTCTCGCGCCGCCTCGATTTGCCCCGCCTCGCCGATGGAAAAGCAGTTTGGGGCACCCACCTATTACTTAGGCCGGATTTACATTTGTAAGTTATTAGGTACTGTAAGTTCTGAGACGCAACTATGAGTAAGAGTGAGTGGCAAATATCTGCATCTCTGTCTTGCATATAACTTTGTTTCAGAACAGAACTTACAGTAATAACTTACAAGTGTAAATCCGGCCTTACACCGGGTTGCAGCAAATAAAAATAATAATTGATTGCTATGCTTTACCTTTAATATGATGCATTTAATTTAAGTAATGCGATGTCAGAAATGAATTAAGTTGTTATTTAGGTACCGCTAGATATACCAAACGTGTAAATGTTTATTATTGATATGAATTGAAAAGTAAAAGGTTGGTCGAAAGGATAGAGTACCTAAGCAGCTCCTCGGAGCTGGGTAATTTTTACGTTGCATTTGAAGCACGGTGATTATTCGGCGTTTTAACCGCCCCGTCATTATTGTCTTCGCATATTAAGTATTAGGTACTTTATAAATTTCTTGTTTTTCTTAATGGAATAGATACTAACCCGAGTCCGTTGAATTTGATATCAAAAGTTGCTGGTAGTATCATTATTTTCGACCATATACTTATTGAAGACAACAATGACGGTGGTTGAAACACCTGAATATTCACCCCCCCTTTCACTTGTAAACTCATCAATCAAAGAGGTAAAGAAAGTGCTTCATGTGCGCGCTAAAAAATAGTGAGATGAGCCTATTAATTAAAACGTAACGGGATGAGAACGTGATGGAACTGACTTTTTGGATATATTTTGTATACAATTATGTGATTAAAATATTCTCGTTACAATGTAAGCTTATTTAGCTTCATATATTATTAAATAAGTTCAAAATGTTTTATTTCAAGCACTCCCTAGTTCCTACCTATCTATATGTAAATACACACATCAAAAATGTCTAACGGTCAATAATATCCCTACATTATTTTGATATTTTGCAAGGTACCATCCAGGACTTTAAAGGTTGATCCACCATAGAACCTTCTCACAATTCATAATGACATCGTCAACTCGTCAAGTGACGAGATAGGAATTAATCATTGGTTTTATGCGACAAGGTTCTATAGTGGTTCATCAATTAAAGTCCGTGACCGTACACTACTGCGTAATATAGGTACAGAGGCACTACTTTGAAATTCGAAGTTCGAAGTTACTCTAGCTCCATCTCTTTCTCTCGATTTAGGGTCGAATGACGAGTGACAGGGATGGAGCTAACGTAACTTCGAACTTCGAATTTCAAAGTAGTGCCTCAGGGCTATTTTCGATCATTAAAAATGTTTGATATAAAAAAAAGGAGTGAATTTTGTGAGTTTATATCTATTAGACGCGTAATTCCCGGAACGAGGAACCAATTCAAAAAATTCTTGTGAAGTGATGTCGCGAATGATCGCGATATGCTTGAAAGATGTTGGTGAAAGAACCCTTTTAATTCGTTTTTTTTTTGCTTTGCGTTACTTGACCCCTTAGCCCCCCCGTGGATATACTGGTAGGCAGAGACATCGGATACTAGGTACCAACTAATTACGATATCCACATTCAAAGCAAAAATATTCTAAAAGAAACGCATAAAACGTAACGTAACATCAACAGCAAATGGGCTAAAAACGTCTAAAAACAAATTAAAGTCGACTAACAAGGTACGGCCTCCGTGAGCACTTTTCTTAATGTCTCAAACAGACTTATTTCCAGCTGACTGTCAAAAATGACATATAGACGTCAATCAAATAAGAAGATATTCACACGCTTCGTTTCGCTTCGTTACGTCCATTATCAAACTCAGTACCAGTAACTGTTAAAAACGATTGTTCCATAGTAATTAATATATAAAAAGGTAAAACACTTTTCGATAAATATTATGTTGGAAAGCTGAATATTAAATCTTCTGTGAAGAGTTTAAGATCGGTTTAATTGGTTAGAATAAATTTGCAACCTTAAGTTTGACGTTAATTAGCACAGAATTGCGTAGAACCGAATCATATTTTAAGAAACGTAGAAATAGATAATGTTTCGACAAGCAATGCTTAATTTATTTACTCAATTATTTTCAATTGAATAAAAAGTATTTACAACAATTACCGCGAGCAAAAATTTTACCTAAACACTTCAATAAATGATGACTGGTATCATTTTTCATTCATGACTTGTCTAAATTCTAATAAATAAAGTCGCAAGGGACGTCAGTAGCCGGGCGGGCAATACATAACACTCTGGTACTGCGGTTTGACCTTCTCAAGGTGACCGATACCGCGGACTGGTTCGTTCGCTCTCAGTCAGGATCTATCCGCGTCTTGGGCGCGTGTGGATTTTGTGTCGTCAAGTTGATTCAAGATGAGCGTCCAGTCGGATTCCGATAAGCGTAAGCAGATCTCTGTGAGGGGGATCGTGGCCGTGGAGAACGTTACGGAGGTGAAGAAGGCCTTCAACCGTCACGTGCACTATACGCTGGTGAAGGACCGGAATGTGGCGACGCCGCGCGACTACTACTTTGCCCTGGCGCACACTGTCCGCGACCACCTCGTCTCTCGCTGGATCCGCACACAACAGTACTACTATGAAAAAGACCCCAAGGTGAGTTTGATTGATTATGTGAATTTATATGTAATATTGCTTAGTCATGGTGTTTTGTTTATTCCCTAACAAAAGTTACTTGGTCAACATAACAAGTTGGCATTGAAACCTTGATAAAGTAGTTACAGAACTACCCTCTTATTTATTTTAAATTTAATCGTTTCAAATTAGAAAATATTTTATTTGAACTGATTGGCACAGCGATGGTGTTCCCACGAATTGTTCAGTAGGTATATGTATTTATGAACTAAATTGATAATAAAATTTTCTCATTATATTCATTTCTTTCATACCCTACAAATTCATTAAGGCAAGGTTTTCATTGCCAGTGTTGCTCTTAAGGATATTCCGTATGGTGGTATTCCACTTGTCCAAGATCTTTGTCCAATGTGCATTGCATCTCACATTTTTTTAAGCAAACTGTGAAACACAATTACATATTGGACAAAGATCTTGGACAAGTGGAATACCACCCTTAAGTGACTATCTATAGTGATTCCAAGTAAATAGCCATCATTTAGTATTTGAGATGAATAGTTAATTTTAGTTCAGGTAGATTTCCAAGTAAATAAAGACAGTAATTACTATTTGAGGTGAACAGATTTTAATTTTTGGTTCAGGTAGATATTTTTTTTATAATTAAATTATACCAGATTTGGTCACATTTACCATTATTATTATTTAACAGAAATCGCTTGTTGACTACAAATAAATAAATAAATCTAAACCGTTATTCCACCAGCGTGTATACTACCTCTCATTGGAGTACTACATGGGCCGCTCTCTACAAAACACCATGATCAACCTAGGCATCCAGGGCACAGTGGATGAAGCTTTGTACCAGCTGGGTCTGGACATCGAGGAGTTGGAGGAGTTGGAGGAAGATGCTGGCCTCGGTAATGGGGGCTTGGGCCGACTTGCTGCTTGCTTCTTAGACTCCATGGCAACACTCGGCCTTGCTGCTTATGGTTATGGTAAGTACATTTAGATTAGGTTATTTTATATTCTCCTCAAACCAGTGCAATGACTAATATTATAAATGCAAAAATTTATGTGCATGTTAGTTTTTTTTTACCCCTTCATGTTAAAATAGCTGGAAAAATTTAGATGTCTTTTAGACTGGGCATTATTTTTACTTACCCTGAATGAACACATAGATAGGTGTTATGAAAAAAAAACGGTTACTGTGGGATGGTCAACGCAGACGAAGTCACGGAGCAGAAGCTATATACAATAAAAAGAAGTTATCCACATTTCTCTAAGAATCATAATTAATTATTTGTCATTAAAAATCAGTTTGATTTTATTCTTAACATGACTCTAGTGTAATTACTTTGCCTAGTTGCTTACTTAGCAGCTTCAAATGCTGCACAAATAGTTGACATTCACGGGTATAAACTAATTGTCGCGGTTGTCAACCCGCGTCTGGCGCCTCGCCAATTTAATTGTACGAACTTTAACTAAAGGCAGGAACATCTGTAAAATTTGTCGTAGCTTCATGGTAGGAATCATTTGAAATAAGACAATATTGCTCAAAATGAAAATTAACGGGTGTTAGGTATATCTCATTGATGTTAGTTTATAGTGTTTTCAATTTAAGCAGAGGCGAAGACACGAATATATATCACTGTCTTATTTAATATACAATTATGCAATCATGCACCGTCAAAGTAAGCAATGGGGCGTGTATTTTTTCTTATTAAAAACTATCCATCAATATCCTCTTATCCTAAAACATTCAAAGTCATGCAGTTCCAGTTGGTGTTTTCTTAAGAGAGCCAACTTGATTTTAGAAAAAATATTTGTTTTCGAATTGAATAGAAGCCAATATAATCTTAAAATAATCAAATGACACCATGTTAAAAGCTTCTGTATTATTATCTATTTGTAATTACCTACTTATCATGTATTTTTATCATGAAAGGAGGCCTATGCCACACAGGCTGTGATCATGTTTATGTTTATTTAATATTACCCTTTATGATTGCCTTTGACCAAAGTCATTCCGACTTTGGTCAAAGGCATTAAATAGTTATATTTATGACATCATATCATGTCATGATTCATGAAGTCTTTGTTTTGCATTGGTAGTCTTTAAAATAAATAGTAATAGTAAAGTTTCACTTGAAAATATTGTAATGGAAATATTAAAAAGGATACTAAAACAATTCGAAATGATTGACTTAGGTAGATACCTATATATCGAATCACAAAAGCTGCCACAACGTGAGTGAAATTTTACAATGTGTTTCATGTTTTTAATTTAAAATACCTTACATCCAGCGGCTGTGTGTTGTCTCTCTGTAGTATAAAGTATATATAGAAACACCTAGACTGTCACCAGTCTCTTGCTAGTGGCGAAAGCCGAGGTTGTGATTGGGTAGCGTAAGCTAGTTGGTTACGGAGGCCTGTCCTTACGGGTCCTTGTTCCTCTTTATACATAGCGGTTCTGAGTTGCTACTATATCCTTGGTCGCCAGGGCTTAGGTACGAGTACGGAATCTTCGCGCAGAAGATCGAGAATGGCGAGCAGCAGGAAGAACCGGACGACTGGCTGCGCTACGGTAACCCTTGGGAGAAGGCGCGCCCCGAGTTCATGTTGCCCGTCAACTTCTACGGGCGCGTGGAGGACACGCCGGAGGGGAAGAAGTGGGTCGACACACAGGTGAGAATTCAACATTGTAGTTCGCAATAATCACGCCTAGCCCGGCTAAGCGAGGCGACACCGGATCATCTATCTTTGATTTGGGCACGACGTCTGTTACGAAGTTTCTCTGCGCTGCATAAATTAGGTAGTGAAAACGTTGATACAATATCATTGAGTTTAACTATCAAGGTCGATTAAAAATTGCGGCAATCTTGCGACTCTTCTCTTTAATTATAAAGGCAACCTATTGAGTGGATTTGGAATCATGAGTAATTTTAAGTCACGTTCAGTCTTCTCATTTTAGGCGTTGCTGGCATTTTACATATGGCGTACAGTGCAGAAACGCAACGGCGACACTGTAGTGCAACATTACTTTTTAAAGTGGGCGCTGCTTTAGGTAGAATTCCTATTTTTAGTAAATGAACAATTTGAAAATGTTTCCTACTATTACAGTGTAATAATTAATACACCATCGACGTCAAGCACTCTTTAAAGTCTTTGTCGTAGGCTTTTGCTAAAATCGTTTCCCGTATCTGTGTTCACTAGTCGTAATCAATAAATTTGAGTGTTTTAATCTGTATTGATAAACAAGTAACTCTTCATATGTCGTAAATCTTGTAAGTCAGGTAAAACAGACTTGCAATAAAGACACGAATGATCGTAGAGGGCAATTGGGACGAGACCGTCTATAAAGAACGTAATTCAGACTAAGAAATTTCACTCGTAAAATAACGAGTGAATACACGGCTATTTTTACTATAAGCCAACGACCTTTATCTCTCCATGCTGACGGTCAGTGATAAATAATGATATGGGCAGCACTCGGTCGTGATGAGACCTATTTTGTTAGAGATAATTCATCGGCTATAATTATTGAGGAAGTAAGGTAGTATTGGTTTAATTATGTAGTAATGATTCGGGTTTTGTATAAGATTTTTGGACTAAACCAAAAAAATAGATAAAAACAATTTTTCTGTTTAGTTAATTTAATTGAAATAAGTAAATGTTAATTTAATTACAACTACTAAAATGAATACGTGTAACTATCTATATGAGAAAAACACTCCACTTATAAATCAGTTAAAGCTCTGACAAATTGGCTGTATTTTTTGTGCCAAAACGTCTGCAGTCTGGACTAACGTTGCTTTGTGGAATGACTCAATGTTATTAAAGATGCAGATGCTTGGTTTGCCAAATAGATAGCAGCAGTCTGACAGTAAATCATGTATTTTTCTAAATTTAAGCCAAAAACTTTGGAGCAATCAATAATATAGGTACATATTGTGTTGTTGTTAGTGTAAGTAGGTAACTAGATATTGTATTAAATAATAAATTGACATGTAATATTTGATATTATAAATAAATGAGTATGAGTATGAGTATACACGACTGAGTTGAATAAAATACACTGTACTAATTTACATTATATTTGCGAGGTTTGATTTTTCTCGTGTTGCGACGTTGCGAGTTAACCGGTCCATAAAAGAAGTACCTATATGAATATAAATGGCCAATTTATTTAATTTTTAATTATTACTCCTCTATTACACGTTCGTGCAATTAAGAAACAGGTGGCCTTATAAACGATTAAGATATTACACCGTTATTAATTTCAGTAGTGTGTATGGGTACTCCCCTTATTAATTATTAATCACATACCTACCTACTTTAATTAATAAATAATTATTAGTTTGTCTGGTTAGCTGATATTAACCACGTATCGAATCACTTATTACCCACAAGTTTAGGTAGCTCTGCGAATTCCAACCATTGAAACACATTGTAGTTTTGAAAATTAAAATTGTTTTATTAGGTGGTGTTCGCGATGCCGTACGACAACCCGATCCCCGGATTCCAGAACAACGTGGTCAACACGCTGCGGCTCTGGTCCGCCAAGAGCCCCATCGACTTCAACCTCAAATTTTGTCAGTACCATGTCAAATTTACTATCTATACATAAGTTACTTTGTGTTATGGAGAAAAGATAGGATAGGTTAGGTTAGGTAAGGATCATTCCAAAACCGCTACCTGTAAGAGTCGCTAGGCAACTACCAGTCATAGCGCAGCGTTTATGCCAAACGCGTGTTTTACTGCAATGCACTCCCGAGACAGGGAGCAGCCTGTTTCCTCCGTTAGACTCCGATAAAATACTGTTTGGTATTTATAATAGTGTTGAACTTATTACCGCTAAGCCGTTAATACTTTTTACTAAATGCAAAACTGCAAACTCAAGCGCAGTCTTACTCAATTCCAAGTGCATTATCGGTTCACTTATTCTCTTGTTCCTTTACGCCGATGAATAAGCCATAAATAATTATTGGAACGTTAAACTTCCCCAGTCAACTCCGGCGACTACATTCAGGCCGTGCTGGACCGCAACGTGGCTGAGAACATCACGCGCGTGCTGTACCCCAACGACAACTTCTTCGAGGGCAAGGAGCTCCGCCTGCGCCAGGAGTACTTCATGTGCGCGGCCACTCTGCAGGACATCCTCCGCAGATACAAGTCCTCCAAGTTCGGGTCCCGCGAGGCCGTGAGGACCACCTTCGACAGCCTCCCGGAAAAGGTCGCCATCCAACTGAACGATACCCATCCCGCGTTGGCTATCCCCGAACTCCTCAGGATTCTAATCGACGTTGAAAAAATGCCGTGGGACGAAGCCTGGACCTTGACAAAGAAATGCTGCGCTTACACCAATCACACGGTGCTGCCCGAAGCCCTGGAGCGCTGGCCGTGCTCCATGCTCGAGAATTGCCTCCCTCGCCACATGCAGCTCATCTATCACATTAACTTCCTGCATCTGCAGGAGGTTGAGAAGCGCTGGCCCGGCGACCGGGACCGCATGCGCCGCATGTCCCTGATTGAGGAGGAGGGCGAGAAGCGCGTCAACATGGCCAACCTGTGCGTGGTCGGCTCGCATGCCGTCAACGGCGTCGCCGCCATCCACTCGGAGATCCTCAAGGCTACCTTATTCCGCGACTTTTTCGAGTTGTGGCCCGAAAAGTTCCAGAATAAAACTAACGGCATCACCCCCCGCCGTTGGCTGCTGCTGTGCAACCCGGGGCTGTCCGACCTGATTTCCGACAAAATCGGGGACGACTGGACCGTCCACTTGGAGAAGTTGCAAGATCTGAAGCGCTGGGCGAAAGACCCGGGCTTCCAGCGTGCCGTCATGAAAGTGAAGCAAGAGAACAAACTCCGGCTGGCGTCGCTGATCGAGCGCGACACCGGCGTGAAGATCAACCCGGCGTCGATGTTCGACGTGCAGGTGAAGCGCATCCACGAGTACAAGCGCCAGCTGCTTAACATCCTGCACGTCATCGTGCTTTACAACCGGATCAAGCGCGACCCCTCGGCCGCCATCACGCCGCGCACGGTCATGATCGGAGGCAAGGCCGCTCCCGGATACTACATCGCTAAGCAGATCATCGCGCTGGCTTGCGCCGTCGGCAACACGGTAAGTTATAAGGCCTATTTAGAACCTCAATTTACCATCAATGAGAAATTGCTTTATGCACGACAAAAGCATAATTGGAAAACTATTTGAAATACTTTTTTTCCTTACAAACAACTGGCACAGGCCCCTTCAATTACAAATTAAGTTTAGACGAAAATCCTCCACATCATAAAACCTTTACTTTAACATACTGCAATTAAAATAAAAGTGTGTGCACAGGTAAACAACGACCCGGACGTGGGCGACAAGCTGAAGCTGATCTACCTGGAGAACTACCGCGTGACGCTAGCGGAGCGCATCATGCCGGCGGCCGACCTGAGCGAGCAGATCTCGACGGCGGGCACGGAGGCGTCGGGCACCGGCAACATGAAGTTCATGCTCAACGGCGCGCTCACCATCGGCACCATGGACGGCGCCAACGTCGAGATGGCCGAGGAGGCTGGAGAAGATAACCTCTTCATCTTCGGCATGCGTGTTGATGACGTCGAGGCTTTGCACAAGCGAGGGTGAGAAAATAGGTTGATTCTAGAGAGGCGTAATTGTTTTTCTACAAACAATTGCCTTTTTACACGACTGCCGAAGGAGGAGGGTAATGTGTTTATCAGCCTATATGTTTATGTTTGTATGTGTGTTTGTTCTTTTGTGGCTCTCTAGAAACTAAACGCGTGGACCGATTTTGATGATTCTTATGTCAATCGATTTGTCTTAATCTTGTGATTGTCACTAAATCATTTAGGATTTATAACGATTTAAAGTTGGTTAGCAACAGTTGGGTTTTTTAACGCATTCACTGCCAGGGGGCGTGGCCTAGGAACAAACTTGTATGACAGTGAACGCATATATGCGTCGGTGGCAGTGAATGCGTTAAGCTTGCTTTTTGTTAGACTTGTTACATTAGGTTAAAATGACGATATAATTTAGGGCACAAGTCGGCAAGTTTAGAAAAAGGACCAAGCACGCTAGCATAGCATTTATTTGTTAATTGTCTACATTATTTCTACAAATATTGCCTTAATAAAATCATAATGTGCGTTAGACCTTAATTATAGCAAGTTTTTTTTTTAAGCTATTGTCTTTTAAGTATTTTAATGGAAACTTTCCCATTGAAATGTTTCCAAATCAGAAATATGTGCAGTTTACAACAGAACTCTAACCTACCCTAAACTCTAGCCTAGACCGACGACTGATTAGGGTATCGTAACGTTCAGGTACAACGCGTACGAGTTCTACGAGCGCAGCCCGGAGCTCCGGCAGTGCGTGGAGCAGGTCCGCAGCGGGTTCTTCTCCCCGGGCGAGCCGGGCCGCTTCGCGCACCTCGCCGACGTGCTGCTGCAGCACGACCGCTTCCTGCACCTCGCCGACTTCGACGAATACATCGCGGCGCAGCAGCGCGTCTCTGACGCTTACCAGGTAACTAGTTACTACAGTCTTCAACTAATCAGTGACGGCTCTAGAATTTCATTTTGGGGGCCATTTACATCAAGCTAATATACTACATTGTGAATCGTGAACACGTTAGGGCTCCTGACGAACAAGTTTTCGGTTTCAGTGGGATCAATATCCCTGGGCCACTCCTGGCGCCGCCACTGCTACTATGACAATAACTTCTAACCTTTGAAACAGCATGCTATCGACCAACGATCGACAGCACGGGATTCCAATAGCACATTTTGATTTACAGCCAAAAAAATATTAAAAAATGTTTACTGAAATAATTAGAACCCTCGGTCCGCGAGTCCGACTCGCACTTCACTCGGTGTTTTCATTTCCACGGTGAAACATCGAAGGCGATTCTTAGCTTAGTTTTATGAATATCGATCGGTTTATTCAATCAAGACTTATCAACGTTATCAGTTCAGCTCTTGATTACTTGTTACTTTTGTTTTGTTTTCTTCGTCTTATACCAAACTATTATACTCGTACACAAATAACGACAACCGACTAAATTTTATTCTTCAACAGAACCAGACGAAGTGGGCGGAGATGGTCATCAACAACATCGCGACGTCGGGCAAGTTTTCGTCCGACCGCACCATCGCGGAGTACGCGCGCGAGATCTGGGGCGTCGAGCCCTCGTGGGCGAAGCTGCCCGGCCCGCAAGAGATCCCCTAAGGCTCCGGGGCCGACTAGGGACGCACGTATATGCTGCACTAGAGATATTATTTTAACGTAATGCGTCCCTTGTAATCAATACCCTTAGCACAACGTGGGCCTTACCCCGCTGACATTCACTCTTGCTAGCGACGTCATTGAAAACGACTGATTCAATACCTACATAATTGCAATTCCGTGGCGTTGACATCCACTTATTGTATTGTAGGTTTATAAAATTGGCCGTTTTTTGGTGGAAGTCGAAGACGCGTACTAAAGCAAAAGCAGTTTATATAACCATGGGCTAGTGGCGAGTTAGTTAGAGTGAATGGTGGTGTGGTGAGTGAATCGTCCAAAAGTTTAAAATCAAATTTAAAAAATACCACTTAATGGTTCCAACTTTTAGTTACTGTCAACTAGTTAAAAATGCCAGTGCCGCTACTTTTATTTTTAAACTGTAGTGCTATTGGTCTATTAATAAAAGTTTTACTCGTCTGTTAAATATTAGAATGAACATTAAATCTCCGTTCTGTACCCAGAAGTCGGTGTCGTGCTTGCGATCGATTAAATTTGCTCTACTTCATATTTATAAGTTTACCAACAGCTGACAACGCTAACTATTGTCACTTACCTATCTCATCCTATTGCCTTTTTTACTTTAAAACCCTTGAATGATAATTAGACATCTCTTTTCGCAAGAATTGCAAGATTGGAACAAACGAAACTAAGCTCTGCTTGTGTAAGTTCCGTTCTTAAGTTCCAATTTCAAACCGAAAGCCTGTATTTATTTTGCACACATGGTATACTTTTATTTACCCATTCGATCCATTCGTGGCAGCTCCTGTGAAAAGACATATATATATTTTTGATTTTAACCCACGGAATGACTGTTGGGTCATGATTGACGTGAAAAGACTAACGCTGTCTTTGTCTGTGCACGTTTATGAATAAAATGGGGTAAACCTGGAGCTCTACTTTGAAATCAGTAATTCGAACTTCGGATCGCCTCGTCACTTTCTTGCAAATTAGTGACGCGTCGAGAGCAAAAGGGATAGCAATAGACGAAGTTCGAATTACGGATTTCAAAGTAGAGCCTCTGCTTACTGTTCAGAGTGAACTCTCCAGTCTCGTTTGCCTTGAAACTTATTGGCCATGTGTATCCTAGTCCTAACTATATCGGTGTCTTGTTTAGGTGTCGGATAATGCTTACATTCATTCATTATCGTGCAATAATAACTGGTAGCTATTGAATTGGTCCTCCTTTACGTGTAGATGAAATGTTAAGCGAATTTATTATAAGAAATCATGAGATTATAGTAAACGAAAGTTTTAATAGATTTTTTTAAATAGTCACCACGATTTTGTAACAGTTCATTACCTACTAAATAAAAAAACAAGCAGAATAATAAGAAGCTTATTATTTGTTACAATGTGTTCGTAAATCGAATTCAGTTTCGTGCCATAAGTAAAAACCTAAAATATCTTGGTAGTTCCTGAAACATTTACAGTTACGCAACAGTGGTCGTTTATTTTTTGAAATGGTTTAGGTATAATTAGTACCAAAAGTTATTTATGCAAGTAATGAAATGGTTATACATTTTTTGTTTTTTACTTATATATTTAAATCATGTTAAGGTCGTTTTTAGCAAAATTTTAAGGTCATAATAATATATTTAAGGTTATTTATCGATTTATATAAGTTTTAAATAGTATATCGTAAAGAAATCTGCCATATTATGTATTGTTCCTCGTGATGTTATGTTTGGGCAAGTGCATATAGTGGGCGGGTCTCGGTGTGTGCAGGCAGGAGCGCGTCGTGTCGTTCAAACAGCAATATTTCATAGTAACGTTAGATGCGTCATCGTGTACGCCAAGTTGTCACTGCCTCTCTCGATGTACTCATTAAGGTGGGCATAGATCAATTTAAAGACATTGCAGTTCAGCAGTGGAGTCAGATACCTATGCTGACTAATGATGTATTTACGTTAACTATAGCTTGGCAAAAACAGTTTGGAGAAAATTGAGGGCACTGTTCGGAGGGAAAATGGCAAAATTATCTTTTTTTTTATTTGATCCAGAAACTTGTTTTTTTTCTGTTCTGTGCAGAAACTGCTAGTTTATGCGATAGCTGCTACTTAAGAATATTCTACTTCTTGTTCTACGTCAAACTCTTTTTGCCAAGCCATACACGCTGAGTGACTAATGACTGAAACCACGCCGCGCCCCAACTAGTAAAGTTTTTTTGCTGATCCGTTAGCCTATATGCGCTTGCATTTATTCTGCAATTTTATTTTTAATAAACTATTAACATTAAATTGTTTTTTATTCTTCAAAACATCCTTTATCCTTTCATCTATAAATATGCCAATGCCAACATACGCGGCGTTCCAGTCACCGTTTGACGTGTGATCTGCAGTAATCAGCACTGACGTCGCCGAAGAAAAGGAATTTCGATAGCGAATTGAAGGTCAGCCTTTTACTTATACTCCAAATGAATGTCCAATCATATAGCGATGAACTTCTGTTCTATTTCATTGAACCAGGTCCATTTGAACTGACCGTCGTATACGTGAATGGGGACCATAAGTATCTTGTCGTCTCATTTTGTCGGTACGCAAACGCAACGCGATGATAAAGGCCCAGCCACACCGGATGCGTGCGCGTAGACGTGACGTGCGCGTTCGCTTTCCACTGCGTTGTATAGATAGTGGCATGTCGTATGAGAATCCATACTATACACCGTAGTGGAAAGTGAACGCGCACATCACGTCTACGCGCACGCATCCGGTGTGGCTGGGCCTTAAGACAACATAAAAAAATATAGTAGTCTGCTTGAAGCCTTGAATCCTGCGCGCGCAAATCAAGGGGTCCTGCGGTCGGGCATCGCCGGATTGTTCCGGCAGTGATCGTCCTTTGATATCGCTGCGAGAGCGAGCGGTCGGCTACACCCGTCCTTCTCTCATCGAGTGTCATTGGCCGTTTGAATACCTACTTTACTCACTCCGCGTCGGTTACTCGGGCGGGTCGGCTGTTACCGCCGTCCTATCGCGTGTGTTGTGCTCTTAAGTGTTGTGTGCGCTACGGTGATACATCACTCCATTCGCACAGGTATGATCATTGATGCCGTCTGAAGGTCTTTCAAAGAGCTTTTGTGTGACAAAAAGATTTTCGCTAATAAAGCCGGCCGGGCGAATGCGCGAACACGATCGATAACGATGTTGTCTTGTCCGAGCCAAGCAGGCCTGCCGTATCAATCGAAATATTATAAAATGCAATTTAAGAAGTCATATTAATTTCTCTGAGTCTCATTTTTAATACCTGGGCTATACATATAGCAAGTCCGATGGACTCTAGTAGTTATAAGTTATAACGGGCCTCCAAAAATCCCAATTTTAAATTCTAAGACTTCTACAGCCCAATTAGGTATAGCCTAACTAGCACAAATGACGAAAACGTCAACATAAATTGGAATCGAAATTGGATATACACTGCTCTACTCTATAAACAACAGTGGGTGTAGGATATTGAGACATGCGGCGAGTCGGACAGAATTTCGCAATTGATAGGTTCTTAAATTCGTAGACAAGTTAAGAAAAGCATAAGAACGTTTAAATGGAAGAAAAGTAGAGTTCAAGTTTTAATCAAGAATGACCAAAAGTAGTTATCCACCTAATCTTTTATAAATAGGTACCTACCGATTAGGAAGTGATTCATCCATTCATAAAATCCTTGACAGTGTTCCACTATTTACTTGTCAATTTGTAGATAGGTTAGGTAGGTAACTAGGTGAATTAATTTGATCGGTGCATTCACTAGGCATTTCACTAAAATGTGGTTTCCTTCGGCCTTCGGGTGAGCTTCAACTTGAAGCTTGAAGTACCTATTTAAATTAAATAACGTCATGTTTGCAATCGAAGCGAATTGAACAATTATAGGTAGCTTCCTACCTACTCATAATCAGCCACGCCTTGATATAGTAGCCAAGATAGAGTACCTATCTTGTCTGAAATTAAATTTTTGTAAATAAACAATGTTTGGCCGGTTAACTACTTTAGCTAGTAGGTTGGTACGCAGGTACCTAGCTACTTAGGTGAGTACGGCTAAACTTTCATCTACTGTACTAACTGCGATTCCTATACCTATTTATGTACCTACTAACAAGCCGTTAGACGACATCTAAGTTTAGAAAACCAGTCTGTAATCTGTATCCAGAGCTCTTGAAAAAAGGTCCTAGCTCCTAGGTAGGTAGGCAGTATAGGTACATTCGGTCTTATAAGTACTTATGAACCTTGTCGCTTTAACTGTAACGCCTTTGACAGATACGTGCAAGCAGTTTAACACGTTAAAGTGACAAAGTACTAAAGTGAGCAACTTATATGGACGACGGTGACTAGGTACCTATGTGAATTGTGATCTTCATGATGTCATTGACGAGGATTGACTCTTAATAGGATTAAAGAAATTACTTCAAGCCCAGGTCCAGACTCGCTCTACCTATCTATAGTAATTCGTAAAGCGGAAAAGAGATCGAATGCGCCGATTAAAATTTGGGACCCTTTCTTACACCCTCGCCCTCCTGGCACATCGACCGTCCCCTATTTACCGACTTTACTTACTAGCCTAAACACGCCGTCGCCATGGGGTGTAGCGATTCATTCGTCTGGAATGCCCTTTACCTACCTACATTACAACTAGGTAGGGTATATTCGCCTGTTCGCGTCCATCGCCCAATTACAAAAACGAAAGCCATTTCTATGAATGCCTGGATGTATGACAGGTATACGGTTTTCAAGGGAAAATGATTAAGTTAAATATATTCAAATAACAGACACATAGGCGTTATGGTTGATGAAATCCAGATCGCGGAACACTCTTAAAATTAATAAGGTGGACGCGAACTGCTACACCAAATTTATAAAACTTCCGCATTGCTTTCGCAGTGGACGCGGTCTGTGTTTATTATTTTTATTTTTATGCGATAAAATATGAGAAACGTTATAAGTAGGTACGTTTTATATATTTTTTACATTATTTACATGCATAATTGTAATGGTCAAATTGCGTCCAAATTATCACGATTGATACGACGTCGAAAACTGTACCTATAGTAGGTATAGACCATAGAACTAGAGAATTATGTTTAGGGGTTACGGCTTTAGCCGGACTTATCCCGCCTTTTATTGGAGTAGATGGTTAAAAAAAGTTTATAAGAAGAATATGAATAAGATATCCGCTTCTTAAAAATCCCAAGTGTGGATTTCCTGTTTAAAACATGAATTGTTAGATAATGCTCAAAAGATAATTGACTTAACGACGAATTAAAACAAAATTAATTATTTTTAGGTTTGATCATCAATATATAGAAAAAGAAATTTGTTCACTGTTAAATTCCTGGATAAATATCTACAATATTAAATTAATATTAGTCTTGCTATTTCGCTATTCTAAATTGGTGAACGCTAACTGGTCCACAGGCGGACGCCATCTGGATTTCGTGGACGCGAAATGGGTAAATCACCTGTTTCCGATATTTGTGAATTTATAAAATAAAACATGAGATGTTTTGCCCTAAAGTCTGCAGTAAAATTTAAAAAAAACTACCTACTTATTAAGGAACACACATGACATAGGTACCCATGGTTCGGAGTTTTCATAGCACGGTAAGATGAAAAAGAGCTGTGGAGTCGATATTAACATTAAAATTCAACTCTTACTCATACTCATTCGTTTATTTATTTGCAAAATTCAGGTTTATTATAAATATGGATATTAAAATAACTTTCACTTTGAATAGTCATATCATTATGAGATTAATATTAAATAATATGTACTTAAGAATCATTTTGTTAATAATCTTTCATTACCTACTTAGCTTAGCAGCTTTACTCAGGGGCTCAGAGCGAATTTAAAAGCATTTTGGAATGAAATAAACAAATGAGTAGGTATGAGTAAGAGTTGAATTTTAATGTTAATGTCAATTCCGCAGCAGAGCTCTCCTTCGTCTTACCGTGCTATGAAAACTCCGAACCCTGGCAAACGTATTAAGTGAAATCATCAACACTAAGTTTGAATTTTAATCGTCGAATAGCTACCTACTCAAAAGAAAGTTAAATAAAATTTACGTGGGTACGAAGTCTTCGACCATTCATCTGAACATATGGTAGCTTTTAACAAGCCGTGCTTTTGGAGCAGGTGCAAAATGTTCAAAAGCGGTTTTTGTGCGGGCTGGCAGGTAGACGACCCTTGCGTTTCCTTCGTTTTACATGGTTTTACGAAATCAGCTCCTGAGGTCCTACTTTGAAAATCGAAGTTCGAAGTTACGTTTTCTCTATCCCTGTCACTCGTCATTCGAGACTAATTCTAAAGGGATCGAGCTAACGTAACTGGATTAAGAGTAGGGTCTGTTATTGCAGTAGGTAGGTACCAACCTACCTACTTATATGGCAATATGGCAGTGGGTATGTACCTATTACCTATTAATTTAAACTCTTCACGTGCACCTTGCAGGTCTACTCCATGCAGCTAGGCTAGTTTTTCACACAATTTCATCTTGTTATGACTAGGTTTTTGTATGTATCACACCGAGTGTGAGAGTTTAAGTTTGGTTAAAGGTGGGTCCACTCTATAGGCCTCCATCGATCGGATTGCGTGACAAATCTTTGTTACGCTAAAGTTCTCTACCCGCTACACCCTATCACACCATGACCGTACTATTAACGTATCATGCCCGGAAGGTAATCAGTATTAAAATGTTGGTTGGTGACGGAAAGGTCTAATGGCAATGTCTCATACATTTCAATACAAAGATATTTTTTTTGTCTGACACGTTCCTATTACGGTCATGGTGTGATACGGTGTAGTGGCTAGAGACCTTGAATGTGGACAGTGTATCAATCATGCGCTCAGGATGGGTCACATCGTGACAGTACGTCGTAACATGACATATATCGTACCGACCACAACCGGTACTGACATCACCTTGAGACTACGATACTACACCGTACACTCAGTCTTCGCCACCGTACACCAAGTGTCTCTAGTGAAACGTCTAGAGTCTAGACACTCGGTGTATAGGTACGTACACAAGAGACCGCCGCGTTTAAACACAGGCAATCTGTGTAGGTATATGCCTACCTACCTACTTATAGTTACTTATAGTAGCACTTCACTTCGCCATGTTTGCCAAATATTGATCTTACATCTCTGACATTTGTTTGACATAGGTACCTACCGAATGAGAGGTGCAACTTAAGTGCTATCATTAAAGTGAGCAAAACAGAACCTAGTTTCGTTATATAAAATGAACATTTAACTACTTGCCTATCGCCTAACAATAACTGCTATAAACAGATTTCCGCATAGCCAGGCACAGGGGCGCAGAATGGTTGCTATGTGTTCGGCCCAGACGGCTTGTCGAGTCGTTATCTCACGACTCACGTCACGAGGCACACCCCCCTAGGGAGGTAAACTCCTTTTTATGTGCCTAAATTGAAGTACCTATTGAATAACTACACGCCTGTATTGCACAGTATAGGTAAAGCCCAACGCATGGCGTTTAAACATAAATAATATTACTTTCCATACCACGTTTACAAACGCCGTAGAACATAAACAGGCATCTCCATTCCTGGATAATGGATGGCCGAAAATAACTTTCCGTCACTCACGCACGGAACTCGCGCGTCTGTTTTATTAGTTAGCTGCAGTTTTATGGAACTAGTAAAAATAGCCCAGCTACGAATTGAAAGTTGGCGTGTTACAGGAACTTATGTCGTACACTAGATCCTAGGCACTCTTTATATGGCTATGAATCATTGAATAGGAGGTATCATAGGGAATGGTAGTAATAATGGCACACACCTTATTTAATCGCGAGAGATTTTTACGCGATATTAATATGTATAATTTATTTGGGTTTAACTCTTGGAAATAAAGAAACACTGCGGCAAGACTACGATTATAATTTTCCTAGACATTAGCAGCCATAGCAGCGAATGATGTCATCCATAATCATTGCCATCGTTTAATTGATGCAATGACAAATACATTGCTAGTTTGTGTGATATTTAACAGTTTACGTTAAAAATCGATTCAAAAACATTACTCATGTCAAGATAAATAATTATGTGAATCACGTCCGGTAATATTACAGAAAATATTATAATAATATATTCAAATTAAATTTCTTAAGAATCATCTTTGTGCTAGGCGTCCACATTTCCTTGTAATTTAACTACTTAATTCGTTACGAATACACGGAATACGAATATCGCACTGTTGTAATCTGCCGTAGGGTACTTAGAAAAGCAATATCCTGCCGTAGCTCAACTATAGTCCATTAACAAAGCAGAAAAATAAGGGGAGCGTCCGGTGGTACTTAAAATAAACAAGTTAGCGTGACGGTACGCGTCGTCGTTCACTTCACGGGTTTGTATTTGGGTGAAATAATAATGAAATGGATTCGGACAAAAAATGTGTAGGTAATATACTGATACTGAAATATTCATTTGTACGTCCATCCACTTGAATGTCGTTGGCTATAATTACATCCTCCAGTAGGTTTATTGATAGATTGAAAAATGGTAAGAAATGAAAGTCGCAAACGCGAAACGGTGGAAGAGAAACGCATTGAAAATGCTAAACTAGCGCTCGGGACAAAGTTTCTAAGTTCAGCGTCTCGGCTCCGTTGCAATATGTGTGGACTAGCTAGACCATGAATTAGTAAGTGCATCAGGAATTCTCACTCTCAGTGTTATTTGCATAACAAAGTTTATTTCATTGTTTCAGATTCGGGCTGCGCCCGGCCGCGTCGCGGCACTGTTTCCGTGTTAGTTTCGTTACCAACATTTTAAAATTTTAGTTGAAGTGGTCAAGTGTAGTGAAGTGTCCGAGTGACAGTGCAATGGCGATGTTTTCTGGATTCGCCGCCCTCGCGGTGCTGATCTGTCTTGGTAAGTTTCCCATATAATAAGTCGGTGGGTACTTGTTGCTTGATGATATAATGAATCATTATTAATAATATTATGCGGATAATCGATTTGGGCTCTAACATAGAAATCTAAAGAGGTACCTTCCTAGATTTAATGGTTCATCAGAGATAGAGATTAGTTAGTTAAGCAACGATATATTGCATACTTTAACAAGTCAGGTTTGGCCCCTACATTTTAAATTATATTATAATATTCAATCTAATATTCTAATTCTAAGTAAATCCTTGTACGTATTTATTGATGTAGTAAAATGTTACGTATGTAACTGTTGTGGTATATCATGAACAATATAGGTCCAAGTAAGTATAGATCCCTGAGACACGCCAACCATCATTTAAACCACAGGTTAAACCTCTTAGCATTTAATTCTGTTGACAATTACAAATTGAGGTCCTACCTATTCCCGAGGTAGCTTTTAGTTAAATTACATTTAACTCCATTAAATAAATAGTATTTTTTTAACCTAGGCTAGGACTCATGTCATGGCTCAAGCAGTAAGCAGTCGAAAGCGTTTGATTAGTCGCAAATAGTCGCAACTCGTAATATGGACTGGAGCACTTTTGAGATTATTTCGGTTAGATAAATATAGTAGAGTATCGCTTATCGAAATCTTGGATTATTCTATTTAATTAACATATTTTTCAAAGAAAAAACACTTATTTGTTAATCCGTCATAAAATCTACTCGCTGAAAGTCAGTTGTTCATTTTGATTTAATTTCTTCTTTTTTATTTGGTGTTACGTTACTGGGTCTGAGAGGGTTCTATGGTTACTTAACACTTATGGACATTTTCTTGATACTAAGAGTAAAAAAAATGCGAATTTATAAAAGTTTTGAAAAGTAGGGTTTTAATTTTTAACACTTCACTCACTTCTTGTCTGCTCTTTACAAAATATTGCAATGCAATTAAATATTTAGCTAGCTTTATTTGTGTAAAGCTTTTTAAGCAGACATTTCAGCTTAACACATAAACTTGGGTACGACAGCATCCGTGATCATTAAGATGGATTTACAACCGACGTCAAATATTGAACCTTGGACGCTACCAAGGGAATGGAGCGACTTCGTTCATACTCGTATTTACGCGTCGGGGTTGGGGAGGACCACCCCGTGACGTAGCGGGTCGATACAGCTCCGCCCGGACGCAGAACTAAGTAATAATATCTGCACGTCACGATTTTTTATTTTATATGAACATCTGGACGATTTACATAGCTGGCTTGTGATGCGAGTAGCTACGCCTTCTCATCCGAACGATGCGATGGCGTCAAGTGACGTAAAGATTTCAAACGAGAAACTGAATCCATGATCACTGTATTATGTTTACGTAACACCTGGCCGTAATGTGAGTTTTATCGCACGCTGCGCGCACGGTAAAACTCGCATTGTGGCCAAATGAAGACGTAAAATTGTGTACTCATCACGGGCAGTAAAAAAGAAAGCCCTCTATCGCATATTTACAACCCTCGCCTACGGCTCGGGTCTCAAATACCAGCGATTTCGGGCTTTCTTTCTTTTACAGCCCTTGTTAAGTAATATACTATTGTTGTTTCGTCTGTCAAAAATCTTTTACTCAGTAACCAGAAGGGGAATCAATTTGGAATTTAATATCATACGTAGGCAGAGCTACATAACTAATACTACTAACCTACAACTACCTGTAATTAATGCCAATACTAGGATTACTAGAATCTTCCAGGTCTAGTCTAGGACTTGAGGTAGGCATAAATAGTGTAATCTTCTTTAAGATCATTACTAGGTATCTTGTTTGACTTACATAGAAAATAACATTATGCAGTTGCAGTTAGAGCATTGGCCATAATGTAGATTCATGTAGCCTATTGATTAAAGATATTTTTATTCTTTTCCAATGTTCAGTGATTGTAAGGACTTATGTGAATTTATTTAATTGTCAACTAAGCTGACAGTCCTATACTCGTTCATATAGGTAATGTGGTGACAGTAAATAAAGGAGAATATGCTTTTTAGGTTTAGCTGCAAATAGCGTGGGCGAAGCGTCAGGTTCCGAGCCAGCGCTAGGTCATAGAGTAAACACGCGGCGCGTTGGCCTTTCGATGCTCTCGCTAAGGTCACGGACGGGTGCAAATAAGTGGCCAATCTTGTTAGTATTTTGCTACCAAGACGTTTCTAGACGATATGCCCTCAAATCAACGATAACCATATGTGAAATAAGTAATAACATAGATTTTATTAAAAGAACATAGCTACCTATTCAAAACGACAGTTAAAATGAGCAAGGCTCGCAGTTAAAAACCAGATGTTTACGTTTTGTGGATACTCGTAAGCAGAGCGCTTCTTCCGAACGATCATTCGGCAAAGATGTTAATCATTTTATTAGGTTATTAGCCCGAGAACGGGGATACTGCAGTCTCAAGTACTACCTATTTATGCTAAGATAGGATAAGAATGCTAAGATAAGATGGCCCTCATCACATGAATTTTCGCCTAGATATAACTAGGTACCTAGGTAAATTTGACTCTGGCTGGAAGTGTAATTGAGGGATCATTTTGATTTTACGAGATTAACCAGTTAACCACGGCATACCTATGTTTTTTTTTATACAACCAACGCCTTCGTGTTTTTAGGGTTCCCTAGTCAACAAGGAACCCTTCTAAAATAGTTTCGCCATGTCCGTCAGTCTACAAAATGACTACAAAACTGTAATTTGGCTTACCTATTACGACGACAGTTGTAAAATTAAACGGGGAAAAATTATTTTTTCGGGTAACCTATCAATAAAGCAGTTAAGGAAAGTGTCATCATTAGATACCTACTTAGGTAGCTCTTACAAAATGTTATAGGTAGGTACTAATCGCACATTTTCGCTAGTTTCAACAACATGTAATATGAAAAATAACTTTTTAAATGAAAGCACATAGGTGCCTATAACGAACTTAAAAGGTAAACTATCACGACTACACTTGATTGGTTTCTGAGATACAGGCGGCTAAAGTTGTGTATTTTTTTTGTGTTTGTTTGTACTATCAGCCCAATGGAACCCTGACCCACCATAGAACGGTGTCACAGTGACATTTAAAACAATTTGTTTGACACTTCTTATGACTTGAATCATAACGTCTCTGTGACACAGTTCTATGGTGGGTCAAGGTTCCAATGGTCTGATAGTACCTAGTAACGGCTTCGGAACCCTACACTGAGCATGCTTCGACATACTCGTACCCGGTATTTATGTTTCTTTAAAATACCTGCAAATTAAATGATAGAGCAGCAGCGCAGCGGTGTTTCATGACATGACTCATGCCATGCCACGCATTTTGCACAATGCATTTTTTCCAGTTCTCGACCGATCGGATTTGCTAGATCATTTTTACAATAAGCATTTTTTCACATTAGCGAATTTTCACAAAGCATTTTTTCATAGTAGCGTATTTTCACATAGCATTTTTTCATAGTAGCGAATTTTCTTATTCGCTTTTGTTCTTGTAGCGTTTTTCATATAGCGTTATTTAATGCTTGCGTTTATTTTTATCGCTAAAATAACTAGTAGATTTTTTTATTAGTCGCATATTTTCCCGTCCAAAAATATAATTTGACGGAGTCGACGGAGCTCCTATTTCTGGGTTATTTTGGAACTCTGGGCCTGATATAAAAACGAACCTAACCTAACCTACCTATGTATTATGATGTAATTATTATTGGGAAAATTGCCGATTTTAAAAATTCGCTACTATGGAAAAATGCAAATAGTAAAAATATTGCTAAATGAAGAAAAGCGATTAAGAAAGTTAACGATTAAACGAAAAAATGCTATGTGAAAATTTGCTACTATGAAAAAATGCTTGTTGTGAAAATGACCTAACAAACCAATTGACGCTTCTATGTTTTACTGTTTTTACGATACAACTAAAATAAAAATACGTTGAAAAAAACGTATTTTGTTATGGGTCCACCCCCTTTATTATCTTGAAATTTGTTTTATTTGTTAGTAAATGCGCCGTAATAGATAACACAAGTATTCTGAAGAAAAAAAATAACCCGCCATATGGTAAGCCTAGGGCAAATGCAGTATCTGTTTAATATGAATATGTAGATAAAACATCCATTGCAAGGTCAGACAGAGACCGGTTTTTATAAATAAAGTCCTACTCGAAGAGTTAATTCCGAGCTCAGCTTGACTTTACTTTGTTTACATAATTGAAAGAGCAAAATATTTTTTAATGACAAGGTAATATAACGCAACTGCAACACAAAACTAAGGTCTGATTTTTAATCCCACAGAAAAAATGGAAACAAAGGTGTTGCCGCTAACGAAAAACATTTCCAGCATTCAAAATATTTATACTTCCCACTTTTATAAGAAATCGACTTACTATAAAAAAACTATATATTGTAATCAAGATGAAAGAATTTAATTTGTTGATGGCAAATTTTATTTTGAAATATACTCTTTGTTATATTAATTTAAAACGAGAATACTGTTTTCGTATGCATAATTTATTTATTGCACTGGTATCACTGATTCGATACACCCGTCTTAAAAAGTCGAGGGCCGCTTGACTTGATTCACGTCACTTCACTCGCTTCACAGTAAGTGCTCCCGTCGTATTAGCTTTCCAGTTACTCTTGTTAAATTGTTCTGTTAAATTTTCATTGTTGTTACGTTTTTTAGTTATTACGTTGTTCGTTGTTAAGTTTTCCGTTGTGTTTTTGTTATTGTTGTGCGGTAGGATGGACATGCGGTAGGTGGATGGTCTGTTAATAAATGTAAAAAAATATTGCTGTTTCATTTCACAGATTTGTGCGATTTTAATTTTAATTATTTCTCAAATTTATTTTTAAAATCTCTGTTCCAACGACATGATAATATCTAATATTATTTTTCTTGCTAGCCCGTACTTTGAGATCCCCTGAAATGTCACTTTGACAGTGACGTAACTTTGTTTACATTTTTTCCGTGGGAATAAAAATCAGACCTTAGAGCACGATGGATGCCACACGAGCGTGGCCTGTGAGTTGCGTTGATCTACACATAAATTAGAACCACATGCCACACGCACGATGCGTCTCTCTATGATGATCTCACAGCGTTCAAACGACGCAACGCACCGGCAGCGGCAGCGCTCGTGTGACATCGCTCGTACGGTGCCGCTGACAGAAGTTTTGATTTGGTATAGTGAGGTAAACGTAGGTAGGTAGGCACGTAAAGTTTTGGCAGCGTGATAATCGCCATTAGTCGCTACTATTATGAATCGCGTCGTTCGTGAATTCGTGATACTTGTTTGAATTAAACATTGGTTAATGCAATTCATTATGATAACGTACGTAACACCTAACGTCAATGAGTGCATTATGGATTGGAACAGTGTAGGTATAGTAACTTTTACTGTATGCCACCTGTCTGTGTATTGCAGGGCCGTAGTGTAGGCGTGTTGAAGGGCAAATGGACTAGATAGGTAGGTAACACATTAATATTTTTTACGATCGTTCAACACGCTGCGCTTGCCTACCGACAATTTCAATTAAAGTTAAAACTGCTCGAATCTTGCTTATGTACGTACGCCTTATGTTGTTCTTGTGCAAATTGCAACTCTGCGATCCCACTGCAAATAATGTTCAAAATCTCAGCAAGTGTATGATCGTTACCCGCATCAAAACGTACAATCAACTCATTTACAAGCAATTTTCTAATTCACGCGGGCGATGCCTAGGTATATTACCTACAAAAGGAATGCCTTACTCCCTCCCACCCATTCCTCGCTTAACTCAAAAATAATGTACCTATTACCTTACCTTAAAGCATCAAGAACCATATTTGCATGTCAAGCATTACTTGCAACGTGGGGTAAAGCTTGAAGATGTTCAGCTGTTATGCAATGGAATTATACACACAGACGAGACGGTGACAAAATGGGCGTAGGAAACCGGAGCGCGCTTCATAACATGGTTCGTACGTAAGCTATGCGAGCGATTTGCTTGGATTGGACTTACTTACTTGGCATGAGACAATTTACATACCGAATTACCGAATCTACGTGTTATGGCGAGTACCTATAAATTTAATTTTTGTGACAACTTTTTGTTTCCGGCTGTACTTTTAGTTGTACAGTCATCTGCTTATTTATTTATTTAACCTTTATTGCACAAACATAGTAAAAATCGCGGATTGAATACCTAATGCCATTCTCGTAACGGTCAAGCAAAATAATCATACAGAAACTAGCAAAAGTGGTACACAGAAAAAGAAAGACAGAAAACAAAGTATTAACAAAAATAATACTTTACGCATAAAAGTACTTACAAATCAATAAATGTAAGTTCATGATATACACCCTTAAATAAATACAATGAAATATATACTTACCTACCTATGAAAATAATACTAGAGAACCAGAGACTAAAACATATTCCATTGATGGGTCTAGCCTTGCTAGGGGCTCGTCTAACATGAAGTGGGAGCGCATTCAAGAAAGGGGTTGCCTGAAAGGAAAGGAATAGCGAGCTTAAGAGAGCGGGAGGAACGCAGTTCACTCCCTGGACGGCGGTGAGGATATAGAGGGGTCAAAGGTTCAAAAATAATCGAAAAAAGAGTGGACGGTATCCTAAGGAACTTACGAACTTAAGGGATGACGAACTGGAAGACGAAAATATTAAATGTAATTGAATTTACGGAGACCAAAAATAAAACGAATGCTGACCAAAAAGTCAGTGGGTCCATGTCAAGTACAGCGATCACCTTCCAAGTCGGAAGTTCCGACTCCCTCAGCAGCTCTTAGAAACCATAATATTTCGGTGCCCTCGGGTTTACTTATGCATTTTTCAGCCCATTATGATAACGGGAAGTGCTTCAGTGCTTTCTGAATGTGTTAAAGTTTGTAAAAAGCAGAGACCTTTATTATCAAACACTAACGCTGTTTACGATGTACATCGATGATTAAATTACCAGCTTATAAACAAAACATAATGACTTAATGAGATGTGACCGTTAATTAATGAAGCAAATCGTAATTGGAGCGTTGAGCACGTGCTAGTCTCGTTTAAGTCGGCCATTCACCCGGTGCTACCAAAACACGTTATCTAAGATATTATCTGTATCTTGCATCACAGAACAAAGCTGAGGTGATAACGAAAAGTTTTACAAAGTTGATAGGTACTTGTAATAAGCCCAAGTGCCCTGCTTCACTGCAGGATCAATATTTATCCACCGTTATGCAATTTATCCACCTTCAAGCGTAAAGAATATTGTCTATCACTAACAACAACAACAACAAATTTATTTATTTGCCAATAAACACAACAACAAAAACAGGATCAGTACAATATGTATGCAGATAATTTAGCTTTTTATATTACCACGACAAATCTATAATCAAAATTACATCCATATCTTGTGAATAATTGTAAGTATTTTGATATTGTGTTTTCGTACCAAAAAAGTGTTTACATACATACATATAATAAAAAAAACGTTTTTTTGTAAGTAACTACGGCATTTACAAATTCTCGTTAAATTCTTTAGTCTATTGACTCAGTCTTTACGAATGACGAATGAAATTTTAAATATGTTTTAACAATTATAATTAAGTATCATGTAACTAAAGATTACTACGGCTAGACCGACTCTATAACTAAGCCAGCATTTAACCGCTTGGTCCAGCCGCATTCGCTTGTTTGATACGTTTGTTCCAAAATTATAAAATTTATTTTAACCACGGGCCCTTCCTTCGGTATTTACTTTATCTACGTCGGAATCCGGGGCGCGCGCCGGGCCACGAGCGTGCTTTGTTCTTCGGAATCCAAACACTGTAATATCAGCTACCAGTTCCTGTTTAACTCTGCATTACTATACAATTAGGACGTTTGAATGCATCTTTTTCGTCTCCGTTGTTTGAAACACAGAACAGAAAAAAACCGGTCAAGTGCGAGTCGGACTCGCGCACCGAGGGTTCCGTACTGAAGATAATATGCTTGGTAACCGCAAAAGAAAATACTCATTTTGTTATAAGCTTTATTTTCCAGGCAATAAGGTCGATTTAGACTAGCCTAAATTTTAATACAGATTTTCTTAGATTTTTTGTTATTTCTCAAAAACTGTAAATAATTTTCACTTTATTTTATTTTTCCCAGAAAATATAAGTAAATATCTATACGTCAGGATTTTTTCCAGAATTTTTGATTAATAAACTTCGGAGATAAAGGGGGGGGAACGGTCATTTTTTGTACATTTTTGTCTATAAATCAAAAAGTGCATCAAAGAAAATATTCAAAAAAATAGTTTTGAAATGTGCAGATTAAGACCTTTCATATGACGCCCCATTTGCTATAATCGAACCACTTTCATTTTTGAACCCCCCATTCTAGACCCCTTTTCAATTATTAATAAAATTAATTTCATTTTTTTTTTACTACAAATAGATGCGGGCAAGCAAGTTGTACAACTACGCCAAATTTCAAGTTGATAGCATTTGTAGTTGCTGAGAAAACCTGCTGTGACATACAGACAGACAGACAGACAACGAAGTCTCACCATAAGGGTTCCTTTTGTACCATTTTGGTACGGAACCCTAAAAACAGTAGAAGTGTCAAGTGGGCGTGTAACGTGTAGCATAGTTATGCGGAGTTCCGCATAACCTACCATACTTTTGCCGCGATTGCTTAACGATTTTTCGATATTTTGTTATTTCTAAAATAGGAAATAAATCCCGAAGCATGCCTTATAGTGCTATTTGGGAGTGTAAAAACGATAGCCGCACCAACAATATTTTCCATGGTGGCGTGTTGTTTTAATGATAGTTTGAGTATTGGCGACAACACTCAAACTAATCGAAGCTCATACTAAGCGAAGCTCATGCCACTTCCACTGTTTTTTCTATTCCGTGGTTTGAAATAATCCGTTACAGTCATTAATAGGATAACGATAATTGATAAATTAACACAGCCAATTACAATTCAGTTTAAAGATCCAGCCACACCGCCCGGATGCGTGCGCGTAGACGTGAAGTGCGCGTTCGCTTTGCACTGCGTTGTATAGTGGCATGTCGTATGAGAATTCATACTATACACCGCAGTGGAAAGCGAACGCGCACGTCACGTCTATGCGCACGCATCCGGTGTGGCTGGGCCTTAAATGTTGTTTTATTCAGTCAAAGCCATAATAGGTATCTACTATTTTGTTATGCTCATTTACCCATAAAAAGCACAAAAAGCGGTTTGAATAAGTATCAATAATAAATAAATTAACCGCTAAGTACCTAATTACATTACATTACGTTCTTACCAGCTTTAACTTAACTCTTTTCGAATTACTTTGAATAATAGAACATAATTTTTATTTCTACATGTTTATAAATAAAGATAAGTACTTTTTATATTACACAAGCTTTTCCTCGCCACTTCATCCGTGTTACTTATTCCACTGAAATTACGAGTAAGTACCTATCGAAATTCCGGGGAATAAAAGTAGATATATGTACCTACCTAGGCCATAGACCACCAGCTTGTTTTGTTTATGCCACATTCCGTCAAAGTCTATGATTTACTTATTTTATTACTTATACATACATACAAATAACTTGAAAAATAGAATTGTTGCCGTAAAATTAGCAAAGAACTAGCAAATATATATTTAATATTTAATGGTGATGGGTGATGTTAAATTGTAAACGGTGATCCAGGTGTATAGAAAAACCTTGCATGGTTTATGTTACAACTGTTTTTAATGATATATAAATATGTATACCTATTAAGTACCTAAATAAATAAATAAATATGCAATCATAAAAACATGAACCTCTCAAACTTTCATAGGTATTTAAGACATTGAAACTGTGCCCTTAACTGTTCGGTTCGTCACGATACTTGAACTCTTAGTTCGACCAAAAGTTTGTATTGTCTGCAAGTAATGAATAATGGAAAAGTGAATTCTAGTACAGGAAGACAGCATGCATACATTTATTTTATGGTACCTATTGTGTTCTATATACGTCCAAGCGAAGCTCGCTTGCCGGGCTGAATAGAAAAGTCCATAAATGTCATGCCATGTCAGTTATGCCATACTATTGCTAAACATAGCGTAACATAGCGTTCAAATCCGACAAACTTAGTGGTACCTTAACTTTTAACTGAGCTTTTACCGGTAGAGGAATTTTCTATTCTATTCTATATAATTTACATACATATACGACGTTATTACTTTAATAAGTTGGTAGATATGTTTACACTGAGGGAAGATGACTTTTTAAATGAGTCGTTACAATTGACCGAGAACCGTTTCCCAGATCGGTAATGAAGATGAGATCGTAGGTACAGTCACCCAATTTGATTCCTAGGCCACTATGAACTTTGTCAACGTGACGTTGTAAACCAAACAATAGGAAGTCTCTTACGTTTGGTTGTCAAAGTCACTTTAACATAGTCCATAGTGGCCTAGAAATCAAATTGGTTGACTGTACTTACAGTATGAGACACTTTTCAGTCTTTACATATTTCTCATCAGACAATGCTTAAGGATTTATGGAATACGTTTACGTTTTCTTAAGGCCCCTGACAGTTCAAAATTACTAGATATGTATGAAAAATTAAGAGAAACCTATAGTCTATGTTCTAATACGATACTGACAGGCCAATATCGGTCGACGGACTGTTAGTCTGTAGTTCCCTTTAGCGTTAATTCTCATACGTTCAAAACCATATTGGATCCGAATAGGCACCTCTACTTCGCTTCGAGTTAAACTTAAACCAAAGGTTTCCAAACTTTCTTACCCGCCCCCCGAAAAAATAACATTTGGAAATACATATAAAGGTACTTACCTACCTTTTTAATTACAGAAAAATGCTAGAAGGATTAACATGGGATATTATTAGGACTTGGCAGACAAATCTATTTTCCTACTTTTATAAGGAAATACTTGCTATGACTAGGAGTCAAATAATACCATAGACTGCGGTGAAAGCACTGAAGTTCAAAATCAATTGTGTCTCACTGGAATTTCGGTTAATTTTATTAAGATTTTGCTGTTAGTACTTACTTTATTTTAAAATTTCATTTTTTAATATATTTTATCAATACGGGCAGCCCCCCTGAACAGCTTCAGCGTCTCCTATTGTTTGTGAGGGCTATCCAATGCCGTGAACCTCGACTTGTACTATTACTTATTCTGTGACTATACTCGAAACATTATTTCATAACAACATGAATGAGAACTCGTGTAACCAGTAATATTAGGGTAAGTTTTAATGATAACAATACCTACACTTAAACCAAAATGCAGTAATCACAGCGAATGTGCGCCCGTTGCGGTTAGGATTTTGGTCGTGAATTTGAGTTTCGAGAATAGGGGGCGGTAGGGACCACTTTGGGAACCTATGAGTTAAACAAACAATAGCTAGATAAGCGTTGTTTTGGACTTAGCGCTCGTAACAGTCGTAACACCTGCCGGCCATTGTTATTGGCCATCACGATTGTCTATTGTTTGTTCATCCTAATTACAATAATCAGGAGCTTGTATTATTACAAGGATAAGGAATGAATGATTCAGGAAGGTATATACTTATAGGGTTCCGTAGTCAACAAGGAACCCTTATAGTTTCGCTATTATATTTCGCGGATATAATATCCGTAGGTCCGTCTATCCGTATCCGTCTGTCCGTCTCTCCGCGTTTTAACTCGGAGACTCTTGGTTAAGTAAAATAAAATCTTGAATAATTGGAAAAATGGAATATTTTTTCATTGTATGTACATGGCCAAAATGTAATAAAAACATCTATTTACCACCGGATTTTAACGGGAGAAGTGGGAAACTAATTCTACTTGTAAGAAGTCGCGGGCAGCCTCCATTAACTAACTAAAAATAAAATATCTATGTATAAAAGAAGAAACTGATAAATAGAGTGGCTGACTGAAATCAACGCACAACCCAAACCGCTGGGTCTAGAGATTTCAAATTTGACACGTAGGTTCCTTATGACGTCTAGAGGTGCACTAAGGAGGGATTTTTGGAAATTCATCCTCTAAGGGGTTCAAATAGGGGGAATATCAGAAATTAATTCTACGCGTAGGCAAGTCGCGGGCGTCCTCTATTTATATAATAAATAATAATTAATCTTTTGGGAGGAAGTATAACATTACAATGAAACTAATTTAATCTATGGAGGGTCTTATTCTTAACTGTTGACTTTGGGGAGGTTAAACCGATTTAAAAGCGATATAAAAAATATGTTTCTTTTTATTGTTTTGTCTTTAATACTTACTTACTACTTACTACGTAAGTAGTACCAGACGTAATTTTAGTCCGATTTTGCTTAAAGGAATCCGAGGAATCTAAGTAGGTACCTACAAGTTCTTAACGTTAAACTTGATAACTTCTAGTTAGAAACTCTAAAACAAAACATACAGGTTATTATGAAGAAAGTCCTCTTCATATCGCGGTCCAAATATACCTAGATTTCCAATGTAGTAATAACAACCTAGGTCAATTTGATAACCTGAATGCATTTTACCTCATGCGCGACGTCAGGCATTTACATCCAGATAACACGTCACGTCACTTATGCAGCGCGTGTTATCGTAAAATTATCATTAGGTATTGAAAATGATAAAAAAAAACTGATTTTCAGTACCGCGATAAGGCACATACTATACATACACGTCTCTCTGTTTGTTATGCTTTCACGGCAAAATCACTGAACCGATTTGATGGTATTTGGTATGGACGGAGATAACATGAAACCCGAGCAACGACATATAAGGTACTTTTTACCACAAGTAGCGATAAACGACTTTTATTCTACGCGGACGGAGTCCAGCTAGTTCATAATAACATTAAACATTGATAGGTACCTGCCTTAAGCTAAAGTTATCAAATATAAGCAAAATATATAGGTAATAATGGTACAGCATAATATTGCTTAAAACATTGATTGAAACGCTTCGATTATGGCTCTACCTATATCATACCAATAACAAAACATGAAGACCCTGGTTTTAACCTGACTTATGTGTATTAATACAATCTTGATGCACCACGCATTGCAAGTGTTGCTGTAAATCATATTTGATTTGGTCTACGAGCGCATCCGAACATCTGTCGTAACGGCGGCCAATCAGGAGCGTGCCCGACCGCGCATCTGTCGGCGCACACCCGCGTGTCTTTGTTCTTTTGTACTCTTTGTTGCTATTTTTTGTGCTCCTCAAGTGGATGAGGGCGAAGGGATGATCAAAACTTCGAAATTAATGTCAGATCAAAATTTTCAAACCTTACTTATAAATCAGCTATATTTGTTTCATCGCTAGTAGCACTCAGAGAGAGAAATAAACACGTCAAGCATTCATCTTAATTGGTTTGCTCATGGATTAACGTAGCGTGAATCTATATGGCTAACGTAAAATAAGCCGAGGCCCTTTTATTTGATGGTTCGAAAGCAAAGCACACACAAAAACCGAAGCTGGTTCCCGTTTAATCATGCCTCATGCTTAGCGGCCAATTAGAGCCGGAAACATGAATAAAACACACTTAACGAACGAGGTTACTCCTGCCACAGCTCGCGCGTTAATTACGAACGAGTAATTGTCGTAGGATGTCATCATCTCGCAAGCTCGCCATATTGAGCTCGAAATAGTCGTTAGTTCCGAGGCCGTCGTGGCGTATTATTTTCCCCGCTGCATGAGGAACTGGGTCGAGAAACTAGTGCAAAGGGTGTCGGGCGGGTTACGCGAGTCAGCTGGAGCGCTAGAGACTCTTGACTCGCTATTCAACCGCTACGCGCGAGTGTAAGCTTTGTGTTGTGAAACAAAAGTATGCCAACTGCGAAATGTACTTCTTACCTGCACATTCGTTACGGGGTGAGAAGTACTAGTAGACTAGTATTAAAAATTGCAGAAGTTGACTGCTATCTTACTTAAACTTTTAAGTTATAAAAAAGACAGCAAAATTGTGCTTCTTGCTCTAGATGTGAAGTTAAAGTAAAACAACAATCAACTTCTGTTATTTTTGTTGCCAGTCGCGAAATATACTGACAACAAAAAATGCAGAAGTTGATTGTTGTCTGTCTTACTTTAAGGCCGCGTTCACACCAAACGTATTGTCAGCCGCCTGCTGTACACAGTATAGCAGCAGTGAGCAGCGTTATGTCAGTTTGGTGTGAGCGAAAAGTTGAATATCAAAGGAAAACTAGTAAACTGCGTAACATGCGGCGACTGACACTACGTTTGGTATGAACGCGGCCTAAGCCTCGCTTTACGCTGCAACGCAACTTTTATATATAGACGATCATGCTCTATTCGTCTCTTAATCATGTGGTTAGATCAAAATGTAGGTAGGTTAAAGCTAATAATACCTATAATATGCGTACACTGGACTCTTAACGTGAAACGGAAGCAATCGCATAAGCTTTTGAGCACATACGATTGTTTCACTGTTCCTGTCTCGTTATAGCTTAAGTGAGAGACGAAAATAGTCTCACGCACGATGCATTGCCACACAAGTCACGCACATAAATCGATCCAACGTACATCTATTCGGATGTTTCTGGCGTTGAAACCACCATCACTGCGGCTTTTCGAATACTGATGAAAGCCACGTCAATCGTTAAAATATTATTTAAAAACTAAATGTGAGTCTGTTTATCGAAAACAAATCGATAAAGTCATGTATTTTTATGTTCGCAGGTTCAGTGCTATGCGAGGACGAGACGTACGGCCCGATCTTCATGAAGGAACCTCCGAACCGAGTGGACTTCAGCAACACGACGGGGGCTGTGGTGGAATGTGCGGCGCGGGGCAACCCCACCCCCGACGTGTTCTGGGTGCGCGCTGACGGGACCGCCGTGGGAGACGTCCCTGGCTTACGACAGGTCAGTCACCGATATTAAACCGTAAACAAATGTAAAACCTCTAATACGTTACAAATAAGGATTTTTATCGGATTTATAAACCTTGCTCGAGTTGGGATTGTAGCTATAAAAATTACGGTTAAGGTTCGGCGGATAAGACACCAAATCGGATGCCTAAACAACCATTAGAGACTGCTTAAAAGCTGATTGAAACATGATAATAATAATCATAATAACTACGAGTTTGGAAAGAATATGATACTATGTAGGTACTAAATCTTCGTGAATTTGATGCTGCATGATTCATAATAGTATCTGTGCAAGGAAATACTGAAAGGGAAGTGCTATGAAGATGATACGATGTTCTCACGTTCCCGTCTTATAAATAGGTGGTTAGTTAAAACTTAACTACGACTATACCTACCTAGCTAGAGTTTCGTGTTGAATTGTATAGTAACCGTGAGCTTATCAACTTCTCTTTAAAATTATGGAAAGTAATCTACAAGTTTTGCAACATTCGTCTCTTTAGGGTTCCGTTCCAAAATACTAATAAAACGGAACCCTTAATAGAATATGTTGTCCGCGAGTCCGAGTGTGTGGCTTCTTGAAGTTAACGACACCTAGCAGCGGCTGGACATTAATAAACTTCTAATATTTCATATAAATAAGACGTAGGTGCGGAACCCTCGCTGCTCAAGTATGACTCGGACTTGACCTTTGGTGTTTTAAAAGTATGTAAACACTAGATCACCACGTCAGTATTTGATTTTAGTTATTAAAAATTGACCCTTTTTCTAGATTAAGGTGGTAATTAGAATACGTACTTATAGACTTAATGCGCAATACACACCAAAGCCCGACAAGATTTTCTATTGTTCTAAGGCCGCCGGGCTATGTTGGTGGGTCGGAGTATTGCGCTTAATAAAGTTTAAGTACCTAACTAAATACAAAACTTCTGTTACGCTGTTTATCTTGTATCAACTATTTGCAGGTCCTAGCTAACGGCAACTTGGTGTTCCCGCCGTTCCGCGCCGAGGACTACCGGCAGGAGGTGCACGCGCAGGTGTACACGTGCCTCGCGCGCAACCCGCTCGGCTCCATCCACTCCCGCGACGTCAACGTGCGAGCTGGTAATATAACTGAAAAAAACATAACACTATTGGGTCTATATTGGGATCCCTAATCGTCATTTGTCCTAATGCATCGTTTGTCAAAATTTTCGTTTATGCTAAAGACATTTTCACCCGTTTTTTTTAGTGTTTCTATTATACAACCCTAACCTAACCTAACCTGTTACCGGTTAGGTATGTTTATGACAAATAATTCGGACACACGATGCGTTAGGATTAACGTTATTAGGGATTCCGGGGCCCCCGTTCTCTGATCACTCGGTACATACGTACGGTACCCCGAAGACAATGTTAAGCATCTTGGTTTTAATTTCATAATATGGACATGGAAAATGAGCACACAGGTCACCCGATATTAGGTGTGTCGCAATCTTACGAGAAAATAACAAACCTCAAACTATTAACTTAGTATGCTCCGCGTAGAAGTCTTTATAGTTATTCCCTTAAACACAATCAAATTATGCGGCACAAAAAATTATCGTATGTTCTCCGGGATATGGGCAATTTTTTGGTAAATTTTGAAGCTCACAAACTTTTACACTTTAAAATATTATTAGGGTAAACTCTTTTGTAAGACCTTCCAGAAAATACCTTGCTTAACGACTTCTTACTAAAGCGTACCAGTAACTGTACACTCCACAAACTTCTAGTAACTCTACGCGGAAATAAAGCGACCATTTGTCATCCAAGATGATTTTATCTTTCAAACGTGCTGCTTGAACTGTTGACTTATGCCCTCCGTTTCTTTGTAACCTAATACTGCTGACACGAGATAAAACAAAACGATTTTATACAGATAGTCCCGATAGGAACATGGAAGTAAGAAAATATATAATTATAGCAATGGATGATACATAATTGGATAAATAATAATTTCTGATATATGTATCTCGATATGATTTGATATTAAAAATAAGAATAACGAGTTATTATAACTTTGGTAATGTATCTATATTCTACAGGCATTGAATGTGGTTACGATAAACCCGTCTTCCGTTGACGGTGTAATGAGATAACAATTGCCTATGCGTTTTATTGAGTTGCCCCAGCAATAAGTCACAGGCCGCTGCCCTTCACGCGGAGGGCAATGGAGTCAATTAAATAATCAGCCCGCAGAGAAAGATGATCGAGCCAATTATTGAAGCGAGAGTGAACAATGTGTGTTGCTAGAAAAGTTCTTTGATGAAGAATCGGCCATAGAATGAAATATTTTTATAACGTCGCGAATTATGAGTTCTTCAGGGCAATTTCGATTTACTACGCTAATAGCTCCCTTTTTAAAGTTCAACATATATATTATAAGGCAAATGTCATTTTTGTCTAATTCTTCACATTCGTGCATAATAGAATCTTACTTTCGAAGTACTGCTTAGTAATGATAATAAGTCATTCTTGTAAATTTTTGGTACGTAGGTAACTAGTAGACCCTTACATTTACATTTTCTAGATTTTCGAAAATCGCTAACTTAGCGTTATTGATCTTGCCTAGGGCCGCCTTCCTATAAATCTATATATATAAAAGGCAAAACTGACTGACTGACATATCAACGCACAGCCGAATCTACTGTACCTAGAAACTTGAAATTTGGTACATGGGTTCCTTTCATGATGTAAGTGAGCACTAAGAAAGGATTTTCCGAAAGTCGACCCCCAACGGGAACAAATGGGGGGGAGTAGCGGGAAACTAATTCTACGCGTACGAAGTCGCGGGCGTCCTCTAGTATAATATAAATATAAATATAATATTAGCAGAGATTACTTAGGTGTGTCATACAGACACTTTCCCAATTGATATACATTTTGGTTATTCCCAAAACAGTTTACTAAATGTGTTATCATGTAAATAAATGCAGACTTTACTTGTCCATGTATTGTGTAACGGAGTGCATTGTACAAACAGTGTTTACCTATTCGCTGATGTAACAGCCACCTGTTGCGATACCGCAACGCGTTCTCACTCCGCGACGAAATAAAGGCTTAAGGGTGAAGCCAAACGAGCATAATTTTTTTAGTCGTGAGTCGTTTTCTGTCTCGCAATTTCTGCTTCATACAAAAGTCACCGTGTGAACCAAAGAGGAGTTTTGTATGAAACCGAATGTAACAGAACATACGCGACTCACAACTCGAAAAATTACGCTCGTTTAATTTCACCCTAAGGCTGTTGCTGAAAATTATAACGCTGAACAGTTATGTTACTTATGTTGTGTACTATGCATTGTCTATCTATGTTATTATTTTAATATATATGTATACTGCTTTGTTAAGGCGATGGCTATTCTGAACGCAGGCAACGTCGTAATTTCAAGCATTATTATTTAAAAATAAAACATCAGTTACTAGAATAAATAAATGGTTTACTAACGCTTATTAATGTTGCTCTCTACTGTACTGGTGTTGTTAAACAGCAGTCAGGAATTAATAATATTAGGCGGCATATGTTTTTACGTCAGTTCGATCAAACGAATTAGCATTATGGGAACTATGTATGTGACACTTGAACGCGCGTGTCAGTTCAATATATTTTACGTCACACCTGGCCATAATGTGAGTTTTATCGCACGCTGCGCGCACGGTAAAACTCGCATTGTGGCCAGGTGAAGACGTAAAATTGTGTACCTACTCATCACGGGCAGTAAAAAAGAAAGCCCTCTATCGCATATTTACAACCCTCGCCTACGGCTCGGGTCTCAAATACCTGCGATTTCGAGCTTTCTTTCTTTTACAGCCCTTGTTAAGTAATGTACTATTGACAGATTTATTCACCTTGGCTGTTTCAACTGGTGCATCATAGTAACGAGTTAATTGCAACAACTAATGAAAATGTATTAATTATTGTTTTTAGAAATGCTTGAGTTTAAACAAACAGACTTGGCCAGCACGTAGGAAGTAAGCGCCTTAATAATTTGCAGGGCCCGTATATGGCCGTCTTTATCGCAGTGGATAAAACATCCTTCACTCTCGCACTTAGGTACGTACAGATGTTTTATCCACGTTTATCAACATTGATAGACACGACCATAATAGGCAGGTGCATTTGCATATTTGCAAGGTAACAATGTTTTGGTGTTGGTAATTCAGTCAAATTTTTATTTAATATTATTGTGGTCAAAGTATACTATCCACTAGAACACACTAAATAATATTGACAGATTGTATTTATTGAGGACCGATTACCATAATACTGAATTTTACTTTTTGACTCATTGATACCTTGCACTATCTAAATAATAGTTATATTTGTTAAAATGGTTCTTTCACAGATTCTAATTCTATAAATAAGTGTAAATTTATATGTTAGACACTCGAAGGTAATATTCTTTTTCGATGCTATATTGACCAAGCGCGTTATCTCAGTGGTCGCCCAGAATTACGACACTGACGTTAACAAGGAATACGTCATAATGGGCAACAGCATCGTGCTAAAGTGTCAAGTTCCGTCGTTCGTCGCCGATTTCGTAGAAGTCCTCTCTTGGCACACCGACGACAACGAAGATTTCTTCCCCGGCGATAACTATGGTTAATTGCTTGCCCTTGCCAAAAGATCAGCAATCCTTCTTCCTAATCCTTGCGGGTTTTTATATCCGCAGTGGTACAGCAGCAGTACGAATCAGAAGTAAACAATGAATATGTCATACGCGGAAATTCCGCTATCCTTAAATGCTCTATACCCTCATTCGTTGCTGACTTTGTGACCGTTGTCTCGTGGCATGACGAAACCGAGAACACTTTTGCGATAGAGGATTCCAGAAACAACAATGGTATCACTAAAATTAATATGTACAGAACATATCTCCATATCCTTTACTCGCCAACTTTCCGTTCCCTACCAAAAACCTTTAACCAAAAGAATTTACTTTTGTCGGCCGTAGCGGCTCGAGAGCTATGGCTTCACATTTAAAACGCTGCTCGGGCCTTAACTTATTGCATAGTCGATTGTAAGACATTTTTGATTAAGACAAGGTTTCGTTTCACATAAAAAAAAATTAATAAGAACCTCTTTTATTGATAACCGTCTTGTGGTGATTATCTTGTCTCGTTTAGAAATACAACGAGTTTCAGACGATTTAAATATAGTGGGTCTTTAACTGTGCTAACCTCCTGACTGCATAGAGTTAAAATTAATGATATGATGTAAAATATTGTAAAATATGTACATGTCTTTTCCAGTTGTAAATCAGTTATACGAAGCAGAGATTCTCACCGAGTATGTGATACGGGGGAACGCCGTGGTTTTTAAATGTTCCATTCCCTCTTTCGTCGCCGACTTTGTGAAGGTAGAGTCGTGGATTGACGAAGAAGGCTCAGAGATTACCCATTCCGATGACCTCGGTAACAATAAGTTCGCTAAACAATAAAGTAACCACTTCCCGACGCCGCACTAAACGGCCCTGTCCCACACCTTTACCCGCTCATTTCCATCTAGTTGACTCATTGTTATTCTTCAGTGGTGTCACAGAATTACGTGACCGAAGCCGAAAATGAGTACGTAATTAGAGGCAACGCCGCAGTAGTCCGCTGCAAGATACCCTCTTTCGTGAGCGACTTCGTCTACGTGGAGTCATGGATAATGGATGACGGACAGATACTGACGATTAACAATACCAATGCTGCCGACGGTATTCCTCCCTCGTTTTACTTACCTTTGTTATTTTAAAGTTCTTGTTATCCCCTCCACAATTCCCTCCAATGATATACAAAACAAAGTGCAAAATGTTAACAGTGATATCACAACCCTACGAACCTGAGGCTGACAACGAATACGTTATTCGTGGCAATGCAGCAATAATGAAATGCGAAGTCCCAAGTTTTGTCTCCGATTTTGTATCTGTCGAAATGTGGACAGACAGCGATGGCGGATCATATTTTCCCGGACATAGCGAGGGTAACTCCTCAATTGAAAAAATCCTTCCTAAATCCTCAATGTATTGTCACTGCAGCTGTTCTTCAAGTGTATGAAGCGAGAGTAAACGACGAGTTTGTCTTGCGGGGCAACACGGCCATTGTTAAATGCATCGTGCCATCGTTTGTAGCAGACTTTGTTCATGTCGTGTCTTGGACTATGGACAACGAAACTATTACGGCGGAGGATCACTCTGACGTTCAGTCGGGTAGTTTAAAACTGAAGTACCTTCTTTCCTCATCTCCCTTACCCTAAAGATGATTAAAAATAGTAGACACTATTAAGCTTATGTTTTCCACAGTGGTGCATCAGTCTTACGAACCTCGCGTTACTGACGAGGACGTCCTTCGTGGAAACTCTGCTATCGTTAAGTGTTCGATCCCGTCATTCGTAGCGGATTACGTCAATGTCATAGAATGGGTTACTGACGAGGAGTCCCTCTCTGCGTTTTCGTTAAACGGCTCTGACGGCAATTACGGTAATCGAGAGCGCCCGCTCGACCCCAATTGTCCCTATCCGCTCTCCACTAAATCCTGAGCGTTAACCATAGCTGTAGAGGTCGTTCTAACACGCGTCATACATTCCAGCTGTCAACCAGCTCTACGAGTCGCAAGTGTACGACATGTACGTGATAAGTGGGAATGCCGCGGTATTTAAATGTCACATCCCGTCGTTTGTGTCTGATCACGTGCAAATAGTCTCTTGGCATGATACGGACGGAGGAGAATATACTCAGAATGAAACTTACGGCGGTATTATTTCTGTAATCGTCGAATAAATACGTCCTTCAAGTCCTTTTCCTTATAGATTTCGTAACTAGATAGGTTTATCCCACTAAAATAGGTTTATCCAACACTAAATATAATAATTACAGTGGTATCGCAGGCGTACACGGTGAACCTGGTTGAAGAGAATGTTTTACGGGGGAATGCTGTTATCATGAAATGCCTCATCCCTAGTTTTGTGACAGAATATGTCTCAGTCGCGTCATGGATTATTTCCGAAGGCGATGAGGAGGCCGAAATTAAAGCAACCGATATTTCTGATAACGAGGGTATTTTAAAGTCAACATGTTGAATTGCCATATATCCCGAACTCCATTCCTGCGTTAGAGTAATTAAATAACAGCCGTGTTTTTGGATATTTTTTACAGTAGTGACACAAGCTTATACGGTCAATATTATGGAAGAAAGCGTATTGCGCGGGAACGCCGTTGTTCTAAAATGTCACATTTCTACATTCGTCACCGAATATGTAAGCGTTTCGTCTTGGATTGTGTCCGAAGAAGATACTGACGAGTTAGAGATTAATGCTGGTGCTGAAGAAAATAACTTGGGTATTTCTAAACGGATTTCGCTACATGCCTTCTTTCCTTTCCCCTATCGTCATGTGTTCTGCAATTACCTAATAAATTCTATTCACTTTACTAAATGAATACGTTGTTCCAGTTGTGTCTCAGGCATATACCATTAATTTAATGGATGAAAATGTTCTCCGTGGTAACTCTGCGATCCTAAAGTGTCACTTGCCAAGCTTTGTCACGGAGTATGTAACGGTATCGTCGTGGATAATTGCCGAAGGAGAAGCCGTCGAAAGTGAAATTAGTGTAGATGATTCAGCTAACTTAGGTATTTAATTATATTAGGCTGCAGACGCACCTATCCCAAATCCCTGGTCAGGTCGTATTTACTTATCATATTTATTGCATCGAATTCCTTTATACCAGTTATTAGATTCTTAAGCTCTTCTTTGGCTAGGTATACCTAGGTACCTTTGTTTCTGTTTTCCATAAACTAAAAAGTTTATTTATTGCAGTGGTGTCTCAGTCATACACCGTAAATCTTTGGGAAGAAAATGTTCTACGCGGAAATTCCGCCATTCTGAAGTGTCATATTCCGAGTTTCGTCACCGAATATGTCACGGTCACTTCCTGGATCGTAACCGAGGGGGAGACTGAGGAATTGGAGATAAATTTAGATTCTGAGATTAACCTGGGTAAATGAAAATAGTATCGCGTTAAGGCATTCCTACCACTATCCTTGTCCTATCGTGTCAAAGTTAATAGTCGTGGCTACAAGATGAATAGAAGCATTTATTTTTTTGAAACCGTTAATGTTTGCTTTGGACTTATATTTATTTAATAATTTGGGTGAATTACTGACTTCATAACTGGTTTTACTGCAGTATGTTAGATAATAGATTAAGTTTTGTGTGATGTGCGAATTAAGAAGTAGATCGGATGAAATCGGGTATATTTCTTATATACGATGATTCATCATTATAGAAATAACGATGCAACAATAAAATAACAAAGTCCAGTTTGCTATTAATTTGTTTTTTAACCCCCGACGCATACAGGAGTGCTATAAGTTTACCATGTGTTTCTGTTTGTCTATCTGTGGCAGCTCTCAAGCAGATGGACCGATTTGGAAGCGATTTTACTAGTTAGGTTGGAACTGTGACCAAATTAGTAGTAATCTAAGACTTTAAAAATTATGCATTTCGTTGTTATGCAGAATTATTATTAAATCATTGGTTTACTTTAGGGATGGAAATAATGCAATTTGTGTTATGCGAAATGAAAATTAAAACACTTTTTTAAAATATAAAGCTAGTTTAATCGGGTTAAGTTCTTAGCTATCAGCTCAGAAAGTAGGGTCGTTATAATAATATCGGGGGTTTTTACCTAGGTATTTAATTATAATTATATTTGTTCCATATATTTTTTCGGCGTTTGCCTTTACAGTCGTATCACAAGAGTATGACGTGAAGTTTTGGGAAGAGTATGTCCTGCGTGGAAACGCTGCTATCTTAAAATGCCAGATCCCCAGCTTCGTTTCCGAATACGTGTCGGTTGCATCTTGGATAGTCTCTGAAGATGAAGAAAAGCAGGAGATTGATATCAATAATTCATCGGATTTAGGTACTTGGTTCAGCTGGATTTCTATCATCATTTCCTTTCCTGATAACCATCCATCCATCTTACTCCTTAAATCGTTGTCGTCTGGTTGTAAATATTGACTTTCGTGAAGGACTAGATCAAAAGTGTCAAAACCGGTCTACTAGGTCGAAGTAAAATATCCTACTTACAACATTTTTTTGACGAAAGGCATGTTGTTTCAGTGGTTTCGCAATCGTACGCGGTGAATCTAATGGAGGAGTATGTTTTAAAAGGGAATGCTGCTGTTCTGAAGTGTCACATTCCAAGCTTTGTGTCAGAGTACGTTACTGTTGTCTCGTGGATAATCAGCGAGGATGAAGAAGAGCTCGACGTCACTTTAGACTCAGATCAGAACTTAGGTACGACTTTATTGCCATGTTTGGCCTGATCCATTCAAATAACCGATGATTAATTCCGTTTATGGGTAGGTTCCTCATGTTTTCCGTCAATCCATAGGCCTCACGGCCTACCTCACTCCTGAATCCTACTTCCTGCATGCTTTGAAATTTGTAAGTAAATCACAACATTATGTTGCGTTGCCGATTAACAAAACAAATATATTTGCCTTATTATAGACGACAGAGCAGAACTCTACAATGTTTAATAATTTTCAGAGGGAAAATACTTAGTTCTGCCATCCGGAGAGTTGCATATAAGAGATGTAGGACCCGAGGACGGATACAAATCGTACCAATGCCGCACCAAGCATAGGCTTACCGGAGAAACTCGCCTTTCCGCTACCAAGGGGCGACTCGTTATTACTGGTGAGTCTTCTTTCATAATGCCATTAGCAACACTCTAAATTCATTCTATTTTAAGTGTTCTTCTAATTAGGTGTGTTTCTTATTCTTGTTGGTTCTATTTTTTTCAAATACTTGCAATTATTTTCATTTGGCTACACCTGTAATGAATTTGGAGTGTTCAGTTAGTAACAACAATGTTATTTTTAATACAATTACAAAGTATAAAAAGTTAATTTTACAATCTAGTTATAATCCCCTTTATAAAAATTGACATTGTTGGTAACTACCTATTAAAAGAGTTAACATTTTCACATTCATGTTTTTGAATTCAATTAATTTTTAATGCAGAATATTTACTTTTTTCGATTCTATGTTAAGTTTTAACTAAGTTTATTTCAGAAACTATAATATTTAAGACAACGCCTACTAATTTAGCTTATATTATTATACTGAATTTGCCTGATTAAACTAAGGTACAACATTTATAAAAAGAACATAATTTAAGAAAATATTCTGCACAAAAAAAGTAGATTTTTTAATTGCTTTTGTACAAAATTCATAATATCTTGACAGATTTCGATACCAATTAACTTACTTGGTCTTCCACTTTGTTTACTCATTTTGCTTCTATGGCATTAACATACTGTTGACGATAAGGTAACTCTTATCTACTTAGGCCGCATTTCACGAAACTTGCAATAAGACTTACTCCGAGATTAGTCTACACAAGTTCGGCGTTTAATTTAGGTATAGGTCAGGAAATACGAATTGGCCGTCTGTAATCTTCACTAAGATCTTTTTGTTAATATCAAACAAAAGGTAATAGTAAAACTGCCCTCGTTCTTCAAATTGCATAGTGGGTTGAAAGGTTTTGATACATGACATGACTCACATAAAAAGTAAAGTAAAGAACATCAAAAGAAAGAAAGAAAGAAGATAACAGACGGCAAAACCATATTTCCTGAGCTATATTAAACCTTATTCCAGTTTGGTCGAACGCAACCTGATAGTAAGAGCTAAAGTGAGTCAAATTACTTAATTGATTAATACAAGGAGACATAAAAGCAAAATGGGCTAAAACGAATTTGAACGGACCCCTTATCTGCTGAACTGAAACAAGATATTTTGAATTTTGACTATCAATGTAATGAAGTTTACGCACACATACAATTGTGTTCCTAAACTTTTAATTGTCAACGACTTGCCTGAATGTTGGGATAGGGTACCCTGCAGAGCCTTGACTTGCGATTTTAAAATTAGGCGCATAGTGTACAGTAGGGGTGTCATAGTCGATCAACGTCCACTCTGGTATGTCTGTACTCTGTACCGCGTTCTGGTCCAACCCTCGTGAACCTGCCTTCTCCCAACATGCGCAGAGCCCGTGGGCAGGGTTCCTCCAAAATTCCCTAGCGCCCAGACCACTAGCGGCTTCCAGTTTAGTGTGGGCTACAACCTGGCAGTGCTGTGTCCCGCCCAAGCGTTCCCCGCACCCATGTACCGGTAAGAACTCTTTAACCTACCTACTTTTTGCCTCCTCAGAGCCAGTAGGTCGTGTGCCCCCGAGGCTGTCTACTACGCAGGTCGGCGCAATGTTTGTAACCACACTGGCTTCCTCGTATACATTGCAATGTCCCGCTCAGGCGTTCCCTGTACCTTTGTTCAGGTAAAGCGATAAATATAAAGCTTCCTTTATTTTCATAAATATTTTAGAACCGGTTGGACGAGTACCTCCCAAGTTTGCGACCGTACTCACCGGAACTATGTTTGAGGTCAAGAAAAACTATTCTTATGCGCTGCAGTGTCCTGCGCAAGCTTTCCCAACACCACTGTTCAGGTACAGAATCTTAAATATTTCGCACTCCTTTCCATAGAGCCGGTCGGACGCGTGCCGCCGAAATTTGCAACTTTAGTGATGAGCACTATGATCGGAGTCAAGAAGAGCAATTCGCACGCGTTACAATGCCCTGCGCAAGCGTTCCCGGTTCCAATCTTCAGGTACTTATTTAATTTGGTCTCACTAAATCCAAATTATTTATTGTGTGCATAAAGCCTCTGGGAAAAGTTTCACCGAAATTCCCCAACCTCGATAAGGGTCGCCTAGTGGACTATGAGAAGAGCCACAGCGTCACCCTGTTGTGCCCCGCGCAGGCCTACCCGATCCCGCTTTTTAGGTAAAGTAAAAAAAAAATAGTTTTGTTACTGAACCTATGGAAAAATACCCCCAAAGTTTCCGAGTCTAGAAAAACTACCACTTTAATTTAAAAGCAATTAAGCTTTATCGATCTTATGCTCTGCTCAAGCCTTTCCCGCCCCAATGTTTAGGTAAGTCATACTAATAATACACTTCTCGACTAACTTCATTCAAGTTAATCATATCATTCAATTCATAGATCCCATGGGAAAAGTTTCCCCGAAATTCGCCACTGGAGACGTTAGCAGATCGTTTATATCAAACATGGGTAACGGTGTCCCATTGCTTTGCCCTGCACAAGGTTTCCCTCCGCCAGCATTTAGGTAATTCGAAGTTGCCTATAAAATTTTCTTTCAAACAGAACCGATGGGCAAAGTTTCACCGAAATTCCCGTCCACGGAGACAGGACGAAGCTTTACCTTTTCTTCGAATTCGTGCGTGACATTGCTCTGTCCGGCACAAGCGTTCCCCACCCCATTGTTCAGGTACATTGATCCATATTGTTGTTATCCCTCTAGAGCCCGTGGGACGAGTTTCACCCAAGTTTCCTTCAATGGATAGCTCAAGAAGTTTCGGCGCTAGCCTCAACTCAAGTTTGACGATCTTATGCCCGGCGCAGGCTTTCCCTGTCCCGGCGTTCAGGTAATCAACAAGTAGCTGGCAAGTCAAATCCTTGTATGTATTCTTAGAGCCCGTTGGTCGCGTTCAACCTAAATTTACGACCGGTGACAAAAGTCGCGCCTTCGACGCTAATGGTGGTGAAAGCATCACGCTCATGTGCCCTGCGCAAGCGTTCCCGGCCCCAAGTTTCAGGTATAATATATCGACTAAACTATTTTATAGAACCGTTGGGCAGTGCTGCTCCGAAAGTGGCTACGAAAATGATCGATCTCACGGAAGAGTCCTCAAATAACACAGTCACATTGCTTTGTCTAGCACAAGCCTTCCCTGTTCCAATATTCAGGTAATTAATTATAGTCGTATGTAGTAAAGTTGATTACAGACATATACATTTTTGCTTTTATACATATCTTTGTCGTGGACTGCAAAATAATACATAGGAACATACATCTGTCCGTATTTAGAGCCTGTAGGAAGAGTTCCTCCGAAGTTCCCCACATTGGACAGTGTCAGAGGATTTAGTACATCTGTTAACTCAAGCGTAACTTTACTGTGCCCTGCTCAAGCCTTTCCAGTTCCTTTATCCAGGTAAAGTATCATTAACATGTGACTATTTTCTTTTAGAACCAATTAATAGCGCCCCACCTAAAGTACCCACTAAAACAATCGAATTTTTGGAATTCATGCTGGACTCAAGCATCACGCTATTGTGTCTAGCTCAGGCTCATCCAGTCCCGGTGTTTAGGTGAGTCATGAACGCTTTCTCATAAACGTCGCGTTTGTTCTAGAGCCGGTCGGCCTAAAAGCTCCTACTCTCTCGATGGATTTTAAAATGGCCTGGTTTGTGAAAGATGTAGAGCAGGGCTTCGCTTTACTATGCCCAGCGCAGGGATACCCCAGCCCAGTATTCAGGTACTTAAGAAGTCTGTGTTGTTATAGAACCCATCGGCTCCAAAAGTCCTTCTTTTTCAAGTGGATCAAAATTAGCATGGTTTGAAATTAATTCCGGGCATCACTTTGCGATCACATGCCCAGCGCAAGGGTTCCCTGTCCCAGTGTTTAGGTAAGATGTTTTAACAATCAAATCTTGGACCGTAGATTTAGTTATGTATTCCTTTTTACATTATCTTATTGTAGAACCCGTCGGATCAAAGTCACCTACTTTTTCGACCGATAACAAATTTTCATGGTATGTGAGGAAGATAGGCGAGAGTTTAAACCTCCTATGCCCAGCTCAAGCATTTCCGGTTCCAATATTCAGGTAAATAAAAAGAACTTCATTTTTGGATTGTAGAACCTGTCGGCTCAAAGTCTCCAACGTTTTCAAACGACGTTCAATTTTCTGGCATAACTCGTAGAACGGGCCAAGATTTCGCATTGCTGTGTCAGGCGCAAGCGTTCCCCGTCCCAATATTCAGGTAAGGCTTTTATAAATTAAATAAAAGTAATTAAAATTGAACTACGTTCAATTGGCAGAACCCGTCGGGTCAAAGGCTCCAACATTTTCATCTGAATATAAAAGTACAACACTCACAAAAGCAGCGGAACAAGCGATTGTTCTGCTATGTCAGGCTCAGGCGCACCCTTCTCCCTTGTTCAGGTGAGTAGTCAGTGTCTTAAACGACTACTATTTTTACGTTTAGAACCCATCACTGCCAGAGCGCCAGCGTTCCATACCACCGCAGCATCTTTTAACTATGAAATCGGAGCAGGCTCTGTGGGCTCCGTGCTATGTCAGGCGCAAGGGTTTCCTAAACCATCATTCAGGTAGGTTCAATGGTTCAAATTTGTAATATGAATAATTCCCTTTTTAGAACCGGTTGGTGCTAAAGCTCCTTCCTTTTCGACTGATTCCAAAGGCAGTATATTTGTAAGAGAAATTGGAAATAGTTTCGCGTTGCTCTGCCAGGCGCAGGCATCTCCTATCCCAGTGTTTAGGTAAGCTAACGTTAAATCTATTTTTTTGCACAGAGCCAGTGGGTTCCAAGCCGCCAAGTTTTTCCTCTGATTCAACTTTATCGGCTGTAATACGGCAAAAAGGTCAAGCTTTTGCAATGATGTGCCAAGCTCAGGCTTTTCCCATACCAGTATTCAGGCAAGTGTCGATTACAATTCCAATTCTATTACTGTGTTTAAGGCTTAATAGGTCTGGTCTTTTGCTGTCGTTAGTTGAGCCTATAGGTTCTTTTCTTACTATCCCAGGCTGGGCTGGCCCCCCTAGCCTTTAAACGAACGTATAAGCTTTATCCTGACAACCTTAATTCTGTCCCTTTCTAGCTGACTTTGAAAGCTTACGCGTTAGTGAAATAGGATATAGAAATAATTATACAGCTCAATGAGGCGCAAACAAGTTTGACCATTTTCTTTAAATAAGTAATTAACCTTGAACCTATTTTCTTGCGCAGAGCCAGTGGGTTCCAAGCCACCAACGTTTTCCAATGATTTCACTCTATCGGCGGTGACGAGGCACAAGAGTAATGCATTCGCAATGATGTGCCAAGCCCAGGCTTTTCCCTTACCAATCTTCAGGCAAGTGTTAATAAAAATATATTAATTAATCGGGCGTTTACAAAATCCGCACGACAATTTGCTTTATTTTTCGATCGGTTTCTAATGTTAGCTTCGACGTCATGTATCTTTTGTAAGGACTAAATCGCTATTGTTGTTGTGTGCAGAGCCCGTCGGTTCCAAGGCCCCTTCATTTTCTACTGAGTCTGATATTTCATCTCTTAAAAGAAACGGAGGTGAAAGCTTTGCACTCCTCTGCCAAGCGCAAGCATTCCCTGTACCAATCTTCAGGCAAGTTTAATGCAATTTGTATTACTGAGTAGGCAAGTGTTTTAGTCTATACTCGTATTTAAAGTAAGGACATCTTATATAGAACCGGTGGGAGCTAAATCACCAACGTTTTCATCGGAATCAATGGGAAGTATATTCAGGAAACGGATTGGACAAAGCTACGCACTTCTTTGTCAGGCTCAAAGTTACCCCGCTCCCATATTTAGGCAAGTATTCTTACATCATGATTATCGTTATCAGCCGTGTATTTTGAATAACAGAACCGGTCGGCTCCAAAGCCCCTACCTTCTCAACGGACGCACGTAGTTCTACTTTCATAAGAACCATCGGACAGGGCTTCGGACTATTATGTCAAGCTCAAGCTTTTCCAGTACCAATATTCAGGCAAGTGTTTTCACTTTAGTTCAGGCTATAGTGGTAGTAAGTATTTAAAAACTTTGTAATTCCATTTCTCAGAGCCAGTGGGCGCGAAAGCACCAACTTTTTCGGGAGACTCTAAAAGTTTCACGTTCGTCAAAGAAATAGGCCAAAATTTTGCTTTGCTGTGTCAGGCGCAGGCGTTTCCTACTCCTATGTACAGGCAAGTCATGACTCACAATTCTTATACAAGTAATGTTCCTATAGAGCCCATCGGGAGCGCTGCCCCGAGTATCACTGCGACACCGAAGGCTGCGGTACATTTTCCTCAAAACTTCTCAATTGCTCTCTTATGCCCAGCGCAAGGATTCCCTGTCCCGATATCAAGGTTCGTTGAATTCACCTCCTTACTCTATTGCAGAGCCAACAAACAAAATTGCTCCGCGAAGTGAAAAGACCCGCAAATTTGAAGGTGGTCAAATATTTTTAGTTTCCGTGACTGAGTCAGTCTTTCTTACCTGCGAAGTATCGGGCTATCCGGCACCAATATTTAGGTATGTACCTATTTAATCTCAAGTCGACTCAAGAGGGATTTGTAAGTTCTCTTATATTATTTAAATTACGAACACATGATACGATGAACCAGGTGATATTTTTCATTTAGTCTCGTGTTAGACTCCCCTGAAATGTAGGTTTTTATGTCTCCATCCGTAATTGCAGAACCGACTAATAAGATCGCACCTAGGAAAGATTCAACGAAACACTTCGAGGGTTGGGAGGTTTTCGTCGTATCTGAGGGGAACATAGCGTATTTAACGTGCCAAGTTGCCGCGTACCCTACGCCTATATTTAGGTGAGTGATAGGTATCTAGGAATAATTATAGAGTTTTCTAATTTTGGGCTTGTCAATATCGATCATATGAAAAGTCTCCCATATTGTCTGTTTGAAAGTTGATAAGACCGTTCTCAAACCTGTCACGGCCGGCCGCCTACGTCTCACGCATTCATCCATCACTTAGCCTCACCATCCCATTCCAATGTACTGATGTGCGTTGTTATTGCAGTCTGTTGCGGCGGCCGCCCCGCCCGCGTGTGACATGAAGGCGTGATGTTCGCGGCCGGCCGCAACCTTACAGTCCCAGCCAAAGTAATGATTGACCAGCGTAGACACCTGCCGGTAAGTGTCAGGGTGTTCTTGCTTTTTAAACGCTTTAATCTTTACTTTGTGCTTCGCGCCGTAGCTGCACATGACAATCGTCGATGTGCTTTCTTTACGCGCTTTGATACTTAATTGTGATTTAATTTCATTAGCCATGTCAATCGCGGTGGTAGGGTACCTTATGTTTCGCAAGCCAACGTGAATATATTTCTCTTTAAGAACCTACGAATAGTCTTCCTCCCAAGCTGTCTAGTGGTCGATTGCAAGAGTCTGTGTTGGGTGTCGGTGAAAAGGGAGCGATACTTTGTTTGGGTCAAGCATATCCGGTTCCTGTTTTCAGGTGGGTGACAGCGGTTCTAAGCGTGTAATATTTTGGTCTCTTACGTATATTGTTGTAGTACCTTTTCTCTAAATGTCAATAAACCATTGAATGTTTTTCGAATAGTTTCTGAACATGATCTCCTTTGTTCCAGATGGTACAAGTTCATTGATGGCACGACTAGGAAGCAACTCGTAACGCTGAACGACAGAGTGAAACAAGTATCTGGAACTCTTATTATTAAGGAGGCCAAAGTTGAGGACTCTGGAAAATATTTGTGTGTGGTCAACAACTCTGTTGGAGGTGAGTTCTGTTTACGATATAACTTTTACGACAATTTACTTTGAAAACTTTGCACAGTTTTCGTTGTTTATATTATAAATTATAATTCTCAAAGACGCACCCATTTGCCTGCGCGTCTTTGTAACTAGAGTTCAAACAGTTAGCGTTCGTTCACTATAAAATAAGGGGACCATCGCAAAAAAAACGAACCACTAACTCCTTGTCCTAAATTTTCAGGTGAGTCTGTGGAAACAGTACTGACAGTGACAGCCCCTCTGAAAACCGCGGTGGAGCCTGCGACCCAAACTGTTGATTTTGGAAGGCCTGCTGTGTTCACCTGCAAGTATGAAGGCAACCCCGTCAAGACGATCACCTGGCTCAAGGATGGCAATGACATGAAGCACCACGACTCTCAGCTTAGGTATTTTTCGAATTACGGAAATTCTTTAGCGGGTGGCAGGAGCTTTTACTGGTCCGTCCATTCTATACACTAAGTAGCAGTAGTAGTGTTGTGATTCGGTGTTGAGGGTAAGACACACGTTGAAATGTAATAACCAACATAAAGGGATTTTATCTTTCGCCGTCCTTAAGATGGGCATATTAAATCATTGTAAATATTAGACCCACTATAGAAATATACATATATATAATCTGAATCTCGGAAACGGCTCCAACGATTTTCATGAAATTTAGTATGCAGGGGGTTTCGGGGGTGATAAATCGATCTAGCTAGGTTTAATTTTTAGAAAACTTACCAAAAAAAAAACATCCGGGAACTCATCATTGTCAAACACAATAAGCAACCTGACAGGTGCAAATAGCACGCGACTTATGATGCGTACATGTTTTTTTTGTTCGATAACGACAACTTCAAATTTTAAAGGTAACTTGTCTGCCTAGTCTTTTTCGTAATGCTGGGTTTACACGGGTTTAGTAGCTAATATTTAGTACTTGTCACTTACACTAATACCGAATGTGTAAACGTGCTGATTAGCTACGACAAGTGCTTAGTGACAAGTTGTACCTTTAATAAATACCTTTCTACTAATTCCGACGTGTAAACGGTTACTTCTCACTTGTCACTATACAGGTTAGGGACAAACACTAAGCCCGTGTAGACCTAGCATAATGCTAGGTTTGCACGAGCTTAGTACTGTCATTAGTGTAAGTGATCAGGGACTTGTCTGCAGGGTGACAAGTAGCCGTCTACACGTTAGTGTTAGAGAACGGTATTAGTAGTTACAAGAATTCACTTGACATCAATGTTCACACCACCCGACAAGTGATAAGTATAAGTAGATTTTTAAATGGGGGTAGGCAATTGTCGCTTAGTAAACAGGACCGGCTTCTAATCACAAGCAGTTGCAGTTGCACAAATAGTAAGCACTTATGCAGTATGTTTACACAGATCTGACAAGTGTATGTGACAAGTACTAAGCATTAGCTACTAAGCTCGTGTAAAGCTAGCAAACATACCTGTGCTAAGTGCCCGAATGCTATGGTAAAATATGATGAAGTGAAGGGAATCACCGTTGCCCGTGAATAATGCGTTGATTCATTAAAAATATTGAAAGATTTTTTTTTCTTATTTTTAGGATTGAGTCAGTAAAGAAGGAAGACAAGGGAATGTACCAGTGCTTCATTAGGAACGACCAAGAGAGTGCAGGAGCCAGCGCTGAACTGAAGCTTGGAGGACGATGTAAGTTACTATTATTTGTAAATGTACCTAAAAAACCACGTGAATGATTATGTTAGCCGATCAGGAGGGTTATTATGACATGGCAATGCAGTTAATTTTACGGCGAGCGTAAGGGACAGAGCTATAGCAGTTATATAGCTCTGTCCTTTTCTCTCAGCGTAAACTAAACTGCATAGCTATGTCATACCCCCCAGGACAGAGCACAGATTTGGTTGATTAGCATAATGAGTCATTTGTTTTATGTTGTATATTTACTTAGGTACGTGGGTTATGACCTCCTCAGACAACGTGGGTAATTACTCCTCGAACACTGAAGTATAGTGTTCAATCGTTTATTGACTAAGTTGAATATTTTGCATGTCATTAAATTACAATCTATACATATTATGTATATGTAGGTATATATTTTCTAATACCTAACCTAAGGTAAATGAAGCGTAACCTATGAAACGATAAAGACTTGAAATTATTTTAGCGTTATGCTAAACTTCTACTTATAGAAATCACCGGTTACAACTAATTTTAGATTTCTTTTGAAGCTCAACCAATAACTGATCGATAACGGTTGGTTGTGTGATATGCATATTATTAACGCTTTGACTCCTTCGCTGTTTTCAGTCGAACCGCCGCTAATCCGCCACAGCTTTGGCGAGCAGACTCTGCGATCGGGCCCATTCCTGCGTCTGAAGTGCGTGGCGTCCGGAAACCCAACCCCTGAAATCACCTGGCTGCTGGACGGAGAGAAGTTGTCTAGCGGCGAACGCTTGCAGATTGGCCGGCGAACTACCGAAGGAAACGTTGAATCGCATCTAAACATATCGTCCGTACACACGAATGATGGAGGACTGTATTCGTGTATTGCGTCAAGCAAGGTATAATTCTGATTTTCCTAGTCCTTCTTGCTTTTTTTTCTCGTATTTTTAGTGAATTTTCAGAACTAATTTACACGATTTAACAAGGAGTTAATAATTTTAATACTACTTTTTAACATTATAGAAGAGAAGGGATGTTTGCCTTTCAATCATGCATAATAAATTTAACAGACTTGGGTGGTACAGGAAGTCCAGATACCCTACTGAATTGGCAAGTATGATTTTACCCGACTGCGGCGAAGTCCAAAAGGAGGGTTATGTATTTGACCTCTCTGTATGTGTGTCCGTTCCTATGTTCCCTCCTAACTACTCAACGGGTCAACTGATATTGATAAATGATTCGTCCTTAGATTCGGCTTGATGGCGGGAGTGTCATACATACAATTCTTAAAAATACACGTTTTTGACATATATCGACGACCGTATCAAAAAACACAGACGGATTTTTAAAGCTTGATTTTTATTATTCGGGGAAGTTTGATAGTTCCCAAAGGAATAACCAAAGTCGTCTAGTGATACTTAAAATAATATAGCCTAAAACGGAATCTAATATACCGTAATGTTTTTGGTCTTTTGTCGTGGATGTGAGTTTGATTACCTGAGAAGCACTTTTGTGTCACTCGTTGATGTCATTGTCACTTTGCGTAGTAGGTAGTTATCCGGTGTAAACTACTTTGAGTACTTATGGTGTTTTTACACACTTAGCGCATAAAATAGACAACAAAACATCACTGTTTTTGTCTACGGCTGATTTAGCTCCCGTAGGAATAATAGCTTTCGAAGTGCTAACATACAGCACACACACACCTATTTATTTGCGCACATCTGGCTTGTATATTGATTGACAGCTGATAAATCCTTGAATGGTCCCGTTTACAGGTTGGAAGCGCGTCGCACTCAGCCCGCGTGAATGTCTACGGGCTGCCGTACGTGCGGCCCATGAAGAAACGCCCCGTCGTCGCCGGTGACACGCTCGTCGCGCACTGCCCCGTCGCCGGGTACCCCATCGACTCTATAGTGTGGGAGCGAGACGGACGGTCAGTGAATTGAATTGATACAACTCATACAACCTATGTAGTGTAGGTGACAGACATTGGAAGGGATTCAAACTCGAAAATCTAATTCAAGACCAAAATCTTAACCTCGACGGGCGCACATTCGCTGTGATTAAGTGTGGTTATTTATATCAATAAAACTTATCCAAATATTACTAGTTACTCGAGTTCTCATTCATGTTTTTATGAAATAATGTTAAAACAACTAAATAATCAAGATGGGAACTGTCAGATTTCTGTCTACTAAAATTGCTAAAATTACACACATTCTGTTTTAATGTACCAACTGAAAAAAAAACACTACTTTAAAAAATCATAACTCTGTTTAGCTCCAATACCCTTCACCCAGGTTGGCTTCTTTGTATTTAACTATAATTAAAGAAGTAGGTACAAGTTTCCAGGGTGAGCCTCAAGCGCCTACCTACTCAAAAATGCTTAAGACCTTTTAGACTAAAAAAGTTAATAGCCATTTGAAAATTTCCAGTGTCCTGCCGATCAACCGCAAGCAAAAGGTGTTCCCCAACGGCACGCTGGTGATCGAGAACGTTGAGCGGCTCAGCGACCAGGCCACCTACACCTGCGTCGCCAAAAATTCGCAGGGTTATAGCGCGCGCGGCGGACTCGAACTGCAGGTCATGGGTGAGTCCATACAGTCCATTGCCACGAATTACTGTTCTAACAGGACAAGATGCTTAAATTATTCTTTCAAATAATCAACGACTGTACCTAAATGACAAATACAAAAAGGAAAGTTATGAAAAAAATTAACAAGTCCAAAGTGTACTCGTTAGCGATACAAACTTGTAAAACATGTAATGGAAGAGGCTTGCCTATGAATAGTGGTATGACAAAATACAAACGACAACGTACATGATTTGACCTAACCCCAAATCAAGCTCTTTGCTTGTTCTATGGGCACTAGATTACGATATACATACTTATACATATGTATGAAGAAATAAATATCCGAAATTCGGGCACAAATATGATCATCACACATTATAAATAAAGATTTAAGCATCCTGTCCTCTAATTGCTGAGATGACATTGAATGAGCTTAATGCATAGGTACGGTGGCCGTTAAATCTTTTCAAATTATATAGTCATGAGTTTAAGGCTGACCCTTGACATATGAAATTATAGCAAAATAGTTAAAATATTCTGTCGACCCCGTAATCTGTGATTGTACAGTTAGTTTGTTACTCATCGGTATCTTTACACGTGCTTAGCTAATTCAATGTCCACTCACAGGAAGTAACGATGAAATGCATTTAAAATAACTTAAAAAGCTCAATAGCCAATAGTATAAATGCATTTTAATCTAGATCCAAATTAAAATCTTACTTATCTGTGTTGAAAAAGAAGAGTCGACCACTCATTAAATACTTTTTTTATTTAAAATACCTACCTACTTACTAAATTAATCAGAATTATTGTAAGTGAAATAAATATTAAATAGATGAAAACACGACATAATTGCGACTACCTTTAAAGCTCTTAAACGGCGCAAACAACCCATCGGTTTGGAAGCTAGGTTCTATGCCACAGACAGACAGTCATAGGCATCAAACTTATAACACCCCTCTTTTTGCGTGGAGGTTTAAAAACGTATTATAATTTTATGATACATATCTTTAAATTTAGACTGATGTTTGATATACGATATAATAAATAGATTGATAATAATGTATTTTTAAGTGCCAGAAAATATTGATGAGAATACTTGGTAGGTGTAAGTATAATTAATGAGTGGAAGAATATTCCTGATATTAAGGTAACTTAATTTATCCCAAAACAATTAAAACATATTACACCCAGGATCTCTTCTTATTACATAGTAATGCTTTTGTTTTGTAAAGGACAAGGATTGTATCAGTTTAGGTTATTCGAATCTAATAAAAATACCCATTTACTCGACAAAAGCATTATTTAGCAATATGTACTAATAATATTTCTTACAGGATTTACATCAAATTTTAATGTTTCGTTAAGGAAATAACGGTCAAATTATCGAAGATGTAACCACTCATCAAAGTTAAACAATTTGCCACACACGCCCCTTCCTTAGGTTAACAAGCGAACAATGCCTAGCTCCTGTATAAGTAGAATGAGACATTGCAGTGCCCCCGCAAATATTGCCGTTCGAGTTTGGCGAAGAACCCGCTAACGCGGGCGATATGGCTTCCATATCTTGCGCTATAAGCAAGGGCGACCAACCGCTAAACATTTCCTGGTATTTCAACGGACAACTTCTCGCGAGAAGCAACGACCTAGGAATAGTTATAGTAAACATCAATAAGAAAACTTCGATTTTGAACATCGACTCTGTTAACGGAGTGCACAGAGGCACTTTTGACTGTGTGGCGGCGAACTGGGCCGGCTCCGCCAACCACAGCGCTACTCTCAACGTCAACGGTATATTACACGAGCTTTCCTCTCTTTAGACACTGAGTTCCATCCATTAGAATTCCTTTTGCACACTCCTCAGTCCCACCTCAAATTACGCCCTTCGAATTCGGCGAGGAAATTCTGAATGAAGGCGAGACCGCGTCCGTATCATGTGTGATGAGCAAGGGCGACCTTCCGGTGGTGTTTACATGGCGCTTTAACGGGGCCGAGATCCGGCCCCGCAACACTCTCGGCATCGTGCTCACTACCATCAGCAAGAAAACTTCCATCCTCAACATCGAGCCCGTCAGCTCCGTCCACCGCGGCGCGTACACTTGTCAGATCAAAAACGCGGCCGGCGAAACTAACCACACCACCCTCCTAAGCGTCAACGGTTCGATTTTTCCTTACGTAGATTAATTTCCAAATGTTCGCTTTTTATGCCACAGTTCCTCCCCAAATCTTACCTTTTGAGTTCGGCGAAGAGCCCGCCAACGCCGGTGATACCGCCTCCGTACAATGCGTGATGAACAAGGGTGACCTGCCGGCCAACTTTACGTGGAGTTTAAACGGGCGGCAGATAAACAGCGGTAAAAATATGGGCATCGCTATAGGCAGTATGAGTCGGAAGATGACTATCCTAAACATAGACTCTGTGAACGGCACCCACCGAGGAATTTATGTCTGTCGAGTTGAAAATGCTGCCGGTTCAGCTAACCACAGCGCTGCGTTGGAAGTCAACGGTTCTTTTTCCTTGTTACTATCTTTGTAGTATCTGGGTAGACAATGTTTGTATAGTAAATTTTGGTAATTATTCATCCTGTAACAGTTTTACCTCAAATCCATCCTTTCACCTTCGGAGATGAACCGGCTAATGCAGGAGACACAGTCGGCGCTCAATGTATGGTCTCGAAAGGCGATTCTCCGATCAATATAACCTGGCATTTAAACGGGCAAACTTTAAATGGAATCCAAGGAATCACAGTCACAAAGATCGGGCATAAATCAAGCAGTTTGTCCATTGACTCTGTAGCTTCTGTGCATCGAGGCATTTACACCTGCCTTGCCTTCAACCAAGCAGGCCATGCTAACTACTCAAGCGAGCTGGCTGTGAACGGTAATTTTAAAAGGGCTTCCGTTATATACCCTATTAGAATAAACACATGTAGTTCCTGGTCCTCTTGATTTATGATATCGATAATATTTTTTTACAATTAATAATCCTGTGACAGTTTTACCCCAAATCCATCCTTTCACCTTCGGAGATGAGCCGGCAAACGCGGGAGACATGGTCGGTGTTCAGTGCATGGTCACAAAAGGTGACGCTCCGATCAACATCACCTGGCAATTAAATGGAAAACCTTTAAATGGAATTCAAGGAATAACTGTGACAAAGATTGGTCATAAGGCCAGCAGTCTCTCTATAGATTCTGTGGCTTCTATACACAGGGGTCTTTACACTTGTTCCGCCTCCAATCAAGCAGGTCATGCTAACTACTCAAACGAACTGGCTGTAAATGGTAATTCTTAACGAGTCGAGTAATCTTTAAAAATAATGACAAGAATGCATTCCTTATCCTCTTTAGCTACGATTACGTTGTTTTTTTATTATTATTTTGTATTTAATCCTTTATAGTCCTCCCCCAAATCAACCCATTCACATTTGGAGACGAGCCTGCCAATGCCGGTGACACAGTCGGATTGCAATGTATGGTGGTAAAAGGGGATGTACCCGTCAACATCACCTGGCGGTTGAACGACAGACCCATATCGGAGACTCCCGGTATTTCTATTATGAAAATGAGTGCGAAGGCAAGTGGCCTCACCATAGAATCTGTGTCTTCGATTCATAGAGGGATATACACTTGCTTTGCGGAGAACGCTGCTGGGCACACAAATCATTCTGCCGACCTCGCGGTCAATGGTACACAGCATAATATACGTTTTATAAGCTTTTTTGCACTTTGCATTTGATTTTCGGCGATTTGGTTCCTAATCCTCCTCATCCACTTATTCAAAGTCCTTTCTATTCGTCGTACTTAAATGTCCTATAGTTGCACCTCAAGTGACACCGTTCGATTTCGGCGAAGACATCCTGAATGCAGGCGAGACTGTCTCTCTTACCTGTACTGTCGGAAAAGGGGATTTGCCTCTCAAGATACATTGGTTACTCAACAATGAAGTTTTAAATTCTGGAAATGGAGTATTTATTAATCGAAACGGAAAAAGAATTTCTATTCTGAGCATAGAGAACGTTCAACATGAACATATCGGTAACTACACCTGTATAGCGGAAAACGAAGCCGGCCAGAGTAGCCACAGCGCAGTGCTCAACGTCAATGGTACACAAATCACTATTCACAATCAGCTTAGCTTTTTCGCACGACGTACTTTTAACTCTTATTTATATGTTCTTACATTTATGTTAAATATATTTACAAATCCTTAACAGTGCTCCCTCAAGTAGCACCATTCGACTTCGGAGAAGACAATTATAACGCGGGTGACACCGTGTCGCTAACGTGCACCGTGACTAAAGGAGACATGCCGGTTGAGATGTCTTGGTTGTTCAATGAAAAGCCGATGCAGAGCGGCGACGGCGTCGTCATCGCGCGTAGCGGACGTAAAATATCAATGTTGAGCATCGACTCTATTCAGGGCTCCCACAGGGGAAACTACACGTGTGTGGCAAAAAACGACGCGGGCTCAGCGGCGCATTCCGCTCTCCTTCATGTTAACGGTACAATTTTCTAAATCTTAGCTTATTCATGGTAAAATATTAGTTCTTATTTATTACGTTACCTTTCTTTAGTTGCTCCACAAATAATGCCATTCGATTTTGGTGTCGAACCCGTCAACGACCAAGAACTCGTCGTAGTTATTTGCACCGCTACCAAAGGCGATATGCCTCTGTCTATAATGTGGTACTTCAACGGAAAACCTGTTAAGTCTGATAGTAATGGAGTGGCGCTCATAACCACAAAGCGGACCAGTCAACTCACAATAGAGGCGGTCACCCATTTAAACCAAGGAAACTATACGTGCGCCGTCAGCAACCAGGCTGGCACGACCAATCATTCGGCCGAGCTCTATGTTAATGGTACTTAGTAAAACCTCGTGTAGATTTCTAAATTCCTTTTTGCACATGCTTTCCGCTGATTCCTCTCCTCTGTTAGTCCCTCCGCAGATAATGCCTTTTGAGTTCGGCGAGGAGCCGGTTAACGCTCAAGACATGGTGTTGGTCACTTGCACGGCCCTTAAAGGAGACCAGCCTTTGAAGATAGAATGGTATTTCAATAGTACTGAAGTAAAATCGGGAGACAAGGGAGTGACTCTTCTTAATACGAAGCGTACGAGTCAATTAAGCATTGAATCCGTTAGTCATCAGAACCAAGGGTCGTACTCGTGCGTCGTGAGCAACGACGCCGGCTCCGTCAACCACACTGCGCAACTATTCGTGAACGGTACTCCTTTAATTTGCTCCGCGCCTTGACGCCTCTGTAGCGATAGTATTGCCTTTTTCCTATCCTCCCTCTTGTAACATTAGCGGGTCATGATGATTGATATGATGAATAATCATGACACTGAAAAAACAAATTGATGACATCAACCGTTACATTCCTCGTTTCGCATGAATTTGTATTGCGAATCTAAGAGAAACAAGAAGATTAAAATAACATTTAGGTGTAGAGTTAAGCTTGCGTTTGTATTACAGTGGCACCAATTGTCTCACCCTTCGAATTCGACGCGGCAGTATTTTATGGCGAGGGCGTTCAGGTCATGTGCAATGCTCCCAAGGGCGACACACCTCTAAATCTAACGTGGCATTTTCGCGGAGTACTACTGCAAAAACAAGCCTCTGTTACTATCACAAAATTTGGGGACAGGAGCTCAGTATTAGTCATTCAGGCAGCAACAGAAAAACATTCTGGAAATTACACTTGCGCAGCATCTAACACAGTAGCAAGCGCTTCTCATACGGCAACGCTAAACGTTCAGGGTACACACATTTTTCTGTAGACTCATTGTTAATATTTGGTTTATTTTTGTTCTTTCCCTCTCCAGTACCTCCACACATTGTTCCGTTTGAGGCTGAAGAGCCCGTGTTTGCCGGCGAATCAGTACAATTGACTTGCCACGTATCTAAAGGCGATACACCCCTTACGATCGCTTGGAGTTTTCACGGTGAAGAACTGTCCTCCCATCAAGGAATATCTACAATGAAGATAGGGGAGCGCACTTCGCTGTTAACTATATCCAGCGCGACGGCGAGTCACAGCGGCGAATACTCGTGTCAAGCCGCCAACCACGCCGGTCTAGCCGCCCACTCCGCCTCGGTCAATGTCCACGGTATCCCCCCGTTCCACCTGCTACCCCCCGCTAAACCGCACGCTGCCCGCTTGCCTCAATAATAATCTCGGCCTTCTGTATTAACAGTACTGCCACATATTGTTCCCTTCGAGGCGGATGAGTCGGTGTTCGCCGGCGAAACGGTCCAACTCAACTGTCACGTTTCTAAGGGCGACTTGCCTATCGACATCAAGTGGCATTTTTATGGTTACGAAAACACTTCATCACAACTCGGCATCATGACGACCAAAATGACCTCGCGAACCTCATTTCTGTCGATCGCCACCGCTACCGCCAGCCATAGTGGCAACTATACCTGCGTAGCTACCAACAGCGCCGGCTCTACTAATCATACCACTGTCCTAAATGTTCAGGGTCAGTTTCATTTATTCATCTTCATTATGAGTTTTCATTTTCATCACAGAAGCGCAGCGCATCGGTGTTAGATGTGTCGATAGAATCCGCATGAATTCTATCCACGCATTTACAGCGTACGCTTGTTATGTTCTAAGTACTGTTTATTTTGCCATTAATTTATTTCTACCTTTTGTACTGGTTTCGTTTGTCTCATACAGTAACACCAAACATTTTGCCTTTCGACGTCGACCAATCACTGTTCGCGGGGGAGTCCGTTCAAATGATGTGCCACATATCGAAGGGTGACACTCCACTAGACATCTACTGGAAGTTAAACAATGAAGCGCTGTCGCGGGAGTTAGGGACGTCCTCTAAGGTGAACGACCGGTCGTCGGTGCTGGTGCTGCCGGCCGTGACCGGCGCCCACAGCGGCAACTACACGTGCGTGGCCAGCAACCGCGCTGGAACCGCTTCCTACTCGACGATACTAAAAATTATCGGTATTATAATATGTTAGGCTTGTTTTAGGTAGAATTCTTTTTTGTTTTTCCTCCTTACCACCGTCCACGGCAACCGTATCTCACATTGATAACTATTTCGAATTTAAGTTGGGCCACACATTATCCCGTTCGAAGTCGAGGAGCAAATTTTCGCTGGCGAGTCGGTCCATCTCACCTGTCACGTATCGAAAGGTGACAAGCCGCTTCAAATAACTTGGAGCTTCAACGATAAAGATATTCCGTACCACAATAACATTGGCGTGACGACCACAAAGCTAGGGGAGAAAGCATCCGTGCTGAGTATTCCGACGGCCATGGGCCAGCACAGCGGCAACTACACGTGCACCGCCAGCAACCGCGCCGGCCGCGCTCACCACGCTGCGCGGGTCAACATCCACGGTACCGCCCACCGACCCCTCAACCGTACAAATGCACGATTAGTCTAACTATAGATTTTTTGTTTTCTTTTTTTAATTAGTTCCTCCTCACATAATGCCATTTGAGATCGAAGAATCAGTTTACTATGGAGAATCAGTGCAAATGACCTGCCACGCCAGTAAAGGCGACCGGCCGATGACGATATTGTGGACTTTCGAAGGACAAGATCTGTCAGACGACATGAGCATCAAGACGATGAAAATGGCGGAACAGACCTCCTTTCTCTCCATAGCGGCAGTGACGGGAGCGCATAGCGGAAATTATACATGTATAGCGAAAAATACAGCCGGAGAAGACAGATACTCTACGTCTCTCCACGTTAAGGGTATTCCTAGTTGATTGTTGCAGCATGCACTTTATAAGTTGCGCCACTAATTGTTCCGTTTTTTTATCAGTCGTCCCCCACATCAAACCTTTTGAAATGGACGAGGCTGTGTTCGCGGGGGAATCGGTACATCTCGACTGTCACGTATCGAAAGGTGACACCCCTTTGAATATAACGTGGAGCTTTCAAGGGGAGCCCGTGTCGCGTAGGATGGGCGTGTCCACGACGGCGCTGAGCGCGCGCGTCTCCGTGCTCGACATCCCGGCCGCCATGGGCGCCAATAGCGGCAACTACTCGTGCACGGCGACCAACAAAGCAGGCAGCGCCACCCACTCCGTCCTGCTCAACGTTATCGGTACTGCCAACTAAAGCTCGACTGATACTTGCTTTCTGTTCAGTTCCTCCCGTCGTCCAACCCTTCTCATTTGGGGAAGTCGCCATGAATTCCGGCCAAGTAGTAACTGCTCCTTGTTCGGTTATCGAGGGCGACCACCCGCTGCGGCTCCGTTGGCTCTTCGATGACGAACCGATCAAGCCGCGCTCTGGGGCGACCGTGTTCAATATCGGAGAGAGAAGCGCTATCCTTAGTATCGGTTCTGTGTCTCATAATCACGCCGGGAACTACACTTGTATTGCGGAGAATGAGGCTGGGATCAGTTCGCATTCATCCACCTTAATAATAAATGGTGCTTAATTTTCTTCAAGTTGACAAATTAGTTTACTTATATTTTAATGTAAAATTTGAGTAGCGTTCATTTTCGTTTCGTTTCTTTTTTTATTCTGTTCTATCTTTTGATGTGGCTAGCGAAGCACAATTAACCGATGATGCTTACAGTCCCCCCTAACATTCTGCCGTTTACGTTTGGCGAGAGACCCGCGAACGTCGGCGAGTACCTACAAGCGGCGTGCACTGCCAACCTCGGTGACCTCCCACTCACTATCGCTTGGACATTCAATGGCCAGCCCGTATCACAGCGGAACAACAATTACCTTGTTACTAATTCCAAGCGCAGTAGCATACTCATAATAGAGTCCGTAGACGCAAAGCATGCCGGTTCTTATGTCTGTATCGGAGAAAATCACGCGGGACGTACATCTTATTCTGCCGAACTAGTAGTTTACGGTTAGTTTTTCGATAATGCAACTATTATTTATTAGTTACTAGATGACGTTTGTATTTCAGTTCCTCCCAAGATTGCACCTTTTGCCGCTGGCGAAGAGCCAGCCTTTCTCGGTGATTACTTTGCGCTTCAGTGCATAATAACGCACGGCGATCAGCCCGTCGTAATAGAGTGGACCGTGAACAATAGGTCGGCAAACACCGTTCCGGGAACACGCGTCAGTAACGTCGACAGAAGAAGCAGCGTGCTCACAATAGAGTCGGTGGACGCGACGCATGCGGGTCTATATAACTGCACCGCGAGTAACGCCGCGGGCTTCGCCTCGCACACCACCGAACTAGTAGTCAAGGGTTCGAACAAGTACACATTTTAATTAACAGCCCTCCGACATTTTACATTTTCCATTACAAATATACTGCTTCTCTAAAAGTTTTGTATTGTCCTAGTTCCGCCATTGATAGTACCGTTCAGTTTCGGGGAAGTGCCCATCAACCCGGGGGACCCGGTGATCTTGCAGTGCATGGTTTTGAAAGGAGACCTACCTCTGGACATTTCGTGGACGTTTAGCAGTGAAACCATAGATTCTAGTCAACAACGAGACATCACAACAACGCAACTCAATTCGCGCGCGTCTTTGTTAACGATCAGCGCTGTGAGCGCCAACCATCAAGGGAACTATACGTGCATCGCCCAGAACGCAGGTGGACGAGCCGAACACGCGGTATCGCTCGTCGTCAACGGCACGTACTAGTTGCAATACATTATATCGGAGATGGTAACAGCAGCGACTAACCACACGGAGTATTTCGAATGTTAATTTCCACACAGGCACTATACTCTTTCCGCCATAACACAAGTCGCTAACAGCCTGCACATTGAACGATCTAACGCTAAATTTCTATGATTGTTCGCAGTACTACCTCGCATAGTTCCATTTTCTTTCGAGACCCCGCTCTTCGCGGGGCAGGCGACTCAAGTCACTTGTTTAGTCTCTGAAGGGGACCAACCCCTAGACATTCACTGGTACTTCGAAGGACAGTCTTTGAAAGAAAAAGCCACGGTTTCGGCCACTAAAATAGGACAAAGAGCCTCATTGCTTTTGATTGATCCGGCGGGGTGGTCCAACAGCGGATCATACACTTGTCTCGCGCGCAATGCCGCTGGTTACTCCAATTATACAGCATCACTCGAAGTTCACGGTACAATATGAATTCCTAGCACGAGAGCTTTGTATACCTGTCTAGTTACAATATGGTTCGCTTATAGATCACAATATCCAATAGAGCGGTTTTAAGAAAAAAAAATCGATCTTAATGTAATCAAAGGGTTGCTTTTACCTATTTTTTGAGGTGTGAATGTTGCCAATATGCACAATGTAGGTAGATGGTATCCGATTGAACACGAGTGCTGCAATGTCGTGGATCATCGAGTAGGACTGTGAGTCACGTTATATGTCGTCTGTAGGATCCGGCTGCGGCTATCATCGACGAACCTCTCTTCTTCCCCTCCTCGCATCTTTTTATTTTCCCTCCTTCTCCTTCGGCTCCTTTCTTTATTTTTTGTTTGTATTTATTGCGTTATTTGCTTGGGTTAGCGCTAACAGCTTGGCTTACAAACGAACCTACTGAAATACTTTTGCACTGACGTGTGTGTTTTAAAGCTTCCAGATTAACCTATGAGCTATGAAACTATTATGTTAAGCAGCATTTTTGTAATAAATGAAGAAGCAAGAACACGTCTGAAAAATATTTCATTAGGAAAGTGATTATTCTTTGCATTATGCTAATAACAAGTGAAGCATTTGTTTTTATGTTTTTGTTCTGGTTGTAGCTAGCTGCTTCATCAAAACATTAATTTGCATCATATATTACGTGGATTAGAAAATTTACAATAGAAAGCTTCTATGCGTTTATATAGATCAAAGCAGATAAGGATTTAATGGAAAGTTATTTTGGTTAACTTGGCCCACGCGCTTTTTTGCGCGACAGCTTCATTGAGCATACACGAGTAAAATATATTAAATGTATACATACCTATATGAAATATTAATTGGACAAATCAATCAGTATAGAAGCTTTCCTACTTGTGTTTGTACTTATTGAATTATTGATGTATCAATGTGATTTATGTCTTTATTATGAACGTTTTTTACAAATATGTTAGGAATATAATTGTCAAGATACGAATTTCAATAATTCAATTTGTATACGAATTTCTTGGATTAGACAATTTCAGTGAAATCAATGGCAGACTTTGAACAAGACTTAAGCAAATTAAATATTCTAAGTGATAGAGAAGACCAGACCAAATGTCATTGTCAATCTATTTTTAGTTCGCTCACATGACTTGTATTTATTGGTTTATTGGTTTTGTAACATCAACCAACAAGGTGCCGGTGCATTTATCTGGAATTGTGTAAACCAGTTTAATATAAAATACAATTGGTCCATTTTGTCAAAATAATATTCAGATTGCTCTAATACCTTTTTGCCTAGATACGAGTATATATTTGATGCAAATAAAAGTAATTTTCTAAGTAAAATCAATTATTTTAAAAGTGAGACCTCCTGCTAGGAGACCTTAGCAACTTTAAAATTATTGAATGAATAAACGATTTTAAATTTTCAATATCAATGTATTAAAATAATAACTTTTTTGTTAATTAAAATCAATCAATTTTATATAATTGCATGCTTTTGAACAAACTCGACCCAGGCGACTAGCTACAATCATTGGTACAATTTCAGTACCCCCGCGATGGATTCTGGAACCCACTGACAAGGCTTTTGCTCAAGGTTCAGACGCTAAGGTTGAATGCAAGGCCGATGGTTTCCCTAAGCCCCAGGTCACATGGAAGAGGGCTGGAGGTAAGTTACCACAATTGAACAACTAGTGTACATACTCTTTATTAAGGAAGTTTCGTTTATGATTACTAATAATCGACAGATACATAAAACTTTGTTGCGTTAGCATTAATTAGAAGGAATACCATACGTATTTTTATTTTAATAATTATCATTAACAGTCGTTACAAAGCATTTAACACTTTGTTTATCATGTCGTTATCAAAGAAGCTCTGAACCGTTGTTCAAAACTCTCGTTACATTTTAGGAGACACGCCTGGCGATTATAAAGACCTTAAGCCCAATAACCCAAATGTTAAAGTAGAGGACGGAGCATTGTCGATTTCCAACATACAGAAGACAAATGAAGGTTATTACTTATGCGAAGCTGTTAATGGAATTGGTTCTGGATTGTCAGCTGTGATCCTGATTAGTGTTCAAGGTGAGTTTAATTGGCTACACTTAACGTGGTTTTTTAAATGGTTTCTCTCTGTTTCTGACATTTTATTTATAAACCCAACTTGTATTTGTTTCTAATTGGATAACATACTCAGGTTTGAGCGATATGTTCATCCATGTAACGACGTGCTGGCCTAGTTGGTAGTGACCCTGCCTACGAAGCTAGCGGTCCTGGGTTCAAATCCCGGTGAGGGCAGATATTTGTGTGATGAGCGCGAATATTTGTTTCTGAGTCGTGGATGTTTTCTATGTATTTAAGTATATATTTATCTATATAAGTATGTTTATCGTTGTCTAGTACCCATAGTACAAGCCTAGAGCTTAGTTTGGGACTAGGTCAATTGGTGTGACATTGTAACCTGATATTTATTTATTTATTTATGTATGAATATATTTGTACATATAAACAGAATTATACAATCACTTTGGTATGACGTTGGCGTGGACTTAACTATTGGTATTTTGTAGCTCCACCCCAATTCGAAATTAAAATGCGTAACCAAACTGCACGTCGAAGCGAGCCTGCTGTACTGCAATGCCAAGCCAAAGGAGAAAAGGTACGTAAATGTGATGTAATAAACCCTTCATCAAAATAAAGCACTTTTCGTAGTAACTTAGAGAGAGCTATTTCATTTAATAAGGATTTGAAATATTATTTTATGGCGTTCATTCAAAGTTGTGAAACTTTGTATGGACGCGTTAGCGCTAAGTTTTTAAATCCCTATAAAATAAAATATTCGTTTTTAACAGCGATAAGTTGTACATACATTTTAATAAACCTTACTTTTTTTAGGTAACGATAAGTGTACTAAAAATAAAATGGGTTACTTACCACTTTTTGACTGGTTTTCAAAATAGAAAAGTCATATTTGTAGGCAATTGTATGGGAAAAACGCAAGCGTTTCTAATTATGTGGCCACCACTGTATGTGTTCAACATTTTCACAGCCAATTGGGATCATCTGGAACATGAACAACAAACGTCTCGAACCCAAATCCGACCCTCGCTACACTATTCGCGAAGAGATCCTTATCGGAGGAGTAGTGTCTGACCTTAGCATCAGGAGGACCGAACGATCTGACAGCGCCCTGTTTACCTGCGTCGCTACAAACGCGTTTGGATCCGATGACACCAGCATCAACATGATTATTCAGGGTAAGTACGAGAAGCTGACTATTACATATTTGGATTCAAAATATGACGTTACTTAATACCATATCACGGCAGGTTTTAAAACCACCAATAACATAGAAAGTTTTGTTCCTTGTAATATATGCTAAACTTGTTAAACAGAGGTACCCGAAGCGCCATACGGTTTGAAAGTGCTAGACAAATCCGGACGCACTGTGCAGCTCTCCTGGGCGGCTCCCTACGACGGCAACTCTCCTATCAAGAAGTTCCTCATCGAGTACAAACGTGCTAAGAGCAACTGGGATAAGGATATCGACAGGTAAGTTTACTCAAATCAGTGAAATTGTTCGAAATGCGCTCCAACACTTTGGATTATCATGTTAAGAATACTGAATCTGTAAGCTACTCCAAGTATTGATATCGAATACCCTTTCTCCTCTTAAATAAGTGCAAAAAATCTTAATGTATAAAAAAATTAACTGGCAGAGTGACAGACTGACATGACATGTCAACGCACAGCCCAAACCGCTGGGTCTAGAGATTCCAAATTTGGCACGTAGGTTCCTTATGAGGTCTAGGGGTGCACTAAGAAAGGATTTTTGAAAATTCTTCCCCTCACGGATTAAAATAAGCGGAGTAGCGGGAATCTAATTCTACGTGTTACACAGTCGCGGGCGTCCTCTAGTAGTTCGATAAACCTATGTTGCAACCATTATAGAAATGTTTCATTATACTCAATCAAAGGGTGCTGGTCCCCGGCGACGCTACTGAAGCCGGTGTGTTCAGCCTGCGTCCCGCCACCGCGTACCACATCCGCATCGTGGCCGAAAACGAACTGGGCACGTCCGAGCCATCCGAGACGGTCACCATCATCACGGCCGAGGAAGCGCCTACTGGCCCTCCGCACGACGTCAAGGTTAGCTTAGTTAGAACTGACCCTGGCTACGAAGCTAGCAGTCCCAGGTTCAATTCCTGGACGAATATTAGTGTTATAAGCGCTAGTATTTGTTTTATTTATGTCTGAATGATTTCTATTTACTTACGTTTATCGTCGTCTCATACTCGCAATAGAAGCCTATAGATTCGTTTCGGATTAGGTGAATTTGTGTGAGACTGTACCCTTATTTTATTTATTTTATTATTTAAGGTGGATGCCGCCGATAAACACACTCTGCGAGTCACATGGAAGCCCCCTCCGCCCCAGGACTGGAACGGCGAGCTGCAGGGGTAACTATAGCTACCATCCGCCTCGATGACGATGCTTCACGGCATAACTGAACATCTTAGATAAATTCGTTCAAGATAAATTTTATGCAGTATTACCTATCAAATTCAATGTTTTTTGGAAAAATATATTAGAGTCGGTCATTTAAATTTATTATCGTAGTAAGACTTCAATAATAGCTTGACTTTGTTCGTGCTTGTTACAGATACTATGTTGGATACAAGCTGGCATCAAGCAACAAGTCTTTCGTTTTCGAAACCGTCGACATATCTAAGGAATCTGGCAAGGAACACCATCTCGACATCATGAATCTTAAGTAAGTACTTATTCATACCCTATGAATAATAAAGATAGTCGAATTGTTCTTAAAAAATCTTGTTACTACTTGCAAACCAGCAAGTGCGCAATTATTCTTATTTCTCAACAATTAATTAATAATCGGTTTTGTATTTTCGTGTCAATAAGATGAAAGTTAAATTAACATCCACACAAGCACGTAGTATAGAATAAACAATTCGTATATATAATTGATTTTGATTGTAGGACTTACACCCAATACGCCGTGGTTGTACAAGCGTTCAACAAGATGGGTTCGGGGCCGGTATCGAGCGAAGTGCGCGCGTACACAGCGGAAGGCACGCCGTCCGCGCCGCCGCAGGACGTCCTGTGCACCACGCTCACGGCGCAGACCATCCGCGTATCTTGGGTGTCACCTCCGCTCGCCGCCGCTAATGGACTTATCAAAGCTTACAAGGTGGTCTATGGACCGAGCGACACTTGGTACGGTAAGCGAACTTTTACACATTCTATTCTAGATTTCTGGTTAACTTAATAATACAAAAAATATGAAATCTAAATCAGTTGTTCGTCAATTAATTTGAGTAGCCTTCAAAACTCATATCTGTTTAATTGTGGTGAACACTTGGTGGTTTGTGTCACCGAAACCAGTTATAAAGTAGCACACACAATCCTTGCAGATGAGAGGACGAAGGACACGAAGATCACGGCGAGCAGCGAGACGATCCTACACGGACTAAAGAAGTTCACCAACTACTCAATGGAGGTGCTGGCGACCACCAACGGCGGCGACGGCGTGCGCTCCGTGCCCATTCACTGCCAGACCGAGCAAGACGGTGCGTCACATATATCTATTATCTATTTAAAAACATGTGTCCAACGGTGGCCCAGCAGTGGCTGTGCAAAGGCCTTCCCCGGTTTTTTCAGGTTTCCCTTACTCGTCCTGCCATCGTTTCCGTCTTGTCTTGAGTCGTTGGGCTTCGACTCCGTGGCCCACAGCTCGTTCGGCATGCGGTAGACGTGACAAGCCCAGCCCCAGTTATATCAAGTTACATTATTAGTGTCATTTTTAATTTACTTTTGTTTATCCTTTAACTTATCTTCTTTGTAAGCTTTTCTAGATAAGATCGCTACGTAGCGATAACACTTTTGTAACATTTTATTTTAATTTTCTTTCTATTCTGTTATTATAGCATTCAATGAAGAATATTTGTATTGTATTGTATTAATGAAATGGAAGATGCAAACAAGAATGAGTTATATTTTTAAAGAAAAAAGATTGCAATGGCCGTCTCAATAAATGAAAAAGAGATTTAGCGCGGATCCACCCAAGGCACGCATTGACGATCGGTTTTGAGTTGTTGAAATGTTAGTCGACTATAATAATGTAGTGCTAGCAAAAAAGGACGAGTAACAAACAAAAAGGTTGTTGTGTGCGCAGTGCCTGACGCGCCGCGCGCTGCCAAGGCGCTGGTGATGGGCCCGCAGTCCATTCTGGTGTCGTGGCGCGCGCCGGCCATGCCCAACGGCGTAGTCACGCACTACAACGTATACACGCAGGCGCAGAACGCTGAGCCCCACCCCAATAAGGTCTGTTGCATTCGACTATTCTATTCTGCTTTTACCCCTATTGCAATTGTTTGCGAATAGGCCTCCTTTACTCAAAAGTTAATAAGAGCTATCATAAAGTTAACAACGAGGCCCTGCTGGTCTATTTCAATTTGTTTGCGCCGCCCATCTTGCTTCTAAATTGTATTGTTATTGCTGACGTTATTAATATCAAATAAGTAAAAGTTCGGCTGAAAAAAAGTTACGATATACCAAAAAGTATTTAATTTAGACATGACTAAATTGTACGTAAAAAATGCATATATAAAATATTAAAATATATATACATCAAGTCTTGTACAGATATCCTAAACTTGTCACAAATTTCTTGACTTTTCTTTAAGACTAATAAATAAGCACAAAATAGGACCTAAAATACTGTCCTGTGGTACACCAGTTTTTTCTAAGCTGCGTTTTCTAATAAGTGTGATTATAATGTAATCAGCCAGCTCGTTCGACCAGACGAATACACGCCTGATGTATGTAAATAAAGTGTCTTCTTATGACAGGTACCTGCATCGCAAACCAGCTACTCCGCTACGGATCTCAAAGCCGGCCGCTACGACTTCTGGGTGACTGCTTCCACCATCATCGGCGAGGGACAGCCCTCGGCCACCGCCTCTTGCAGCGCTAGCGATAAAGGTAATTTTGACACTGACCTGCACTTTCACGGGGCAGGATGTTTTCAATCCATGTAATCGCTCTCCACTACTTAATTTTAACGTTGGTGGGGCAAGCCTTTGTGACTGAAAATCAATACAAAAGTAGCCATTAAACCTGTAAAAAATATTAACCTCTGTTAATACTTTGATCTCCCTTACAGTACCCGCCAAAATCGCTTCATTTGACGAATCATTCACCGCAACGTACAAGGAAGACGTGAAACTGCCTTGCCTGGCCGTCGGCGTACCGCCCCCTAATATTATCTGGAAGGTACGTGCATCACATCGTTCCGCTGTTTCTGTGAAATTAATAGATTTAACACTACCAAATAGAAATCTTGAGAAAGAAGAGAGAGTCTACTTACTACAACTAGACTAGTAGTTTTTTTAGTAGTAGTACTGTAAATAATGTTTTGGTCGCAGATCAAGGGACAACCGCTGGAGGCATCGGAGCGAGTGCGTCAACTACCCGAGGGTTCGCTGCAGATTGCTGGCGTGGCGCGCGAAGACGCGGGCGAGTACGAGTGCCACGTCGACAACCCCTTCGGCACCGACACAGTCACCCATACGCTCTCCGTGCTAGGTACGTGTAGCGCATCGACGCAGGGCAGACCTGCTGGATCTCGTTGCGAATGCCGCGCCGTGTTGAAAGCTTACTTTACCGGCAAAAAAAATCTAATTTACAAAATTTCAAAAAATATTCATTTATTATGAACTGCGGTTTTGTTAACATTTTCTCCTTACTGTAAGAGCGGTTGCGCACTACGTCTGATCCGAATCCGATCCGAACCCGGGAAAATACGGTCCGGAGTAGTCGTAGAACTATTTCTATGGTAGTTTACGCATTAGATCCGGCTTCCGTCATCCGATTTTATTATGCATCCGATCTAGATCCGAATTTTCACGGGTTCGGATCGGCGTAGTGCGCAACCGCTCTAACAGAAACCAAATGGACAAATTGAGAATATCTTAACCAATACATACTTGTATTCCACTTGGTAAAACCATATTGCTTTCGACATGTTATCGTATTGTCAACGTTATCATATCATAGCTCTTATTTACTTAACAGTAGTGGCGGCAGCGTTAAAAACAGAACGACAACATGTCAAAGGCAACAAAGTTTTACCGAGTTGAGAGTAGAGAGAGCCCCTGTTCATATTTCATATTACGCTTCGAGCTTTCGTTGTGAGGCAAACCTGTTCCAGATAACAAGTATAGACGTTTCCGACGTAATCTAACCTTATGATAAGACCTGAAATATATAGCCATAGCCTTTAAACACCCAATTACTTCTTTATTCATTAGCGCCAATGATAACAGACCACTTACCAGAACATTGAAAACAAAACTTGAAAGCTCTTTCTCGAATACAAGCCATGATCGTTTATGACACAGTTGCAGTTTTCGATTTATCCATTTCATCTGTATTTACCAATTAACGAAAAATAAAAACTTATCTTAACGGTGTATGTGTGCAGCGCCGCCGTTCCCACCGCAGCTGAGCATCGCGTCGTCGTCGGTTTCGTCGCTGACGCTGCGTTTGAAGCCGTCGGAGGCGGCAGAACAGTCTCCCTCAACTGGCTACACCATCCACTACAAGCAAGAATTTGGCGATTGGGAGACCGTGCAGGTATATAGCTTTCTTTGCTTTTCTTCTATTGTTTCGCTTACGTGATTAAAATCTAAATGTTGCCTAATTCCTGAAGTCGATTGGAGCTTCTTCTTTAGTTGGGATCTGGAGTCATATGTGTTAAACATGTATTTCTATTTCTGTAGCAATTAAAAATGTATGAACTAGATATTAATAGACCGTCACGTGATCCCATGTATGTAGTGGTGCCATCTTATTAAACTAATATTTATTTTCAGATCCCCAGCAGCACTGATACCTACACCTTAGAGAACTTATTCTGCGGCTCACGATACCAACTTTATGTTACGGCTTACAACGGGTGAGTAGTATTTTTCATACCCTTTTGAAACGTAAGACTTCAGTGTTGACAGGATCGTTAATTAAAAGAGTTTCTTATTGACTAACGACCAAACCCTATATTCAAACCGCGGATAGATAAGGCTTACTTCAGGTTAAAACAGTAGTAGCAACTTGACTTGTTTAGTGATTTCTTCGCCTAAATATCTTGTTCTTCGGCGCGTGTGTTATTTATTTATGTAGACGAGTTTTGCAATCTTCAGTAACTTGTTTTAACGATCCTTAATTACTACATTAAATTAAACCCCCTCTTTTTCGACATCGGCAGGCTGTCCACCACAATATCCTTAAATCGATATTGACACCATTACTTGCGCGTTCTATAAGATTCTGGAATTAGCTTCCTGCTGGGATTTTCCCGTTGCTATATAATCTAAAAATTTATTTGAGAACGCTTGAGTAGCGTATCCGTCTGCCCATAGGCGGCGGTAACCAAGTACTAAGTGAATTTTCCCTTTAAGTAATAAATTTCGAACGTTAAGATCATCGACCGCTGCCGTTTAGGTCATCGTCAGTACCACGTGTGAAAAAGAAGTTCGTATAATGTCCCGTGGCACGTTGTTGCAGCATTGGGACGGGCGAGGCGTCGGACGTGGTGATCGCGCGCACGCGCGGCTCCAAGCCGCCGGTGCCGCGCGCCGCCGACTTCATCGAGGTGGGCTCGTCGTCCGTCACGCTGCACCTCAAGCAGTGGCTCGACGGCGGCTGCCCCATGAGCCACTTCGTCGTCGAGAACAAGAAGAAGTATGATTCACAAGCACACCAGACCACGATACACCCACAATTTATTGCTGATATTTTTGGCTGAGCAGACCCCTGTCCCCCGAGCTCTTATCCCCTATACTATATTAGCCAACATACCGTTCAAAAATATGTAACAGATCTTTTAAGCCCTATGTTATATAATTTCGTTTAAACCGTGGTTGTTTTTCAGATGCTTTAATTTATTGATTTTAGGGGCGCCGCTGAATGGAACCAAATTTCGAACGCCGTGAAACCCGGTGGGAACTTCGTCGTTCTAGGTATGTTTTTAAATTAACATTTCGGAACTTCTTCTAGTCTAACTCTAACGTAGCGCGTAGGTACGATCGGCAAGTTTAGCCACTATAGTAGATTTATGTCACGGAAAGCCAATGTATTTTCTACCCGTGACTCGACGCTGTCATTATGACTGGGATGTATGGTGGTTGAACTGGTTGATTGATCCCTAACAACAGGCTTAAAAAAGCTCCTATTTTATTAGTAAACATTAATTATTAATTTATTACTGAGCGTTTTTCCGTATTGCCGTAACACCGTTTCGTACTTAAAAAAAAGACTTCTTGGATATAAATTAGTTGGGTTTTTCAGACCTTGAGCCTGCGACCTGGTATGTTCTGAGGATCACCGCCCACAACAACGCCGGGTTTAATGTCGCCGAGTACGAGTTCGCAACCCTTACTATGACTGGAGGTAAGTTCATCACTCCGGGATCATTGTCTTCACTGAGAAATTTTCTTTATATCCATTTTCCGTATTTAGTGATACTGAAATCTATGTTTAACATTATTATTGTCTAAATCTTAATACAGTATTGAGAGTACAGTAAAACGCAACTGATATGGCTTACCGATTTACCTACGCAGATGACAAGTTTTCGAAGCGCGGGAACCAATTAGCATGATCCATGCGTTGCGCGTCTGTATTCTGTGCTATTATTGGTTATTAGTGACGCCATGTTGACGCGCGTCCGCGTGTCATTCAGTCAGCCATGAGTGAGATGTAAAAATAAATACAGATTAATTTGCACCTTATAACTATTACGTACAAGTATGATCGTGGGTTTTATCGTGCTTTCGGAAATCATCGGAATCGTTGTTCGTGTCTGCGCGAACGAAGATTCACGACACGCCATATAAATTGTGTTCTACTGTACAATGTTTGAAATTTAGAATTCAGTTCCAATTTTATGAAGTAGGACTTTAGTAAAATCACATGTACACATACGTACCTGAAATGCATCGCCATCATCTCTTGTTAATATTACAAAGTTTACTGCTACCTACGGACAATAAATACGCTTTGTCGTTCAACCAGGGTAAATACCGCGTTGCATTTCAGGTACGATCGCGCCCGCGCGCGAGGTCGGGGGCGGCTCGCTCACCACCGAGCAGACCATCAAGCTGATCCTGTCGCACCTCAACCTGATCGTGCCCGTGGTGGCGGCCGTGCTGGTCATCATCATCGCCGTGGTGGTGGTGTGCGTGGTGCGCGGGACCCGGGACCAGCACAAAGGTGACGAGCGCTCGTTGCAGGCACGGTGGCGCCGCTGCCGGGCGGCGCGCAGGACAAGGAGCTGCCGCCCTGGGTGCGCGCCTGGCTCGAGCCCGAGGTGCTGGTGCCCATCCTGGCCACCGTCGTGGTCTTCGTGGTCGGCGTCGTCGTCATCTGCCTGGCGCTGGCGCGCCGCAACGCGCCGCGCCGCCTGCGAGGTCAGAAGGACGTGTACGACTGTATGTATGCATGGAGCGAAGCTTCATTTGTTCTTTTTATTCATATTATCACCGCTGCTGCTGAAATTTGTTAACACGGCTTGAATTCAGATTACTACGAAGGGAAAAATCCATTGACCGTAATATATATTTTCCGAATAACCTTATATTTCGATTTGAAATTATACAATTTCCGTGTTATCTTTTTCGTTTAATCTTGTTTATACATATGGCATTTTAAACGTTTGACGTGTTACTTATCTAAAATTTCAGCAACATGCCGTACGATATTTATTTAATTTCTATTCGACATCTCAACATTTATTTTTACTGCATATAGCATCATTTTAAACGTGTTAGGTCATCAAGTAATTATTCGAAATTCGTAATCATCATTCGAGTCGAATTCGACGTAGCAAATTTAATTTTCCCAAATTATTTTCTGATCATCTTTTCTATATTTTGCTGTTCATTTAAAGCCGTTCTGCATAATCGAATACTTACTATATATTATAGCAAACTATGTTGGTTGTTGTTTGAATTTAATCATTCTTATAATATTTAGCACAAGTTCACTTTGAAGCAGAGAACTTAAACTTTGCAGCGACATGAATCATTGTTAGCTGCTATATCTACATGATTACTTAAAAAGTGCGTCATTATATAACGAAAACGCACGAATGGGCTACTTTATAGTTGGGACGGAGCTGCGAATATAACTATTTCTTCGGGTTGGATCGCGTGTTGTAGAATAAAATGCCAACGTCGACGTATTTCACATTTTCATCTGCCCGGAGTATGAGATCTGTAATGGACTAGATACGTCAAGATTTCAGTTTTGATTAAGGTTACTTAATTTTGTGATTTGTGTTTAATTATTTCTATATAAGAACATTTATTTCTTTAGATGTTATAAACGCAATGCACAATTCACAAAATTACACATGTTTATGACACGAGGAAGTCAAACGAGAACAGGCCACCAGGTCAGGCCAGGATGGTAAGTGGGTAGGAAGTAGCGACAAGATTCAAGAATAATTTGGTTTTATTCGGGTTTGCAGTCAATCCCATATATTGGGTTTCAGAACCAGGATTTTCGGAACTTTTGGAGCTACCACCGTTGATCGACAGTTTCTAAAACACCAAATCGATTTGCTCGATTGCTCGGTGTATCCACGAAAGGCTTGCGACTTTTGTGTTCTTTCAGCAACTACTACTGCATCAAAGATTTTTACGCGCCACACGGAGCGCTCGACTGCTCGGTTAATATCGGTTACCTCGGTTAGTAACTTAAAACTAACAAATAATGTTTTATGCTTTTAGACGACGCGGTGTACAATGCGTCGCAGGCCGCCATGGGCGGCGGCGGCGGCACGCTGGACAAGCGCGGCGGGCTGCGAGACGAGCTGGGCTACATCGCGCCGCCCAACCGCAAGCTCCCGCCCGTGCCCGGCTCCAACTACAACACCTGCGACCGCGTGAAGCGCCAGGCCGTCATCAGTGAGTACCCGTCCCGAACCAAAAACCGACAACCCTTTATAGCGTCATACAGACAACGCCCATGGGCCGCAAATGGTTACAGCTGTTGTGGTGTTTGGTCTTGTGTCGCTGCGGTGTACGCCAAAGTCCATATATAGCACCTGCTGCGATGCCTTACCGTGTCTGTATGCCGCTTAAGCGGTTCTGTCGCTCACTTCTATTGATGTCTTTGGTAAAGCTGAAATACCAGGGTTATTCTTTTATACGGGAAAATCATCGCTAAATCGTCTTTTCATTGCGTCATGTTTAAACTTGTCATTTAATTACACACCTCTTTCTCACGTTTTATGGTCGCAACCACACTTAAAAATCACTCATTTTAAAACTTTTCTCGTTACTTTTTCATATCGTGATAAAAACACGTATAGGTTTTTTCAAGTATAGAGCTTGGTAAGTACCAAACTTAAATTAATTATTACTTTGCACGAATTTATATCTTCTGCCTATTTCTTGCCTATCTCCTACTATTCTTACAATATTATTATTTTGGACAAGGTGACAAGGTGGGTGATGGCTTACAGCAATAGTTGCGTAGATATTGTCCGTCCGTCACTTGTGACGTCCATTTATTCAGTTCAGTATCCTGATCAGAACAAATTGTTTAATAGGTACTAAGAGAGAAAGCAAAATTAAGAGAGAAAGCAAAATGTTTTAAAATATATAAGTAGGAACGGCAGCAGCAATTTTATTCTGGTCAAGCTACGAACAATCATTAAATAAATAGATACAATAAATGTAAACCCCTTTTTATTTAAACCTTGCACTGCTGTGCTTAGAATAAACACAGAACTTGTAATTATCGTAATGGTTAATTAATAACTGTGATTTTTTTACCCTTTTCAATGTTATATGTATAATACTTAGTTAATTGCGTGCTGTGTTTTTTCTTTTAATTGCAAAATGGCTAAATCAAAGTATCAAAATATATACCTTTCACGTCGTCATTATGGGTCTCGTTTAAAAAATAAAACCCATAATAAATAATTTAAATTGTAGTTAGCCATAGTGCAAGCTGTACTATTTAATTTATTTGTTGTTGTCTGTTCGATGATTCTACTCTGTGTACATCGGGCATGCTTTCTTGAACAAGTGATCATACCGACACCATCTCACTTCACAAAATTCCTACGCTACTAGAATTCATGAATGTGTATGAAGTTGAACTATTTATTATGTTGCCACTTACCACCAATACATGAAAGGTACCTTGTTAGCTTCCATGAAAACTTTTTTTTTGAAAAATTATGCAAATGTAACGTTTTGGCTACTGACTGTATCATAGATATTTTTTAATACCTATACCGTTGAACACTTCAAGCGACACGAAGTGCAATTCATTATTACATCCTCTCTAATAAAGGATATACCTATCCAATTATTTATTCCAATTATCTATTCTCCCTAGTGATGCTTTTTAATCAAGCTTAGAAATTGGTTATGTATACATTGGCACAGGCACAAAGCAAAACTAGTTGACGATATAAAATAGTTTAGTCGGTGGTAGTAGCATGTGTCGTAACGCCATCACGATCGATCGTTACAGCCGAGAGGGATGCAGCAAAAAACGTACAATAGGGATGTTGACAGAATTATAGATTCGTTTACAATGACTTCCTTATGTTAGTAATGTTTTTAACTGTAAAAGGCGAGAAACAACGCCGTATTCGTTTTTCTATTGTTTTGACACTTCATAAAGAGTACAGTCCTATCAGTTTCTTAATACCGATCGGCAATCTTCGTTCTTCTATGAAACACGAATGACAGATATACTGTAAGTTGCGAGTGCAAGTGAGATAGCGATAGCCAGCCGAACGTTAAGAAGCTGGGAGTATAGTAGGTTTATGGATGTGTCAGTCAACATCCCTATGCTCGTTATCGCTGCATGTCGCTCGGTGGGTCGGGCTGAAGTGAGATGGTGCGGTGAGTGACGCGGCTGTGGGCGCAGTGGGCGCGCACTCGACGTGGGATCCGCGGCGCCACCACTACGAGCGCGTGCGCCGCGCGCACCAGCGGTGCCCCTCCGTCGACACCAGCTCCACAGGTGACCGCATGCACACACCCGGACTGCTGTTTCACACCATGTTTGCGACTGCTAACTAACTCTATACTGCCCTCCTAAGCCAATAAGTGGGCGTCAATTAATAACGTGAGGCTATTTTTCGGAAATGGTGAGATGTCGTGAGATTTGGCACAACCCCCTCCCAATCCGTGAGATTTTTCAAAACGTGTGTTTCTAGTGTAAACCTGTTGGATTTATGCTAAAAAAAAACCACCATTAATATCGTATAAGATTTGGCCATATTTTAGTTAATGAACATGTTATAGGTAGTTATTTTTTATTATACTCTGTTTTTTTGGTGAAAAAAAATTACATGATGTTGGCCGAAAAACCCCCTCTACCCAAAGTAAGATTAGATGAGATTCGGCTCTCCCTCTCTCCTCTCTCTCCTCCCCCCCTGAACGCCTTACGTAATTAATGGACGCCCCCTAAACAGTATCTTAGATTCAATTGCCCAAGTAGATTCAACCATCTCTGAACAATTAGGTTGTGATTGCTACAGGGGTTTTATTTGAGATACTGCTATTTGGCTTAGCACGGCAGTATATCAGTTTTAACTAATACGACTCACGTCTCGGTTTTATTATAAGGATATTTCAATTGTTATAACGATTTCCCGCTTCATTTTCTTTTCTGATTCGAGGGCAGGATAGGTACATCATATTTTTACAATGGTATACTTTTATAAGGTCATTTAAAAATAATTTCGTGAAAATAGGCTTAACTACATTTGATTATTATATTTTAATAGGTGTTATACAAAAGACATGAAAGCGTCGGAACCTTGCGAAATATTTACTAGCAAGGAAAATCAATAAAGTCACTGAAATACTACTCACTAAATAGGAAGTAAACAATAAGTGGCACTTATTACTTATTGTTTACTTGCATTTGATAGAAGCTCACTTAATACTTCTGTGTAGAGACTTTTTATTGTGAAACGGCTCGTCCTGGGATGTTAAAGAGGTTTCTAAAATTGCATTGTTATAAACTAACTCTAACAGTTTATAAATTGTTGTAATGACCATAATAATACATATAAAAATACATTGAAATCTTAATTTGTCGATCAAAAGAGCAAAAAAGCGTATTGGTCATGGCAACAGTTTACAAAATTGCGACAATTGAAGTTCTGACAGAGTGGAGTATCAACTAACACTGCCTGCAGCGTGAGTATACGTAGACTTATTTACTTGTTATAATTTATAAATAACGATTCATTACAAATAGTTTGATCGAAAATGGTGCAAGCATTCAATGGGGATGAAACATTTTGTTAATACAATATACTCGTAAGTCCCGTTATGTGACTAATAAAGGATTTTTGATCAGACTATTTGTTTTTGATTTTGCAAGTTTGCTTACAAACCTGTTTGCTTTTTTCTAACCCAGTTATTTCTTATTTGCTTTACTTTCGTATTTAGTGTATGTGTTTGCTATAATTTAAATAATTCCAGATATAAAACGTATAAAACATTTTATTTAATCTTTAAATAGATTTAAGTGAGTAAACACTTATCAAACGAGCACTATAATTTAACAGGGAAATTTGTTGATTGTGAATTGTGAACTAAAATAATGTCTATGTTTGAATAACATACATAAAACTAACTTATTAGCAAGCAATTGATCGTCAAGTTGGTTTCTACAATAGTTTTGGTGGTAAGAAACCTCAGCCATTTCTACTTGTCGTGTATTTTCATATACCTATCCAAACGTTACGCAGTATGGAGTTCCAGTCATGTAATCAATGTTTTTATTATTATAAGTTATTATTTATTACGTTGAATTTTAATTAAACCTTTGAAGTGATATTTAAAATGTCAATATTTATTGTTCTTTCTTACACCGCTTAACCGGTTTTCAATTAAATTTGGTATGGATATAACTTGAACCCCGAAAAAATAAAGAGGGAAATAAAAGCACGGAAAGCATTTATTCGTGACAACAACAAAGAACAGATAAATACATATGCACAAAAATAATGTAGTCACTAAATAAATGAAGCATACAATGTGATTAAAAGTATAAAAACCCGGAAAATTGTACAGTACCCGAAGAAATAGCGATTGATGTATTCTACGCAAACGGAGTAGCGAGCAATATCTAGTTCTAAATTAATTCTTGACAAAAAAAAATGTTAAATATTTAATACGTACGTTTGGCCCACTTCAATATTAAATTAATTAATTTATATCCAACCGCATGGGTGTGTCGCGCAACCCTTGGGGGTAAATAGGATGGCCAGAATACCGGCCACGGAAGGTTATGTTATGTTATGAGCGATATAGATCTTGTTGCTCATTGCTTATTCTTGTATTATCACAAATTGTAAACGTTATCGAAGCCAGTTAATAATTTCACACGTATTCGTTACCTAGAAGCTCTCGTCTCGCGGGCTTCAAGCGCGTATTTAATGTACTGGCGTAATCGCAGGCATGGAGGACGAGATCTGCCCGTACGCGACGTTCCACCTGCTCGGCTTCCGCGAGGAGATGGACCCGAGCAAGGCACTGGCCTTCCCCCACCACCACGCCGCGCACGCGCACGCCGGCACGCTGGCGCACCCCCACCCGCACCACCCCGCGCACTCCCGCGCCGGCTCGCAGAGCATGGTCAGTGGAACACATTTTAAACTTGAACTTAGATAACATTTATCTGACAGTCACACACTGCAACCAAAGTAATTGTGTATAACACATATACTTAATTGAAAATAACTGCGCCAAAATGGTTCAAGAACCAACGGAACGAAGTGTTAGGTTATTAAAAAGGTCTTCGCGTTAAGTTAACCTAATTTTCTACGACGGGCACCAAGTTAAATTCTATTGCAGATCCATATTTAAGTTGATAATAGGTGTTGTACCGGGAATTGAGATAAAATTTCCAAATTCAACCGCAAACCTACCTTACTAACCTAACCTATCCTTAATGACCTAACACTCAGCTGTCTTGGTTCTTGACCAGACTAAATAGGTACAATAGTGCCCATGGTCCTTTTTGTGTATACAGAAATAACAAATCAAAAAAGCATAAAAGTTGAAATATTTTTATAATTTTCAAATTACCTACAGGGTTAAAACTGTATAACCATCTCGAACGTGAACTTCCGACTACAAGTCCAGCGAGTTCCTAGGTAGCAATTATTTTTTAGAAAAAAAATGCTCTAGCTGATCTGTCATGTATGTCTAAACACCATGGCAAATGTCTCGCTGTGTGTGGTTTGTAAAAATGGTGGTATTACAGCCCCGCGCCAACAGCCGCTATGCCCGCAAGAACTCGCAGGGTGGACAGAGCGCCATCTACTCCACGGCCCCCGAGTACGACGACCCGGCCACCTGCGCTGAAGAGGACCAATATGTAAGCCCCACACCATACAATCATAGTCGAAATCGTTATCATCTTTTGGTAAACATAATGCACCTAGAGTTGATTGAGTTACTTAGCGCCCCGCTTAGCGGAGCTTCTATTTTTGGGTGGTTTGCCCCTAAGAAAAACTATTAGCGTATATAGATAGCTATACTTAGTGTAACATCAAGGTTAATTAGCTTAGGCTTTCATTAAATATGCTTAATTCTCCTGGGAGATCAACTTTCTGCACTATGTTTACTTTACTTTTTAATTTACATTCAGAACATACTCTAATAAAATAACCCTCAAGTTTAAGTGTTAAGCAAATGTGAAATGTTGCAGCGCGCGCGCTACTCGCGGCCCGTGTACGCGTGCGGACCGGAGTACGACGAGCCCGCATGCTGCGCGCCCGAGGACGAGCAATATACCGGCGCCTACGGCACGCCCTACTCCGACCACTACGGCTCGCGCCCCAGCATTGGTGAGCTACCATCAAGCAATATGTATAAAGACTGTCAGATAAGGCGTCCAGTCGTCACCTTAAAAAAATGTGAATCACTTTTGTGCCTTGTCATATGTCAATGCACTTGAACTACACAAAAGCAAGTACGATTAAGTCAATCACATCACATAACCTTGGCCTTATGTGATCAAACAAGCGTTACATTTTTATTGGCCAACTGTTCTATTTTTACTTACATATAATATGCTGATATCTTTAAATACCCTGCTAAACCAAATTTCAACATTTTCCGTTTGTAGCATGTGCGATCTCATTACTCACGGGAGGATATGCGTATTGAATATACGGTTAACAGACAGAAAAAGCGTTGACTTTAAAGTAATAGTCATTCGACACAATTTAAGATTCAAAATTCAGTTAAAGTAGGTAACTAAGTAAATAGATAGCTATTAAAGTGCATTTCGACCAAATAATCAAATATCGATGGTTGTGGCAGGAACCCGCAAGTGCGGCAGCTCCCCCGAGCCCCCGCCGCCGCCGCCGCGCAACAACACCGACAACAACTGCTCCTCCTCCTTCAACGAGAGCAAGGACTCCAACGAGATCTCCGAGGCCGAGTGCGACCAGCCGCGCAACTACCCTGGTGCGTCCTCACACATACACACACCACGAACGCACACATGCACAAACGTCGCGATGACATGAACCATTCAGAAAAAAAACAATCAACGCGTAATTTACAGATTCACGTAGTGAGCAAAAGCGAGATTTACTCCTTACTTAGTTCATTTAGGGCTGATTTTTCAATCCCCAGATAAAGCTATCCGGAAGGTAAATTTTAGCTCTGTCTTTTCTTTCATATGACTTCAGAAAAGGATAGTAATAAATTTAACTGACGGATAGTTTTATCTGGGGATTGAAAAATCAGCCCTTAGGGACGATTTTAAAATCCCCAGATAAAAATATCTCACAGGTCAAGTTATCACTTTCCTTTTCTTTGTCATTACAAAGAAAATACTGGAAACATTGACATTGGGACATTGAAAGACGAGTGAATGCTGGAAACATGGTAAATGAAGCACTGTGAACAATCAGAAAGTGCTAAAGAAAGCTCTTTTGGCTGTTGACAGGGGCGTCCTAATTCCGGCACTAATGTTTGGCAGTGCAAGTTACGTATGGCAGAAGAAACATGAAAGTAGAGTTAATGCAGTAGAAATGAGAGTGTTGAGAAGTATGGTTGGGGTGAACGTGTGTGATAGGGTTAGGAACAGTGTAATAAGGGGAAAGTTGTGACTATTGGTTTAATAAAAGAAGATAGATGTAGTAACAAGGACTACATAATATAGGAAAGCTGAAGTGGTTTGATCATGTGAAGAGAATGGATGAAGTGATAGATAAACATATATATGATATGAGGCAAGAGTAAATGGGAATGTTGGACGGGGAAGGCCAAGGCGAACGTTCCACGATCAGATCGGGGACGTATTAAGAAAGGGCCAGGTCCTATATCCTTAACCGACGCACGTGTATGAAGAGACTTAAAGCGTGGAGGAAGCGAGGGAAGTTTGTCTGAATCGTAGCAAGTGGAAGCAAGTGGTCTCTGCCTACCCGTACGGGAAAGAGGCGTGATTGTATGTATGCATGTAGGTACAAAGAAAAGGACTAAAATGTATCTAACAAGATCTGTTATTTGGAAATTGAGAAATAATCCCCTACCGTACTATAGTGATATAATATAATATCATTGATATAATGTGTATTAATCATTTGCGCACTGGAATAAAGTACACCTAATACACACATAGCCTCGAGAGACCCAACAATCTACGAAAATAGTGATTTTTGTGAGTGGTAGTTTGAATCTACTAGCAAGGAAATAAAGTTCAATTACCTTTGCTCTATCAAGCCATTATCAATTTTAAAACAAAGAAAAAATAACAACACACAGTGCTAGTTATTTAATTTTCTTGATTATGTACTTACGTCCTGTTGCACATCGGGTCTCACTAGGAAAAAAACATTACCAATAACTACATTATCTAAAGAAACAACTGTATTTAGATACGCCAGTTTGTTGCCTTTTATCGACTGCATTCGATAATCAGAGTTATATATTATATACATGTACTTACCAGGTGAATAAAGCTCGAGTATGTAGGCTTGGAAGTGAAGCAAAATTATCACGCGTGATTGTATACCCGCACCCGCACAACTGCTTCTGACAGGAACCCAGAAACTAGATTGTGTTTGTATTTGTCATACTTTAAATTATTAATTAATTACGCATATAAGTAGTGTATTGCTACCGATAAGCTTTAATTAAAAACATTATTATATTTTTTATTTCAATGCAGCTACTACGCTATAAAAAAAGCTCAAAATATTAAATAAGTATGGCAAATATCATATCATATCCATCTCCATATCATAAAAACTATAAAATATCATTATAATTAAATTTTATCCTCGAATTGGTTTATGCACACGTGGGTGTCACCTGAACAGAAGACGGTAAAACTATTTTGGCTAAATTAGTTCTGTGTCTATAATAATTTGTGACTGACCGCATGCGACATTTGTCTCAGTTATAACAATTGGAACCTCGTATACTTACTTTATGCTTCAGAATGTTTCGCAATTGGCTTATTAGAATATTTTTCAAAATTTTGTCTTTACTTTATCTTTCGATCAGATAGCGACATTAAACAAATTTACACTTTATATAATTTCTGGTATCGTTTATAATCGCTAACTGATTAAATGGGAATCTTTCTTCGAGTACATATTTTTATAATTTTATTATGTGTTTAGAAGTGGTTGTGATAACATAATTTTTAAATTGTGTAGATTATTTTTAGTAAATGTTCCAAGAGGCTCTAATAACACTCACCTCTAATACCTTTCGAATAAATTGAAGCCGTAGGCCCGACAAAATAAACTTGCCAGATGTAATGTTTGAAAGGTGGAGGGTGTAAAGGGGGTGAGTATTGTTTGACCGGTAGGTTAGGTAGCGTAGACCGCGTCGTGACTTGTGTTTGTTGCAGTGAGGGCCCACACTGCTAAGGACGGCTTGCACAGCGAGGAAATGAGGAAACTCATTGACAGGTCAGTCTGACAAACCCCACACACCTTGCACAATACCACCACTTTGTTACAATCGTTTGATTTAGAATTAACAACTGCACTACAATTGTTTTAGTTGAACAATAAGTCCATTGACCTCTTACAAATGATTAAATAGAATCTCTTCCAAAAAATGCAGTATACATTGACGATTTCGTTCAAAGGTCATTGTTTTTTATATTATTATACACACAACACTTGTTTGATTGAATAAATTTATACAAAAAGCAACCTTACTCTGACTACAATCAATTCTAATTGTATATGTAAAACTGTCAACACTAAGTACTTGGCAACTCAACACTAAGGAGTTAACTAACACTAAGGAGTTGGCAGAAAACCTCTGTAAGTATTAGGTAAAAATGTATTTAATGGTATGTTTTGGCACAATTACATTTGTCCCGTGGCCTATGCGGTTATGTAATTACCTAACAGTAAACTATAGACCGGCAAATACGTTAGCGACAGATACAGAGATCGCATTAGAAGGTATTTTAGAAATACGTGTAACCGAAGTACTATGACGAAATCAGTCGGCTTATTGAGATGACTGTAAAGGGATCGATCCACCCACACCCATTAGCGATCGAATGGAATACTCGAATTACCTTAATATTAGACAAATGAACTAGTGCAGCCATTCTCAAAGTACGCTGCGCGGAGCCCGTTAGGCTTCTGCAAGGGGTCCGACTTAAACGAACCTAAATATTAATGTTATGTAGATACTTGTTATTTTTCAATGAAGAACCTAAAGCCTATTTTGGGGTTCCGCAAAAAATTCACTGTTTTAAAAGGATTCCGTCGTTATTATTAGTTTTGAAGAGATTGTAAGTCGGTGAGCGGGCCTAGACAGTTCGCAATTTTCGACTGCTGTCCGGCAGCGTACGTCCGTATCCTATTCATTTTTAATAACGATAATTTTCGCAAAATGCGTCTTGCCTAAGACCTCATATCCGTTTCAGCCTGTTGCGCACTCACGAAGGCCGCCACTATATTAGGCGCACGAATTAGTGTAATTGAGCCATTAGTCGCAGTCTACCTAGTTCAGGACGCTATAAAAATTTAACTGCCTAACTGGCTGTTCCAGACGAGAATTATTATTTATAAGAGATCAATGTATAATACAGATTTAAAATGAGCCCCTTGTCCGATGTGTATAACTCGAGTCACACTTAAACAATGTTAACAGTATACATCTAGCCGGATCCTTGTGTGTGCGCTGGAACGCGTGTGCGTTAGTCTTAGAGCATTTGTAAGATAAATCTCTAGCCTGCTCGTACGTAACTAAGCATGTGTTGTGTTCTGCATCCACGGTCTACAGGAAACAGTAAGTCAAGTATGTGAACGAACGTATATTTAGTGTTCCTAATTTGCCTGATTTTTGTTCCTAACAATATTTTGTCGCTAACACTTCCGATGTATTGTGCACTATATCATACCTTGTTTTGCAGTTAGAATGGTAAGATGATGGTTCTTTGACTTTCGTGACCATTTTTTCCTATTGATTGTTTGTTCTGTTGCCAGCATCCAACGGATTGGATTAACCTGCATAGTTTCCATTTAAAGGAAATAGATGCCCCGCTATCAAAATTGTGCTATTCCCCAAGTTTTATTAATTTTAAAACATTTTGTAGGTAGCTATTTGCATTTCATGCCTACTTGCGTTTGATCGATGTATATGGAATAATGTTTGTTGTCATATAACAAATCCCTTGACCCTATTCATTGTGACCGGCGAAGAACGCATGAACGCAATGTTAACGTGTGCCCAACATTTCAGACCAGAAGCAAACACCCCAATCCCCCAGCAAGCAGTCCACGGGCGGGGACTCACAGCCTACGATACTGTGGCAGTGTAACCTGTAAGCTGCTCGGCTCTCCGCTTACGGCCCACGACTCCTCGGCGACACGCATCTCCACCTTTTTTTAGCTCGCATTCACCTCATGGACCTTTACCGTCTTGCTGAACCGATAAACACTTATGTTGAGTGAAGATAAGTTGCTCATTATTTCAGTTTTATTAGATCCAAAATTATTTAGCAACGTACTGTTCAGCAAAACGGTAATACATGTGCCAAATTTTTCACAATAGTTCATTGTGTGTCGCATTTTGTGTTGCAGTTCATTTCAAATTTATCCCAACTTAGTTGGCTGGATTTAGTATTTATTTTGTCTAAGTTTAGATGTACGCACGTTTGTGCCATAAACACATCGCGGGCTCAATTCGCCTGCGGTAAAGTTGCGCAGTTGGGTGATCTCCCGCATAGGATCTTCCACGTCACATCTAGTGTTACCATATTATAAAAGCAGAAAATCATGGTTGTGGTAGTTATTTCAAATTGATATATTCGCTTAATAGAATGTGACGTGCGTGTATTGAAAATAAACCTGTCCAATAGATGCGTAAATCGCAGCATCCTCCTTCCTCTATCCAACTCGAGCACATTTACTGCAGGCCCATGTACGACAGTAGGTACATACTGAGGTAGTTAACCTTATTTTAGTCTTATTTGTTTAGCTTAATTTAAAGAATGTTTAGTTCGATTGCTGGTTTGGGGTGAGGTGACTCAAAAGGAACGATTTAAATTAAGCTCAACACGTAATAATGTGATATTTTGTATTTTTATCCCATTTTTTGTTCGTACGGGCGCTAACTCGTGCGTTATTGCTTGGCTCTCGTACTTGGTTGGTACGAGCGGCCGACGCGGCTGCGGCCGCACCCATGCTTCCTTTAATGTTATGGATTTTGTGATGCTTTTTTACCATTTACGTTATTGCCAAGTCTTAATTTGTAAATTATATTATGTTTTTATCGTTTTTAATTTGCATTTAAGCATACAACTACGTAGGTTAAATTTAGACATAAGCTTCTTTATTAATAATAATAATCAACTTTAAAAAAACGTATGTAATCAGTAGCTAGTTAGTAACGTATGTGTTACACGATATTATTATGAAGTAAATTTAACCTAATCGATTAGATACACTATTTTAATCATCTCTATGAACTAAAATATAAAAACATATACAGGATCATAATTATACAACATTACAGGATGAACTAAAATTGACAACTGTTACGATCACTTCACTACCAACACGGATTTTAAAATGCTTTTAATATTACTCTAGGTGTGTTAAGGTGCATTTTTACTAATCATAGTCGTAATTTTATCCTTCTATACTATTCAATACTAGTTGTAAGACGCGCGCGCGTCGTTTTCTAGATGTTTCACTATGTGTTGTGCCCTCGTGACGCTCGCGACGTAGTAGTAGTTAGGTTCCCGCGACTTCCTAGCAACCAAATCTTCTAATAACCTTCCAATTAGTCGTTTCGGATTAACGATGTTAGTTAAAATTATGAACAAATTAAGATTATAAAATTATTCAAAATTATATAGTAGCTTATTCCAGATTAAGACGCTGATTCGATGGAAATTGAATATACTACTTATACTAATATGCTAGCATAATGAATTGTGGCTCTGGTGTTTTGATTAGTTGAAAGTGTTCGGTGAGTTGCTTGTCTTGTCTGCGTTTGCCTCGCAAAGCAGATGTTTTATATTATTGCGCGACACTGGCTAACCGCAGCTAACAGTTTGTACCAAAGTGTTTGATTTGTGTTGAATAAACTACTCAAATGTCAACTTATGAATGTTGTTTTATTTCAACGAAAAATGTATTAAATCATCAGATAATAAATAACAACCACGGAGGAGCATGTTCTACAGAGATGGTGTTTATTATACATACATAGTTAATTTAATATTTAGTTGTTACGACTAAGGATGCGCCCTACGCCGCTGCCTTTACTATTTCCTCGGCGACCTCCAATGCGATCGCTGCCTCGGCCTTAGCCTGAAACGAAACATTCCCTGTCAAATAAAAATGGCAGATACCTTTTGGCGTGACAAAATACCTTTTTAGTTTAACTTAACACCTAGCGATTATAGAATAATCACATCTATTAAATGGAAATTAAGTTCAAAGTATCAACAATCGATAGGGTGCCAACAATAGGCCTGAGCCTCTATTCTTCTTGGTAAAACCATATTGCCTTTAACATGATATCGCATTGTCAACATTACGATAGCTCTTATTTACTTGACAGTAATGGCGGCCGAGTTGAAAACAATATAGCATGTAAAAGGCAATATGGTTTTACTCAGTAGAATAGAGACCCTGCATGGTGAACCTAATATGTCAATTACCCTATAGGTCATTTATTATATCTAGACACCGTTATCTTGGGGTACTGACGTCGCTTTTTTGTAGGGATTGTTTTTTATTTTATTTTATGAAATGTCGATGGCATTATACTTGGAGTTAAATGACAATATGTCACTGACAATGAGTCAAAGACAATTATTACTAAAAAAGAATGGTATAAATAAAAGTCGCTGGCGTTCGTTGGTTAACCCTGTTTATCATAGTTTTTCCACAATAATTACATCAGGTTATCGCATTTCGTAATACTAATGAAGTTTTATACTTATTTTTAATCGAGAAGTTCACTCAACTCACGCTATATTGAAATTGAGCAGAGATTTAAGACAAAAATTCAATCGCATGGTTGCATCATATAAACTACAAACATCGATATAGAGACGGTCGATAAAATAAACATTCAATCCCTACAAAAAAGCGTCGTCAGTGCCCCAAGATAACGGTGTCTAATTATATCAATACAATTCATGTAAACAATAAATTCAGGGGTTGAAAACCGTTTTTAATTGAGATACTTAGCAAGCAAGCAATTAAAACTTAAGAAAAAGCATTATTTTATAAGAAAGTACTAATATTCGACAAACCTTGTAAGACTATGGACATGAGTTTTTGTAAAAGTAGACATGAAAGTAAAATGATGTGTCTACAAAACAAGGGAAACTATTGGGCCTAGTATGGTTGCGTTTATCGCGTAACAAAATATGCATTAAGTATCCGTTACTCTCGTACTTATTTATATACTTACTACATACAGGACACCCTGTATAACAGATATTGAATATTTTATATGTACCTACCTAAGCCAGATAGTTTCTTGTATCGTCGGTACAGACAGCTGTACAAATATAGTACCGTACAACTGTAGTTCCAAAAATCTTTGCACATACAACCTTATCTCCTCTCCTGATGATAGTCAAAACATTTTTGGAACTATTGCTACCAATTTTTTTCCAAAACTATGGTTAATTTTATTTATCCGTAGTCAGACCAACACACTTTTGACCTTATTTGAGCCTATTGTTTAGTAACTTTGCCACGACACAACTAAGCGGCACAGTTGCCCGTTGTCCTACTGACCAATGATTTTTAAATCATAATAAAAATTTACATTCGACTCTCGCAAATAGGAGCTCTGCGAGAGTCGAATGTGAAATTTTATTCTTCTTCGGGTCAGCAAACTAACACAACCTAAACCCCTCATATTTATGATGTTGGTGTAACTATGGATCGGTTGGTATATTTTTGTAGCTGACTGTACCAGTGTCATGGTAAGGGTTGAATGCGGTACCTTATCGTTAGGGGCGGAGCTCAGCGCGGTCTGCGCCTTGCTGAGCGTGTCCTGCGCCGCGCTGCGGTCCAGGTCCTCCACGGGGTGCGCCTCCTCCGCCAGCACCTGCACACCCAGCATATGAAAACATGACGTATCCTACTGACAGTGTCTCAGCCTACTGACAATATAGCCTTCTACCCCGGAACCTCTTCACATCACATCGGACTATCTATCTATATAAAAATGAATCCCTTTTACCCTTGGTCACGCCATAACTCGAGAATGGTATATTTCAATGTATGTGGTGCAAAAACGCACTAGGGGTTGACTGTTGTATACAGGGGTACACTACATAATCTCAAAATATTTTTTCCCGAATTTGATAAACTCGAATTTCAGAATTCCGATTTTGAAATTTCTGAATCATCACTACTCCGAATTCTAGTTTCACGAAGCATCACAATCACGATTTTTTTAAACTCCGAATGTTCATATACGGAACTCCTGTTCCGCGTAGCTAAGGCGCGAATCGCGCCTTGATGCAACTCTAACCTAACCTAACCTATCAAGGTGAGATTTACCCAATTTAATAATGTTCTCGTCATCTCACCTAACTTTTGTTTCCTGTAGAATACTTCAATTCAATTCAAGTGGTTAGTTTCATAATTTCAAATTTTAGATTACTGATCTGGTTTGTGAATTTTCGGAATTATAATTTTCGTTAAAAAGAAAATTCTGAATCGTCAACATTCGTAAATATAATAATCGGAATAACGTTTTCGTGATTTAATTTATTTATTTAATATAAAATTCGAGATTTTGACATTCAGCCTTAAATTCGGTATTTTCAAATTCGAAATTAACTAATTCGAGATTTTAGGGTTCCCTTGTATACAGTACAGATCACAGATCACCCGTGTCATATCAACCGATTGCTACTTGTACCTACACAAAATATCAGGAGGCTCTTCTCTCTGTAGCTCTAACCACCGGTAGCTTGAGCCCTGCCGCGCTGCCGGCTTGACCCGTAGGTAAGGTGTTTTATGATTTTATTTTTTGTATTAGTACTTATTGTTACTTTACTTTTATACCAAAATACTTAATTAAATAAAAACATACCTAATTGACTGGAAATTAAATAAATATCCTACTAATATTATAAATGCGAAAGTTTGTGTGTGTGTGTGTGTGTGTGTGTTTGTTACTTCTTCACGCTGCAACGGCTGGACGGATTTGGATGAAATTTGGAATAGAGATAGTTTATACCCTGGATTAACACATAGGCTACTTATCATCCCGGAAAATTTAAAAGTTCCCGAGGGAATAACTATAATCGAAATCTACGTGGACGAAGTCGCGGGCAGAAGCTAGTCTAAAATAATAATAACTGTACACAAACTATTTTTTGTATGGAAGCTTGCTAAATAAACATACCTGAACAGAAGAATCATCATTGACAGTCACTGTGCCAGAAGAAACAAAGATTTTGCTCTGCTTTCCATCATTCTCTAACACGGTTACCACACCGGGCCGAAGTACAGCTGTAACGATAGTCAATAATCAGAATTAGTTAATGAGTAAGTTAAGACCAAACTGTTCTACCTTTACAAGCTTTACAAGGAAATCTGGAATTTAAATCTGACTCGGACCTACAGGTACAATTCGTGCTCTTTTAAAAACTAAGTGCTGAGGCATCTATAAAAAAAATACAACTTTTTTAGGAACACCAAAAATTTTCTTTCAATTCCTTATAAAATGCTTGTGATATAACAGCCATGATTTTTAAATTATATCATTAACTGATTTGTAATAGAGTCCTTATTTGTGGGTAATGGTAAATTAAGTGGCAACTGTGTGATGATGTAGAAAGTGTCCTTTTTCAGAAGGGAAGACCTTGTTTCAATAGACCGTAATATAACTTTGATCGTCTACTTTTATTCTCGACCCCCACATACACCTAGTTAATAATGTGATCCTAAAACATTAATACGAAAGAAACAACACAATTCAAAATTCTACAGGTAAACAATAGCCGTTCTTATTGCTGATTAGCTATCTCATCCAGACAACCTAAGTGATAGTTCATCATAATTCATAAGTGCTAAGTGCATAAAGTATTCTTACCAAGTGTGGGCACATGTTTGGGCAGTATACCAAAGGATCCACTGAAAGATGGCACGTCAACTTGCTTTACAACAACCTTGTCGTAGAACACCTGCAGATCAAAGGGACAGTAAAAACAGACATTAGATCATGAAAATTTTATGACAGAGTTCACATCATAGGAGATTCTTATTCCTTTAGTCAACAAAAGGTCAAATCCTAGTGATGTAAATGTTATCACTGCCAGCCTGGGACCACTTAAACAAATAATATTTTGTTTAATAACAAATTTTATGCAGAGTTTCCTATCTTTCTTTCTATTAATAGAGTTTGTAGAAAAGGTAAATTTACTTAATACTTTAAAAGTCTTCTCTTTCTTTTTCGTCTTTACTATGTTCAGATACTTTTATTGACAATTACATCAACATATGGCTAGAAAGGGAGTGACTACCGAGATGACGACTAATATAAAAGAAATAGAAGAAGTATGGAAGAAAAATACATGTTGCGCCAACCCTAAATAAGTCGGGATAAGGGTAGGAGCATGATGAATGATGACATCAACAAGTTTTGTGAGAAATCAAATGAACAATACAAATTACAAAGGTTTAAAGAAAAAGGAGTGGCTGTCTTGATCATTGAAAAATAGAATAAACGTTCCATTATGGACCATCGATTTATGGGGTTTTGGAGGTGGAGGGGGGAGGGCTACACATATTTATGAACTCGACTGTACAAGAAGGGCTTTAATTTATTAAAAAACCGTAAACCTAAAGTAGATGAAACATTCCTATGAACCACATCTTTAAGCTTCTTACTCTTTCACATGTAGACAGGATCAAGATGTTCTATTATACCTTGTTACCGGAGGCGAAGGTGAGGGCCATCTCGCCTTCCTTGATGGCAGGAGGGGCATCCTTCGCATAGCCACGAACTTGAATCCTCCTCGCCGCGCCCCTCAACAACCCACGAAGTGCCGCCGACATACTGAAATTATAAACGATCGCTACATCTGACGTACCTATACCGGCACTTCTCAACTGAATTGTTTTAAAACAACCTTATAAAATTAATATCTAACAAGATTATGTAATGGCAATTTCTGTCAAAAGTGCACCATTTTAAAGAATATTTCACTAGCATTTTCACATCACGAACATTTGAAGAAACTATTAACTTACGTTTAATGAAGATTATTTGCTAATTCAATGCGATTACAAAAGGCGAAGGTAGATATTTAGACCTTAGCTCGGCAGAACAGCACGCACCCCCGTCCGGAGTGACTTTTCTTTGACATGTTTTTTTTTTTTTGGTTTTGTTCTTCCCAATGGGAAAGGCTAAGGGATCTGTGCCCATACTGCCATTCTTTGACATGAATTAAATGACAGACAGATGACAGCTCATCATAGTGCTACCAGAGGCCCGTTTCACGAAGCTACAAGTTACAAATTACAAGCGGAAGTCTCTTTCTAATTCGTACTGCTAGAAAGAGGGTTCCGCTTGTAATTTGTAACTTGTAGCTTCGTGAAACGGGTCACAGAGGCCTGTTTCACGAAGCAACAAGTTACAAATTACAAGCGGAAGTCTCTTTCTAACTCCTTTTGCTAGAAAGAGAGTTCCGCTTGTAATTTGTAACTTGTAGCTTCGTGAAACGGGCCACAGAGGCCCGTTTTACGAAGCTACAAGTTACAAATTACAAGCGGAAGTCTCTTTCTAACTCGTTCTGTTAGAAAGTGAGTTCCGCTTGTATTTTGTAACTTGTTGCTTCGTGAAACGGGCCACAGCTATTTTTTTATTATTATTATTATAATAATCTATTCTATCGAGGTATTCGAAAGTTGAATTTTGGGAACCTGTAAAAAGTTAAAACAAATTGCATTTGTTACCTACATTTCAGAGTTGTGTCTACATTGTTCCAATCATAACTTAATAATTTAAAAAATATAACCATTACGAATATTATTTTATCAATCGCACTAATACATCATTAAGGCCGACCGAATACATTCGTTTTCCGTATACGGTTTCCGAATTCGGGAACCGTATACGGAAAACGAATGTATGCGGCCGGCCTAATACTAAAGAATCCGGTCCGAATTTAAAACGCTGACTTTATAAAAATTAAACTTCCCTTCTTTAAGCATAGTATACTTTAAGTTCCAATCCTACAGCAGCGCTTCGTTTCTGTAGTTAATAACATACAACTAGGACTTCTAACAATCCTAGGACCCAATTCTCGTTAATTCGAGATGATTTTTTATGCGAGATAATGTCGAAAAAATGTATGCAGTTGACAGTTCATCTCGCATGAAAAATCATCTCGAAAACACGAGAATTGGGTCCCTAATCATAGATAATAATATGTACTTGTGAAGTTGTGACAGAGAAGAGAACCGCGCGAAATGTCACTAATTTCACTCGACGCTAAATAATTTGCCGCCAGGCAGTTGTTTTCCGATATTACTTTATTTGCATATTTTAGAAGTTTAATAAATAGACGTGAGTTTGCTATTTCAGTTTCTTACAGAGATAATATATTAATGCCTTTAGAAAGTTAACTTTCAATTGACTTCGGATTCATAAGCATTTGCCTAGAATTCATTCATGGAAAAGACTCTTTTGGGCGGAGTAAAGTCCGCTTACGCTGCGAAGGAATTGAACCGGATCGTTGAAAATGTGACCTGCTTAGAATGGTGAGCCATTGTCATGCATCATCAAGTCAAACTAATGAGTTTGGGAATCAATGATCGATTCATGATTCTGTTTCCAGTTGTAAATATTATGTACTGCCGGCGACAGCAGAGTGTGGGCACACGCTGTGTCACGGATGTTGGATCGGGAGGCAAACATGTCCAGTTTGCGCCTTGCCCCTTACTCGCCGAACATTGAAATCAAATACTGTACTTAAAATATATTCAGACTGTGCTCAGACACTAGTAACATCTTTTGAAAAGTTGTTCAACATCAAATGTAAGTTATTTATTATGTTAACAATTCCTTACAGTATTCTAATGTAAAGTAAAGCCTAAGCCATTTTAAAATTAAAATAGGGGATATAGTTAGCATGATTAGGGTTATGTCCCAAAATGGTAAAAAGGAACCCTTATGGTGAAAAGTTGGTGCCTGTCTGTTCTTAACTCTTCTGTTTCATTGAGTAATAAGGAGTATTTGTTTTGTGTGCCTAGTGGATGTGTGTAAATCTGGATAAAGCTTTTCAAACATTGTTAATATGTAATCAAAATGGAATAGACTCTTGTTAAACATATTAATTTACTTTTCAGTGGATGAACACACTCAGGAATTAGCAGCCCAAACTAAAAACACGGTAAAAGATCCAAATAAAAATGTAAAAGCCTGGCTGGCTGATTCACAAAACCAATTTTCGGCACCAGTATCATCTCAACAGTCCACACAGGTAGATGGGCCATTGGTTGAAGTGGGCACTTGTGAAATCCAAGTTCATACTAGCTCAATAAAGCCTGCGAGTCCAACTCAAATAATAGTTGCACCTCCACCACCCCAAGATGATTGGGACAAAATAGAAGTTGCCCCGGACACAGAAGATATCCATAAAAATAAAGAAAATGTTGGTCCAACTAACACAGAACTGTTTTCCTTTGAAGGTGACATATACACTACAGATCATCCTCGCAGGAGCTCAAGGAAAAGAGAGTTGAAAAAAAGGTCAAATCCAAGCGACAATTCCATAGATAAGCACAGTAATGTAAGTGTGGACACAGAGAAGTTACACAAAGTAAAACAAAATTGGAGTAATGTAAAAAAAATGAGAAAAGAGTTCAGTAAGCTACACAAAAAGAATAAGAGTAAGTTAAATGTGTCTATAGAAATGTGTAAAAAAACTCAAAGTGCCATTAGCAAAACCGTTGTTGCTGAGAGTGCTCTATCTCAACAAGTTATTTCAATTGATGATTGTACTCCAAATGTCAATCATGACAAAATATATCCAACACTTACTTTGAATAAAGTAGCTATTGATGATGATACAAAATGTAATGATAAAAATGATAAAGATATCAATACTTTGTCTCCTGAAAGTGCATCTAATTGTCAACTAGTAATAAACACTCAAAATAATGAAGAAAAAATTCAAATTAATAATGAAAAACATTCTTCCAGTATTTGTAATTCAAAAAGCGTGAATAATCATGAAAGTATTTCTAAACCTATAGAATTACTTGAAAATGTGATATCCAACAAAAATATACCATTTTTAAAGAAGGGAGCTTTACAGAAAGATAAAATGGCTGATGATTTAAAAGGTAAAACTGTAAATCATATTATTAATGACAATAATGAAACTGCTGATTCTGATGATATACAGATAACAATAAAAATTGGGAGCACTTTAACAAATATTTTTATTAAGAAAAAGAAAAATGATGTTAAAGTAAAACTCAATACAGATCAGGGAGTTCAAACTTCTCAGTGCATGGAGGAGACGGTTGCACACAATAGCCCTTCATCAGCTCCTAAAGACATTGATGTACAAAACATTGAAATTAATATTGGTAGTGAAGGTGTAGTGAGTGCTGTTACTCAGCAAAAAAATTGTGAAGACCATGACTTAACTAATAAACATGATAAAACGGAATCAACAAAGAAAAATACAGCATCTGCAGAAACTGTGCCTTATGAAATTACAGAAAGTGTGGAGAAAGAGCTGTCTAAAATTATGGAATGTGAGGGTAAAACAATTGCTGATGTTACTAGCAACTTAAAAAGTCACCATACACAAATAGAACAACCAGCTCATAATGTTAAATTATCAGCAAATGAATTTGCTACTGAAGCATCTCGTAAACAAGTACATGTTGATGTAATGGAAGTTGATGAAGATATTTTTGCAAGTGGATCAGTCAAAGAAAGCAATGTTCAACCTTTACAGGTAATGAAACCAGCACCTTCTGAAATATTGATGTCTACACTACAGCTTAACAAAGAGCACACTCAAACCCAAAGGCAGGCAGATAAAAGAGATAGAGAAACAAATGAAGAAGATAACCAAAGTAAGAAAAAACTAAAGGTTTCTACTAAAATTGATAGTAGTATTAATACTGAAGAAATTTCAAATAATCAAAACAAAGATATTGAAAATCAAAGTTCCTCAATAAATTACGATTTAGTAATGGGGCAAGTGTTTGCGAGCATTGATGCTGACATGGACACTGTTGATAAAAGTCAAAGCATTATTAAAAATAATCAGAGTAAGATTCAAATTGAGAAACATACCACTACTGTATTACAACATTCACAAAATTTAAAGACGCAATTAACACAAAAGAAAACTTTAGGTCCAAGCAAACTCGCAAATTCATCACAGAGCATCAATCCCCTGAGGCAAAAGGACAGTGAACATCTGTTTACACCTTCTATCAAAGAAACTCAAAATGTTCATCAGCAGGTAATATGCATCTTTAATTTTAAAATGAAATTAATAGAAATAATTTGAAACATTTATTTTATTCTTATACATGTACATTGAACTTAAACTACTATTTTGGGTTATGTGTGTGTACTTTATTATACAAAAACAGAAAAAAACAAGCTTATAAATGGATTTAAAAAACACAAAAGTTGTCAGAACTGTTCTGGTAATCCTTTGTGCACTTTTATCTTCAAAGTTACAAAACCTTTTCTATTTTAAGACATGATCTTAAAATGCACATTTAACTAGCTTTTGCGTACGACTCCATCCATACAGAAGTTGCTACCGCTATTCCCTCCTACTCCTCCTCGGGAACTCCAATTTCCTAGATATATAAAATATCTATGTACCAAGTGCCATGTAGATCTCATGTGGCGCTGATCAATGAAGATAGAACAAACAACAAACACACTTTCACATTTATAATATTAGTTTAGACTGCTTCAAATCTGACTACTAGATAATCTTGAACTTTCTTGTTCATCACCGAGGAAAATATACCTTTTATAATGGGAGAGTGTGAGAGTAATCATGAGTTAGTGATCGAAATATTTACTTACCTATTCAAATGTATTTTTATCAATGTATTTCAGAAGCATGGTCCTGAAACTCAGGCTCACATCGAAAACCTATTGACGCCTGGTATGTGTCGAGACCTGGCGTCAACCAGTCACATAGTATCTCAGCATGAGCAAGACGACGAAAAAATACACGCGACGCCATGTGAAGATAAAGACGATTCGGACATGAGCATATATGAAGATACACCACAGAAGTATGTAAAGAAGTATATTAAATATTCGTTTTGAAAGACATGGGCATCATGTTGTGAATAATCTTAAGATGTCAGATTTGTGTCGGAATAAATGATTGTATTTTTTCCCATACAACTTAAGTATTACTAGTCATGATGAATTTATTTTCTTTATTTCACAGATCTTCTTTCACTAAAAAACCGGCGAATAAATCAGTTTCGGGCATAAGCGGCGGCCAGCACCCGTTGGTGGTGAAAATAAATGCAAAACAGAAATCACCAAACGAGAAACCAAGCGAATCTCGAACCATGCCAAGCGTCATTAATATCTCCGACACAGACAACACCAAAACAGACAAAGACGTAACAGTAATAGAGTCTAAACCAAAGCAAACCTTGGAGACTCCTTCTACAATCAATCAGTTCTACAACCATATCAAACATAATTCTACTCCTGTGGCGAGAAAATCCCTCAATTTTGTATCAAATCAAGACAAGACACTAAATGCAAGCATATCTATGTTAGCAAAGAACACGCAGGAACAGGAGATTATAGCAAGAGCTTTTGAACCATCACAAAGGACATTCGCAAAACCTCTTCCAAACGTTGAAAGGCTCTGCCTAGCGGCTTCATGCTTGACAGCAGCCGAGGTGAAAGTAGTAGAGAAGCTATGTATTTTAAAGAAGTGGGTGTTTGTTAGGGAGTTCACTAAGGACCTCACACACTTAGTCGTCGGAGTGGATGACGACGGGAGGTCGCAGAGGTAACGTCTTATTACGAATTGACTATGATGTTATTGATATACCGTGTTGTCGAGTGTGGTTGCTGGGGTGCTATTCTCTCGAGGAACACTTCGTTAACTAACTCGACGACAATCGTTACGTGATCCATGTGCCCGTAAGCTCTACGCGGTGGAAGGTACATTCGGCCTAATATGTGGTCTAAGACATTATTTTTTCTTGCAATCAATCGTTAAGGTCAAATGTCGACTTTAGCAATATTTATATTTAATAGAAAATTGTGTCAAAATTGTGCGACAACTTATTTGTCGACTGTAGTAACGACCTCGGCAGAGAAGTGTCTCACATAGTGTTACGTATTGGCCGCTCGGGTGAGCGGTCTCGATCCGTCATTAACTTGATTCCTGTAGGACTATATTTAGATATTTGTTTCTTTCCAAGACATATTTTCTTGGAAAGGATTACGTACAGACTTAGTTTTTTATAATACCTTCAACAAATTCAAAATACCTTAAAAGTTCTGGTTATTAACATTATTTTGTAACTTTGTACACCACTATATTTTTATGTGCGCCTTTAGCTACACTCTAGCTAGATATTATTATTCTATTGTATTTATTTTTTAAATAATGTTTTCACCTACCGTCAAACGGCCGTGTTCGTATTATTGTGTTTCGGAGTGAGGATAAGACAACCGGTGAAATAACAAGAATAGAGGCATTCCATCTTAGTCCTCAGGGTTGGCAACGCATTTGCAGTCTCAGGATAGCAGTCTTGGCATTGCAAATGACTGAATTTCAAATCCCACTCAGCATTATGGGCATGTGTGTTTTGTTTTCTCCAAGACCAACGCTGGCAACGCAGCGCTCCCGTAGTCTCCTAAAGCGAATGACGCAACGCCCCGGGGGTTTTAGTCGGACATACATAACCGGTCCTGGCCCCGTCGGGGCGGGTATGCATAGGCATTTACCCCGGGTCGAAAAAAGGGACCGTTTCACAAAAACTGTTCAAGTTTGTGTAGTTTTGTTTATTAAGATTTGGAGTACTTGCAGGACTGTAAAGTTCATGTGCGCGGTGGCGGCTGGCAAGTGGATCGTCACATACGAGTGGGTGAAGCAGTGCCTGCAGCTGGGTGTCAAAGCACCGGAGGTGGGTTCGATTCTAAATCGATTACACAGTGACAGATTAATAAAAGATAATAATGATAATTCACCTGATCCATAACTTAGTTAGGTTCATATCACAATAAAGTTTGCAATTAATAATTACATCGAATTAGAACATACAATAAACATATTAAACTCGCAGGCAAAAAAATTGGCCAACCCGTCTTTTGTTTATACAAATGTTACTTCTTAATTCAGAAAGTAACATATAAATACTGAACCAATTTTAACGCGGCTCATAGTATTCTTTAGCTAATAAAATTAATCTTGGTCCAAAATGGCGTTTTAATAATATTTTTACTAAACGTAAACTTGGCGTTACCGTCTGATTTAACAAGTCTTGTCTTGACATTGGTTAGTTAAAACGCTCAGATGCAAAATTACCGACTCACAAAATGACGATATCGCTTGTAGCCACAATCTAAAATGTCTGGATCGCAAAATGCTTTTTTTGTCACATTGCTTTTTTTTATGTCTGTCTTAGCAAAGTCGACGGTGGGCCCTTCGGGCATTTGAAGTTACCTAACGAACTTAACCAACCTAGTAACTCAAACGAAGTGGTCATGTATGCGACTCAACATTTTATTATATTGGCTGCAAGCGATTTGGTGATTTGGCAGAATCATTCTACGTACTATCCCGTTGACACTTGTATAATCGAAAAACGGATAGGGCGTTTTTTTGCCTTTGATTGTATATCTACTCATTGTTATTTTCATCGACAAAGTTCTATGGTGGCTTAACAAACAAAGTTAATGACAGTACAGTCACCGGCAATAATATATTATCCAACATTCGGCGCAAAAATATCTGACGCGTTTTTATTACTAGAGTTATAAGAGCGTGTCAGATATTTTTGCGCCCGATGTAGGATAATATATTATTGCTGGTGACTGTACTTAGCTACACGTCACCACTTGAGACGTATTATATTGAATGTGCCTCGTGTATCGCCCGCACACGCGTCGTGGGACTAAAAATATCAAGCTAATATGTGGAAGTTAGGACCTAGGTGGCGCTTTGCCATGTTCTAATTGTGTTGTAGTTTGTGATATTATTTTTTGCTACTACAAAGTAACACTCGTAGTAGCCAAAAATACATTACAATTTGTTACTTTGTATAATTGTGGATATTTTATGTTTATAGTGGGCATGCAGTTGTGTGATAGATTTTTATTTGTCTCCCTGTTTATGTGCCCATGTTAGCTTTAATTTATAATTGTCGTATAAGGCACGATGTATAAAAGGTGGGCTAATGATGTCTTTACTGTAAAGTATACCTAAGATACAAATTAAAGATCAATTAATAACTCCGTTTGATTTGTCTAAAAAAATAGTTCCATTCCCGATAGTGTTTTATGGAGTTGATAAAGAAAATATTATATGAACCATAATTAAAATGAATCTATGATATTTATTTAAAAAATGTAGAGTTACAGTTGCTATCAAATATACCCTAAATATCTGAACTCGACTTTATTGTTAAACGCGCTAGTGTGTGTTTAGATAATTTTAATCTCCTTATAAGCTTAATACCTCTACGTTTGATCGTGAAATTGCCACTATATACATAGAGTATGAACTTGTATACAGACCAAGTCCATTAATATACGATATCGTACTGTGTCGGAAAAGTTCATCTTCATCTTGTTTTCTCAATTAGGTAATTGAAGGGTTAAAGCTGTTTGAGAAAGCAAGATAAATCGAACTTTTCCGACCAAATACAAATACAATGGATTATACTTAATAGGAGGTCTCAACCTTGTACGTAGTTATAGAAAACAGTGAAATAAATATTTTTATTATTATTATTATTATTATTCACTGTGTTGATGTAACTGTGGTCGTGCGCAGTGGTCGTTCGAGGCGCTGGACTGGACCGGCGACCCGGGCCCCATGCGTGCGCGCATCGCCACCAAGAAACTCTTCGAAGGCATCACCTTCTTCTGCAAGCCGCCGTTCACCGTGCTCAACGAGGCCGTCTTGAAGGTAACCTTTTCATCAAGTACAATCTCGCATTCATCTGACACCATATTACAGTGGAATCAACCCTGACCTTACCTTAATATTTGAAGTAAAGGAAGGTGGGTGGAGAAATCTGCTGATCAAGAAAACTATACTCGAAAATCTAATTCAAGACCAAAATCCTAACCTCAACGGGCGCACATTCGCTGTGATTACTGCATTTTGGTTTAAGTGTAGGTATTTTTATCAATAAAACTTACCCTAATATTACTGGTTACACGAGTTCTCATTCTTGTTTTTATGAAATAATGTTAAAATAATTAAACAATCAAGATGGGAACTGTCAGATTTTGGTCTTGAATTAGATTTTCGAGTATAAATATTGAAAACCGCGTTCAAGTAGCTATACAAATTATTTTTAATTTAAAGGCAAGGTTTCTGATAATATTGCCACCATTGAATTTTATAATGGATGAAAAAAAAGTCACAAAATTTTCGAAACTGAAGTCTCATAACATAACCTTAAATCATTATGATATTTTTGTTTGTTTTCACTTTTTTATTATAATTTCCAGTTTTTCAATCCATATATTACTAGATTATACAGGGTGTCCCTAAAACTAACGATAAAACTGAGAGCCATCCGTCGCTGAACATGATATTCTCAAAACATAATATTCTCAAAACATGATACTCACAAAACATGATATTCGCAAAATATGGTATTCTCAATACATGATATTCTCAATACATGATATTCGCAAAACACGATATTCGCAAAACATGATATTTATAAATAGTGGTGTTAGGTTATGAAATCGTAGGTAGGTTTAGGTTATGTTAGTTTTGCAGCAGGCCCGGAGGGCCAAACCACCCAGTTATAGGAGCTCCGTCGACACTGTCTAATTCATGTCTTACTAATAATGATGTTTTGAGAATATCATGTTTTGCGAATATCTTGTTTTGAGAATATGATATTTTGCGAATATCATGTTTTGAGAATATCATATCCAACGACGGAGGCAACTGACAGGGCTGATAGGGCAGCTAAAAAGCTATCGATTTAACCACTATTTATGTTCAGCTATTTTTACTAGTTTCGGAGATATTGATCATTTGAATCTGAGTTTTATCGTTGGTTTTAGGGACACCCGGTATGTATAGTAAAGTTAAACATGAGTCAGCATCGGTATTGGTTGTGTGCGCAGACGATGCTGGAGGGCGCGGGCGGCACGGTGGCGGGGTCGGCGCGCGCCGTGCGCGTGGCCGGGCCCGCGCCGCGCCTGCTGCTCGCCGAGCCCGAGCACACGCAGGAGAACCAGTTCACCTGTGAGTCGCCACCACTCCGCTACTGATATCATGGTGCCATTTCACTCGGCGTTGCGTATTACCGTGTTTTGATAATCGCAACGTGTAGACGGCATCGTTGTCGAAACATTTTTATTTTATTTGACATCAAAATAGCCGAATATGCAATCTGAATGACAAACTTATTTCACATTTGCTATTGGGATCCATATGTGTATGTGGGTTGGTAATTTGCACCAAGGTTAAACATTTGTCAAACTGATCCCGAGCGTATCGGGATAAACAAATACGCAACGCTAGTTGAAGTGCCACTATAATCACAAATAAGTTCTAGCCTTGTATAGTTTTTTTTTAAGTTGCCCTTTGCACCTACCTTTAACCACTGAAACCTTAATTTAAAATAAAAGCAAGTACAAGACTAATCTCTTTATTTCAATAACGACTTTATTGGCTAATGCAAAAGGTTCATTTTAAATAAAACCTTATTTGCAGATCTAGTCAGTAAAGATAGAGACGGACTGAGCGACAAGCGAGAAAATACAACTTGTGCTACCCGTTCAGAGCTATCGAATTGAACTTTATTTTGTCCAACGGAATCACCTTAAATAACTCGTATCACAAAGTCGAATATTCGTTAAGAACTTCCAATTTTCATAAGTTAGAAATGCTTTTTTTCTGAAACCGTTTACCTTTCCAGGATTGAGATAAAACTAGCCTAACATAACCTATAGGTTAAATATCTGTTTAAACATTTTGTAAAGTTAAAGTGTCGTGTAATAGCTATGTTTAGGATTTTTGGTGGTGTATCGTGGTTCTAGAATCCATGGAGTCGCTATTTTCTAATTATTATAAATATACCAACTTGATTTTGACCTGCAGACCCTGCAGTATTGATTGTCTAATTTCTAAACTTCATTCATTCGTTTAATCGCTAAATCAGTTTAAATTCATTTTGGTTTAAAGGATGTCTGCGCTGTGAAGGCGTTACAAACAAACAAATATTCAAATATAAGTAGGTATAGAAACTGAACTAAAAATGTACTTAGTATATTTTTTAAATATTACAATGCCAAAATCAAAGCTTATAATAATAAGGAAATAGCGACTCCATGGATTCTAGAACCACGATATGCCACAAGTCCTGACCCCAGTAATGGTTTTAGATTTGGCGCTAGAGCTGGGCATCGTGCCGGTGAACTACGAGTGGGCGCTGAACTGCCTCGGCAGCTACGCGCTGGGCTCGGTGCGCGAGCTGCTGCTGTGCCCCGCGGCGCTGCTGCCGCCCGACACGCGCCGCTGGCCCGCCGCGCTGCTGGCGCACGACCTGGACCCGGACTCCGCCTCCGACTGAACTGGACGCCTCCGCCTTTCGTGCCAAGGAGTGGAATGGCGCGCTGGGCTCGGTGCCGTGTCCGAGTCAACCCTCTCTTATTAGTATTACATTATACTTATAAATCTAGACGGACCACTAATAATATAGGACATAGTTGCCGAGGACAGAAAGTACGCAATTTATGGACGAGTCTCATAGAGTACGAGTCTATCAGTGGCTTTTCCCAAATACTGCAACAAAATGAAATAAAACTATTTACATAAATTAAAAAGTAAATTTTACTTGATATAGACAAAAAAAAATGCCCATATCGTAGAAGACTTGAAAGTTTGATGAAATACGCCAGAAACACATTTTCAAAGACTGATTTTGCTTTTTATAGGGTTTCCCCATGAGATTAAGTGATTGTTTCATATCCTACTTATTAAAAGCCGAAAGTTTTGTATATATGTCTGTCTAGATTGGTTAGCATAGTGCGGTCACGTGGTTTTATTTTTTAAATTTAGTTAACTAACTCAACTTGTACAAATTAAATAAATGTAATTTTGATACACCTGCCCCCTATCCCATAAAACTTTACGAGTGTATATAGTTTGATAACACTGTACGATCTTCCATGGAAAAATATGATATTTTTGTCAACTTGTACGCTTGTAAAGTATTGTGGAATAAGGCTCAAGCCCCCATATCACAAAGCTGACGGTTACAGGTGACAATTCGATGTGCATTGCGGCATCAACGAGTTCTTACATCACATATAATATAAGAAACACAATGTATATTTTTCACCTGCGGCGTTAAGCGTTACAAGGGCCATGTTTGCCATCGGTGCCAAAATGTATCAGGATCTTAAATCTCGCTTTTCCTCCGTGTAGTCTGCAAGTGTGGTGGCGTAGCGTAGTATACTACTCAACTGTTTCCTCAGCTCTACTGGCACGAAAACTGGGGGCAGGAACTTCTGGGCAGTTAGTCTTAAGAACCAAACGGTGCAAAAATACGGTTGTTATTATAATTATAAATTATAATGTACCGATTTAAGATAAATATTACTATGTTAATATTTTTATAGCAAATAAATGTTTTTATCGTCAGTCATCTATATTTTATTATTCGCGGTCACACCGCGTCTTAACCACAATGAATAACATGTTTTTACACGTGACAAATTGAATCATTTCATTGAGTACCTAGTACAGTAAAATTATAAATGTACCTTGCAAAAGGTCTGGTATCCGACATTTTTGGATAAATGTTCTACAAGTAAGGGTTGTTAAAAATCCAACGTTCGATCTAGAGGTACTGTAGCCAAACGATATTATGGATCGCGAATGACGCACTTATTTACCACCAGTCCGGAACCCCGTAAAGGAGGTAGGTAAGTTCGTAAGGTATCTTTAGATGCCCAAAGGGCCCAGGGATAGAAGTTCGAGGCAGGGCTCCGTCGAATAGCAGTGACGTCCCAAACTATAAGCTCTAGGCGTGTACTATGGGTACTAGACAACGATATTAATACTTATATGTATAGAGAAACACAGAAAAAACCCAATAATTTGAAACAAAAACTCGCGTTCATAACACAAATTTTTACCCATACCGGAAATCGAACTCGGAACCGCTAGCTTCGTAGGCGCAGGTCACTACCAACTAGGTTAGAAACGTGTCGTCAAAGTTAAGGATTTATAAATAGGTATATATAGAACTGAAAAGACATCGCATCGTTCGCAGCACCCCAAGGTCGAAAACCTGGGCTTTTCGTAAATAAAATTATTAGCAAGTATGTCAAGCAGATAGGTGTTTGTAGTTTTATAGCTTACCAAGGACTAGGTACTTATACAGTATTACTTTTAAGGCATAAGGCATTTGCTCCTATTGACCTTTAAAGTGGAAGTGATTCATAAAGTATGTTTGTCCATAATGTTCGAAATGGCACGAGGGAGACCTATTCCTAGTATTCCTACAGCGGTACAATCACACAAGAATTTCCCTAGAATTTTCTACCTACTGCCATTTTAGGTAGGTTAGTTTATGCTGGTTTTGCAGAAGGCCCGGAGGACCAAACCACCAAGAAATGGAGGCCGTCATTATGGGTGGTTTGGCCCTCCGGAACCAAAAATGAAATAAATATTTAAGAGGAGCTCCCATACAACAAACGTGATTTTTTATAGATAATGGTACGGAACCGATCTTGCGCGAGTCCGACTCGCACTTGGCCGGTTTTTAATTGTGAAATGATGTATGGGTAGGTACGCTACCTTCACCTCATGTTATTGAAAAAAAGTTCAAGATTAAGATTATACTTACCACCTGAGAATGCGCCATTATCGAAGTCGAAGTCCAACAAGATAAACATGTAAAATTCGCAACTAAAATAGCGATGTAGATAATATTTTGTACATTTCCATTAATCCATTAAAATTAACGAAACATGATGAAATAAGTTGTAAAGATACTTGTGTGTCACGCCGCGGTTCAACTGCCGATGAAGACATCATAAGATCAAAGTTCGGCTAAAGCAAAATAAATTGAGTAGGTACCTATTGCCACGGAGTAAGCTTGGGAAACGTGGGCCTAGTATGGTTGCGTCTATATCGCGTGTCAAATGTGGATTAAGCATCCGTCACTGTCGTACTTATTTACGTGTCAAAAGGTGACGGATGCCTTATCTAAACTTTGTCACGCGATAAACGCAGCCATGTTAGGCCTGCAGCGTAATGTCACGTGTAATGAAATGGACTCCGGCTCTTCTTATTTGTATGAAATGATCGCTGTTCCCCGAGACTCCATCCGCTTAGAAATATTATAATCGCTACTCGAGGAAAAAAGTAGAACTATGTCCTTCCTCGAGGTTCGAGCTATTTCCATACCAAATTTCATCGAAACCGGTTCAGCAGTTTAGCCGTGAAACTACTTTTACATTTTTATAATATTACTATGGATATTTGAAACCTAATATAAATTAAAGCGACTGCAAGGTGTAATTATCTTTTGGAAGCCACGCTACGCGGGAAATATAAACATCTGTAAATTTTCAGCTCTTTTGAGTAAGCAGACCCTAAATTTCAACTTTTGCTTCCTAGCCGGTAGACTCTTTTACCAACCGCAATAGTGTTTGCATTGCGACAACCTTTTGTCTTTTTTCTATAAAGACCATAAGTGTTTGAGCAACGCTATGATTTTTCCTAAGTCTTAAGTCATCGATTTTAAAAAGCTAAAATGTTAGATTAGTGTAGTTTTAAGTAAGCTTGTAAGTTCGTTCGTTTATAGTATTATGTGATTTGTATGATTAAGTTATTATTAAGATATTTAGGTGTCTTGTAAAATATTTTAAAATGGTTTTTTAGTAACTTAATAAAATTGTAACTGCCGAAATAAAATATGATTTTCCTGTATCAATAAGAGCTTTTAACTGAACCTCTCATGACATGATAGTTTAAAAAAGGTATCCAAATTAATAGTTTTAATTATGAGGCCTTTTGTGTTCGACCACTAAATAGGAACTAAGTAGATATCTTTTCCATAATTATTTCAGTTCGATAGTTCTCAGGGTCTTGAAATACAGACGTTTTGCAGTATCTAGTAAGCAACACTTAAAAAAAAATAGCAAGTGCTATTAATCCGTGAGTAGGTCTTCATAGTAGGTACCTATATTTAAAAATTAATTGCCAGACAGGTACGGTGATTTTATGTCGTACTTAAAACTTAACTTAATCATTTTACGATTTCCCACAACACCTTATAAAATTTGTTTTACTGCTAATTATCCCATAAAATATACATAAAAAATGTTTTAAATCGTAAACAACAGAAATATCCGTTAGTTTTTTATTTTAGTCTCCAGAAAAACTCTAGAGGTTTCATTTGATACCCAAAAGATACTCTTATTAAAAAAACGTTTTATTGGGCATTATGGTTATTATAATATATGGTCACCTATTTGGATTTTAAGACTTTGAATAAACATGAAATATACAAATACGAGCCTTATCGGTGGACTAATTGCCAGTTTTCTCTATTCTCTGACAGCTTTTTCACCTTCTTACGCCACGGCATTGATATTCCGTCCTATTTGGACAAAGAACTCTTCTATTTACTTTTCTTTAAATAGAGTTAGGTTACCATGCGAGTTGGGGGTCTATAATCGATTTGTGATTAAGTATGCCAATTTCAAATAGTTTACTACCCTTGCAGGGGAAATCATCGTGGCGTAGTGGCTAATACCTATAGGGTATCGACTCATGATCCAACTTAAGAAGGTACCTACATACATTACCCTTGCTCTTACGGTATAGGTAGGATAACAGCGTGAGGAAACCTGCATATTCGCACACACTGGTGTGACACACAGCTGCAATTGCAGTAGTACAGTCGAGTTCATAAATATCTATACACTTATTTAGTACCTTGTCACTTTAATCGTTGTGACAATTCATATATGGCAGTTTAAACATGACATTAAATAGACAAGGTACCTTCTAAAGTGTAGGTATACATATTTATGAAGTCGACTGTACCATATTTAAAGGTTTTCGGGATATTAGTAAAAATGTGTAAAAGGGAACTTTTACCCTCCCCTCAACCTAAGCTAACGTGTTAACGTCACGTGTCTCTTGAACGTGTAAAGGAATACTTAACTATACCAAATTTAAAAACTACACGAAGTTTTTACGCCGATTTTGCAAAAGAAATCAAGTTAGGTATTAAGTTATTATTAATCAAGCTACCTGGTGCTGGTTGACGTAAGATGATCCCTGTGACAGCCTTAAATTATTTCTTCTTCTTCTTTTTTTTGATAATGGCGGTCCATAGCGTTATTTCGCATTGATTTCGTCAGTGTCAAGTGAGTAGAGTACCTAAATCAGTAAACCTTTGAATCATGTACTGCACTATGTACCTAGATAGTGCAGTACAAAGTTAATAAAAAAGAATGAAATATCGAATCATAAAGTGTAGGTATAGATAGATACGTGTTTATTTGAGTCGCTTAACTTCAAACTTGGATATGTCCTTGAAATTTGGTATACGAATTTAAAACTTAACTTGTTTGAAAAAAGACGCAAATTCCGTTGTCCTTTTGCATGAACTTATCCGAGTTTGAGTTAAGCGACTCATTTTTAAATATGACCTACACAGATCAGATCACCCTCCATCATTCATCGACCCAGGTAAGTATGTCATCATTTCATGGCCTAGATCATGCAAGATCTAATCTAGGTATTGCAGTTAAATATTCACGCTGTTCAGGATTAATCGCAAGTTCAATCATGGGTGACCTTGTTCCACGCGGCGGGATGCGTTAGCTATGTATTGCGAGATTTGCGAGAAAAGCGTGCCGCGCACGTGTCAGATGGATGCGCCGCCGTGGACGGGATGGCGTGACGTGTCGTCGCCATACATCGCGCCACTGCTCCCGCCGGCCAATCCCCGCGGCCCGCGCTGACGCGGCCCGCAATTTGACAGGCAGACGTGCACCGCACTCCCACAGCCGCACCGTCTGCCTTTGAGTCCGGTCCACAGTTCAAATAAACACGACGTGAACTCGCCGGTCTCCCCGGCTTGATAACAAGACATTATTCATCTATCAATGTTCGAACATATATAAGCATCGTAACGCCGGTAATTGTTATACAGTCTCTCAGCTTAATGAAGCGCGTGTGCAACTTTCAAAGTGAATTTCGTGATTATTTTTATTGAGTTTATTAGGGTAAGTGGTTTATTTAAATTTATATTACAGTACTTTTGTACATAATATAAGTATTACATTTATTAGGAAACTAGTACCTACTTATTAATTTTCAAATTAACTTTACCATCATTCTAGAATAAAAGTTTTACCAACAGTTCAACAGGTTACATTAATTTTTAACTCCTAGAGGGTAGGTGTATGCGTGTTCTGATTCAATTTGTATTAAGTATATTAAACTATAACGGAGTAAAATTTGCCGACATAGGACCTACAAACCGTTAAAGGCTTACTAGGTATTACGATGAAACTATTGTAGCTGACCGATTGACTTCGACATCTGTCTAAGAAAGGAAACGGATCGACAATGACGTCGAAGGATTAACTCTGAAAAGAGCAGTTTGTTTGTGTGCCCTGACAAGGACAGTTTGGATCCGATTGACAAACGAGATCGATAATGACGTCGAAGCTTTAACTCTGAAAAGAGCATTTTGTTTGTGTGCCCTGAAAAGGACAATTTGCTCTTTTCAGAGTTAAAGCTTCGACGTCATTATCGATCTCGTTTGTCAAAGTATAACTGTGAAACTATACTGATGCGGCAGTTTGGTAGCAGTAGCGGCAATGCATTATGTAAAAAGAGGTCATAGAGGACATTTTATACCTATCTAGCACAATGGACAGGGTGTTTCCACGTAGAAGATACCAACATAATATGTCGTTTTAAACTGTCTATCTATATAATTATTATGTATGTACCTATACTGTCTAAATTAGACCAATAGTTTAAAAGGTAGATAGTTCATAATATTACTCATAGGTAGGTATAATTAAACAAGAAATATTATGATAAATGGTAACAGGTATGTTTAGGCTATCTACCTACCTACCTTTTTTTAATTTCGTGAACGGACAGACGTGGCGGATTTTTAAGAGTTCCGTGTTCGGTAGCCGTATGGCAAAAGCGGAACCCTTACCTACTATACCTACCTAGGACTTACTTCATTTCGTTATGTCGCTTCTTAAAACTCTTCTCTTCTGATATAATATAATATAATATACCTGTCATGTAGAATGGGTATTAAGAGTTAAGACTATTAAGTAGGTATTAAATTTTGTTTGACACTTCTTACGACTTGAATCATTTAACGTCACTGTGACACAGTTCTATTCTATTCTCAAAACTGAAAACTGAAAATCAACCTCTGGGTTCCATTGGGCTGATAGTACCTAGGTACGTAAGTGGGTAGGTACTGAAATTAATAGAAAAAAAAACTTTTTGGTTTTGGGCGTTTTAGCATGTATCCATTTAGACAACATCAAAAAAAAAACAACATAGTTTTAAAAACATTATGCAACCATCTTGAAATATTCAAGGTCGCTTCGCTATACCTACCTATTTCACTTTTAAAAATATCTGACTGAAACTGAACTGAACTGACTGGCTAACGCTAATACTCATCGCGCCGCTTTGAGAGTTAGAATAGTTAAGTAGTTCCTCTCCTCTTCCCGTCCTGCGCTGTCTATGTTCAGTCAGATTAGTGCGCGCGTCGGTCTTTTTCAGAGCACTGTTTTTGTTGTCGTTGTAATCGTAACATGTGAAAAATGAAAATGGATTTTCAAAGTAAATCGGAAATATGTTTGGAGAGGTTGCAGTATAGTTTGATCATAATGTTGTGGGTGATTTTAACTTAGGTGACGAAAATTTCATTATCCTATCTTTTTAGGTTGCGAAACTCGGAAAAAATGGCTCCAAACGTGACTGACGTTAACGGGGTGCTGTTCGAAACGGACGCAGCTACCCCTGACCTTGCCTTGGCGACCGCTCCCGTACAACAGGCAGACAACTCGAAGAGGGTCTATGTTTGGCGAAACATCATTCTGTTCGGGTACTTGCATCTCGCCGCCATCTACGGAGGTTATTTGTTCCTGGTATCCGCAAAATGGCAAACGGATATATTTGGTAAGCTTATCAGAATATTCAGAATTATCCATCGTTATCTTCACGCGTGCTAAAAAATCAGTTCTATTAATAGTTGTGATATCAGTCATTTATCATATTTATCTCAACTAGCACAACAAAACATTATTAGGTACCTCACTCACACCTCTAATTACCTACCAATCATTTGTTTTAATTACTTAAGTAATGGTTGGGAGTGTTAGAACCTTTCTCTGAAATTGAAACAGTAAATTCGTATTACTACTTTTTTACTACAAACCTACTCTGATGAACTGAAATGTAATTAAAATCATATCTTTTAAAATAGCATAGGTAATACATGGCACTTAATTTCTTATAATTACTTACAAAATAAGTTATTTTTTGTTCACTAAGGAAAAAGGTTGTGACATGTATTATGCCTCTTTGCACGTAGTTCAAGTACTAGCTTATATTAAGTTGTAATAGACCATTTTTGTTATGACTCAACTAATATTGTTACAACAGCTTACTTCCTGTATGTGGCTTCGGGACTCGGGATCACAGCGGGGGCTCACCGGCTTTGGGCCCATAAGTCCTACAAGGCTAAATGGCCACTGCGTGTGATTCTTGTCATCTTCAACACTATTGCATTCCAGGTAAGATTTTAGATTTATAATTTTTTAACCTACTACATTTTATTATTTATAATTTGAATGCACATGATGCACATAACTATTTTCGCCATCCATCCATCCATCGCACCAAGTACACAACATGCAATAAAAAAATATATATTTGTGTTGCTCGACCAGTTAAATTACCAACTTGAATGTAAAATTTATGGCATTAGAGTTATGTTTGACTCAGTAAGTCAAGATGCCAATAATTTTCAAAAAAAAAAGTATCAAATAGTGTGCAGATCTGCACTTATGGCAAAGAAACAGTTAAGCATTATAAATATTATGATTTTAAACATTAATATTCATATGACTACCTCGACAGGCCTCGCACACAAAAAATTGTACATAATACAGCCATTGGAATAAAGATCTGTTGCAAAGGAAGGAAATAAAATAGATTTTTCTTTGTTTCTATGACTAACAATCTAATTAGAAAGCCAGTTGGAAGAATTATTGATGTTAAGTAATCAAAGTCTGTATTAAACATCTAGACTATATTGGGCATTACAAAAGTGTAATGCCCAATTGTTTATATTTTACTAGAGGACGCCCGCGACTTCGTACGCGTAGAATAAAATTAGTTTCCCGCTACTCTCCCCATTTCTTCCCGTTGGGGGTCGATTTTCGGAAAATCCTTTCTTAGTGCTCACTTACATCATGAAAGGAACCCCTGTACCAAATTTCAAGTTTCTAGGTACAGTAGTTTCGGCTGTGCGTTGATATATATAATATAAGTCAGCCAGTTTTGCCTTTTATATATATAGACTAGAGGACGCCCGCGACTTCGTACGCGTAGAATTAGTTTCCCGCTACTCCCCCCATTTCTTCCCGTTGGGGGTCGATTTTCGAAAAATCCTTTCTTAGTGCTCACTTACATCATGAAAGGAACACATGTACCAAATTTCAAGTTTCTAGGTACAGTAGTTTCGGCTGTGCGTTGATATGTCAGTCAGTCAGTTTAGCCTTTTATATATATAGATTAAGATTACATGTCACTCCTTATTATCCTTGATAGTTTTCAGGGTTTGTGTATGTATGTGAGATTATTTATTATACCTACTAATCATTTTTCTGTGAAATTATGTGCAAACCATACAATTTTACTTCAAGATAACAGACATACTTACATTTTACGCCTTATGGGTCTCAGGATATTTGTTTTAAAGAGTTAACATAACATCCTTGCCTGTCAAGTGGTACTAGAGAAGGTCACAGGATATTGGTTACTATACATAATAATCTTCAAAGCATGTCTTGAATACTCCATTAGCGTGTGCACACATACCTATTTTGGTTTGAAAGGTCATGATGTGTTTATGCAAAGATTTTCTCTTGGCCTAATAAATTCTAATTCTATACAGGAGATACCTACAATAATGCTTCCTGAATAAGATGGGTAAATAAATAGACATATATATTATATATTTTAATTGATTTATCTACCATCTTATCACAATTAGAAAGAATTGGTCTCTGCCTACCCCTCTGGGAAACAGGCGTGATTTAATGTATGTATGTATCTTATCATTATTATCAAGGCCTTATCAGTCAGACTTGCACTGGGGCTTTTTTATGCTTGGTATCTGATAAATGGTGCATACGTGAGATATGATGTTGTTTACAATATGTAAACAAGTAGGTATAGTCTTAAAATTCGAAAACATTTTACTAATGAATGATAAAAATAGTAAAAAAAACGTAGTTTAACAAATATGTTTAGTTTGTGACTGCTCAGAAAAAGAGGTGTTTTATGCCATAGGATAGAAGTAGGTAATTTGAAACCAAAATAGTGGTGTGACCGGTTTTCTAATGTACCCATTGGCAAAAATTTGGCCTCGAATTTTCACGTCCTAAATATTTTCTCCCATAATTTCATTTCGGCTAATCATAATTTGGCAAATTCATTGCAATTTAAGTTTTCGCAATCATGTTTTGGAAAATGTTGTTAGATAAATATATATCTTTTCGTCCCTCAGCAAAATTAAAATTTGACCAGTTGAAAAATGCAAAATATACCTAAAACTTATAAAGATTTATTTGTCAAAAAAAAGTACTCTGATAAGTTACCTAGTTGGAAAATGATAGATAATAGATGAAAATATTTTAGGGGAAGTGGGGCAGAATGGTAATAAAATCAATCTTCTATTACAGCTCTGGGTTTTTTTTATTCTTATTTAATAATTTTTATAATGTTCTGTTTTGTTAAGGACTCAGCGATAGACTGGGCGCGCGACCACCGCATGCATCATAAGTACTCGGAGACGGACGCGGACCCGCACAACGCCACGCGCGGCTTCTTCTTCTCGCACATCGGCTGGCTGCTCGTGCGCAAGCACCCCGAGCTCAAGCGCAAGGGCAAGGGGCTCGACCTCAGCGACTTGTACGCGGACCCCATACTGCGCTTCCAAAAGAAGTGAGTACATGCTGTCTCATTCCTAAGAATTATTATTAAATCTATTAACTATACTCCAAATTTAATATATCCCATTTTACTGCTTAAAAAAAGAAAGAAACTTGTTTATTGCCGCATTAACAGAAGACGATATAATTTTACTTAACTTGTAAGGAAAAAAAATCCAATAATGTGTAAAGTTTTTTTTATGATTTCATGAGATCATTTAATGATTGCAATTCATGACTCACCTGGCTTGGAACGTTCTATCGCTGTAACGCGTACATTGTTATCCTCTATCTATATACAGTATACATACTTTATCGGTACCACATCACAAGCGACGTTCGTTAACTGCATTTACTTGTATAAAATTGCAATATAAATGACTGTAGTATGTGTAGCACAAGGTGTCATATCAATTTCAATTAGGTACCCACTGTATTAATATTGTAACAAAAGGCCTAGTAACTACTTAAATACCATAACTAAGAGCGCATTTATATCTATTGAGAATAATTATATTCCTATATAATACATCGCTTATACCTAGTTGTATTTAATTTCTCATTTGGTAGGGCCCAGCGCCTCTTGTGGGTTTTTATTTAAACATTTTTGTTTTTTGCTCTAGATACTACCTAGCCCTGATGCCGCTAGCCTGCTTCATCCTGCCGACGGTGATCCCGGTGTACTTCTGGGGCGAGTCCTGGAAGAACGCGTTCTTCGTCGCCGCACTCTTCCGCTACGCTTTCATCCTGAACATCACCTGGCTCGTCAACTCCGCGGCCCATAAGTGGGGCGACAAGCCCTACGACAAGTCCATCAAACCGTCGGAGAACATGTCCGTCTCGCTGTTCGCCTTCGGGGAAGGGTTCCACAACTACCACCACACCTTCCCGTGGGACTACAAGACGGCGGAGCTCGGTAACCACAGATTAAACTTCACCACCAAGTTCATCAATTTCTTCGCCAAGTTAGGCTGGGCCTACGACATGAAGACGGTGTCCGACGAGATCGTGCAGAGCCGCGTGAAGCGCACCGGCGATGGCTCGCACACGCTGTGGGGCTGGGGCGACCGGGACCAGCCCAAGGATGAGGTCGCCGCGGCTATTCGAATCAATCCGAAAGATGATTAGATCTCTCCTCCTCAACATACTTATTATTTTGAGCTTCCTCGTTTTAGGGTCTAATTTAAGTTTTTGTATGTAATTTTGATTCAGTAAGACAGAATAGTAAGACTATGTGTCAACTAAGATTAGTAAGGTATTATTTATAATAATTATAATGTATGATCTAGATTTGAATGACCTCTTTAAAGTGGTATTTAGTTTGTGATAAAACATCAGTATTATAGACCACATATCATTTTGTCTGGATTTTGAATGCTTCTTTAGCATTCGTCTAGTATAACTACCAATAGCATTATAAGAGTTTTGAAAATTAATTCAATAGTCTCTTTCCAATTTTTTATCAATCCTCTTAACGTTAAATCATGCTTGTAATAGCCCAGTAAGTAATTAATTATTAAATACAAGTTTATTTTAACTGGTAGACTAGTGACATCTAAATTATTTTTATTAGCATATGTGGTATATAATATATTTAAGAATTTAATAGTGTTTTTGCGTATTGTATGCACAAAGAGATTAGAGCTTCGCCGTGAACTTAGCAGGACTAATTCATGGGTGTAACTTGTTGGTACAATGTGTATTCGACTGATGTGTGGAGATGTTTGTGATATTAGATTATCTATTGGCTTATTCGTTCGTATGAACCTACTGCTTACATTAGAAATGCAATCCAGTGGAAAAGGGTGTAACTCTCATGTATGTGCTTAGTAGTTACTTGAGAAGCCTGTATGTAAGAAGTGAATAGAACTACCTAATACGTATATAAGTTAACTGTTTTAACACTTGCACGTATCTTCCTGTCGTAGAAGCAAATTACGTAGGCACATTCGGATGACTCGTTGTTGTGAGTCTTATTTCGTATACCTATATACTTATGTCATAGACATAAGTACTTATATTGTTGTTTTATGTTTATTAGATTTTGAAATTGAATATAGTTATTTTAATTCCTATCCCTCAAGTTAATTCCGTTCCTTGTTCTTTCCAGTTTTTACACATTGAGAGAGTGGAATGGTTTTTAATCCGCGAAGGCGCGCCCCACCACTAAAATTGATTGCACGATAGCGTTTATGCGAAATTGGGTAGGTATAATTATTATAGTGGCGATAGTGGCGCCACTTCGTAGATCGAATGTGGTTGTGTCAAAAAAGTATTCTGTGGTAGAGTGACTGTTGCAGCATACATTTACCTAGTACCAATTGCACCAAACGATGTTTAATGTTAATCAATGTTAATCGTCTGTTACTTCATACATTTTGACAGCTGTTAACGCTCTAACCGTGTGTTTGGTGAAATTCGACATAAGTCTACTACTGGGGGTCCGTAGGAGAAATTAAGTAGGTAATTGTAGCTTTAAATCATTTTATTTGCTTAAGATTCATTGGAATCTCAAACAGAAAAAAAATACATCCAACGATAAAAATTTGCTAGTGCTGTAATCTGGTTAAATAGTTGTACGGTTGTAGCTATGAATCTGTGCACATTATTACTATTTATCGCAAGGCACCAATCGATCCTATTACTTAAATTTTATTAAACTCCTAAATTCATTATAAGGTAAATAATACCCATAGGCCAGGAAACTCCTAACTGCGCGTCGCGACGCCTTGGGGCGTCATGGCGCTGACCCAGGGGCGTCGCGAACCGGTATGCTCACATCACCAGCATGTGACGTTTTGAGTATATACACACATCTTCTATTACAAGGGAGCCACAAAAAAAAGTGTATGCTCACATCACCAGTAGGTATGTGACGTTTTGAGTATATACACACATCTTCTCTTACAAGGGAGCCACAAAAAAAAATACAACACGTAAAGAGAGCCGCAGTATAAAAAAGATTCGGAGCCCATAGTCATCTGTTTGATGTTATCAATAAATAATACTAGAGAAATATTTCATATCCTTCTAGAGCCTACTTTACGTTAGGTGCATTTGGCGAGATAGCGTTAGCTGGCTGACGTTTCCGTTTCTCTTTCCTTTCTAACTAAATGAGATGACTCGAATCGAGTAAATGTCGCGGCAGATCAGGTCAACTCGGTTAAGCCGTGGTGGTTTTGCCGACCTTGCTCACTCCATACGTTCAGGCGCGTGGCAGGTTAGCAAGTCTTGCTGTTTCTTCTCAAGCTCGAGCGAGGTCAAATAGAATCAACAATTATTAACGTAAGCCTGATGTTAAATGTTCTCCTCGTGGAACAGATCCTGCTCGTCACACTTGTCCGGCAGACAGACGAAGAACTCGAACAAGTTCATGATGGGTCCCCTCGAGAACGGATTCTGGTAGCGGCCCCGCTTGTCCCTTAAGTACGGGTATCTCTTGTAGTTGAACATTTCGTTGGTTGTCAAGTTCATACAGGCGTGGAGAATCTGGAAATAATGTAAATATCAAATAATATATGTAGGTATAAGTTAGGTAGAGCATTTTCAATCCAAAAAAACATGCTTCACTAAGTAGGTACTTATTTTTTATTAAATTGAAAATAAAACCTACTAAAGAGTAATATGTGGCAGGTGGAGTTTCATATTCCCAAGTGGCAACGAACAGCACCCTCACTTTCTTCAAACTCTTTTTTGCCAAACTAAATGGTGTCTTTACTACAAATACTTTAAATGTGACCTATAGTCATGACCTCATGACATTTCTAGTTTATCATTTTCACATATAGTATAAAACAAATTCGCTCCTCTGTATGTTTTCATAAATAGATATGAGTGATTCAAGAGGAAGGTTTCTATGTATATTAAATTCAGGTTTATGTACGGGCGTTACAGAAAACTCGCTCGTGGTATAATATAACGCGAGTAACCAAATGCTTAAAGTAACATTAAAGTACAATGCATACGGAAGTACAGGTAAGGATCCACCCAAGCGCGCAGAACGTGAGCGCTTCGAGCAACCCAAGCAGATACAGAAGACCGAAGCCTTCTAGCAGGAGGCAGTAGCAGGCGAAGTAGATGGACAGCGTGCAGTTGATCGCAACGCTCATCACGAACAGGAAGAACCACATACGGTTCCGCACGCCGACGCAGTTGTAGATAAAGGGGCAATGGTGGTCGAAGTAGGCCACGCAGCGCTTGCAGATGCGGCAGTGCTTTGCCCTGCGAAACATATTACCGGGTTTACGCAGGCATCTTGGAGGCATCTTGGAGAGCCAAAGGCGTTGGGTCTGGTTAAGAGTGATGAATCGTTCGTTGAATACCTTCAAAATGTACCCTACATATTTATTATAATATAAGTGAGCATCTAAAATTTTTGTTAAGTGAGGCTCTTAACTACGTAGTTTACTTTCTCGATAACAAGATCATGGCGTATATATTGATTAACTCGAATTAACATAATTTGCTTCACGGTCCAGCCTGTAGGTAGGGTTGCCAACCATATTTTATGTACAATGTTTAACTAATGTCAATCTTGATTGGTATTGCGGTTTCATACGTTTTGATCAGCTTTGCGGCTAGACGTATGAGGTAACCGCATAGTTCGTACCTGCCCTTATACATTTTATTCTCGGGTAACCATCCGATTTTTAATTACTTAACTACTTGTATTAAAATAAGGGTACTTATTACTTTATCGAAACACTTTTTAACGAAGTTATCATAACGCAGATTTTTCATTTATTTTTTTTGGTACTTAGTTACATTACAAGTCATCGTTTCAGCAGAAAATAAAGTCCGATGAAATGATACATCGATGAAGTGAAGTGAATTTCGATAAAATAATGGGTTACCATACATAAACACGTATAGCCTCATTTTAACCTTTTGCCTTCGGATAAAAAACCCACTTAAATATATTTAACGATTTACACAGAAATAGGAGCATGTTTACCCATTGCCTGTGGAGTTCCTACCTAAAGTACCTACGTATGAGCGTACGATTTTAAGATTAAACGTGCGGATTTCCCATTTTTTATTAATTCCCAAATTAACTAGTTAAACGCGTTATATTTACTTTCGCAGAGTGCCCTTAGTTTTGACCATAAGTAAGTACTGTACCTGAGAAGCGTGTACCAATATCATTATGTATTACGTAAAACTACGCATTTTCCTTTCAAGATTTTGTCATAGATTTATATGGGGTTTTCCGAATGATGTATATTTTAAATTATTAAATGGATTAGAACGACTTGGCTAAGTAGGTAAAAATACCTAGGTACATATACAAAAATAACAATCATAATAAATATCTATAAAAGGTTAAAAATTGCACCGGTAATGGCTACAAAAGACCAGTGTGACTTGATTGTTATTTTAAAGAAGATTCATTTATTTTGAAACTATCAATTTATAACAATAATCTTTAAAGTTCAGTCTCCATTATTAGTGCCTGATGTGAGCCAAAAGTGTCCAACATTGGTTCCGTAGGCACGAAGTTCAAAGAATTCTCAGTTTGATCTCCTTACCTAAGTGGGCGCAAACACCGACACGTATGGCACAGCCGAGATAGAATGACATTCCTTTTCTTCCACTTGTCATAGTAGGGAATCTGTCTGATGGCTCGGTAGTAGGTGTCGGAGTTCTGGGGGATGTAGCCGGGGTCGCGGCGGTTGGCGACCACCCAGCTCAGCCACATGATGGCGTTCCAGTACAGGAAGCAGTAGTGCGACAGCCGCAGCGTGTTCCACGTCAGAGGGATACACTGGAACAATACTGTAATCAGGCTACAAGAAAACGCTTACTTTTTGTAAATAAGCCGAGAGCGCTCTATTATAATAGTATTCAAATTTTATAGTAAGTATAACAAAATTCGAGTTCAAATACGTTACTGCCCTATTTTCTTAAAAATGTCTAGGTACCTACAATTACGTCTAACATTTAGATACTAGAGATTGGTATTCCTACTAATGCAAAAGTTTATTTGTTTGTTGCTCCATGCTACACAATTAACGTTGAGTTGAGATATATTTTTCCAACCAATCGATTTGAATTTTATTATACACATTCAGGATACGGACATGTGGTAGGTACTTCTTATCCAGGAAACGGATAATTTTCGAGGAAATATAGCGCGATAAGATAATCTACTTCTAAATCCGTGGCAAAATTAGTCCTGAATATTTATTGACGAACTATATACTCACCCTGAAAACATACATAGGATAGCCCCATAGCAGAACGGACACCAGGAAAAACAGCAGAGGTCCTTTAGACTCGCCGGCGCCGCCAAACAGCAGAGCCCACAGCTCCGACAGCGGCGGCATCCAATGGGACTTGCGTTTCATCTCTTTAGTGAGGAGTTTGACCACCTCCGCGTGACGGTGGCTCTGGGCCAACATTAGCGGAGTTTTGCCGTTCTTGTCTCGAGGCTCCAGTTCGGCTTTTACCTGGTGGTATTTAACAACAAAATGTGTAGGTAATATCAATTCATTAGGTATCAATCTACTAGCACGCGCTATTGTTAGATCAGATGTGTTGCGATTGCCCTCTATTCGTACCTTCAAGTCAAGTCAAGGTTACAAGCTAGTGTATGTGGTCGCAGTAATCAAACTTAAGGCTCAAGGATCTTTACATAGTATAAAACAAAGTCGCTTTCCGCCGCCGTCTGTCCCTTTGTATGAACGCTTAGATCTTTCAAATTACGGAACGGATTTTAATACAGGTTTTATCAATAGATATAGTGATTCAAGACGAAGGTTTTTAGGTGTAAAACAATCTAGATTATGAACGGGTGTAACAGAGAACCATAGGAGAAATTTACAAACACAACTCGACTAAGTATTTAAAAAGTAATGTATACTTTTTCACTTTCTTTTTCACCTTATTGCATTGTAATAAGGTCCAAGTAAAAGAAACATCTCTTTGTAGTCGACTATACACTAACTATGACCATAGTATGGGTACCTACTAGAAAATGATAAACATTGTAATATAGAGAAAAACATACTTAAATTATATAGAAAACATCCAAGACACAGGAACAATACTCGTGCTCATCACACAAATATCTGCCTGTACCGAGAATCAAACCCGGGCCTGCCAGCTTTGTACACAGGGTCACTACCAACTAAGCTAAACATGTGGTAGGTACTTTTTAGAAATCATTATAAGCATACCTTTTCGCATAACAACCTCACACACGTAAGGTTCCCAGACAAGCAAGCCAAATGCAACGGAGTGGAACCAAAGTTGTCCGTGCAGTGCAGCGGGACGCCCGAGTATATGAGCAGGCGGACCAGGTCGGCGTGGCCCTTGTACGCGGCCCAGTGTAGCGCGGTGTCCCCGTTGATGTCGGACAGCCGCGTGGCCGCGCCCATGCCCAGCAGGTAGGCTGCAGTGGCGGTCTTGCCGTACATGCAGGCAGTCATGAGCGGAGTCAGCCCTGGCAATAATAGGGTTGGTATAAAGTCTCGTAAGATTGAGCATTTGAGATGACATAAAAACGTACGGTCGGCCTTTTATATATTTTAGTGCTTTGACACTTTTACGTTGTTTGAACTTCTGTACTTTTTGGTGGTAGGACTTTGTGTAGGGTCCTTTTGAATCGCTACCGGTTTGGGGGATTAGACAGCCGGGGTAATGACTAGCATAGAGGCATTCCATCTTAGTCCTCAGGGTTGGCAACGCATTTGCAGTCTTAGGATTGCCTTGTGAATGCGAATGTCTATGGGTCACAGTTTCCATTTACCATCAGGTGGCCTGTGTGCTCGTCTGCCTTCTCTATGCCATAAAAAAACCACTATAAATAATAAGACAAACGGTGAAATTACTAGCATAGAGACATTCCCTTACTGCTCAGGGTTGGGTTGGTTTAGTACTATTAAACTACTCTATGAAAGGGCAGCACCGTTTAAAACATTTCGTACTATATCGTTTTATTCTTTGAAAGATGCATTTACCCCATTCACGCAATTGCCCCGGTTGACCTTACCTTTAAAGTCAGCAGCATTCACTGCGACTCCGGACTGCAGCAACACCTGCACCACTGACGCGTGGCCCTTGCGGCAGGCCCAGTGGATGGGACGCGGGCCCTGCGGGTAAATAAGTAAATACATTTTATTACACGGAACTATAGACATGCAGCCACAGCGAAGAAAACAAAACAACATAAAAGTTAAAGACGTGAGTTCCGAAGTTAAGTCTATGTACCTAGGTACTATCAGCCCAATAGACATGATAGTGTCAAGTGTAAAAATATGCGAGAAAGAACATCTCATCTCTCCAGTTTTATAAGAACTTCGTAACATATTTGTGAGAGGATTCTTTCGATACATATTTTTGCACTTGACTATACCTATTTCGAATTGGGACACAGCCGTAAAGGTATGTATGTGTACGTGGTTCTTTAGTGTTTCTATGCCCGTGATGGTACCTGAGTGCCCAGGCAGGAGAGGTCGACGGGCGCGGCGCGCTCCACCAGGTAGCGCATGACGGCCACGCTGCCGTCCAGCGCCGCCCAGTGCGCAGGCGTGTACCCGTGCTGGTCGCGCGCGCTCAACACCTCCACGCCCAGCTTCTCCACCAGACGCTCCATCTCTGACACTTCGCTGAAACATAACATACTCACTGATTATTGCGTGCCTGCGGCTTAAACATTGGAGTATAGGGGGCCGGAATTAAAGTTTGTCAAACATATTTGTTCAATAAAAAGCACACTAGCCGGCTTCGGTCAATGCGTAGCTTTGTGACTTTTGTTGGAAATAGGTACATAACATAACACACATTAATTCGAAGTGAGCGTATGTATGAAAGGATTCAGTCAGGACAGCCATTTGCATCGTCCAGTAACGTACCGTGGCTCTACAGCAATAATAGCACTCACGAACGACTGTAGAATTTAAAAAAAAACAGGAATTACGCAGCTGTCGCGCGTGCATCATACATTTCGACATTCAGCTAGCTTTAGTACCGGCGTAGGTTGTCAGTCGGTACGCACACGACCTACCTAGACCTCACTGCTTCGAAGATCAGCTGATGCAGGTCGGAGTGGTGGTAAAAGCTGGTGAAAGTGCGGGGCGGGGCGGCGGGCGCGTCGGGGGACAGGGGCGAGCAGGGGGGCAGCGCCTCCTCGGCCGCCATGCTGCAGGGGGGCGGCTGCGGCAGCGCCCACACGCCGCGCGCCGCCCCCGGGCTCGGGTACACCTGAGCACAAACACCACTTTAGACCAGTGAGCCTAGACAAGCTGCATTTTGCAAACGTTGACGAGTTCCATAATCAAACAGTCTAACAAAAAGCAAGCTTTAAAAACCCAAGTTGTTAACCAACTTTCAATCGTTATAAATCCTAAATGATCATTCAAAATTAAAAATGTCATCATTCAATCATCATTTCAATTTGAACCCAATACACGTTGTAATAAAAACGTTGACATGTGCATGAGTGAGATAAAGCATAGGTGTACCAAAGGGACAGCTTCCACACGCATGATCGGAAGGCAGGAGTTAACGATTGGGCTTTATTTGACATTACACATTACTGTAACATAAACCTGCCTCAATATACCTAGTTAGATATTATACGTGATACAATACATCGGACGAGTGCTTGAAGCCACCGAAGGCGCTCAGCGTATCTAGTTCAAAACTCTACAGGCTAGCAGAAACATCAGAATTCTAATGGATCTTTCGTCCGCTTCCGACGCTCGCCAAAAACATAACAAATCAGCCAGATGTCAGGAAATATCTGAAGGTACTCCTCCATACCTGTTCTGCACCTATTAGACTTTCGATATAATAGCAGACACCATTGGTTTGGCCAAAGTATACAATGTAAAATTGAACAAGTAAAGTAATGCATCAAGTTTTAGATTTGCAAAGTACAGCGATTTACAACCACAAAGTGCATCGCTAGAAGATAGATAGTGTTTTTTTAATGTGTCATCATTATGTCATTTATAATAACAACTAGGTACTAAACGGACGTATAAAAAAAACGAATTTTATAGACTGTTACAGAGGAGGGGATGGTCCACTTTATCCGGTCCATAAAACTTGTTTATGTAAGTAGGTACCTATTCTAATTTTTGCACTGTTTATTCTGGAATGTCTTGTGGCACAGAATAAGAAATATTTAGTGGGAATAAAGGACCTAGGTAGCTAAGTACCTACAATCCACTCAGATTTGCCGGGGCGCAAATGTTAATTTCATTGTGGGTACCTATCGATGCACAAGTTTATAAATAATGTTTTACTTATATCAGAAACTAGAGGACGCCCGCGACTTCGTACGCGTAGAATTAGTTTCCCGCTACTCCCCCCATTTTTTCCCGTTGGGGGTCGATTTTCGGAAAATCCTTTCTTAGTGCTCACTTACATCATGAAAGGAACCCCTGTACCAAATTTCAAGTTTCTAGGTACAGTAGTTTCGGCTGTGCGTTGATATGTCAGTCAGTCAGTTTAGCCTTTTATATATATAGATTACTTGCTACCGGCTTTAAGGGCTTATCAAACTATTCAATCTTTAGGAAACCTAAATAGGATTTAGGAAGATGTAATCGCAGTTAGGAGGATCCGGTCTTCTAGCTAGTTTTAACCATTGAGGTATATTAATATAAGTACCTCAATGGTTTAAACTAGATTCTGTTTTTAATATTTAGAGACGATCCAATTTATGCTTGATTTACACTTTGCCTCTTGTCTTGACAGGAAATGTATGAACATTGCACTTACACTTCGCAAAGTGTAAATCAGGCCTAACGATCTACGAAATTTGACAAAGTAACTCCTTTAGGATGATAGGTACCTTGCTGCTCACGGTGAGGCCGACGCCCCCCGTCACCGCTAGCCCGTCGCTCTCCGCCACGGCCGCCGGGCCTCCGCCGCCTCGAGCGAGCTGTGCCACGCCGCGCTCACTCCACTAACACCTCTTAACACTCTCGACTTATCAATCAAACAATCACATCTGCAGTGTCGAAGTAAGTACTAAAATCTTCCCGAATAACTCAACATAAGACAAATTTACACCTTTCAAACATGGGGTGACGGCGCTCACGACTGCAGGGTTGCTACGACAAACGTATCGATTTGCGCTAAAGCAGGCATGCGCTAAGGGAGTTGCGGGAACTTTTAAAAACAGCCCTTGTTACGTGTTATGTTACGAGTTTATACATCTAGAGGTAGGTAATGTACTGAAAACTAGGTTTTTATACAATTTGGTAGGTTTCCCACTGTGATCTCATAAGAGAGGTTGTACAATGTTGAACCTACTTAGATAGTAATAAACAACGTTGTTTTTTTAGGCCATTGTACCTACCACCTTCTGAGCACTAACACCTTATACCTTTTTGCGTCCATCAGATTATTGTACTTAGGTAAAAAACTGTTAAGTAAATAAGAGAAAATTTAAGAAGTTAAACTTCTACGTTAGGTAGGTACTTACAAACAATAGTAAAAAGAGTTAACAATTAGGTATCAAAATAATTTAATTAAAGGTACCTATATCGAACTAGATTCTCTGCGAGGCGCGAGGGTTCATCGTCATCGTCACCTAAATATCTTACCTGAAGTACTTAGAGCGTACCCAATTGTATTAGAACCTGACACAGCTATAGGTCAGTTATGTTATCTCGTATAGGACTTATCTTAATTAACGTATACTTAGGTAAGTAAGTACATAAATAATTAAAAAGTACCACTATCTATTTATGAATTGTACCTTCGATGATGCAATATTTGCACAGCGTTCATTTTACAAGCATCGTCTGCTTATCTGCTTTAAAATCAATGCTTACTTTTCTGAAAATACTTAATACGAGGGTCAGCAATAAGTGAAACTAATAAAAATCGGTCAAGTGCGAATGTACTCGCGCACTAAGGGTTCCTTACCGCCGCACAGTAGATATTATTATAAGAAGATTGATTTCAGAAGATTTGAATTCGATTTCAAGCTGAATCAGCACGAGCCCAACTCATACTTAACCATTTTTAGTATTTGTTGTTTTTTTTCAGGGTTCGTACCTACTATAAACATACTACTAAAATAAAAATACGTTGAAAAAAAGTTCATAAGATACAGCTCTTTAAAGTTAGGACGGACGGACGGACGGACGGACCGACGGAAGGACGAACAGCACATATTAATAGTGTCCCATTGAGCTACCTTTTTGGTACGGAATCCTAAAAAGGTTATCGCACCGGCATGCACCTACAGAAACCGGGCAACTAGTTGCTTAACAATCAGGGGTTTTCCCGTATGATATATATAAATATAGTTGCGCTGCTATTATCATTCAATTCATTGGATATGCTTCACACTACTGCAATCACGCACCGCACGTGCGTTTCCAATGTCAAGAACGCCGCATTAGCCGTAGCCGCTAGCATTCTGCGATTTCTGTGTCGTCGCGTCATCTATCGCCACTGGCGCCATCTAGTTGCTAGCCCGAGCAATGGTATGATAAGATTGGACATTTTTAGAGATAAAGGCTGGAGGTCAAGATTGTGTTTCGGTGCATTCAGACCGACTGGTTGGATGTTGATCGCATTAAATTTGCATATGTCTGTACAGTGATTAATTTATCTCAAACGTACAAATTGCAGTTGAAAAATATAATCAACAGAATCCTCACCTTATCACATATGATTATATAGAAGGAAATGGGTTGGGAAGATAGAGAATGAATGATCAAGAATGATCATAGAAAATAGCTATTGTTAGGTGTGGATTCTGTAGTAGTTCTGCAACAGAATCTGTATTATCTAAAAAGTCATGTCAGTCTAGTGATGAAAAATCAAATACATGTAAATTGAAAACTTTAAAACCCAAAAGTATTAAAAAAAAAACTTAAAAAATTGATAAAGTATATATGTTTTATTAAAAAATTAATGCATTGTTATATATTAGATACATTTTATCCAAATAAGGGATAATATAAATCAAAACAGTGTCTAAAATTGTGAAAATGAACTTTAATTCAGCAAATTTTATACTAAATGTATAAATATGATATAATCTAGATCTCATTTTCACTACCTAAATAGACATCATGTTATAAAAAGTGTACAACTAAAACTAGTAGCTGATTAAACATCTCAGTGTGGCTTATCAATTAGTAAGATCTTGTAAAAGCACTTCCTTTAAAATGGTTTATTATACTTAAATAATAGATAAAAATAACAAGCTACAATAGCTCACAACTGATGTCCACTTCCAAACAACAAATTTTCAATACAATCTTAAACGTCTAGTAAACTTGAAACATTTAACGAGCAAACTGAATAAATTATTATTCATAATAAGAAACAAACTTAACAATGTTGATAGCTCAAAGAAAATAATATTTTCAACAAGAGTCACCAGACTTCACAAAGAGTGTATACAAGTCAAGATTCAGATAAATTTAATGCAGTTTGTATATGCGGACCAATATTTTGTTTCGTCTATTTATTACTGTATTGATATTGTAAATTTTTAAGGCATTGTCTTAGACATTATCTTTTTTGCGTTTTGAAACTAACAGAGAGGGGCTGGTTGTGAAGCACATAGCCATTGAGCGCTTGTATCGCCATGGCTGCCTGGTCGTAATTGCGCATTGTCACAAATCCAAAGCCTTTGCTCTTGTTAGTCTGATGGTCTTTAATTATCTTAACCGACACTATAGCACCGTATGGACCAAATAGTTGCCACAAAGTCAACTCCTCCACTTCAGGGGCAACATTATAAATGTAGATAGACCAAGTGCTCGATGAGCTGTGGTCTCCTATAGCACCCATGTGACTAATCCAATGATAAGGTTTAACCAATGCATTTTTAGTAAAATTATTGTTATTGTTTTTATGTTTATGAGGGTTAGTCTTATTAGCGTACTTAACAGTAAGAGGATGTAGAAAACCTGGTGGCGTGGAGCCATTAATATTTTGGATGGCTCGCTCCGCTTCATATTGGTGTTCATATAAGACAAACGCTATGCCGGCGGCGATGCGGGAATTGACTATTTTGCCGAATTGTGCGAAGAGGCCGTGTAAGTCCTGAAGCGTGAGCTCGTTGGGCAGGTTGCACACGTACAGGTTCCAGTCGGCCTCGGGCTTCGTGGGCGGTTTCAGCTCAGGGTTGAGCAGCGCGTGGGACACCTTCAGCGTCTTGTTCTGCATCAACAGCCCGTTGAACGCCTTCCGTGCCTTGATTGCGTCCTCACCACTAACATACTCCACGAACCCATAGCCTCTGTTGGCTATCAACTTGCAGCTTTCCAATTTACCCATCGTGGAGAACAGCGAGAACATCATATCCTGTGTCATGACTTCAGGAATATAGTTGATGATGAGTTTGGTAGGTGATTCGTCCGGCCCATATTCGATATTTTCATGACAATTACCGCCTTGACACGATTCCGACATTTTTTAATTGTTGTCGGTGAATGACATTTCAGCTGAATGTTGCCTTTTTTTTTTATTTCGTTCGGAAATGGTCAGATATGATAAAAAATGATACATTGACATCCCATAAACAACTAACATGTAGTTTTATCGCGTGCGTCGCGCGCGTGAATAAATAAATGATCGCTTGGAATTCATCATTTTAAATCTACCTTTAAAAGACCCACACAGTCTGCGCCGTGATGGATTGCGGAAATAGGATTTACAAGGTCTTTGGGATTTACAATGTAGCTCGCTCACACACTGCCATAGCCGTCAATCGGCTTCATAAGGTAATTTATCACAGAGGCCCTACTTTAAAAGTCGAAGTTCGGTTACGTAAGCTCCATCTCTGTCACTCATCATTCTAGACTAAATCGAGAGAAAGGGATGGACCTAACGTAACTTCGAACTTCAATTTTCATATTAGTGTTGCAGGATGTCTTCATGCGACAACATTCTCGATCCTGCATGAAGTGGCAGACAGTATCGTTAATGGGCTGCTTTAGCATTTTATCTACTATTCATAAAAATCGTAGGCGCCATCCTAGACGTCAGCCGGACAAAAAAAAACGTCTTAGGTCCCCAGCATACTCACGAGCATTTTCCAAAAAATTGTACCCCCCACTTTTAGGCTGTCCCCAGTGTTTTAAAAGACCCACACAGTCTGCGCCGTGATGGATTGCGGAAATAGGATTTACAAGGTCTTTGGGATTTACAATGTAGCTCGCTCACACACTGCCATAGCCGTCAATCGGCTTCATAAGGTAATTTATCACAGAGGCCCTACTTTAAAAGTCGAAGTTCGGTTACGTAAGCTCCATCTCTGTCACTCATCATTCTAGACTAAATCGAGAGAAAGGGATGGACCTAACGTAACTTCGAACTTCAATTTTCATATTAGTGTTGCAGGATGTCTTCATGCGACAACATTCTCGATCCTGCATGAAGTGGCAGACAGTATCGTTAATGGGCTGCTTTAGCATTTTATCTACTATTCATAAAAATCGTAGGCGCCATCCTAGACGTCAGCCGGACAAAAAAAAACGTCTTAGGTCCCCAGCATACTCACGAGCATTTTCCAAAAAATTGTACCCCCCACTTTTAGGCTGTCCCCAGTGTTTGAAGTCTAATAAATAAATAGTAAAATTTATATCTGGCTAATTATTTTAAAGTTTTTAATGTACATTAACACATTTTAAACCAGTAAAATTCCATCAATAATTTCACTAATATTTAAATAATGACCATTTTAAGCACCAAGATGTCAGTTTTTGGCAAGCTCATTTAAATACAATTTGATTTTCAAAATATATCATAAATGTGGTACCGGTCGATCATGTCGGACGTCTTTCGGCTGAAATGATGATAATGATTTATGTATGTAAAAAACGCACGCGTCTCTAATTGTGCGTCCACCTATGTATATGAATCTACCTAAACTCTGCAGACGCACACGATTTTTTGCTTCGTGTCCAAACATGCGATTCTTTCGAGGCTAATAGAATTATTGGCTGCAAAAGAATCAAACCAGGCAGCGCTCGGCATCACAGTATCAGCCAATAGATAAGTTTTATCTCTCCATCTCTGAAGCTCCTAAACAAATTCGAAGTTCAAAGTAACGTTAGCTCACTTTCTCTTGATTCAGCCACAAATGACGACTGAAAGGGTGGTCTATTCCTAGTTCTATCGACAGTTCCATTGATAGAAGTAATGGGAATTTTCATTCCAATTAGTTGAATTATTTAGAGGACCTAACATAATAGAACTATAGTTACTCGTTATATCGAAGTGCTGAGATGTCTCTACGAAGCCGCCACCATAAGTGTCCAAGTACAGGGCCAGCAGTCTAAACCCACCAATTGCGCAGAGTGAGACAGGGGGATGTTATATCCCCGAAACTGTTCACGAGCGCGTTGGAAGATATGTTTAAGACGCTGGACTGGAAAGGTAAGGGCATTAACATAATCGGCGAGTACATCTCACACCTCCAATTCGCTTATGACATAGTCTTAATAGCAGAGTCGCTAGAGGAGCTGAACCAGATGCTGGATGGCCTAGCCTCAGCCTCGCGATACATTGGTCTTGGCATGAAATTGGATAAAACCAAAGTCATGATCAATGGCCACATTGAATCGGGACCGGTCGTCGTACACGGCCACCTTCTCGAAATTGATTCCGAGTGCACTTGCCTCGGGTAGATTCAGCAGTTAGGTAAAAACAATTTCGAGAAGGAGGTCAAGAGGAGGATCCAGCTGGGCTGGGCAGCGTTTGGGAAATTACGTCGAGTCTTCCCGTCATCCATACCGCAATGCTTGAAAACGAAAGTTTTCAATCAGTGCGTCCTACCCGTTATGACCTACGGAGCTGAGACGTGGACACTCACGATAGGGCTGGTCCACCAGTTCAAAGTCGCTCAGCGAGCTATGGAAAGAGCTATGCTCGGGGTTTCTCTGAAGGATAGGATTCGTAACGAATACATCCGACAGAGAACCAAAGTTATCGACATAGCTCAAAGAATCAGCAAGCTGAAGTGGCAGTGGGCCGGCCGTGTCTCGCGAAGAACCGAAAAACGCTGGGGTAAACGTGTTCTTGAGTGGAGACCGCGTCTCGGCAAACGTAGTGTAGGACGCCCTCAGGCCAGGTGGGATGACGATCTGCGAAAGACTGCAGGCAGATGCTGGATGCGGCAAGCTGAAGACAGGGCGCTATGGCGCTCATTAGGGGAGGCCTATGTCCAGCAGTGGACTAATATAGGCTGATGAAGATGATGAACATAATAATACTAGTGGGATTAGACCGAAAGTGTTGGTGCATTGGAAGTTACAAATTCAGCGTTTCATAGTAACCACCCAGCCATGAGGGATTATTACACAAAAGACCTCGTAGTCAACCCTATGTGGATCCGAAAGGACCCACCCATAAAGGCCGCCATATACAGAACGATCCGTCGTTACGATGGATCTGAAACGTTATCGTGACGATTCATATTTGTATTGAAATTTTGATGCGATTTTGACACACACGTACAATCCATCGCTCGATTTCAGTCTGAACCGACGGATCGTAACGACGGATCGTACCGTATATGGGGCCCATAAGGTGAAACCATCCAGCCATTAGAATACATAGGTATCGTATCAAACACTCTTGCTTGGCGTGACAAACAAAAATCCAAGTGATTGCATCATATCTAATTATATTTTCATTATAAGTACATTTTACTTTATAAATAGACATCAAATATCAGAAAAAAAAACAAACGGTCCAAAATTCTCAAATAAAACATTAAATAAAAATTAAAACTAACAGCCAGATCTAACGGTTGACTTTGTAACAATATCACACTGCGCGCAGTGTCCTGCAGCAGAGAAAAAAAACATTTGTTCAGCTTTCGCACTAATAATATAATATATTAGACACCGATTTACACTTAAAGCAACCTCTTAATTTAAATACGTTTAAAGCGATTACAGATCAAAAGCAAATGTTATTTAATCACACGAATAAGCATTTATTATTTTTCGAGTGTTGCGTTTATACTATTTGGTTGCACATAACGTCTAATATAAACACTGGCTAGCCCAAATACCCTAGAAAGGCTTAAAATATTTATAGTTCATTAAAGTGTAGGCGACTAGCTACATACATTGAAGAGTACCTGAGTGGACCTGAGGAGAGATCTGTGAAGGTCGAATTTCGAAATTTCAAACACTTACTATACTCGCAAACGAATAAGAGGTGTTACATCATTCCAATTAGTTACTGGAAGTCGTCGCAATACGTGTTTAATAGCTGTCACTAAAATCATCCTAAATCGACCCGAATATAGTGGTCTGACCGTAAATATACGAGGGTTGTCACATCTAAGTACCTCACTTACTCTATTTTTTTGGCTGCTTTTGAATTAATAATTTGATTTTCATCAAATGTTCCTGACACACCTGTATAGAGTAAAGCCCCGAACACCCAGCAAAGCGAATAAAACTTAGTTCTTTATATAAAACTGGAATGGTTACTCAGGTGATCGACTTACAAGGCAGTCACTGCCACGGAATAGAAAAAACAGTGGAACTGCCATGAGCTTCGCTTAGTATCAGATCTGTTGTCGCCAATACTCACACTACATAAAAACAACATGTTACACAGGCTATCGTTTTTACATTCTAAAATAGCACAATAAGGCATGCTTCTGGGTTTATTTTCTATTTTAGAAATATTATTCCCAAAACTTTTACGCACAAGCGATCGCGGCAAACTGAGCTAGGTTGCGCGGAACTCCGCATAATCATGCCACACGTGACACGCCCACTTCACACTTCTACTGTTTTTTCTGTTCTGTGGTCACTGCAGTATCTTAGACAATATCCTTTCAGAGTTATAGCTATGCATGTACGAATTTAACTTATAACTTGTTTATTACGTTTGGCCATTGTCTGAAAGTAATTTATGAAATAAATAAACATATAAATCAATCTAAAAAAAGTTAACCATGTTACTAGAATGAAACTATACCCAACAGAGAATTAACCTAGTCAGCAGGAAAATCAATAAAAACTAATATTAATTACAACACTGGAAATGTATTATTTAGAACACTTGCTGTGTGCCCGACGCTTACCATATGCAGCCATGTTATTCTCTTAAGAACTCGACTTTCAATTTGATCGGCGAATTATGAACTGGCGAGTTTAAGTTGTCTCGTCAGAGCATATAGACAACTTTTTAGGGCGTACATTCTCAATTAGTTTGCTCGCTCGATCGACCGATCGACATGAAGCAGCAAAGAGAATAACACCTCTGATATCGAGCATGTCGGATTAACATAATGATCTTGTTATTACAATCACAGCTATTAAAGCTATTAAACAACGTATAATTTACTGCAAAAGCCTTTTTTGTCAGATCACATTCAGTAAAACTACATAACAAGTTTCATAAGAAAAACGTAAGCGAATAAAAAATATAACAAGATACATATCATTTTGAGCGTTGCCCATAATTTTCGAAAAACAAATTTGATTGGTTGTAGAATTTCCATTCCCATTTTTTACCGATTTAATTTTTTCCCAATCGCATTATTCCTATCCGAATTTCTCCCAATTGCAATTTTTTCCACTTAGGTCGAAAAACGAAGGTATGTTTAGGTAATGTTAGCTTTGCAGCAGCCCCGAAGGGGCAAACCGCACAGAAATAGCGAAGCTCCGTCGACACTATCAAATTGATTTCTGGAATGGAAAAAATGCGTCAAGGAAAAACGAGCCAGTAACAAAACAAGACAGTGAAAAATTAAGATCGAAAAAATGAGAATAAAAATTCTGCAACCAATAAAATTTGATTTTCGGAAATTATGAGCCACAAACATCATTTTCTTAGATCAATCTATACGTAATTACATCACGGCAAAAATATATATCATAAGACAATTAAAGCGTTTTTGTATACGTCAGATTTTCAAACATTGCGTCATGTATCAAAGTTTAGAATTAATACTTTAATTCAGTGCCTTCGTTATTACGACAAGAACAACTGCACGTTTGTTATTGATTGATCATGTTTAGATTTTAATGCAAAATTTACTTTTGATTCGTTGAAAAACTACTATCGAAGATCCATTTTTTACAATTTAATGGAATTTGTTTTTCATTAAATTTGAATTTCGGTAGCAACAAATATTAATCAATGAAGTTATCCGCGCACTATTATCTGCCGTTATTCGTGCTTATATATTATATATTATAATCTGACATTTGATAAAAAATAACAATAACAAGCTAAACACACTACTCCCACATACAGAAAAGCAAAATATACCTAAGGTATTGTAATGACTCAATAACGGAATGATTAAATTATCACTTTATAATAAATAGTTAACTATACCTAATTTTACACTATACCTTGTTTTTTAGCTTTAACAATGTCACAATTACAGATAGCCCAAAGAGCGATGGCGAGGGCGATGCTCGTAATCTCTAAATAATCTAATAATAAAATAATGTGATCAGACAGCAAGAAGTATCGACATCACCAAGAGGGTTGCTACTCTTAAGTGGAGATGATGGTAGATGATCTCAAAAAATCCTAGGATAACAACCGCGGATTGAAAAACGAAGTGTCAGCAGGCTGATGATGATGATGATGAACGTCACAAGGCCTGGCCGCTCTCACTGTTAACACGAGGCATTCGGCACAAATTATATTATGACAATCCAGCGCACGGCGTACTAGTCCCACTATTAAAAAGTTAAAAAAGGTATAGAGTAAGAAATTCGTAATCATCTAGTTTCCACTATAATATTATGCTCACATTATTTTATAACCATAATCTAATTAAATTCCATTAAATATTCGAATTAACAATGTAATACTTTTCTATTCGATAATAAGTCATTTAAAAATAATTTTCATCCATTATAATGCTATATAGACATATTAAAAAAAAGGATAAAAATCTAAAACAGTGTGCTACGAACAATTATTGTCATGCTTGGAAATACAATTAAATGCCTTTATATTATACACATAGGTAAATCTTTGGTGATCCAATTCGTCCAAAAACAGCAATTCTAGGCCCCAATGCTAAACGAAGCAAATTATTAATTATTATATACCTGTAATTTTCTTGAATAACCATAATTTTCTACCCTAAACAAGATAAAATGTTGATGAATAATACTAACGGCGTATGCTAGGACGGCACTTACACAATTATAAGGGACATTCGTTTTATTCACTTAACTCATCGCAGCTCTTGTGAAACGACCGTGGTTAGAGCGAGATTATCTGCTTTGCCGTGTGTGTACATAATGACGGTATCATCATTAAGAACTCCAAAACGTTGCGACGGTAAGAGATTCTCAGCGTGAAGATAGCTTCAATTTTGAACCTCACGTATATGACGATTCAAGAAAATTATGGTTTACAAGAAACAAAAGCGGGCCATGAATTAAATTGGATCTTAACACTTACAATCTTTTGTATCGTATTCCTATGGTTAAAAGAGCAGAGTCAACGTCAGCTGCAACGAAGTTGTATTCATATCGTCTATCACCGACCGATTCTAAAGCTGGTGTAATACCAAAGGAGGCGGCTAACTTCGTTAGAATAGAGTATAGGTTGCTTTGACTACTGCATTGTAGTTAACCGCATTCTTTGATATTACCTCGACCATATCAAGCTAGCGCCATCAGATGAAAAACCTTAAACACGTGACGAGCGAACATTCAAAATGACTCATTCCCAAAAAAACTTATTAAATAAAATCTCAAGTCGTAACTATAGTAAGTCAATTCAATGGTCCTGTTGAAAGCAAGGTTACCCTGGGGTTTAGGCGGGCGTCGGGTTCAGAATGTTGCCAATGCTAGCGTAAGTTCCAAAGACGAATCCGGTGAGTCCAAAGAGCATGATGATGACGTCCTTATAGAGCCTCCAGCTGTGGGTGCCCAGCTGGTCGGGCCAGAACGTCATGATCTCGATCATCGGCGGGAACACGAGCGCGAGCGCGGAGCTGCTGAACGCGCCCACCAGCGAGATAATGCCGCTCAAGTTTGGTATGATAGCTGCCGCTGCGACTAAAATATGAAAACGCTTAGAAACTGTTTGTTTTTCTAATTTGTATTTAGTCTTTATAAGACTTTAAGTAGGTACGTACAGTAGGCCAAATAAGATACATCTGTCAATTCAAGGGATCGATTTCAGCGGCATTTGATTTCACAGAAAGTTGTGTCAAAATTGAAAGAACACTTATTTGGCCCACTGTAAAGGTGAAGTAAGTATCAGACCAAACTTGTAATGTAATCATTGTAATCAACCTACGACTCCTCAAAATCCAACGAGTGCGATATTTCATTCTAAAGATCAGGCCACTAGTTCAATCTAGAAGAAAGCAACAGTCGAACACACACACATCTGCCCTTCTAACTACGCATACTTTAAAAAAGGATAAGTTCGCCTCTATAAATCATCTACAAATATTATGTATTTTTTTTTGTGCATTAAAGAATTTACTGGCTTACTCTATCCTACAGGAGAGGGCGCATTTGCTTAGTTATTAAATTATTATCCAGAGCAGCGAGACCACCACGTATATATACTACAGTATATATATAATAGTCTGTCCAAATGTTCTTTATTTTGTAAAAAAATGTATTTAAGACCATTAAACCTTGCTTGCACAATTTCATATCACGATTTGCACCGTGTGAATGCGTTCTTGTGAACTTTGACGGCGAAACCGGCCGAGACTGACTGACACCGATACGGGGACCACGGCCGTATCTCATTGTTAGTCAGTAAACAATGATAACAAATATTTTCCGTTCTTACCTAGTTAATTAAGTTAATTAGGTAGCCACGCGGAATAAACGTGGTAAGGCAGAGATTCATACTCTGCCCTTAACTTTTCCACATTATCTTATGAATTATAAAATTTCCATTATAAGTGATTAGTGCGAGTGCAGTAAACTTTATAAAATTGATCGATAGCCTTAATGATTTATTAAGCAAATATTGCGGTTATGTTATCATAATCAGTACTAATATTGTACTGTCAACAACTTTAATTGATGACCCATTATAGAACCCTGTCGCATAAAACCAATGATTTATTTAAAAACTCAATCATTTACGATCAGGTTCTATGAAGGCTCCAGAATTAAAGTAGATGCCGAAGTGCTATTGCTTATTTTGCCCTTACGGATCAATCGGGTCATCAATGTAAATGGTATACTATAGGTACTTGTACTTCCAAAGAAAAGCCACATTTTAAACTATAACACATTCGAAGCCAGTCTCCCACACAAAACGTCGTACTAAGCTGGGTCCACATTTGTATCATTTTACCGATCACGATCACGCGTATCGTATCGAGCTCGCGTATCCTAACTATGGACGCTCACTTTGGGCACACCGTATCACTACCATCGTCGCGTAAAAAAATGCGTCCATACTAACCGTAGCGTAGCAGCGTATCGTATCATAACGCCGTATCATTAAGTGTGGACGGTAGCCGTATCCCCTTTGATGATCGGGGAAAAACCGCCTCGAGAGCGATCACGGCGTATCGCGTATCAAATCATATCTTCGTATCGTGATACAGTATCAAAACACGTCCATACTTACCGATCTTGATACGCGTATCCGATCGCGAGTGTGCGGGGTATATAATAAACGCGTGTCAACATCGATCCCGAGCGGTCAGATACGGCGCGCCGCATGATCGCGCTGTTTTTGCGTCCACACTAGCGATCTTGATACGCGTCGGTGCAACGCGACGGAGATACGATACGACGAAATGATACGAAGGTGGACCCAGCTCTAGATATCGGACTTAAACACTGGAGTCAAACCTTTTCTATACTGAGGTTATAGGTAAATAAAAAATACTTACACGTCACTGAAACGAGCACGACTCTAGTGACAGGCTCTCCATGCTTGAGGGCGCTCTCCGAGGTAAGTCTCGACTTGACGAACGGCCACACGATGTTCATGGGCACGTAGAACTGCAGGCCGTACGACAGGAATATCGACGCTGCCATCACTGCGCGCACGCTCTGGGCCAGCCTGGATATTATTAGAAGACACATCATTTTAATTGGTTGTAAAATGTAACATATGACTAATCTTGCCTTTCAGACACTACTAACACTACTGTATACTTCAAACAGTACTTCAAATAAGAGATTTACGCAGTTTACCAGTCTTAACAAAATATCGATACCTCTGCCACACTTGACATTGTTCCACAGTTTCATATTTTATACAAATATTATTTAGCTTAAACGAAACAGCTTTTGTGTGAGTTGTGTGCTCCAGCTATAGGGTAACCACTTAAATGAGTCCACGCCCGCACGACGGCAGACGAGGAACGAGGGAGGAGCGGGTGGCATTGGCGGCAGGCGCATTCTCGCCACAGCTCAGTACGCTAGCACCGATATCGCTCACATGTGTTAGGTACTACAGTTGTGGTCGCTTTGGGAGATATACACACGAGTCATTTTTTCTAAGATCAGTCGGACACAAACTTAATCGTCAATCCTAGCAAATGATTTTTAACGTGAGAATGAACTAAGACTCAAATAAGTGTAAGAAAGTATGAAGATAAAATAAGAAAAGTCAAGATTATAATATAATCTTAACTTTTCAATATACTCGCTAAATAAAACCTCTCTTTAACACTAGGTAAGTTTTGAATTTTTTTAGCTTAAAATTACAACTTACAAATCATTAGGTAGATTCAACGTTATGCTTCCCAGCACGTGATCTCCGTACTTCAAGTAGCCGAAGAACCCGATGGCCGTGTAAAGCGCGGCGACGATGACCATGCCAGTGTTGAGGACGCCGGTCCAGCCGCCGAAGGCTTCTGGAGTCTTCATATTGTTCTCTAGAGGAAGCACCTAGAATAAACGTTTGGTTTGTGCATCTAAGAATTTACAAAACCTCACTTTAGTAATTGCGCGGATATCCGCGGCCATAATTAATTTGACAGACTTACACCCGTATTCACAAACGTCACTATGAGGTCTCACGGTGCTCACGAACGCACAGGGTGGTTCAAATCGTCTCATAAACAAAAGGTCGGTCAAAAAGAACCAATCACAAAGCTGTATTGAACGCAGTGCGTTTACTCAGTGAAGGATCCCTTAAATATTGTTTGTGAATACGGGTGTAACAGTCCTCCCGCCGATATTAGCCTGTCAGTTTATACTATTCACAGATTTTCGGCTGTCAGGCGGCCTGGCAGACTTGGGGCTTCCGCATCTGAAGCCTACCTGCCTGGTAACCTGTTTGTCTGTAGTGCCTTCAAAATTATTTCCCCTTTTTTTAGCTCTAGGATATAGAAGCAGTCAAGTTGGAATTTTGAAAAAAAGAAAAAAAACAAATGTGTCGTTCGAGGGTTTTAACGATCCCCAAATTGTTTATTTACACATTTTGTAAACTGGATTTTATTCGTATTTTTTCAAGTATAGACAAGAGGTAAAAAACATCAACACAAGTCAGGTCATTCATTAGATAAGCAAGTCAACGCACTCTTTGAAAAGTTAGTAGTACAGCAATAGCTTTTATCTGGTTACTTCGTTACAAATGTACTGAGTGTTAAATAAAAACCAGTTATTAATAATGCAATGAAACTTTAATAGCTTCATAAATAAAAGTTTTACACAATGCTGTTTCCAATATCTAATCGGAAGAGAGCAAATCAGTGTTGCCAGCTCAAATTTAGGTAAAAAATGTAGGTAGCCACACAAAAGCCTACATTTACCTCATAACATTAATGCTAGGTTAAAGTTATATGTTTTACTGCCGCACTCAGAGACGTCAATTAAATTTAATGCTTGTTAAGTGACATGTTGTCTTATTCTATTGCTGTAGCAAAGAAAGTGACAGCAGCAACTTTAATCAAGCGTTAAATTAAATTGACGTCTCTGAGTGTGGCAGTAAAATATTCTTAAACACTGAGTAATCATACCACATCGTATTTGCTTGGAAAAGTTCATATTTATCTTGCTTTCTCAGTCACCTTTAGGCGCGAATTATACAGAAGCGAAAAAAGGCGAGGATACGGCGCGCGACTTTCTGTACGAGTAAGTTTTCAAGCGGCGCCGTCCGCTCTTGCCAAAAGTCGCGCCTGCCTTACGTCGCTTCTGTGTAATTCGCGCCTTATTGAGAAAGTAAGAAAGACGAATTACAATGTACAATATGATTATGTTTTACATCTAAACCGGCCTTGATAGCACGATGTGCCATTTCATTATGTTATGATGACGCTCTTATATTAACACTATTTCGTTAGTTAAAGGGTGTCGGACTAAGCAAACTAAAACTGCTACATTTGTTCGTTTCCTTTAATGATAACTTTAGGAATAATATTGTTAAAAACATTTCCCTCATTTCCATGTAGTATGGTAAAAACAATCAATCGTAATGCAGTAACGTTGCCACATCATAATTTATAGACCGGCATAAATATGGCATCATCTCTTTTATTATTATGATTGCTAAGACTTGGACTTCCAAAATGAAATACTTCCTAAAAAAAGTTCTAAGGTGATACATAAAATAAAATAATACTCACCACTCCGATGCCTTCGAAAGCATAAATAGCCGTGCCGAAATACAAAGGCAGCTGGTGCCAACTCGCGAACGGCTTCACGGAGTTGGTGTGCGGCAGGTCTTGCAGAATGTAGTAGAACGTTATTATCAACCCCCAAGCGGTCATTATGGAAGCGATGAGAGACACCGGGGACAGATACTTCAAGTTCTTCACCATTGCCAGGGACACGATCGCCGGGAACAAGAGTATCAGGTAGCCGTGAACGCTGTTGTTGATGTTGAAGATCCTCATCGTGTCCTGGAGGTTAGTCGCGACGAACAAAAAGTACACGCAGCAGAAGCCCAACTGCGTGATTACCAGAAACACATTCACCATATTCCTGTAACAACGGACCGGGTGTATGTGTTAGTTAAGATAACAGTCAAATAAATAAGAGAGTAGGTACCTTAACTTATTTAATGAAGAAACTGACAGTTCATGAATGGTTTATTTCAACGGTTATTTTCAGCGTTTTAAAAACAAATATATTTAGTAACTTGTGTAATCTTTACATAGTATAAAATGAAGCTTCCGCTGTCTGTTCGCTTAGATCTTTTAAACTACACAACGGATTTTAATGCACTTTTCAGCAATAGATAGAGTGATTCAAGAGGAAGGTTTTTATGTATAATAAATTCTGGATTATGTACGGATGTTACAGAAAACTCACATAAACCGAAGCGAAGCGAGGGCGAGTCGCTAGTTACAGTTAAGTTATAACATAAATATTAAAACCGTACATAACCAAGTTTTGTAAAAGTACACTCTGTCAGTTAACTTTTATCAATAAAACGCTCGAGAACTGTCAGTTAACTTTATCTAATAAAAAAAATACGTTACAGTGTAGTGGCCCTGCCTACGAAGCTAGGGTTTCCGGGTACAATTTCCGGTAAGGAAAATATTTGTGTAATGAGCGCGACTATTTGTTCCTGAGTCTCAGTCGGTTTCTACGTGCGAGTACCTATAACAAGTACATATTTGTTTCTCTATTTAAGTATGTTTATCTTTGTCAAGTACCTACCCATAGTACAAGCCTAAGCTTAGTTTGGGACTAGGTCTGTTTGTGAAACTCAGATAAGAGATTGGTTAATGAATTTAATGATATTTCAACAAAAAAAATGCCTAAGGGTTCTTAGGGTTTCGTTCCGTACCTCAAACGGAAAAAATTACCTTTATAGGGTCACTTTCCTGTCCATCCGTGTGTCTGTCTAGACTCATGAAATTTGGAAAGATGTATATGGAAAGTAAAGGGAAAATTCCGAACAGCTGGAAAACAGCAAAGTTAAGTTCGTCCCTAAATCCAGTTCATGTTTGTTTTCGTCACAGCAATGTTCGGTGCTTTCATAGTGTAGATGGACGAACTATTTAGGTAAATATCTTAAAGTTATTACGAAACGGCGAGCGAGTCCGAACCTGTTCAAGACAGGTTTTTTTTACAGAATATGTGTTATATCGACGGATTTACTAGAAATTAAGAAAAAAAAAGTATAAGTAATACCACTGGGAGTACAAAATACGCATACGAAGTCGCGGGCGTCCTCTAGTTTTAAATATTAACTCCCCTTAAGTATTCTTATGGCGTTTCGTCAAAGGTTAAAGATAAAAAAATATAAAAGATGTTCATTCAGTAAGTAAATATAAAGTAAGCCGCATGGTCACTTTTACACGTCAAAAATATACCAGCGCTTCCGAAGAGGAGACTGCTGAGAAGAAACGCCGCCGCAAGAAACTCAACAGTTTTCTTTGAAATATTTGGTATATACAAGACTTATGACAATCACAATACTTAACCTAGCATTATATAAAATCCGTGTCCCCTAGACAAGGAATGATTACATGTTTTTATGACTAAGCGCAATTTAATTAATTGCCATCATTAACAACCAGGGACGCACCGGAACTTCCAGTCTGGAAGTCTGGAGTCTATTATGCTGCCGTCCTTAGAAAAAAGGGCATATGTCTCATAGAACCGCGTATGTATTAGTGACTTTATTTCTTAAGATGGGGGGATAAATTTACTTTGACTATCAAATTGCGCTTGCGTCCTTTTTACTTAGGACGGCAGTATGTAGGTAAAGCATGGTGCACACGTGAAAACTTAACCGGCATACTGAGATACTGGGGCTGTATTATGAACTTAAAACCAGCTAAGTTCGCAGTATAAGGGACGGAGCTGTAGCAGTTAGATAGCTTTGTCCTTTACAATACATTTTTTTAATTATTTCGTTCTATGGATACGCTCCCCCCGCCAGGCGTCAAAAGCTATGGGTACTGTGTAACAATATAATACATTAGTTAATCATCCAGGATGTGGAGAAGGGTGTTATATATAAATAAACACCGATAAAAAGAATATTATATTATATTTTAATCTCCATGCGTTCCCCACGCTGGCTTAGGGGCGACTCCCGAAATTATACAAGAATGTTCGCAATCAATAACAGTCGCTGTTCTATCGAATCATTTGCTTTTTTTAATAATTAAAAGGAGACGTATCCTACAAAAGTACAATGCAATAGGGTCTATTTTAGATACTATTACAGCCTTATTGCATTACAGTACGCCCTAGGGTGATAGAGACTTAAAAGTAATCGCTAAATTTGAGATATACAGCGGTAGCGTTGCTGGTTCTTGCAAGCCGGCTAGTATCACACATACAAAACACACACACACTCTGATGCACGCATGTGCACGTCCACATAAAATTACTGTATTCCAACCTATTACATTATGAATTGCAATAAAGTATTGAGTATTGAGTACCTATTTCCGACTGAGCATTTTCTTTTTTTGGAACGATTGTAGCTCAATACCGTTTGCTCTTTCCATGTAAACCAGCCTTTAGAGATTAAAAGGTCAAATGGGAGGGGAACGTGATCGTGACGCACTGCTTAGTGCTTATATAACATTCTTTTGGCGCGGGTACAGAATTCAGCTTCATTTTCTCTGCAGGGAATGAGCACCGGTCGATAGCTGTGAAAGACGATTCGTAATCATGGCATGCCTGTGTTTGCATTAATGTGGAAAGAATTAATAAGTAAGGGCTCTGTAACCCGGCGTCTAGTTTTTCCCTCATTATATTGATACCCAAGTAATATCTGACCAGAAAAATAAGAAAACCTCGCCATATTGCGGAAATTATATGAACTGTAATTTCTATTGCAATTCATGAAACACAGATGAAAAAAGTATTAGTGGCGACCCATTTGATAAACACGAATTTTAATTCCGAATTTTAGTTTCACGAAGCATCAAAATTCCGATTTTTCAAATTCCGAATGTTTACTTTTCCGAATTATTAAAATCGCGAAAAATATTTTACCGAATATCACAATTCCGAATATTCCTATTCCGAATCCCGAATATTCATTATTCCGACATTTTAGCAGCCCGAATTCTCTAAGATTTTTTATTTCAATAAGCGCCTGATAAAATATTGTATAATACCGTGTATAATGTTTAACATGCTTAATGCTCAAAAACTGTAAGAAATGTCGGACAAAGTCCACGGACCGGTTCCGCGTAGCTAAGGCGCTTCGCGCCTTGATGCAACTCTGACCTAACCTAACCTATCAAGGTGAGATTGACCTTATTTAGTAATGTGCTCGTCATCTAACCTAACTTTTCAATTCAAGTGGTTAGTTTCATAATTCCAAATTTTACATTATCGATCTGGTTTGTGAATTTTCGGAATTATAATTTTCGTTAAAAGAAAATTCGGAATTGTCAATATTCGTAACTATAATATTCGGAAAAACGTTTTTTTTCAAATTCGGAATTAAGTAATTCGAGATTTTAGGGTGTCCCCGCTGATTCAATTCGAAATAGAATTCAAATCGAAATATAATAATACCTACTGTGCGGGGCGGTACGAATCCCTCGATGCGCGAGACCGATTCGCACTTTATCGGTTTTTCTAATTATTATTATAATGTATGTTAAACTTTTATTATAATGTGTCGTTGCCTGAAATAAAGGTTTTGTATTTTTATTTGTATTAAGTAATTTAAACAATTGTGAGATTGTACACATAGATATTTAAATGTACATACCTACATCTTTCAATCACGTACGCATTTGGGATGTAAGGACTTGAAAAAAGATCGGCCCGTCGCAATTCGTCTCGTAAATATAGATATCCCGAAAAAGTAAAAAAAGTAATTCTACGAGGACGGTATCGCGGGTATAAGAGTTTTTATAATAAATATTGTTGAGTCGTAAACAAGCAAGCATTCAATTCTAGTTACTGAAGCAGATTATACGAGTAGTTTTAGGCAAAATATAAACAGCAGATAGCGGCGGTAATGCCAGACATATTTGCCTATCAATTACAAACCAGAGCACAGCGGCAGTTTCAAAAGTTTCCATGTTAATCTGGGACATAGCTTATCGCGTGAACAAACAGAAGTACAATTTAGACCACGACCACGACCAAACGTGATAGAGATAGGTGACAGGTGACAATTCGGTATGTATATGTCACAGGTGTATTATTTTATACACTGTTTTACATAAGATGTTATGTAAAAAAATTGCAAATCCTGGATTGCCATGACACTCTCTTACATTTCCGGCGGAACCTTTATTTTTCTACGACTTCTAAAGTCGCCGTCAATAGAATTTGCTAACTATGTAAACAAATTAGTACTGTTTGACACATAACCTCAAATATTCACCAAGCGTGTTTCTATTAAAAATAACGTATAACGAATACTTATTTCATCTTAAACTTAATATGAAAATAATGATTTAGTTATATTGATAAATATTGATTCACTTGATCTTTAAAAGTATACGTGATTATCGAGTAGGTAATCATGGTGAATTGGTTCGTTTGGTTTTGTTTACATAGTTAGCAAATTCTATTGACGGCGACTTTATATATCGATGGTGCATGTGCTTTCTGGAGGCCTACGCTAACATTATCAATTTTTGAAAACTATCCAACTGTATAAGATTGACGTAAGCTGACGATCTATCGCGTCCGCCGTTTATCAAGTCCGTTACATTTTGTACGTTTTCGAATATCGCAAACGTTAGCGATATGCGTCTTGTAGGTTTAGAGTTTCAGACTTTTTAGACACGCTCGTATATCATGTGCTCCCGAGATATCAGACGGAGATAAAACATATTTTTCGGTAGCAGATCTCGTGGAAATCATAACAGACGCATTAAGCGTCTCGAGTCCATTCGAGCCTAACAAGATGCTATAAACATCACCCAAAAATTAAAGTTATATCACAAAATGAATTACCTTTGATTGATGTCACTATTATAAAGCTATTGTATAATTGTACCTATTCTAAGCAAATATCTCTTGGTTACAATAAAAAAAACAGTGTGGTCTCACAACATAAAAAGCAGCTTATTATACACGGCATTCGAATAATCTATTTATAACGAGACTGCATAATATTTAACGTTAGTAACATTCCAATCTATATTATCATTTCAATGAACCGCTAACAGAAATTCCTATTGTCTCGGGTTACTGAAGATCGCAAATAATAATAAAGTATCCAAAGTACGAACGAATGTTATTTACGAAACAATAAGTAAAGCAAAACTGCCATAACGCATGTCGTCAGTCGTCAGTTTTTTCTACACGTAATCGAACCTGAAATTGCCTCGTGAATCTACAATTGCTTCATTAACATGTCGTAAACGTTAATTGAATTAGTTGCCAGTTCATCACTTGCAATCCATTATCTACAAGGACTTTTTGCCCACACATACCTACTCATCGAATTTCAATCGAAATGTTTATTAAATTATTAAACACAGAGTTGTGTTAAACGGAAATTAATCGGATATAATCATTCCGCATCGCACTTGTGAAAGCAAGGAAAGTATGGGACAAATACCGGTTATTTTTAACTAGCGACCCGCCCTCGTTTCGCTTTGGTTTATTTGAGTTTTCTGTAACACCCGTACAATAAACCAGCATTTATTATACATAAAAACCTTCCACTTGAATCACTCTATCTATTAAAAAAAACCACATCAAAATCATTTTAAAGATCTAAGCATACATAGGGACAGACAGACAGCGGGAAGTGACTTTGTTTTATACTATGTAGTGATAAAAATATACATATTTAACGAGTATTGATTATATAAAAACAATCGAGTAGAGTTTCTTGCTGCGTTTCTGCTCATCAAATGTCTCCTCTTGAGATACGCTGGTAGACTCAGCCATGTAAAAGTGCCTACAGGGCCTAACTTGCAAAATAAAGTTTGATTAAATTATTCACTTTTACCTACGACTGTCGTACGGTACCCTTACCATGAGTTACAATTACCGTTCTCGCTAGCGAGTTGAATGCTCTGTCCCTCGCACTCTATGAGAATACCGCGAGGACTGCGAGGGAAAAAGCATTCGACTCGCTAACGAGTAGGTACGGTAATTGTAACTCATGGTAAAGGTACGGTTGGTATGGTGTAAAACTTGTCGATGTAGCAACTAATAGTTAACCTTGTTGTGAATGAGATGGGCGCTTACAGCTTAAGAGTTCGTCGATAATATCCCTATGTCACTGTCTGTCTTAAATACGATATATGAACAAACGAAAATCTATATGTAGAGATTATACCCGAACGATTGAAACCGACGTGCATGCATGACTCGATGTAGATATGAATGTAGAAGAAGCGAAAGAGATTTGTCAGGATCGTAGCAGTTGGAAAGAAGTGATCTCAGCCTATCCCTCTGGGAATCAGGCGTGATTTAATGTATGTATCTAAGGTCGCTGTCAATAGAACTTGCGAACTATGTAAACAAAACCAAAGGAACCAATTCACCATGATTACTCGATAATCACGTACTTTTAAGGATCAAGTGAGGTCTTTGCAATGATTTATACACTAAATCATTATATTTATATTAAGTTTAAGATGAAATAACTATTCCTTATACGTTATTTTTAATAAAAACACGCTTGATGAATATTTGAGGTTATGTGTCAAACAGTACTAATTTGTTTACATAGTTCGCAAGTTCTATTGACGGCGACCTTATGAGATTATACCTACCTATTGAGAATACACAAACTAAACATATCGTTGGTATGAAATGTCGATCGAATTATTGTGCTTTCGGTTGTAGAACGGTACTAACAATTTTACCTAGAAAAGGATCATGAACATTTGAATAATTTCTACTCACTTCATCTTTGTCGCATAAGGCCTCAAGGAAAATGGGCCGGACGTGAAGGCGTCCTCGACCACCCCCGAGAAGTCCAGCGACGGGCGGTGGTTCCGGATGCAGAGCTCGCGGGAGCAGCGCACGAGCATGTGCATGCAGTGCGTGCAGATTGCCCCCATGAACAGGGTACCAAACACACCTGCAACGAAGGTTAGTCATAATTCCTGTATTGAGTTGAATTAAAACGAGTCCGTAGCAAAGCATCGTTTTTCTCCACATCTATTTTTTTTTTATATAGATGTAAAATTTTGTGTTTGTTTGTTGGGGGTAATCTCTGGCACTACTTAACCGATGTTAAAAAGTATTTAACTAGTAGTAAAGTACATTATGTCTGACTTAGGGCTCGTTGGTTGATTAGTAGTTAAAAATCGTAACGTAATCACTTGTTAACGTACCTATCACATAATGGATCCGATTTTTTAATTTATACCTTCTATGTTTAAGTTCCTGTAGAAGTGTAGAGCATGAGAATCTAGGGTTTGAAATATGGGACTCCGTTACGTCTCATCTACCTGTCGATTTTTAAAAGTGCTGTATCTACCTGTCGATTTTTAATACTCACCGGTGACTATACTTTTGCAAAGTGGCCGATTTTGACTGATTTCTACAAGTTGATATTTTTAATTTAACCGGTGACTGATATCCAATAAGAGTGCTCCCACACATTCATACATGAAGTCATCGTGACGTAAACCAAATAAAAACTAATATTATTAATGTGAACGTAGCTTTGTCTGTCTGTTTGTTACGCTTTGACGATCCGCTCAACTGATTTCGATAAAGTTTTGTATGGAAGTAGTTTGATTCCCGAGAAAAGTCATAGGGATCCTTTTACCCGGGAAATTTACAGTTTCCGAGAGAATGGCGTTAACAACTTCTACACGGGAAGTCGCAGGCAATAGTTTTCTATGTCATCCTTAAGTTTCAAAAATCGACTTCCTGGCACGAATGGATTGAGTTATAGAATTAAGGTAAACATATCTAAGTACATCATAAGTGTATAATTAATATCAGGTTCCTAGCTGCACTGGGAAATAAGTTATGAGTGTGGGAAATAGGGCATGAATAGGTTCGTGTAAATATACACACTGCCTGCAGTTGTCGCTCGACTGCCCAAAAAAAAGAGTGTAATGTTTTCAGGGTTCATGTATATTTATGTATCTTACGATTCTTTATTCCACCATAACTTCAAAACGCCAGAGCCGATTTAAATGTGTGTGGTATCGTTAGAATCCTTTCACCATCCCGAGTGACATAGAATACATAAACTGTTAAAATTAAAACAACAACAATGGCAAAATGTAAATTATTTATGTCAACAAAAAAGTCTTCTAATTAGGTATTACGATATAGCTATCATTTGAAAGGTCTTAATGTGATCATCTCAAGTATATACGAATATAGTAGCATTAATAAACGGGTTTAATAAAAATAACAAAAAAATGCAGTCGGGTTTTTAAGGCTTGTTTTTTATTTAGTTATTCTTAAAACTTGTCCGGTCACGCCGGCGCGCCGTGTCATCTCTTAAAGAAGACGACTCGACCTCGTAAGGCCCAACGTCCTAAATCTAGGACATTTGTCAAAGTGACTTTTGACTTTAGTTGACTGATACAAGATTCTTTTTCGAACTAAAGTGACTCTCACACATAGCCCCGGACTAAGCTCTACGCTTGTACTATGGGTACTAGCAAACGATAAACATACTTAAATGCCGAGAAATACAAAATTAATATCGGTAACATCTGCGTCGATGTATCTACGAGTTTCGAACACGGCTAATGCCTGATTTACATTGGTCCAGCAAATGCATGCCAGTAAAAGTACATTGACGAGTTGGTTATCACGTTTGAGGCGACAGCTATTGTAATGACGCAATGTACTTCTAATGGCATGCTTTTGGTGGACCAATGTAAATCAGCCATAATAGCGCGTCTTATTCATGTTAACGCGTGTTGTTTTCGCGATTGAGGGTTACCGAAGGATTCAATACGAGAATCTCTATGTCAATCTATGAAAATCTACTAATTTCAGCCATTAAGAAAAGTCTTATTGGTAAATTAAATGCCTATGAATTTAATTTAACTTAAATAAGAGGTATTTTATTTAGCAATGGTAAGTTCATGAACTTTACAATTGTATTTTTCAGCTAAATACTATTCATGTCAGCAATAAAGCATATCTACTGTTTACATACCGTTAGCCTCTAACAATAGGGGTATTGATACTATTGATCCATTACCCTCATTCAATATCAATGACCGTGAAGGGTCTGAATGTTAAATATTTTTGTGATATCTTTGATTGTATGCGAGGGTATTTGTAAGTAAATAAACACTTTATCCCCAGGTAGGGTTGCTAACTATTTTTGTAACAATATAGTATAAAATAAAATAAAACTATTGCCCTTTGGCCTTTGATATATAGTACATGGTGCAAAAATTAAAAATATACCTACAACCTGTTTTTTAGTTACTTTTATAACTGTAAATACAATCTATATGTTACAAAACACCATCAAGTCTGCTTTCATGTCCAATAAAAATTCGTTTATTCCCTTGCTTGGAGACTGTTCAATTTTCTAGGGTAAATGTCCCTATATTCTTTACCAAGGTTATAACTGAACAAACACAGCCATTATGTCCCCTAAAAACTTGTTTATTCCCTTGAAGACTGTCCAATTTTCTAGGGTAAATGTCCTTATGTCCTCTACCAGGGTTAAAGCTATTACCTGAACAAACACAGCCTTAGAATGGTTTTATACTAGCCCTATTGCACTCATCTCTTCATTTAGTTCAAATTCCAGAAAATTATGTTGCTTTTCATAAAAATATTGGAGTCTCAGCTGTTATGTATATTTTTTATATTCATAGTAGTCCAGCTCCTAATATAGTATGATACTATATTGTATAGCATGGTTGGCAACCCTACGCTTGTCTGCTTCTGTAAACCTTATCAGAGACACAACAACAATCATCATCTTATCATTTACCCAAAGCACCTTAAATGCTAATTTGTATGTCATTAGGTCCCAGATTAAAACTATATTTCAATAAAAAATAGATTGGCACTATTCTGTTCTATTAAAATTGAATGATAATTCCATGATAAGAGATTGATAAGACACTTTACCTAGTCGGTTCATAACATAATTAAGTTCTGTCACAGTAATTAAGTTCTGAAAAAATAAATAAATGAGTTTCATAAACCTGTAGTACATCAATCCAAATCTCATTTTATATGGAATAAAAAGAAGCATAATTTGAATTCTTTACTATTGCAATAATTTGATGAACGAGCTTTAAACATTCCATTCGGGGCAGGAAAGCATGGTTCAAATCACTCACGACCATGGTAATGAAATGGCTACAACTTTTGTATTTTTTATATTGAGTCGAAATTTGCGTAACATATTGACCAGACTTTTATCTTTAAATTTTGATATAAATGTATTCCAAACAACTAAAGATCCACTTATACACCAGTCAATCTTCATGTCTCAGCAATTTGCAGCAATACGAAAATAGACCACACTTCGAGCATCATAAGCTGGTTTTTGAGTGTCATTAAGAAAATAATGCTGGTCTCTAAACATACCCAGAGATGAGAGACTTCACAATATTAACAAAAAAGTTTCTTAGGTAACAAAGACTAACCTTCAAAGCATTTTCAAAAAGTGAATTTTTCAGAAAACTCATGCTTATTTTAATCATTGCCAGCTGTGAATGTTAGAAGATCGTATGGGAAATCGCGGCGACTATGTGGAATGACTATTAGTCCCTTAAAATGTACATTAATTAAGCTTTTAATTTTTATATTTTGAAATTAAAAAATAAACATAAGTTAGTTTTAGTTGACTAAACCTTTGTGACAGAACTTAAGAACTATGTACATAAGTAATATGAAGTGCAAACATTCTTATTCATATATTTGTTTGTTTGTGATAACATCTGAGTGCAAACAAACCGAGAATCTAGCCACCAGTTAGATAAATAAGTGGAATAACTAGTTTAGTGTGCCATGTGATAAAAAAAACATCAATTAAAACCACACAACAAGATTATTGGTTGAAACTACTTGAAACTTATTTTCTTATTCATATGTATTATTAGTTTCTTTGTGATTAAAATTTTATTGTTATTATTTCCTTTCAGCACCAACCTTTAATTGTTTCTGTTTAGCCCATTGGTTGACTGGTAGAGAATGCCTTAAGGCATTAAGTCAGAGATTTATACCAACTTTGTGTATTGTGCAATAAAGTTTAAATAAATATATAAACATATTAAGTATCATTAAAACTTTGAGCAAAAATATACTTTAAATGGATACATGGGACATTTTTATATCTCACTAATCTGTTTCCATGATTTTTTTTTAAATTTGGTAGCCAGTTTTTTGTCATTTTATTTTATTTATTTATTTTTTAACTGCAATGTTTTTTCTTGAGACGCAGATCAAATGCAAACCCATTATTGATATTTAAAAAAAAACAAAAAATCTAAAATTAACTTTACCCTAAATCTTTCAGCCTTATTATGGTACTGAGAATCCTTACAGAATTTCAATCCATACTTCTATTCTAATATTATAAAATGCTAGGGTGTCTGTATGTTGGTTAGTTTTATAGCTGTTCTAATTTTGAAAAAAATTGGTATGGCGATATCTAGAACCCTCAGGAAGGAAATAGGATAAGTATCATGAGCAAAACATAGACCTTATATAATAATAATGAAAATCCTAACCATAATTGCAGGCCAAAACCAAAGACTTTACTTACCAAACATTAGCCCTGCATTCCTAAAGGCATCAGGCATAGCTAATATGCCTGTACCAATGTTTCCTTTCAGTAGATGAATCATTGTGTCGAAATTAGACGTTGGGTGTTCCAGGTTCCTTTCCAATGCCGGATCGTAGATGGTATTGGTCTTTTGATCCTTAGTGGCCACTGCTGCAGTCACTAGCTCCACCGCTTGAGCTTGGATTTCAGCATTCTCAATACAAATATTGGGTCCCAAAAGAAGAGGTTGCTTTTCGTCACTCATAATTAACACGAACTATTGTGTACTTTAACGACAAAATTCCATGGGTAGATAGTAATATAATATGATGGTTGATAAAGTACGTGAGATTCTGAAGTAATAATTAACTGATACCGATTCAGTACACGAGAAACTACTTCGTAAGTTATCAAATGCGAAAATCGTGGAATAGAACGTAGGGTACGAATTGTTGGATTTGCTTAGCGTACGAATTGTAGAGACGAGAGCGATAACGTCAGCTCGCGTCGACTTTTCAAGTCACAGTCAATAATGCATAGTTGGTTTGAGAAATTATTGATAAGATAATGTAATGGTCATCTTCAAATCAATTGGATTTTTGTTATGCGCGGCCTACTGCACGACAGCAGCAAGGTCGAACTCTTGACAGATTTCACATCTCTATCTAGAGACAGTAGTAAGACAAGGACCGCCTTGTATTGTTTAGTTGAAAATAAAACAAAATCAAACAAGGTGACGTTTAAGACTGTGACTCGAATAGTCGCATATTTTATAAAGTCCTAAATGTACTAACTACCTTTAAATTTATAAACCATTTTTTGTTATTATATGGATATGCTATGCAAACTTGTATATAAAACTGTACCTGTAAATCTATTTTCAATTTGCTATTTACTGGGCCATGCAATTAATTGTTGGGCAGGAAAACTGTTTTATTTTTATGGCCTGCAGCCCTGTATATCTCTGTCATAATACCACACAATACGGTCCTCTTATTTTGACAGTACGTGATATGACAATGATTAAATTGGCAAATGTCACACGGAATGGGATTGGATTGGATTGGATTATTTATAATCTTAAATCCATGAGAATTTAAAGTTTTTTTGATTTGGATATCAATCAGTATTATGGGGAACGCAGGTAGTAATCAACATAAGGAGTGGCACAAAGACGCCGCCTCAAAGCCATCAGGAGCAGGTCCATCTTCTCCGACCAGAGAAGGTGAAGCTTTTACATTTGACAAAAAGGTAGATGACGATCGTACTGGGCGAGATGACGACAATAACATAGAGGATGGCGCTCCTTATTATACGAAGGCCGTGCCCGAAAGCGACGAAGAATTTGGTGTTATGCGCGAGCGGTCGGGCACGTTGACAGATAGTGGTAAAACTACTGAAGAATCCAAAGTACTTCCTACTGTATTTAGATGGGAGGGAGGTGGTAAGCAGGTGAGCTATTTTATCTTCCAGGTATAAATTTATTTCTTCAATGGCGAATTGTCTAAGCTCTTTAATAACAACCATTTTTCTTGTAGGTTTTTATTAGTGGAACATTCACAGACTGGAAAACTATTCCCATGGTTAAGAGTCATGGAGATTTTGTGACTATTATAGACTTGCCGGAAGGAGAACACCAGTACAAATATTTTGTGGATGGAGAGTGGCGAAATGATCCTCAAGTGGTATGATTTGCAATTGGTATTATTAATATACCATTTTTTTTCTCAAAATTAGTCATTTACAATTGAAATGCTCAATATTACAATTTTTTTATGAAAACTTACTCAAGATACAATGCTAATCATGGGAGAGCGGGGTCTCCTGACACAGGTATTGTTATACTTAAAAGGAGACCTCAACCTTCAGCTATGTAAGAAAGAAAAATAATAAACATCTTTATCTTTATCTTTAATGTAATGTCTATTTGCTTTACAATTCATTTTAGTAAAAGGTACTTAATAATTTCAGAAATTAGTTGATAATGGAATGGGATCCAAAAATAACTTGGTTAAAGTGAAACTGTCTGATTTTGAGGTATTCCAAGCACTTGCTAAAGACAGTGAGGGAATACTCAGTAGTGCTCAGACAGAGTATTCGCAGGTAATCATCAAATATTTATTTACATATGAATCTTATGATTTACGATTAAAGAGCTGACTTACTAAAATGTCTGTTTCAGGAAATCCCGCAGTCTAAGCCTTGGGAAAAAGTTTCAGGCCCACCAATATTACCTCCGCATCTCCTACAAGTCATATTAAATAAGGATACACCACTTTCTGTAAGTTGCCGTTTTTTTCTAATTTGTTATTAGATTTGGTGATTCCATAAACGGTTTGTATGCCTAGTGATGGGTCTGACCCAAATTTTCATGGTTTTTTTTTAGTTCTTTATTTTGGTTTCAATAATGTTATAAAAAGACGAACTTTGTATTTTTTTGTAAAACTGCGAGACTATAGTGGAAGAGGGTTTAAAAATCTCTCAGTTTCTGGTAAATTCAGTATAACTCACATGATAGAGTGCATGAGAGCAAGGGAGTGAAATTATAAACAGAAAAACCCTTTTACAAGCTATTGCACTGTAGTCAATTAGATAACTATTGTTTCCTAAAAATCTATTACTAACAAAGTAAAAAACTTACAATTTGATATGTACAAAATTTATTTGTTATGTGCCAATTGTTTTTAAAATGAAACTTCTCATTTTCTAGTGTGAACCCACCCTGCTTCCAGAGCCGAATCATGTTATGTTGAATCATCTATATGCCTTGTCAATCAAAGATGGTGTCATGGTATTATCAGCTACACATCGGTATAGGAAGAAATATGTTACTACTCTCCTATACAAACCAATTTAACTATATGAAAAGTAGAAACCTTAACCACTACGGTTAAAGGTCATTATGATTGTTATTTAGATTTTAAATATAAAATTAAACAATGTACCTATCTATTTACAAAACAATAATTCTCTGCAGCCATTCATTTTGTGACTAAACTATTAGCTACTTATTTCATGTAATAAAGCTCTTTATCCTAGTATAGTCAACAACATAAATATGTGATCATTTATGTAACTTGTTGCTTTCAATTGTTTCACAATTTTGTATATTTCAAACATGACGTTAAAGTGACAAGGTACATAAATGATCACTTATTTATGCTGTTAACTGTACCTACTATTCATGAATTGCATTGAGATTGTAAATTCTATCCACTTTAGCAATGCCATTGAATATAAATAAACGGTAAAAGTTAATAATGTTGATGAATATTTATTTTAAGCTCTAAACAAGGAACTGCAGGGCTCGTTTTGTATTACCATTGGTTAAAAAACTATTTTAAGGTATCCTTATTTTCTCTTTATGTAAGCAAATGATTTCCTAATTTACAAATTACAAAACAAGTAACTTAACGCTACAACTCAAAATTTCAGCTTGATAACGCTGATAATTTAAGCCGCTTCCTGGATGACTAACACGGTAGTTTTTTCTCGCTTGTTTCTCAGTGTGTCTTTTTCATTAGGGAATAGATAGAGGAAGACTTACTGTTACTGTACGACAAAGAAGATGTCTTCTTCTTATAGGCAAGCTGTGTCCCAAACAAAAAGTGGAGACTTTTTGGTACGGAAGAAAGTACTTTGCGCCGGTGCGGCATGCGTAGTGTATCGAAAAATCAGTCACGAAAGTAGAATGTATACCTGGGCCACATTACGAGATTAGGAAAAGATTCGTGTTTGCTTACTTAAAGAAAGAATGTAACGCCAACTCGAATAGGTAATTAGCAATCCCCGTAGATGTGACCCCAGCAATGCGCATCTTAAGGGCCCCATATACGGTACGATTCGTCTGTACGATCGATCTGATGAAAATCGCAACGATTGATCACATCAAAAATGACGCCCATACACGAAACGATTGATCGTAACGATCGATCATTTACTGGGGCTCTACTTTGAAATCTGTAATTCGAACTTCGGATCGCCCTGTCATTTTCTTGCAAAGTTACGCGTCGAGAGCAAAAGAGATAGCAATAGACGAAGTTCGAATTACGGATTTCAAAGTAGAGCATCTGGTTTGAAACTGGAGGATAAAAGACGTGTGTCAGACTGAGACAAAATCGAATCGTTGATCGTAAAGAGCCAAACACTGTCGATTCATTGTTACGATATTCATGATTGCATGGGTTTTTGTTGCGATTTCCGACATCGTCTTCGATGAAGTAAATCGTTAAAGATCTTGACATACACTATCGATTCGTCGTTTCGATCGGTCTGGAGCGACGAATCGTACAGACAAATCGTACCGTGTATGGGGCCCTCGAGGGCACATACGCACGTTTCTGAAAACGTACGTTTCTGTTCACACTGCGGTGCGGCTGCCAGTGTGAATAGAAACAACGTACAGTCAAAGACTTAAAGGGTAAGTATTGGGTCAGTTTGTATGCAGAATAATTATTGTCATATTTTTTTTCAGCGGCCTCAGATGATTTTTACGTAGTTATTTAGAGGATCTAATAAATATATAATATATATATATATATATATATATGATACAGGGTGATAAAACAGAAACATTTAGTTTTTGGATTGATTGATACTTGGACATGCTAAAAGCAAACAATAAAGTAAACAAATTCAAGAATACCCTTAAAAGCTATAATTGTGAGTACCTTATTAATGAACCAACTAGAACAAAGGGACAGAGTGCAACTTGTATAGATAATTTTATAGTTAACTTTAGCACACAAAATTGTAAAGCCCGAGTCCTTAATACTAAGTTATCTGACCATAATGCTATACTTATTAGAATTGCAACAACTAACCCGAAACTGACTCAGAAAACCCCATTGTATGTAAGAAATATGTCTAACCATAATTATAATTATTTTTACCACTTAATTTGTAATGACGAGAGATTGCTCGATGAAATTTTGCTTAATAAGGACCCTAATGCTAAAACGGAATCTTTTCTGCATGGGATCCTACACTACTTTAATGTAGCATTCCCTGAAAGAAATATGTCTTTCCCAAGAACCAAAAAAACCAAATGGTATTCAAAAGGAATAGAAGTATCTAAAAATAATCTACAGAAATTATTGTTAATTCAGGATTTAGCTCCATGTGATAAATTAACTGCTAAAATTAAACTATATAAAAAGATATATAAAAAAGTATTAAATACTGCAAAGAAAATTAGTTACTCGGACAGAATAAATAAAGCAAAAAATAAATCTAAGGAATGTTGGAATATAATAAAGGAACAAACAAATAAACATACTACAAAGCGAAACTTGAACATTGAAAAACTACGTGACGAAAATGGGCGCACTATAATCGATAATCAAGAAATTGCTGAAACTCTAAACATATTTTTCTCAACCGTAGCAAAAAGAATAGCAAATAATCCTCAGACTGACTTGTGTAAATGTAAGAACCTACTTCTTAATTCTGAAAAACAAATAAAAAATCAAATACATTTTCCGCCACTGACCTTAAATGAATTAAGAAACAAAATTAAAACTCTGAAAAACAAATACTCCAAAGACATTTATAACTTGAATTCCGACTTTATCAAAAAAATAACTCTAGAAAATAATTACATTTTAGAATTAATGCTTAATTTAGTAAATTGTTGTCTTAGACAAGGAACATTTCCGTCTTGCCTTAAACTAGGAAAAGTAATTCCGATTCATAAGAAAAATCAGAAAGATGACCCAAATAATTATAGACCTATTTGTATTCTTCCCGCAATATCAAAAATATTAGAGACAATCATTAAGGACAAAATATTAGAGCACTTCGAAATGAATGAAATTTTCAACAAAAATCAGTTTGGTTTTAGGAAAAACAAATGTACCACAATGGCACTTAGCGCTGTAACTGAATTTGTCTTAAAGGCTATGGATGACTCACAAAAGTGCGCTAGCTTATTTTGCGACCTATCAAAGGCCTTCGACTGCTTAAGACATGATGTACTCTTGGAAAAGCTAAAACACTATGGGTTTAGCGGTGTTGAACTTAACTTAATCAAAAGCTACCTTGAAAATAGAACGCAAATAGTCAGTGTAAATGAAGTTAAATCTCACGAGGTCCAACTAAATGTTGGTGTGCCTCAGGGGTCTATACTAGGTCCTGTACTGTTTTTGATTTACATCAACGATCTGCCAGCTTGCTTACCACAAAATTCACTCGTAACACTATTTGCCGATGACACTCACGTGGGAATCAAAGGCACTAACCTACCTGACACAAAAGATAAAATAAAAAAGGCTATGTTTACACTAAAAAACTGGTTTAACGCAAACGGTATAATGCTCAACACGGAAAAAACTACACTAATACATTATACAATGAAACATAAAAATGAAATTGACGGCATAGATGACATAGGAATAACTAATAAAACAAATACGACATTTTTAGGTTATGAAATTGACAATAATATTAGCCATAAATTACACATTGAAAAAATCTGTAAAAAAATTGCAAGCGGTAACTATGCTCTTATTAAACTAAAACCACTAATTAATAAAAAATCTTTGACTATGACTTACTTTGCCTACATACATGCAAATATAAACTACGCAATAAATATCTGGGGAAATGGATCAGACATACAAAAAGTGCTAAAACTACAAAAACGGTCAATCAGAATAATGCATAATTTACGCAGGTACGAATCCGCCAGGAAATACTTCAAAAAGGATGGAATTATGACAGTTATTTCATTGTACATATTTAACAGCTTAGTAGAAATCCATACACAAAAAGATATTATGAAAACAAGGAAAGACGTCCACAAATTTAACACACGAAATAAACATATGTTATGCATACCTAAAACGAGAACTAAGAAATATTATAAACAAGGGATTCCACTTAAAATTAATATGTACAATTTACTGCCCTTTAAGGTAACTGAGTTGTCACTTAATGATTTTAAAAAGAAAATGAAAGTATTTTGTCAACAAAACCCATTTTACTCCATCAACGAATACATGGATCTACTTAGAAGTAAATGTTTATTAGAGCTATAAATGTTATAAGTAATATAGATGCATGTTACTATTAAGGGAAATATGTACCAACCTGACTTGCTAAATGTAATGTATTGTTACTTGGCCAATAAAAATTATTATTATTATTATTATTAATGCAGATTAGTGTAAACTATTTAAAAAGATTTTTGTGTTATAAAAGATCTTTGAAGTAGCCAATGGTCGTGCTAACTAACATCTGTAGGTATACTCCGTTTGAAAATCAAATGCTATAAATAATTCCATAATTCATTTGCTAAAATAAACTACCTATATTGTGCGGCATTGGACAAATAAAAGATTTCCTACCTAAAAGGTACCTACTTATAGTAAAAAAGTACCAAAGAAATTTTCAAAAATTTAAATTATACATTGCGAGTTTTTTTGTATGAATATAGTATGTTTTCATTTGTAACGAATTCATGGGACGAATGGCAACTCATAATTAATTTAGATCCATCTTTAAGGGCGGACCTAGAATTCGGTTCTTGGGGAGATGCAGGTTCTCAAAATAAAGCCTGAACCACTAGATTTTTAGTATTAGCATAAATTTATGTCCATGCTACAGGGCATGTCTATCAGTCCGGCCGTCGGTCTTACATAACCTACTTATGTATGACTCACACTTATACCTAGGTACTGATTAGATTCACTTGGAACCAACCGACTAAGAAGTCGATTTTGACGATTATAAGTACCTAATCATCGGATTGATTTGAAATTTTACATGCTTGGGCGATTTTGATGAAAATACAATGATATGGTACTATCAAGTTGGTATGATCGCCATTAGGAGCTCCTCAATGGTTAATAGCAGATCATTCGAGTGAAGATTCGTTTAACTCGTATTTAACGGCGAGTTAACCCTTTGAACGCCTAGAACACCTAAAGGTGTCCTGTAGTGTCGTGTCTACCCATCGAAATATAATAAGTATGGAAGAGTAACGTCTAACAAAAACGACTGACAAATCCGCTCCAAAACGCCCACTTTTTGAAATGAAAAGATCTTATGTACTTATCGAGTGGTTTCAATAATCAACTAAATATTAATTGAGTTAAGGTATGAAGTCATTTATGTCAGATGCTGGTATAACGTTAGAGTAAACAGTAATTTCAGTAAGGTTTTATACCGTTTGAAAGACAAAAATCTGCAATTGGTTACAAGCTCTCTGACACAAGATTTCCATTTGTCAATTTTTTTTTTCATAAGGGTTATTTGAACGCGGCCATGTCTTTCAACATTTGACGTGGATGGTTTAATACAAAAACAACACAGTAATTGAACAACGAATTTTATTAATATTTTTTTATATGATTGAATGATTGTTCCCCTTGAATCATTTAACATACTTATGTTACACTATTTTAACCTCCTGAGGGTTCTTGTACTAAAAATAGTACAAAATACTGCCATTGAAATAAAGATCTAGTGCAAAGGAAGTAACGTAAAATTTCTTTTGTTTTTAGAACTCGCGATCAAATAAGAAAATTGACTTTATTTCATTCGCAGTAGATTCATATTCCATTGACAAATTTCGTTGTATGGTGGGTCTTAGGAGGATAAAGTTGTAAAATAGTATATCAGAAGATAAAATATTATGTTGTAAGAGTAGTCAGCGTCAAATAGTCTTTAGCATCTAAAGTGCCAAATATATTGCAACCCCTTTTTAGGGTTCCGTAGCCAAATGGCAAAAAACGGAACCCTTATAGATTCGTCATGTCTGTCCGTCCGTATGTCACAGCCACTTTTTTCCGTAACTATAAGAGCTATACTATGGAAACTTTGTAAGTAGATGTATTCGGTGAACCGCATTAAGATTTTCATACAAAAATAGAAAAAAAACAATAAATTTTTGGAGTTCCCCATACTTAGAACTGAAACTCATTTTTTTTTATCAAACCCATCCGTGTGGGGTATCTATGGATAGGTCTTCAAAAATGATATTGACGTTTTTAATATATATTTTTTTCTAAACTGAATAGTTTGCGCGAGAGACGCTTCCAAAGTGGAAAAATGTGTGTCCCCCCCCCCCGTAACTTCTAAAATAAGGGAATGATAAATGTAAAAATAATATATGATGTACATTACCATGCAAACTTCCACCGAAAATTGGTTTGAACGAGATCTAGTAAGTAGTTTTTTTTTAATACGTCATAAATATTAAACCGCAATTTACCTTTCACGGAACCCTTCATGGGCGAGTCCGACTCGCACTTGGCCGCTTTTTTTATTCTTATAGGCATAAAGATACGTGACAGTATAACCTATATATAGGTATATAGTCGCTTTGGATGGTACGTACAGCCTATTTGATGCTGCCGAAAAAATATGACAAAAATTAACTAATAATCCGATTCTTCCGTTTCGCAATTCGCGACGAACTGCATCCACCCAAGCTAGACGGCGTTCTTCATTTTTTGGAAAACTTAAAAAGGTCATATTTCGTTTTTTTTTATTATGTACATAAACTAACGATAGTAAAGATGACATAAAATTTAATTTCCTTTTCATTCGAAGTAGTTGCTTGTAATTCACATTTTTCAAAGATATATTGCATAACATCGGCCATGACATTTTGGTATGGAATATTAAAAATTCAATAACTTACTAATGAAAATAAATATCGCTTTGTTTTGCATCTGTGTGGGTCCTGCACCAATTTACAATGCAACTTGGCATGGTTGCAGCGTCATTTAAATCCGGTAATCATTAATATCGATTTTTTCTTTTGTGATTGTAAACAACTGTTTGACACTACGTCAGAAAGTCGACTGATAGACAGTTCGGCACTCATTAATAGCTCCACCCCCGCCGGCACTAAGTCAGTGGGGCAGATTTTGAGCGTCGATTACTCTTCCATACTTATTATATTTCGATGTGTCTACCACGCCATCGACGCTTATAGTCGACGACGTCGTTTGACGGCGCGCTAGCCTAGTTGGTAGTGACCCTGCCTACGAAGCTAGCGGTCCTGGGTTCAAATCCCGGTAAGGGCAGATATTTGTGTGATGAGCACGAGTATTTGTTTTTGAGTCTCGGATGTTTTCTATGTATTTAAGTATTTATTTCTCTATATATGTATTTATATCGTTGTCTAGTACCCATAGTACAAGCCTAGAGCTTAGTTTGGGACTAGGTCAATTGGTGTGAGATTGTCCCTTGATATTTATTTATTTATTATTTATTTATAGTTGTCACAGATAGTGGAGACTGGGTACGGTTGAAGTTGAAACAAAGCGAATATCCGACAAACTAACAGCTGTAGGGTGAGGGGTGTAAGGAAAGAAATCCCTTCGTCTAGTAGGATCCATTGATAGGATCCATTAAAGGGGTCAAGTGGACTTTTTGTACATTCAAATTAATTAATGGAGTACTTAGAGTGGGCTTTATTGTATACTTAAATCCATTTGGATTCGTTTACACTTTTTAAGACGCTGGGATCCATCAATGGATTTAAATATACGATGAAGTCTACAAAGATCCATTAATGGATTAATCCATTAATGGAGGAAGTAATGGGGGTAGCGGGAAACTAATTCTACGCGTACAAAGTCGCAGCCGTCCCTAATTTGAGACTGAATTGATTGATACGAGTATGTAGGGTTGCTAACCATACTTTATAATAACGTATCCTAAGGTCGCCGTCAATAGAACTTGCTAACTATGTAAACAAAACCCAAGAACCAATTCACCATAATTACTCGATAATCACGTACTTTTAAAGATCAAGTGAGGTCTTTGCAACGATTTATACTCTAAATCATTATTTTCATATTACATTTACAATGAAATAACTATTCATTATACGTTATTTTTAATAAAAACACGCTTGGTGAATATTTGAGGTTATGTGTCAAATAGTACTAATTTGTTTACATAGTTCGCAAGTTCTATTGACGGCGACCTTACGTTATTTTGCTTCATTAGGTATACTTTATACTTTTGAATAAAAATAAAGTATCGAAAATACTTTACTTCTGACTTATTCGTGGAATGGATCGAAATTGACGACCGGAACGCAGAATCAAGACTTGCGAAATTTTTGAACGTGCGTGAAGTTTCATTACAGTACAGTGTGCTAAAAGCACAAAAGTATGTTTTCAAATAAATAAATAAATTTGAAGAATACTTTTTCATTTGGAAATACTTTTATTTTATACTCGTCAGATAGGTATATACGTTATTTTCTTTAAAAATGTATGCCCTCAAATGTTTGACATTTTATTCAACCCTCAATGGCATAATGTTGATGGTATGAGCGATCAAGGCAAAATTGTTGCAACCGTAGCCAGTCTACCCTACAGTGCAAAATAGACCAGAGTATTTGTGACGTAAGGTTGAAATAAGCTGTGGTTTTCAGCTGTAATTGGCGTGTGAGGACCTAGTGAGGACTACTTTTGTATCAAGTCAATGGCAGCGAAATGGTTTAAAATAAAAAGCACATGTCCCTATTTATGTTATTTTTTTTACATTATATTATACAAGACTACGTTACACGGGGTTTAAGGTCACAATATTATTGCTTCTGTTATTTAATTACTACTCACAAAGAAAAATCGTAATTGAGTACTTATTTATATTTATACATACACTTGTATACAACTTGAGACTCTAATACTGGCACTTCTTTGAACATAATATAATTCAATACCATGGTAATTAACCAATTTGTATGGCTAATAAATAACTATACTTAACTAATTTTCTAACTATTCGAGGATTCATTGGCTTCGAGATTTTACATAACATAATCAATCAATAATATAATGAAATATATTACCCATAATAGCATTTGAACTTTTTCAATAAAAAAAATGGTAATTGTGTCATATAGAAGTAAAATGAGATCATACTGACTGACTTCTATATGACTCAATTGATAACAAAAATGCTTTCAATGCATGAGATTATTATGAAATGATATATCATATTTATAAGTAGGAACATAACATGGAGGGTAAAACACCCACATCGGCATCCAAATTACCCAGTTATTAGCACCTTGTGATTGTAGGATTATCAAATTTAGGGCCGATTTCACAAATGAAATTAAACGCGATCAAATTTTTGAACTAGGTTTAAGACGCTAAAATGACAGTTTTCGTATGAATCTGACGTTCACTAACCAGAGTTAGAAATTGATCGCGTTTAATTTCATTGGTGAAATCGGCCCTTGCTAACCTGAAATAAAGTTTATGGTTCCAATAATCGGTACGGTTCCAAGGACACTAACTGAACAAAAAATAAACATCAATCATTCTGATAGCACTTCGTGTAGTGGCATGTTTTCTTTAGAAACTTCACTAGTTAAGCTAACATTACTGACTGGATTTTTGAAATACATCCCCACTGCCACACTGACTAGAAAAATCGATACCACAGTGCCCCATGTTATTAAAATCTTAAAGAGAATATAACAAACTACGGCAGTTATCACGAGCTCTAAAGCACTTGCATATGTTTTTAATATTGAATTGAGATTCTTTAAAAAGAAACTAGTCACTATGCCGACTACTGCACTATTAACAATAATTAGTATCACAATAATATTTTTCAAAGATTCGAAATCGTCAAACACTGTCCCCAGTTCACCTTTAAACATTAAGATGAAAAAATTACATACAACAGAATCGAGGTACATGAAGACATTTTGTAAAAATATGTCCACACTCGAGCCCTGTGTTTTAAGAAGATACTCGTTGTATGTGCCAGCTAAGCATGAGCAGAAGTTTTGGAAATTGATGGAGAGGAAATAAATGTTGAAAACTTGCGACCACAGGTCAGAGTCGTTTTTTGATTGGACTGAGGCGGCATCAAAGTTCTTGATCATACAGCCCAGGGTGAGGATGCCGAGAGAGATCCATTGCATTTTCGTCAACTTTCTTTTGAACAAACACTGAAACAATGGGAATATAGGTTAAGGTGAGGCGGGGCTATTGCATCTGCGGGGCTATTGTAACTTTTCATACTAAAACGTGTTCTACTTTTAAAATTAGTATGAAAAGTTACAATAGCTCCGCCTCACCTTGTAGGTTGTGGCGGGCTCTTTTCCGCAACTCAATGATTTCAATCTGTGCGCCTATTTTGGGTAGCAACAGCGTAACAATGGGAATAATTATTTAACCCTTAATCAAATATTGGGAAACTATTTCTAAATTAATTTTATAGTTATCATTTTTTTCTGTTCTTTGTTTGGCTCTTAATAAAGTTAATATTCCTTTATCTTCTAAAAACTGTCCCGTTTGATTAAGGGTTAAAGTAAAATATATGTTCTTAACCCATCAAGAACACCTAAGAACTTAATTATTACTTCACAGACTAGATATTGCTGTATAAACATTCTTACTTAATTAAACCTTATGAATTCATCATCATCATAGCTTCTCGCCTGTCTCCCAATAGGGTAGGCAGAGACTATGGAACGCCAAGTGCACCGGTCTAAACTTACAACTTTCGCTTCCTCTACATTCATCAGTCTTTTCATGCATGTACGTCGGTTTCGGGTGCTTTTGATTTGGCCCTTATTCAGTACATCGCGAATCTGATCACCGTACAGTCGACCAATGTGATTCCTAGGCCACTATTGACTTTGTCAATGTGACGTTGTAAACCAAATCATAAGAAGTCTGTAAAGTTTGGTTGTCAACGTCACTTTAACATAGTCCAAAGTGGCCTAGAAATCAAATTGGTTGACTGTACGTCCGTCTAGGACGTCCCCTACCGACATCTCCGCTCACTCTCGCCCGCCATATCTCTTTCATAACTCTTCTTTCATCCATCCTTTCTAAATGACCAAACCATCTTAGCATACCCTTTTCAATTTTAGTCACTACATCTTCTTTCAATCCACATCGTTCTCGGATCTCGCTATTTCTTACTCTATCTATCATCCTAACTCCACACATACGTCTCAAAGCTCTCATCTCAACTGCATTAATCCTGCTTTCGTTCTTCTTCTGCCATACCCAGGATCCACTACCTTATGAATTATATATCTGTAAATGATATTAATATTATATTATAAGTACCTGAAAAAGTATAGCTGTGAGTACAACCCTGAACTGAAGAAGGATATAGTACGAGGTTGGGTCATAGTGTGACAAATTGATAAATGCCAAGTTGTTGTAGAAACAGTATAACAAGGATGGTATGAAGTACAGGAGCAGCAACTTGTAGTTTATGGCAACTGCTCTGAATATGTGTGGTTTCTCGCTGGAACAAACATCAAAATAACTGTAATCCAATCATACATTACACCAAGTTGTCAGCCACCTTCTACAAAGAAAGTCAGAATTAAAAGAAAAATAAATGTTATCTAAGTAAATAATGTTGTGTAATGCAATAAAATGTTAGTTAAGTTAAAACTTACAATGATTATGTTTTAAAATTATAGTTAAGTAAGTTAGTACCTAAGATTGTAATGCCCTTGCAGGGTTCACATTATAACTGTGCTTGTTCGAAGACCTTATCACTATGTGAATGCAATAAACTATTATGAATTATGAAAACATGTCCATGTTTAACAAATAAGATTTTTGGGCAAATTATGCAAGAAAAGTTTCTCAGTCTAATTTAAATAGGTACTGAAATAATTAAATTCACTTACAGCACTCTTGAACACGTCATGGATAATTACATGAAAAGGACATTTAGGAAGGTTACATGCAATTTACACTTAATCATAAAATCTTAAATCTACTCTTTACATACTGCAAAAATAAGTTAAGGCCGGTTCAGACGTACAACATTTGAACTACAAAATGGCAGTTCGAGGGCAGTTCTGATGCAGTTAACGTAACTGCATCAAAACTGCATTACAACCGTACAGTTCGCTTGCAGTTGGCTATCTGCACGGTTGTTTTGCAGGTTTGATGCAGTTACGTCAACTGCATCAGAACTGCAATACAATTAGATTGCCGTAGTACTGCAGTTGCTCCAACTGCAATAGAACTGCATTACAATCATGCAGCTAGCTTGCAGTCGGTGTGCGGTCAACAGGATTGCACGCCAACTCCAAGCGGACTTCACGGTTGTAATGCAGTTTTGATGCAGTTACGTCAACTGCATCAGAACTGCAGTCGAACTGCCATTTTGCAGTCTGTCTGTACCAGCCCTACGGTAAGGTCGGTAAGACGAAAGCGAGCTATCGAGTCGAAATTAACAATGTGGTCAACGATTTTCGAACCGTGAAGATGCCGTCGATCGACGCGTTCAAACAGCACGTTTTGGAGAAACCTCAGACAGAGTGGAAAAAGTGTTTAAAAAATTTGGTTTCAACGTAGGTAGGTATGCAAAAGTGCATCGATCATCTTCATCACGGATAATTTTTCGAAAAACAATAAAACTATAGTTAGTCATATACATTTGTTTATTTTTCTATTTTGGTTACATAAGTAGCAGCCCTCGTACTAAAGACTGTACACGATAAAATCCAGCCATGCATGCTCTGGTGTATTTTTTTAATGAATGCTAGTTTTCAAGCAGAACTTTTTTTGTAATAGTCAGTGGTTATGAAACTACATAATAAAATGTTAGAGCGTCTGTGACTTAGACCATTATATAATCCACAGTACCAATATTTCTTGTACACGGTCTTCTGACAGCCTTTACCAAATTCTCCTGATATCAAAAAGTATTTTTTTGGTAAGACGACATTGTAATGTGCGTAAAACAGCTTGTAAAAATATAAATACAGTTGTGACATTGTAGCAGGAAGCGAGTGACGATTTACAAAAGCAAATGCACGAGTTACAGTGAAAAATACCGAAACCGCTATAGGTGTGCCTCTGCCTATAATATTTGAGGAGTTCCCTTGATTACAACAGTTGGTCCAGGTATTGGTCACTCCGGGAGATCATGAAGAGCAAGTTCATACCCATCACAGAAAAGGCCAGGGTGTTTAACACATGCATCCTGCCTGTGCTCACCTACGACTGTAGGCTTCATCTTTCACCAAAGCCATAAAGGTATAGCAACAAGGAATGCGGAGGAGCATGCTGGGGGTCAGATTAAAAGACAAGTGGAGGCTCACCTACGACACCTACATACGAAGAAAAACCAAGTAGACATGTGCGCCGCGCCGGCTTTGCCGTCGATTTTACGTCGACGCGGCGTAGAAAAATATTAGCGGCGGCGTAAAATCGGCGGCGAACATGTCTAAAACCAAGGTAGTAGTAACTCTTAAATGGTGGTGGGCTGGCCACATGATGCGGTCCCAGAAAAAAAAGTGGCTAAAATTATCATCAATTGGTACCCTAGAAACAGCAAAAGAAGGAGAGGCGGACAGGTGGACAGGTGAAGTATAGGAAGGATGTTCTCCCAAAAGGTTGCCGAAGGACAACAAGGGACTGTGAGGGGCCCCCGGTCCGAAAGGCCGTGAGCACAGGAGGAAACTAATATTTATTTAATTTTTAATAACAGTGACAGGAAAGGGCCTTTCTGATGAATTTCCCATGGGTCTCAGTTGGTATAGTTACGCCACTGCCTATGTCCAAGAGATGATGGTGGAGGATGCTGATGTCAGCAAACATTTACTTAAAACTAGATTAAGAAACAGAAAAATCTGAGAATAAAGGTTATTTTATTAACCGACAAAAAAAAACGGAGGAGGTTCTCAAGTCGACGCATATATTTTTTTTTTTTTTTTTAGTATTATGATGAGTGCCAAATCTTGGATGTTTGTTACTTCTTCATGCGGAAAGAGCTGGACAGATTCAGATGAAATTTGGAATAGGTAACACATAGGCCACCTTTTATCCCAAAAAAAAACACTTCTCGTGAAATGGAACATGAACAAAGTCCCAGGCAGAAGCTAGTTATAAATAAAGATAGTAACTATCGTTTTTAATGTACATTAAATTATGACTTATGAGTTTAATAATAAATATATCTAAGTTTGTAATCTATATATTTATGACTTTACAGTTTTCTTTCATTATTATGAAGCTTTAACTAGAATGATAATAAAACCGTTTTGGGATTTAATCAAATAATTTTAGGAGTAGGAGTTGAATTATAATGTTAATATCGACTCCATACATAGCTCGCTTTCATCTTACCGTGCCATGAAAACTCCAAAGCCTGGTCATAATAAAGTAAAGCATATTATAAGTTTCAGGTTTAAGTGTTCTCAGGGGAAAAGAAGACCAGGGCGCCCCCGTATCACCTGGAGGTGATCAGTCGAAAAGGATCGAGTGAAATGGAATTCCCTTCTACGAGCCCTATGTCCCTGCTGAGGGATGAATGGATTTCATCAGCATCATCATATTACAAGTTTAATTTTGCGGTCTGTTACCTCAGGGAGTAGAAAAAACTAAAATCAGTCAAGTGCAAGTTGGACTTCCACATTATTATTAGTGTTATTCTTTACAGTTTGCACTATTATAACATTAAGCTTTTCTGGATGATTGACTGTACTGTGTTTGAGATGAAGAAATATTTACAAATTATAGGTATCTTGTATATGGGGTCCCCTTTATTATTTTGCTTATTCTTATTTAAGTTCAGAAATGCACTATTAGACATATTATGTAAAATTATCAACCAGCTAACAATTAGTTTAAAATTTAAAAGGTACAGCTTTTTAAAGGTACCACAGATGCATTGACGTGTGGATGGACAGCATAGGTTTAGTAGAGTCCCCTTTGGCACACTCTGGGTACGGAACCCTAAAACGCAACTACTATTACATATTTTTCCTGTACCAATAACTGTTAAGGAAGTTCTGCCCGTTACGTATATTTTAAAATAAATTAAGAGACACTTACTTTCTTCTTATGGAATACAAAGTAGCAGAAGCAACGAGTTTAAGGAGCTCTGATAGGAATACCACTAGAGTCGTGTTGTACGCATATCCACCGCTTGCAGTCTTGGATGCCGTCACAAACACTCCTGAGAATTAAAAAAACTTATTGTATAAACCAAACTCAATTGTCTATTGTTTTGCCGTAGGTACCTACACCGCTATAAGAGTAACAGGAAAAAAATAATAGCCTGATAAGAAAGACTTATTTTTCGCAGGAACTATGGTATGGAACAAATTGATAATGCAAAAAAACGAACCTTGAAATACGAACAGTATTATGTATAAGGAAAAAGTTATAAACCCTTCCTTATTGGGAAATAATTTCTGAAATTCTTTCATTTTTATATGTCCATCACTCTTCGTAAGCTCACTATAACTAGAGAAATTGAACGATACAAAACATCGAAACGAAATGCGAAACAAACCACTATCACAGATTATAAGAGTATTACTTACTACTATTACTAACAATACTAACTGTCAAACACCGCACAATAGTACCACCAATTGTCAATTAGGTTCGTGTTGTCAATTGAAGTGTTCCGAATTGAGCCATAAGCCTATTGAAATCTGTGGCCATACCCATAATAATATAATCTGATCAACCGTTTTACCATTTTTGATGATGAGATTGATGAGATAGGTCAGTTCAGTTATTTATTGGTAAATATAATTTACACATTAACAACATTTAAATACCTAAAATATACATAATAATATATTTTTACTTTTTAGTAATTTCACTTGCTGTCTTACGCAAATTAAATAGAGTCTGTCTAATGAAAGATGAACCTGAGAAAAAGCGGCAAATTCAAAAAATCTTCATATGGTATTACCGATCAATGTAGGAATAAACGATTTTGATACTTTTCTTTTTTTGTTTATTTTGGTGGGCACAAAGGAAGAGGAAACGCGCACTTTTTCACAATACTAAGGCCCGTATTAATAAACTATAGGTACTCAAGTCTACGAATACCGCACTCAAGTGTCCGTTTATCCATATTAAGACCACACACGGTATCATATTTAAGTAAGTACAGTTTATTAGTAGAAGCCCGAGAGTCTTCCTACTTAATACGTATGGGTGGATCAACTTTTTTGTTGTTGTTAGTGTCCCGTAAGCCAGGAGACAACAGTGATAGTTTCTTAGAATTTTTTTTATAATGTATACTTCTATCACACTCAGGAGAAAAGCCATAAAAGAATGGTAGTGGACTTATATCCTTTGAAATCATAGTTTTAATGAGTGACTCAGGAAACGTCACCCTGGCACCGAACTACAAAGAAAAGTTGATTGACCCGTATAGTCAGCATTAAATAAATATATAGTGACACCCAAAGTCGCCAAACGTGTACCGAACTATTTAGCAACTTTGGGTATCACGAAGTATTTGATGCTTTGAAACTATCTATGAAAAAAAAATGCAGACCACCATAATAATGATTGCATCAGCATGCTTTCTCATTTGTGAGCTCTTTTAGTAAATAAAATCACCAATAACAAGTCATTAAGTAAAAATATTGTATTTATTATTAGGGTAAAACCGATGCTTTCTCTCAACTCTGCTAATAGGCATCTGAGTGTAGGCACTTGCTTCTTTACAATATAAAATTCGTTCACTTTATTTCTGATGGCATGGATGTCAAAACTATCTAAATTGGATACTGTGGCCTTGTGAGTTTGATTCTTTCCTGGAGTACTGAAGACACCATGGTTTACTTTTCCTTCATTCTCTTCAATGTCGAAACACTGATATCTGTAAGAAGAAAGAAGGAATGAATTAAAAAGAACACCATTTACAAATATATTGTGACACGCAGTACAGCCCCATTTTACAGTCCGACAGCTCTAAGAACATTTGGGTTTAGGTGAAATCAAATTGCATCGGTGAGGTTCGAATCGCAACGGTTTGAGAACAAGGAAGACAGGTATAACCCGAACATCTTTTCCAAGAGCTCATGAAGTGTTCATAGGTACATATTAATATGTTCATGATATCTTTTAATTAAATGTATATAAACACCTCCTTAGTGTTTTACTGAAACTAGGTATGAGTGTCAGTTATATTAATCATCTGTCTATTTAATTAATTTAATAAAATTGCGATTGTTAAGAGATTCAACATGGTATAGGTACATACAATACAACCTATGTATAGGGAAAGACAATGATTTAATTAATCTTAGTATTTACCGGTTATTGATGATAATTCTTCTAAATACTTCGTTTGACTCTGGCATAGTGAATCGTTTTGCTCCAACTCTTTCAACTGCTGAAGATTTTTCAAAACCGTTTGTTTTTCACCATCCACGTCCAGCTTATCTGAAAAGAATACATCGTTTAATTTCTTAATGGAAAAGAAATACCAATTTCAAAAGATAGGTAGGACAGAAAAGGTATATATTCTATGAAACTTTGCATTGAAGATATAGAAATAATAAGTAAGTATCAAAATTAACATGCCATACTAACCTTGTTATAACCTATGAATTCGGTCACCGTATGTAAACACTCTATTTTTTGTTTCAACAATGCTTCCCTCTTCTCTTGTTTTTCTTTATATTTGTTTATAATGGTACAAAGGATCTGTCGCACACCACTTTTGATAGTTTTACGCATGTTTAGTCTGTAAATTTCGAGAAGAAAACTTTAATTTGACAGACTCAAACCAACAACGACTTGTTTGTCAATGTCAAAACGTCATTTTAATAGTGTTGCCAGACCTGCCAGTCAAATAAAAGCCCGGTTCATCATTCATTAGACAGACTCTAACTAAAAATAAAAAATAAAAAAATAAAATATAAAATATAAATCTAAATATGAAAAGCTTTATTAAGGCCCTGTCATCCCGGCTCATAGACACCTCCGGAGATCCTAGAGCTGGTGCTTACCTCTCCCAAAGGATTGGGCTAGCTATCCAGAGAGGTAACGCAGCCAGTGTCATAGGGACCATGCCGCGAGCGGACCTGCTAGAGGGGGTGTTCTTTTTATAGTGGTGATTATTATTTACGTCTTTAATATTTGAGTAGCTTAGTTTTTATTTTAATTTAAATAAGTTTAGTTTTAACTTTTAATTGTATTATATTATACTAAAAATTAAATCTATATTATTTTATTTACAATTAAAGGTGTTTTAGTGAATGAAATTTGTGCTCACGAAACATGTGATTTGGACATAGGCTATCGAATGTCAGAGTCCCGTTTCACGAAGCTAAAAGTTACAAATTACAAGCGGAAGTCTCTTGCTAACTCCGTTTGCTAGAAAGAGAGTTCCCCTGATAAGTTTAACAAATTAACGCTAGGCCCTACTTTGAAAATCGAAGTTCGAAGTTACGTTAGCTCCATCACTTTCTCTCAATTTGGTCTCGAATGAAGAGTGACAGGGATGGAGCGAACCCGTTTCACGAAGCTACAAGTTACAAATTACAAGCGGAACTCTCTTTCTAGGAAAAGGAGTTAGAAAGAAACTTCCGCTTGTAATTTGTAACTTGTAGCTTCGTGAAACGGGCCCCTTGGGTAACCTAGGGTTAACCTAGGGTTTACGTGCAAGCGGGCCCAAGACGGTGAAGATGTTACTGAATCAGTTGACTTAGCCTTATCTTATAACGGGGTTTATTATTATTATTATTATTATTTATTTAACGGGGTTACTAGTATCCATCTAGTATCTCTTATTTAATCTATGCCTCAACTGTCACACGACTGTCACTTCTGTCACTGCATTGATTGATTTTATTATTGTATTGAAAGTTGAAAGCGAAATAAGTCCAACGCATATTGTCTACTGAAGGTGATATCTAATCAGCAATCACTGGACAAATAACATCATTAGTGTAGTTTGCCGTGCTTGTGATTAGTCAACGCATACTGTTAACCGTCAAACAGTGGGCTTATATTATAACAATGGCTGGAGAAGAGGATGACAGTACATGGTAAGTATTATACTAATTTTCCAACTGAATAATATAACTATATTGATGTTATATCTGTTAGTAGGCTGTATCTTTTTCAAGTTATAGGTAGTGTTTTAATATACATGCATTATTGACCTAAATTAGTCTTGGTGATTTACTAGAATCAGATTTGATGTCAAATATTTCAGGTTGATAGAACTGGAGTCAGCGCTATTGGATGGGTGCTCAGCTCACGAAATAAACACACTTACTAAAGGAAAGAAGATACCGGAAAGTTTACGCCCAGATGTGTGGCTTCTCTGTCTGAATTGTCAAGATGCGGGTAATCAATTATTACTATTTGATGAAGTATTTGATTTGACTAATCAAAATGAACTCAGAGATGATGTTAAGAAATTTGTCAGAAGTCTTGCAAATGATGATGATGATAAACTCTCAGTTGTATCTGATATTGAGTCTATAATTACTTTTTATTGCAAGTCCAAATCTATCCAATATTCATCAAATAATGGTTGGATTGAAATTTTATTGCCGTTGCTAAGTTTGAAATTACCCAGGTCAGACACATACAATTTGTTTGATAAGATTATTAATCTATACATTCCTAAAGGTTGCACAAAAAATGGTGTACCATTCCATATACTTCGCTTGGTTCTGCAATACCATGACCCAGAATTATGTTCATTCTTAGACACTAAGAGAATAACGCCTGAACAGTATTGCCTGCCGTGGTTGAGGTCTCTCTTTGCTGGAACATGCAGTTTGGAAGTAGTCCTCTTTATGTGGGACTTGTACTTTCAGAGGTCCGATCCATTCTTCATTTTCTTCCTTTCTCTAATTATGATCATAAACTCCAGAGAGCAACTGCTACAGATGAAAAATGAAGATAAAGCTGAAGTCATTGCAACTTTGAGTAGAATGCCTGCGGACCTAGAAGCCAATGATGTGTCTGATTTTTGTTCCTTGGCTCATTATTACTCTTTGAAAACACCTGTTTCATTCAGAGATGATGTTCTAGATGTTATTTTTTCAACAAATGGCCTTGAAATTAATTCTAAACTCTACTCTCAAGCACTTTGTCTTCCTGTTGCTGTTCATGAACTGATAGAAAGTGCCACAGTAGATGCTTCCGACACTGATAGTGTTAAATACTTTTTGGTGGACTGTAGACCTTCAGAACAATACAATGCAGGCCACTTGTCTACTGCCTTCCATTTAGATTGTAATCTAATGCTGCAGGAGCCAAATGCATTTAACACTGCTGTTCAAGGCTTACTCAATGCTCAAACACAAGCCTTAGCAGCCGGGTCACTGGCTGCAGGAGAACACCTGTGCTTTGTTGGGTCCGGCAGAACTGAAGAAGATAGCTATGCTCACATGGTAGTTGCATCATTTTTAAAAAGAAATACTAAATACGTTGCCATGTTAGATGGAGGTTTTGTGGCTATTCATGACTATTTCGGTCCCCATATGACTGATTGTCTGGAGGAGCACAATCCTGCTTCATGCTTAGTTTGTGCACCGCAAAATAACAATGATGGCGTAGAGCTGCATCAGAATGCTACGCGAGACAATGCACCAGCCATACAGCTCTTTAGCAAACTATCATCAGCAATGAAGGCAAAGAGCCAAGAAGTAAAAGGGAAACTAATAGAATATATTGTAAATCCAAATGCTACTGGTGGTAATGGAGAATGGCACGTTTCTGTTAATGACAGAAAGGAACAGAGGTACCGAAATGTTCCACCAGTGTTTAGTATTAATGATGAAGAAGATGACCCACGTTCAGACTCAAGAACTGATTCGGATTTACTGGAAGAAACCGTGGACCTAAGCGCTTTTCTCAAAGAAAATAATGTAGTCGATAATTTTATTTGTCAAGAAGTATTGCTAAATGGATACATGTATGATTCATGCCTAGTAGTTACTGAGACGCATTTAATCGTATTACGCGACATTCCAAATAAACGAGATGTATATAAAGTGTTGTCACGAAGGCCATTGTCGTCTATAGTTAAGATAACAGCCAAAAAGAGACATCCGGAATTAATTACTTTTAAGTATGGAGTACCAGAAGGCGACAACCTTCTTATCAAGGACATGGATCGTTTTCTCATTCCGAACGCTTCATTAGCTACTAAAGTAGTATCCAATCAAATAGTTCAACAGTTAGATAGCAAATAATTTTATTGGCGTAATAAATAACTTTGCAGTTTTTATGTTATTGGTAAGACTGGTCTGTCTCTTTGTATTTCGAATGTTATTTGTCTAGTATTGGTGATGGCTTGACTTACAATTAGTTCCAATTCGCGAGTTTTGACGTTTACTAATCGGTGGTTTACCATTACGCGTATGTGGCAATTTCCTGCTTTTTTGGCAGGATTGACTTCTTTGTTTTGAAGTGACGTCTTTATTCTATTGCACTTAAAAAAATAATTTAAATATACAGATAATGGTGGCAATTTTAACTCTGCACTCTACACATATAATGTGCATATTAACATAGCTATAACAACTGGGCTCGCGTGTGTTCTTGTTACCAACATTTAACACGCATTTTTCCCCTTTTAACCGTAGTCCCACTGCTATGCCCCACATGCATAGGTTTTTTTTCCCCCATAGACCCACTGCACTAGAGTGGGTCTACTGCCAAAGACAAAACTGTCTTTTACCCGTGGCCCCATAGCTGTCATGTTTTTTTGTGAAGTGGGGCATATGTAGGCAAAGTAAGAAAGTTGGCAACCATGTAACAGATCAGTGGGTCTACGGGGAAATAAACTACCTGAGGAATTACCCGTGGTCTCACTGGATTGGATTGAAAAGGATGAGTTAAAACTCTAGTGCAGTGGGTCTACAGGGAAAAAAAACCTGTGCACCCAACAGTGGGGCTTAGCAGTGGGACCACGGTTAAAAGGGGACATTTTTATGCTTTTTTTGTGATAAGGTAATATTATGTCAACAATTTTGTTTTTCATTTTTTTAAACTATTTTATGCTAATTTAATCGGCTGGCAAAGTAAATTCTATTAAATGTGATGTCGTATTAATTTTAAATAGGGACCTAGTTTAATGTTTATAATTAATCAGAATAGTTTGCAATACAGATACTTAGTAAAGTTCGTTGTTAAATTACATAAGGGTTTATTTATTGTTGCTTGGCTGGTTTACTTTCACGCTGACTATCAGCAACGCGTAAAAGCTCTGGAACGACTTATGCCTATTACTGATCGCCGTACCCAGTTCAGAATAGATGTAGAAGCAGTATCTATGCGTGTAAACAAAACGCTTAGTAGTAGGACTACAACATATTGACAGATTAGCACCGACTACCGGCAGTCAGGGTGGAAAATCAGCAATAAGGAGATCCATCACAATCAAGCATCAAGCGATAAATTTCAAGCTCTATTATCCATAAGTTCTGAATATTGTAGAATTTTACTTTTAAGCTCCATTATCCATTTGAGATGAATGCTGTCGAGTTTTACATTGGTTAAATAACAACAACGTGAGACTTAAAGTTCGGCTTTGCAACATAATAAACGTTGGAAAAAAAACAACCAATTCAATTAAATTATTTGTAATTCCAATGGTTAGCTTATACCGTATAACTACTCAACTATGGTCCTAGCCTGGAACAATAGTCCAATTTTCCTCATTACATTATTCTAAAATATGATACCTTACTGCAATTATTGCTGGGTGTATTTACTGTTTGGCCTAAAATCGATTGCTCTAAACTCTAGCTATAGCTAAAGCAATCATATTTTTAGAATAATGTGATAAGTAAAATTGGACTATTGTTGTAGGGCAGGACCATAGTTGTGTAGTTTTACGGTTTATATTTTTTTGGGTTGTCGCTTGAAGAGCCAAAGACTTGAGTCCTGGCTTTTGTTAGCAGGATATTGAAAATTACATTTGAAAGGGGCAGAGATGACAATCCCTTCCGGAGACCTGGGAATGGAGGGCCCAGGTACTGCCGGGCTCGCACCGGCTAATAACACCAACGCCCCTTGTTATGAATGAAGTTAAAAGCTCCCGCAGATACTACCCCAGCCAGTGCTGAAAAGCCGGAGGAGAAGGTCATTCCTCCGTTTATTTATCCGCGGGGTTAGAAAAAAGGGGATGGGAAGGGGGTTGCTTAACTTAGGTGAGTCGCGGAGTGGGAATCCTGACGCATGCATGCTTACAGACTACGGGCTTCCTTTATAGTTAGCATATTTAATAACCAAGACATAAACAACCTTTCCAAAGATGTGGCCGACGTCTTCTTTCGGTGAACCTACACCGCCGCCGCCGGACTTATTTATTATATTATATCTAACTATAAAGTAGGTATACTCGCGTTGTTCTAAAAGGGCCGATCTGACAGCTGTCAACACAGTTCAAAACGGGGTGCGAGTCTAGTACGGGCCTTTTAGCCGACAGAAATTTTAAGGCTGTTACAACACCAACTCTTATACCCCGATCTATCGTCGACGTCAACAGAAGTTAGCCCATGAGATTAGTCGAGGTCGACCGACGATTGATCAATCTCTACTTATTCATGCCATTGATCGATGATCGATCCATTGGTGTGGTAACACCCTTAGCGATGCGGAAATTAAAAAATCCGTGCCAAAAATTGGCCACTAATGAGACCAAAAAAGAAGCGATTACTACCGACATCCTCCAACAGGATCCCTTAAGTATTTCATAGTAATCCTACCAGTTGATCTCAAGAATTTACCTTTAAAGGGTGTATAATGTATCTTGATTTTTTAAAGTTTATTCTATGTTTTCTCTTTCACAGAATTGTGATAAAAATAAAAATTTTTGGTACTTTTATATAACTATGCTTAAATTAAGGCTTGGTGTTTATTAATCAACAGCCCCGTTTTGTGCTTACAACACTTGTAACTTCATCAAAATGAAGTCTAATTTTATTCGCACGCAAGTACAGTGCAAGCACTTAAGAAGTCTCTACGGCACTCAGTTTCAGTTAATGACGATTAAGTTTGAAATAAAAACCGGGCACGAGCATGTCTGGCCATGCTCAGTGTAGGGTTCCGAAGCCTCTTGTTTTATCTCATAAAACAACAAGTATATACTTTGTCGACGTGATTATTATGTATATTCATGCCATATTACAGCTTTCTAGAACTAAGAGTCTCTGAGCTAAGCTGCGGACAGACAAACGGACGGACATTGCTAGACTCGCAAGGAGTATATGAGAGCGTCCGAGAGAGAAGTATAAATCGGAAGGACTTTTTAAGAGCTATTGCACTGTACAATGTTTTTGAAAGCGCCGCTGATACGATAACACTATTAGTATAAATAGTTATAACTTACTTAGAACTCTTAAGCGCGGTATTGATAGACTGGTCTTGGCTAATCTGCATTAACAGTTTTCTATGCCTTGATGTTTAGTTTATCCAAGATTAGTTTATTAAATACCTACTTCCCTAGAACTTACCTACTATTAAAAAAACGATCAGTGCGAGTTAGACCGCTTCCTGTCTTGGCGGTATGCTTGCAGTAAAACGTACTGTCGGTATAATAGCTGCGCGTTGATTGGTATTTGGATTCTGTGTTTTACTGTAAGCATACCGACAAGTCAGGAAGCGGCATTAGAATCAAATAAGAACGCTAATTAAATGGTAAAAAAATACAATGGATATTTTAGCAATTAACTGCTCGTTAAAAATGTCCAACCATGTTGGGACCCCAATTTTCGTTTTTTTTGGCGTTTTTATTATTTGTTATGGAATCCGACATAATTTCAACCTGTTACCTGTTAAGCAGCAAACGCACTGAGAGCGGAGGAGGCGCGGTGTGGCGCGTTCCCATATTAAAAAGCTTTTCCAAAGCGCGGCGGAGGCGTTTTTAGTAAAATAATATTAAGAATGTGCCATACCGCGCCCCCCTCTGCTCTAGTTGCGTTTGAGGCTTAATGGTCCGAATGATTACGCCCTTTATAACTTTAAAAAAATTATGAAAAACGGACGGGTAACGTAGGTTTATAATAAGGTCCCTTTGGCACCCTTTGGGTACGAAACTGTAATGAATTGGAAACTCATGTCAATTAAAATCTGTTGCAATTGTTAAATGTAATCTGGTTTAGAAATGTAGGTAAAATGCACACCAGGGCCTCTATTCCACGCGGTAAAACCATGTTGCGTCAGGTTAAAACCATACTTATTCCCCTTGGTATGTTATCGTATTGTCAACGTTCCGATAATTAGTTTTACTTACTTGACAGCAATGGCGGCTGAGTTATGAACAATGCCATAACACGTCAAGAACAATATTATTTTACCTAGTAGAATAGAGGTGTTGTACTTATTATTACCTGTATTTTATTTTAATTTTGTTAAAATATAGGCACATTTATGTAAAAAGTATTCAATAAATTATTATTGCGTTACCTAGTTTCGTTTTACTGATAACAAGCTTCTTCCCGCGACTGCGTCTGTGAAGAAGACGTTTATCACTGCCTACTTTTCCGGGTGAAATGAGAAATGACCGCCAGTCCCAGCCCAGCCCAGAGGCTATCATTTCAAATCAACTTCTTTTCATTTCCGGGTATTCGAGCGTTTCAACCGCCGTCATTGTTGTCTTCAATATATTGACGAAAATAATGATAACTACCAGCAACTTTTTTATGTCAAAATCAACGGACCCGGATGCAGTAATCATTCCATTTTAAAGAACAAGAAATTTATATACCTATAGTTTATCTTGAATATAACGATTTCTTCCAGACAACCTTATTTATTGAAATAAAAATCAATTTGGAGATCTGATTTAGCTGTTTTGATGACAAGGTACTACAGGTCGATTCACAAGAGTTGGGACGAATGGATTGAATGAGTGGTCTAAAGTATACAAGTGTGTAAAATAATAACAGGTTTTCGGCTTGAAATTCGAACATCGGTTTAAAGGACGACACTCACACAATGATAGGTGACATTACTTTCGTTCAATCCATTCGTGCCAACTCTTGTGAAGAATCAGCCAAGTGACAACGATAGAGGGATGGGTACAAAATAAAACTGCCATGAAGTTGTAACTGATAAATTATTTTATTCTTATTCTAATTAAGTCTGGTGGGTCAAAATGTTTTAAAGGTCTAGCTCTCAAAAAGAGTAAATTATTCAGACATAATTAATTTTATTTACAAATCTTTAAGTGCTAAAGATTATGAACTAAACGTATAAATTATTGATATGTAGGTATCGTTTTTTCGATAAAATCTAATATAAGTAGCGATGAAGTGGAGAATAAGGGGAAATATCTCCACCTCACATTCGTTATCAGTTTCCTTAATATTGTTTTTAACATAGGGTCGTTGTGGTAACAGTGGATCAAGGGTCCACAGTGAATCTAATATATAAAATTCTCGTGTCACAGTGTTTGTAACCAAACTCCTCCGAAACGGCTCGACCGATGCTTATGAAATTTTGTGTGTATTTTCAGTAGGTCTGAGAAGTTTCTATATTATTTTTTGGAACGGTGTAATGAAATAGAAATGGTGTGTGTGAGGGTTCACACGTTATAAAAGTTTTAAACTTAAATAACTTTTTGGACCTTGAATACTTCTGGGAACGTCATCTGTTAATGAATAAATATTGTTGTTAATGGTTGAATGTATTAGTTTATGGTGTTATTTTTATCACAATATTTGAGTTGGTCGAGCGATTCTGATTAATTATAATATAACTACGATAATTGAAACTCGACCTATGAATACTTATACATATAAGTACCTACAGAGTGAATTAATTTCCGTTTTTTTTTAAATAATCAGTAACAATTAAACTGTTAAATATACCTAGACAGTTCCTACCCATGGGAAATATGAAGCTAACTAGATTTACTATCTTAATTTTTTATATGATATTCGTAGCTAATAAAATGACGTGTCTACATAGGTTTGAAAAAATTGTGATCCACTGTTCCCACAATGACCCTACATTAGGTTTACAGGTATTAAAAGAGTCAATTATAGCTTGGCAAAGAGTTTGACACGGTGGCGGGTGGGGAACTACAATATTTCAAAATAGCAACCACCAATAGCGATTGGGAAAAAGTAGGATAGTGTTGCTAAAATAAGTACTCTGAACTCTTCTGCCAGGTTGCAGTGGCTCGTTTTACGAAGCTACAAGTTACAAATTACAAGCGGAGCTATTTTTCTAGCAAAAGGAGTTAAGTACAAAGAAACTTCCGCTTGTAATTTGTAACTTGTAGCTTCGTGAAACGGGCCACTTGTGCTGCTGGTGGTGTTTTTACTTTCGTGGTAGAAGTAGGTACGAGGTGTTAGTTAAAGAGGCTCTTCACACTAACGTTTTTCTTGCGTAGGCGTTCGTCGGACGTATGCAAGATCGGCTTATTCCCAGTTATCCGCACCCTAGAGCCGAATTAGTGGATCTAGGGTGCGGACAACTGGGAACAAACCGCATGAACATGTTGTACCTACATATATGACGCTGCGCTAAAGTTTAGTCAATCTAAGACACTTGTTCTACCTTATTACAAAAAGGCGTACAAAAAAGAGATCCATTATTTAAATTAGTGAACGTGAAGGTCATCGAAGGTGAAGTGAAGAAACAAGTCTAATACGTTTTTATGTCAGCTGTCACAGGTTTCATTCTAGATTGACTCTACTATAATAAGTGTTGCGTATGTGAGACGAACGCCTTCGCTGAAATAACGAATTTATTACAATGGAAGCCTGGCGATTTATTGTACATATGAATAATTACACATTTTATAAGCTATAGAACATAACTTAATATTTTTTAAATGTTATTAAATATTGGTGAAGCGATCACTATTAATTGATTAATGAAGCATAAGAAATTCCGTTAATTTGATTACACGAAGGTATTTTTTTATTAAGCTATGGTATATATTCTATAAATTGTGTACCTATTAGTTGTAAAAAAATGGTCTGTCTTCAATTTCACGAAGATATTTTAGTTTATAAGAAACAAGAATAATATCTAGTAAGTACCTGTCTAATGAGAGCAGGCACCACTTGACGATCGGCGTTTGCTCGGTGCAGTCCTTAGTGTCTCAGCTTATATACAGGGTGACTGTTTGTTGACTTTTTTGACTGAAAGTTTGTTTCTCCTTACTAAGTGAAAAGCAAACACGGGAACACCGGTATGGAGAAACAAACTTTATGTGATTACCTCTTAAAAACTGGAAAAAACGAGAAAATGCGTTTAACAGCTTCAGTGATTTGTAATTATTCTAATAATGTAAAATACCTACGTCTAAAAAACTTCTGAAATAAAACATGACATTAAGGAATTTTCGTGACATGGACATAAGGGAAAATCACCAAAATTCAGATTAAAATGATGAATATCTCAGTAACTTATATTTTTTGGCAAGGGTTCTTACATGACCTAATTTACTCCAAATGAGCTCTACTATGCCTCCATAAAATGATTGTATCGAATATCCAGTCACCCTGTATAGAAAGATACAAAAAATAATATTTACTTTCAGATTTCTTGAATAAATCGGTACTACTGGAAACAATATGCAGATTATATTGTTTATCGCACTATAGGACAGTCATGTCTATTATTTTTACGTAAGAATTGACCTCCTGGCCCTATCTAGTTATTTAGTTGCCTAACATCACAACTTATGATATGTCAGTTACTTTATAATTGCACATGTCGTGTTAAAGTTATTCGTCTATCTTATTTATTACCTATTTTAATATTTACATTTTAGAATATCTATAATTATTTCGCAAACAAAATGGCATACCTAAGATGCCTTTCTCAGGACTGGCAACGTCGTAATCAACTGTCATGTCTCAAGCAGATCATAAAAAATGTAAATATTTCTAAATTAGTTTTAGTAGAAGCTTAAAATCGTGTCAAATGTGGTCAATGGTCACTTACAAAAGATGTCTTTAGGGTGCTACCTAACTTGTTCAATAACATTTATTTCACTTAAACCCTTTAGATGTCTGATTTTGGAAGGTTGAGGAATTAAGGGTTATGATCACAATGCGTAAAAAATATAATATGTTAAATTCCCATCGCCAATATAAAAACAAATAAAATAGGTATTCGTTAAAAATGTTTGATGGAACTTTGATAGAAATCAATACTTCTCTTTTGTTTATTACGTTAGACATTAAATATACTATAAGTACCTACTTAAATGAGTTGGGATATTCCCACCTATTACCACCAATATGTTACCACTGGTAACAGCTGATACTTTTTTCCCACATGTTGCCACTGGCAACTACTAGGAAAAAAAACCCAATCGATACCACAAATGGATACTTACTACTGGTAACAGATGGGAAAATCATTCCCAGTAGTTACCACCACTTTCTTAATAACTTAAATATCAATAAATGAATCATAATTCATAATGTAGGCAACGCCTTTTCAATATCTCGATAGGTTCCATATAATATGACCATAAATATTTAAATAAATTGTACAGTTCAGCTTTAAACGTTAAATTCTCTAATATTTTTTATTATTTCAAATGTGTCATAAAAAAATATTAAAGTTATTTAAAAGAAGACACAAGACTTAGAATAAAGTGCTCTAAGTCTTGTGTCTTCATTATCTTAGTGATAAGACACAAACAGTTGTTGTAATTGTAAGCCAAACACAGTCTGTTGAAACAGCAGTTAAACAAGGTGTGCCTCAGGGCTCCATATTAGGTCCTTTCTTATTTTTGGTCTATAGAAATGACTTACCACCCACTGTAGATAAACATTGTGATATTGTGCTATTTACTGATGAGACATCATTAATTTTGAAAGTAGACCGAAAAACCGTTAATTATAGTAGGAAGGATAAAGGCCACGATGAGTACTTAATTGCTTTTCTAATTACAGCTTGCTACTCAATGCTAAAACAACTAAGTGTATTAGGTTCATTTTGCCTAATGTTATACCGGTAGAATCTAGTATATTTCTAAATGACGAGTGTTTGCAATAGAATCCCTTTTCCCTTATAACAGTGCTAGCAAAGTAAATTAAGTTCGGCAGCTTGTCAAGAAAATCAGGTAACTGACCAATGTCGAGAAGATTTGCTTAGATTATTGCATTTATTTTAATAGTGTTAATCAGAATATTATTTATGTTATTAATAGCCAAGGCTCTTTTATAATTCTCATGTACACATTTTAATAAAAGAAATAAAAATAAAATTGCTGCCTAACATAAGAGTATTGTATTCTATTCAATTCTATTCTGTTTTTACTAGCCGTCTTACCTGATTAGGCAACGGGTTTTTTTAAAGATTTGTGCTCATAACCACTTAACACAACTTTAATCTTATTTAAAACTAAAAGTACTCCTGTGTCACAATATTTGGATGTTTGTTTTTCAATTTATCTTGAACGGCTGAACGGATTGGAATGCAATTTGGCACACAGATAATCCATATCCTGAATTAGCACATATATTACTTCTTGTTCCGGAAAAAATTATAGGTTCCAAAAGAAAAATAGAAACGCGACATATTGAGATCGTCCTTTTTTTTGAAGTCGGTTACAATTCGAGTTATACACGGTCTACACGGACGAAGTCGCGGGAAAAGGCAATATAAGGCAATATTAGGTGTGATTCTAAGTAAGATTTTCCATATAGGAGTTACCCGTTTTAAGCGTTAGACCCTAATGTCTTCGGCCGCAATTCCCCTAAGTATGAGTTATTACATACCTATTATGGAAACGAATAAATAAGTGCCTGATTTCAGTCTCTGTTATTTATAACCAGTAGATTTCTGCGTAATCCATTGTTTATTACCTAAAACTCGGGCATTAAATCAACAAAAGCGCTCCATGTTTACATTGCACTAATCTGGGTTTAAGCTTGGGCGCACAAGTCGCATAACCTTTGAGGGTTTTAACTGGAACAAAGGAGGCGTGGTTGGTAAAGATTATATTAAGTATATTAGCATCTGGGGCCTTTATTCCAATTTGTTTTTTGTTTGTTACCACTGGTAACAACTAGGATATTTTTCCCCGCCTGCCTGTTTAGTTTACCGCTGGTAACTAAGTAAGTATCTACTGGGTTTTCCCCCTGTTACCAATCCACTGGTTTCGACTATACAAGTTAACCTAACATTACCAGGTCGTTTTGTTTTTGGTAGGTTATTGCTCTCAATTTCGTTATATTAGCTTACCGTGTTTTACTTTTATTTTACAAAATTAAATTCATAATTTTCATGAAATACGAATTTAAATTGTATTTATTCATCAATATGCTGATTCAGTATAATATAATGCTATTTTATCGTTACGCTAGGTATGTTATGCACAATGTAATACCAAAACTGTTATGCGTATTAATAATATGACAATTAAAACTAGATTTTTTTCTTTTGTGCGTGATACTTATGATTTTTTTGAAAAAATGTGCCTACCTGCATATACCTATTTGTTGGTATTAAAATTAAAAAGAAAATGGTAGTAAAAACTTTCATTTCCATCCCATCAGTTCCAATTCTAGTTGTTATTAATGGTAACAAATCAAAGTGAAAGGTCTTAAAATAGGTATCCCTTTGTTTTATCCCTTCTAGGTATATCGTCAACATATTTTTGATGTTATAGCTCTAGTTAACTTATGACCATATAGAAACCAGTTCGGTTACAAAAACAGACCTGGAAAATATAACTTAGTTAACTATAAACCCAAGTATTTATAGGTATTTTATTGAATATCTAAGGCTATCAGTGCCAAGGTTCAGGTATGTCATAACTGGACTCGTATTACATTTTTAATTACCACACTTGAGTTTAAGTTTACTTTGATGCGTGGAAATCGAGTCTCTATACGTTTTTTGCTTTGTAAAGATAAAAAATGACCTTACAGTGAAAAACAATGTTCCCCTACACATCAGTATCAGTACCTACACGTCACGGTCGATGATGGCTTATCTGCAAAATTTAAGTTGGTAACTACGTATTAAGTGCTAGTTTTGGGACTGTTGCCGTAATATTTTGGTTCTTGTTAAATTTTATCTCGAGTCTAGGCCAATTCGAGTCAGTTTTGGGGAGTGAGTTTCTGGTATCAAAATGATGATAAATTATTGGTCAAGTTAGGCTCGTCGGCAAGGTCGTCGACGATGCTTTACTCAAGAAAAAAGAACACTCTTCGGTTACAAATTATTAAATTAACCTGTCACACCTATGTACAGTACCATTATACTCATTCATAACTTGCCAACCCGGTTTAGTGATCGCATAAGTATTTATCACAGCCCGTTTATTAAAAAACAACTTTATACATTAGTATTAGAACTACTTAAACTTCCCACATTGTGTAACAGCAGGACAAGTGCGCCGTTTCTTATTTTATGTATAAGCATACAAATTATATTTAAACAAATGATTGGATGCAAATTCCTTTCTAAAAACAAGATTTAACTTTTCCATAAATATCGATATTTGATAATTCTATTTTTAATAAATATACAGGGTGGCCTAAACAGTCAGGTACGTTAGTAAAAAAAATAGAAGACTCGACATATCCCAACCTACCTACTTCAACATTAAACCTAACCTACATTGACCAACAATTTTAATTTGTTTCGAAGCAATTTGACTGCCGCACTCAGAGACGTCAATTTAATTTAATGCTTGATTAAAGTTGCTGCTGTCACTTTCTTTGCTACAAAAATATCATAAGACAACACGTCACTAAACAAGCATTAAATTTAATTGACGTCTCTGAGTGCGGCAGTTAAAGGCTAACTATTAAGTTGATGATTAATTAACCCTGCAAATTTCGATTGAATATTTAAAATATTTAAAAAGTCCTTTAAGACAACTCATGGTATAACATAGACGAAAATTTCAGATGCATGAAACAGTGACGACTTTTAGGGCCACCCTGCATATTCTTTACTTCATCGTTGCCAGATGCCACCGCGCGTTATTTATTTTCACACAGTCAGACGACAGGCGCTAAACATAGTTGATGGACAATATTGACATCTGTCCTACTTTGGGTAGGGCGAAAAGGTCCAGTTCGCATCATAACACTTAGCCCCTTGGCTAAGTCCCTTTTAAAAATGCCCCTTTCGCAAAAGGTCCCTTTTGTGAAATTTAACTTTCGCAAAATGTCCGATTAGCCAGTAATCTTTTGTTTGAACGCCAACAACGTATATCGGCATAAAATATTCAACGATGAAAACAGGTTTTAGCAAACAGAATGGTAGTTTATTTGAAGCGATTTACAGAAGTATCGGTTGTTGTTGTTCAGTAAATTATTTTGTAAAAGAAGAGTGCATAATCATAATGGATTATGGTTTGGCAAAGCGACGTTTTACGAAAGAGACGTTGTTTTACAAAGAGACATTTTGTAACCATAATTAGTGACAATTTTAAAACTTTTTTTAGCAGTATCAAGCTGCGTTTAGCATAAACAGAGTCATAACCAAGGATGGAATTAGTTGATCAGTCGATGATGTAGGCTCCGGCATTGTGAGGTTGGCAGAGGGCTGCGAAAATGTTGAGGGTCGTATCGCGTCCACTGTAAAATAAAAAAATATTTCGTTGTAGTCAAATGAACAGGAAAATAAACTGACTTTTGCATTTAAGTATTACAAATACGAAATTGATAACAAATTATTGTATAACAACAACAAATAACGGTTGATGACACTTGACAAACACAAATATATCAAGACAAGGGAACATAGTAAGAAACGCAAAGACATCTTAAAACACTTGTTTGCAAGGTTTTTCAATTGGAAACTCTTGCTTCATTGTATTTTTTTCATTTTTTATTCCTACTATCCTACTAATATTATAAACGCGAAAGTTTGTAAGGATTTTGGACCTTGTTTTGCGTAATTGTTGTGACCGACTGACTGACATGTATGTCGAAAACCTTTACACAAAGCAAATAACAATTTCGCCTGCTCAAATTTAAAAAGTCACATTTTTGAATAGCGAAAATGATTGTAGAAAAAAAATACTCTTAGAGGATTGTGAACCGACGCTTAAATCACGTAGGTAGCTGTATTTTTTCTCTGGCGATTACGTTTCTTACCCAATAAAATCAAGCCTGATTTCTACGATTACGAAAACGTGCAGACCTAGTTTTTGATAATACCTACAACATATTCGAGAATCGTAAAAATCGGACTAGATTTAAGGTAAAAGAAACTTTATCGCATATCGTAAGGATTTTTTTAGCTTCACGATCCCCTTAAGAATATACGTTCATATAAATCCATTTCAGGATTTTCTACAGAACTTGGCTGGCATCTATTTAGATCTCAAGTCTTTTGTCGGTGAAGTCGACAACCACACCATAATTATCATAATATTGAACCTGGCTCCCATTTTCACATATTTTTTTTAAGAGGGTTCTACATTACCTATAGCGTAAATCACATATAGAGCTTAGTGTGAGATTGTACTCTTGATACTTTATTTTATTTATTTTGTGGTAAATTTCGGCTAATTTCTTAGTCCTAGAAAGATCGAGCTCGTAAAAAGTAGCAGTCCTAATGTTATTACATAACTTACTGTTTAAAAAAGAATTGTGTGTTTTATCAGTAGGTACAAAAAATATAAGTGAAAAAATCTTCCGTCTCAACCTGCGCAGAAAATAATAATCAAAACACATAATTTCAAAACAGCCCCATAAAAAACATTTTAAAGTAGCAGTTATATAATTAACGAATGGTTATGTAATGAAAATCGAAGATCACGTAAACACCACCACAATAATCGGGCAATTTCAATAATACCTAAGCGTAAAGGTAAAGAACATTAAACTGGATTCGTATCCAAATTGTCTGGCTTTTATTATCAACCGCCGCCTTGAGGGTTTTAACGCAGCTGCAGATAGTGTCACATTATTTTCAAAGTTTCGCCCGCAAGCCCTTTTGGGTATACTGAGCGAGATATTCTTCCGCGAGGATGCGCGATAAAATACGTCTTAGTTGGTCTTTTGGGATGTTATACGCGAAGCCTGCTTGGATGGTGATTTACTTAGGTATCTTGTAATTTCATAGTGATAAATATACAAAGAAATGAACATTTTATTTAAAAATGATTTTAGTATTTGGTATGGTTTGTAATGGCTGGTGAGTAATAAGCAGGGGTCGTAATTTTGATGCCGATGCTTTCATTTGCCAGGTGTTTAGGTATGTATTAACTAGTACTAATAAAAAAAATGTAAAATAAGTAGCGGTAAAATGACTAGAGTTAAATACAGCCTAATCACAATCAAAATACGGATCACGGCAGCACCATATTTTTTTTCACCACTCATTACTAAAAATGGCAAATTTAGACCATTTTCTTTTATGGATGTTAATGCCATAATTGTATTCACCTATTAAGAGTCTCGTTTAGTTAGCGAAGTGAAGTTAATATACATATAACATTTTTCATATGAAATTGCCAAAGGGCGGCGGCAACATATTTTAGTAGTTGCGTAGCTGATACCGAATAGGCAGGCCCAAATACGAAAGATATGATGTCACCGCCATTGCTGACCTGGATTAAAAATGTGTGAATACGAAATAAACGTTGACACAATTTTAACATATTTTTAGTAACCACATTTTAAAAACAAATTATTTAAAAACAGTTTGGTACCATAATTATTGCATTGTCATTAAGTATATAAAAACAGTATGCTCTTGCATTTTTACAAGTCTGAGACTTCTCTGACCTTGGTCTTATTTCGCGGTAGCTCCGCCAAGCTGAGCGGGCAGGTCAAGTAATGATTGACAGGAGAGATTAGAGACGAAGTGAGTGAGAAGGTTGCTAAGAGAATAACAACCCAGTGCTACTTATGGAAATATATACAGGCTGGATCGTGTTTTTACAGCTGAGTAATTTTATATTTCAGCGCAAATATAACAACCCCAAACTCAAAGGTCAGTACACGATATTGGTAATCACAATATTTATATGTCTAAAAACACAGGGGTCCCTCGCTGAATTTGAATCGATCATGAATATGAAACGATTGGTTCCTAAAACCAGCAAGTACCTTTGCGTGGGAAACGTTATTTGGTTTTGATTTCAAATTTATATTAGGATGGTAAGGGGGCGCAGAACTCAGTAATATTTTCATTTCACCATTAATTATAGCATTAAATTATTAGATAGGGTGGCAGGGCTATTGCGATTTATGGGAATTAATTGTATTAATTTGTTGTATTATATTTTTTTGTAAATAATTGCTTATATTTGATTATAAATAATCTTTGAAATAACACAAGGTATTGGTGTGTAATAATTAGTGATAAAATGTGGTTTTGTAATTTTTAGGTGACTTCTTAGGACACCTCGTGTATACAGGATGTCCCAAATGTTTACGTAAATGTTACGGCATAATATTAAGGTTTTAACGGCACTGGTAAAAGACACTACCATGTGGTACGCCTGTACTTAGCTACTAGAAATATCTACAATTTGTGATTCTGAAACTTGATATCAAATCCTCACAACGTTAGCAATATACTGAATTATACCATAGTTTCAAAATGTTAACATATTTAAGGTAAATCCATACGTATTCAATAACTTTGACTCATCGTACTGAAAACAAAAAGTTCTAGATATGATTTCAAAAGTTGGCGCAGGGTTAAACAAGATTTTAAAATCATGTTACATATACTACCTACTAATTAGGGATGCAACGATTTGGACATTACGATTACGATTGAGAATACGATATTAATCGTTATTTATTACGATAACCGATGCATTACGATTATCAAAAAAAAGACTTGAACTTCAAAGTTTGTTTCCGAAGTGTAATTTTTTTCTTTACATTGATAATGTTATATTACATTACTAGAGGACGCCCGCGACTTCGTACGCGTAGAATTAGTTTCCCGCTAGGTACTCCCCCCATTTCTTACCGTTGGGGGTCGATTTTCGGAAAATCCTTTCTTAGTGCTCATTTACATCATAAAAGGATCCCTGTACCAAATTTCAAGTTGCTAGGTACAGTAGTTTCGGCTGCGCGTTGATATATAAGTCAGTAAGTCAGGTTTACCTTTTATTTATATAGATAGATGATAAATACGCAATGTTTATTTTAATAACAAAAATTTGACAAATGTCATCCATCAGATTAAGCGGGAGTTTTTAATTAGGTACATTGGAATGTTGTATGTATCTGGGCCAAAATAAAAGGGCTTACACTTTAGTCTTTACGTCAAGTTCTGGGCCACCCTGTATGATTACCTATTTGTTTCGTAGGATGTCTTAGTTTGGGAGTAGGTTTAGTGATGGGATTTCTCCTATGTCTATCTATGAAATATGTATGTATGTTTGTAAAATTGGTATACGCATACAGTTTTTTCCTAATGTTTCTACATACATTGTGCTTTAGAGGTAGCTCGTATACCCTATAATAACAATTACATATTTATCAAATAATCATAAGCGATTAAATCTCAAGTGCCTTAATGAACAGTTTGAATGCCAACACCGTATTGCGATAATTATCAAATATACTTACATATTTTATTATTTAAACACCAATTTTAAAATATATACAATACTCACCAATTACAGTGTCGTTTCTGACGTCAGCGAACTTGTCGTGGATGCTGCGGAACTCGGGTATGGTGCTGACGCAGGTGATCTCCAGGCGGCCGGTGGCGACCAGGTGCAGCTCCGACACCGTCACGAACAGCTCCCGCAGCGGCCGCCGGCTCCGGTGCCGGGGCGACGCGTGCACCATGTTTGGCGAATATTCTTGTAGTTCCGCGAACTGTAAAGATTAAAATAATCAGTCACTCTAGCGCTTCCTAGTTCTTTTTCCGTTTTTTGGAGCAAGTATGGGGTACATACACTACATTAATTGCGAAGAGTCGTTCGGGACTATCTCCATCTCAAATTTTTCACGCGAAAGATCATTTAAAAAAAATAGACATACAATTGTGACATACATATAGGTAACAGGCCAGTTTAGTTTATCTGCTGCTGGTGTCACACAGTATAGGGCGTCCAAAGTCTATGCGACATGATGGGAAAGTACCTTAAATATCGTAGATAGGAAAGAAGACTTTATGTCATTTTGGAAAGTTATTTATACTACATTCAAAGATTTCTAAAAAATTACTCGCTTCGTCTGGGAATCGAACCGACTTAAACGTCAAAAAAATCACCCGTATTGTTTATGATGCCAATCGAAAGAATGGACAAAATATAATAATTCGTCTTAAGTAACATAGTATTTAAAAAAAAAGGAATAACGTAAAATGTTTGATTCAAATTTCAAGAAAATTATTTAATGCCGACGACGACGTTCGAAAAATAGTGATATTATCATTCCATAGATAGCTTAGATTATTCGCAAATAAGTACCCACTTAATAAACGACTGTCTGGCAGTTTTCCTTATTATAAGTGAACATGCGGATAAAATGATAAAACTTAGTAGGTAGTTGAATGCATGCAAATTTAAAAGAAAAATAATGTTCTTAAACTTGAAAACGACAACGTGGGGGAGTTACAAACAAAATTGCTCCATATCATATCGAGTATTCTATTCAGCATAATATGGTAAGAAAATCAACAGGCAGCGAACTTGTTACAAGATTGACGATTTGCATAAGACAAGAAAGACATTTTGAGCATTTAATTAATTGATTTACAAAATATACTCAATTGACTGCGGCAGTTTCATGTAGGTATGTTTTTAATTTGATTAAAATGATTAATTTTACGTTATTCATTTCTTTTAAGATACTATGTTACTTAAGAGATCTTATTATTTTTTGTCTATTCTTTCGATTGGCATTATAAAAATACGGGTGATTTTTTTTCACATTAAAGTCGTTTCGATTTTCAGACGAAGCAAGTAATTTTTAGGGTTACCTAACGATTCGCCGACGATTATTACGCAAATGTATCGTTTCGCATATTTTTCATTTTGTAATTTTCATTTTGTTTCAGCTGAAACCTTATCGTTTTCAGTTTTTTTTGGTGTTCACAGGTCTAATCTAACCTGACCTACGTAACCCATGCTTAAAATAGCCTGAAACAATAAGGCTTCAGCAGAAAATAGCTTTCTACGAAATGAAAATTCTGCGAAACGATACGTTTGCGTAATAATTGTCGTCGAATCATTAAGTTACGAATTTTTAGATAATTTATGAATGCAGTATTAATAACTTTAAAAAATGACATGTCTTCTTTCAGCAAAATATCCTATCTACTACTAAGTATCCATTTTTTCACCTTATTGCATTGTAATAAAGTCCAAAAGTAGCCACATCTCACTGTAGTCGACTGTACCTAGGGAGTGCGAACGTTTGCGACGAAAGACCGAGCCACACCGGATGCGTATACGTAGAAAGTGCAGGTTCATTCATACTATACAACGCAGTGGAACGCGCACGGGCACGGGTACGTCTACGCGCACGCATCAGGCGTGGCTTAACCTTTGGTCTGCCAATGTGGTACCTTGATGTGGTCCCTAAGGCTGCAGCCGGGCGCGCGCGTGGCGACGTGCGACGCGTGCGTGAGCGCGAGCAGCGGCGGCGGCGTGCTGTGCTCGTGTCCGCCGCGCAGGCGCCGCCCGGTGCGCTCGCTCATCGGCACGCGGAATTTGTGCGAGTGGGCAAGAAGCTCCTCCATCTGCGTTTTATTTCGATGTTCTTTATTTTGATGTACACCATACATGTAGTAAGTGTATTTTGTAACCATTTTTTCTGAGTCTTAGGGCCTGTTTTACAATCGACAAGTAAATTTATGTGCCAGTTAAAGTTAGCCCTCTCCTTGTCTATGTTCAAGTGTAAAAAAGGGACAGGGCTAAATTTATGTGTCAGATATGCTTTACTTGACGATTGTGAAACAGGCCCTTAAGTAGGTTATCTTAGTATCAAGTATGTGTACCAAGACCAAATTGTTCTAATTTTGTTGCAAATTTTGTATTTTTCAAGGTGTTCATAGTAACTTTTACCTTATGTGAATATTGTGGGACACATCTTGCAAGTCAATTCTAAACCGGTTCTAACTTAACCTAACCATACCTTCTTCCCGTTGATGAACCACGTGATGTGCGGCGCGGGCAGCGCAGGCGCCGTGGTGCAGTTGGCGCGCAGCGTCTCGCCTGAGGTGAGGTCCCGCGTCGGGAAGTCGATGCGTGGGTGGTGCTTCTGAGGGTCTGAAACATTACCAGCGAGCCTATTATGATCGCATTTATCACTTTGGATAAATGCGGATTAAAGGCCCAGCCACACCGGATGGCGCGTAGACGTGACGTGCGCATTCAATTTCCACTGCGGTGTTTAGTATGAGTTCTCATACGACATGACACTATACAACGCAGTGGAAAGCGAACGCGCACGTCACGTCTACGCGCACGCATCCGGTGTGGCTGGGCCTTAAATCACCCCTCAATTTTCGCGAGTGCGACAGTGACGGATGCTATATCCATACTTATTCGTGGCGATAAAGAGAAAATCGACATATAAACTAATATGTTAACTTGCCTAGTTACCTAGGAGATCACGTTTAGTTCACATTTTCTGTTAACCTTTACCAAAAGAACGACTCGAATTCAGTCGGTTTAATTAGGTACTTCATTTAATCAATAATACGACTATTTTATGTTAGCCTGTAAGGTATTTGTAAATATGGGCCTTGTTGCCTGGAATCAAGTTATTCAATTCTAAAACTAACTAATATAACTAAGCATTTTTGTCATAAAAGGTACTACTCATTAGCTGATGATGATGATGATGATGATGATGATGATGATGAGTGGGGACGCGGCCGAGGCAGACGGGCGGTCGAGTGGCTCTCCATTCATTCCGCCCTGTTCCCCTTGATCCAGCCTCAGGTTACTACTCATTAACTACTCATTGATAATAACATAGGTGTTATACTAGACTACACTCTCAAAACATTTAATTTACCGTTCACACCGACACGTCGGGTCGAACTGTAAATCTTCGTCCACGAGCTCTCCAGGGACTTTATTCACTAGCGACCCGCCCTCACTTTGCTCTGATTTAAACAGAATTAAAAAACGGTTCGATACTACAGAGATTACCCCCAACATACAAACAACACACACAATTTTACCTGTTTCTATGTTACTAGCTTCTCCCAGCGACTTCGTCCGCGTAGAATTTGTATTTTTGTCATCCCACGGGAACTGTTCATTTTTCCGGGATAAAATAGCCTATATTACTCATGGACAATGTAGCATTCTAATGGTGAAAGAATTTTTGAAATTGGTCCAGTAGTTTTTGTGTTTATACGTTACAAACATTCATAGGATAAATCGTTCTTCCTTTAGGTACAGGGTGTCCCAAAAGTACCACGCCACAGTGACACCGGAGGTAGGTCAGCTCAAGAGGAACCTAACCAGCCTAACATGACCTCAGTAAAATATGACTTTATTTTTTTCAAATTGCTAGACAAATTTAATTTTAATTTGCAATTGATCTAGCAATTTGAAAAAAATAAAGTCATATTTTACTGAGGTCATGTTAGGCTGGTTAGGTTCCTCTTGAGCTGACCTACCTCCGGTGTCACTGTGGCGTGGTACTTTTGGGACACCCTGTATATTAGTGTAGATTATCTATATATAAATACGAGTATAAAAGGCAAACCTGACTGACTTATATATCAACACACAGCCGAAACTATTGTACCAAGAAACTTGAAATTTGGTACAGGCGTTCCTTTCATGATGTAAGTGAGCACTAAGAAAGGATTTTCCGAAAATCGACCCCCAACGGGAAGAAATGGGGGGAGTAGCGGGAAACTAATTCTACGCGTACGAAGTCGCGGGCGTCCTCTACTAGGTATATATATTTTATAGCATTAAAACAAGGCTTCTATTCTACGGGATTAAACCATATTGCTTTTAACATGTTATCGTATTGTCAACATTACGATAGCTCTTATTTACTTGACATTAATGAACTATCTCCATTCCAAATTTCATCCAAATCCGTCCAGCCATTGCAGCGTGAAGGAGTAAGGAAGGTATTTCAATAAAATAATAGGTTACAAAAAAATGTGGTTCACTATTTATAAAGATAAAGATAAAGAGACATTTATTCACAACAATACAAACACAATACAATTAATGACTTCGTTAAATGACTTCGCTATTCACAAAATACGTCTTAAAATCATACCATCCTTCTTGGACTGTCAGGTAAAAAAGAAGTAGATCTCATTAACTGTACAAAAACACCGTGATTACTTAGCGTAAAACTAAACCACTATTGGTTGAGCAAGGCCTTTAAGCAAAATGATCGAACGGTGTCAGTGACGGTAAGAGAGCTAATGGAAAATTTGAATTGATTCGCGATTGCTTCGGAAGTTGTCTAATGGATGTAAAAACCGACTAACTAACCATGGTACGTTTTTTCAAACCCAAAGATAGTACGGGAAGTAGGGCAGATTGACGCACGGAACATAGGTAATCATTCTTCAGCACAATTTCGTTGTAATTAGTAATCATTTTTGATTATATCGGGACACGTAAGCGGTTTTGACAGCTATGCATCGTTAGGTTGTTGTTCTTTAGTATTTAGTTGTAGTGAACCTTGTGCAGGGACCGTCTAGATCACTCTTACCATGCTAACTTACCAACCTACCACCAAGCGAGCAAGTTTTCGCATTGTTGTGGTCCGGAGTGTGGGGATAAGACTGGTGAAAATACTAGCATAGAGCAATCCATGTTATTTCTCAACGTTGGCAAGGCAACGCATGTGTGTCTTAGGATTGCAGTCTTGAGATTGTAGTCTCAGGAATAAAAATGTCTATAGGGCTTAGATAACAGTCACCATGCCGTGTGCCACGTCGTTTGCCTTTTTCTTGCCATAAAAATAACGACTGTAATTTCCCTCAACCACCTGCATAATAAATATTTTGTATAATTTCTCTTGCTGCGCAAGAAGTAACCAAATACGCCTAACGAATATTATTTTGTTCTAGAGTCGTGTCCGCTCGGTCTTAAAAGGGAGCGCTCCGATCTCGATCAATCGGTCAAAGGAACTAGTTCGGACTTTTAGTTCCTTTAGAATCTAAAGTTTAGATCCTTTAGCTCCGGAGCAAATTTTGAGATCTGAGCAGGACACGCTTTGAATTAGGTACTATTTGCCTCGTTCACAATGTTCACATCGAGCGCCATGCCGTGTGCTCTTTACTCGTTCGCTCTGTTTCGCTCATACGTTCAACAATTGCTACTGAGCTAAAGGACCGAAGACCGATTAAGATCGTTTACGAAGAAATAGTTCCTTTCGGTCTGTGACGGGAATTCATTCCTTTTAGTTCTTAGTTCCTGATCGATTCAAGCCTATTTTGTTCAAGGGAATCCCAGTTTTTAAGGTACATAATTACGGGAACAAGACCGAGTGTAAGATTTACAACTTTTGATATTGCGCCCATTTTGTTACCACGCGCGTATTACGTTATTTCTTTTTATCAAAGTTGAACTTACCGGGAAGACTTTAAGATTGTGTTTGCCACGACAAGTTCGGGTAGATATGAGTTTTGGAAGGTAAACAGTTGGCGGAGTTGAGGGAATGTTACTTCATAATTCTCAAGGCTTGAATAGAAATATCGTTGTGGCGATCTTGTCCGTTGAAGCACAGTGGAAATCTTGCGGCTGATATCAAGTTTACGAAGAAGATATGAATTCAAATTTTAAATTTACGAATTTCAACATTATAGGTCGTGACTGAGTATAACAATTAGTTGGTACTACAGTGGCAATTTACACGTTTGATACTGATTGAACGTAGGTACTTTAGTGTAAAATTGTATCAAGAGTCTTTCCTGTTGGTATTTAAGTTTAAAAGTTAACTAGCGTAATTACTTGTGATGATAAATTTACGTTCAGTAAACCACTGTACTATTTAATATTATGTGAAACTACTATCCCTCGCGTCAATTAAGGTTTTCCCTCGGTTTTCTCAAATGTGAACTCATGCGTTTATTATGTATAGTAACTACATATGTGGATGATCGAATTTCCTGAATGTCAGTACTGTGCAAATAAGAAAAAAAAGCGAAAAGTGTTTATGTGCTTGGCAAGTGTAAACGAGATGTACACCCTATGTCTTATACCGTTTTGTAATAATGGTTATGCGGACGATCGTGGCTGAATTGAACCTACCAAGGGGCCTCGAGAGAGAATGTTCTAAGTATGTGTTTTATATTATTAAATAAAAAAGAGTATAAAAATTGAAATGTCGAAGATATCCTATTACACCATGAAATTTCATATTTTAGGTAAACGCACCTAAAAAATACATTAAGGGAGAATAACTTTGTAGGTATCTGGGTAACTGATGGGAACTCGCCGTGGGAGTCGCCTGCAGTGAACACGCCAGATTATTGAGTAACAACATAAAGTTAACCAATTAATTAAAGGTTCCCACATTTAGTAACCAAGTGTTTCAAAAAGGAAAAGCTATCTTACAACGATTAATTTTAGAACAAATTAATTTACGTAACGTGGATAAATGGTTTTTGTTGCATAACAACTGCGGATATCTCCTCCAGTAGTATACCAAACCATTTGCCTCGAAGGAACCGGCAATTGTTACAATCGTATCCTAGAGGAAAATTATCTAACCTTTCCTTTTTATCTATGACTGGCACTTTCCGGCCTCTCCTACAGTGTAAAATCTACATGTAAATTGGGGATGAACTTCTTACCTCATCGAGTGGGGTGGGGTATCGCTGTAAAGACGATTTTAATTTTATGGGCGCTCAGACTATCTGTCCGACTGACAGGCTGTGAACGCCGCAGCCATATTTTAGAATAACAAAGTTAGAATAACATCCGCACGTTAAATACAACAGTGACACTATGTAAAAAGGAACTCAAACAGAAGTAAATCCTCTTTAAATGCAATAATTTACCTATTTAAATAATATTTTTTGTAAGTTAGTGTCACTGATGGATAACGTGCGAGTAGTCTTTGTTCTATTACGATCAACTGTCAGGCTAATATCGGCCGTTAGTCTGTGAGCCCACCAGACCAAGACCGGAATTATTATTTCATGTCTCATACTCTGAAAGTAGGCCATTGTTTATTTTAGAAGCGGGTTGAAAGTGATACATGTTCACCCTAGGGAAGAAAAGTAATTTGAGAACTATGTCTATAGACCTGTGCAGTAGCAGAAACCTATACAGCCTATTTGTAGTAAGATTATTTAAAAAAAAACAAGTTTGTACTGAGCCATGGTAAAATCTTATACAGCCACTCTTTGGTAAAACTATAGAATATTACGTTTATAAGTTTTATTATCAAGTTTCAGAATAAAGCACCAGTTAACTATTTAAATAACTTTTTTTTCAAATTAACTTAATTTTTACGTGACACTTTTTATTTAATTAGGAACTATATTTGTTGCTTGCGGTTTGTAATAAAATAACTGCCATAAAAACCGCACCTAATAAATAACCCTTCATGGCAGTCGGGTAAAAAGGCTGGCACTCTGGCGCTCTAAAAAAAGTTTGTTTCAAAAACAAGAGCGGGAAAACCAGATTCAATAGATCAATTAGTTATAGCGTTTATTGTGGACCATGTAACATGTAATCTCTCATCGGTAAGCATTGTAATCTTGTTGGTGACCCTTAACAATTAAAAAAAAAACGATCTTGAGTACCTATCTAGTTGTACTACGTAATATACTGTGTTCGCTATATTTTCCGTAACTAACTCTTTTTACTTTCCTCATAATCGAAATGAAAAGTGGAGTGTTTAACTCGGGCGAAAGTCGCCATTTATTTCACACTCGAAATATTAGCGCTCCGCTTTGCTCGAGCGCCAAAATATCTCGTGTGATACATAAGTGCCCTTCATCCCTTGGTGAAGTTGGTGAACAATCTACTATTATAAGTATAGTTTACTAAAGTCAAATACTAAACGAGATATAGTCGGTCAAGTTGAGTTGCACTGATCCTTATTTTTTTTTAATTGTAACCCGCAAAAATAACTTTGTACGCTATTTGTTTGTCATCTGCAGCAAACAGGTATTGTCGTGATAAAAAAAATAGTAAGTAATTGTTTTTTAACTCCTATAAAAATTAGTTAACATCTAAAGCCGGGCCTGCAATATTGATCGGGTGTTTCCACTTAGAATACAATATACTAGAGTAGAATTTGACGGACAGTGCAAAATAAAAATAGTTCTTAAAAAAAAAACAACAACACATAACACTTATTGCATTCTGGCTTATAGGTATGTAATTGAACAAAATAACTGAACCCTTTTTCGTACGGTTGAATTCCGCTCTCATGTACGAGTATACATCCTGTTTGGTAATGGGATTATTGCTGGGATTAAGGGGATACTGTATTGATTTGCATTAATGTGAATCGCTGTTTGGTTATCGCCTTTAAACGCAAATTATTTAAAGGTAAATATTTTCGGTACTGTAAACATTCATTTAATTATATTGACGAAGGTACGGTAAGTATAGTTTTATGAAGTAAAAAAAATATCTGTCGTTCTTTTCTGATCTGTTTATAATGAAAACGTTAAACAACGCTCAGTAAGAACACTGACTTACATGTGCATCCGAATCCAATCGACATAGGTAGTAACTCGGGCGAATGCGGAAGGGAAGCCTAGTTTACATCCCATGTTAGCTACAAAGGAACTAACTCCGATCAAGACGTCATGTCCTTGGGTTTGCACAACTAAAGGTCCTCCCGAATCTCCTTGGCATATCCCGACTCCACCCGACCCGCTTGTGCAAACGTTCGATTCTTGTACCATGTCCCCGTACACGGCTCTGCAATCCTGATTTGTGATGACTCTAAGAAACACATGCCTGACCATAGTATTGGTAGTAGGGTTTGTTAAATCGGAGTATCTGCCGTAACCCGATGCTACAGCCCATTGATTTTGTAAATTGAAGTCTCTCCACGCTGAGCCAGGTAAAGTCACTGGTCTTATCGCAGTTGAAAATGGCACATGACTGGGAAGATACAAAATAGCGATATCGTTAGCCAAATTTCTGGCGTTGTATTGAGGATGTATAGCGATGGTTGACGTAGGGATTCTCAATCCTCCGTGATGCAAGAACGGAGAGCCGAGAACAACAGTGAATCTCCAAGCGTGGAACCTTCCATCGTACCAGCAGTGAGCAGCTGTTAGGATTCTTGAGCTTGATAGGACTGTTCCTCCGCACGCTGAGGTTTGAGGTATCTCGAAGAGGTTAATCACAAGTCCAGCTAGATAGGGGTGATTATTGACAGGTGCAATATTTCCACCAACGATTCTGTAAATATCATCTTCGATTTGCTTTATTCTTTGGGCTTCTTTTACTCCTACTCGTTGATGCCAGCCGGTCCAGTCCGTAGCATGGCTGGAGCCAAAAGTGTAAAGAAGACCCAATAGCAGGAGCGCACGCATATTGTTCTATAGTCCGCACTCCGCACCTAGTGAGCTGATATTTATATAAGTAGGATCCTTTATCTTCTAAGGAAAATTCGCGCAATGTTTTGGTCTTTCCACCGTTAATCTAAAGTTTTATTGCTCTGTCAATCTCGGGTAATTAAACGGTATTACTTATTTGTAGTAAAACACTTTTCTTTGTCTCTCTTTTGTTTATTAGCCGGTTTTGCTTATTAATTGTTTATTTATTTGGTAGGATAGCGACTATTTTTTAAAGATTTTTACAGAGGATTTGTTGACATCAACGTAACGTCATGGGGAAAAATTGTATTGCGATTTGAATTAGCGTCCCTTGTCCGTGTTAAGTATCAAAATTTCCTAGTAGGTTGATTTTCGTATCGTCATCGAGGTGAAGTATTCGTGCTACACATTCGGTAAAAGAATACTTAAGCTCAGTTTTCGAATAGTAAATTCGATTCGAAATTGTGACGTATGATTGAAATGTTAAAGCTAAACCTAGAATTAAGTAAACCGGGCTTCAAAAATAGATTGAAAAAACCGGGCAAGTGCATGTCGGACCATGCTCAGTGTAGGGTTCCGAAGCAGTTACTACAAACACAAAAATGTATCTCAAAAAATACGATGTAACAAATTGCACCATTAAAAGACCGTGTCTTCATGGAACATGGTTTTTTGGTAACAACTCCAAAACTGTATGTCTGATCTTGTGTTACATGTATGGAGTGCCCCCCCTAGATAAATTTATTTTGTTATTTAATTACCAAACGTTTTATACAAGACACCTATATTCTCACTTTCATCAATATACATCTTGTAGTTTTTGAGTCAAATGCGGGTGACATACGAATGGACGGACGGACATGACGAAACTATAAGGGTTGCGTTTCTTTGCCATACATTATAGGTATAATAAAGTATGGCACACATTCAATATAAAAACGTACAAAACAATGTTTAAGACTGGTTTCTGAAAACAGTTATTTTACGCGCTAGTAATACTGGCTAGACGTTTTATGGTTATTAATTACTTTTTAATCTAGATGGTTATAAAATTAATATTCTTGATAAAACGTTTATTAATACTATCTTAAAAATTATCTTATCTTATAATTCGAAGTATTTAAAAACTAGAGACTGATAGATATTGTAATGTCTAATCTAAAAATAAAACTCACCGCTCGGTCTTGTTAAACCCTTATAGTAGACAAGTTGCGTTTTGTCATCCGTAACCATTGTATCACACTAAAGCCGGGATTCTATTCCCACTGCGACGCACGCAAACGGTACACACGTGAGTTACGTAGAGCGTATGCAGTAATCCCTACCGTGAGTTACAATTACCGTACTTGCTAGCGAGTAGAATGCTCTGTCCCTCACAGTATTCTTACAGAGTGCGAGGGACAAGTATTCGACTCGCTTGCGAATACGGTAATTGTAACTCATGGTAAGGGTAGGGTACAGCTAGGAGTATCTACATACGGAGCTCTAGGCTTGTACTATGGGTACTAAACAACGATTTAAATACTTATATAGAGAAATAAATGCTTAAATAAATAGAAAACATCGAAGACTCAGAAGCAAACACTCATGCTCATCACACAAATATTTACCCAAAGCGGAAATCGAACCCGGGACTTCGAACTTCATAGGCAGGGCAGGGTCACTTCCAACGAATGGTCGTCGGATAATGGAATGGAGACGGTTAACAAATTGGCTGCATTTTATTTTAAAAAAAACACACCGTGGATTGGACAACACGGATCAAGACACGGGCAGAAGTTAGTAAAAAATATCAATGAACTTACTTATAGGTACCAGTAACAATATAGAATATATGTTTGTTCCATTCGGCGTCGAGACCCTTGGTCCGTGGGGTCCTAGCGCTCAAAGCCTCTTCAATGAAATTTCGAAGAGGCTCATTGACGTCACTGGTGACCGAAGAGCTGGCAGTTTCCTCGCTCAACGCATAAGTTTAACTATCCAGCGAGGAAATGCTGCCAGCATCTTCGGGACGATGCCGCAGGGCCCTTTTTTAGATATAGGTTTTTAATTTTAAAATATAGTTAAGTTTATAATTTTAATTTTAGTTTTGTATTTCATTATTAATATTGTATTAACTTGAATATTTTTTGTCCCTAAATAAACAATTTGAGTAATTATTAAGTATAATTTCTCGTTAGCTTGTGTAGGGCCACGCTATGCCTCGCAATCTAATAAAGGCTTAGGTGTTGAATGTCCTGTGTAAAGCGTGTTACAGGCTTGGCTCATTTATCACTATTACGAACCGGTTTGCGCTGGATTTAACAATAGCCTGAAATTGTGGCCGCTTCGCCAGTTCATAGCAGCGTCAACTCTTACCTTCATGAAATCAAAATAGTTACAAAATGTCGCATTATCAAACAGTTTTGATAACTAGATTGGAGATATAGCAACTATTTTACATTTGGAAAACTGTATCAAATTCGTAGCTTTTACTTAAAAAAAGTTAGTCTTAATATTTTTATTGTTTGTTTTTGGCATTGTTTGTGTGTATTTTTTTGTTTAAAATATTTTTAGAAAACCAGCGCCGCCGCGGCTCTATGCGGCACAATGCTGAGTGGGCCCTTTTATTTGTCATTTGTTTCAAATATGTTGCTTTATGCGTTTAATAAATTATTTCTTTTCTATTCTATTCTATTCTATTAAAATAATCCCGAACCCACTTACACCCTTTTCCTACTAAAAGCAAATATTTAAAAATATCTATACATGAAGCAGTGGAGTCATGAAGTGCCGGGTTCCAATCGATTTTATATTGTAATTGTATTGTTATTATCGGATTAAACGATGCGACCCTAGGTACTAATTTCATCATAAAATATTTACTTCACCGTACTAAATATGCCAGGCGCTCGTTGCCCAGTACGAAATGTCGCAATCCGAGACGCAAGAGCTAAATAGGTTTAGCTCGGTATATAGGTTTTTTTTGGTACTTTACCAATCATGCGTTTTGATGATTGATTGATATGACTTGCTTAGCGACCGGACTTCAGCAACAGACTTTAATCACTAACCATTTTACAGTGTGTGTGTGTGTAAAATGCGGCATAGAAGTGGGCCGAGATTCTAGGCGGTAAAAACCATATCGTCTTTGACCTGTTATCGTATTGTCAACGTTGTGATAGCTCTTATTTACTTGACAGTAATGGCGGCCGAGCTAAAAACAATATCATAACTCGGTTTTTACTACCAAGATTAGAGGCCCTGAGGGGCTATTTTCTAACGCACTCGCAATCGCACCGGCTTCAAAGTGGAGCAATTGTTTTCATTTTGCATGCAGACAAGCCTTCGATTTTCAAAATGAAAACGATCGTGATTGCGAGTGCGTTAGACAATAAGCCCTCTGGTCGATGAAACAAACTCAGCATTTGCGTCAGAGCACAAAATAGCTGCAGGTGTTCCCGCTCCGGCGTGTCGATAAAAAGCGGCGCCAGCGGGCTTGATAAATGATGCCCGAGAAATACAGCTTTACTCCAAGATTGTTGGAAAAAACGCGAAAGACGTGAAATCGAGATGTTTCGTTAAACGTGATTTCTGCCGGTTTTGATCGGACGGAGCGCTAAAACGCCTAAAATACCTTAATTAACTGACTTACAGTTCCAGCACTGGGGCCTTATTCCTCTACACGTATTGTTATCGTATTGTTTTCAAGGTACCCGCCACCTACTGACTAGTAAATAAGAACTATCATAATGTTGACACTACGATAACATGTCAAAAGAAATTAGGTGTAGCCCGAGTAGAATAGAGCCAGGGGCCAAAGTAAAACTATTGGTAAGTAGAGAGTAAAGTGGTGACAGGTAGAACTACATATTTTTAAGTGGTCACCATCATACTGAGCAGGAACAATTGATTGAAAATTGGATGACGATTTTCTCAAAGTAAATTTCCATGTACATCACACAAATCCATAAAAGGATTGGCTAATAGGACAAAATTAAAAACAGCACTCAAACTACATACCTATAAAGTAGGTTAGACGTATCACGTATACATCTATATTCGGTCATAAAATTCAAGTTTGCAGTGTCACTAAACCTAATATGACTACCGCTATAAAGGAAGATACACAAATGGGATGTCCTATAAAGCTAGGGTTTCGTCGTGTCGCGACTAATATCAACCCATTCAAAACCTAATGAGCGTTTCATTTCCAATTTCAAATAGCTCCAATCCATTCAGCAATCCGTGACTATCGGGCCAGGCATTCAGTCATACCTTCGTTACTTATTCCAACTGAGTAAGGTTTGGAATGGAACAATCCTAGTTCCGTCAAATAATGTTGTCGTATCGTATTTACTTATTTGCTATGCGCGTCATGGTTGCCCCTCATCACGAATTCAAATAGGACTTTAATGATGTTGTTTTTGGTGAAAACTGAATCCGTAAACTTTTGACGTGGGCTGTATTCTGGGAATCTGGCTCATACCTAAGTTGAACGCAGTCTCAGTTTCAGTCTTTCAGTCGATGTCGGCCGTGATACAAAGTTAGATTAAGATGTTTTTTGATTTTATTTTCTTGTACCATGCATGTATGTAGCATTGAGTTAGTATGTGGAGGACTTTAATGATTAAATGCTATAGTTTGTGACATCCATAAGAACATTTTTAAGTAACGATAGCTTTAAGTGTTGTGAACAGTTTAGAAGGAATTAAGTTAATAGCTCCAATAATTTTAGTGTAATTCATTTTTAAAGGGTCCATCGAGCAGCAATGTATAACATTAAGTCTAAGTTAATTGCAAGTTAATTGATGAATAATGGAGCTATTTTTGGTTGACATTGCGTAGCGAATTAGTAAGTATGAAAAAAAATACAACTTATGTTAAGAATACACATGTTTTTATGTTAATTAGGATTCATATTAACTGTTGTCAAAATATATGTTCGTATGGATGTCACACACTGTATATACTTTGTTCTCAAAGTTGGACAGCGGAAATTAATGCGGTGCAGTTTGGATTTATTTATTCTATGCCTGTTTTGAAAAATAAATCATTGATATATTATTTATTACTCTTTAAGTGTTTCTCCAAAAGCATGTGATACAGCTAAGTGGGAATAAAACCAGCAATAGGATATCTGCGCTGTATGAGGCTAGGAAATTATATTACTATCCTCCTAAGTTTATCCCACGACTCCATACTCTTAGAAGTTATTTATCGCTAGTCCCCCGGAAACTGTTCAATGTTCCAGAAAAAAGTACCCTATGTGTGCCTATGTACATCTTCGGGTCTATAGATTATTCCTTTACCGAATTTCAAGTCTATCGCATGGGTACACTACATAATCCCGAAGAGTCATAATTCCGAATTGATCAAAATCCAGAATTTGTATAATTCCGAATGTAATGTTTGATAGAAGACTTTATTACTTGATATCGCTTATAAATCTAACCTACATATAGTAATTAAACAATGCATTTAATCTAAAATAGCTCCAGCATAACATAGCTTTCAGAAAACTGAAAATTCGGTCAAATAAAAATTAGGAATTTTAAGGTTTTGTCTTTCGCATTGATAATACTTATAACGGTTGATGTATTTTTCCTCGCGCACCGTTTAGCTTCTCAAAAGATTTTTTTCACAACAGTCCGTGACTCTTGTTGTTTAAAATAGCAAAGACTTTTTTTTTGTTGCTAGGTATGCGTCATGAAAAACTATTTGTGAAAAACTATTTGTCTATAAAGTCTGTTAGTATTTATTAAACCGAAATATCGTGAATGCAGGTGAATTTTCAGACAAGATAATGATAGTTGTCTTATTCAAAACCGCTTTTACGTATAATTCCGATGTACAGTCAGCAGCAGAGAAATGTAACCCCCTTTGCTAGGAAACTTGTATGCAGGGGGGTTACTTTTCTCTGCAGCTGACTGTACATTTAATATCACGTCATGACATTATTGTACGTCGAAATCGTGTTATTTTGTTAGTGAAATAGTCATTCATTGATAAAATGAAAAATGTGCTACAAAACGCTGTACGACACTTTAATAGGCACATATACAAGCGGCGTAATATAAATTGTTATTTATTGTGACGGCCGGCACTCCAATAATAGAAAACGTATCGGACCCGAACATAAATCTGGAATTGGAAAAGTGTTTGGCGTTTCAACGCCCGTAGTGCCTAGTTGGTTGCCGGAAAAGATTTTTTCATCCAGATAATAATATAACGGAACTTTTGTACGATAAGAGCTTGCTAGAATAGATTTAAGGAAAAACATTATAAGAAAATAATCAGCATGCTTGGCTTTACTATAGTTAGTTACGATATTTCCCTTTGTGAAACCCTGGAAATTTTCATAATTATCCGTTGATAAATAACATAAATTGATTTATTGTGACGTTTTTTAAGTCTTGTAAGCTTTATGGTGCTGGCAATGTGGATTCCGTACCATAATTATACGTAAAATATATATTCGTAAAATACTTCGAAACGCTGACCACTTGTACAGATTATATGAAATCAGTGGATAATGACGTATGACGTAGGTATCTATTCGAGAACAATTTTTCGATAAAGGTAAAGTTTTACTAGCTTCTTTTATACTTACAAGGAAATTTAGAGGACCCTGCGGCACAAGTTTGGCTTTTGAGGAAACAAAATAGTTGAAAAATAAAAGTTTAAAAAAACAAAAAAACCGCCTTCAAAAAGCAAAAAATAACTTCATTTAAAATGGTAGGTAATAGGTCAGTCCAACTGAAGTCTGCTTTTGGTTAAAATATTGTTGGACGCCGACTTCAGTTGGACTGACCTATTACCTACCATTTTAAATGAAGTTATTTTTTGCTTTTTGAAGGCGGTTTTTTTGTTTTTTTAAACTTTTATTTTATTTCGTACTTTTTAGTGATCATAATTATGCTGTTATGTAGTCCCACTTTAATTAATAAGAATTAATAAGAAACTATAGAACATTAAAATTCAATCTCGCCGCAAGCAACGCCGTGGGAAAGTCATAGTCATATACTTAAACATAAATATGCTTCGTCATAGTCGCTCAACTATCTTAATCGAAATATCTTGTCGCCACCCTTGAAATATATATATATATACGTTTAGGAGTTCCGGTGGCCATCTGTGGTTTTCATCATCAGTTCCACTTTACCAAATAGTGTTTTCCAAGAGCAAATACACGAGTTACAATGAAAAATACCAAAATCGCTATAGGTGTGCCTATAAATTTTGAAGAGTTCCGTCGATTCCTCATAGACTCCATCATCAAATCTTCATTTTGATAAGAATGGGACCAAATGGGAAGCACCAGCTTTCAAACAAAAAAAGAATCGTCAAAATCGGTTCACCCAGTCGAAAGTTCTGAAGTAACAAATATATAAAAAAAAAAACAGTTTAATTGAGAACCTCCTCCTTTTTTGAAGTCGGTTAAAAAGGAACCTCGATGTTATTCCAAAAACCTGTAGGAGGGCCGTTCCGAAAATATAATCATCATATAAGTGACATAAATTTAACCGATTTTCAATGGTTAAAAAAGAATATTAAAAACAAAAAAATAAAATAAAAAAATACTTAGATACTATTTAATAAAGATATCAGCCTTAAGGTGAGGTTGAGAGTGATTTTTTATTTTTTGGAAGATGAATTTTTTTTGCATGCTGTGTTTGCCTATTGGATAAGCACTCGGTTTGTTATTAGTGTTATTAGTTATTACTATATTTATCAATTCGCTGTCCGTCTGTCTGTCAGACAAGAGTCAATTTTTTTTTCGAGATTCCATTTCCTTTGTGGATGAACTGTTTAAGTACATTCCTACAAGTTTGTACGGAACCCTCGGTGCGCAAGTCTGATTTTTTTTATCATGATTTTACTTTTTACATAATAATCTGAGGGAGACATTTGATTTCCATATTGCACATGCTGTGGCTGTGGCTGTGTTGTTCAGAGTAACTTTGTCTAATTACCAACAGTTTTTACTACTAAAGTAATGTATCGCCTTGTTTTAAACGTTACTGAGTAGCTAAGCTACACTTTAATTAAGTGCCGTGATTTTAAGATTATAGCGAAGCCCAGTATTCTCAACACACGTCTCGGTTTCTGGACCACATTTCCTTCTTAACATACGCGAAGTATCCGCCGATAAACATCTACTCTCGCTGGTTATCTGTCTGACGGCTGATAGTTAATTATGTATTTAGTAAGCGGGCGGTTTTAAAAAGCTCAAGTTATTTGCACTGCCTAACTTAGCGACCGCCTAAGAAGGTACCTACTTTACTGTCGTACACTCAGCATAGATACACTGAGTTGTGGTAAGTGATGGTAGGACTTTGTGAAGGGCTTGTCCAGATTTATACAACCATCATGCTGTGATGATTCGATTGCGATGGTGGATGGTGGTGGTGGTGGTGGTGGTGGTGGTTTGGTGGTTAAGGTGGGATGGGGTAAGGGGTTCGAGGTATTCCGTCCTAGTCGTCAGGATTAGTGAAATTAATTCGTAGTCTTGGGATTGCAGTCTTCAGATTGCAACCACCAGGTGGCCTGTGAGCTCGACTACCTCCTCCATTGCCTTAAAAATGTTACTATGTCGTAGGATCACTTCACTGTTGGATCGCATATTTTTTTACGCATAATGTATCTTTTCGTATAAAATCTTTTGACTGAATACTGTTTTTACAATAGAAACGGTTTTATTTTAATTACATACATACCTACCTTCACGCCTGTTATCCCAAAGTGGGGTAGGCAGAGCTACAGAATAACGTACAACTTTAAAAACTTGTTGATAATTCTGTAACCACATTTTGCATAAATAGGCTAAGATGTTTACCAGCGTATTAGTGACAGGTTGCAAGCCCATCGCCTAACATTACTACGAGCCTTCCCTTAGGTCGCCTCTTACGCCATCCACGGGAAGACATGGAGTGGCATTATTCTAACCCGGCAAAAAACTAACATAACCTAATCTACACAAAAGATGATTAAATTCTGCAATTTCAGCATAAAAGGATGTTATGCGAAAAGATTTTATGCGTTTCAAAGGGATCCCGTGGAATAGGTAGTTACACAGAGTTGTACTTGACGCCTATATACGCATGTCGATTAAAGCACAAGAGAATATCATGAACTGTGTTACTTAACATCCGGATTTTATGATATTACAGAGGCAAATCCCACATATTTACATTTTCAGATCCCTCGTCTGGTAAAATCCAAAACCGCGCATCGTGCTTCAGGCAGGAAGCTCGCAAATTGGCTAGAAAAGAAGGGCCTTTATCCGCTTGCGTGTTCCACACGTGTGTGGCTAAATGTATTCCAAAGGTTCGGAGCTGAAGTCGTTTATCACACACGCACTATCGCGTGAGGAAGACAGCGATAGAGACATCTGTTACCTTACACCAAACCGGGTCAAACGGCTCCGATAACCCGCCGCAATAAAGCGGAACCGCAAATACCTGTTACTATCAAGTCACTGTCAATTTACTGTGCGAATAGAACTAGATGATAGTGTCTTTTGACTTTTACAAATAGCGTAAATTATAGAGCACTATATAAATGTCATCTCATGATATTAAGTAACGCTATCTATAGCAATAACTAAGTAAATATTCGAATCTTCACACGGTATAAAACAAAGTTGTTCCCGCTGTCTGTGCCTCTGTATGTACGCTTAGATCTTTCAAACTACGCAACGGATTATAATGCGGTTTTCATCAATAGATAGAGTGATTCAAAGAGGACGGTTTTCGTGTATCATAAATTTCGGATTATGTAAGTGTATTAAGGAAAACGCAAATAACTATTCGCCATTTATGAAATATTCTTAAATCGCAGGTAGTAAAAAATTAAGATGGGTGTTTTTGTTTCTTTTTCATTATTGCTAGCTGCCCCGCGACTTCGTCCGCGTGATTCCCGCTATCTTGTCAAAGAACCTTTGTGGGCGCGTGCACCACTCGCCAAAGTTTATTCGTAATCGGATGAAAGATAAAGGAAAAGCACGCCAATTTTCCGCTCCTACCTTGTTGAGCTAACTACCCCAGCCTGAACGGGTGAACTGATTAAAATTATTTTTCTCAAACATGCTCGGTAAGGATGGTTTTTTTTTTAAAACTAAGACGCGAAGTGCCTCATTTTCCTCCTAGGAGTAAAATAAACGTGTGAAAACACTTTCCGTCGACGTACATTTTAAAAAAAAGTGCTTTGACATGCATGCAGAACAGAAAGGACCAAGCAAAAAATCCGATACAGCCAAGGTAACCGCTCACTTTTTAGCACAGTGCGTATGTTTTCCATGTTTTAAATTTCTTCTAATATGTCTATGGTTAGAAAAATAATTTAAAACAAAAACTTATTGACTTAAACGTAAAACTTGTTGTGTGAAAAATACTTTAAAAATTAGCGCTAGTGATTAAAAGTAGCCAGGAAATAGGTATGTACCACACCGCCTATTTTTCTTACATTATTGTTTGAGAAAAGTATTATATATGCTTAGCCTCAAACGAGGATTTCCTGACTCGTATTTTACTTGTCAGGAAATGTCTTTATTTTGATATCTTAAATAGAATAGGTAATAGATAGAAAATAAAATAAAAATAATTACTTTTTCCTTTTCTTTTCTATGTTAGATGATTTTTTTAATCAACGAAGTGGGCACGGGAACAGCTAGTGGGAAATATTGAGATACCCTGAAGCAATTGATCTTTCTAAATATCATTTCGATCTTAATTCCTATAATCAATACAGATAGGTACCGTTTCTTTTGAAGGGTCTATTGCATCAACACATTGTGATATGATATGATAAGGAACACGTGTAACGCAAGCCACGCAAGTTTATTAATGATTACAAGCAGGATTATTAATGTGGTTATAATAGCAAGAGAGTTTCATTACGTATATTATTAATGAATCATATACAAACCTTCTTTAAGCAAATATTTTAAAAACCTGAAAAAAAAAGTGATTTCCGGGAGCAAACCATCTTGTACTTACGAATCTATCTATCTATCTACCTTTTGTCTATTTAATGTAATCTTGTATTGTTGTGAATAAATGTCTCTTTATCTTTATCGTTATCTTTAGTAGGTATGCCGATTGTTATAGCTAAAAAACTCTGCATAAAAGCTATATTGGATACAAATGACTTACGAAATACTGAAAGTTGCTTCTCACTCGAAGCCTTGGTGTAGATTGGAGTGTCAAGTGAAACCTCGCAGGAGTAGCTGCCGCTGGCTGCGAAATCCAGGTTTTGCAGGATGATGGAGTCCTCCGTGGCCAGGGCGATCTGGAAAACCACACGCTGTTGGTTGATAGGTAATATTAACGAGATATTAAGTTAAACGGACTTAAAAATATGTTGGAATTTTGTTCTAGATAGTGCATGTTTCAACGCAATCTGCCCACCTTAATCATTTAATAATAGTGATAATGAAGTTACTGTAAGTACATTGTTTTATTTGCAATAAATAGAGCTAAAGATTTTTTCATTGGTAGGTAGGTTTTTAAATTTTAACATTTGAAGTAGGACAAAATGTACTTTAACTAATTATTTAAGTTAAAAAAAAGGAATTGGGAATATTTTAAACTTAGCAACAAAAGATTTTAACCCTTTTCAAGGCGCATTTAAAGGCCCAAAATAGTTTTTTTTTAATTTAAGTTTGGCTTGTTTAATTGTTGAAACCTAAGGAAGAATATATAGTGGAAAATATATTCCCTCTGCCTTATATAGGTCGTGGACATCGTGGTGACAAACGGAACTATTACTGTTCAATTGGCAACCACCACAGGTTTTGGGTAAAAATTGTATCATGTTGACAATATCACTCGGACGGAACTACCCTCTAGTTTTTCCAAGCTCCTTGTAAATTTGGCAAGGAAATTGTCAGTCACTTTTATTATCTATTAACCTTCAACCCAATAAAAAGGGTGTTTTTTTTTAGCCTTTGTCGTTCTTTTTAGACGTGTCTGTCTGTCCATCTGTCGTCTGAGGTCTAGGGCTGAAATGGGTATACGGATTTAGAAGGGGATTTTAAATTTGAAAGCTGGTAAGTAAATAGCTTTTCGTTGATTATTTTTTGTAAATCGTTTAGTCCATTCAAGAATTAGCTACTCTCTGACATGAATTATTTTCTTTCTTGCTGACAACTTTGACCTAATGTCAGAGTTGACCATAAGTTTGTAGAAAGTAGGTAGAAGTAGACTATTTCAGACTTTATGACAACATTTAGTACGGTCAACAAGAACACACATCAAAATGTTAGAGTCCCGTAAAGTTGACTTCACAGTTTTATTCCGAAGTCAGAGGTCGTCAACATAATACCTACACAAAGGAAAGGTAAGTTTTATGTAACTATTTTGTAAATGACTATAGTGTTCTTAATTGATAAAATTATAAATACCTAACCTTACTCACTCTACAACTTATTAAGATTTTGGTTTAAAAAAATGAGGCTCATCAATGTGTAGTGGGAATGAAACAACTTTGCACGAATATCAGATTGATTGTTATCACGACTACATAAACCTACAGGATACTTTCAATAAAGATGAAACCTGATTAACTTACTTATCAAAGAATTCTAAGGTGCCTTATATATTTGCATTAGCAATGTCAAGCAAACATACACAACCAGTTGTTTCTGCAGACACTTTATATTTTACAAGAAGTTTTGTCAATTTTCCGAGGATCCCATCGTAACCTCTAGGTTAAATTTATATAACACCTAAGGGGTAAGTACAAAAATAAATTACTATCCAAATCGGTTCACATTAGGCGAAACATACACGCAAAAAAAGTGAGACTGACCGCGCTGTAGTCTCGATAAGACGAACGTAGTCTTCTTGTCTTAATGATAGACGCCCTTGCATTGTGACTGAACCTTAACGTCAAACATACAACTACAAAAGAGAATCGAGAGAGTAGCACAACTAGAGAATGAAAACGAATATCAGTATAGTTCAGTTAATGGTCTAAGATCCGAATAGGAGACGGTTTGCACCGGGCTGCTTATTCGATCAAAAGTATTTTATATCAAATTAGATACGCTAAATAATATGTGGCGAATAGGTTTGCTGAAAAATTTCAGTCCAGTACTTATATCATTAAAAAAATATTAAATATGAACTTTTTTTTTAAATTGCAAATGCTTGTTTAATAGACAAGTTACATACTAATCGAAAGTATGAAGCTTATAGATTATGCAAACGGTAGGTTTGGTGCAAATTATTAGTACCGACTTACCTGTTTATACCTGCCTATCCAATAGTTTGACGGGAAAAAAATAGTCAACCTAACGTTTGCAAGTTCTATAGGCTTCATACTCTAATATCTATCTAATAAGCAGCCCGGTGCAAATCGTCTCCTATTCGTATCTCCTACTATAATCTGTCTGAGTTAAGGCTGCCCGGTCGCTTCGTTGCAAAAGGTCGGGTATCCGTTAATTTTGGATATTTTCTACAGATAGAAGGATTCATTAAAAATCAAGGTTTCGATCTTGAGTGAGGGTGCTGCCTCGGGCTCTGCCGTGCACATAAAACGACGAAATTTTTTACGCTTTTTTAGTTTTCATTAATTAAATACTAAACTTTGGGTTTTAGAGCTAAAGTTGTCTTCCTCGAGGAATTATCTACACTAATAGGCTCCGAAACTACTTGACCGATTTCAAAAATTCCTTTAATTTTTATTTTTCTGCTCTACAACTTATTGTTTGAGTCACTTTTATACACCTAATAACTGCAACTGAGATGATGCTCGACCTTTTGCAAGGTAAAAAATATAATTTAACTGAACTAGTAGGGTTAGAGCCGGTATATTTATAATTTAAAATATATAAATAAGTTATCAACAAGTTTTTAGAGTTGTAGGTAATTCTGTAGCTCTGTCTACCCCACTCTGGGATTACAGGCGTGAAGATATGTATGTATGTATGTATGTATGTATGTATGTATGTAAAATAAAAGCCCAAGAATCAAAACAGTTTTCTTGAAGATATACGAGTAGCAGCAAGATACCGATACCATGACCGAGTATTACCATTCGCAGCCGCAAACGCGGTGATTCGCCTTTGCTGTCCGTTGCATGCCTGTGAGCATTTACCCTAAGGGGCGTAACGTAGACACGTAGGTTGACCTGGCTTCCTAATACGAGTAGCAAAGGCCGAACTTAATACTTCGACCGTTTTACTATACCTACGAACACCAAGGTACGGTAGAGTAGAAATACGAGTTTAGAGTCAAACACTTATCACAACATTTTGTTAATGCATTTTGGAAGTGCCAGTTTTTTCCAATCCCCAAATTATCTGAAAGTATCACTTTTCTTTGTCATGTGAAAAAAGGACAGAGCTAAGATGGATCTGACAGATACCGTTAACTGATGAAAAAATTGGCTCTGAATGTATTAATATTAAATAGGCCGACATAATCGTTGGCTAGCAGGGCTAGAAGTGAGCTATAAAAAAATCGTCACAGCAAATTTGAATCATCATTCAAGTTGGAGTCGGTAGTGTTCCGCACATAAGAAATAAGCCGTGGCTCTATTTGTTGTTACTTATTTACCATTTTACCAAGCAACATTATTTTATTTTCTTAAAAGGCATAGTGATAGAGCATCCCCTTTTTATTTCCTGTAATATCACATAGATTTATAGTAGATATAACTATTAATTCGGGGTTTTTTATGTTAGGTTAGGGTAGGTTAGGTTATGTACCCAACGCGAGTCCAATTCGCTCTTGGTTATTTACGCTCAATCACTGGAAGCTCATTCGTAATCGTAGCGATAACAACCATAGAGCGCTAACGACAAAATAATGTACAAGAATGGCGGCTTTCAAGAACTTTTACAAAGTTCAACTACCTACTGCTAGTTTCGAACATTAATGGCTTGCAATTGCTACATTTTATTTTGCAACTAACTTTTCTTATACCTTCTAGCACTTCAAAAATATTATAGTGTAAATAAATGTAAGTTGGTAAAAAGCCTGGATAACCAGCATGCTAATGGAGGATCTTTGAACCATAGGTACATTTATTTAAGAGCTGGTTTTGTCACACTACTGCTGGGTAAAGGCCTCCCTCTACTTCTTCAGGTTTTGAGCTGTCTTTGTCTTTGGCCAGTTCTAAATAGGTAGGTACTTAAATTTGCTAATAATTATGAGGTTTTCGGAGTCAGTTTTATGTTTTTGTAGGAACACCTATAAATATTTAATTTACCAAAAAATTATAAATAATAATATGATGTTTAACAATATGACGATGTTTGAATAGAAAAGTAGCACATTTGGACACATTTCTAGTAGGAAACAAAACTTACAAAATTATTAAAATTGTGTTAAACATACTACTACTCAGCATAGTGCCATGGCATGCCCCGGCGCTGGTTTTCAGTATGTTGCTCTCTACTTGAATGTCCGCATGATTGCTGGCGCGATAAAATTAAAATTACAATAAAAACAAAAAAATGAATGTTTGTCTTTCAATCACGCATAACGGCTTAACGGATTTGGTTAAAATTTGTCTTAAAGGTTTTTTAAACAGGAAAATTCGATAGCTGTCGTAGTAATAACAAACTAATTATATCTGGACAAAGCCGTAGGCAAGCGCTGGTACACTAAGTTTTATTTTTCAGTAATGTCATAGCTTTGAAAAAAATAATGTTTTTGTGGTTATAGTTCGCTAGCACCCTCATAATATGTATACATAATGTACGAATATGTACGTATTTCGTACTTACAGCAAGTTTGGATAATTTTACTCGATTGAGAATCGGATTGGTTTTGGCGTTTCATCTCTGATTAGATTACATCATTAATACAGTTTGGTTTAATTGGGTCAGCCTATACACGATAGTCATGGGCGGGATATGTGCTGGATATGTTTCGCTCTCCAAAAACATGATAAAATAAAATATACACGCCGTTTTGTAGCACATCAGACAGTCTAGATTTTCATAAATGTGTAATTATGCCTTGTCAATAAATAAATAATTAAGTTAAAAAAACGTGAAATAAATATCGTTTATATTTATTTTAAAAACATCGTACGCAGTTGAATAAACATCATTTTACGTTTAAAGTAAAATAATATTTGTTTTGGCGTCAAGTGATGATAAGTTAGCTAGCATCTTAATAAGCCATTTTTAAGTCGAAATTTTAAGGAACGACTTGTCATCAAGTGACGCCAGAATAAATATGTAAGTATTATTTTACTTTTAATTATCATGACATAAATTTTGCTATCTGTCAACAGACCTTACGTTAATCGTTCTACGACTTAAATCTCTAAAGTGTAATAGTGTAACTGTAACTCAAGGAACTACTGTTTCGACATCAAGCCTCAATTGTCGCCTTGTATCTATAGGCACCAATTAATAAATAAATGCGCGGACATTCTCTTTCCTATAAGAAAAGGCATCAGGTGGCCTATCCTGGCGATAATAGAGATAATCTCAGCTAGAATATATCTAAGCAATTGATTAAACAAGTGCGCGTCCGACACTGGCGGAGTTCCGTACAAGCGCACTTAAATCCATCGTTTTATAAATTGCTTATGTCTTTTCAACTGGGTACGGTGTTTTAAAATAAACATAAACGATATTTATTACAAAACCATTCCATATTCCTGTAAATATTTATGCTACCGTAAATTATTTCATTTTACAATTGTATATCACATTGCATTGTATTGTAATTTGTAATGTGCTTGTGCCTAAATATAACAGATTTATGAACGCATGAGCTAACTTATTTGTTTATGGCTTCCTTCTGAGGTTCGAAATAAAAACTTTTATTTCAAAATATACATAATACTTCTTATAAAAAAATACATTTGAGATGAATTGAATTCTCAGCCGGGGTAAAGTTGTAATATTCCTAACTTTAAGAGGATTGTGAACCGACACTAGAATAGCGTAAGTAGCTGTCGATTTTTTTCCATACAAATTTACTCCGGGCGATTAAGTTTCTTTCACCTTAAATCAAGTCAGATTTTTACGATTTTTGAACATCTTGTAGTTATTATGAAAAACTAGGTTTTTTTGTTTTCTTTCCAAGAAATATTTTCTTGGAAAGGAAAACGCACAGAGCATATCTCCAAAACATAGGTATTCAAAAATCGTAATAATCCAACTTGGTTTAAGGGGAGAGAAACGTTATCGCACTTTCGGGCGTTTCTTAGAAAGTTTGTACCTATTTAAGGACTAAAATTAAGAAACGTTAACTTTTCCGCTGAGTTACGAAAATTAGTCGTACATTTATCTACTACTTTCAACGCCAATTAGCAGTATCTCTATATGAAGCAGATTCAATCCTTACCCGTTAGCAATATCCTTGCACTTGCTCCCAGTAACAGTAGTCTTATAACAGTATAGCTAATTTTCGTAACTCAGCGGAAAACTTAACGTTTCTTAATTTTAGTCATTAACTAGGTACAAACTTTGTAAGAAACGCCTGTCACGAAATTTTCAGCGTTGTAATCCTCTTAAGTATTTTTTTTACCAAGATTTCATCACCGTTAACTCGTTTAACCTTAAATGTATGAATGCGTTACATTTGTTAGCTTTGCTACCCAAACAGCAAGACTCATAAATAAGTCCGCATACTCTCGAAGCACTCGGGCTTAAAGCTAGCTGACCTTTACGAAAGAGATTCAGGTTATTCTGAGTGTTCCTCCGTAACTCAGCCCCAGTTCATACGAGTAGTTTTATGTGTATATTTACAACTGAATGAACTATACCGCACATTAAATGCCACTATGTTAGGAGCGTCGGTGGCCTAGTGGCTTAGGGGGTCGACCGTAGGTACCGAGTTCGAACCCCCGCGGTCACCATTGGTGTGGAGGGCATGCGTCAAAAACGGTGCTGATACGACGGGTCACTGCGATTCCGTACCGTCACCGTTTTTTAAGCATTGGTGTGTCGAGCTTGCGTCAAAAACGGTGCTGATACGACGCGTCACTGCGATTCCGTACCGTCACCGTATTTTAGCACCGGTGTGGTCGCAGCTTTATTTGACTATGGAACCATATAAAACCAGTGTCACTCATACTTTCCATGGTCCCTTAATAAGATAATACTAAAAAAAATCCTCGCGACGTTTTTAAAAGAAAGAAAGAAAAGTACAAAGATACCAAAAAAAAATACAAACCTGCTTACATTTATTTTAGACAAAAGCGAATTACTTACTCGGTAAACCAGTAAATATATCGTGGGCCGGGAAATTACCGCGCTCGACCATTACCCACTCGCTGGGCCTCGAGGGTGAGCTCATTAACACGGGTATTCTTGGAAAAAAAATAGTTTAAATTGTTACGTAATTTTTGTATTCAAGATAGGTTCCGTTTTCATTGGAATTGGAATATACATTAACTATTTCTTGTTACTTCCTAGTTGTCGACATTTATATGGAAATATTTTAATGGAGTCCATCGTGTTTCATCACGATCAGGAATGGACGAATTACACAGGGGTGTAAATTTTATCCAAAGCCGGTTATTCGTAACTAGCATCAAATATTTATAGAATTCGTGAGTGAGATGGAGGGATTAAAGCTTTTTACGAACGCATAATGTAATGTTGATAGCTAATAACTATAATAACAGTTTATAACAATAGAATCTGGAAGACTGAAAGATCACAACTTGACGGGTCGATATTTCGCCCCCGTAAACCCCCTATATGGTAAATTTCATCAAAATTATTAGAGTTGTTTTCGAGAACGCGATTACAAATATATAAACATATATTGCTCGTTGAATAGTATAGGATATCCTTTTTTGTAAGTTTATTATCAAATTTGTTCGTTCGTCGCTGGTGATTTAAGCATAGTACTATATTAATCGATTCTGATTACGATACAATTTGGCAGATTCAAAAATCCTATAATAATTACGATGTCGCTTTCATTTACTACTACTACTTATACTAAATACTAACGGTAGTTTAAAATTGATGACATACAAAAGTGTGTCTTCGCTTATGAGTTACCGTACAAACATATAATAATTTGAAGGTTAAAATTCTTAAATACAGAGTTTAAAAAAACAGAAAAAACTTTACAAAAAATATTTTGCTTCAAATAAAATCAAATTACTCTATTTTCGAGTACTTACGTTTGAATTGATTCAACCAGCAAACACCGTTAGGTTCGCAGCAATCCAGTTCAATTTATGCTTCTCACGTTCGGCCTATACAGTTTATACAGCGTTGCCAAATTCCATAATAAACCGATAGAACCTTCCCGAGGAGAACGCCGACCGAAGCCGTACCGAGTGCGAGCATAATGTGGGATTATTTAGAAGCAGAATTCAACGGACACTCAGCCATGTTATTCTAGTGGGTCACCTTTCAACTCGATGGACGTATTATTAACAGCCGAGTTTAAGTTGTCCAGTCAGTGTGTACAAACAATATTATAGGGCGTGCATTCTCAATTAGGTGGCTTAATACTTGCTCGTATGACATCGCTCGAACGATCGACCGATCTACAAGAAGCAGTTTTAAACAGATGATACTAAAAATATTAACAACACCTCTCTCTGGTATGGAATATGTCAGCTTGACAAAACCAATATAATCCCACATTATCAAAAAGATAACGTTTCAATAATATACCCAAAGATACCAAAATTCAAAATTCAAAGTTCAAAATATTTATTCAGTAAATTGGCCACATGAGGGCTCTTTTACACGTCGGTAATATGTAGTGAATCTACTAGCGCTTCGGACAAGACCATCATTGCGGAGAAGAAGCGCCGCAAGAAACTCCAGCAGAAGGTCATTTTTTCCAATCATAAAAATACAATAATACTTAAAAGTAACATTACAAGGTAATAAAGTAATAAATAATTATTTAAAAAAAAGACTAACACAAATAAATCATTACAAATGTAAGCTCAATTAAATTAAAAATATTGTCTAGGAGAACAACATAACGAGGTCTCTACGTCAGGAACAGTCATTTAAATACCTAAATGGAAAACAGGTCCTTGCAAGCGTGAACAGACCGGACCCCACAGACAGCACCCGTTCACGAGTATGACGCGTATCTCAGCCATCGCCTCCCTCAACCATGTGTTCGGGAAGGTGGCGACCCGATCAACGACGCCGCCGTAAGCAAAGACCTTTGAGTGAGCATGACATGCTCATGCTGCCGGACAATATATCAATAAAAAGTAGCTGTCCGGCGAGAAACATCACAATGTGTTCTCATTTCAAAACTATCTTGTGCACAAGAACCAATAAAAATACAACAAGAAAAGTAAGCATTAGGTAAACTTAAATTTTAAAATGTCTACATTATTGGCTTAAAAGGTATTTCGCAATAAGCGCTGCCCAGTGCTCAGCTATTATTACTATTTAAAAAGAAGAACCCCAATTACACTACTTAAAAACGTCTTTATCATCTAGGAAGTCATTTACAGTATAATATGCCTTACCCATCAAGCAGCACTTAATGCGAGACTTAAATTTATTGAACGGCATATTGACAATATCAGTAGGTATCTTATTGTAGAAGCGTATACAGTTCCCCACGAACGATGTACTTACTTTACGAAGACGATGACCTGGGACTACGAGTTTATCCTTATTTCGCGTGTTGAAATTGTGAACGTCACGGTTATGCCTGAAGTCATGTATGTGTTTTCGTACATACATGATATTTTCAAAGATATACTGCGACGCTACAGTAAGAATATTAATTTCTTTAAATTTATCTCTGAGTGAGACCCGTGAACCCAGTTGATAAATAAAACGTATAGCCCGCTTTTGTAATACAAAGATGGTCTGAATGTCAGCCGCTTTTCCCCACAACAAAATCCCATAACTCATGACACTATGAAAATAACTATAATACACCAGTCTCGCTGTCTCGACGTCTGTAAGTTGGCGGATGCGCTTTACCGCATAAGCTGCAGAGCTAAGTTTACCAGCAAGGGTGGATATATGTGCATTCCATTGCAGTTTTGAGTCCAAAGTAATACCTAAAAATACTGTTTTATCTTCGAATCCCATTGTCTCATCCTTTAGTTTTATACTAGTCCCATTCACTCCTTTCACATTTGATAGAGAAAATTTCATGCACTTGGTTTTCTTGGCATTTAAAAGTAAGTTGTTGGCTGTAAACCAGTCAACAGTTGTTGACAACGTATCATTAATATCATTTAAATTTGCCTGTTTTCTACCTACTTTAAATAAAAGTGAAGTATCATCGGCAAACAGAACTATTTCATGTTTGTCGCGCACAACATAAGGGAGATCGTTTATATAAATCAAAAACAAGAATGGGCCCAGAATTGAGCCTTGAGGCACTCCCATAGCAACAGCTGATCCAGGAGATTGCGTTCTGTTTATGTCCACCCGCTGAGTTCGGTGAGCAAGGTAAGAAATAATAAGATCAAGTGCACCGTTTTTAATGCCGTAGTAGCTTAGCTTCCTTACTAACGTAACGTGATCAACACAGTCAAATGCCTTGGATAAATCACAGAAAACTCCAATTACATCTAGTGATTCTTCCCAGGCATCAAATATGTATTTAATTAGGGTAGAACCGGCATCTGTTGTTGACCGTCCCTTGGTAAACCCAAATTGACTACTATGAAGCAACTTATTCTTACAAAAATGTGAAGATATTTGGTTTAGAATTAATTTTTCAAAAACTTTACTCAGTGCTGGCAGTATCGAAATTGGTCTAAAATTTGTGGGGTCTGTTCTTGCCCCTGACTTAAACAAGGGTATAATCCTACTGTGTTTCATCAGATCGGGAAACACTCCAATATCTACACACTTGTTAAATAAAGCAGAAAGGTATGGTGCAGTTAACTCTAAGATGGACTGTAGTACTGTGACGGAGAGGCCCCAGAGATCTTCAGTCTTTTTTATATTTAGTGACCTAAAAGTTTTAATAACAATTTTTGGAGAGACGTGATAAAATTTAAAAACATCTGTGCATTCCTTCACATTTGATCTTAATAATATTTCAGCTTTATCAGGAGATGATGATAATGATTTAGTGGTATCTAAAGGTATATTTGTAAAGAACCGCTCAAACTCTTTAGCTACATCTAGGTCCGAGTTCACCACAGTACCTTCAACTTGGAGGCTGTAGTGAGGGTCTCTAACTCTAGTTTTACCAGTTTCAGTATTAATTACATTCCAAACAGTTTTAACTTTGTTATCTGAGTTACGGATTTTGTTAGAAAAATATTCTGACTTTGCGGCGGCACAAATGTGTTTGAATTCTTTAGAGTAGTTTTTGACGTAATCTAGAAACTCTGGCCTATGATCAATAGCTCTTGTAGCATATAACTCATACAATTTATACCTTTTTGCGTGAATTTCCGGTGTACCGGACCGTGCTCAGTAAATCCGTTAACAACAAATACTAAAATCATGCCGAAAACGATATGTAGATACGAGTATAAACTAATTTTCTATTTAAAGTTATTTGGTGCAGTCTTAGATGATTTCTAGTAAAACTCAAGCAAAAATTATACTTTTCAAGTTCAATATTTCATAAACGGTCCCTCAAATATATAATTCCGTGTATGTTATGTTTTTTACCAGCTATCCAATGCTACCTCACTCGATGTCATAATGTAAAAAAAAATGCTTTGCTTTACTTGTAACCGTTTTAAACATTTATTAAGTTTTGCTTTTAAGGTTTTACTTTAAAACTTTGACGATGTGATTTATATGTCCACCTGTTGTTACCAAGAGTCTTTGAGTTAACCCTCGGACAGACGGACAGACAGAAGTGGCGAATCTACTTATAAGGGTTCCTCGTTGACTAACGAACCCTAAAAATATACTGTTTCGTTTCAATGATATACTATAGGTATTTGTGCCATTTATACGTGTTTCTATTTTCTAATAAAAGTAGACGCCACCCTTAAAAAAAACTGCAAATATAAATGCAGTGTTCATCATGTCAGCCGAAAGACGTCCACTGCTGGACATAGGCCTCCCCCAAGGCTCTCCACTCAGACCGGTCTTGTGCTTTTCGCATCCACCTCGTTCCCGCGATTTTTACAAGGTCTTCACTCCATCTTGCAATCAATGCATTGTTATAAGTTTGTATAGTTGTTACTGTTTAGTAGTTATAATTCACTGGATGGCTTTGGACGCTATAGCGGCGTTGATCTTGTTACTGTTGGATTATTTCAAGTAAAAGCTTTTAAAAATTATTTAAGAATAATACAGCTACTGTAGTGAGTGTAGTAGTGTAGAGAGATTAAATACTATAAGTAAATACTTAACGACAGTATTTATGGTTGTCTAATTCCTTAAATCTGCTTAAATCCTCTAACAAGATACTAAATCTGTTTTCCGTGGTATTAACATCAGTAAATGGTAGTTTTAAAATAGAACGAGGCGAGGGCAGATAACAAAAAGAAAAATGTAAACTCACAGAGACAAAGTAGTCGGTTCCTAGCCGGACATAGACCCATTTAGTTTCCAGCAGGTTGGTATAATTAGTTAGTATCATTATAGCGTTACTTCAAACGGATACTGAGTGTCAGTCAGTATCATTCGGTTGAATTTCAAGTTTGAGTGAAAATTAATACATAGAGGAACACCTAGGCTTAGTGATTCTTCGTGATGGTCCAATGCTGCAATCCAGCAATGTGGAAATATTATAAATTGACCAATTAGATAGAAATCCACAATGACGGTAATTTTAAACGACACGTTCCTCGTTGCTCTAGGTTTAGTAACTGCTAAACTTTTCAAAAAATACAAAAACAAACACAAAATTAGTAGCTTAACTTATAGACTAAAGGTACAAAAAGCTAGCGAGTGACGGTAAACTCCCTACGGCATACAGTCCAACTGTACGCAAATAGACGAACGTTTGTTTCGGCCATGTTGTGCATGGAAATATGAGGCAAATCCGTCCCCGCCCGACGTGCTTAGAATGCTAATACCTCTCATAGCCGGGCTAAACTGCATCTCTTATGAGGCACCATATAAGTAGTAAGTAATGAATTCTAAAATGAAACGAGGTGCGATTGAGTATGGATGCAAGATAAAGTCGTTGCATAATTTCAAAGCATTCGAGTTTAACATTTTTTGTAATGATAAAACTGGTAGAGTGTGAGTTATATTCAAGCACCAAGAGTTAGATATCATAATATATGAACATTTCTTGGTATGCAAACAAAACCTTCCTCTTGAATAACTCTATCTATTGATGAAAACCGCATTAAAATCCGTTGCGTAGTTTGAAAGATCTAAGCGTACATACAGAGGGACAGAAAATACCGTTTCATGCTATGCATAAATTGCGAATGTGTTGGTATGTTAGTTTTATATGTATGTAGGTTTAGCGACTTAATTAAAAAGGTTTATTCGCATTTTATACACTTTCGCAGTTTTTACACTAATGAAAAATTTCAATTCCGGACCCAAGGCACCCCTTAGTATCATAAATATGAGGTAGGTTTAGGTTATGTTAGGATTTCAGCTGGCCTGGAGGGCCAAACCACCGAAAAAAAGGAGCTCTGCGGTAGTGGAGCTCCGTCGACTTTTCTGCGAAAGTGTCTATAATGCGAATAAATCATTCTTCATGCATGGGTTGCCAACAAGGAGACCCGCTCGGGCCCGTAATTTTTAGCTTAGCCATTCATCCAATTATTTCAGATCTAAATTCTAAATTCAATCTGTGGTACCTTGATGACGGTTCCCTTGGCGGGGACGCGTCAACTGTACTACAAGACTTGCAAACGATCATCACTAAATTTTCTAATATAGGCCTCTCATTAAACTTTACTAAGTGCGAAATTTATATTCCTGATCACATTTCTTTAGAAAATAAAATTGATTTCGTCACTAAATTTAATGCAGCTTCACCCAACATTTCGGTCCATTCAAATTCATCTTTAACACTATTAGGTTCACCGATTTTTGACGATGCAATCGATCCCATTATAAATTGTAAATTAAATCTGTTTAAAAATACTTCTAACCTTTTGTACGAAATAAACCCCCATATGGCGCTTTTTATTATTCGTTTTTGTCTTTTCACTCCAAAATTCATGTATTTGTTACGGAGTTGTCCAATTTGGAAATTTCCAGACATCATGGCTTCTATAGACATTACCCTTCAATCAACTCTGTCTAAATTATTAAACATTCATTTTAGTTCAAGGCCTTGGACTCAAGCGGTTCTCCCAATTCGTTTCGGTGGACTTGGTATTCGATGCTCTTCTAGCGTGGCACTACCCGCTTTCCTGTCCTCCGCTTATGGTTCGTTGCCTCTCGTCAGTATTATCTTAAATATCCCACAGATACTTGACGTTGAGATTGCGAACCTGGTGGAGGCCAGGGATGCTTGGTGTGAGTCGTGTCCCGGAGTGGATATGCCAGTCAAGAGGCATATCCAAAGAGCATGGGATACTCCTCGCCTCATATCAATTCATACATCTCTCATACAAAATAGTCCGGACGATTCAGATCGCGCCCGTCTTCTCGCTGTCTCTGCAGGCGAATCAGGTCACTGGCTCCACGCTCTTCCTTCCCGCAATATAGGCACAGTCTTGGACCCAAGCTGCTTGCGCATAGCAATAAGTTTGCGGGTTGGAGCTAGAATCTGTGAACCTCATACTTGCACGTGCGGGAAGGAAGTGAGTGAGCTGGGACGACATGGCCTTTCATGCTTTAGAAGTGCCGGCCGTTTGTACCGGCATGGCACAATTAATGATCTGATCCGTCGTTCGCTTGCCACTGCCTCTGTACCAGCTGTCCTGGAACCAGCAGGTTTACATAGAGACGATGGCAAGCGACCAGACGGAGCTACATTGGTGCCGTGGAAACTGGGTAGGGCACTGGTGTGGGACGCGACGTGTGTTGACACATTCGCCCTGTCCCACGTCCAGTCAACCCGTAATCGGGCCGGTGCAGCAGCTGATCAGGCCCAAACCAACAAGCGCCGCAAATATTCATCATTATTAAATAATTATGAATTTGTGGCGCTTGCAGTGGAGACCATGGGACCTTGGTCAGCTGATATGAAAAGCTTTATTAAGGCCCTGTCATCCCGGCTCATAGACACCTCCGGAGATCCTAGAGCTGGTGCTTACCTCTCCCAAAGGATTGGGCTAGCTATCCAGAGAGGTAACGCAGCCAGTGTCATAGGGACCATGCCGCGAGCGGACCTGCTAGAGGGGGTGTTCTTTTTATAGTGGTGATTATTATTTACGTCTTTAATATTTGAGTAGCTTAGTTTTTATTTTAATTTAAATAAGTTTAGTTTTAACTTTTAATTGTATTATATTATATTAAAGAATCTGTTTATTAATTAAAAATATGTATCAATAAGGTTATCTAATAAAAAAAACTTGTCGACATGTAGAATTTAGTACAGCGGAGACAGTTTATAGTTGATCCCGGTATGAACTTAGTATTTTTGTCCCTATTAATCTAAAGGTTCTATATTTATCTTTCTAATCTAAAAGGCTAGCGATAAACTTCTGTTCGGATTCGGACGGGGTTGCAGGAAAACGCTAGTTTTATTTAGATCAATAATTAACAAGCGGAATTCACAGTTGATGTCGTACGAACACGAACGCGTTGCACTACCCACATGCAAGTATGTTTTTAAACTATACGTAGCACATTCATCTGATTCAATGTAGAATACAGCGATGTATTGAGTTGGAACGGAATTTTATTCGCTCATTCATATGGAATAAAGCGAAGCCGCTTCCACCGGAATTTGTTTTGTTAATATTTTGGCGCTATTTTATTTTATGAGAACCGGAATAATCTATTTTCGCATCTAGTAAATGCAAGCGTGAACGTAAGGTTGAAATGCCTATGGTCTGCTATATGTATTGGTAGGTATATACGCTATTATGTAGTGAATAATAAAGCATTTATTAGAATGTTATATTTTGCTGGTGACATAATTATTTGCTCGTTTTTAATTAAGCAATAAAAAAGGAAATTATTACTCTAACGTTTGCCATTCGATAAGCCGTGTTACCAAGCCATGAGAAAAACCTTTCAGCTCTATCAAAGATAACTGTGGTATTATTATTAAGTCAATTGATTAAACATGTTCATACAAAATTCTCTCCTCTCAAATCTAGTCAAATTTTTACGATTTCTGATATTTTGTACCTTTTATAAAAAACTAGCTCCGTAGTAGGTACGTATTCCTTTAAAAAAAAGGACACGTACAAACCTAGATTTTCATAAAAACTACAGCATATTCCAAAATCGTGGAAAGCGGACTTGATTTAGGGGTGAGAATAATTATCCCCCGGAGCTAAATTTGCATGTTTTTTTTTGTCAGCTACGCGATTTAAGCGTCGCCTCACAACCCTCTTAAACTTCACACTTTTTAATTGGTCCACGAATTATTAACAAACTTAAGTTTACCTGCGAACTATTAGGGACATTTAGCACAGTTAGCCAAACTGCTTCGTCGACAAAACCACTGACCGAAAGAAAAAAAACACGCACTAAAATGTTAACAATGCTCTTACCATACTTAGGATCGCCGGTTAAAAGTTCAACAACGAATTAAAAATAATATTTAACCCTAGTAGATCTAATAGAACCACATCACACTACAAAAGTACATGAATACCGAATAATCGATTTTCGGCGCCCATGCATAACGCTCACCTCGTTATGCCTAGCCACAGAAATCTGATTACTGTTAACTTAACTGTTTAGAATTTACTAAATCATCTTTAAACGGTCAAAAACTGCTATAGGTATATAAAGGGTGTCCTGTATTTAGAGGTCCTCGTGCTCTATCTAAAGAACCTAACGTGGGTCTGTAAAAGTCTTACGGTTTTCGAGATAACGGCATTTTACTGAACTTTCATATTTCGCATCTTGTTTCTATTTTCTGAATCCCACTCCCATAACTTGAAGATTAAAATCTTTTTTTTCTAAATGAACTTAGTTAAAACCTCAAGTTATAGAAAAGGAATTAAAAAAATTGAAATCAGATGCATGTAGATTACCTACTCGCATTTGCCAGTTTAGAGCTAGGCTGGAGTTTCTTTTTTAATTTGTTTATCTTAAACACAATTAAATTTTATATTTAATATCACCGTTAAACCACAGAGAGGTTTATCTCGATGCCTAAACCATCCTAAACTAACTGTGGCCAATATCAACAAAATCAGTTTCGATAATTAACTTACGTTCTGAATTATAAAAAATGGGTTTTTTATATCAACCAGTATTACGATATATCGGAATTATGTAGCCCGCTCTAATTAAAGTACTTACACATTAAGATACAATTGAAAATGAGGTCCGACATTGGGAGTCAAAATTAAAACGTAAAAAAACATAGTCGAGTGGGACATCATACAAGAATTAAATGTTTTAAAAACAATAAATTGACTTTAAAAACGCAAAAAATAATTAAACATTTACAATTCCTAATTCTGTGATGTATATCAAAATAATTAAACATTTACAATCCCTAATTACTTCACTACCACATAGGTTTCGCAAAAATTTACCAAGATTTAATTTTTATGCCTAGTTTACGAGCTGAAAAATCCATAAAGTAGGTAGTAGTGGTAGTTATACTTAAATAACATATTGTCGATTACAACTTTTCTTATCGTTAACTAGAAAAAAATTCAAAGCGATAAGGTGGCCTTTGTAGTTCCTTTATTATTTTAATTGTAGATATTTATAATTATAAAACGTTAGCAAGTATCAGCCGAAGCCGTCGTCCCTTCCACCGTCCAGGTAAACAATAAAAGGGTTGACGAAACACGAAGTCTTAACATCAATCGAAGTAATCAAGCCGGGTAATGATTAATTACGGTTAGCCGTTGATTTATTGTCTCGCCCCTTAATTGCGGTAAAACACGAATTATCAGCATGAAACTTGTAGTGAGGTGAAGGATTTACGGATACATACATAGCGATATAATAAACCACAACCTGAGAAGATACGTGTATCTTTTACACCTTTCAAATTAAGTTTTGTCAGTGGAATCGTGTCTGTAATTGAACAATCTGATTGAAATTCTTATAAGCATAAGCTAGATGTCGAATTCATTGATAAACCATACTTTGGATTTTCCAATTTCCATGTCATTGGTTAAAAGTGCAAATAACGATTATACCGAGTTTTAATTGTCACTGTTATACGCCATGACACTCACCAATCTCCCATTTTATTTATGCTAGGAAAAAGAGCTCTCGGTTCTCCTTATGTGAAGTGATCACCGCCGCTCATGGACATTGCAGGTGCAATACCAGCAGAAGAATTGCAGATGCGTTGCCGGCCTTTGAGAGCCGTCGGCCGTCTCTTGAAGCCCTTGAAGGTCCCCAAGTCGTAGCGATCCGGAAATACCACCGCAATAAGCCAATTAAAACACTGTCGTGGTAGACTTCCCGCCACCGAGGTGGTGGAGATGAAAGGACAGTTGTTTGCGAGTGGTACGTTAAAGGAATCTAGCCGCAGACAATATCCCAGCAGTTCTTTATGGAACCCCATATCAAATACTTTTGTCTAGATACATGTGAGTATTTTTATCTTAATTGTAGTTTTTATAATCGATTTTGCGGAACTTTGGTGACGGACCACTTTCACAGTTAAAAAATCCAACGGACAGTTTCGAATTGATATATTAATGTCAACATGCTTTAAAATAGAGAGGAATTGTTTGAAAACGCAGGTTTACTACGTACCAGGACGTACCTAAGTCCTAATAAATTATGTTAGGGACTAATAAGCTAATCGTATAGCTACCTCAGTAGCCAGTGAAATCTGTCTTGCCGTTTTGAAGTGATGTGATTGTTTACTAACTAACAACATTTCACTTTTATTTAATATAGATGATTTACTTACATTTAGCACAGCGCCTGGCGTGGTGAAGTTCCTGTAAGGCGGCTTCCTGTCCCGGATGTACTGGAAGATCTTGGTGCCCTGGCGCAGGAAGACAACCTTGTCGAGCAGATGCGGCGGCACGTCGTGCACGCAGCGCAGGCGCACCGCCCCGCCGCGCGCCGCCCAGCGCTCCATCTGCAGCTCCACGCGGACCTCCGTGTGCCCACGGGCTGGAAAAATTATACATTTCAAACTTAATGCTGTTTTAGCAGGTGTACTACGTACTTAAGGCACGTTCGACCTGCTTAAACGTTTTGTGGAGCTGTGGTCACACTGGTCACATCTATGGACTTCGGCAAATTAAGAAAGAAACTTCTACACGAATATTCATCGACCCCGAAGATGCGGCCGAAGCGTTAAGAGCATCTTCTGTATTGGTATTATTACCATATTAATTAAGTATAAAGTACACATTTTTGTGTGGTTTTAGTCATCTGGTGGTAACATTGAATATCATGTATGACACACTGATTTTACGACGCAATGTCCATCCGCCTGTTCGATTGGGTTGTCTACGTATTATTTTAAAATTTGTTCCATTATATAGGCACTCTGAAAAATAATACTGATATAAGTTTCCAAGAAAGAAAAACAAAAAGAAAATTTAATTTCCAATAACTTTTAAAAAGTAAGCTTTAAAAACTCGACTGTCGTTCTTTGTTATAATTTTATGCATCTATTCAAGTTGCATTTCACTTGAGAACAGCGTGCTCTTCCAATGCCTGTGTAAGGAGCAACTAATTTCAAGATTTTCAAGATACCTACGTCTGAAAATGTTTTATTCTCGTCCAAAAACAGCCCGATTTACACAAAAATCAAAATAAAGTATTGAGCCGTAAACCTTAATTGGATTCATAAAAAAATCGTAGTTCGCACACGGATTTTCGAGGTGACATCATCAAAGTAAATGTAGGTAACTTCCATTTTGATTATACCGAACAAAACCCCCAAAACACGCAAGGTCCCCTATATTGAGCAGTTTGTATAATTTTGTGTCCCCTTTTCCACGAAGACGACGGCTCAGGTCTTCTATACGCTTTCTCAACAAGATTGCATTGTTGCGACGTACTATTTTACTGGAGAAATACTAGATTAAGTGCTATCGATGATTGGGATTCAATTAGTTGGGATCGGTGCCTTCATTCTGGTGTACTGCCGTTTGGCCAAATTATTTTTCGTCGAATGTATCATTTTTTCAAATGTTTCATATGGTCATACGCATTTTTTTCCGACACTGTAAATATTTCAGGATTTATTTCAACCATCGTGTAGAACCCTATAGGTTAGGTTAGGATAGTTTCATAAAAATCCTGAAATAAAAACAGTTTTGGAAAAAAAAGCGTTTGACCAAATGATACATTTGACGAAAAATAATTTGGCCAAACATAGGTAAACCCTTTATTCCATATTGTCTTTACCCCTATTGTTAATGGTATGGGTATGGTAGCTGTTATTAACTTGACAGTTAAGGTGACCGATTCGTAAACAGTACGATTACTATAAAAATAGTAGAATAGAAGTCATGTATTCTATATTGAATTAAATAACATTTGAAATAGTATTGAAGCTGAAATAGCTTAGTGGGTCAGACGTGCCTCTAAAGAAGAGGGGTGTGGGTTGGATCTCGGCTCACACCACGGTGTCTTTCCGAACTAAAAGTAGCATTGTGAATATAATCTACATTTTCATGTTTAAAAAATTACTTTAAAATTCATATTTATGCTAGAGAAATAAAACATGGCTACATTTCGTTGGTTGCGAAATAAAATTGGACTAAACATGTTTCGGACAAAAGAAAGATGGTGGCACCTTGTAATTTGTACAAAGTTATATGGTAACCTGGCGAGAGAAATGAGCGGTTTTCTTTGTTAAAATATCGCAGGCTCCTTTGGAAGAATATTGGGACAAACAAATTCAGGTTTTTTTTACGGAGTTAGAATCTAAATATCGAGCGATGCGCATCGACGCAACCCTAGCACTCAAGCGGCAATAGGTAACAGAAACTTCTATAGGGCCGGAGACGATCTATTTATACTCAGATGCCGTTTAGAATAAATAAAATCAATACAAGTATTTTTTTCTGGTCTTATACCGGATTTTTTCCGTGATAAAACGTAAACCTTCTCTGACCCGTTATCTCGTTAACTCTGCGCAAAAAATACGTTGATCCTTTGCTCCGTTTTGTCATTGAAAAGGAGAATAAACAGCCAAATGATTACACTTTCGGATTATCACTTCGTATTGGACTGTTACGGGAAAATAATTATTGACTTTTTTTGTTAGAGATAGGTACACGCACGTGTGCCTCACCTCCTAAAGTCAAAACTACAAATTATGTACAGCAGTACGAAATTAATAGAAAAACTATTAAGATTAGTTAATTAGTTCGGTTTTATTAGTTTTTGAGTTATAGGAACCCCGGCCGATAAGAAGTCAGTCCTGACATCCTGTCATCGCAATACTATTTATATGTTGATGCATATTGTACCTACCTACTCGTATAGTAACGGCTACGTAACCCTACTCTGAGCATGGCCCGTCATCCCGTTTGCGTTTGTTTTTTTTGTTGGCTTTGGATTCAGTTTTTCTGTTCATAAGACGTATAAGGGCTGATTTTTCAATCCCCAGATAAAGCTATCCGGAAGGTAAATTTTAGCTCTGTCCTTTTCTTTCATATGACTTCAGAAAAGGATAGTAATACATTTAACTGACGGATAGTTTTATCTGGGGATTGAAAAATCAGCCCTAAGATATTATCTTTTTAAAAATTCCGATATAAACGGAATTATTATAACGGTAAATAGGTAATATTTTTTTGTAAAGTTTACAAACAAATCAATTTGTTCACGTTCTGTTAAAACTCAGATAAGTTGCTGATGAAAATTTTAAGCAACACCGTCAGTCAAGACTCAAGAGTTGTCATATTGTTATTATATTCATCAACAAACTGGCTATCTAGAAAAGCAGATCCTCCCCGCACTTTGCCGCCTACGTCTCATTACGAGGGGTTGTTGTCCTTTTTTATGACCTCTGTCACGTATTCTAGAAATTGCTTTTCTTGTAAGTTTTTGCTCCCAAATAAGAAACACTCTTTGATATTTCAGTTTCTACTTACAGTCCATGTCATGATGTGCCCCGTGGGTTATAATTGTTTCATGAGTCTTATATCTTCCATGTTCCATGATTCTTATATCTTATGATGACGATGCGCTGGTCTTTTTGGTAGTGACCCTGCCTACGAAGCTAGCGGTCCTGGGTTCAAATCCCGGTAAGGGCAAATATTTGTGTGATGAGCGTGAGTATTTGTTTCTGAGTCATGGATGTTTACTATGTATTAAAGTATATATTTCTCTATACAAGTATTCATATCGTTGTCTAGTACCCATAGTACAAGCCTAGAGCTTAGTTCGGGACTAGGTCAATGAAATAATACCGACGGCAAAATTCAAAATATTAAAATATTTAGAAGCGCACCGTACAAAATTTCCTCTTTTCACAACAGACAAATGAATGACTATTTTAAATACATTATCTTGTTTCGAACGCTGTTCGAGACTGAGAGAGAGAGTCTGTTCAATTATTAAAGCCGCAGGGAGTCGAGCTAGCATGCCTAGACGGGCGATAATTAATAATACGTTGTATTGGGCTAATAATAGCCGGCCGGACAATAACGCCTGTCTCTTTTAATGTGTATATTAAATAACCAGAGACATACATAGTATTCACGTGTGTTTAAATTAAGTTTACGTTTTTTTGAAACTCTTGGGCCGTGCGTCCGGAGGCACGGAAGTTTTTTCCCAAACCAAAAATAAGCTCACCCGTGCCTCAGGTGTTCGTAGGGCTGGTTCTTTCCTCGGCTAACGGCTAGAAATAGCTACCTATTCAACAGGGAAATGCAGCCTTACGGGCGCCATTTCCGGTGGCAATAATTTAGGCGTTATTTGTACATACTGCATATTTACTTAGATCAAGATAGGTTAATTAGGTTAGGTAGTTAGTTATAGTTGTATTTAGTTAAGTTCTAGATTATAAATAAACACATTTTTGTTTGAGAAAAACTTTTGTTACTGACTGTACATTTTTCCCACAGCATCCGTCAATCTCATACTTATATACGTGCCAGAAAGTGACGGATGTTTTATCCATATTTTGTCACGCGAGAAACGCAGCCATACTAGGCCCCTTGATCACAAACTTTTACCTTTTATCGACAAAGTAACGCTAACGTATCGTCATCGAGAAAATGTGTATGGCGAATGATATCAGCGCCCTCTAGTATGTATTTAGTAGGTACTAATTTTGATCACGTTGACGTTGACTTTCATATTGTCATCGAGTAGCAAAAGCAAAGACATAAAATGTATGAAAACGTAAGTCTATTTTAGGGGTTCGTTCTAAGGATAGGTACAAAAGACGTTTTCGAATAGTAAATGCGATGATTGACATGTTTATGATAGAGATATTTGTCTAAAAGTGACTGGTAAGATGTGTTTAAACATGACAAACAAAGTTACAAAAATCTTGTATATAAAGTTAAATAAAAGCTTGTAAAAAGTATACTTCCATATAATCCAGCGACTTGAGTAAATACTCAAGAGTGTCTACATGAGTAAGCAAATACATGTAATCCAGAAGCGGCAAGACTTTGAAATATAATATGCAATCAACTAAAATGGAGGCTTCGTGAAAAAACTCGCGTCGTTCTTGCGTGCCGTAAACCATTGCTGGCAGTTTTATGGTTTAAGCAATTTACGAGTTGCGCCTCGCTGCAACTCTCTTGGTACGTCGCGGTACAACTGCCGCTCAAATCAGTTAATAGTAGTTATGAAAGATAATTAAAATTTATTTATATTACTAATTTGCGTACGCTTGCTTAGTTTCGAAATAAATGTACCACACTTGTAAATACCTATAATCGTACAACTTAATTCTAGGGTCCTAGTGAAAACGGTAGTTTTAACTCTTTTGGAGATCAAGTGAAAAAGGGTTTAAGTCTAGTATACTCCGTTTAAGCATATGCCCTTATTTAGTACGAGTTAAGTTGACTTATACACTTTTTGCCTAGGACTCCAGAATTGAGAGCTGAGGTATGCATGAGGTGCGGGAAGGGGCAATGGTGACTAGTCGAGATTTTACGTACCTCACCCCCGCGCCTCGTGCCTACCCCGGCTTTCAATTAAGTTGTACACCTATATTTTTTTTTTTTCCGAGTATGATAATTTGACAGATTGATTTTTCGCCCCCGTAAGCCCTTCATCGAAATCGTTAGAGCCGTTTTCGAAAACGTAATTGCAAATTTACATATACATAAATATTCGTTAAATAATTATGTTATAAAAATGTATGCCGAAGCCTGACAAGCCTGTGCATTGTGCACATGCCTGTTTAGCAAAAAAAAAGATTTATTATACTTTTTAATGCTTTGGAGTTGATGGTTGAACAAACTTACCTTAAGTGAAGTTTTAACCGTAATTTAAAGTATCAAATTACAGGTCGCATCTACGATGAGTAATTAATTAATTACCTACTCGATATTGAGTGTAAAATAACTGTAACATTCTAAGATTAAACATCGAAACTTAATCCAGTAAGTAAATAAGGAGAGTACGTTTTATATGTACCTATTTACTAATTTATCGATTCATTAAATATTTTAGTTCGTCAAATGATCAACGAACGCCAACAAAACGAGGCCACATTAATCTAGGTCCGGATAAGCTTATAATTTATACATAAGATAAAAGTCGTGTTTCATTTAAATTTTTCGGAAGCGTGTTTAACCCAGGGGTAGTATAAACAAACACGATGTTTTTTTTTCTGCAAACTCGTAAGTACAGCGGCTGGTTTTTTTAATTGTTCTTGTTGATAAGCGACGAACATTTACATTAAAATCAAAACGAAAAACGACAGAGTCAACAAATACCAATGTACTTAGATGAGAATAGCCGTCATATTAAAAAACAAAGTTTGTACTTCGATTTCGAAAAATTAATGAAATTAAACGTAATCTTTTCTTGCTCTTTGTCTATGATCTTTAAAACTATTAAATAATAACATAATAATTATAGTTAGTATATTATACCACACACGTGTGAGTGAAATAAAGCATGAACAATATTCCTATCTCGCTTACTCATGGTAGGTATTATCGCTCTTATACAGTTGTCGACTCTTCTAAACTCTTTTGTATGGAAAAAAATAGCGGCTTATAGCTTTCCAAGAAAATTAAAATGCCAAAGTATTTTTAGTCCTTAGAGACAAAAGTCTTACTTTACGCACCTGTAATCGCTCTAAAGCGTCACTTTTAGGGCACACGAAGTGAAAAAATGTACTTTTTCTCAAAAACGCTATATAATCTTGCCATAACACCAGTAAATAGGAGCCAGTAGGTTGAAGTTCCTGGACCATTTCGAAAGTGTCCAGGGTATTGATTCTCTCAAAAGCAAAGGTGAGCGAATGCAGGAGTGAAGTCCAAGCGGCGAGTTTAAGTAGTCCCGTCAGAGCGAGCAAAACACATATTAGCGCGTGCATTCCCAATTAGGCAGCCTTATACGTTCGAGAAGCCATGCTGCCAAATTGAATACACGCGCTGAAATGTGTTTTGTTCGCTTTGACGGGACTACTTAAACTCGCCGCTTGGACATCACTCCTGCGTTCGCTCACCTTTGCTATTGAAAGAATCACTACCCAGCACCTAAAGTTGAGTGATTTTGAATTTGAAATCAATATTGATTTTGAATTTGGAGTGTCCAGTAATTGTATTGAAATGGTCTCTGGAGTAATGTACTATAACTGTGGTTTAAGTCATCTTGCTTCTACATATATCGTAATAATATTGACATTGACTTAACTGTAGCTTTTACTACCAAGTTAATAAGAGCTGTCATATCATCAATAATATTTACGATATAATTACCAACAATTGGAAAATGTTGACTGCTCTCCAGTCAAGCAAGTTAAGTAGTCTGTAATAAACGTATTTTGTTTACATGGTTGGTTAAGTAAACCAGTTTCCAAGTAAACCACAGAAGGAAACGTTAAGATATCATTAACATATTTAGAGGTACAAAACCTACCGAGAAATCGTTCTCAGAATTTACGTAGCAATTTTCTAAAAGCTTTGGAGTTTATTCTGGATTTACAGTTGTATTTTATGCATGCAAAGAAGAGCAGTGTTGCGAAGCGTCCTTTACATTTCAAATTGAGGTAAAGAAACAGGAAATAGACAGTTGTTGCTGCAGATCCGGGAGTTGTTTTGCGGTGAGTGAGGATACTTTTTTTCACCCAACTGCTGCGAAGCCGAAAAGGGTTGTGTTTGACATGCATGTACGTCCGTTCCTATTTCCGCTCGTTACTACTCTACTACCGATTCCGATCGTCCGTTCCGATGTCTTGAAGGAGCGAGTGTCACTGGTTACAATTTTTTAAATTAAAATATTGGATTTTATATTGTTTTTAACATAATATATCGACGACAATATCAAAAGATGCAGTCGCGTTTTTAAAGCCTGATTTTTGTTGGTGCATTGTTTGTCAGCTACACGGTCTTAAAAAAAATCGGACGTGACCTCGTCTAATCATGAGTGAAGTATGCAAAATAGCTATCTGTGTGCGTGCACACGCACACACGTAAACTGTCACTCGTGCTGTGGCTGGGCGCGTTGTCTTACCTAGTGTATCTGTGTGCGTGCGGTGAGTCGTGTATAACAAACGAAAGTGTCGACCGTGCATGCTTCATACCTTTTTAGTGCAACGTTACGTCTGTATTTTTTTTTGGTCCGTGGTCAGCTAAAGATATATGCTGCGAGAAAAGTGAATTTGTCAATATTTATTGGTGGTAAAAAATGTATTGAAGTCGAAAAATAATGAAGCCCAAAGTGCTGGTACAGAATTATTTAGGTACTGCATGTCATCCAACTTTTTGAAGAGAAAACTCTTTATTTCTGAACAGTGAAAGAAACTGAACCGTCATACTCGGTTCGGGTCGGTGCCGCTGAATCCCATACACTCGGCTCTAGTCGTCATCATGTGTCAATTTAATCAAAATTATATTATCACTAGGGAATATATTTAATATCGTCCGTCATTATTTGGAATAATATTAATTGTTGTTATACACTGAGAGAAAATACGTGTTGGATTAACCGATATTCACTTCAACAAAATTCTCGATTAGCGCTATTTTGATGTGTAATATCGGTTTATCCAACACGTAATTTCCCTCGGGGAGGGGGAGATAAGCGTTATGGCATTTTGTATGGAAATTTTTAGATCCACACTCCTGTTAATCCCACCCGGTCAGGAAAACTCCCAAAAATTACAGATTTTTACTGATTTCTAAATTCATTGTATTGTTGAATTTCATCGGTCCCTAAAATTCTCAAGCAATATCAAATACGACTTCCCATACCCTCTCGTTTACGAGATCACCACATGACAACATGTTCATTATACCTACTAATTAATCACCAGTGAGATTAGAAGATCAACTCCCAGATCGCTGGTGAGAAAACATTTATTTTGAACCAATTTTATTTCCACTTCACCATTTAATTTGTTTCCAGAGTTTCGGTTAAACCTGTTAGTGGATGATTTTCTCTTAAGACTTAAGTCCGTTTTAGACGTTACAAAGTTAAGTAATTATTTTTAACTAGATGTATTTCAATTAACATTTATACTATTTGAAATTTGACTTACTCTATGTCTCTTATACGCTCTTTGTTTATGATCTGTAAAACTACTAATTTACCTAAAGACGGTAAAGGATAATCAAAACTACCAGTGTATTTCTTCAACTCAAAACGAATAGTGGCCGATTAGTAAGTGACGTATTAAAAGCTGTAGAACTAAACAAACGCTCATAAAAAATGCCTTAGTTAATTAAGCTTCATTTACATAAACCCATTTCAAACCAGTCAGTATTTTTTTCTTCATTCTCTTAAAAAAAACAAACAAGCAACTCAATTCGTGCTGACATGCACAAGTATTAATTTATTTACTTTAATGCATTATTTATTTTAAAAGTTGTGTCCTAAGCAAGTAAGTAGTTTATAACATTTATTTTTTCTAAAAAATTATGTCATTGTTGTCTCCTTTCTTACGGGACTGAGTAACAACAACAAAAAGTTGATCAACCTGCTTAACAAGGCTGCTCTATGTATACCTATATTCTCAGGGACAACTAAACTGCATCAACTTATAAAGTTTACGAGTCCGTCAGTGCAGTTAGTTTTTTTTGTTCGTCGTCTAGACGGAACCCGATTTCGTGTTTTGTAAATATTCGCTTTCGCGCTGAAACTGAAATAAGCTTCAATTGAATTATTTTGTCTCCAAATGACTGTCTAGAATAGTACTTGAATGAAGTTTGAAACGTAGTTTCGTTCCACTCAGATATCATTTTGTTGCATGGTAATTTAGTTTTACGATGGAACCATTTTGTTTTCATGCATTTTGTTAAGGATAATAAAAAAAACAAAGTAGCACTTGATTCATTATTACTATCGAAACGAAAACACACTATAAATATTACATAGTATTTACGGTAAAACAAAGAAAGTCTCAGATCATAGATATTTGACTCCAGAACCAAAGGCGAGGGCCATAAATATGCGATCGGAAGCTTTATTTATTACCACCCGTAAATTAAGTATTTTAGAAGTAGCTATCTTTGTGAAGGCGATTCATACCTAGATTTATTGGAAATTGGTTGAGCGGTTCTAGAATTATCAGCAAAAAGCGATTAGGGATTCCAACAATAACTATTATAGTAACAGACTGGCTGGCTCAATGGTTCCGTGGTGAGGTTCAAGGCAATCCGAACATTAAAAATGGAATCCTACTTTAGGACTGGAATAAAACTAGACATTTCTATTATTTTTTATTGACACTGAGCATCAGTCACAGGGTTGTACTCGCACCTTTTAAACCGGTATAAGTAGGCAGCTGGAATTACTATAACTATAATTATTGAATATGTGTGTTGTTTGGGCTCAGGCCTGAAATATGCGTTTTCCTAAAATGTACAATTCTCAAAACGTCTGCGTTCTCACAATGTTAGCATTTCTATTTTGTCAGTTTTCTCAAAATGACTGCTATTTAAAATGTGTACAGTCTCAGAAAGTCGTCTATTCACAATGTTTACATTCCTATAATATTAGCATTACCATAAGTTTTGCTTTTCCGTTATGTTCACTTCTTTATATAGGCTTTCGTCTTGTTATGTTTGTTTTCCTATAATGTCTGCTTTATTTCAAATCAAAGTTCTAAATTTTCCAAGGCAGCAACCATCAGCATTACGTAAAATGTTGACAGGAAAATTAATTATACAAACTTTTGATCAATTTTGGGTTGAGATGGTAAATGCAATCGAAAAATATAATGTTTGAAAAATTCTGTTCTACTTAGGACTCAATTATAATTATATCGTATTATATTCGTAGTTATTTCGTACAATCAGTGTCAAAAGAAACTGATCACTTAATTACCTTGTCGCTTTACTGTCACATAAGCAATGTCAAACAAGATTGTTAATGCGATAAAGTACAAAAGTAGCTTGAAGTGATGAGTTACTTTTGACGCTGACTGTACCTAACCCTTTACCCGCCAACGACGCAAATTATAAAAATTTCGCTTTAAAATAATAAAGATACCTATAGGTGTAAATATGGCGTTCATGATTGCAGACATTTTGGGAATAAGACATTTCTGGAATGCAAAAATTGTAAGAAGGCAGATATTTTGAGGTTGAAGACATTTTGAGAATAAGCTCTTCCTGAAAAGCGAACATTATATGAAAACTGTCATTCTTGGAGACAGACATTATAAGAAGCTGACATTTTGGGAAGCTGACATTATGCAAAAGACGTGCCAACATTGTGAAAATGCAGACATTTTGATGAAAATACATTTTAGGAAAACGCATATTTCAGGCCTGAGCCGTTGTTTGTTTGTGCTTCTTTTATGCAGCAACGGAACAACGAACCGACGTGATTTTTGCAGTGGGATTACATTACAAGATCAATATAGGCTACTATTATTCTCCAAGAAAATGTCAGTTTCCACAGAATTAGCGACTAATGAATTCTACGCTAGATCGCTATCGATAGTTTTATTTAAAAAATGTGAAGGAGTTTTTTAACCTTAATACTAACGACAAGACCTAGACGATACGAATTTGGCCGATTCTTCTATTTTAGCCATATAGCTGACAATGTCATCCCCTGATAAGCCCCCAACTAAAGATAAAGCAGGTGCAAACATCCATGTAGGATCATAATAAAACCATCGTACTCAATTTTGACACGTCCCACGTACGTACACAACATCACGATGGAGCACGTCCCATTTACCTCGGGCATTATATTCGGAGTTGTGCGTGTTCAGGCGTCCTCCAAGTTTGTAAACGCATCTAGGGACATAGAACCATTTTGCGTAACTGCCTAAGCGATATTCGCGGCGCATGCGACGTTTCGAAGCCCTCGGCACCATTCGAGGAGAATAATCGGACTATTATTCTGGGTCACTAATGTCATGAAGACACGTTTATGAAAACTTATTGTACCTATGAACCAAAACGTATGCATTCATAACTATGGTGTTCAGAACCGTTGTGTTTGGCTTTGATATGATAGTTGTAGTAATTACAAATGTTCTTTATTGTATGTTTCCTAATTTGCAGTTTAAACGTTTTAAGAGTTAAGTCCTTGTGTTTACTCAGATTTTTGTATTTGCTTTATGACGTTGACCATTTGATTTTGTGTTTATTACATTAGATTGATATTTAATAAAAATGGTGGGCAAAAATTCAGCTTTCAATCAGATTAAATTTAACGACTGTACTGTAACTAAATTAAATATTTACCTACCTGATGGTCGTTGTATACAAAGCTTCTTTGCTTCTATACGAAGACTAGCCAAACTTTTGGCAGGCAGTGGGCATTATTGTCTAGTAAAAAGTACGCTCCGATAAGTACGGTCACCCAAATAAGTGTCCTTTCAATTTCAACACAAGTCCATATCAAATGAAAATATCGTTGAAGTCTACTTCAAATTGACAGATATCTTGTCGTCTTTATTGTTTTATGGCGTACAAACGAAATTTAACCTTTACTTAACTGTGTAGGTATGGGTGCGGTCATGATCGTTTGATGATAATTATAGTAAACGTCAAACCAAAAGCTTTCTCACTGTTCAAGTGCCGCGGCACAACACAGCTCGCGACGTAGGTATGTATAAATATACTTAAGTTAATATTATAAAAGGGCGTAGCAAGACAAGGGAAGAAAAAAATATGAGCTGCTTTTATTTCTATACTTCCTCAAAAGTAGTAGCATTATATTGAGTAATAAAATCTGAATCGGAATTGTAGTTGTTATTCTTAAAAAGAATTGTATAGTTAATAAAGTTATAGTTTTAGAGACAAATAATATTTCACGAATTCGATTTTTTTCCTGCGGAACCACAAAGGAGTGACCCTAGTGAGTTTTATGTTAATCTGATTACACATGTAGTATTTCGCCTCCTAGGATTTTAAATGGCAGATATAGAATCCGTTCCTGACTAAATTGAGAATATACCTAAGTTTCAGGACAAAGGTAGCTCGCGGACAGGGTTACGGTAATCGGATAATAAGGGTTTCAAAAATAAAGGATGGTTATTAAATACCATACCTACAAAGTATTTAAATGATGTAAAAACTATGTACCAAACCTATATTATTTTTTAAATTATACGGCCATGGTCTAACTAAAGATTCATTGCGATGGAAATAAAGTGAAAATCTTGTAATTTAACGAGTCACAGCCTAATTAGAAAATTGAGTTTGTCATTCGCAAAAGGTTCATACTCCATAATTTAGTCGTATGGTGGGCCGTAGGAGGCTAGTCTTATATATTTTATTTAAATTTAATTACAACCGTATTATTGATAAGCGTTCCGTTAAATAATGCGCGAAGGAAAAATAAAAAAAAATATTCTTGTAAACACTCTCATCAGGGATCCTTCATTTATCTCATCTTACATTTTACATTACAAGAGGTTTCCATTGATGGAATCTGATGAAAAAAACAGCCGTAGTGCTCATCTTCAAAGGATTTCAGCATCCTATTCAATCCTTACATTACAAGGCGATAATAGCTGCGGCTGATGCCCTGCTTAACCAAATAGCGGCGTCTCCCACAAAATATCTGCAGTACGAGCAATTTTATTATTAACAAGTGAGAATCGAATTTGCTTAAACTATAGAATTTAGATACCGCCTTTTGCCGGTATGAAATGTCTTGTTTTTTCGCGACTATTGTTTTGCTGTTCTTTGTAAACAATCGTACTTAAATAATTTACTCACATCGGAATCAGATCTTAAATATATAAAATAAGAAACTGGCTGACATATCAACGCACAGCCCAAACCGCTCGACCTAGGGACTTGAAATTTGGAGGGAGTATTCCTTGGGTACCCTAGGAGTGCACTAAGAAAGCATTTTTGGAAATTCATCTCCCAAGAAATAGGGAGAGTAGCGGGAAATTAATTCTACGCGCGCAGGTGTCCTTTAGTTAAAAATAAAGAATGATGAACAACAATCAAAACCCAAAGCTTTCCGTAATTCTGGGGTCCTAGTGCAATGGGTATAAGTCTTTTGAAGATCAAGTGAAAAAGGGTTTAAGTCTAGTATACTCTGTCTATGTATATACCCTTTTTATTACGAGTTAAGTCGACTTGTTCCCTTTTTCACTAGGACCCCAGAATTGTAGGGTCCGTGCGGATCGCTACCATCATCTTACCCTTTAACCTGCCGCCAAACAGCAGTTTTGCATTGTTGTGCTCCGCTGCGGGAGTAAGACCACCAGTGAAATGACTAGCATAGAGGCAATCCATGTAAGTCCTTAGGGTTGGCAACGCATTTACAGACTTGAGATTGCCAACGTTATATTGGTAGCCTGAGTACCCAGTTTTCGCCTACAAACGGATTGTGCAGTTTGGCGGAGCAATGTTTGTCTTAAGTATATGTTTTACAAAATTTATTTAATGTTTTATTTTGGGAGCGTGATTTGAAGTGTAGAGGAGGCGTTCAATAAAAAACAATAACGTTCCTTCATACGCCACAGATACGGCATGACAGGATTTCGCGGTTATTCTGCGGAAAGGTTCACTCCCGAAGAGTAACGTATCTAAAGAACATCATCTGGCCCTACAGTCACTGAGGGGTTCTTGTGATGTAGGCTGATAAAGGCAATGCCACGGTAGTTATACCGAGAAGACGTTTCGCTAGCTGGATTTATTTGTTTGACGGTTTCTGACACCTGCGACATGTTTTTTGCTTTCTGAAATGAATTTTAGAATTCTGTATATGAAATCTTATGAACCCTCGCACACTTGCCCTCGTGGAATCGTCCGAATCTGGAAGAACCACAAGTGTGCAAGGTTTCATAAGATTTCATATACAGAATTCTAAAATTCGTTTCGTTCGACTCGTTCGACGCGTTTGGCTCGAATAAGTTTAGTGTGCGTTCATCTTTTCCAAAGCATACCAGTAGGTAATTCGACATGAGTGCTGTGGCCAACGATGATGAAGTATCTAACCCCAATTACATAAAATAAGCAAAATCCGCATTAATCGTAGCATAATGTTCCTAACTATCAGAGCATGAATAAAATCCTTGAATGTGTTAATATTAAACCTAATAAAGCTGTTAAAGTGCTCCCCGTTTACACCTCGGCTGACCTACTTACTTCGTGACATTATCAACCGCGCTGCACGATGCAGCCTACCCTATAAACTCTCGATATAATGTTTCTAAAGAATCTACCCCTGTTTATTTTTATACCACCTGTAGGTACGTAGTAAGATAATAATGTTTCCTATATAGTTTTTATAGTTTTAGCGTAGGTACCGTTGTGGGAACTTTTGTGAGGGGAAAGAACCAGTTGCTGGACGACAATGAGTAAGATTCATTTTTGTTGAAAAAACGACAAGGGGCTTCTAAACGGGCCTTATTTTCACTGCAATATGTGACCGGCAACTATTGGTGTCTTTCTCTAAGATACGAGTAAGAGCACCAATAGGTGCCGACCACATATTGCAGTGAAAATATGGCAGGTTTAAAAGCCCCTTTAAATTTTTTTTTTTTTAAGACCCGTCCTGTTTCCAAGTGTATTTGTGTTACTAATTCACCACCACTTATTCACTCATTCACTATTTAAAGCAAGTCAAACAAGTCCAAATTCAACAAATTGTTTTGTCTTTTAGAAATTGAGGAAATTCTAATATGGCCGCCTTTCGTCTCCACCAGATCGATTAACACAATTATTTTATTGTCGGTTATTGGTTTAAAAATAATACATGAAAGCACTGTCATTTTTTACGCACTTCCCGTTTCTTACTGATTCTAGGACAGATTTACAATTCGTAATTCTTAATTCGTCGTCATTCGTGTTCAATACATCAACTACGAACGAACTGTATTTTAAGAACGTATCTTTGTCTAACTCTTGAAATTAACAAAAGGAATAAGGTAAGCAAAGCATTACCTACTTCTAATACTAGTGAGTCCACCCAGTTTCCAGTTATCCTTTAAGTTTCGCTCTAACAAAAGGAATACAATTTAATCGGATTCTAGAAAGTTCCCGTCAGCAATCGTCTTTGCCCGGAGAATTGCTACTATAAAAGTTTATTTGAGAACGCGAGGTGACGGAAAAACACTGGGTCTCTAAAAGATTCTTATGGACCTCGTGTCTTTGACGTATGCATTCGTTTCTGTGTAATTTAGCTCAGCAATTCACTGTCACCATAAAATATGAAGCAAGGGAGCAAAATGTTCAGTGTTCTTTAAAGAAATATTTTCATCAGATCTTTGTTTATGCCATGGCATGGCCGAATAGGTCTCCGTCCTTTTTATACGCAGTAAAAGCTCGTTTTAACCGACTTTTAAAAAAGGAGGCGGTTCTTAGTTCGAATGTATGTTTTTTTCTGTTTGCTTATGCGATTAATCCGTCAATCCCGAGTTGGTTCCATTGTCACTTAATCAGTACCTACCTATCTGATAGGGGATCCGTGAGGAATTGAGGGAACTCCTCAAATATTATAAGATATTAGTTCGAATGTATGTTTTTTTCTGTTCGCTTATGCGATTAATCCGTCAATCCCGAGTTGGTCCCATTGTCACTACAGTACCTATCTGATAGGGGATCCGTGAGGAATTGAGGGAACTCCTCAAATATTATAGGATTTTAGTATTTTTAGTAACAAGTCCAGCAGTGCAAATGCATTCAGAAAGTATCATTTAGTGAAGTGGAACTGATCTTGAAAATCACCTGTGGCTACCGGAATTCCTCAACGGTACCTATTTCAAGGGTGGCGATAAGATATCTCGAGTAAAATCGTTGAGCGACTATAACGAAGAACATTTAATTCCCGCGGCGTTGCTTGCGGCGACCTTGAAATAGTCTCCAAGTTTTATATCAACTAAGAAGTGGGACTACATAACAGCTTATCACTAAAAAGTATAAAATAAAATAAATGTAAAAAACAAACGCCTTTAAAAAACATTTATTATGGCAAATATGGTATATGGCGTTCATATTAGAAAATTACCGAGTACAATAAACTACGCTAATAAAAGCATTATTTTCAACTTACGTGGGTTTGACGCATACCTACTCAAATAGCGGCACTTCCATTTCGACGCGCTGGCCTAGTTGGCAGTGAGCCTGCCTACGAAGTTAGCGGTGCTGGGTTCAAATCCCGGTAAGGGCAGATATTTGTGTGATGAGCGCGAATATTTGTTCCTGAATCATGGATGTTTTCTATGTATTTAAGTATATATTTCTCTATGTAAGTATTTTTATCGTTATTTAGTACCCATAGTACAAGCCTAGAGCTTAGTTTGGGACTAGGTCAATTGGTGTGACGCTGTCCCCTGACATTTATTTATTTATTTATTTTATTTACCTCGACATTTCAGCTGTGTGGCCTGCCTGTGTGCACTACAATCGTATAGTCATACTAATAGTTGATCAAAATTATTACACAAACAACAATAAATAAATATTAAAATCTCTATTTCAAACTAGGTGGAACCACTAAGTGAAAGTTTTTCCCTCAAAAACAAGAAATAGAAACATTTTTCTATAAGACATTTTTCGTCTCATCGTAAGTTTTTATAGAAGGAAAGAGTAAAGAAGTATTTATTTAACACAAGTCCAACTTTAAAAACACAATAAGCACAACAAGATAGAAACAAAGAAAGAAACAGTTCCTACATTGTGATAAAAAAGTGATGTGGTAAAATCGCGAGTTAAATCTTTGATTGTTAATTTTGGATGCTCCTTTTGCAATTGTAATTTTGGCTTGTATTTACTGGCTACGCAAGGCTTTGGTATTCGGTTAACGAACAGCGTATTTACTCGCTGCAGCGCTGGATGCAGTTGTACGATTTTTCTTTTAACATATTTAATTTAAACGTAACTTCGTCGTTTAAAAGTTGCTTTTGGTGATTCTGTATCGTTGATCTAATAATGTGTTTATTCATTAGTATGAAAAATATTGTAAAGTAAGCAGATAAGATTTAATTTCATGGGTAGTTTAACTCTCCGTGGAGATGACCCTCTTTAGAGGGTCGTGCCTAGTACATACATACTAGAAAGTTTAAAGGGCACGTGGTTTCGGAACATTGTCCAAATTAATTGCTAATTGAAGACGAACGATTTGTTAGACAACTCGATGCTGAATACTAAAACATAACACCACATTTGGGATTGTTCATATTTTTACAATTACTTTAATTCGAAAACTATTTCGAGGAATGGGGTTTTAAAGCCGTTCTGCATTATTAAGTTTTTGAAATATTTATCTATTTCGGATATTTCGACAAAAGTATATTTAACCTTTGTTTGACTTTCGTTTTTGGCTTGAAGCCTTCCTAGGTGTATCTTACGGGTTAGGCGAAAACCGCTTGAAATAGTATGTTTTAATACATTATTTTATTATAATCACTTTTTAGCATTAGATATCATTTAATTGTTGTAATTTATTAAAAAAATCCAGCCCAAAATTAAAATAATCATGTCATCCATAAAATGTTTGCTAAATAAATAAAGATATTCAAACAAAACTATTGGGTCAAATACAAAATTAATATAAATGGTCCCTTAAAATTACCCATTCTTTCAAATTGTAATGTAAAAACCGTGAGCAATTTTTTTTGGTCTATCCCAATTATTTATTTTTATAGTACCTAATCAACTAAACTTAATTGACCGTTAAGTACCCGTATGACATAAAGGTTATGACGCAATGTAACTAGTTTGAGTATGAATCGCGTTGTGTTGTGCAACAACTCGTCCATTTTCATTTTTAAAAACCACTCTAGTTTATTACTCAGTATGTATTTATTTTCTTTGTCGTTGTGACAACCCCTTCCTTCTACCCCTATCGTGAAAAACATTAACCTCCTTGGGCAGGTGGGTAAATAGGGGGATAGCGGGGCGAGACGTGGTGGTGGTTCCTAATTAATTTGGTGGCTTTAAGCATTAACAGGATATTCTCTACCAACATAACATTGCAGGGTTCCTTATTTTTTTTGTGAGAAACTTCGTAATGATATTAAAGACGTACCTCGGTGATCCCATTTTAGTTTTAACGTTCATATTTGAATTTTATATTTGGTTCCTGATTAAATTCCTATTACTGATATTTCGTATGAGTACAGTAAAACACAACTAATATGGCTTACCGATGTACCTGCGCAGAGGACGAATTTTCGAAGCGCGGGAACCAATCAGCAAGATCCACGCGTTGCGCGTTTGTATTCTGTGCTATTATTGGTTACTAGTGACGCCATGTTGACGCGCGCCCGCGTGTCATTCACTCAGATGGAGTGAGATAGAAAAAATAGATGCAATTTAATTTGAACCTTATAACTATTACGTACAAGTCTGATCGTGGGTTTTGATCGTGCTTTCGGAAATCATCGGATAGCTGTTCTTGTCTGGGCGAACGAAGATTCACGACACGCCATATAAATTGTGTTCCCCTGTACGAGTGTGTACTGTATTGCTCCTCCCGGACACGTGATGTAAGTTGAATGGAAAATTACAAAGGCTGTCTCAATGAATTCTCGAGTAGTTCGAAATTGTTGTATTATAAATGTTCTCCAAACAAGAGAACAGTAATAAAGGGGAAGTAAAACATAACGATTTAAAAAAATACGAGAACTTTTACGACACTTCTAATAATGAACGTTATACTTTAACTTAGAAATGTAACAGTTGTTCACAGAAGGACGTGCCAAATCATTTTGCAAGAGTATTTTAATGTCGCTGCACACGGTAGTTGCCACACGTCACAAGTAGTGTGACAACTAGCGGCGAAAAAGGCTTACGGAAAAATGTATGAAAATTGAAAGTACAGTCCGCAGTTTCGTGGTAGGTACGTTGTGTTTTACTTATAAGTCCACCGCTTCCCATGTGGAAACCACTTAATAGCAAAAGTATCCGATCATGCACGTACGAGTAGGCGGATAAACGAAAACGATTTCAGTCAGCGCGGGGCCAAGGGGGAACCTAAGCTCCTCCCAAGGTCATTCATAGTTATTATCGCCTTAACATATTCATTTCTTTAAAATGTTTACTAGGTGGTCGCGCAATTGCAACCTTACGCAATACGATAAAATATCACGTGGATGTCGTGGAGGTGACTCAGCCCTCTTCAAGCTTATTTTTACTAAAGCCATTATACTTTCCTGTGCTCGTTCTTATTGTGAGATGTGCCCGGGCGCCGGGGGACGCTCTTGTAACTGTCTTGCTTTATTTAACTTACATGATGGTAGTATATCTTGCGTACTTATGTTAAGCGAGGAAATCTTTTAGGATTTATAGTTATGTAAATTAAAATGGTATTTTTACCGATTAGGGTGGGGTTTGAATCAAGTCATTTTGGATACGCGTTGGTGTAAAGGCGCTAACCTTGTTTAAAATATTTATTATTCGTAAAGGCAGGGCAGTTTACCGAAAATTATAACTTTTTAACATACACTTAATGTTTTTTAAGAGGTATCTAACCCGCGCGGTTGCCGGGTTAAAATAGTGCCACTCCATGTCTTCCCGTGGATGTCGTAAGAGGCGACTAATGGCCGAATCCTATATTCAAACCGTGGATAGATAAGGCCTACTTCGGGTTAAAATTTGACATTTGCCCATACAAAATGTGTCAAATTTTAATCTGAAGTAAGCCTATCTGTCCGCGGTTTGAATATAGGGTTCGGTCATTAGGGAATATAGGCTTGTGAAACTGTTAGGCGATGGGCTTACAACCTGTCGCTAATACGCTGGTAAACATCTTAGCCTATTTGTGCAAAACGTGGTTACTGAATTATCAACAAGTTTTTAAAGTTGTAGGTAATTTTGTAGCTCTGCCTACCCCACTCTGGGATTACAAACGTGAAGGTATGTATGTAGGTTCTTATGTTTGAAAAAAATCCCCATGGAATAGTTTCAACCCAAATTCCCACACCGGATTTTTTTGGGGTAGGCAGAGACTATGGAACGCCAGGTCGGCATCGGTCCAAACATACAACGTCCGCTTCCCCTACATTCATCAATCTCTTCATGCACGTACGTCGGTTTCGGGTACTTTTGATTTGGCGCTTATTCAGTACATCGCGAATCTGATTACCGTACGTCCATCTAGGAAGTCTACTACCAACATCTCCGCTCACTCTCGCTGGCCATTTCTCTTTCTCTTCTTTCATCCATCCTTTCTAAATGACCAAACCATCTTAGCATACCCTTTTCGATTTTAGTCACTACATCTTCTTTCAATCCACATCGCTTCCGAATATCTTCTAAGAACCTGTTTAAGTTTATTTCTGTCTCACCCTTTACAGTATCTTGTTTAAGCCATCTTCTCTACATAGTATAAAACAAAGTCGCTTCCCGCCGTCGTCTGTCCCTCCGTTGTACGCTAAGATCTTTTCAACTACGCAACGGATTTTAAAGAATATTTAAATGCAAAAAGCTTCTGTTTTGTTGGAAAGTCTTAATCTTTTTTGGATGTTTTTTTTGTTATAATTATTTGAGTGTAGATTATTGAAATTTACCTTTCGTCTATAATCTTTCCTATATCGATTTGTTAATTCTCTAATCGCGTCGTGAGCGTGGATTAAAAGCAATCCACCAAACGGAGTTTTATTATGACTGTAGGTTTGAAGTGCACACATTCAAAACGGTGCGAAAACCTAGCCTTTTATACCACATTCTTTATTTATAGCACTCGCTTGCCCCACTTTTGGAATGGTAGTTCAAATGGACGCGAATAGAAAAACGCTTCACACGAACATATGACTGCTCTTTATGGACCCACTAAACGTGATGACATTAAAACTGAGTGGCTAGGAACTTTTTTGGGCGTTATTCGTACAGACAACTACAATAATTCGTCCTTACGTAATTTTACAAACCGATTTTGTCGTTGTTAGGTGTCCGGTATTTGGACAGCGCCAGAGCACAGCATTAAATAGGAAATAGGTGCTTCCATTGCAATACGCTATAGATACGGTTAATTAAAACTTAAGAATCTAAGAGACCTGGGGCCTTATTCTGCAGTCTTTACACCATTGTTATATTACCCATTGTCTACTTTATGATAACTTTTAATAGACTCACCCCCTTACTAATAAACGTTGAGTAACGGTGGTATAGCTATACAATATTTTGCCCTTATCTGTCATTGTGACATTTGAATTTGACAGATAAGGACAAAACATTGTATAGCTTAGCTCTACCACCGTTACTCAACGTTTATTAGTAAGGGGGTCAGGGTTTAGATTTTATTACTCAATATTATGTTACAGTACCAATTACAAGGGATATCAAATTATAAGTAATTACATTATGAAAGACATAAATAAACAAAAAAACTCGACAGTTAACCGGCATACGAGTTAACAATCAAGAATGAAGCCCCTGACAATCTGCATCCGGTCATTAAGAAATCAAATAATGTTCTCCATGTTCGCCTTAAAGAGATTTTGTGTCATTACTGTCATTATATAGTTCTGCTTTTACAAATGAATAAAAAACACACCTCTCAGTTTCATCTTGAATTAATTTAAATAACACAATTTGGTTCTTGGCGCCACTTTTTTAATTTTCAATACAACCCAACATCATGACAATTTGTCTTTTAGGTTTTTACCAATCACTTTGTGGTTCAGTGGGAAGGAAGAAACTGCTTTAAGCTACACGTGTTTTTTATTTCCATTTCAGTGTAAATTTGATGCTTCCAAATTGTGAATTTCCTTACTTAAAACCTAAATTATCTGTTAAAGTTTTTTCCCGAGGGCCGAAGAAGGAGAGAGAGATTGAATGATGAATAGGTATGTTATGTATGGTTTTTTGTGTCCTCATACAGTCTAAACCAATGGGCTGATTGCAAAAAGCGAGGCGTTTAAGATTTGTTTTAGCGCGAGTTTCACTTGGTAGGTAATTTTTACTTGCATAATGGCGGATTTAATGGCATACATTTGCTAACATTTATAGACGACATGTCAAAACATTGAGTCGTGACTTTAAAGCTTTTTGTTAGACTTTTCGATGCAATAGGTACTTCAACTTGAGTAAGTATCGTAACGTTAAGTTAACTTATTAGGTACTTACCGTCTCAGTTTTTTAACATTTTAGCCCACTTGGTCATTAAGGGCGAAATAGACTTGCAATAAAAATTGCAGAAGTTGATTGCTGACTTACTTTAACTTTAGTTCTAGAGCAAGAAGCACAATTTTGCTGTCTTTTTCTAACTTTAGAGTAAGACAGCAGTTAATTTCTGCAATTTTTATTGCTAGTGTACGCCGCACTTTATTAAGCCTTGGCGATTATAAAATACCGCGTCAAAGCCACGTATTTCCCGTCACATGTTATGTTATATGCTTCCTTAAAATAAGCAACGACAACAAATGCTATGTATTACCGACAACTTACGCGCTGCTATTTCTAACAATGGTTTCACCATATTTTTATGACACGTAATTAGCATAAAATGTGCAAATTCACAACAAGACTCCGACAGCAATTTAATTATACTACGTATTAGATTTAAAACGAAACTGCAATTCATAATAGCTTCATCATAATCAAACGCTAATAACTTTCCGCAGCGGTTTTAATTTGACTTCCAAACAGGACATCAATCATCGAAACAACAGCTCTACCGAAAAATACAACAATAACATTAGGGCTCATTTAGCATGTACGGGAAACCGCCGGGCCGGAAGGAAAAACGGACAATATTAATGAGCGAATGTCAATGGGAACCCGGCGGAATTCAGGCCTCGCAAGATCTTAAATAATTTAAGCTCATTCCTCTTTTAAGTCCGAAACAATCCACTGATTTCAGGTTCATTCAAAATTTTAGACGTCGTTCGTCGCGTGCTATGGTGATTTCGTCGTTATCACAATATAATAGATATTCTTGTTGCACAACATTTTTGTCGTCCTTCTGAGATACTGTCACCGAGTGAATTTTCTTATTCTAATGGTGCATCGTCGATAATTCTAGCAAATGCTATTATTGTCTTTAAGCAGCCTTAAGTTAAGCAAGTTGTCAAAATTTATCGAACGTTATAATAGTGTAGCTTGTTAATTAACTTCACGTTGCTACACTGATATTTAAAATAAACATTGTACTGTCAGGCACACATTGCTTCCTTTAAGAGTGAGGTGACGTCGAACTTGGTTATCAAGATTTGTAAAGGAACTACAGTTTCAAGACTTCTCTGGCTAATTAAGCTTTGTATAAACTAAGTCTGCTGCTTGCTGCTTGTGACACAACGACTTCGCCTAAATCGTTAAACCTTCCATAATTATAATTAAAGTCCGTAGGAAAGTGTAGCACCGCACCGCCCTAAAAGCAAGGTAGTGTAGCAAAGTAATAAGGGTGCATGGATGTAGTAGAGTGAAGTTGTGACTCCTTCTTAATAACGTCGTGTAGGTGAGAACCCTCCTTTATAGCAAGAGAGGTAGTAACGTGTAATTATGACTTAAAGTGACTTGTACTTAGAATTGTGGCGAAGTATTTGAGAATAGACACTTAGAGATTAGTATAAAGTTTTTGAGGAGGGAATGTATCTAGATGTTGTTATGCAGACGCAATGCCTATGTTTTGATGCGCCTTGAATCATGCACCATGTCCATATCATGAGACATAAGATTAAGTAGTTCGTAATCGTCTTGTTTTCTCAAAAAACTTATCAATGGGTACTTAATCTGACTGAGAAAGCAAGATAAATACGAACTTGAAAATCGATGTCGTAAGTTTATTCAACATATCTCTATAGCTACTATGTGGAATGCTCTTAGTATTGGTTGGGTTTGGACCGGGCGCTGTTTGCCTGGCTCGCGCAAACCGCCCCGAAACCAGTCGGTTGCTTTTGTCAATTATTTAGCAGCGAACGACTCAAAACACTAAAGCATACAAACAACTGCTCCGAGTATGTTTACGCTTCGGCTTACCTGCCTATGTACCTTACTAAAACTTTTTTTATAGATTCCGTACTTCGTTCGCATGCGTTTCGCTATCCCACTATCCTTTAAAAACCCGCAGAAATGTACGTGCAACACCTCACCAAAGTATATTGTAATCTTATTATTGATATAAAAAAAGAACAAAAAGATAAAAGACATTTATTCATTAAGTAGGCCGCACGGGCACTTTTACACGTCAAGAACCTACCAGCGCTTTCTAAGAGGAGACCACTGCTGAGAAGAAACGCATACCTACGGGACAAAAACCATTTTTTTTAATTTATTATCATGTCACACGTAAAAATCAATATAAAATTCTTGCTTGGGTTTTTTGCTGTGCAATTTAGGTGGCCACTATCTTTGCGACTCTAATAGTGCTACTTTAGAAACACCGGCTCCCCGTAGTGAATTCTTTATCAGGGGCTTCATTGTACTCTGTAAAGTCTAATTTCTTTTGACTTGTTATACTATTGTCGACGATATGATAGCTCTTGTTTACTTAACAGTAGTGGCGGCCGAGTCAAAAATACGATAGTATGTCAAAAGCAATTAGGTTTTATCTAGTAAGAATAGAGCCCCTGATGGACAATTAATCCGAAAGTGAAGCCAATTTGTATGACCCCGGAACTGAAAGTCTCACACTACCATCGTTGAGCCGTTTGTAGAATATGTAGATGTTGAAGGTATGTGAGAGGGCAAAACTCTACGTAATATTCCTTGGAGTCTTTGTGACCGGCCACTTAAACAATATTACCCCCCTGAGTACCAGAACAGAGGGCCCTGCCAAGATGCACTACGCTAACTACCGTTTCTATTCGTTTCGTTTTTAAACCAATCGCGTCACTGGTAGGTGACGTGTTACGAAAAGTCACGTGACCTACCAGTGACGCGATTGGTTTAAAAACGAAACGAACAGAAACGCTGGTTAGCGTAGTGCATCTTGGCAGGGCGCTCAGGGTTGCCGTTCAAAGAAGGTACGGGATCGTTCTCCGTAAAAGTCTTGGTCATAGGCGAGCACAGTTAATGTAAAAGTTAACTTCGTTAATCTCTATACTATAATTAAAAAGTTAACTTCGTTAATTGTTAAAACCTTTTTTTTCCCTGATTCTGTTCCTTGGCAATAATAACACAATAATCCTTTTTTTGTATATGTTGTGTTGTAAGTTAATTAGGCAATACTCCATTGAGTTCCGCTTAATCGCTGTCTTGAAACCTGTCTGACAGTAGGTACAGGCAAGCTGTGTCGTTTGAGCCTGCGGTGTCACACTCCCAGCACCCTCTAGTTTGCTTGCCAGCTCATTCACATACCTAGATAGTCTTTTCTTTGCTGTACGTAGCTATCTCATGCCTGACGGTGTTGAGGTTTAGATCCATGTGTATAAGTTTGTTGTTTATGTAGTATGGAATGTCCAGCATAATTCTGAGGTGCTAGACAAGATGCACTACGCTAACCAGCGTTTCTATTCGTTTCGTTTTTAAACCAATCGCGTCACTGGTAGATGACGTGATACGAAAAGTCACGTGATCTACCAGTGACGCGATTGGTTAAAAACGAAACGAATAGAAACGTTACCGTAGTGCATCTTGGCAGGGCCCTCTGATAGTCTCATTCTGGAATCTTTGTAGCATTTAAATATTACTGTTACTGGCTGTACCCCATAGTTGTATTCCATAGGTCCATATGGGTTTCAGTATTGTTTTGTATACAGCAATTTTGCTTTCATGTGATAATTGTGATCTACGTCCCCGTCAGCCAATACATCTCTAAAGCAAAGCATATCTAAAAAACCTAGCAGTTAAAACTTTAAAGTTTCGAAAATTTAACGCAAGGTAAACCCGTTAAAAGTTAAACATTCAAATCTTTAACACTGCTTTTGGGATGAGATACGTACGTAAATAAACAAAAACAACTGGTTAGATTAATATCGTTAATTAACACCGCACTGTGTCAGTCAGTCATTACTTACTGCAGTTCAGAGAGACCAAACGTTGGGGTATAAAAACCAGGAATAAATTTGCCTATTTCGGCAAACAAGAGAGGTCCGGATTGCAATACGTGTTTATTTTATGGATCCAATCGCTCGGGACAGTAATCTAATGAATCCCAAACCAAATTGATTCGCTTTTGCAGCGTTGGCTTAGCGATACCGAATAAAAGAAATAATAGTCTGTGGAATCGAGTGTACATTTATCTAATTATTGGCCTTACTGTGTACAATAATCTAATTAAAGATCTTGCTTATACGAGCTGTTTAGTACGAAACAAATTTAATGATTTCTAGACCATATTTACCAGGCCTAGTGAGCCAGGCAAACGAGCAAGCGGGTTACCTGATGGGAAGTAATCACCACCGCCCATAAAGAGAGAGAGGGGGGGGAGGGGAGGAGAGGAGGAGGAGGAGAGGGAGAGTTATTGCTCCGTTGCCGGCCTATTGACAACACGAACTTTTTTTAAAGGTGTAGATAGATAGAAGATCCGTATGTCTCCAAAGCATAATATATCTTTTTTTTTGTTAGTTATTAACTGAGAAAATAAATAATCTTTCTGCTGATGGCTAAAGAGCTTTTCCCGTCACAGCCACATGGTCTTTGTCCGTCACAGCTAGTGCTACGTAACTCGGTTACAAAATGACGTCATTCCGACCAATAGAATAAACCGGGCGTAGCAAACACTGTTAAATTAAATAGTTTGGTTTTCAGTTAATAAAATTATAACAATAATTAAATAATGCATTATTTTTATCCAAACAAACCTGTTGTCAATTTTATTAGGGAAATGAAATCGAAATAATTGGTTTTTACTAACACTGGACGTTTGTTAAAAGTCTCAAACAGTTTTAAATACGTAAACATTATATTCAACTGTTTAAGACATAATTATAAAAAGCTAAATTTTTTCTCGAGTTCACAGGTTTTTTAGTAACAATAACAGCACAAACTACTTTGCGCACTAGTTTGCATATTTCTAGTTACGGCTACAAAACCTAGAGATACGGGAAGCTGAATTTTAAAATTCTGGTCATATATAACAGTGAAAAACAGACGACATATTATAAGTGGTGAGACAGCTGTGTTTTTACAAATATTTCACTGACCATACAATATTATAACAGCGATTTTCCCCTTTTAATTCACCTACTTTTAAACATACCGTACCTTAAAAGGCAAGCCTCTACGCCTGCACCTCACGATCAAATATAACGTTTGACTAATGATAGCGTCATGGCGTCTTTATAAGAATAACGGGGCGTCCGTCATCGTTACCGAATCACCAACGTAACTATCGGTGGCAAGCGTTACCGTCGAACTACGGTTTTCACTATACGCTCCGATTTCACGGGTATTCAACTATACGGGCATTTATTTCAGCGACTCAGCTGTATTAAAACTTGCACTATGATAATGTGCTGATGACGAATAAAGTAGTGGTGATGATGGCAGTGGTTATGATGATCATTATGGTAAAGGTGATTATGAGGGAGCCCGTTGTTTTCCGTATATTTTTTTGGTCATGATACCATTATTGATAGTCATCATTTTTATGTTACTGGAACTGTAAAATTTTCAGAATTTCTCAAATTTGATATTTATATCTAACGTGTAGACAAGGCTAGGGTAGGTTAGGTTTGATTTTTAAAATTCCTGAAAAAGTATCCGTTTCTTCAAAAAATACGTTATAACTTGCGATAAACATGACCTAAAACTCATTAGGTACGACAATGGACAGCTGAGAATGGAACTCGTGTTTTACCAAAAATATAACTATTAAAGCAAAATTATATAACCAGAAAGATGCAGTTATAGCCGATATTTAAAACGTAATAAAAGTCAGCTTAAAAGCACCCTACAAGCAGCTTACATATTTTTTTTGAAATGGGTCCCAAATTAACGCTCGTGACTCGTGACCGTACGTAGTTGATCCTTTTATTATAGGAATAACTTAAAGGCTATTGGATTTTAGCATTTATTATGACTTAAGTTTAATTTATAAATGAGGTCAGATTAAAAACGTGTTGTTTTATTCCCAATGAATAACACATTTTAAATCTACCTACGAGTATAAAGTAGGTACCGTAAACTCTGGTCGCTAAAGCCCTAGGGGGTACCCGGGTAACTTTGCCCACCGTTAAAAGTATTACTATTTTAGTGGTAATCATTTTAAATTGGTCAAATAATTTTATAACGATGTAAGCAGCTTAGCTTAGCTAAATAGAATAATTAAATATAAAAGATGGTTTTTGGATTGGGCAATGTTACCAACTAGGGCTAAAGTAATCCGAGTTTACGGTACCTAAATAGAATTAGTTAAAATTACTGGCTTTTACGAGTTTCTGCTACGCGTAGTGGGTATTTTATACACGTGAATATAAATGGGACACGTACACGCGTAGCTTATACAATTGTACACGATAGTCTAGTTCCGGGAAAATGATAATGCGCTTACGGCCAGCGCCGTGACAGGTGATCAGTTAATTATGCGGTAATGACCACGTCTATACGAGCCTTGTTACACAGGCTGAGCATAATCTGCTTTTCTCCACCATTAAATTCTGTCGAAAGGTTCAAAGTTTTGTTGACTTTAAGCGGAAGTTGGTGAACTATGTATGCACATTAGTTACAGACAAAGCGTCAGAAGTAAATATTTGAATTAACAACTGGCGCTCAAACCCTTTCAGCAGACAAGCCGTTTGAGGTTAAAATCTATTGTGTTAATTCTATACACGCAAGGTCTTTTGGTAATTAATTTTGTACAAAATGTCAAGAAATATCAATTTATTTCAATACGAGTAATAACTCGTTACAACGATACATCATAGGTAGGTACTTATTAGTTAGTGGTTTTTAAAAGTGTAGTTCAGTTCTCTGTATACAATGTAAATACCTATAATATAATGTAATATAATGTAATATATATGTAATATATGTAATATAATGTTTCTGTATGGTGTATGTGTACTTACTTATGTATACTTGAGTGTTTTTTTTGTATTGTATTGCATTGTATTTTACATCTTAATTAATATGTAACTTTCATAATGCTAAGTCATTTTAGGGGTTAGGTACTTGCATTTACTCTCAGCTCAGTAACGAAACTTTATTTTTATTTCGCTTCAGTACTGAAATGCAAATTATACCCTACTACGTAAGAAAGCCATTATCATAAAGGATACCTCAACAGAATAGCTAAGTAATACCTTTACGATTCTGAAATTGACGAAATAGTCTGTGCCGAATGAGAATCGTTAAAATCAGAGCAGAATAATTCAAAGGATTAAAATTAAAACGACCAAGGACTTTCCTTACGTACCCACCCTTATATTATAAGTTATTACTAAAAACCTCCGTAGGCTAAAATTGACTCGTACGTTCTTATAAAATATACATTATGCACCTATAAAATCTTAACTGGCCAATAATCCAATGTGTTCAGTGATGATCTATTTTTATCGCGTCCAATTTCACACAGTTTGTCTACGAGTATGTTATCCTGTGACAAAAACGAAATGGAATTTCTTAAACCGGAATCATCCAAAATTCTCTCCTAACTTCAAATAGCTCGGCATCTGTTCTATAACGTTCGGTTCCGTAAATTATTTCATTTGATCCAGGAGTCTGATAGTAATCCTTACTCGCCCTCATTACGCTTCCTACGCAGCGTAATTAATGTTGATTTAAACAAAGTGACTTTAAATGAGCATTTTCACGATAAATCATTTATTATTAAGGCAATAGGACAAGAAAGGCGTTATTTCATTGTAAATTAATCTTACTAATATTATATAAGTGAAAGTTTAGATGTTTATTACTCAATCACGATAGAACGGCTGAACGGATCTGGATGAAATTTGGCACAGCGATAGATTATGGTCTGAAATAGTACATACACTATTTTTTATCCTGAAAATTTGGTAATTTCCTTAGGCAAGGGCGATAAACGACTTCGACACAGATCAATATAAAGATGATTTAGAAAAAGCTTGAGGTAAGATTATGAAACGTGTCATTCCTAAATTAGATTATTTATTCAAAAATTGAACGTATTAATATTATAAGTTTTGAGACCTGCAAATATGGTTTTTACTAATACATTGGTTTTAAGGTCCTTTACCTCAATATAGAACACTCAGAACGGAAGTTTGATTTCCATCTGACTTGAATTAAAAAACAAGTTATTTTAAAGGTGAACAATGCCACAGGCAAAAAATGCTAAAAGGTTTTCTGAAAAACCTTTCTTTCACTAACCCTTGCCGTTCCGTACTTATTCTACCTTTTTTTAAGCACCTAATGATTAATTGCGTGATTGACACCTCTAAATGATCTCGATTTTTAACTTATATTTACATAGTTTCGACAGAAATCTGTTCGTATCAGCCTCATCTTAAGAATAAATATACTCATTTAAAATCCGTTCATACGATTATTTTAAAAACTAGCATGTAGGATATCATTTTATCATTTCTTTGTTATCTCTAGTTATGTATTTTTTAAGGCAAGAGGAAGGCACACGAGCCCACAGACCACCAGGAAAGTGGGGTCTTGGATCCAATTTAAATCGAATATCTACTTTTTAATTAAGTATAATTAACGAGGTTTTTGTAAAATTAATGTTAAAAGTAATGGAAACGATTAATTCCACCCTTTATTTCGTCAATATAGACAAAAAATATATTTTAACTAAAAAAACCGGAATGTATGTAAACCGAATGTATAAAAAATGCTAAAACAATAATAAAGGTTGCTCCACAACATGAATAGGTACCTACAAATCATTGATAAATAAACTTTACTGGGGTTTAAAACAATTATTCTTACGGTCAATAAAATGAGTCACAGCTTTGTCCTCGTTAAACAAACCGCTCGATGTGCTAGTCTAACTCACATTTCACTTGATTTTCTTAATTAAATGATTTATTTATTTCTCAGCCACACTAGTTAATCTGAACAGGACCTTAGTTATGAGCAACCTGACACCTTTAGTTTAATTAAACGATGCTTCCTTGGTCCCTAATGGTAATTACGTGTTTCACGTGATATTAATTAAAGTGTTTGCGGGATCTCTATTCAGCCGGGAGCTGAACTTTAATGAAGTATTAAATAAACCGCCGTGTTTAGTTTACTCTATCATCTCTCATTATATTTTTAGCTCCGTTTGACTTTCGTGCTAAAAAGGCTAATGAAATTTAGTTTTATCCCGAGTAGCATTTTCCGTTGGCCTCAATTGGCCAACAATAGGGAATTCGTTGGCGTATAGTTCGTTAGTTTTCCTGCATAAAACTTACATTGGCCCAACACGATAAAATATAATCATCACACCCACCCATTTACCAACTTTGGGCCAATGTGACTGCGCCTACCGTTGGATAAAAGCTGTTGGCATTTATATAACGTTGGCGCTATTAGATATTAAGTAACATTGGGCTTATACAATAAAATAATATCATTATGCCCAACCAATTAGCAACGTTGGGCCGCAGACACATTGGCTCTCTGGATTGAACTAGCAATCTTGTACTTGGTTTTTTAAATTTCAAAGGATTTTTTGTAGAAAAGACATCAAAGCGTCTGAACTTTGTGAAATATTTGCAAGGAAAAATAAACATGAAACATAAAAAGTTCTGATAGTAGTTCATTTTAATTTCTTTCATAAACTGGCGTCTGATTTTTAACGTGTGTACGTCCTAATTACACTGAAAAAAATTTTTTTTTGTTGCTTCTAACAAGATTGTGATTGTTGTGCATAGGCGTCTTGAATCCATACGAGCCTAACAGGACGTTAGACGCATCAAATAAGATGTTAGTTGAATCGCTAAAAATCTTGCTGTTTTTACTATAAGTTTTGTTTGATATAACTAATATCATGAATAGTGTATTCATTTTATGTCAGCTAAGAGAAAACCTCTCTTGTTTAGCTCACATTTTTTTGAGTGTATAAATATCAGGGTACAAGGCACTCACTTCATTATATCAATAGGGTAGACGTCCTCATTAGTACTCGTAGTTAATAAGGTTGAGACAACATCTAAAACCTCTACAATTACGACGTAGATGCTCAATCGTTTTTTATCACTGGTGATTTTTTCCTCATAAGATCGGGAAACGTCCACTCAACGCGATATACGTAAATAACTCGAATCCCTACGTTTTCTTTTACTTTAGTACCCTTACCATGAGTTACAATTAACGTACTCGTTTGCGAGTCGAGTGCTCTGTCGCTCGCAGACCTCGCAGTATTCTTATAGAGTGCGAGGGACAGAGCATTCGACTCGCAAGCGAGTACGGTAATTGTAACTCATGGTGGGGGTACTGGTAACAAATTTTACGAGGAAACAGCAAGCAAGGGTACTGAAAATAGATTCAGTGATACTTATCTTGTTTGTCATGCATGGCCCAATTCTAATTGCAACAGACGTATTTTCTTGTCGCAGCAGTAGCAATGAATCTCTTGCGGTATCTTTTCCGTAGGGGTTCGTTATTTGAAGTCGATATGAAACATTGATGATCTGATACGAGATCATGGACCTGATTGATTCCAGAGCCGGGCGCTTCGACGCCGACGAATAGGTCTCGTCGCTCGTAATGGTAACGATTTTTCCAAATCTTGACGCGAAAGATTTAGACGTAACTTGTCTGCTAAGTTGTCGATTAACTTTCATGGCACTCCTTCTATTTTAATGAACTTTATAATCTGAAGTTGTCATGCATGGAACATATGGAAAAAGATCCTAGTCTACCTAATAGCCTCCTTAGATATTAACTGATTTAGAAAAAAAAAAATATATATCTACCAAAGTACTATCACGAACGTTAATTTGTGACCCATTTCAAGAAAAATATGCTTGAAGTCGTCAATGTCATTAGAGATGTCAAGTCATTTGTAACTTTTAGGAAACTCAACCTTATTGTTGTAGAATGTCAGATTGACTTTGGACCTAAGGTGGGTACCAAATTAAAGTTCGCGACTGTACATATGCAAAAAATTTGCGTTTTTTTGACATTCAATTCCAATACAATCCGATAGGCATCAAAAACGAGTGCGCTAAAAGAATGATTCTGAATTATTAAAAACAACAAGCGGCGGGTTCTAATTGGCCTGTGTACAAAGTATTACGCGAATGGTCCCGTGACACGAACACATCCTCGTTGAATATTTAATTACACGTTAACGGTCGCAACGCACCCGTTAAATAATTACTCTACACTGGGAACTCACGTTTTTGCTCTTTTATTTACTTAATATTTAGATATTATTAATAGCCAAAATAACGTCGCGTTTATTCTGTGTTACATTCACGAGTAGATATTGACATTACCTACACTTTAAACATAAAAACTTTTACAACGAAACTGACCTTATCATAAATTTAGTGCAAGTCGGACTCACGTAGGTACTGAGGGGTAAGTGCTGCATTAATACTATACCTATTTAAAAAAAGAGGGATGCAGCATCAACCAACCTCCAACCTACTGTGCAAAAATACTGTGATATTGTAAACTTATGTATTAAGTAAACTTTTTTTTGGAACAGTATACCTTGCCGAGTTTCTTACGCCGGTTCTTCTCGGGGCAAAGGTTTTATTTTTCGAACCGGTGGTAATGCTTTTTGACATTCATAGGTGCATTATATTATGCCTAAATTGAAGCATAAAGAACTTTGACTTCCACCAGCAATTACGCAATCACAAATTAGACCAACCATGTGCATTTGAACTAGGTACCTACCTTATACATATAGTCTTAAGTACAATTAAGTTGTGTCAAAATGTATAGATCTATAAGACGTTTAGGATTGCTTGATCAAGCACCATGTGAAGTGCAGGGTTTACACAAAATACAGGCTTTATGTTACTTACCCGATTTGTGAGAAACTTAAGAGTGCACTGTACGCACGGACCGAAGGATTTAAACTTGGTTCGTATTGGTAGCCTCGGATTTACTCGTAGTAGTTGTCTTAAACATATAGTTAGTTTCACTGCTAACATGAAGCGAGTAGTTAATCCTGCAACATAGACTTAAAGCAAAGAAAACAAACTTTAAATACAGTAAAATTCTCGAATATATTAAGAATAGTCTATAGGTACATTAACCAGTATTCCATATTACATTGCAGACGTAACATGAAATTAAATCGGTACATAGACTAAATTCTACGCCGCAGTCACGATCCACGTAAGGAAAATTGTGATATTTTATTATATAAAAATGTCTGCTTATTAAACATAAACCTGTGCCTTGTAGGGAAGGTGTCTTTTCTTTTGTTTCCTCTTTCCTAGCGCACGTTTATGTAAAAATATACAAGTTGTAAGAGACAGACTACCGAAAATGGTAGTTTTAAATCATTCTACTGAACCGAATGGCAGTTAACGGCTTCTTTTTACCTCAAAGAGCGATAGATATTATGCCCCGTGTGGTGTGATTTTTAAAGGTGTCCTGTATTTCAGGATAGATTCCAGGATACTCAAATAAACACCAAATTTTGTAAAAAAAAGGTCCTAATAACAATTAAAGAATTCCCTGTGTATTTTTAGGTTCAAATAATGGTCAAAATCAGTTGTTAGTTTACGTACATACTTACATACCTCGGTGGTAATAAATAAGTTCGGAACGCGAAAGTAAAAGCACCTAACATAATAACATCTCGTGCAGGCTTTGACGCAGATACTTAACAGTCAAGCCTCGAGTGATCTCGTGTTAGAGCGCAGTGAGCAAGTTCTATTCTCTCCTAACAAAACCGCCATTGTAAATGAGAAATGGTGTTAGTTAGTTGTGTTATGAAAGATCAACCATAATGTCAATAACCAACAAAGTAATAATACTAGGTATACTAGTGTTCACAACGGTATCCAATCACTTGCACAAACAACATTTCACAAACTGATTAATTTCACAAACATATCATTTTGCAAAACGCTTTTTTTTCCAAAACTGTATACATAAATAACTGTATACTGTATATTTCAGGACCATCTTGTAGCAGCCTACAGGTTAGGTTAGTTTTATAAAAATCCTGAAATATTTACAGTTTCGGAAGAAAAACCATTTTGCAAAATGATAATGTTATGTAAAATGAAAAAATGAAATGTCTGTGAAACGTTTTTTTAGGAAATGATGGTAAAACGTTTACGATAGGCAAAGAAATTTAATATTATAGATAATAGAGTGGGCATCGGAGACATTTTCATAGAAAAACTTTGATCATAAGCATCATGAATGCCATCTATGACGGGCGTGTCAAAGTAGACTAAACGACGTACGACTTGTTACCTCGAGGTAACAAGTTTTGCATCACTTTTTTGTTCGCTATGCTCCGTCTATTACTACTATACATTTAATGTCTTTGACGATAGGTATAAATCACACATTCAGGGCTACTGCAGATGTTTTTTTTAAATTTATAATCCTCTTGGTGGGGCTACGTAAAACTAGCTTTTGTGATTCCGCCCGTGTAGAATTAGGTTGTTATCCCACGGGAACTATCGTATTTTTCACAATAAAATGTCAAAAGGAAGCTAAATCCTTTACTCTGATAGTATTGTGAATTCAAGTGTTATCAAAGGATTCAGCTTAATTTGGATGCTTAGACGATGATTTCTAGCTCTTGAGATTTTGATCTCTCGCTCTTTGTTTTCTGGCTTAGATGTTCACTCGTCATTATTTTTTTTAGTGCTTTTGCAGGATGGATGGTTGGGAGTAATAGATTAGACCCTAACACTGAGTTCATGGTTCGAGCAAAGGAGATACTATCCAAGTTTTTCTGAATAAACATTTTTTTTTCAAGTTGTGTAATGCAATATCCAAGGTGGAGGAAGTCAAAATGGTGGTTTGTTTAAACCACTGATTCACTGAATAGGTGAACCCTGGTATTAAGCTCTTGTTATTTTACTTTATTTCTTTTAATGTCGTTTTCTGCAGGTTCTATTTCCGTATAGGTATGGTTCTTGAATATACCTCTAATAGAACTTTATTGACTGCAATAAGTATACCACATGTGTGTAGTTTTTTATATATCTTTTATACAGTTTCGGCTGTTTCTATACAGGTCATCGTTGTTTGAGTAAGATTTTTACAGTGCCATTTGGAATTTTACAGATTAACGAACGTCTTTTAAAAATATGTGTGAAATTTTTATTTATTTGTACTTTGTTTAAAATATTCAGTATGTTCCTCGACTGCTGTAATTCTTTAAAATTGAGTAAATAGACAAAATGCCCTTATATCAGAGATTAATACATACTTACGAGTATCTCTCTCTCCATGTCCGTCTCTCTTAACTTTTGTGTTGTGCAGTCATGTATAACAAAAGCAGCGCCACACATGACATATTTGCATCAAAAACAGATCGTATCCGTGTGAAACGTCTCAACATTCAGGTCGAGTATGGCGGAGGCAGGTAGGGAAAAAAACGGCGACCAGACAGAACCTCTTTTAAAAACGTAACACCTAAACTCGCACTCAACACATTTTCTTCTTATAAATACTATAAATAATAATGAACGATTTATTTAATAATATTATACGTAACTACTTATTGTATTTTGATATATCAAGTGCTTCTACTTAATAATATTTTATTTTGTTCCGTGTTTTTAACTCAATTACATGATGTGATGTAATGTATTCTACGTGCATAACAAAAAAATGGTACTGACATAAATCCTGAAATATTTACAGGTACAGAAAAAAAATTGGGTTGGCAAATGAAACGGTTGGGAAACGATACATTTTGCCAAAAATATTTCGGCCAAAAGGCAGGATGGGAAGGGTTAAATTAATTTATATTGTGGCTGTGAAAACCGTATCGTTGAGGCTGGAAGTTGTGTCTAATTTAACATAGTATATATCTTGGCCAAGCGAGGCCATGCAAAGTTGGACTACTATAAACACATCTCGCAACTCCGTACTTCGGAACTCGCAGTTGTTTGTACAACTCGTGCTGTTGTATCTTAATAAATTCCTCGACGCGCCTCTCGTTCCCCGGAACTTGGTGTGCACTGTTTATGCGCTTGCGGTTCCTTAACTTTGCTCACGGATTCTTCAAACTAAACGGACGAATCATACTTAACTTGCACTCAGCATCATCAATATTTTACATGTTCGTGTTTTTACCTGACTGCGTAAAGAAGGTTAATTACTTTACCCTATGTATGTACCTGTAGTATAATATATGAACTCTTAGACCAATTTGAATAAATGGGGAGTCTAATGATTCGACAAAAACGTGTTAGGGTTGTAGGCTGTATATCTTTACAAGTTATAGACTGCCTCGTATTATTTAGTCCCTAGTCGGAATTTAGTTTCGTTACTTTTGTATCCTATTTTTTTAATATATTTGAAATATTTAAACCTCATTGCATTGGACTTTATGCCTAAAGGTATTCGCTACCAGTGAAACGTTTCACGAAGCTACAAGTAACAGGTTACAAGCGGAACTATCTTTCTAGAAAAAGACTCCCGCTTGTAATTTGTAACTTGTAGCTTCGTGAAACGGGCCTCAGTCTATTAATTTAAGTAAAACTGACTGATTGACAGACTGTAATAACGATTTCCTTATAACGTTTTAATATCTACTAAGATTTTTAATGTTAGGTAAATATTAAACAAGCGTTCTTGTTACCGTTTTACCTATATTTCTTAAAGTTGACCATTAAACTTTTAGACATACGAGGTATATTGTAAGTAAAATTTTAACTTTCCGTGTCAAGCCCCACTTAACGCCCAAATGACACTCAAGAGAGTACTTAGAGGGCAAGTCACTAGTAATGAGTCGCCAAGCAGAATTAAACACACTGTTGTTATCCAGTGTGGAGTATACTAGCCGGTGAAATATAATTAATAACATCTCTTCCATCGTCTTTAGATTCATCTTGAGATTAAAGACTTTTTTAGAATGTAAGCATTATCTATCCGAGTACTACATGACCTGTTTAACCTTAAATAATGTTTTCTAAACTTACCCATCTAAAAGGAAGGTGTTTGATTGCATTAGTTCAGTAAAATGATACATTTAACATACACTTTAATAATAATGTTCCAGCAAAGTTAAAATGAGTAAGAATGAATCATTTTCGTTAAACATGGTTAAACACTGATTTTCTGCACGCACTGTGATGGTGACACATGATAGCTGCCAATACAGGCCAAACCTATCAGAAGTTGGATCCACACATTTCTACCTATTGTGTGTTGATTGATTAACAAAAGGTATGCTGTAGCGTAGGTAACCATTAATTACGTTTGGGGTTAATTGTTAAATGAACGCCTTCCGTTGAAGTTATTAGCAGGCGATGTAATTTTTAACCTTTATTAGCTTGCGCTATCCCTCTCGTTCCTAAGCCTAACACAACCACGTGAAAGGGACAGGACTACCAGACGATTTCGTGTTTCAGTACAGCCCCTCAATCGCGTGAGAGCGATGACATAAACACAAAACAACAAACGAATTAAGTTAACCAGATTACGAAAACTTTTTATTGGAAATTTATTAATAACTTAATCAAAACTTTTCGGGCATTTTGTGAGTTTCTTGCTGTTAATATAGAAGCTGAGTAAGTTGCGTGCATATAATATTTAGATCCCAATAAATAAAATTATAGCTTTTAATTTGACATGCAATACTGACTAGGTATTATTATTTGACATAACAAGCATGAACACAATACTCCACTGCTAGGCTGGGCACTTATTATGAAAGAACCAGGGGCATAACCTAGTGCGGATGATAGTTTTGCAGACATGTGAGGATTTCTTTAAGATTACACCGAGTAAACTCCGACCGTAATATAATCCAGTGGTGCCCTCATTACTATTGTTGCGTTTTCTAATAAACTAAAGCGTCTTGATATCAAGTAGTGGTTATTTGTTGTACAAATGAATACACAATTTATATAACATAACTTAATAACAATCGACCTATGACTGAGTAACTTAACGGAAAAAAGCGACCACCTTTTTCCGTTAAGTTGACTACACGAATGGGTCATGAAACTGTGTCATAAATGCTATAAATTCTGTATTCATTTTGTACAATAAAGAACCACACTGTGATTTCGGGCAATACTGTAATTTATTAGAAAACACAATAATAGTAGTGAGAGTGCCACTGTACGGTCGACCTTATAAGAAGCTGCACACTTCAGTGTTTTGTCACTTTATCGTCATGTTTGAACTGCAGGGGGGTTATTATGACATAGCAATGCAGTTCAGTTTACGCTGAGAGAAAAGGACAGAGCTATATAACTGCTATAGCTCTGTCCTTTACTCTCGCCGTAAAATGAACAGCATAGCTATGTCGTAATAACCCCCCTGCACTAATCTGTCAAAGGCGTTAAAGAGACAAGGTACAAAAGTGTGCATTTTCTTATAAGGCTGACATGCGGTGTATGCTCGGGGCAGTTTTAAGATGTTTTTCTGCATTTCTTAGCAAGTTTTACGTAGATTTTCAATTACGAACACAAGTTTCTAAAACTTGGAAACGGGTGCCACATGTATACGCTTTGCAATTACAGTTTACCAAGATTTGAGTTAGCCCACTATGTTTACGATACCATTTTCATGATGGAAAGTTCTGTAAGGACTAGCATCCGGTGTCTATGTTTACTAAATGTCTTATGTATCAACAGTAGACGTAAAATTATCAATAGATATGTCATTGGGTATATTTATAATAATAAATAATAAATATTTGTTTTTAGGAAATTAAATAACCCATTTACACAAAAGACAGAGCATGAAGGATGACCAAAATTGAAAGTAAAATTACAAATAATATGATAAATAATACAAAAATAAAAATAATGTAGTAACAATAAAACAGAACATAAACAATTAACTTAGCTTTAGGTACAGTTATAACTACCCGTTGGCTGACCGATGCAAGTAGACCCAATGTTTTTTGAATACGTCGCTGAAATCATCAGATACAATCGACAGTATTTCATTGTCTGATGCTCGTAATCTTTCCCAAAACGCCGCAGAGCGCACTGGAAGCACGGCAAGGAAATCTGGCACTCCCGCATCAGTGAACATGCCTTTCGCGTTGCAGAAAGGAGGTAGTTTCAGCAAAATACGAAAAGCATTGTTGTATTATACTTTTAGCGCGTTGAATGAACGTCTGGTGTATTTGATCCACAGTTGGCATGTATAAAAAACATTGGCAAGCAAGCTTATTTTGACCTCGTTCGAACAATGAACATTGTGTATATTTGTAAAATTTATGACAAGTTTGAATTTTAGTTTGGAAGTCAAGTATTTTGTGTTAAATTAAATATTGGGACGTGCGGTACAGGAATAGACTGATAGAAATGGAAGGACAGTCTCAGATGCTGATTACTATCTTTTTTCATATTATTATTACACTGAAATTGGATACATCTAAAAAACGGCTCGCTTTTTCATTTGATTCGAAAGAATAGCCTGTTATAAGAATGTAGGTACTTGGAAGCATCTCGTGATTAAAATGTTATTGTTAGCTATAGGTAGCTTGGAATTAGGTGTTTTTTTAAAGGGTTTGCAATATATATATTTAATACGTTGTGTATATTTCAACACGTAATTAGAGTGAGTGAGTGTGTTGTGTATATATCGCGTGTTACGCCATAACAAAACGTACGGGTTACTGAACGAATGTATCATATAATAACGAATTGGTGCTAAAATATCTGCACGTGACATTTTGCGGTCACGTATACTGCGACGGACGGGCGCTAGGTGCTAAGCAAGTCGCGTAGAAAATTATTATATGGAAGGAATGTTAAATGTGACTAGTAAGTCAGTCACATACTGAGGGGTTGGTACTACACCTTAAAACGATTATAGAGGTATTATAATAAATCATATCTTTACGTATTTTACCGTACTAGGTATAATAGTGTTTATAGGCAAAGTTAGGTATCGTAGGTACACGTACCTACATAATAATAGTATAAGAGCGATTCGAAAACGGGTCGTAAGATTGAAATTTTCATGCTAGAACAACTGAACCCGCAATATTGTGAAATTTAGCTTAAATGTAACTTATGAGAGTATGAAATAAATTTGTATGATGATTGTTTCCATAGTGTTGAAAAAATCGTGTAAATCGGACTTGATTTATGGGGTGAGAAACGTTATAAGTAGCCCAGCACGGGTAGCACAAGTTGTATTTTCTAGATTGTCGCTCAGTGCGTCTCTATCGTTACAGACTAGAAAGAAAGGGAGATCTGAGCGACAAACAAGTCGCGGACAACATGTGTTAGCGGTGAAGATAAAAAATTGCATGGTTTTTTTTTGACACCTACGCGATTTAAGTGGCTCTTCACAATCCTCTTAAACTGTACTGCTGCACTCATCCACGTAAAATGCGATCATGAGTAAAAAGACAAAAAATAATAATACAGGTGATACGAAAATAAGTAAAAGAAAATCGATCATTCACATTTTCATGCTTCCTTATCAAATACTTAAATACGAAATCGTTAACAACCCTCAGGTACAGATCACTAATTGTCGTCCTTTTGTTTGTCTTATAGGCTGTGATCCTTATTTCCAGGACCGGCGTTGAAATTATATCGCAAAAGACAATTTTATCAATCACATGGGTAAAACAAGGAAATAAATAAAGAAGAAATCGCAGTACACTAAGCTGGGTTCCCTATGGTACCGCTAATCGTTATTTGTCCTAATGTATCGTTTGTCCGAATTTTCGTTTAACCTAAAGCCATTTCCGCTTTAATTTTAAAACTTTTTAGTGTTGTTATAATACAACCCTAACCTAATCAAACCGCAGATATAATTGGAAAACTTTAAAAGTTGCCTGAATCATCTGAAAATGAAATGAAGGGCAAATGAAAATTCGGACAAACGATGTGTTAGGACAAAAATGGTTAGGGCTTCCGAGGGACACCCACTAAGCGGCATAATATCAAAATAACGTATCAGGTTTTTATCTTGGACATTTTTGTGTGGATAATGACACGAAACCGAAAAAGGGAATTTTTACCCTTTTAATTTTACCTATTCCCTATATTTTAAGGAGTGATTCTAGATCGGATAGCAAATTTCATTTGATATCCGGTCTCATCGCTACGTCTCCCAGCTGCCGGATTTCCATATCGGTGATCTAGGAAAGCTCTTGTCGGAATGTGTTTTTTATGTCACTGGTTTCTATTCTATTACTTTAAAGTTTTTGAATTACATTTAAACCCTTAATATTACTTATTTCACAGATAATGTCATTAGAAAAACAAATTTGCAGTGATGAGGGTTTTTGGTTTTAGCTAATTATTTAGACATCATTCTGAAAACGAAGGACAATCTCACACAAATTTATCTAGTCCCAAACTAAGCCCTAGGCTTGTACTATGGGTACTAGACAACAATAAACATACTTACATACTGAAATACTTACAAAGAAAACCTTCAAGGCTCAGAAGCAAATATTCGCGCTCATCACACAAATAGTTTCCCATACCTACCGGGAATCGAACCATATTGGTGTAACTATTTTTAGACCTACATCATACTTAGCCCATAGACCAGTGCCAAAATCAAAATTGCAGATCTGTAACTAGAAAACTTACGTATATTTTTAGACGTTAAACGTCTAAAACAGCACGCGTTCACGACCGGGGGAAAATCGCTTCCGTTCAATCCACAGCGTTAGCGCTTCGTGTTCGAAAATGTACGGACGTTTCGACCATTTTCGCCTCACCATTTCAGAGCTGAACGTGTTTCTAACTGTAAACAGTTTTTAATTGAAACATGAACTTAAACATTTTCCAGTTTAAATATTTCAACCAGAGGAAGTTTTCATGTTTTTTATTTCTAAACGACCTTAGCTAGCCGTTGAGTGAAATGAAGGATAGTACTTAATCCTAATCAAGCCTTGCCTTTTAAAAAGAGTTTATGTGTATCTGTTAACTTATGCCTTGGAGAAGGCGACTTACACAGCTAATGAACGAACAATCAAAGGTTTACCAGTTGTTAAAATGCATTGACTAACGAATGTACTATCAGACCATTGGAACCTTGACCCACCATAGAACTGTGTCACAGAGACGTTATGATTCAAGTTATAAGAAGTGTCAAACAAATTGTTTTATAATGTCACTGTGACACCGTTCTATGGTGGGTCAGGGTTCCATTGGGCTGATAGTAGACTAAGAATGAACAGTCTGGTAAAATATTTCGTTAAATTCGACATATGCCCTGAATGTAAAACATTATCGCAGCTAGGTGTGATGCAAAGCATTTGTTATCGAGCGTGGCTGGTAGGCGTAAAATTGCACCGTCTCACGCCGCGCGCGGTTCGATTACATATCCGAATTAGCTACCTGACCTGGATCTTCGGTCTAACTCTAATAAATGGTTCTTCGGATGGCGGGGCCACCTTAATTGCACTTCGTATAACCAGCACAAAATGAACGACATTTTTGATCTTGCGGAGAGCTTTGTTATTTCAACAATCAAAATTTAGCAGAACAAATCGCGGGCAACTTTGATTTTTAAGGGTATAGTTTATTTCACGTAAAATCCTTGTGCTAATTTTATGTCATTTTACCTTTGGGCTATGAATGATTTTAAAAACTATAAAGGGACACATAGTCACAGACACAGCATACAAGTAACGTATTAAATCGATCACCATATAGCGTAGTATGCTACGCATTAGAGAACCACGATGCAGAATAGTGCTCTTACAGTACCACGATTAGAGGTTTAACATTAGGTTTGTATGTCTAATGGCGTTTTAATTACGCTGTGCCAGTAGTGCTATGCGTAAATTATCACATTGTCTTGAATGAGGTGAAATTATGTCCCTAAATATCAGGCTTAGTTTTTACTTTCTCCATCTTCCATTTAAATAAATAAAAACCGAGTTCGCGAAGTATTAAATCATCGTATAAGGTCACAAAAAGCAAAGAGCTCCATATAAAAGTTTACAGTGTTTTGCCACAAAATGTTTACTGTTACAAAAGCAAACGCGCCCGTACCTTGGCTCTGTGCAAATATCTTGAGCAATAAAGTTTCCTGCGGGTCGTGCGATCGTCCTACCTATATGTGTACAGCATCACCTAACACAATTTTTGTCTGACACTTTCGAGAAATTGAAACAGAAGTGTCCCCTAGAGATAGTAGGGTTAGTTTGGGTTATGTGGCTGCTATAGTTCGGCTGGTCGCTTGCACTTTACTTGATGCTATTTATGACAATTTCAATGGTCTGATGTTTATTTACTGAGTGTTGGTATTGTTGTTTACTGCTTAAGTAGTTTGTTTCCACTTGTTACCCTTCAGCTAGTTGTTAAAAGTTATTTGTGTGTGACGCGACCTAAGCTTTGGAAACTTGCCCGTTGCTAGAACGAGAGTTCATTATGACCGCAAAGACAATAGTTTTGTATTGAATTAAAAATGTTTTTGCAAGCGTTTTAGTGTCTTGAATCAAATTGTTGTTGCGACGCAATGATTAAAAGGTAGTTAAAGTCGGGTAACAAAGGTTTACAGTGTCATTTATAGTATTTTTAGGGTTTCGTACCAAATGCAGAAATAACGAAACCCTTTCAAAGTCGCCAAAAGTTATCTTGAACACTAATTACATAGGTTAGCTTGCGTCAAACATGTGACTGCTAATTATTTTTTGTTTCCGTGGTTGAAATGAAATCATGAGTAAACCCCTTAAATTTAATTAATTACTGACTCCAGTCAAACTTATAGTGAACTTGTCTGTAAAACAAAATAAAGTATCTACATAAATAATTGAATCTCAAAACTTAATTAGTTTTATCGCACTAGTAATTTATTAACGACGTTGTTATCAAAACATCTTGTAAGCAGTTTTGAGTCCAATTTCACTAAAGCGGCCTTGGCGATAGCATCTCAATTGTGATGTCGGCGCCCGCAACTCACGGCTCGACCCACTAAACATATTTAGGCTGAATATATTTACTTAAATATGTTTAGTGCAGGAAATGCTGCTCAACAAAAGCGGATATTGGCACGAGCACTAATTCGGAGCTGTCTGCTAAATAACTTAACTAAATATGTATGTAGTAAGTATCCTGTGGCTTGAGTTTTATGTTTTTTCGATAAAATTACGAATACGTTAACCCTAAGGTACCTACGTAGTGGTTTTCAACGACTGGCCTTATCTTTTTATCTTATTGGTGGGGTCCTTTCGGATACGGTTCGACCTATGGAATCTTTTAAGTGCTTAGTTCAAGGCTGCCTCCACCCCTTCCAGACAGCGGTTGATGGAACGCAATGGCAGTAGTGCCCTGAAATCGTTTAGTGTTGGGTAGCTAAGGATTTTCATTCTTACTCCGGCGAGGGCATCACATTCAATATGTGCTTTATTTATTCAGTACGAGTTTTTTAACAATAAAACTATGCAGAATTTTTAATTTAATCTATTTACATACATACATACATTAAATCACGCCTGTTTCCCAGAGAGATAGGCAGCGACCACTTCTTTCCACCTGCTACGATCTTGACAAATCTCTTTCGCTTCTTCCACATTCATACATCGAGTAAAATACAGTAAGTTAACATCCGGCCCTTTTCCAGTATTTCTCTGATATTTCAATCTATTTAATTTGTCAAAATAACGGCATGGTGAAATGTTTCGTAAAATTTGAAATATGCATTTTGAAGAAGAAAAGAAGAAAATCATTTATTCGTGACAAACATAACCAAGAACAGATAAAAACGTACAAGAAGAAAGTAGCCACGAAATGGTCCCAACTCGGCGTAATGCTGGCAATAAAGTCAGCGCTGGTCCTCCGTTGGAACCATCAGAGGGGCTAGACAAGATGCACTACGCTAACTATCGTTTCTATTCGTTACGTTTTTAAACCAATCGCGTCCCTTGTAGACGACGTGATACGAAAAGTCACGTGATCTACCAGTGAAACGCTGGTTAGCGTAATGCATCTTGTCTAGCCCCTCAGGTGAAACCACGGAAGGTTACAAAACGTTATAATTATTTGAGCACAAAAAATAAATAATAAAATAAAATAAAAACACCTTAAAAATTACAAGCAATAATATAAGAACTGTTAAAATTTCAAGATGAGTTTAAGATACAAAAATGGCGGTGTCAGAACAAAAATAAATATCCGCGAAGTAATTTTCAAGTCTTTTTCGAAATATGTGTTACTGCAACCAATACAGTTAGCTTTTTAAACAGAAACAGATATTATTTTGTTAATGGAATTAATTAATATTAAAAACCTTGACCGTATAAAAAATACAAATCGGTTGATACATTTTAAAGCATTTGTGCACGACTCCGTCGTTCATTGCTATTCCCTCAGGAACTGTCCATTTTTCCGGGATAAAGAGTAGCCTTTGTACTTTTCCAGACTATTCTATCTATCGCTGTGCCAAATTTTATCCAGATCCGTTAGCCGTTCTGGTGTGATTGAGTAACATACATCCAGACTTTCGTATTTGTAATACATATATATATATATATATATATATATATATATATATATAAGTAAGAAGTAAGATGCTTAGCCTCTTCATTTTATCAAACCCACACCGTAGACTTCGATTACAATTTTTCGTAATGATTAAATTACGGGAAAAATGTTAAGCTAAAAACTACTTCCCGAGAGTCGAGAAAGTGGAAAATGCTCCAATGTAATTTAGAATAATTAGTTGAAATATCACTACGGTATATACTTCAGAACAAGCGCTGCTGTCGCGCCTGCGACTATTAATAAATAATTCGAAATTCAATTCCCAAGAAATACTTAAACAGAGACAATTCGAATTTTCTGACTTTCGGTTGAAATCGAATTTTCCCGAAGATAAGAATTAATTAGATCGATTTTTCGCCACCGTAAATACCTATATTTGAAACTTTCATCGAAATCGTTAGAGCCGTTTTCGAGAACATCAATGCAAATATTGTTGTATACAACAAATATTTATAGTTTTATAGTTTTATAATTATTAGAATATCTTTTTGTATATATTATAAGCGACTCATCAACTGCAATTCGATTAAATTAAAAACAACAAATACTGCTCGTTTAAATAGTATAGAATGTAAGAATGGGAAGCTATGGACTGAAACAGGCATTTTTCTATAACCTTAAGGTATATAGTTTGCACCCTATTCCGTGACGCAACTTAATGTGTACAACTTGTCAGCTTGACTTTAATAGTTTCTGAGAAAAAGTGACTGCAACATAAAGACAGACGGACATGGCAAAACTAAAGGGGTTCCTAATTTGACTACAGAACCCTAATAAAAACCGGTCAAGTGCGAGTCGGACTCGCGCACCGAGGGTTCCGTATTGAAGATAATATGCTTGGTAACCGCAAAAGAAAATACTCATTTTGTTATAAGCTTTATTTTCCAGGCGATAAGGTCGATTTTGACTAGCCTAAATTTTAAAACAGATTTTTTTAGTTTTTTTGTTATTTCTCAAAAACTGTAAATAATGAACACTTTATTTTATTTTTCCCAGAAAATATAAGTAATTATCTATACGTCAGGATTTTTTTCAGAATTTTTTATTACAAATTAATTTCATATTTTTTTTACTACAAATAGATGCGGGCAAGCAAGTTGTACAACTATGCCAAATTTCAAGTTGATAGCATTTGTAGTTGCTGAGAAAACCTGCTGTGACATACAGACAGACAGACAGACAGACAACGAAGTCTCACCATAAGGGTTCCTTTTGTACCATTTTGGTACGGAACCCTAAAAAAGGAAATTCAGTTATTTCAGAGCCACTGTTACTCCATCAAATCAGTTTAACAGCCTTTTAGGCAATCTTAACGGAGCGAAAATAAAAGGAAGTCCCGCCCACGGTTGTGTAGAACAATGGCTTGGGTACCTTTCAATTCAGCCCATTATCACACATAGCTACTGCCTCCCCTATTGTTAGCTAAGTATCAGAATTTAGCCACCACTGAAGTAAAAATTGGGTCAAGCGGCATTGTTGTACTATTTCGGTATTAATTTAAAATTTATATTGGGTAAAGTCACCAGTGGTCAGCCAGAAACCAGAAGTCGACCTTATATGAGTGTGAAGAGTAGGAAATATATCTCTCGTACTCTTCCCACTCATACAAAGAAAAGGCAGAGGCTGACTACAGAGGGCTTATTGTCTAACGCACTCGCAATCGCAATAATTTTCAAAATAAAAACGATCGTGATTGCGAGTGCGTTAGACAAATAAGCCCCAGGTCTCTGGCTGACCACTGGTGACTTTACTTGCTTCATATTAAGGCTTTAAAACAAATCAATATGTGTAAAGTTTCGCGCTTAATTACGGTATTTAATCGGACAGCAACGCGATAGCCGTATGCGAGTACATATCCACCTATGACAAAGGAAACTAAAACGTCTTTGATGATATTTTGGAGAGTCTAAGAGCCCCTCGAAGATTAATAGTTAAGCCACAACCACCTCCGCAATGTTTTGTATTCGCTTGTACCAACTTTGCATAGGTTACACTAATACAGGTACTAATATTATACAGGGTTGGGCATATTAAGTGTCCTAGTTATAAGTTTTCGTTATTTTTGAAATACCGAGCAACCTTTTTTTGTATATTTTCCAACAATGGATGTGAAACGTGAGCTCGTTATTAAATTATATGACGAAAATAACAGACGTCCGAGATATTAAGGAAGTTTAAATACTACATCAACATGCGATTCATACCGCGGGCCATAAAACGTTTCAAAGAAACGAGATCTTATAAAATCATGCCCAAACCGGGCCCGAAACCATCGGTTCGTATCGAAAAAATTATGAAATGTGTACGTGAACTCCGTAATCCAGCCCGGAGTTCAAATAAATTGGCAAGTGATATGAAAATATCGCGGCGATCCATGAACCGTATTTTGCGACATAATCTTTGACTTAAAGCCTAAAGAATTTTCTGTTTCTTGTAGAAACAGAAAATTCACTGGTTGACATCTGCTCACATCACAAAATAGCTAGAGCGAAAATTCTGCGAAGTGATATGTTCTAGGTATGTAACGATTGTCGGTGAAACAAGGGGACACCGTATAACTGCTATAGCTCTGTCCCTTTCTCTCAACCTAAACTGAACTACGAGAAAAAACGATACTAAGAATAAAGCAAGCTTCAAAAATTCATGTGCATGTTTTGGTGTGTTAATAAACATGTTTTATATTTATAATTCCACCATTTTAGCGTTAAAAAAAACTGTACCCAAAGATATTTGCGAAGATAAGGTCACCTTGTGTGGTGAATATCTATGGTTGTTAAAAGATATTCTATGTCACTTATTTGTCTGTCGAATACTATGTAAGATCTTGCTAAATAAAACCTAAGTTCTACGGGTTCTATTCATTACAATTTATTTAGCAAAATGGATAAATACCTACGTCCAGACCGATTCGACGCGGATCCGTCATCGAATACGGACAATTCTATATTATGGATGCATTGGAAAAATACATTTGAGAATTTTCTGAAAGTGGTACGTAAAGATGATAAACTAACAGAGGAAACGAAATATCAATTATTGGTAAACCATCTTTCATCAAATGTTTACAACTATATACGAGATGAGACTAACTACGACTCTGCCATAGCGAAATTAGAATTTTTATTTGTTAAACCGGCGAATGAAGTTTTCTCACGATACAAGCTTACGAGGAGACAGCAGCAACCTGCCGAGTCAATAGATAAATACATACAGGAGTTAAAGTTACTAGCAAAAGACTGCTCATTTAAAAAAGTGACCGCTGAGGAAAACGTAAGCGAACATGTAAGAGACGCATTTATAGCGGGCCTATCGTGTGCGTCCATCCGCCAGAGACTCTTAGAAAACGCCTCTCTGAGCTTAGATGACGCTCACAGGCAAGCCCGCTCACTCGAGTCAGCTCAGCTAAATAATGAGAGTTACCAACAACCCTCTTCTAGCACTTTTATAAACGCAGCCTCTTTACCCAAGCAAAACAACTCAAACGATACTACGTGTTATTTTTGTGGGTTGAAGAGACATGCACGCAGAATCTGCCCCGCCTTCAATGCAACGTGCTTGACATGTGGTAAGAAAGGACATTTCGCTAAGGTTTGTAAAAGCAAGGCACAACAAGAAAAACAAAATGCCTTCGCAGCTTGTATTGATGAAATGCCTGAAGTGGTTTTGGAGGCAAAGAACTCTTTATCATGCACAACTGCCGCCACAAGTGACCTAAGCAAAGCTACTGTTCCTATTACTATAAATGGTAGTGTAACTGCCAAAGCGCTAATTGATACCGGAAGTTCGGCGAGTTTCATTAATAGCCGACTCGTGAATCATTTTAATTTCAAAATGTCTTCCTGTAATCAACGCATCACCATGGCCGCTGAACATCTAACTTCTAAAGTTAACAGAATTTGTAATTTGAACATAGACCTACAACAACAAAAGATACAAGCGGACTTTCTTGTAATGGAAGGATTATGCACTGATGTTATTATTGGGCATGACATTTTAAGGAAACATACCGCATTGGAATTGTATTTTGGTGGACCACGGGATACATTAAAGCTAAATTCCCTAACTCAAGCTAACATAGAGCCTGTGAGTTTGTTTCCTAACTTATTACCGGAATGTAAACCTATCGCTATCAAATCGAGGAAACATACTGCCGATGATACCTCCTTTATCAGTGCAGAAATCAGAAAGCTCTTGGAAAACCAAATTATCGAGCCGAGCCAATCACCCTGGCGTGCCCAAGTCTTGGTTACATCAAACGAGAACCATAAGAGGAGGATGTGTATCGACTATTCCTTGACAATCAACAGGTATACTCAACTGGATGCATATCCCCTACCCAGTATAGAAGACGTAGTTGCTAAAGTGGCAAAATATCGAGTTTTCAGCAAAATTGATTTACGCAGTGCATATCATCAGATTCCAATTATGCAACACGAGAAACCCTTCACGGCCTTCGAGGCTGATGGCAATTTGTACCAATTCTGTAGAATACCATTCGGGGTAACGAATGGAGTTGCTGCGTTTCAACGAGCTATCAATACTATCATATACAACGAGAAACTACAAGGAATATTCGCTTATCTCGATGATATAACAGTTTGTGGATGCGACCAGGAGGATCACAATCAAAAACTAAAGCAATTTCTTGATGTCGCTACACGCTATAACCTGACACTTAATCTAGATAAGAGCGAGTTCTCGAAGAGGGAGATAAACATACTCGGATACAACATTAATGATGGCTTAATCAAGCCTGACCCTGACAGGCTACGTCCTCTTCTAGAACTTCCAATTCCTGAAAACACCGCGTCTCTACGTCGGGCCCTTGGACTTTTCGCACACTACTCCAAATGGATACCTAACTTTTCGTACAAAATTCACGTTCTTGTTGCACAAGAGAGTTTTCCAATGTCTCGGGAAGCTACTGACGCTTTTAAAAAGATTAAGAAAGAGATAGCAAACTCAGCTTTGCACGCCATTGACGACAGAGTACCCTTCACCGTCGAAACTGATGCTTCGGACTACGCTATTGCAGCTACTCTGACACAAGACGGAAGGCCAACTGCTTTTTTCTCCCGAACACATACCGTCAGCGAACGCAACTACTCAGCTGTCGAGAAGGAGGCAACAGCAATAGTAGAATCATTAAGGAAATGGCGACAATTTCTTGTAGCCAGAACTTTCCGACTCATCACCGACCAAAAGTCAGTCAAATACATGTTCGACCAGACTCAATCATCAAAAATTAAAAACGACAAAATACAACGCTGGAGATTGGAACTGGCCATCTTCAAATTCGACATCATTCACCGTCCCGGCAAAGATAATCAAGCCGCCGATGCGCTATCCCGAGTCCATCACGTAGGAGCAACAGGCGGGAGCGACCTCCAGGATCTTCACAATAATCTATGTCACCCTGGAGTTACACGCATGTTTCATTGGATACGCACTAAAAACTTACCTTACTCGATCGATGAAGTAAAGCGGATGACAGCGTCGTGTCCAGTGTGCGCCGAAATCAAACCCAGGTTTCATAAAATGGAAGGTAAGCTAATAAAAGCTACTTCACCCTTTGAGAGAATTTCTATCGACTTCAAAGGGCCACTCCCAACAGAAGGCTCTAATAATCGCTATATACTGACAATCGTAGACGAGTATTCGCGTTTTCCTTTCGCATATCCTTGCCCTGATTTGTCCTCAAATATCGTCAAAATCAAATTGACTGATCTTTTTGCCACATTCGGCATGCCAACATATGTACACAGCGACCGTGGATCATCGTTTGTGTCTGAGGACTTGAAACGTTTTTTACATGATAAAGGAATTGCAACGAGTTATACCACATCATATAATCCACAAGGCAACGGCCAGACTGAGAGGTATAACGGCATAATATGGAAATCGATTCAATTGGCCTTGAGAACTCTGGAGCTGCCCATATCAAAGTGGGAACACGTGTTACCAGTCGCACTCCACTCCATCCGCTCGTTACTCTGCACGGCGACAAACTGCACCCCACATGAACGCATGTTTTCGCACCCAAGGCGCTCCGCTAATGGCCAATCCTTGCCTTCATGGCTCACAAATCAGGGACGTGTCTTGCTCCGAAACCACCACAGAACCAGCAAGTACGACCCAATCGTGGAAGAAGTGGAGTTACTAGAAGCGAATCCACAGCATTCCCGTATTCGTCACCAAAATGGGAGAGAGGCGGTCGTCTCTAATCGTCACCTAGCTCCTGGTGGCGAGCAGCCAGCAACAGATGAAGAGGAGGAGGGAGAGTGGCAAGAAGCCCAAGAGCAGCCCGAGCCGCCCTTACCTAACGACGAGCAAACGGGCTCCGCACCGAGCAGTCCGCAACTGCGCCGTTCTAATAGAGAGCGTCACCCTCCGGCTCGTCTGAATGATTACGTCTGCGAAACTTAGGTGGAGGAGAATGTGGTGAATATCTATGGTTGTTAAAAGATATTCTATGTCACTTATTTGTCTGTCGAATACTATGTAAGATCTTGCTAAATAAAACCTAAGTTCTACGGGTTCTATTCATTACACCTTGTTTGTTGAAATCGTGCCCTCCCTACAGCGTCCCTACTTGTAGAGTACGAGGGAATAATATTCTTTTCTACTAACACCCAATACCCAGGTCTAAATTAAATAAATGTACTTTTGCACCCTCATTGGATTCTAATTCAAATTTTAATTAATGGCTTACACTCCTGTTAAGGTGTATTTCGCCAATATCAAGTTCCTCATTGGATTAAGGAGCTAAAGTGGTTTAAAAATCTACCCTTTTTCTATAAAAGTCCAGTCTTAGGACACACAATGTGAAAACAACTAGAAAAAGTCAAAATTACACTATTCAATGTCATTGACGGTACAGCGCGGTATGTAGAATGTACGGTAGGTACGGTCACGAGCGTTAATTTGGGACCCATTTCAAGAAAAATATGCTTGAAGTCGTAAATGTCATTAGAGATGTCAAGTCACTTGTAACTGTTAGAAAACTCAACCTTATTGTTGTAGAATGTCAGATTGAATTTGGACCTAAGGTGGGTACCAAATTTAATCTCGTGACTGTACATTATGCGTCAGGTCTTTAGGTAAGTAAGTCACTTGTTCGAAGCGACGAGTCAGGCAACCAACCCCGTAATGTCTACTCTAAATTGGATACATGTAAATGGAAAAGGTACAGGTGGCCCTGCCAATTGGAACCAGCCCGAGGGTCGCGGTAAGGTAAATATTGTAACGATAGGACTGCTCTGATTATTTAGTTCGTATTTTGAGCGGAACTAGTGCGGTGCGGCTCAATTAACAAAGGTAAACTTTTAGGGATCTGTGTATACAGTACCTACATTCGTACCCAACGCAGGCGTATAGTAACACTGGATAGTGTTCCGGAAAAATGCGTTACAATGCTCGCTAATTACGCTTATACAAACCCTGTGAAGTTCCAATTTATGTTATCTAAAGGGTAACACAGATTAAGAGTCCGTCAGTCAGGCCTAGTTCATCAAATCAGTACACAGATTTCTTTTAGACTTAGGACTGATTATCTCTTCTTTGGTCAATCTCGAATTGTAGATTGAAAAGTGAAAATATGTGGTTCTGTCGTACGAATATTACCGGCAGCTAATCCTTTAACGTGTACGTCCAATAAATTTTGACTGTCAAGCTCAAGCGGCTTAGCAGACATTGGGACTGCAGGTAATCTGTTTGCTCTTTAGAGCTGGTCAGAGACTATGAAGTCTGAAAGTGATCACAAACAACTCTTAAGTTTTTAGACTCAGGCGTTATGCAACGCGTTTGAACTTGTTTGATCTTGATGAGCAAATGATAACTTTGCAATAATAATACTGTCGAAGAAACAAGTTTGTCCCATTTTTTTAAGGAAACTGTTTCTTTATTAAGAAATATGTACTATATATACTACACTACACTTTATGGCTTATACAAATCTTTGGTACAAATATGACCAAAGAAAGTAAGCTAAAGGTTAGTGGTAGGATTGTCCCCAGACGCTGAGCAAGCTGAAATCTAGCTCAATTTCCCCGACACAGCGTAGGTAGCTACGGTAGCTATGTACGTCGGTTCCTCCCGTACCTTGTATCCCTTTATGAGCTGACTCGTCTAAATTACAACCTTTTATATTTAAGTATCAAACTGTGTCACGAAACTTTGATTGTGGCGTATACAGGGTGTCTTAAAAACCTTTCAACATATTTGGCGGGGTAATAGTTCGCACGATTCTGATCACGGGGGTATGGTTCATTTTTGTTTCTGTTAAAGTAAAAAAAAAAGAAGGTTTAATTATATTCATCTTGTTACTTGATGTATCGCAGCCGATATCTTGACCTTGACATTTTGGCGTTGATTACTATACTACTCCAAACGCTCGTAGTAACTAACGTCAGAATTCCAAGTTCAAGGTCAATGACCTTACCTACGTTGTTTACATGGTATGTAAACAAACAGTTCGCTCCATGTAAACAAAAATAAGTTAACATTTAAAAAAAAAGATAACTTTTAGTGCAACTTACTGTATTTTTATTTTTGCAATTTGAACACTAGCTGGTTTTAAATGTGAAATCACTAGAACTCTTGCTTCTTGCTTCTTGTTCATGCTTTGCCAAGGCTGATAATATCGTCAGTCTTATATTACTGTCGAGATCTAACCATTTACCATTGTTTCCTGCTCTAAAGTGGCCCATATAACTGGTTTACAGCAAAAATAATTACGACTAAAATATCTGAAAGTAACATAATTTAACAATGACATCTAATGACAGCCATAAATTCATAGACAGACATCTAAAAGTTCGGATAGACATGGATTGAACGATCCGATTTTAGTGCTCTCCGTATTGATCCGTAATGCAAAACATTTAGTCGATGGATATAAAGGCCGTCGCATAATTGATTATAATTATTTATAATGTAACACTTACCATAGAGAAAAAAAATACCAACCTTTCCCAGGCCATGGAATCGATAAACTTACGTAGTACAGCGCGATAGCTCTTAGGTGCTTCGGGTTTGTACTTCTCTCTCACTCGCTCTTAATAAGAGCGTATGGGAGCGAGTGAGAAAAAAGTTCAAATCCAAAGCACCTAAGTGCTCACAGACTGTACATATTTTGCACAATTAGGCTAACCTGTCATTATCTTACTCGTTTTTGCAATAGGAAGCTTCAAGAAAATGCCGTGTTATAGCAATAACCGTGTAAGAGTACAAAAAATCCAATACAAGATTTGCGAATTTGATGTGTTTATGGCATCAAAGATTAATCCTATTGCCAAACCTGCATCCCTGATAGATTTAAATCAAAGTGGTATAGCTCATAGAGTACTAGTACAGAATCTGAACTATATTATGAACTTTGCACCAGCTATTCTTCTCTGTTTTAGATTACGTATTTCTTAAGAAGAAATGAAACAAAAACTAGGCTGTTTTTTCTTCTTCAAATGTCACGATCGCAACGTCAAATTCAACGTCGACTCTGACAATGGACCTCTCTTGGACTTTGAATACAGATCAGAATAAAATTATGTCCATTGTAATAAATTAATATTATTTATATTAAATAAGTTTAAACATCGATGATCATGTTGCCAATTTCACTCCGAGCAGTAGTAGCGACATAATTTTTACCCTTTTGGCTAAGCTACCATGCCTACGGATAAAAAAATTGGTCCTAATAACGGTTGTTGCCCTTAAGCCGAGTCCGCTGCGCCATGGTATCGTGTTTTTCTAACACCTAACATGTTAGGTTCTCCCTCCGCAGGCGAACGCGGGGGATATCATCCATCCCCCGCGGCAAACATGTAAGGGGCCTTCTAAACGGGCCATATTTTCACTGCAATATGTGGCCGGCAACTATTAGTGTCCCTGTCTTACTCGTATGTTAGAGAAAGACACCAATAGTTGCCGGCCACATATTGCAGTGAAAATATGGCCCGTTTAGAAGCCCCTTTAAGAAAACACGAATAACATTGCGCAGCCCGGCTTCGTGTTCGCTCTATCCTTGTCCTGACTAATTTCCTCTATGAAGGACACTTTTGTATGGATGTTGTACTAAATTTATTTGTTCTTATTAAAAGTCATTGGGCAGGACGAGGCTATGACGACAGACTAACGATGACGGCTAGTTTGCTTATTTATTAGTAGGAGCATGACAACGAATGCAACTGTTTGCCTATGTTGATCGAAATTTATGAACAACTAGCGTTTGACAACGAGCTCTGCGACTCCGTCCGCACACAAGTCAAGTCGTTTGTCGCTCTTCCTCGGCTCTTTATTGTAACATCTGGGTACCAAATTTCACAACGATCGATAGGTGGTAAAACGTGAAGACGTACTCACGTAATAAATCAACACAACTTCGAGTAAAAAAAAAAAATTAAGTATGCAGATAGCTCGAATCACCGAAATGGCCATAGGATAAGTAGGTACATTACAAACTTTTCATTACTCTAAGAAACTTATCATGTACGAGAAATTATACTGTCAGATGCGATGAGGAGCAACGATAGTAAGTGATAGCGATAGATAGACGTAATGTGGAGAAAAGGATCTCCGTCGACACTACTTGATTTGAAATTAAGAGCTCCTATTTCTGGGTGGTTTGGCCCTTCGGGCCTGAAACCTTCCTACGTATTTACATTTTTAGCAAATGAAAACGATCATTTCACAATTTGTCCTACTAGTAGAACTACGAGGAATAGGTCTCCCTCTTGGTCCTACTAATATGTTAAATCAGTAGGACCATGAGAAAACACGTCATATATTTTCGGCATAATCCTGATTGGACAGAATCAGCTTTGGACAGAATAGTCTTATGGCAGACCATGTATTAGACAAACGAAAAAAAAAGTCATATGAACGATTTTAATATTACATTGTAACTAACCTCGAAAAAGCATTTTTACAAACAACAAATGTGTCACGTGTTACAAATGATAGGTAATAAAATTAGTACCTAGCATTTAGTTATTTTTAATCATACAAATACACACGTTTACTCTTGGTCCTAGGGTGATGGAACCAATAATGAACAAGGACCAATAATGGACACTTGATTCTTATAGTAGGTACAGAAGATAAGGGTTATTCATTTATTTTGAGATAGCATCCATTATTGGTGCCTTCAGCTAAAAGTGTCCAACATTGGTGCCGTCAATTGTATCAAAAGTGCACCTAGATTTGATCACGAAATACTAATTGTGGTTGTAAAAGTAGGTAGGTTAGGTTAGTTAGGGTTCTTCAGATGCCCGAAGGGCAAACCACCAAGAAACAGGAGCCCCGCCGAAAGTCAGTAGGACAAAATATAGTAGGACCACTAGAAAACAGCCGTGAATACTACTTAAAGCCATACAGTATTTCATATTTTGTGGAACTGTACTTCTGCCGTAAAACGATTCTGTCCAAAGCCGAATCTGCCCAATCAAGATTCTGCCGAAAACAGATTCTGCCGTACACCGCCGGAGGGGATTGGTGCTTTGCTAGACCTATTTGAAATAAGGTTGTAAGTACCTTACCAATAATAATTATCAGGCGAAGACCGGCCGCTGCGCAATTTTTAACCGACTTCATTTGCGTGTTAAACGGCGTTATACAAAAAATATGTATACTAGTATACCACCACCACATTCATGGTACATACCACCGTAGATCACAGGTGCCCTTTACGAGGCCTCTTACTACAGCGGTTTTCTTGATCATTAAAGTGAAATTGCACCTAAATGTTACAACTCAGTCGCTACCTTTAGCGATTTAGCTAATTGCCATATCATAGGTAAGTACCTAATAGTGGCATATTTGTTATCAAATATTAAGTACCGGATAAATAATATCTGTCAGTGTACCTTTATCAATGGAATTTTATTAATTGACGACGTGTTGAATAACAGTATTTTATTTTGTAAAAAGAATAGTCATTGCGATAATTTCAATAGTTTAATGACAATTAATAACTCTAATTGGAACTTAGGTCTACTCATTTTATATCGGTTATAACTTATAATTTGACGGCTCACATACGGTGTGGAATAAAACCGGTTTTACAGTCCCTGCTATAAATAGGTAGGTATGTACCTACTTTGGTTTTACAGTACATTTCCTTGACTGCACAGTCAAAATAAAAAAATATGTTTTAAATTCTCATGCTCTTAAAATGTTACTTTAGTCTCTGCGTATCGGGACTAAAGCTCCTTATTAATCTCTAGGGATTAAAGTATTTTTTAATTTTCTTCGGAATAGTACATTACTTAACAAGGGCTGTAAAAGAAAGAAAGCCCGAAATCGCAGGTATTTGAGACCCGAGCCGTAGGCGAGGGTTGTAAATATGCGATAGAGGGCTTTCTTTTTTACTGCCCGTGATGAGTACACAATTTTACGTCTTCACCTGGCCACAATGCGAGTTTTACCGTACGCGCAGCGTGCGATAAAACTCACATTATGGCCAGGTGTTACGTAAACCCCTAAACATCCTATCACCGTGTTTGTGAATGAAGGATTATCGCCATTTTCAGTGATTTTGCATAGCCAATTTTTAGGGCGTGGAAACAACACCTCAAAATGACAACTGTGAAAAATATTATTAATTAAAAACAAAAAACCGCCATCAAAAACGCAAAAAATTACTTCTTTAAAATTGTAGATACCTAATAGGTTAGTCCAACTGATGTTGAAGAAGTTGTTTTCTATATTCTATATTCTTATTATAAAGAAAAGGATAACATGTTAAACCCGATGCCGTACCTAAAGTCAGGGTCAATGGAAATGGCAAAAGATGTAAACAAATCAGTACTGTTTGACAAATTGTCTCAATATTTTCTGCAAACAGTTTTTATTAAAAAAATTCAAATAGTTAATGGTTACCCATTTTATTTTAAACAGAATGTGAAAGTAACGATCCGGATTGGATCCAATTGTCCAAAAGGACGTGATTAATGTGATTATGGAGTAATAATGTTAATTTGGTCCGTTTGGTTTTGTTTACATCTTTTGCCATTTCTATTGGCCCCGACTGTATGTTCATTGTATGTACGCAAACATTTTAGGAGCCACGACTAGGTTTCAATTCCCCTGGACCAGAGAACTTCAACTTGACTTTCACCAAAACGGTTAATGATCTCTTTATAATTTGCAATTGATTGTTAGCTCCAAAATTGCAAATAAAATATTGTTGAAATTATAGAATATATTCTTTATTTAAATTATCTCTCTCCTTTTCTTTCATATAACAAAAAGTTTCTATCAAAATTTTGCTTTCAGGACATGCTTTTATAGCCGACTGTAATTTTTTATGCAATGTCATCATCTGCCTATCAAGGCCAAACTAACGATAACGCAACATTCTTTACGTTTACCCACCAGCAGATGTGGTTGTGGATGTGGTTCGGTGGGTCGAACAGATCCTGTTACCAATTTTCGACTCCATCATCACATCTGCTAGCCAATTGCCTAACTCACTCGCAATCGCAATCGACTTTAAAGCGGAACAATTGTTTTGATTTTGTATGCAGAATTGTAGACAAGCCTTCGATTTTCAAAATGAAAATGATTGCGATTGCGAGTGCGTTAGGCAATATCCCCTCGGGTCTTTTAAATTATAATATTGCATCATCATCGAGTATACATTTAGTACGGCTATTGGGAAAATCGGCCGTAAGACTCTTAGAAAAAAATAAAATGTGAAGTTGAATCGACATCGATAATGATTCTCGACTCAGCAACAACACTGGCGTTGTCAGATCCAATTCAAACCCTGTGACAACATGTAAGATAACGAAAGAATAGGTACCTAAAAGCACATAATTTTCTAACTCCTTATGAATGCCATAAATAGAAAAGGTCTTCTAAAGGTTTCTATGCTACTACTTATTCTATGGATTATTTATTGTGAAGGAGAAGACACGTTACATGTAGTATGACGGCATCCTCGCTTTGCACCCTCGGCTCACACAAATTAACCAAGTCTCAATCTAGTCTTGTACCTAATAATGTATAATAAAATAATTAATGATAAAACATCTTTAAATAGCTTCGAAAACATAAAATAAAATGCTAGCTGTATTTGTTTATGGTTTCTGAAAAACCCGCCGGAATGCAACGCCACCCTAGTGCTTTTGGAACATCTGAGTGAGACACAGTAATCGGGTTTGTCGGTCTCACTTGAACTAAGTTTTCTTGGTTCCCTGTCATCAAAGAATTTGTAACCGCCTTACTGGCTATAACGGTATAATTTTGATTAGCAATTAATAGTTAGTAATCGATCCAGTCTGAATATAAGATCCTTGTGCGTAACTTGTTCTATGGACCAGACTTTCAAGTGGATAGTTTCCCGTTCAAAATGCACACAATGTGTTTGCAGACTTTTTTCCGGTGTCGAATTTTGGCAACATGATCCAATTTTTTATCAAAGTATTGTAGTGTCACCACGAGATGACCTCTTCTCAGCATCTTCTTACTAAGCTACAAGTACTAAGTTTTATCTTTCTTCTAGGATAAGAATTTCATTCAACAACGTGTATGATGCCAGCTTTAAATGGAATTCTGATAAAACGTAACGTGTAAGGACGATTTTATTTTTACAAAAGAAATCTTAAACCTCCTTGCACAAAGAGGTACAAGATTTAAAAAAAAACTTTGTCAAATTGTCAAAGCATACTCAGACTTTAACGATTCGTTTTAATTGTTGTGCATAATTTATTCGCAGTAATCTCTGGTAGACGCAAATAAATAAAATTAATCCATGATTCATATTCTCGTAGAAGAAGTTTAATGTAAAAGTGATAGTGATAGTGTGATAGTGATAGTGTATTTTAGTTGTGTACGAGACTGATGAGTAAAAATCGTAATCGTAAGTTTCATATTTAAATTATTTCAGACATAAGCCCTTAACAGAGACCGTCTTTTCGTTCATATTACACAATAAAGTCTCAGTTTTCTAAACCCCATGGAGCATTTGACCATGAGTAGAAACATTTTCCAGTTTGTTTATTTACAATACGTTGTGACACATGTTATGAATGAATTAGTTAAGATGGGGCACACTGAGAGCATCATCAGGAAGGGCGATGACAAATCAGTCTGTAACTCAGTCAAAAATTAACTTAAAAAAAAAATACCAATGTAGGGATGATCCAAATCATCCACCCTACCTACTGTTAAAAAATGTTGAAAGGTTTTTAAGACACCCTGTATACTGGTAACTAACGAGAAAATAAGTTTAAGAGTAGGAAAGTAAACGGTACATAAGAAAGTTTAGTTGTAAAATATTTTTATTTACATTTCATTGCAATCATATAAAATGGAATGGGTTGTGTACTTGATAAGTATGAGGAAAAGATTTTCTGTTTTGTGTAACGTTACTTAACAATAATCATCCACTATTATTAGAAGTGATTTCTGACTTTAAAACTGAAGGTTACTTTACCAAGGATAAAAAAATATATATTTTGCAGTCTTTACTAAAAAAACACAAAAGCAATAAGTTTTAACGTTAATCTTAGATTTATAAAAATCCCTTATAACGTGCGGTTTTATGAGTTCCAAATACAGTTTGGAAAAAATCTACGTGAAAACTATAAATTAGTAGAGTAAACAAATAAATTGCAAAATATTCCGAGGGAAGCAAAATGTTTTTTTCGAGATTTTCGCTTTGTGGTTTCATTTTGCAAATAAATACCAATGTTAAAAATATCTACAAAAAACCAATAACATCAAGAAAAGACTGATTTGGATATTATTCTTATTTAATTTTTAAGACATTCAATTTCACTAGGGTTTTGTTGTGAGCAAAAGTTGTTACAGTTTACCCTTAAAATGAGGTACTAAACAGTGTAACAAAGTAAAATGACCTTATTTTAGAGAAGTCGTTTCGTCTGGTTAGCATTAATTTCCACTTTAATTTCATTAGACTGCTCTGCGTTTATCATGATAGCGGTGGCGATAATCTCGGAAATTATGAATACGGAATAATAACTTCACTTCGTTTGCTTAGGGAAGTTATTTATAGCCTTTCACTGTGGGTACATGATTTCTAATTCTTCATTCGTAAAACCTTACTTATCAATAGCCTTGTTGAAATTGTATGCTAGTAAAGGCTTTCATTAAAACTAATCTTTTAATGCTGCCAGCATCTGTAGTACTTCGCCACGGGGGCCCCCTCTCATTTTTAGTTTTAATTTAATCGTATTTAGCTTAGTTATATTTAGTTTTATTATTGTTTTTTTTTTATTGGCCATTATTTTAGTTTTAATTCGTAATTTTTACTTTGTATCATTGTTAATATTTCTCTGTATCTTTAAAAAGAAATGTATAAAGTGAATATCTTTTATTTAAATACCTACTAATATTAATAATGTAAAGGAAATTTGTCTGTTGGTTTGTAACACTTTTGAGACTAAACCATTGAACCGATTTCTATAAAATTTGGTATCGAGATATCTTGAACCCCGAGGAAGGGCATATGATACTTTATACTCGCGAGTAGCGATAAACGAATTATTTGCGGACGGAGTTGCAGGCTACAGCCGGTCTAAAATCATTGTCTTTATTAGCCCAATTAGGGTCTCCATAGACGGCCTGCTTGAAGCAGTCAGGACCAACAGCTTCGTGGTCGCGATTGGGCGATCTGCAGTTTTAATGCTTTAGTTTAGGTTCTTATTGAAACAACATATTGCCCAATAGCGGCCACGGGGCTGTCGGTCCTAACTGCTTAAAGCAGTCTGTCTATGAGGCTCTTAGGCTACCTTCGCCTTTTTTGTTAAGATTTAGGTACTTTTGATGATCAACATTTTTAAACATTTTCTTTGGAAGCTTGTTAATTGTATAGCGGGTGTAAATATTATTCTTTCTAGGTTTGTAATAACAATAAACCACCTACAAAAAGAAAAATCAATCCAAATCATCACAAACCGGCTTTTGGATTAAAATAGTCTAAAGATTTAATAATTGCCCTTTCCGAACATCAAACTCTGGAAAAACAAACTACTAACATAATTATACCTAACTACGTAAGTGTTTTTAACTTGGTTTTGGTACTTACCTACATCATTAGCGGCCTTTACACGTAAAGTTCGGACCGCGGGAAACACCACGCGCCGATCCAATCTTCGTTCCGAACCGATTTTTTTTTACGATTTTACTATTACAGTTGCATTTACACGAACGATTCGGAACGAAGATTGGAACAGCGCGTGGCGTTTCCCGCGGTCCGAACTTTACGTGTGCAGGCCGCTATTACATCACAATTTGCTGTAGGAAAAAGGAATTCTTTGCTTTACACTGACTTGTTACAAACCCGGAGACCAGATAACGTGTCGAGATTCCACCGACAGCATTATGCAAAGTATCTCGCAGGCCTGGGGGGGCAGTGAGCCGCTGTATCCTGATTCGGCCGGGGAGAAATAATTGGATTCACGTTTTATCAATTACATTAAAAACCCATGCCATGCTTGAAATCAAGTGGGTTTGAGACTTCGTTTTGACGAAACTCGGGTTATTGAGAATCTAAGTGATCCCAACACGGGATTAAGAGAAATCTTGAAAATTATTAATATATGTGTGTGTTGTTTATGTTGTCGTATGTAATGTATTAAAAGGGAAACGGTAATAACGATATGTCTTTTATAATCTTCGAAAACCCACAACCTAAAGCAATGGTTTCTGTCTGTTTTCTATAGCGTTACGTTCTTTTTTATTCTTGCTTTGCCAACAAATATTAAATAAAAAAAAGGCAAAACATACCAATATCGAAAATAGACAAAAACTAATCGATATCATTTGAGAATGTCGAAAAAAGTCTCGATAAAAGAACGCGTTTTTGCCTAATGGCCCACTATTAGTAAAGGCAATGGTAGAGCCTGTGCCACAATATAACCTGATTTCCACTCTCCAGCCGCAAGAAAGGCACGATCTGTAGAAAAAATGATTTCAATGGTAGACTCTTGACGTGTAAAAGTGCTCGTGCGGCCTACTTACTGAATAAATGTCTAGTAGGTTAGGTTAGTAGTAGTTAGTCCATAAAATTTCGGTGCTTTTATTCCAAGCCAATTACGCGTCGCTGCGCGATTTTTAGATCATATTTTAAATTCGTAATAAGGTCAGAAACACAATACGTAGGATAATAGGTAAAATCTTTAATATCCGTAATATGCTTGCTTAAGTCCTCTCGTGTCTTCTTGATCTTGAGAAAACTTAGTTACCTCGACGACTTTGCCTCTCCACATATTTCTGTCTTTGGCTTGTCGACCGCGCCGACCGGCGAGTAAGTGACCGTCCTCGCGTTCCCTATATTTCTCGACCTTATTTTAACTTGTTCTAGTCAGGCCTCCTCGCGCAATACAGACGAAATATCTTAACTTCTTTTAGAAAAAAACGTATAGTAATTACTATACGTTTTTTTGGATTTCCCAATTGGGATTGCTCATATTTTTACAATTACTCTTATTCGAAAATTTCGAGGAATAGGGGTTTAAGGCTGTTATTAAGTCTTTAAAATATTTATCTATTTCGGATATATCGACAAAAGTATATTTAACCTTTATTTGACCTTCGTTTTCGGATTGAAGCCCTCCTAGGTGTATCTTACGGGTTAGGCGAAATCCGCTTGAAATGATATGTTTTAATACACTATCACTTTTTATCATTAGATATCATTTAATTGTTGTACTTTATTAAAAAATGACAAACCAAATTTAAAATAATCATGTCATCCATAAAATGTCTGCTAAATAAATAATGATATTAAAACAAAACTATTGGGTCAAATACAAAATTAATGAAATTGGTCTCTTAAAATTACCTATTCTTTCGAATTATAATGTAAAAACCGTTTCTTGTTTTTTTTGGTCTATCCCAATTAGTCTAGTTTTTGGCACAGTTCTTCTCCGGATTGACTTGTTTGTCAAAGTTCTGTTAGTCAAGGACTGACTTGTTGATCAAAATTTTATAAAGTTGCGATTATCTACAAATTTATTCAAAATCGCTAAGTACATGGTAGGTAGCTTGTAGGTGTTTTCAGTATTATCTAGTCTGCTTATTACTCAGAATTCCAAAATATCAGATATCAATTTAACCATACCTTAATTTGATTGTAAAATTTTGGGATTCTTGTGTACCTATAAGGAATTGGTAATTTTAAATTCTGGCCGAAGCGATCTAGTCGCTCTTTTTAGGGTTCCCTAATCAACAAGGAACCCTTACAATTTGTCATTGGCTTTCTGTCTTTTTTTGCTGAAATAATTACCTAAACCTAGGTCTTCCTCTTCGTCTTTTTCTAGACTTTGCGCTCCAAAATGGTAAAAAAATATCGTCGTGCCGTATCAGGTCAGGTGTAAAATCATACAAGCGAAGAACCTACTCCTATTTTGAAGTAGGTTGAAAATAGACCTACAACATTTTAGGTTTACACACGCCAAAGAATGAGCCGCTGGCATCTTAAAATGCGTGTGAAATTTGAGGCAAAACGAAGGCGGAGAAGGGTCAAAAGTTGGGGTAACAATAAAAAATGGAATAAAAAAATACTGAGCCTGAGATCCAAGTATATTTATTCGTGGGCGTATTAAAATAGTCGCTGCTAGATAAAGGCTCATTACACAATTTTATTCAGAGTGCTCTTAGTGTTTGAGATTGTTTTCGCCGCAATTTCCGACGCTTTAAAATAACTTAGCGTAAAGCCAGTTAAATAGACAATTTGTACTGAAATTTACTTTGGTTCCCGAGAACATTTCAATTAAATTTTACTATGTCAATACTTTATTTTTCACTGCGTTGTAAAATTATTAAAAAACATATTCTTAAAGTTTTAGGATACAACTTGGTCTGCAGCGAAATCTATGGATTTAGTTAGCGAAAAAATATCTAAATTACAAAATTTTTACATTCAGAATAAGCCAATTACGCAACAACTTTGTACTAGGAAAATTGTGATGCCCACGTAACGTGACACCCATATTTCAACAAACAACGCAAAACCTATCCATAATTCATGTGCGTAATTTATAATTTACTTACATCAATAAATAGGGGCGCCGCAGAACCAAATCTGATTGCATTATTTACCGCAGCTGCTATAAATTACTAAACAGGCGGAGTTAGCACAGCCTATCTTTAGCCACCAATTACTAGGTAGGAACTAGTTCAGGCGTAATTCTTATTTCTTCAACGTAAATCAGTGTATAGTTATTACTCTATGACATTGGCGGTAGCACGCGATAAGGTCGTAATGTAACCGTTGACCATTCTGCGATATTAGGGGTGTTATTCCGAGACGCGACATAACACTGAGCTCGACGTTCTAACCAGTGCGGTCACATTCTCTTCTGATATCTAGATTTACTCTTCAAAATCCTCAATCTATGATTGCGGATAACCACTTACAAGATATTTTTGTGAATCAGGAGTAAAAAATTAACTTCTTTTGTTTAAATTCACGAAATTACAGAGCTCAATCCGTTTCCACATCCACATGCAAATTTATTTAGTTGACCCGAGTTTATAGGCCCTTTCAACGCTATTTCGGGGAAATTGAAAGTAAAAGTAATCGCGATCAAAAATAAATTATCCCGAAATAAATGTCCAGATTACTGGTATAGTTGACAAGTCAGCATTTTTAATAAACTTGGGAGCAAAGAAATCGAGCCAGTTACTACTGAATTTCCATAGAAAGTGGCTCGATTTTTTTGCTCCCAAGTCCCAAGTATAGTTATAGTTACCCCTTGTGGTAAAAAATAATAATTTTGGTAAATTTAACGTTTAAGGAATAACACCTCAGCGAAGGGCGAGCCGTTAACACAAGTTCGCCGGATTAAACGATTAACTTCCACAATCTCCTCGTAATCCGTGAAATTGCGGAAGGCCTGAAACAGGTTTAAAACTTTGTCATCGCGAAAAAGTTAGCTTGTAACTGAAGAGGTATGGACTGGGCCTTTATTGTGAATAGTAACTCCTTTTGTATTAAGAGGCTATGAAAAAATTGTGTTAACGAACCGGTTTTTTTTGTATAAGTATAATATTTATTTTATTCGAAATGCTTTTTAAATTATCCAATACTTTCTATAATTCTTGAGCCGATTGCAGGCATGGTACGCGATGAGCACTGCTGAAGGATTGACTACTTTGTTCAACGTCTATAAGCCAAAATGACAATATTTTTTTGTGCAGATGCGTTCGATTTGATTTTTTATGTCTAAAACGAATCTTAAGCATTTTGTTGTACCCGTTGTATTAAAAAGTTAGTTAGTTATGTTTTACTTTTATGTTAGGCAAAGGTTATTTACTTCAAATTTCTTACTTTTTGTTTCTAAATGTTGATTGTTAAGCACTGCAATTATTTACTCAAGTGAGTAGCTTAGTATGTACTGTTATCGGCAGATTAGATGGTCATTATCTTGTGGCAGGTAGTGTGGCATTTATTAAAATAAGATAGAGTAATGGGCCTAGCAGGTTTCCTTGAGGCACACCGAATTTAAAGTAATAACAGAAAGTGCTCAAATTTTGACGTATGATGTTAATAGACGTCTGTAATTCGACTGAGACATGGAAGGAAAGTCTAATAATTATTTATAAATAAGTACCTAAGAAAGTAACTAATAGAAAGGTCTAAGATACGAATAGGAGACGATTTGCACCGGGCTGCTTATTCGATCAAAAGTATCTTATATCAAATTTGATACGCTAAATAATATGTGGCGAATAGGTTGGCTGAAAAATTTCAGTACAGTACTTATATCATTAAAAAAAATATTAAAAATGAACTTTTTTTTTAAATTGCATATGCTTGTTTAATAGACAAATTACAAACTAATCGAAAGTATGAAGCCTATAGAATATGCAAACGTTAGGTTTGGTGCAAATTATTAGTACCGACTTACCTGTTTATACCTGCCTATCCAATAGTTTGACGGGAAAAAAATAGTCAACCTAACGTTTGCAAGTTCTATAGGCTTCATACTTTCGATTGGTATGTAATTTGTCTATTAAACAAGCAATAGATTTTTTCAAGCCAAAGTTAATTATTATTTTTTTAATTAATTATATACTGGACTGAAATTTTTCAGACAACCTATTCGTCACATATTATTTAGCGTATCAATTTTTATATAAAATACTTTTGATCGAATAAGCAGCCCGGTGCAAATCGCCTATTCGGATCTCCTACTATAAGTAAACTTTTTATTAGACAATAAAGAAATTGTTTCAAAAGCACTTATATGAACATAGTACGTACAAAAGCGAACTTATCCCTAATGAATACATAAATAACTAAATAAGTACATAAATTAACGGTTCAAACGGATTGTTTTCAGAATCCCAGGGTGAGTATGTGAGGGTGAACAGATGATCAATATGATCATTAAGCTCAATCCCCAACGCAATGAGTTATAGGTGGCGAAACGCCCGTTTCAATCAATTATTTGAGCTATCCTACAAATAATATTATACGTAAAGAATTTAATTTTGACTCGTTGGTAAATTATTGTGATATTCGATCATCTGTGTTTCGCTTTCAAATAAATTTGCAATGGCGCACGCTGTATTAGAGTATATGGTTTGCCAGATCGTTAATACAAATGGAGCACCTATTGGAATAGAATAATTTGTTCATGCACACTTGGATAGCTACCTTCTGTACTCTTCTGTGCTAAAAATTCCAAAGCTAAAAACACCTTTAGGACAACTTCACTATTTTCAAAGTAATGTTATTGGCTTCTGATTATCATAAATAGGAAAATATCGAACGTTGAATTTAAACGTAAATTATTTTCCAAATGACAGCGAAAACCAGTAATTAACTTACTTAAGCACCTTAATAAATTGAAGCCTACGTATAACGGCATTAACCCAGCGTTGTGGTCTTGCCCGGCCAACCAGGAATAACGAAAATGTCGTGTTTTTACAAGCTTTTATTTAAGTTGCAATGCTTTTAGGCAGGTACATGAGTTTGTTTAAGTCAAATCTTGCAAGTCTATTTTAATTCACTTTCCGTTATTGTAACGGGATGAATTTTTGAATGCAATTATGTAAACCTAATTAAAATACGATGTTATGATATCTAAGAATGGATCTGATGATAGTCGAAAAGTGGCGACAGATCCTCCACTGTATATGAACTCGTATTGGTATAAGTAAGTAGATAATGACGTTGCAAAAAGTGCAGTCAACAACCAGAACTTATGCCAAAAATGAGTTTTTTCACAGAAACTTATTACAATTATTGCAGCGCTGTATGCATTGCATTGCGGCAATTAAATAGAGTGATCGTTGTTTGCACCTGGGGCCTAGACATGATACATCATAACGCAAAAGTTTAGGATTTTCGGAAACCGATTAAATGTATCTAATCTGCATAAGCGGCCGACGCGATACATTGTGAGCAGCTCTGCTGACGATAAGAACGTCTAAACTTACCTGGCAAAATGTAGGTACAGGACTGACGTAAGCTGCTTACATCAATCCTATACCTACATTTTGCTAGTTTCCGAAAATCGCTTTCGTCAGCATTATGCATCCTGTCTAGGCACCCTGGGATACACAATGACATGATGAAATTGTACCTTATGGAGAAAGTTCACGTTTTGCAACACGAGCAATCATATAAGTTGAGCGGTGGCAATGGTTTATTTATGATGCTAAGTAAGGGTTGACTCGGGTGTTCACCCTTTATTTGTGTCGAAATTCATGGTCACACCCGCAATTCAAAGTCCCGAACAAACTTTAATGACTTCCACCAGAAATAGAGAGATTAGGTTGTTAAATTGAGACATTTGCAAAACTTTGTGCAGCAAAGTTTGGCTTGATGGGCTTACTTTACACATCAGATTTTAATGATAACCCTGTTTTCCAATTCCATTATCGTGAATTTGAGACGTTACCCATGATTTCTAAGATCTTGTGTTGAGCTGAATGATTACCTGAGCCACTAACACACGTAAGAATATAAGTGATGTATAAATGTAGAGACAAAATATTTTCACTACCTATATATTTTTTTTTATTGAAGGCATTTTCTTTATATCCTTTTTATTAAATAGTTACCATTCGCTATAACGTAATCTGGAAATATTAGCCAGTAAGAAATCCGCCCAGTATCTCATAAGTGGAGTGATCGTCAATATGTTTCGTGAATAAAATGCGCTTGTAGCCCCGCAACGCTCAGAATTCTACATTAGATTCCCCTATACGCTCGGGATTCTACTATAGAATTTTTCGCTTCGCTTTCGATTCAATACACTTCCCTCGACGTAAATATTTTATTTCTCTACCTTGTGACACAGTCTACTATAATGAAAATCTTACCCGCAATAACTCGCCCCAGGAGCAGCGTGCTGAAGAGTATGGAGAGCAGCCGCCGTCTCTCGCGCACCATATTGCAGCTTCAACATCAACTGCCCGGTACCATAGTCTGCAACTCTGCACACACTCACTCACTCACAGTACACTGACTTTGGTCACTTACATTTTATAATAAGATAAAGTGTACTGTACAAAGCACCTCGATTCTGGAAACTTACTACTCGTACAGTAATAAATATTTTCGATCCCGGTGCGCCTTACTATCTAATGTAACATACATTGACGCAACCGTGCAATTTAAGTCTCGGGGCGGCGTGGATTGAGAACACTATAGGTACTAGCAGTCTCCGCGGTACGGTTCTTAACTTCGGTTTTTCTCTGGACTACTATTATTGGTCCAGTATGTCTTACTTAAGAATGAGATTAGAGGCTAGGAAGCCTTTAGATATAAGCTAGTAGTTAAGTAAATACGAACGTTCGCTCTACGTCACTGATCATGAGATTAGTTTAGTTTAGTTCATCAATATAAATTGCATAATACATAGATAGTTATTATTATCATAGTCACGTTACTATTTGAAAATACTTATTTTGTGTAAATTGTGATCATATTTTTAGGGTTCCGTACCAAAATGGTACAAAAGGAACCCTTATGGTGAGACTACGTTGTCTGTCTGTCTGTATGTCACAGCAGGTTTTCTCAGCAACTACAAATGCTATCAACTTGAAATTTGGCTTAGTTGTCCAACTTGCTTGCCCGCATCTATTTGTAGTAAAAAAAATATGAAATTAATTTTATTAATAATTGAAAAGGGGTCTAGAATGGGGGGTTCAAAAATGAAAGTGGTTCGATTATAGCAAGTCAGGTGTCATATGAAAGGTCTTAATTTGAACATTTCAAAACTACTTTTTTGAAAATTTTCTGTTATGTACTTTTTGATTTATAGCCAAAAATGTACAAAAAATGACCGTTCCCCCCCCTTATCTCCGAAGTTTATTAATCAAAAATTCTGAAAAAAATCCTGACGTATAGATAATTACTTACTTATATTTTCTGGGAAAAATAAAATGAAGTGTTCATTATTTACAGTTTTTGAGAAATAACAAAAAAACTAAGAAAATCTGTATTAAAATTTAGGCTAGTCAAAATCGACCTTATTGCCTGGAAAATAAAGCTTATAACAAAATGAGTATTTTCTTTTGCGGTTACCAAGTATATTATCTTCAATACGGAACCCTCGGTGCGCGAGTCCGACTCGCACTTGACCGGTTTTTTATAATCGACAAATGTTATCGATTTTTGTTAAAAGACATGATTTAAAAAACATAAAGATCTTTGAAAAATAACGACCCGGGAATATGTTCCCGAGTACATTCTATTGACGGAAATATTGGACTTCTATAGAATATTGGACTTGGCACGAATCTATTACTAATACACATATTATTATTGCTGGTAAATGCACGAGGGAATAAAACAGACGCAGTATTCAGTCTGCTTTTTTTTCTAATTCGTCGCAGTAACTGTGAATAGCACTTAGTTTCCGTCGGCCAAGAGGGTGATAGATGAATTCGTGTACTAGACGACCTCACCTGAGACCTGGTGCTCTAAATCACTTATCCATCTATTTGCTTACTTCCCCGTTTCTTGAATATAAAATACACTGAGCAATGAACACGGGTCACTTTCTATAGTAATTCAATACAAAGTGACCCTTTTTGCTCTTGACTATAAATCCCATTAATCGTGTAGGCAAAAATACATTATTTTTGCTGCACTCACGCTGACATTATTTACTGTTGCTAAGAAAAATACTCGTATCAACAATACGTTTTTTATTTACCATTTTGGTACGGAATCCAAATAACATAAATAATAGTGTATGCACGTCCCTCGATGAGAAATTTATTCATTAGTGTTAAGTTGTGAAAATCTTTTATAGGAACAAGGCGGGTTTATGAACATTTTATATTGGTAATAAAAATGCCCGCGGAAACCTTTGCCTGCCTTTGCCGAAATATGGCGAGTAAACTGATAAGTACTTTTTTATGGGCGGGAGAGAATTTATTAGTAGCAGGCTTTGGTATATTCAAATATACGGTTTTCTTCTTGCTTGTGACGTATAGTTCTGCACGCCGGATGTTAATGAGAATTAACGGCTAAGACCTTACATTTCGAAATATCGCGGACCACATTAAATATTAATAAGGCGTCAGAAGACATTTTCAAAGTTACTATAATGTTCGTTTTCAACGACTTTTAAGGGACTCCTAATTTTAAGAGACATTCACCCTTAAATTCAGCCTTAAATTTTTCTGTGAGCTTTTAACTGTTTTTTTTTATGAAAACGGGTATAAAATTATATTATTTGGAATTTCATTAAAGGTATTAAAAATACTTTACGTATATTACAATAATTAATTAAACAATAGTTCTTTCTACCCGACTGCGGCAAAGCCCAAAAGGAGGCTTATGTGTTTGACCTGTATGTATGTCCGACTCTATGTTCCCTCGTAACTACTAAACGGCTGAACCGATTTTAATAAATTATACGTGGTTAGATTTGTCTTAACCACTAGAGTGTCACAGGCTATATTAAAATTATTGGAAATCAAAATAGCGGATTTTTGGCGCCAAATTGCGCGGCATGAAAACTAACAATATGTTGACGACATTATTCAAACAGCAGTTGGGTTTTCAAGGCATGCTTTTTGTTAGACTTGATAGTCATGGTACAATCAAGTGCAAAAATTACTAAAAATTACACTTCACTGTACAGGGTCTCTATTCTACTGGGTAAAACCATATTGCCTTTGACATGTTATCGTATTCTTTTTAATTCGGCCGCCGCTTACCGTCAAGTAAATAACAATTAACCGTGGGTTAAGTAAAGTGGGGTAAAGACCAGGTCCCTACGATTGCTTTAAAAGGCAACGGAAATTATCAATGGAGTATCGAAAATAAACGACTGATGATTATTAAATATCGCTTAATGTAGCCGCTCTAGATGTGTATCGTGATAAAATACGGTCCGTTTATATCCAGGTTAAACCGATAAATGTGTGTCATTTACGAACCGACCAAGGTGATTTTTGTTTACGTCGCGTTCACTGTTTGTTCGTCAGTCAAAGTTGGGATGAGCCCTAATCCCGTTGTGCCTTATTGTTCTTCTCTAGAGGCTGTAAAAACTTGGTGGCTCGTAAAGTCCACTCAGAGCAAAGTGGCCTTCGTTTACGTAGTTCCTTTTTATTGTTGTCCGAACAACGATTATATCACTTGAAAAACATTGAGCCCTTTTGCAAGAATTCTTACGTAAGCAATATAACGCTGTTTATTTTGGTATCATAGACATATTGCAGCAAATAGGATATGTTATGGTGAATCGTCCATTAATTATGTTTGGATGCATCTTTAAACACAGGCTCCCTCCGTTAGCTATTAATTTATTATGAGTAGGTTGATAGTGGTCTAGGTATAAATAGTGCAAACTTTGAGCTCACTTAATATACAGGGGTGAGGCAAGAATGTTCGAAATCAAATATTTTTATTTTGTTGCAAGAGTCGTGCTTCACCCCCTATAATAACGAATTTTGTAAGGTATAATTCCCAAGGTTATTAGTTTTAAATGATAATTTAACGAATAAACAGATACACAGATAGGCTGAGATAAAAAATCAAGTGTGTTTTGAGTTTTATAAACACATTGTTTTCTCTGCCTATACCTTAATTACACAGGTACAAAATAATTCAGTTGTTTCATAATAGAAAAATAGATGTAGGTTGTTGCGTGCCGTATTTTACAATTACTTAATGCTGCTTGCTACGGAACAATTAAATTCTATATTACGTTCACAGCATTGAATTAGGAAGCAGGAAGTAACTATTATTATAGTGTTGATTTTCTTTATTAAAGAACCCTTTGTCAAGGTTGTGGTTAATTACAGTAAAATATAACATAGCCGCTTCATAGTGCCTGCGATATAGCGAAATTCTCCGGAACGAGAAAGGCGTTGTAGCGAAAATAACTTCTGTATATTGTTGGATTAGGGAGGTTTATAGTATGTATATGTTTGGTCATTTATACAATTGGTTGCGTGACTGAGCAACAAGGCGTTGCCGGCACGTGTGTCGGTCGCCAAAATAAGTACATGGATTAGTAGGAGACACGCAGTTATGATAATATATAGATTATTATTTATATATAACTCTTTCGTGACTGACTGACAACGAACCGCCTAAACAGGTGAATGTAGGTACTTCAAATTTGGGGGGAATATTCTTTGTACTCTAGGGGTACTAAGAAATGCCTTTTTGAAAATCGACCCCCAACGGAAAGAAATAGGGGTAGAAGCGCGAAACTGGCTCGAAGCGTACCCCGCGCACGCGTTTAGTTTTCGGTTTTTACTTCTATTTATTTCTGTTGGGGATCTATTTTCGAAAAGGCGTTTAACGTCCTCTAGCCTCCTAAAGCCCAACGAAAAATTCAGCATGTAGTCACTAGGCCCCGTAGTCCTACCAGTAGTACATGTCTTATACTCATTCAGACCCAAGTACTTAGAAGACAAAATGGCGGGTTTTTTATTAAGTCCTACTGGTAGGACCGTGGTACGCTATTGGCGGGTTTTCTATTAAGTCCTACTGGCAGGACCGTGGTACGCTATGACTACACAACTGTCGAAGGAGCTGGGTCTGAATGACAAAGTCAATAAGTACTATGGGTAGGACCTTGGGCCTTAGGAGGCTAGGACTAAACGAAACGTGTTTAAGTAATGATGCTACTACCACTCCTTATACGCAAGTGAGTTGGCTCTGTTAATTTATATCTACAAACGTAATTAGTGAAAATTAAACACAATCAAGGACAAAACTAGGATTTCCCGTTTTACTAGATAAATAATTATGCTTATATACCATACCACTGCTATACAGGGTGTCCTAGAATTCAGACTAAACACACAGTATGGGAAAGCCGCCTTTATATTATAATGCACCAGGCAAACATCACTAGACATTGCTTGCTTAACAAACATATGTTCTAGGTATGACTGACAGCCCTCTATGCAGGGGATGCCTGTCAGCCGACTAAACAGCTCCCCACGTAATCCTGGAATGCGTATATAGGTGTAGTTATTCAACGGACTGAAAGCCTCAAGACACTGAGGTCACTCCGGGAAGCCTGTGGAGATACCAGGAGCATCCTGTACTTTTGGTCGCAGTTAGGCTGGCTAGACTACTAGCTGGTACCCCCTACGCACAATGGCCCGACATACACGGGCTAAGTGCGGAAAAAGGAGTCCATCACCATAACCATAACAGCATGGGAAAGCCACCTTCATATTATAATGCACCCAGGGCCTTTTAGCTATCGTAATGTTGACATTACGATAACTTGTCAAAGACTATATGGTTTTATCCAGTAGAATAGAGACCCAGGCTGAGTGTTTAAATTTCCAACACTCAATTTTAACTATATTTACAATCATTAAAATGTTATTTCAGTTGTAAAAGTTTATAGAGTGTGTAAAGCGTGTACTAAAAGAGTGTTATTGCAAATTGTTTTCAGCAATACTTAATGGTATTTTATCCAACGAGGTCGTCAACTCTTCTTTATATACCGACGTCTAAAATAGTATTATTATGTTAGCTCAATGTAATTATATTATATTTTGTATGTTTAAAAATATGGTTTATTCTTACCCGTTTACATTTAACAGTAACTAAGGTTAATTGTTTCAGGCCATTTAATAAAATACATAATGCTTTATGTGAGAATATACATTCTCATTAAAAAAATTGATGGTGTACGGAGAGCTAATTGTAATAATGTAATGACAATACATAACGTGTTTTTAAAACATAATACCCCAGTTCTTTATTTAACGTACACTCATGCAACTTAAAATTAATTAATAAATGGTGTAGCATGTCTTCGTAAATTGAAACCGCTAAACTAAACTAACCAATAATCGTAGCAGCTGCTACGAGCAGCTACGCTCGACACGACGGTCTACGGAATAGGGTTACCGCTCGGTAGCGCTACGAACAGGGCCTCTATTCTAGGCGGTAAAAAACGATTTCGTATTTGACCAGCGCATCTATTCAACACGGTAAAAACAATATCGTTTTTGTCCTGTTATCGTATTGTCAACGTTTTGATAGCTCTTATTTACTTGACAGTAATGGCGTCTGACGTCATAACAATACCATAACAGGTCGACTACGATAGGTATCGTTTTTACCGCCAGGAATAGAGGCCCTGCGCCTCTACGATAACAGATCAAAAACGATATTGTTTTTAAATACCGTGTTGAATAGAGGCCCTGTTGTGGAATTGTTTTTAACTCGGCCGCCATTACTGTCAAGTAAATAGGAGCTATCAGAACGTTGACCATACGATAACAAGTTAAAGACGATATGGTTTTTACCACCTTGAATACCGGCCAGATTCATTGAGTTGAATAGCACAAAAGCAGAAATATCTTGGTAAGTGTAACAATAAATGTTTTCGTTACACTATGTACCTAGGTACTCAATGAATTTGCAAGCATGTACAAGCATTCGACGTACACTCATACGCTCTGCAAGTTTCCTTTGCGAACCGGCACGAAGGTGGATATTGGCGCAACAATGTTGTATAAAAGTTTCGCGGTCCTCCCTTGCCGCGACAATAACTTTAAAATTTAATTTCCCGCGGTTCAGTTCTTTGCTGCAGGAATGAAAATCTTGTTACCACCCGCTTTCTTTTTGGTTCGCGTTATATTAAAGCTGCAACGTTGTGTTAAGAACATTTTTGTGTAAAGCTCTTCAAAATAGAAATATAAAATTTAGATGATTCACATTTGTTTATGTGATTACTTCGACACAACCTTCTATTTTACATACATACCTACATACCTTCACGCCTGTAATCCCAGAGTGGGGTAGGCAAAGATACAGAATTACCTACAACTTTAAAAACTTGTTGATAATTGAGTTCAGTAACCACATTTTGCACAACTAGGCTAAGATACTACCTACTATTTTAATGTTTAAATGTTTCGATAAAATGGTTGCACTATGAAAAGTCACATCGTAAACAGCATACCTTTAATTTAATTCAACTGTTGGTGTAAGTTCATCAATTATCACTTTCTATGTTTGGATTAATTTTGCAAGTCAATTGCCAACCCACACAATGCAAATTTTCTTCTGTGCACCCCTATTTTCTATTTATTTTGTATTCGTATTTATTTATTTTGTATGATAAAGTAATTACAATAATAATATATAAAATCGATTGAATCCCATGTGAGCGCGTAATACAATTTTAGTAATGAATGAATATGAGATCCGAAAAGAATTAAAAAGTAGACTGCGTAAATCTCACATGAGGCTTTTGATTACAAACGACTTACAGAGACGCGGTCTGTTCAAAGGAAATCATCTATTTACGACTACATGACGTATTCGAGCCGATAAAAATACAATCAGTGCGTGGGTGATGAATGGCAATTTCAATTTATCGCGACTAGGCATTATACGGCCAATAGAAAGGCCGGGCGTCGTAACTCCCACATTTATGTCGTATTTTACGTCGCACGTGGTAATGGCCCACGTACGACCCGAGTACATAAAGCCGGATACATACATAACGTCCCGGTTTAATAGATACATATCGCCCACAACAACTGGATGAATACCCTCTCATGTTTCAACGAGATTTTCGTTATTTTATGCAGGACAGGAAAAGTTATTTGCTGTTCTGAAGTGTCGCTTTACAAAGGTTCTCTTGGAAATAAAGATGAAACGATAAGAGTTGTTTAGTTTATATCTTGGCAAGCGGCGTATTGTTTCAGCAGTACATTTGCCTGGTGCCTGGTCATTTTATTGTCACCCCGGAAAGAAATGTTTTTTTATTGAAAATTTTAACAAAAATAAAATCGTCCTGTATTTCAATATAATTTACATTTGAAAATAGCATAAAAATAGTAATATAAACGTAAAAGTGGACGTAATTGTATTTTTACGCCAAATTAAGGGTCATGCTGATGTCATCACACACCTAGATAGGGCATTACGACTATTGGTGCAAATCGTATGTTTTCAAAAGCCGAGGCAAATAAAGTAATACATAAATGGTCTTGAAATACGGTCGTAGCTATAATCTCTTTAATAGTTCGTTAATGCTCATAAACATCACGAAATAGCTAAAGCTAAAACCGCTAGAGCTAAAACCATTAAATCTGAGAAGTAGAGAATGTAGTTAATAGTCATACGACATCGTAATTCGTTAGACGAGAAGCGCTAGACAAGATGCATTACGCTAACCAGCGTTTCTATTCGTTTCGTTTTTAAACCAATCGCGTCACTGGTAGATCACGTGACTTTTCGTATCACGTCATCTACCAGTAACGCGATTGGTTTAAAAACGAAACGAATTGAAACACTGGTTAGCGTAATGCATCTTGTCTAGCGCCTCAGAGGGCTTATTGTCTAACGGACTCGCAATCACGATCGTTTTCATTTTGAAAATCGAAGGCTTGTCTGCATACAAAATGAAAACAATTGCTCCGCTTTGAAGCCGTTTGCGATTGCGAGTGCGTTAGACAATAAGCCCTCTGTTCGTATTTGCCTTGCTTTCTCAGTCAGTTCTAGTGCCTGCCCACTGATAAGCGTAGTGAAACAGCGAGACGAATACGAACTTATTCGACAAAATACGATGGCGTTCGTTTATACACTAAATCTGCAACGTTTTGTGATTTACATTCACTAAAGGGGGAATCGAAGGGGTAATAGTTAAAAAATGATAATAAACGAAGCCGCGGAGGAAACTAGTACCTAATAAAAATGTTAGAATCTCATTATGAGATTAGTAAAATTGCCTATTAGGGCAATTCCATGGCAGAGAGTAACGTAAGTTACCAATTTCTAGCATTCTGCTTGTTTTTAGGGTTCCGTACCTCAAAAGGAAAAAACGAAACCCTTACAGGATCACTTTGTTGTCCGTCTGTCCATCTGTCTGTGTTTTAGGTAAATTTCAAAATGGAAGAATTCATTTATGTCTATATACTTGTTTAAATTTATATATAGACAAATATTAGCATTAAAAGTTTAAAAAAACACGCATTGAAATGGTAACTTTCGTTACGTTGTCGTGGAATTACCCATTACAGTTTATTTGTCACTATCAATGTACAAACATACATTAAATCACGCCTGTTTCCCAGAGGGCTAGGCAGACTACTTCTTTCCACCGGCTACGATCGATGTATATTGATGAAAATTTGATTCTCAATAACAAATACTAATTTACTTAAGGCCTTGTTTAAAAATCTAACGATACATTATGCAAGTCAGGTGTAATCCAATTAAAAACTTTCTATACGAATCTCACGGCAATTTTTCCCAACAAGTGTCGCAGTCAGGTTTAAACAAATTGGCGTGGGTTCTTTTTGTTCCAGTCGGATTCGTTAGCGAGGCGAGCATGGCCGCTCCTCTCCGTCCGGCCGCCGGATGGCTCTCGCCTTAATAAATTACTGCTCGGTGCACCTTGGGGTTCGTTTTTCAAAGTAGGTCATAGTTAACGCTCAATTAATGGGATACTTACACCATATTTTTTACAATGAATGGAGTACAATTAAATAGCCTGTAGTACTTATTTAAGTTGCATTACATTTCACTTTGGATAACTTGAGAAACATTATAATAGTCGTACAGATCTAGTGAATAAATATGCGACATAGTTTTTGGTCGGACAAATAGTATATATTCTGCTTTTTCAACCAGCTTTTGTATAAGGGTTATTAAGATAGCAAAACGCATACAAACTTGTCCGACAATAACGATTATAGGTACCTATCGGTATAAAGGCGGTAATTTTTAGAAGGTACCTATTTAAAAGCAGAATAATTGAGTACATAATGTACGCAAAATTGCATCGCAATATTTTATTTTTGATTTTAAAAGGTGTCCTTAACTACTTTTATTTTCATTTTTTGTCGTTTATCGTTATTCCCTCGAAAACGGTCCTACCTATGTATTATTCCAGACTAAAATCTACTTATCTTTTTGCCAAATTTCAGCCAGATTCGATTAGCCGTTTTGGAGTGATTTAGTAACAAACATCCATACTTTCGCATTTGTGAAATAAGTACAATAGGAAGACGTGACGTGACGTGCACTTTATGAACGACCTTATCACTTTACAGTTTTATTTCGTCGTAACTAATAAATTAAAATAATTTTAAGCCATTAAATTTTATGACGAAACGCGAGTCGGCTGGCTAATAAATCCTTCAATGGTTTTCGCCTAACCTTAAAGGAATATCAACAGGGAATGTATTCTATGACAAAAATTGAACACAAACTTACTTTAGTAATTTATTCCGCGAAATTAAAGATCAGTGTTTAATTAATTACATACTAAATATAAATTTAAAAAAGACAATGATATTAATAATAAAAACATAATATATGACATATGATATGACATACCATAGTGGAAAAGGATTATTTACACCGAAAAAATGCAGGCATCCATCTTCTCGCATAACTTCAAACATTCAATACACACAACCTTCCATCCACTATGGTATGAGGTATGTACATATTAATGTGACTATTCCATTGACCTAAATCGAACTTTGGCTATTATTCCGGGTTCCAATTAATAAAGTTCTAACCGCAGTTTTAACACCTATCGTCACTTTTCTTTGACACGTTAGGAAGGGCAGACTACTTAAGTAATTCCAAAGAGTCATAATTCCGAATTGATCAAAATTCCGAATTTTCATAATTCCGAATGCAAACCTTGATGGAAAACTTCATTTTTGGATATCGCTTATAAATCAAACCTAATCTGACCTACATATAAAGATCAAATTATTCAATTAGTCTAAAATAGCTCCAGCAAAACATATCATTCGGATAAATGAAAATTCGGACAAGTGAATATTCGGAAAAACATACATACATTCACGCCTTCATTCCTAGAGTGGGGTAGGCAGAGCTACAGATTTACCAACCACTCTAAAAACTCGGAAAAACAATTCCAAATTTTAAGGACTTTCCTTAACACTGCTACTTTTATAACGTGAAATCGTTTTTTACTTTTAAATTGGGGTAAACTGCGAGGATGAATTCGCAATCAGCGGCGTTCAAAAACATTTATTGCAGCCGGTCCTATTTCAGTTATCCATGTACATCCAGTTATTCCCGTAGCGCTGAATCTTTCTTGCAGGAAACCGGGGAAGTTTTTGTATTTCCACGATAGATCTGTTGAATATTAAACAACGTGGCCACTTTTATTTCCTTTACTACCTACAATGCGCTCAGAAATAATCTGCAGGTCTTGAATAATCTTTAAACATATTTTTATACACTGCTGACGAAGCATGTCTCTGATTAAGTATTGTAAACTCTTAAAGAAGCATGTTGCTAATGCTCGGGACACACGACGACACTGACACTCAACACAAATGTCGACACTAGTGTCCATTGCTTACCATCTACATCTGCAACTAAGTGTCGCGGCAGTGGACACATAGACAGTCGATGTATAAACTGAGTGTCTAGTGTCAGGTGTCGTCGTGTGTCTGGAGCATAAAGATTCTTTATACATATTTGATGTTGTTTTTTGCGGATTAATTTTTGTGATTGTAAAGTTAATATTATATTCTGGACAAGTATAAAAGAGGCTTTTCTTATGCCGTAATACACGTCAAGTTTTGGGGCACCCTGTATTAGAACTCCTTTTTACCCCGTTTATTCATTGGATGGAATATTTATAAGATTGGAAAGCTCAGCTGGAAATTGTATGCACCAACAAAGTTCATTATTTATTTACACTTAACAAAAACGAAAGTAATCCGGCCTGCTAGTTTACATATTTAGATAAGGTTGCCGTAATAAGTAAGTAGGTAATAACCAAAAAGGTTCGATAATCTTATAATAATTCGTAGATAGGTATTAGTTAGTATTTGTAGGTACTCAAACTAATATAGAAGCAACTTGAATGTTATTATCACAGTAATTTCCGTTACTTAGAAAGGTTCCTATGGCCAAGACTCGAGCTCAGTTGTGAAACGGTTAACTATTTCAGTCACTTTGGCCCTTTGTTCCGGCCCATTAATTATGTCAGCCGAACAACTATGTCAATTAAGTTTCAACTCACTGTTTTACTATTATTTCCCTTGAAGACGCAACGACAAATGCAACTGCCTCAAGATGAAGGGCACTCATAGAAAAAAGTCATCTAAATATACTAAATACACAAAAAAAAACTAAAAAAAGCCGGGTAGGAACGCGGGGCTATAAAACCATGCTTTCACCGGTGCGGTTACCAAAAATTTAAACTAGTGTATTTTTTATAAACTAGCTCCTTTAAATAGTAAGTTCCTGGATGACCTATTTGTTTTTTTTTTGGTAAGTTTTCTAAAAATGAAACCCAGTTAGATCAATTTATCGCCCCCGAAACCCCTGCATACTAAATTTCATGAAAATCATTGGAGCCGTTTCCGAGATTCAGATTATATACATATATATATATATATATATATATATATATATATATATATATATATATATATATATATATATAATATATATTATATATATATATATATATAATATATATATATTTACAAGAATTGCTCGTTTAAAGGTATTAGATTAGATACAACTCGCAAAAGGTATTTGATCTTGCATTTAAAGCAAGTTAAACTCAATGTGAGTGTTACTGGGACTTCGAGAACGATTTTTTTCCTTCCGCCTGTAAATAACGTTATCGTATCGTAATAGAGAAAGTTTGTATGGTTCCTACCTCTAGTACCTCTATAATATCTGTTGTATGGGTATTGGAGCATCTCTCCCGTGACCGTAATTAGTACTATAATTTCCTAGCATGAACGTGAAAGTTGATATTTTGTAACATCATGGAGTAGAAAAGTTATTACGTATAAATAAAATAATGTGTGATAACGCGAGTCTATTTTACGGATCCGTGCTAGTTTTCCATTGTAAAAAACGATTTTAAAATAATCTGCTTGTATACAAAAGCGCTACAAAACAAAATATGTTTGTGTTGCATTAAAATTCAGAATGCTCTTTACTTTAAGTTTGAAATCAAACTCTTTTTAATTTTGATTTGTGGCGCTTTTTTAGGTATATAAGCAGCGAATGATATGTGATTGGAATGTTTGTGCTCGAGCTACTGTACATTAGGTACTTGGTTCTGTGTGTTTGTAGGTAGTTGCACTAATAAAGTCTTTGAAAAAATATAAACCGATTAAAATCACCCGAAAACCATTACGTGATATGATTCATCTTTGAAGTCTTGCGCTGTCCGCATAATTTATATGCGTACAATTTGAATGCGTCAAATATTAAAGTACTATTTACATAATTGTGAGTCATTTGGGGGATTGTGAGAATTTTGAATTTGTCTTCATTTAACTAAAACCGATCAAAAGTTTCTTGCAAGATCGTATTTCACCAACATCTTAGTACCTACTTAACTCTTTTCATGAGAAATACAAATGAGCGTTTGTTCTTCATTAACGTTAAAACGGAACGCATGATTTAATTTTTTTGCAGAGAAATTGTTGGAATTCGGGAGTGATAAAATTACTATCTGTACCAGGAAACAGATTTCAAGGAAGGAGTGGCTCGATTCTGTAAAGACATGGTCGCAGGCAGGATCCGGTATTTTAATACGGAGATAGTTATTCATTGAATAAAAAAAAACACAAACGCAATAAGGCCCGTTTCTCACCGGGACACCATGGCAGTGGAACCAGTCGCCGCGACCAACAAAATGTATGCACGATGCGCAACCAAGTGGGCACCTGGGGCACGTTTTATAAAACTACAAGTAACAATTTTACAGGTCTAAACTGGCAACACAGTTCAAATGGTTGGTTATCATTGGTCGAGGTTGTGTGAAATGGAAACTTGTAACCTGTAAATTGTAATTTGTAGCTTTATAAAACAGGCCACAGGTGAATATCCTCCATAGAGCTGTATACATTTTGTTGGTAGCGGCGGTGGTTGCACCGCCATGGTGTCCCGGTGAAAAGCGGGCCTAAGAGCGGAGGTGTTGCGTTGCGGTGGGTTTTTATGCTACAAAGCGTTCCAAACGCGTGGCGCAGACGTTTTTTGTATGGGAACACGCCGCAACGTATTCGCTCTGCTCTCAGTGCGTTTGCGGCTTTAGATTATACATTTTCCATAGATTGGTTTACTAGGTATGCAAATAGCGAACAAGATAACCGTCACATTGACTAGTCTTCTTTTAAAATTTCCGTAGAACTTGATAAGTTTACCTTTCTTCTTCGATTCCTATGTAACGCAATAAAATATATTAAACTGGATGCGGTAGTCCAGTTGTCTCAATCCAGTCTATATTTTTAGTTTGCCGAAACGCTCTCAGCAACTCAATAAATCGCACGACCTACTTCGTAAACTGCAAGGCAATCTCCGATTTATCTAGATAAATTTGGGACTAAAACTTTTTCAAACCGATCTGTTTTCCGAGCTATTATAATAAATTCACAGTACAAACTATGGCGGCGTCTTAACGAAGACAAAATTTACGCGAGGTACTTGTAAGTACACTTTAATATGCATTAAGCATGAATAACTTATGCAACCGCGCGTCGACTAATTCAGTTCCTCGCAGATTTTTTTCGATTACGCGAATTCACTCAATCACTTCACTTTTGCACTGTTTTTTTTTATTTTTTTTACAATAATATTTTTTCGCAGTTTTTGAAAGTTATGTGGGTTGCAGTACAGAGTTCCCACTTGTTGAAGGCATGGCGATGGCGCGGTCCACTCTACGTTCGCGCGCTCGGCGGAGCGTGGGCGACTGCGCTTCCCGCTCATTCATTGACGGCCGGCCTAACCACTGGAATTCGAAGTATGTTCACTTCACTTCTACTGCTATTTTATTTTAAGAAATATTCATTACACTTAGGTTTAGTCACATCCCCCTTTTCACCCTTCCTCTCTTTAATTCGTTACTAAGTTATTAAAACTTGACCTACAACACAAGCTCCTTAAGAACTAATTTCTATAGTTGATTGATTACTTAGTTAAAAACATCCTCATGGAAACAACAAAAGCACACAGTTAAACTTTAGAGACTCATCCAAATATATATTTTACAAACTCTCTTTGCGCAATTACACTAAAAAATAACTTTTAACTTTATAAGCTTTAAAAAAATAAACAAAGTACAGTTGCAGGTTCCTGGCACTCTGCCACGTATAATTAAAATAAATAAATATCAGGGGACAACCTCACTCACACTGTTGACCGAGTTCCAAACTAAGCTCTAGGCAGTCTAGGCTCGTACCACAGAACAGAAAAAACAGTAGAAGTGTCAAGTGGGCGTGTAACGTGTGTCACGGTTATGCGGAGTTCCGCATAACCTACTATACTTTTGCCGCGATCGCTTATTTCGATATTTCGATATTTCGATATTTCTAAAATGGGAAATAAATCCAGAAGCATGCCTTATTGTGCTATTTTGGAGTGTAAAAACGATAGCCGCACCAAAAACATTTTCCATGGTGGTGTGTTGTTTTTATCATAGCTTGAGTATTGGCGACAACAGTTCTGATACTAAGCGAAGCTCATGCCACTTCCACTGTTTTTTCTATTCCGTGGCTCGTACTGTGGGCACTAAACAATGAGAGCCATAAATACTAGAACCATATTGTATAAAATACTTTAAAAGAATACTTTTTGGAAGAAAAGCGACCTTTTTATTATTACAAGCTTTTATTTACTTTCCTCCGTTCTATGTCTCTCGTTCCGGTATAAATCTTGCAAGTCAAATTTAAACCACTTTCCGTTCCCGCAATAGGCTGAAATCTGACATACATACGTAAACCAGAGGGCAATGCAATATTATGGTATCTGAATCGGAACGGATCTGATGAGGATCTCCGCTGCAATCGTTAGTTTAGTCTCGATAAGCAGATGATGACTGCAAAATAAAAAGTACATTCTGCAGCAAAAGCTACATCAAACAAAGGACCCGACAACGTCGCTCTATCGCTGCCGCCCTATGCTTGTCGGTGCGGTATTCGTCAGATTATGCTGTGATTTACTACAATCTTAACCAAGCGCCTTTATTTCGAAGAACCCTTCCTTACTTTCGCGGTATACTTTATTACATACCTATTTTCGGAAAATTTATAAAATATACAGGATTTTATATCGCGTCGACCGCTTATTCTATACTCTTTGTCACCTATTAAAAATCGGTAACGTTTGCGTTAAGCATGTCATCAAGGCCCACTAAGCAGATGTTGCGCGGACAAAAACGAAGCGGCCTAAAAGTGGAAACTTGGAAAGGGCAAGGAAACTACCTTATGAATTTATTAGGCGGTTACGATTAGCTCCAGAGGATCGCTAAGAATGCAAAAGTACACTACGTGGCTATAACTACTTCATAAACTTACTAAGTGATCTGAATGGCCTAACAAATGCATCGGTTTGGCAATAACAGTGAAGTAAGAACCAAATAAAATACATACTACAGCATGTGTGGACTAAGTACTTTAAACAATGGCTCTCAGCGCGGTTCTAAGTAATGAACTAGCAAATAGCTGAACCAACTTTATACTGCTAATTTATTTCAAGAACAACTAAGTTGCTATTTTGAATGATCCCGGGCCTTAAAAGCGTTGAGTAGTGGAATCGTTATTACGATTCGCCCGGTCAATGAGTAAACCTACTGTAATCCCAAATCTCGCCCGCGTCTCACTTTTTTACCACCTTTGTTACTGCCTATTTTCCTTTCGGTGCTCAAAAGCTAGTTAAGGTGGGTCCACATTTGTGACATTTCATAGTATGGTTCCGTGACCGTGTCAGTGGAGTATTTGTCATGTTACGACGTACTGTCGCGATGTGACCCATCCCGGGCGCATGATTTACACTGTCCACGTTTAGCGTAACATGCCGTGTCACGCACAACCTCTTCTATCTTAAGTTAGACGAGTTACGCCTTACCACCGTAAAACGGTCTTATTTTGGATGCTTTATACGGCCCACAAACAAGCGCGTAAAAATGATCGTTAGTTATGGAAATATTTTTAATAAATCTGTCATGCATATCTCATCTATTTTAAGTTAAAATAGTTGTTATTAGTCGCGCTCCCGCGAGTCTTTTCTAACTCCACGTTAAAGTTTAACGATGCAGTTAGAAGAAATACGCGTGACGGCTAGGTAGAGATATTGGACAAATGATCGTGTTTTGACTACGCGAAACTTTTTTAATTAGAGTTATTATGTGACGCGTAACCTTTGTGTGGAGCAGGCGGTAATGGTACCTAAACTCTAACAGAATTTAAAAGATAAATGAAACAATAAATAAATAAAACTTAAAGGCCCCTTGTTATTGACCCTATTTAGAAGTAAATACATATAAAGTAGCTAAATACATATAACAATAATAATAATATAGCTAGAAATAACGTGCTGATGAATTTAAATAACAATTCTATCATCTTTTGTTAATTAAAAAGTTGACTGGGCGTTTTCCTCAAATCTCACTTTTCAGGGTTCCGTACCCGAAGGGTAGTCCGACGGGACCCTATTAATATTCCTTCACTGTCCGTCCGTCCGTCCTAACTTTAAACAGCTGTATCTTTTGAACCGTAATAGATAGTGGGTTGTTTTTTTTTTCAGATCACATTATGGCAGATTTTCAAAGAAATAAAAAAATAAAGGAAGTAAATTAATTAAGGGGTCCGCATACATAAAAGGTTTTTCTACATATATTCATTCGATATGATCAAATTTGATAACAAGGTGTGAGTTGGGCTCGGGCTGATTCGATTCGAAATCGAATTCAAATCGGAATATAATAACTACTTTGCGGCTGTACGGAACCCTCAGTTCGCGAGTCCGATTCGCACTTGACCGGTTTGTAAAAGATAGATGAGTTTGTACTGTGCGTGACACGGCAGTACGCACTCCGAGCCAACGGAGCCCCATAGTGTGGACCCACCTTAGTTCCTGCGGTTTCTCTGGTGATGTAGGTATTTCTGAGAAGCGAGAATTGTTTAGTTATCTTATCACGTGGATCGTTTGCTTGATTCGTTCTAAAGTTCAAACTAGACCGGCGTCGCATGTCGCACGTTGTAGATTATTAGTTAGATGTTATCCAATTCGTCGAAAAGCTATTTAATTTAATGGTATAATTTTAAAATATTCAAATGATTTTTTTAGCCTTTCGTGTGGACTGGCCTATGAAAAAGTTTACCATGGGTACCTAACCACCTACCTACCTACCTCGACCTACTTCTTAAACTGGCGCATTCGACAAAGTCATAATTATAATAAGTTTGTACACTATTCGATGCTATTAACGAGAAAACTGCCAAGGTTTGCTAAACGTTGTTATACAGGGTGACTGGTAACTTGACCTGTTTCTTAAAAGGGGTTACAGTCGAGTTCATAACATAACCTTGTCACTTTAAACGCTTTGACAGTTCATGTATGATAGCTAGTTTAAACGTAACATTAAATAGACAAGGTACTAAAGTGTACACATATTTATGAACTCGACTGTACACTAGAGCTAATTAACAATTATTTTGCACCAGTTAACTGGGGGTCTAATGTCACTGGTCTTCGAGTTATTAACTTTTTAGATGTTTTTAAAATTGTCCGTCTTTTGATTTTAAACTGTCAATTGTGAAAAAAGTATATCACTCTGGGAACTAAAAATGCATTTTTCGAATAGCTTATGAATAAGCAAATGCTTCAAACAAAAACATTTGGCAAATATTCCAAAAATCTCAGAAATTCTTAAAACAGTTCTTAAATCACAAGTCAGTATTTTCTTTGAAAATTTCGTTTCTGTCGAAGGGGATTACTTCAAAAAAATTACGGCAATTAGCGTACAAATTACGGAAAAAACTTGCTCAATTCATAAACTTTCTAAAAAGGTGCAAATTTTGTCCACTTTAGTACAGGTTTTTAAAATTAATCTGATTAAACGAGCACGAAGGCGCGATGTACATTTAATTCGGAAAGCTCTTGGTGTGGTTTATTGACATTAAAACATTACAGTCGTCAGGCTTTGGATTAAGCTAATGTGTCTCGTGTATTTGAGCCACGAGGTCTTAATTGCTCGGATGGTAAGCGGCCAGACGGTTTGACCCTGGTTCCGTGAGCTATGTGGCTATGTGCGCCCTGCTCAGTTTTGTGCCGCAGCAAGCCGCGGCACTGGTTTTCAGAGTGACCCTGACTTAAAAACTAACTTCGTTCATTGAATACAAAACGGACACATTCCAAAATCAGTCAGTGTTGCATTTTAAATTTAGAAGCTGTTGGTATAAGATTTTCAATGCAAGAGCAAATTATTTTGGAATTTGTCCGTTTTGTATTCAATGAGTGACTTTAATATCTAAAAAAAAAGGTGTCTTTTATCATTCACTATTACCCGGCAACCCGATTTGCTTGAACCAAAAGAGGGTTATTTCAGGACTCGGAACTCTAGACCGCTAGATAGGGATCGCCTGGTAATCATTCCGTGTCAAATTCAGCCCGTTAACCACCAACCAGAAGGTTCTCATGGCCAATTTGTGTGATTTAATAATATACTTATAATATACTTCTCCAAAAAATGTGGGTACAGATGAATCGACTTGTTATTCTTATTTATTTTGAAAAACTTTAAAAGATTAATAGGAAACTACTACTAGGTACTATAGCAGGCAAAAAACACAGGAACGTAGAAATTGTAGTAATGCCGCTACCGATTTTCGATTTCAATATATCCGATAATGTTTAACTTGACCTAAAAATATCCTGTTTCCGATACATGCCCATTTGATATTCATTTTGACCCCGCCCGGCCGAACAGGCCCGTGATAAAATCAAACGATGTCTATACATTGGCCTGATTTAGCGTAGAAACTTTTAATGTGAGAAGGGTTAGCTTTAAGGTTGAATATCGTTTTGGGAAACACTCTAGGTTGATTTTTAATATATCGACTTTAGGCCTAAATTATTTTGATGCATGGGGAAGGCAAACGAGCTCACCAATCACAAACCATTTGAGGGCGTGCGATCTACAATCTACGTTTAGTAAGACCACAGTTTTTGTCCCTTAATTATTGGCTTTCAATATCGAGTTTTAGACAATCGCCATGGACTTATTAGAAACAAGTCCATGGATTTTACACGCGAGGACAATTGTTCGATTATAGAGTACTTACTCTGCTCTAGTGGACTAAACAGAAGTACATGGGTTAGGTTAGTTAGCTCCACGCGCTTCTGTCAAGTCCACAGTATTAATAGTAATCGGCTATCTATCGTTGTCGGTCGCTGTCTGTCAGTGTATTTGTTATGCCAGAGAGGATGTGCAGACCTCAGAATATACGGGGCAAAATTAAATGACAGCTAGCTAGGGATCGCCTATATCGATAAACTCAACTATCGATGCTTTTCACATACTTATACTAAAGATTGCTCCAAGATTTGTTTGAAAAATAAAAAAATATTGAAAGTATGCAAATGAAACAAAATAGCAAAATAATTCAGGTTATTATTTTTGTCTGGCTGTGTGTCTGTTTGTAAACCGATTTCGATGCATCTTATATTTCAATTTGAAAGGATGTATTTTGGCTTTAAAAATGCTGTAAAATTAGAATTAAACCAGATGATAAATAAGCTTTAGACGGGAGGTGAGCAGATAATAGAAATTATTCGTCCGTAATCGAATTTAGAACGAACGATTTATTTTAGAGCCAATTAAATAATTCCTTTTCCAAACTTGTGTATGAAAGATCCTTCAACGGAACGGCTTATTCGTCATTAACTGGCTCAGTGCGGCCGTTAATCCAATTCTGAAGTTTCTTAATTCGTCGGAATCTTTTTTGTTTATTTATCAACAGCTTTTATTTAAAAAAAAAAACGATAAATGTCGTGTAGCTAATATTAGTAAGATGAATGTAAAGTAATGGACAATTCACTCTTAATTTACATTTTATACGCTTGTTTCAGTTGATTGTTGCAAAACGAATGAATAACCCTTATCTTCTGTTAAATAAGAATCAAGTGGCAATCATTAGGTGCTTGTCCGTTACTGGTTCCACCACCCTAATAGTGAAGTTAATAGCGATTTGTAAGGCCTATTTCCCCAAATAATTGTTTTTGATTTCATAGCGACTTTGTGTTACTAAGGGTAAATAGTGTGGCCCAAAATTGGAATACAATGTACGAGTACAATCATGCAAAACCATTTCCAGGCTTATTGACTTAAAGTTAGAATAGGCTACTTAAAAAAAAATAGTGCATAGGCTTAGTGAATTATATTTATGTATACATTAGTGCGAGGAGAAAGCACACGAGCACACAGGCCACCCGATGGTACCTGTGTGTGAACTGAGACCCATAGACATTGCATTCTCAAGGCTACTATCACAAGACTGCAACCCTAAGTCTGCAAATTCGTTGCTAACCCTAAGGACTAGGGTTGAATGTCTTTGTTCTAGTAATTTGACAGAGTTTTTAAAGTTATGCGTTTAAGAGGTGTTTATATATATCTTTTACCGTTTAGTTTTTCAAATGAATAAAATTAATTATTGTAAGAGCAATTTGCGATACATTTATCAAATCCGCCGCCAGTTTCGACGCGAAGAAGTACATTAGCATTTACATATTTGTAGGTAATTGTATGAGAAAAACTCAAACATTTCTAATTATATGACCACTTATAATTATAAGTGTATTATAATACAAATTAAGGTTATTTTCTTATTGTTTTTCCTAGCGAGGATAGCAAGATTATTTTCCATTTTAACACCCTTCATCATTATCACCATCATAACAGACGACATACGTACACAAAATCAGGTTAAACCGCTGATAGTTTATTCCTGTGTCAATCTTGCTAGCCCTGCAGGTAATGTTAATACTTATGGTATGTTTCTTTGAACTGATTTTGAATTTAAATCAATTGGTGGTTAAAAGTAGCCATTTATTTTTATTTAGTGTACTATCTGAGACCACGTTTTCTTAATCATATCCGCTGCTTTTTCACCAATCATTATAGCTGGTGCGTTTGTATGTGCTGATGTGGGGCGTGGGATTACGCTAGAGTCCACGACTCTCAGACCTTCTATCCCATATACTCTAAGTTCTGGGTCAACAACAGCTTCCGGGTCATTAGGAGGACCCATCCGACAAGTTCCTATCTGATGATGAAGCGATACAAGTAGTGTCCGGATCGCACAGTCCCAGTACGCATCAGAACCTGGTGCTTCCAGTCTGCACTGCGAGTATTCGCCGAAGTGCAAATGTCCCCCATATTTCCTGAAAGCCTCAGATTCTCCCAATTTTATGACAAATCTGACCGCTTCCCTCAGTGTCGCTAAATCTTTAGGGTCATCCAAGTAGTTGGCGAACAATTTTGGATGTGAATATGGGTTACTATCGCGAAGTTCAAGGTAACCTTTTGATCTCGGTTGCAGTAGCATAGGTACGGCTGACCATGTGTCATATCCATTCAAAGAACTAAGGCCGCTGTTATACGTTTCGTCAGTTATTTTCCATGATTTTCTGATGATAGTGCCGGAATCCAAGGCTACGGAACCCGCCATGGATATTAATTCTATATCAGGTACCATCTCAGGGTCGTCTGACTGTGATGTTTTGATGTAGCCGATGCCCTCAACTGAACCTATGCTTGATATCAGCCCTTCACCGTAGTGGGTCCATTCGATCAAATTTTGTATTGTTGCAACTTTGTTTAAAAGAAGACTTGCATTGGTAGAGCTCAGTCTAAATATAACACCAGGGAACGCCACGTGATCGTAAAGTGTCTTTCCAACAGGCAGGTCTTTGATAACCGGTATCCCGAGGGACTGCAGATGGTCCTTTGGGCCCACTCCGGACAGCATCAGTAGTTGGGGTGAAGCAATAGGTCCTGCTGATAGTATAATCTCCCTACGGCATCGAGCTATGTATTTTTTCCCATTTCTTACGTACTCCACGGCATATGCCCTTTTAGACTGGGGCTCAATTAAAACCTTTGTGGCCATCGTTGAAGTGAGAATGTGGAGGTTTCTTCGTCGTTTGTGAGGGTGAAGGAAAGCTTTAGCGCTGCTCATTCGGTGTCCCTTGCTCGTCGTTGTTTGAACGTAGCCGAAGCCAAATCCGTCGGGAGCGTTGTAGTCAACGGTGCGGTAGCCCATCTGCCTGCCGGCTTCCAAAAACGCTTCGACAAGACCCGTTCTGAAAAAACACGTTAAACGCAGAATAAATTTAAAGCATTTTCATCAGCAAAAAAGTTTGATTAATTGATAATTAAAAAATATTAAATGATAACACTATATTCCAAGTGTTATGTTTTGGCATTACGTTGTTTAAATTAACTTTTGCATTTTTACGAAATCTTTACGATTTGGTAGGCATAGTTTTCTCGCTAAAGGCTAGCGGCCTAAAAAATTCTTATTAGTGCGTCAGTTAGATTATCAAAAAATATTGAACACGTATTTTTTATTTTGTCTATCAAACAATAAATTACGAAGATATAGTGCGTTGAAGTTCCGCGTGATGTCACGACGTGGCACACTTTTTACCACGTTGTGACGTGACGTAATCTAACTGACGGACTAATTAAAATTATTATTTTGTTAACCAGGACGCATCCCTATTGTTACGGAAATTGGTGATGTTAATTATTTTACCTGAATGAAACGTTTTCAACGTTGAGAACGCCGTCGCGGCTGTGGTACGGAGGATTTTTCGGAAGCCGCTGCAAATCTGCTTTCTCTGACTTTAGGTAGTACTGCATCACTTCGTCATATGACCTGAGAATAGACAATAATTAAAATAAGTAAAAAGCATCTTGAAGTTCAAACACTTAACGTGTGACAAGTATAGGCAAAAAGTAAAGTTAGAGCTGTATTTTTTCCAAGTGAACTAATTTTGGTTAATTTCACACCCGTCCGCTATGAATAGACCATATTTGATCCAATTTAATTCAAACATTAACCATTTTGGTATTAAATTGGTACGAAATTAACCTAGGTTTCTTGCAAGAATAGCCGCCCTAACTTTACTTTTTCCTATATTAAGTGAAATTTTAAATCATCATCATCATTTCAGCCCTCATCCACCCACTGCAGGGCAAAAGCCTCTTTATTTACACGCCATTATGCCCGGCCTCGTGTAAAGCCATCTATCCTTTCTCAACTGTCTATCAAATGTCATCAGACCAACGAGCTGATGGTCTGCCCATTTTGAATACAATTTTGAAAACTTGATTAACTACGCCAATGTTGCCTTGGTCTAAGGCGTTTTATATAGGTACCTAATTATTATTAAGAGTATAAATGTTGAAATTAGAAGACCAGAGGGCTTATTGTCTAACGCACTCGCAATCGCAACCAGCTTCAAAGCGGAGCAATTGTTTTCATTTTGTATGCAGACAAGCCTTCGATTTTCAAAATGATTCTTCGTGATTGCGAGTGCGTTAGACAATAAGCCAGCAGTGACTTGTTTCCTACTTGTCTTCTGGGGGCTCTCAGGTTAGTGAAATAGGAGCCTGGCAGACAGCCGTTTCGAACTTATAGAAGAAGAAGAAGAAATACATTTATTCACCAACCATAAGACACACATTATCATTACAAAATTAAAGAAAACGGTGAAGGTAACAGAGAAGGCACGCAATGTGTGTCCTCGCGGGGCGGGTACTTATAAGGGTTCCTATCCCAATTTCACCCAAGAAACTCAACTAAATCGCTCCCAATTAGCACAGAGCGCATATTGGGATGGCATGTTTAAACTAATTACACAGTTTGTACTACCTACGTTGACGACTAGTATTACTTTAAGTGTAAGTATAGTGCGTTGTTATTTGTTATTAACATTTCGGCTTCCGATTATAGGCTAGCGGTGCCTTTTGGCACCTTACGTCGTGGTTAGAATTTGTGATTTATAGTTCTATGCATTAAAATTCAAATTAAATTTAAATCATTAAACGATTCGGCCTATAATGAGTTAATAGTCATATCATATCCTTTTCTCAATGCAGATGTAGGACACTGGTAATTGTAATAGGAAATGTGTCAGGTGTTATTTGCATGTTATTACGAGTAACTATGTATCTAGGCTGTTGGCAATGAAGTGTACTCAGTACTTTGCCACGTACTATCTCGAGAACTTCAGTACAAATAAAGATTACTATGTAATGACTTAGTCCATTAATGGCAATAAACAACAATGAAAGGCTCATAAATGTTATTTGATTTATATTTGATGTCCGATTTTTGTACCATTAAAATACTAAATACTTATAATATACGAGTATCTTAAATATATTATCATAAATTATAATTATTTGCAAAAAAAAATGTGAGATGTAAATAATTGTATTGCAATTATAATGCCAACCTCGGTTGTTGTACTCGTGGAGAAATAATTACCCATGACTCTCCACAAAGCAAATTACTTAATAGGTAGGTATTTATGAATTTACTATTATGCTTTTAAGGACGCTTTAGTCCGGTTGGCAGTAACTTTGCCTTGTAAGCTAGCGGTCCCGGGTTCAAATCCAGGTACCCTGTATATTTAAGTAAGTATTTCTCTATATACATATGTAAATTTATCGTTGTCTAGTATCCATAGTTCAAGCCTAGAGCTTAGTCTAGGACTCGGCCAATTTGTGTGAAATGGTTCCCTTTTTTTGTTTTATATAATGTATGATTGAGTACTTGTTTATTTCTATAAGCATTTTGGAATAATACAGTTTGAATTAAACGTTATAATGCAGTAGTTTGCATTTACTCTTAATGACCATGCAGCATCCCGGCTATTCTTGATTTCTGGATACATACATACATACTTATTAAATCACGCCTGTTTCCCAGAGAGGTAGGCAGAGACCATTGCTTTCCACCCTCTACGATTCCGATCTTTCACTTCTTCCACATTCATACATCGAGTCATGCACGCACGTCGGTTTCGGGTACTTAAGATTCGGCCCTTTTCTAGTATTTCTGGATACAATTTAGAGTAATAAAAAGTTTAATTACTTACTTAAATAAAATCTATAAAGACGTTTTCAAAAATAAGATTATTAATAAATAAATAAACAAATGTACTTATATTTGAGATTCAAGACTCTCCATAATTTATATTCCAAATTTCCGAACGGAATATTGATTATAACGGAACACAAAATCAAAGTAAAATCGCTGCAAATGTCCCGTTAAGAATCCACTTTTGCAGCCTGGCATAACCCCTCTGCAATCTTGACAAAAAAATAAAAAGGGATGGCGTTTTATGATTCCGCGTTAGCGTTAACAAGGTGCGACAATGACGTAGGCGCCGAATTTAATAATTGCTGTCTGTAAGGAAGTAACGGAAAAGTGGATGTTGGTACGTTGCATTGATAGGTAAACGTTTACCTTATCTTAAAGCCAAAACCAGACGATAATGATATTTACCCCGTATTGTCAAATGATGGGTCCACGGAAAGAACATAAATAAAAAAAGAGTTTAATTTCAAAATGTAGAGTTTGCAATGAAGTGACGGTTACAGTTACAGATATAAATCTTATTATATTTTTTATTTTGTAACTTAAAAAACCACTTGTATACACGAAAAACGAACAAAATTACATGGCTACTAACTTTTAAATCGCAGTAACTCAAAAAGTTACTGCGACAAGACATATTCTTTCAGTGTATCCTTCAAATATGAAAGATTTTGCAATTTGATAAAATCGTGCGTTTCTCTTAGAAAACGTTGCCTGGGTTGACTTTTTCGACCCGGGTAGTGCGTTTCGCTCCACTCTCCTGCCCTTAATGTTCGATAGGACCAAGATGGTCGCTTATTATGAAAACAAAATGTTACTAATTTCATTGATGTGATTTCACTCACCATCCATAGTTCCCGTCAGCTGCGATCCGGTCCCAGTCCTGCGGGCGCCCGCGCGTGTAGATCATGAAGTTAATGACGCTGGTGCCGCCCACGGCCTTGCCCCGCGGCCAGTAGCAGCGCTGGTCTTCGCTACCTAACACGGAAGAACAAGACATTAGAATAGTTGTTCTGCAATCAGACAGTGTTGGTTCAGTGGGTGGACGGACGCATGGTGAAGATTTCGTGGAAGGTGCGAAATAAGATGGTGTTGCAAAGAATGGGGAAAAAACTGGAGCACAATCAAAAGGCACAAATTGAAATACTTTGGTCACATAATGCTGAATGAAAATTTCTGCAACTTATCATTCAAGGAAAAATTCAAGGACGCCGACCACCACCCGGCAGACGTAAAATTTCTTGGCTGAAAAACCTAAGAGATTGATACGGAATGAGCACGCAGTCGTTATTAATAGCAACTGTAGATAAAGTCAAAATAAACATCATGATCGTCAACCTCCGGTAGGAGACGGCACCGTATGAAGAGGTTCAGTGTTTGTAGCGATCCTGCGTCCCATTGAATGACTAATGTTTATTAGTCAACTACTAATAAATACCGTTGACAATGATTGATTTTCCAACTATGCCAGAATACCCCAGTATCCTGAGTGCACTGACGCACTCAGTACCTTAAGCAAGACGTCAAAACGGCGTGACAAAATGAACTTTTCATACTAACCCGCGTCACTCCTCATTGCACAAATTCATTCCACCTAAATGAAAGGGGTTTTAAATATCGCTGGCCGACGTTTTGCTACGAAAATTCACGTAATGCAGTATCTACATGTAACGACTTTTTATACTTGCGGTTATTTTTCCTGGCTGACATTATTGACCCGACCCGAAATAGTACTACTACGAGTATGTCATGAGAGCCGCGAAACTCGCTACCAAAAGTTTTTAAAAGCATGTTAATATCTATATTTGAGCTACACGTGATAAAGATACATCAATTTAATAACATGAGTAAAACGAGATCTATATATATAAAAGGCAAAACTGACTGACTTATATATCAACGCACAGCCGAAACTACTGTACCTAGAAACTTGAAATTTGGTACAGGGGTTCCTTTCAAGATGTAAGTGAGCACTAAGAATGGATTTTCCGAAAATCGACCCCCAAGTGGAAGAAATGGGGGGAGTAGCGGGAAACTAGTTCTACGCGTACGAAGTCGCGGGCGTCCTCTAGTTACATACAGGGTGCCATCGGAGACGTAATCAGAAGTGACAATACTTAATTAAGCATTAAATTGAGATTACAGTAACACAGGAATGCAGGTCGATAGTTGCATTATTTAATCTTTAAAATTAAATTATGACCTTCAAACAGCGTGGTCACCCTACAATCAAGAAAGAGATGCAAAGATACACTTGTTCCACATGCGTAATTGTTTACTAAGAGTGACTTACAGTGACATTGTCATTTTATTTTTAAAAGTATCATAATAATAAACTTTTCTGAATGAAAACCAAAGAGGTTTTCATGAAATAATTAGGGTAACCATGATTTAGTGAATTAGTGACATAATTGAAGAATAAAATTAACAAAAAAAAAGAACGTTTATTTCAAGTAACTCCTATTACGTTGTTATGACCATCAATTACCAGGTCTGAAAAAGTGGTTTCTGATTACGTCTCCGATGGCACCCTGTATATAATATTAATACCTATTGTTATTGATAGTAAAGCAACTTTTTTTTGGTTACCTTAGGTTACCAGAAAACCCTCGTTTCCACTCGTGTTTTTGATTGCCAACTTATTGACCTTTAACCTCTCGTACCTACGTGGGGTACTTTTTATGGAATATATTTTTGAAACTTTAAGATGACATTGCTTAGCGATTAGTTTGCTTTTTTTCTTGTGTCCTTTCCAAACGAAGGATTTAGGCGGGGTTAAGCAAATGAAGACAATTTAAATCAGCGAAATTAAACTAAATACAATCACTCAGTAAGAAAAATACTTCCGTATTTATTTAAATCTTTAAGAGGGAATTAGGTGTATGATGTAGTTCGAATCGCATTAGTGTCTATCTTCGTTAATCCCTCAAGATGTTTTCTCTTACCGAAAACACATGCTTTCCGGAAATGAGAAGAGCTAATTAAGAAAATAAATTTAAAAGGCTCCCCGTTCTATGGTTTAGGTAGCACAATGTAACTGTGATTTATCTAATTTATATTTTGCTCTAGAAAAGTTAACGGTTGCTGCTACACTCATATACATATTTAGGTCACCACACCAAATGTACAAACTCAACGGATTCCGTTCATTTGACTAAAACGTACGTTTGACAAACTTTCATTTCGCAAAAATGTTTTTATGCTTAAACTATTACATAATTACGTAGGTTACATCGGCTAAGTTATGTTCATCCACAAAAAAATATAAATTATTTGGCGGTAAGTATTCCCTTGCAAAATGAAAGTTTTTTTAAATCATACAGTTTGCCAAATGATAATTTAGCAAAACATAAGTAAATCGAACTCGGGACACGCCTCGACTGGACCCATCGTTTGGTTACAGAACTACAGACACACAAGCAAAATTTTACGGAAGTGGTGTCACTTGCCCCCCTACTCGTGGGTACGACTACAACTCGGCAGGCTAACATCCTACAATAGTATATTATTAAGTACTGTGTTGGCCATGTCATATTGGAGCTCGTGGTAGGAGAAACCGATGAGGACGAGTATAGTAGGTACATAATATATACCTGTACAAATCCCCGGCTGCCGTTCGGCCTGATATGGCCACGCGTAGTCTGTCAGCGTCCACTGGGCACACAGCATGGGGATGTCTGTTAAAAGCGACTCTGGCCTGCCAGCCTCCAGCACCAAGACCTTTGCCCGAGGCTTGTCTTCCGTCAGGCGAGATGCTAGGGCTGAGCCAGCGGACCCAGCTCCTACTATTATGTAGTCATACTCGTCCAGTGGTTGGCTGTAACCTACGTAAGAAATTTATATTTGTATTAAGTTGCAATCGTTTCGTGGCACAAAAAGTGTCTTAGATAGTTAGTTGTGTTAGTTTGCTAGATTCGCGGGACTTCATCGCAATGACTTTTTTGTCAAAGGCGCAGTGTCGTGGTTCATTAAAACGAATGAAAAGTTATATTGTTTGTCAAAGCTAGTTTGTCCGTTGAGACCCTACGGAGAAATAATTCAAATAAATAACCGGGGCTAATAAGCTGGGGCAAAACCCGATTATTTTATTGCATAGGCATTAAATAAAACTGGAGAATTACCTTTAGGCAACGGATAATGGTCTCGTAGGAAGTCAAAGGGGTCCCCGCTTTGTTGTTGATATTTACTGCCAACCGTCTCCACCATCATATCCATCATCGGATTCTGAGGGTACCACCTAAGGAACCGCCCTTCTTTCTTCTTCTGTTGGTTTCTCCTCTCTGTTTCTTCATTATTGCTATCCGAATCTGTTCGTGGCCACAAAGATTCCGGCCCCAATTCGTTCGGATCAATGCGATGTCTTTGATCATTGTCATCTTCTACGGTAGCAACGTCATCGTCGTACGCATTTTGTGCTTTAATTTGAAGCAGTAAAGCTATTGTTGATATAAATAAAACAGTCTTGTTGAGATCTTTCATATTGTCTGAAACAACGGATATGGTTGGTTGGCAGGAATGGTTGGTATGTAATAAATATTTATTTATTTATTTATAATCAACACTGAATTACAGTTTACACTAATGCGCTGAGAGATTCAATTAACTACACAGATACGTTTGCAACAAGAGATATAATAACATTAATGAAACAACGACAAGATAATTGCACAGAATGCACATAATGGGAATGATCAATCACTTAATCACGTATCTATTTCCTCACAGAATCTGAGACATTCCCGAGAAACAACCACCCACCAACTGTCACACACATCACACTCCGGTGCTGATAGCCAAAGTGCATTAAGCATTCGTAGTGCCCGAACATTTGGAGAATCCTTGTTTGAAATATATGTATGTATGAAACTAATCAAGGTTCACAAGGATACACAACATTATTGTTGTTTAAAAATGGCAAAGTGGTTTAGTTTGATTTTATAATTTTTGCGGTTTAATTAAAGGCATTTTATAAGATTATATTTGCAATCTGAAATTTAAAAATAAACTTTCAGATTGTAGTTTTTTTCGCGTTTATATGGCATTCCCCGTTTTTAATTTATGCAGTATTGTAATGAAAAATATTTACTTACCAATTTAAAATATTATAATTAACTGTACTTTTTTATATACGTTCGACAGCATCCACTTTTCTTTGTCAAGATTTTTCGAAACTGTTTTTTTTTTCGTAACCGTTTTTTATAATAATTAGAAATACTTGTGTGCGTGCTGTGCGCCGGCCGGCGTGCGTATGCGCCGAGCCGCTCTCGGTGGCTGCCTTGATCGCGCACTTGAATTTACCGCTACTCTGGCACACATAATCTCAAGGACTGCGGGTCACATCAATCCATAAATAAAAGTATCCGGAAGACCGAGCGTCGCTCGGGTTGAAATCGATTTTCCCGAAGATGACAACTAGACAGATCGATTTTTCGCCCCCGTAAGCCGCTATATTGTAAATTTCATCGAAATCGTTAGAGCCGTTTTCGAGAATGTGATTGCAAATATATATAAGTACAAATATTGCTCATTTAATAGTATAGGATAATATATGCGATAAACATGTCCAATAGAGGGCTATTGTAAAATGTGAGTTTAAACTTCTTGTTCTGCGTATTGATTTAAATTGGCCGCCATTACTGTATTGTAAATAAAGGTTAGTAAATAAGATATAACATGTCAATAGCTATTTGAGAAGAGAGCCCCAGAACAATCATATACTTGCTTACTTACTTACTTGTCTTATATAACTTTAGCTTAAGGGGTGTGAATTTTATGTGGTTAGGTAAAAGACATTTTAAAAAGACGTTACGTAGTTACGTTATTCAATAAAAATATTAAAAAACCCTAATTCACATAAAACAATATTTGTATTTTAACATGGAACTTTAATATGGTAAAGGAATTTAAAATAACTGTACTGAAAAGGTTTAAAATCAATATTTTTATGAAATATCTTACGTGTTTTTTTTTCTTAGGAATCTTGGATTTAGACCTAATAATTTATAATACCTACACAGCCATTTAAAAAACATTGTACTTAATGTACGAGATGGATTGCTTATACCTAACAAGCCTACATAGTATTTATTTTACTGAGTAAAATAATGTCTGTTAAACTTTGCGCAGTAACATTTGTCTCGAAATATGAAGATTAATTGCAAGTCGTGCCTTTAGCCTTGGCATATGCATGTCAGAGTCACAAACTAAGTAAGTTTAACAATTTACTTTTATTATAAAAATAACAAAATACTAGTTACTGGGTAATCATAAGGGCCTGTTTCACAATCGATAAGTAAATTTAAGTGCCAGTTAAAGTTAGCCTTCTCCTTGTCTATGTTCAAGTGTAAGGAAATGAAAGGGCTAAATTTATCTGTCAGATATGCTTTACTTGTCGATTGTGAAACAGGCCCTAAGAGTTACTTTACCTAAACATGTATTTTTTTCGTTTTAATTCAAAACATATACCTATTTAGTGCTCACATATAATTTTTTAGATACAATGAAATCTATGTTTAGCTTAGTAGTAGTGTCGACTAAGAAATTTGCATTTTATAACTATTTAAACTTTTACTTTTATTGAGTTTAGTAGGTATCTGTGGTAAAGCGTTTTTTTCTGGTAAACCGGTATTTTAGTAAACAGCTCGTGCCAAATACGGGGTGGGCATCTATGTGTGCCGTTACGCACGTGTTGTACTATTGGTAAATAAATACAAGTTCATTTTTATGTTTATATAGGTATGTTAAAAGCCGTAGTTATTTTAAATATGGTAATTCTGTTTCGTTATTTTTAACTGTCACTGTTTCATTTTAGGTAATTATTTTACTTTTTAATAAACTGTTCAGTCGAGTTTATAAATATGTATACACTTTAGTACCTTGTCTATTTAATATCATGTTCAAAATGCCAAATGAATTATCACAGCGATTAAAGTGACAAGGTACTAAAGTGTATATATAAAACGATAGGCGGATGTCTATCGCGGGATCAGACCTAATGTACTATCAGCCCAATGTAACCCTGACCCAGCATAGAACGGTGTCACAGTGACATTATAAAACAATTTGACACTTCTTACAACTTGAATCATAACGTCACTGTGACATAGTTCTATGTCAGCAGTTTTAGCCAGCAGCTTGGGGGAGGGAGGGAGGGATTACTTCCTCATGCACCTACTCTTGAACCGAGACTTCGTCCGTTAGGTACTATCCAGCAATCATACGGATGGCACATTTTTGCATCACAAATGCGCGGTGCCAGTTACTAAAAGGCGTTCACCCGGACTTTGGTACCGTACGCTAGGACCAAGTGTACGGTTGCAAAATAACAGGTCCTGACGACGCTCCTAACGGCGGTGCTCGCGATGCGCCGGCGCAGCGCGGCGCACGCCCGACCCAGCCGGCCACATAGGTGACTCCTTAGTATGTGATTCCCGAAATCGGAAAAAATAAATCGATCCACCGTATTGTGAGTCCCGCGCGAGGGCGCTGTCGACATTAAAACTGAGAATATGGGTATAGAAAAATAAAAAACATTAATAACGGGTTACGGGAATAGGCCATTTTTTTTACTTTTTTCATGATATTTTATTCGTATTTTTTTAGGCAAATTAGGTGTGCTTGTTCCTCTTCCCATAAAAAGCGGTGCGTATAATGCCACTAGGTAATCTCGAGTACGTTAAAATTTTCAACGCTAAAATGTACCTCGAGTACAATGTCCATTAGCGAAGTTAGACCGTTTACCTATATTGGCTGTGTATATTTAAGTTTCGAAGTTCAATGGCCCCATGGTTGGCAAATATATTTTAAAAAAAACTTACTGCTCATGTATATTATTATAGTCTTATTTTGTAATATGCAACAACGATCTCCGTAAAAAGAAAAAAAGGGTATTTGATTACTTATTTACAAAACAAGTCATTTAAATTTAATTATTTCGAAAGGACGACCCGCGCGCTTTCAGGCGTGTCGTGTCGTTGGGTTCCATTCGGGACGTACTTGTGCGGTTTCTGGACTTCGAATGACTTTTTTCGAATACAAGGGCTTTTTTTTATTCCATTTAACAGGCAGTTCTAAGATAGGTACCATCTTCATTAATTTTTTGTGTTGATAAACCGTTAATTTCATGAATCAATTTATTCAACATTCATTTTATGGATGACATAAATTATTCAGATCGTAGGTAGAAACTTATTGACTTCATTTCATTAACAAGTTTTTGTAAACAAACAGAAGCCAACTACGTATCACCACGTACCTATCACAACGTATTTTCTTCAGCGTGACTGTAGTAGCTTAGCCGTTAGACGTAAACAATAGGAATTAATTAATAGATAATTTGTAATGGTTTTTCCTGATAGTTTATTGACATAGGTACTCCGCGTATCAAGTTTCAGAATTGCAAATTACAGCGTTTTTAACTAACAAATCTAAACGGGTATATACCGCAAGGCGGGTTCTGCCGCTTGGCCAAATTATTTTTCGTCAAATGTATCATTTCGTCAAACGTTTCATTTCGTCAAACGCTATTTTTTCTGAAACTGTAAATATTTCAGGATTTATTTCAGAACCATCGTGTAGAACCCTGTAGGTTAGGTTAGGTTAGATTTATAAAAATCCTGAAATATTTACAGTTTTGGAAAAAAAGCGTTTAACCAAATGATACATTTAACGAAATGATAAATTTGACGAAAAATAATTTGACCTAACGGCAGAGATCCACCGCAAGGAAGTGTTGTCATTAAAGTGCTAACAATCACGAAAAAGGTCACGAGACAATTACTATGATAATAAAAAACGCTATCAAAGCCAAAATCGAATGTACTTTCGTATAATTTATTGCCAAATAGAAACCATACATAGTATATCCTTTGAACTCTATGCGAGCAGTCAAAATGGATCACTGTTTGTACAAAATTACGAACCTAGTGACCAGTTCTCATTGCTCTTGAGCTTTGGTCTCAACTTCATGTTTTATTACCACTAATCTTAGTTAATGACTGCAATTAATGTTATTTTTGTCTCGCATTTATACATTGGAGCCCGTTAAAGGGCCAGAGTTCGACAACCTCAGATGCAAATACGCTCTCCAGCGATCAATGTACTGCTATTTGCGAGCGGGTCGCGAGCTGGCTGGCCCGTTAACACGTTAAGTCACACGAACCAAAATACTCACCTACATCTCTTTATGATGGCATTCTCTTGCTTAATCGAGTTCGTCGGCTAACCTGCGCCTCTATTCCCGACGGTAAAAACGATATCGTAGTTGACCTGTTATGGTATTGTTATGACGTCAGACGCCATTACTGTCAAGTAAATAAGAGCTATCAAAACGGTGACAATACGATAACAGATCAAAAACGATATTGTTTTTACCGTGTTGAATAGAGGCCCTGTTATATTTGCTGGTTGTCACAGACTCATGATTTTGATTTTGTTCCTAAAAATATTCCAAAACTAAACTATTTGAAAACTTTATTCAATACAATACACTGACTGACTTATTTAGGGGAAAATTAAAAAGGGGTTTAATTTTTAATGTAACAATTTGAAAAAGCTTCTTTTTATATTCCCCTAAATTTTATGGTGCCTGGTTTTGTATAACTGGATTCGTACTAGAAGTCCCACCAACGCCTGTATAGTGCAAAAAGCCTCTACATAAAAACCTTAGTTAATTTCAGTGTGTGCACCAGTAGTTATTATTTCTTTAATGTAGAGATTATTCCCTAGTTTATGTAATTTTAAGAGTTCTTTATCTTTAGTAGTTTCTGGCTCTGCAGCATTTAAGAGTTCGTAAAGCGTCGCTGCACGCTGTTGCCAAAAACGCCATGATCCACCGTTTCCATATTCTATAGGCTTCATACTTTCGATTGGTATGTAATTTGTCTAAAACAAGCAATTGCAATTCTATAAAACAAAGTTTATTTATACAATTTTAAATTTATTATATACTGGATTGAAAATTTTCATCCTACCTATTCGCCATATATTACTTAACATAATTATTAAATTTGATATGAAAGAGGTACTTTTTATCGAATGAACAGCCCGGTGAAGGTGAAGGTCGTCTCCTATTCGGATCCTCTACTAGATATGAGTACTTTTTAAACTTATTATTATTAACCAGTCTCTTACGTTAACGCCCTCTCCCGGCATTGATAGAAACCAGGTTTCAAGTGAAGAAAGTTCTTTTGCACCAACGTGTGAAAGGTAACCTATTTTACCAAGGAAACTCTGTAGTTTTAGAGTTTTCCGCTAGATGGCGTATTTGTTTGCCTTTTTGTACTTATTTAAATCTCATCATTTATTTACCAGGCAACAAGCTAGGTATTGATGAAATAAAATTGTCTGTCGACTGGATCAAGGCCTTGTCATCAACTCCTAGTTAGTAGTTTGAACTCTGTGGGTACACGTTGTGTGCAGCTATGATCCTGTCACCGCCTTACCATCCTGTTACTTAATATATTGTTATCGGGTTTATATACGTGCAATTAAAGAAAGTTCTATTTGATAATGTTTTTCGAACGGATTCTAAAATTAAAAAAGTATTGTTAATTTGACTTAGGTACCCCTCATTATACTCAGGCCTTATTCAACTTTTACCTTTAGCAGCTAGCACTTTCTTTGATGGTTGTAGCCGTTGTAGGAGCCGATTTGGAAGCTATATTCTTTTTTTGCACTTGCAAGCGCTGATGACGACAGTTGGTATGCCAGGTAGGTACTTACTCCCACACTAAAAGGTGCCATCACATAAAGCCAAAAAACCATCAAATACGTACAAATCAAAGGAAGTTTTATGCCGGGGACTGTACAGGCCGGTAATTAATGGCATCTAATACGTAGAACGTTTAGTCGGTTAATTACAACGTTAAGCACGTTTAAACCTTGTCATTATAAATGACAAGGACTAAAACGTAGTTGTCATTCTATGTAATGAATGTATGTAAATAATTATGACAAGGCACTAAAATTGCTCGATTGTTTTAAGGGCAGTTTAAGGCAGGATATTATGGAAAGTAAGATACGGAGTATATACGTACTAATTCGAATCTAAATTGATGTAAGTATAGCCAAGGATATTGATTGTTTGGCAGTTTAATAAAGCCGGCCATACACGTTACGTTTACCGGGGAGGTCTACCTGTGCAGGCGACCGGAGCAAAACCAAAAACCAATTCTTTCGAGTGACACCGTACGGTGAACCTGTGCGTGTGTGCCGTGTCCTCCGGTCGCCTGCGCAGGTAACCTCTCCGGTGGACCGTAACGTGGATGGCCGGCTTAAGCCGTGTTATACGGTTCCCGGAATGGCGCGACTGATGACACGTGGCAAATGTCTATCCCGGCCAATTGAATTCATACCTCGATTGTCCATTTCAATCTTATTGGATGCAAAGTAAAAGACTGCCAAATAAAACTACAACGATACTAAAATAGGTTAAATAATCTGAAACAGTCCCCAATGTCCCCATATGCGGCGCGGTAAGGTTAATCTCCAAAGTCACAGCTTTCAGCTAAGCTAGCCCGCGCTGATGACGGCGTTTATCGCGCGCCGCAGCGCTGCCCTGCGGCTTCGATCAGAAAGGTACGAATAATCCCCAAAATGAACACATCGTAATTGAAAACAATTTTTTTATTTAACTGCAGGTTTGACTTTGAAATTGCATCACTAAAGCTTCGAGTTTTCAATTTCAAAAGCGAACATACTCGTACTCGTAGCATAAAAATAGAGCAACCAAAAATCGTGTTAGTACTTACCTATGTGTAACGTTTCTATAAATTTTCTAGAAATAAAGTAAACTAAACAAGTACTGGTTTGGACTGTGTACACCCACTGCTACAGTTATTGACGGGATACAGTAATTAACCCACGCATTAGCCAAATAGTAAATAAGTTTAGCACGCTAAGTAAAGTTAATTTTTTAACTTCACTGTAACCGTGAACCGTAGAAGAATCTGTTATTCACTTTCTTAAAGAGTCTTACACAGAAAAGCGCAGCATGAACCCAGTTTAGAAAAGTTTTTTTAGCAAGTACTCAGCTAGGTCATAAATACCATGAACTTGGCACTCGCAGCAAAGGAAAAGGATACAACGCCACCTTTGAGGTTGATATTATATAATATAACAGAACAGAATAACAGCGGTCGTTTTTAAAAAAAGCTTGGGATAGGCGTTAGATGAGAGGGAAGAGATGTCGGACGGTCGCGTCGAGGGCTCATGTCGATTCCATAATCTATGATAGTTTTTGAAAATCGTTAATGATAAATACATCTACACCTACGGTGAAGGTAGTTTCACAAGAGCTGCGATGAAACAAACGAATGAATCTAAAAACATGAGCTACGAACATGATTGCGTGACTGCTGTTCTTTTGAACTTAGTTCAAATTTCAAACCGAATGCCTGTACAGTCATTGAACTTAAATTTGGGTTTATAAGGTTGAGTTTCCTATAAGTTAAATGATTTGGCATATCTAATGACATTTATGACTTTAAGCCAATTTTTGAAGTGATAACTTCTTATGGGAGGGTAAACCGCTTCGTTGCGTAACGCGTTACGGCGCCAGTCTGTCTGGCTTCCCTTTATCTCACGCATACGGCAGCGGTAGGCTCCTCCCTCATTCTAATCCACAGATTTAGATTTTTCAAGTTATCACTTCTGTCGGGCGTCCCGAGACGCACGTTTTTTTTTAAATAGATCACAAATAAACGTTTGTGACCGTAGTTATTTTTACACACTTGTATTTTTCCATTCACTCATTCAATCCATTTGTAGGTTGATTAGGTAGTGGAGACTGTCACTCGGTTTGATTGTTGGACAGTGTCTGTGTTGAAAAATTACTTTGGCACACGGACCTTAATTATAAAGTCGGTGCTTTGGCACGCCAGTTTCGACATTTTAACAATGCGTATTTGCTTTATCTAAATTGATTGTATTTAATTTCCTTTGATTATCATTTGATTACCATTGCAACTCAATGAGCGAGTTTGATTTTACACGATGAAGAGAAGGGAGGCAATACTAACCGGCTTCAAAGTTGAAGCAATTGTTTTCATTTTGTATGCAGACAAGCCTTCGATTTTTAAAATGAAAACGATCGTGATTGCGAGTGCGTTAGACAATAAGCCCTCTGTTTTGCTTATCATATATTTATTTAGGTTGCTTTGATTTTTCTTTTTTGAGTCAAAGTGGAGGAAGAACGTATCATGTACGGACTTAAAATTTGATGAAAGTAGGTACTATAGCGATTGAAAACTGTAGACTTTGCAACTGCCATAGTTACCTGCCGCAGAAGATGTCACCACATAGAACCCCAATGTATTAGACCTATTGTCAATAAAAAAGTTTGTATGTAATGTTTCCAAAATATTTAATACTAACTAAATATACACAATTAAATATTTCTAATATGTAGTTTTCGTCAGAAAAGAGGGAAAGAAACCTTATCTACTACAAAAGGATCCAGCCAAGTCTTCTTAATTACTCTATTCAAAGGGTAATCTGCACAAGAAGTGCGCGACGTCTCAAACGAAGACGAAACTCAAACGAAACGTTTGCTAGTATAAATTCTGAGACCAAGTGCTAGCCAAATTAGTGTTAATTAAAATATTCCTTCTAGTCCTTGGGGCTCTTTGACGTTTGCGCTGCGTCGCGTTGGCTTTTAGTATTGCTGGCCCTTAATTAAAGCACTAGCTTGACCAGCGGCTTTGTCCGTCTTATAGGAGCTGTTCATATTTGATGTGAGCGTACCTACATCATAAATAATAAACTGCACCAACACTTACAAACGAGCCTATCGTTGTGTTACTTTTAAACATTGTTCTCGTCTGCTCTGTTTGTATAGGTACTGAAATAGTAAGCACATTGTTTATAGGTTCTAGTTATTTTCAGTTTCAAAAGGTAACGTGCAGGTACACCAATTCTACCTCCACTTTTCTTTAACTTTTTGTGATGGCGTTTGCTAGCATTTATGGTAAGGTTTTAGCATGGTAAGGACACAAATTTTATTAGTTTTTTATGGTGCCGTAGTCAACAAGGAACCTTTATAATTTCGCCATGTCCGCGGTTTAACTTGGTACTGCAAAGCTCTAATTTGGCATAGTTATGTATACATTTCAATTACGCCGACAAAAATGCAAAATAATGTTTTAAAAAAAAAGTGCAAAATGTCTAAAAAATAATTATATTTATGAAGAATTATTATCTAAAATACCTATTGTGCGTTCATGTCTATACTTGAAGTACCCAAGCAATTCTATTTTGGACCTTTTATTGCAATGTATTGGTTTAATTGCATCAAATATCGATCAGAACCGTAATTTAAACTTTGAGCGTTTTTGGATGGGTTCGAAATTTTACCGAAATTACTTACATTGGTTGAAAGAAAAGCAGTGTTACTTTATTCTGTTAAAAACAAACTGTTACTTAAACTAAAGGATTAATTCCTCCAAGTTTTGCTCGGTTGTAAGGGACGCAATAGACAGGAGTGGAGGCAGATTATACGCCGCAAGTCAGATACCAAAAAAAGATCACCAACTGATGACCACGATCCTCAGTCATGAGGGAACGACGAGAGATATCGGTAAAAGAGGCCTTATTATCCCTTTAAATTAACTTTAAGTTGCGGGGCAACCTGTATATTTTGATACGAAACGAACTTATGGTCACGTGTTGCGCCGCTGTGGAATTTCGGCTTGACTATCTATACTAAGTACGTTTATTTCGACTTTCTTGGTTTAAAGTCATAATAGTCACTTTATATTTCTGTCATAACTATGACATGGAATTCAAAATGAATGTCGCAATACGTCTCGACAGTTAGTCGCATGGACCCGAGTGTCGGCTGTATTACCGCCCAGTAAATTTCAAACACGTACGCACTACGTGTTCTCCCGACGTTTCCCGATGTTCGCTTTACCCCATTTCCGTAAAACGAAGTGCAATTAGGAACTTATCTCTGCGCCGACTTGGCCCTTATTACCTTGGATTGCGGCTCACGATCCCGGAAGAGGTATACACCCTCTCAAACAATTAACCAACTTGTGTTTGAACTTTTATTATAACTGCCTCATGATTACACTTTAACAACAAACTTTTTTTATCTGTAACACACGTTTTACACATAAAAATCCGGTATGGTATAAGTCATACTTATTTTCAGCTGCTCATCAAGACCAGTAGGTATAATTCAGTTGCTGCTGCAGGCTGTTTAATGCAGCGATAATCATATAACCACCATCCGACATCATCATCAAATCAAATCAAAGATACCATGCACACTGTTATCGTAATGCTTATAAAAAAACCCAGTTATTTTTTAATCTTTATTGCACAAATAAAAACAACATATAGGTACTAAATATGTACCTAGGTATAAATACATAGATACTATACCATAGGTACATTAACTCCACCTTTTTGATCAAGAAAACTGGAGATCACAAAAGACTTAGCCCAAATATGTGATGTTTCAATTAACACAATATGAATTATTATAAATTTAACATCGATTGGTAACTTAACACTATTCAAACAAATTATTAACATGGCGATCTTATTTATAAACGTTTCGTTGACGTTTTATTACACGGAGGTATTAGAATAAGTTTCCCCTATTATTATCCAAAAGCGGCAAACATTTTATGATAATGGGATCTTTCAAGAAAATTGGTTACAGTTTTCCTAAAGACACCGACAGCCCTTCTGGCGGTCATGGCCGGTGGTGATTACTTCTTATCAGGTAATCCACATATTCTAGGGTGGTCTTTACATGGCCCAAAATATTTTGTTTTAATTTATCGCGTGACTCCCTTTTATTCTGTTCGAAGACACAAAAAACTATATTATAATTTTTTTCGCATTTTTAAAGTTATATTTAGGGGTCGCTACCAGCCAATTAAAAGTTTACATCTATATGGTATTTTTTTCACAATCTTAAACATACCCATCATTTTCAATAAAAAATAAACTAGGCTAATAATGTTTTTTTTTGGGTTATGGTAGTTGTTGCTGTTTTTTTTTTACAGTCAAAAGAGGGTAAAGTATTGTTTGGGTTTTCCGTCGGTGGTAATTAATTTATTGTACTTACTTATTCTTCATTCAAAAGAGTGGAAAAAAGAATGGTAAGAGTGTTCTGGCTTCAATTGATGAGACGAATAGTTTCAATAGCACGTTTTATTATTAAGTTCAAACATTGACTCGTGGTAGCGACCCCTAAAACCCAATCGAAAAAAAAACAAACAAGTCATAGGTTCGTTTTTTAGGTAATAGAAGCGAATGGCGGGTTACCACGGCTATTTTTCAAAAGTCGAAACGTATTTTTTATTTAATACCTAAGTTTAAACTTTGGCACGTGGTAGCAACCCCTAAAACCCAAACGAAATTAAAGAGTATAATCATAGGGTCGTTTTAAGGTAATAGAAGCGAACGGCGGGTTGTCGCGACAATTTCTCAAAAGTCGAAATGTGTGGACATTATCATGTTCGTTTGCTTTTTCTTTGTAAAAAATTAAATAACTAATATAAAACGAATGCCAAGTTCTTAGTTACTATATAGGAGACTGCTTTTGACCGCGTCTTCGATCTCTCGTTATTATTCGCCCTCCTTAGCAGTATGGTACCTACTCAACCTATATCTAATTACTTACAAGTTTTTTTTGCAAAAAGTACAAAAAACTAGTTTAGTTAGCGGTTAAGGTGTGAAGGTTTAACAGACAGACAGACAATGAAAAGACAAACGGAAGCAGTTACTTACGCATTTGTTACATAGGATTCTAAAAACATAATGTATTACAGATATATTGTAAACAGTCTTCTTCAATATTGCTACATTTTTCTCTTTCTTTCTCTCTTTGTTATTCGGGAAAACAAAATTAGGACAAAAGTTTTTTAGGTAGTAATCACACGCTTGAATTTTGAAATTAAATGTTTCTTTTTTGGGGACCCTCTTTATTTTTCATCATCATCATCATCAGCCTATATTAGTCCACTGCTGGACATAGGCCTCTCCCATTGCACGCCAACGAGCACGATTCGTGGGCACTGTCATCCAGCTCTTGCCAGCCACCTTGCGAAGATCGTCGCTCCACCTAGTCTGAGGGCGTCCTACACTACGTTTGCCGATTCGCGGTCTCCACTCAAGAATACGATAACTACAGCAATTATCGGTTCTGCGGCACAAATGACCGGCCCAAAGCCACTTCAAGCTGCTTATTCGGCTGCTGCTTCATTTTTAACTTACCTTATTTTTTATTTTTTGTAAAACAGTAGTAACATATATTCTAAAAATAACAGCGTAGGCCGAGTAATAGGGCTCCGTTAGACATTTTTCGAGTTCGGAACCCTAATAATCAAGTAGGGGGCAAGACATCGTGGATTGAAAATTGATTTGATTTGAATAAAAATAGCATCATATACATTTAGTTTGCTGTACAATATACTAAACACCAATAAGTTTCCCATATTCTCGATAAAGGTTAATCACAATAAAAGGTCAAAAATATCGAACACTTCATGGTAATAAAAATACTAAAACGGCGACACTCATACTTCTCATTTCACCATCCACATCAATTTTAGAAATGTTTATATATCACGACAAAAATACTTTATGGTCGTACGTACATACGTACGTACTATTATTTACATACATAGCCAGAAACTTTACTAAAAATATTTACTTATACAAACATTTTTTAAATGGGTTCAACCTTGGGTCAAAAAGCTGCTTATAAATACTAACACTGCAGAAGATAAACTGCTGAGGTCTTGCCTTAAAACTTGACATCCTGAAAAGAAATCAACTAAGTTTAATTCAAATATTATAACATTTTTAAAGTAAACATGTACGAGATGTAAGATGTGTTCGCCTTTTGTACTCTAATTTAATTTTGTGCAATAAAGTATTTCAATAAATAAATAAATAGTAGCGAAAAAGGTCAGCTGCCTCACTCATACCAAAAAAAGCAGTGAAAATTTTGCTGGATACCTACCGGAATTATTGCAAATCTGATGTTAAAAAAAAACAAAGCAAAACACAGCTACCCCATAAGCGTGTAGTTGTAACCCCTGACGCAAAAAGAGTGGTGTTATGAGTTTGGCCGCTATGTGTGTGTGAAACAAACATTTGGATGCAGTTTTTTAAAATTTGAAATCAGGTTTTCTACCGGTGGTTCATAGCTAGGTTTTATTAAAATCGGTTAGGGTGATTAAGGGCCTGTTGTTTGATCAGTAGTTAAACTAACTAATGGTTAAAAACCGTGACTAACGGTCAAATCTCAAGGAAATGGGACAAATTCTCGATTGCTTTTTTGAATTTTAACAATTGGTTGACTTAACTACTGATGAACATACACACTAGTTTTTGATTTGAGGCAGTCAAGTATAGGGCAAGTTTTATAAAGTACCATTAATGCCACACCACACCTTATATCTCGATACCTTTTGTCACCGGCTCAATATACCCATAACTTTGTCATGAATGGGAAAGTGTGAAATATTTGATCGGATATCAGAGTGCGCTTTGGCTATGTTCGGTTTCTATAGAACCTACTGCATAGTGCTCTACACAATGCAGGCTAAGAATGGAACAATAGCTTCTATAGTGATTAGTTACTTGCAAAATTTCAAGAATTGAATTCACTGAACTTAAAATAAAATTGTGAATTGATAATAAGAAAAGTATACATAATTGGAAGAATGTGGAGGTTGATTTGTAAATTACAATCACTACATAGTATTAAAACAAAGTCGCTTCCCGCTGTCTGTCTGTCCCTATGTATGCTTAGATCTTTAAAACTACGCAACGGATTTTGATGCGGTCTTTTTTAATAGATATAGTGATTCAAGAGGAAGTTTTTTATATAAAAAATGCTGGTTTGTTGTACAGGTGTTACAGAAAACTCAAGTAAACCGAAACAAAGCGAGGGCGGGTCGCTAGTTATATTATAATTAAATGAATAAATGAATAATTAAGCTAAAACTATTTTATTCTGAACTTACTATTGGCATGCCTTTCTTGCGGTTTGATTTTTCCCATGGCAGTGGTGTAAACTGTGGGCATTAAACCTATAAAACATAGATCCAAATTAAATTCACGAGTCTGGGAACAGTATCTATACATACATATTTTATATAAAGGATCAACCTAAACTTTGACTCGAGTTTATTTTCTACAGCACTTTAAATTGTTTCAGAATTTCTCTTTAATCATTCGTGTAAAAGACCGCGCGTATTTTAGACCGAGCGCCAGTAAACTGTGCCGAGTTAGCTTCCTTTTTTATATACCAAATCAATAAGAGATATAACTTTGTTAAACTACAAGTCATATCATAGGAACTAATAATATGTTTTTTATGCATAAATATACACAGTGTGTGACATCCATACGAACATGTTTTTTGACAACAGTTAATGCATCCTAATTAACATAAAAACATGTGTATTGTTAACATAAGTTGCACTTTTTTTTCATACTAACTAATTCGCCACGCAATGTAAATCAAAAATAGCTCAATTATCCCTCAATTAACTTAGACTTAATGTTATACATTGCTGCTCGATGGACCCTTTAAAAATGAATTACACTAAATTTATTGCAGCTATTTACTTAATTCCTTCTTTAAACGGTTCACAACACTTAAAGCTATCGTTACTTGAAATTTATTTTCTTATGGATGTCACACACTGTATATCGGAGGACAATGTCACACAACTGATCTAGTCCCAAACTAAGCTCAAGGCTTATATACTACGGTTAACCTACTAGTTCAGACCGCGATAAACATACCTACTTATATTATAACACAGAAATACTCAGGGACGAAATAATGGCGATCAGGACAAGAATATTATTTGCCCTCATCGGGACTCTCTTTTTTATAATAATTAAAGGTAAATATTTTACACGCTAATATTTTTTTTACTTTTCCCAAGCTAGGGGTCAATAAGTAGTTGCGCGATTCGCGTTCAGTATTTGTAAACCATGAGATGGCTTGGATGCACACATACATACCTTGATTGGCTTGTTTTATTAATATTCATATTTAGTAGTACTTTTGCTTAATTTCTTAGACTCATAGAAACTTGTCGCGATACGTACTATGCGCAATAGGTACGGTCACGAGAGTTAATTTGGGACCCATTTCAAGAAAAATATGCTTGAAGTCGTCAATGTCATTAGAGATGTCAAGTCATTTGTAACTTTTAGAAAACTCAACCTTATTGTTGTAGAATGTCATATTGACTTTGGACCTATGGTGGGTACCAAATTTAATCTCGTGACTGTACATTATAATTATTGGGGGCAAATCGAAAATATTATCCCTCATTTTCAACATATAAAATATACGTTTAAAGCGTCACACTTAATTTGACTCTAACAAACTGAGTTTGTCAGGATACAATTGTTTGTGCTAATCAAGCTTATTAACTTGCTTTAATACGTACCAGGGTAATAGAGTGTGGTCCGATGGTCGGAGTAGTTGGCGGTCGGCAGCGTCAGCAGGCACGTGTACTGCTGCCCGGGCCTGTCCACGTCGTCGTCGTGCACCACGGCTCGGGTGGTCATCGTGTACAGCCCCCACGAATTCATTTCTGTTTTTATTTCCAACTGTTTTAATGGGTCCCTAAAAAGTACTCGTGCATAATTATCTTAGTCAGTGCAAGAAGACGTCAGTGAAACTGTTATCTCACTCAAAACGATTTTATTATTGAGGATGTTGCAGCCTAGATGCTGTTTTTTGTATCTGATGTTAACTAAAAATCCTATAGTATTCTAATCAAAAAACTTTCCAAACAATTTCTACAACTGGATATGAAAAATACCTGTTTTACCTACCCTTTAGACAAAATTGTCATAGTTGGCTTGGGATACAAATCTTCAGCAATGCATATTAACGTTACTAGGAATACATATTTCTTTTCCTGAATAAAGTGAAAGTTTTTCCCTGGATCTGCAAAAACGTGACACTTAAATAACAATTATCCTGTACATAGGTGTAGGCAGGCATGAGGTTTGTTGAAGAAAGCCTCATTCTTATTTGTCTCTATACTCGAAAATCTAATTCAAGCAAGACCAAAATTTGACAGTTCCCATCTTGATTATTTGGTTATTTTAACATTATTTCATAAAAACTATGAATGAGAACTCGTGTAACCAGTAATATTATTGTCTCTATAGTCGAAAATCTAATTCAAGCAAGACCAAAATTTGACAGTTCCCATCTTGATTATTTGGTTACTTTAACATTATTTCATAAACACTATGAATGAGAACTCGTGTAACCAGTAATATTAGGGTAAGTTTTATTGATAAAAATACCTAAACTTAAACTAAAATGCCGTAATCACAGCGAATGTGCGCCCGTTGATACACGTTTTGTTTTTAATCGGCCGCCGTTACGTCAAGTCAATAAGAGCTTATCATAAACGATCATAACATTCCAAAAGCACTCAGGTTTTTAATATCCGTCTCTAAACAATATTTTTTGTCTAGTAGATTCGATGAAAACAGGCTGTGATATACAGAGAGACTGACAAACTACCCGAGTGAACCATTAATCCAAAATCCTAAAACTTCTATCAAAAAAATAATGCGTAGGTACGGTAATACTACAACATTATCTCTTCATAGGATATCGATAAACAGTAAAAACTTGTAGTATCCATTATAGTCAACAAAGAATGGCCTCTATAAAATTTACATACTAGAATAATAAGGGTGAGGAAGGAACAACCCCTCAGCGCGCAGACAACTCCGCTCTCTACACGTATCCAACCCGCGTACATTATTAGAGCCCTACGCATCAGGGTGATTGGGTCTTTTAGCAAATTAAAATAAAACCAATACTTAACCTGCGTTTTTCAGTCGATTTACGAAATAAATTGGTAAGGCCTACCCTATCTTAATAAATCAAATTATAATAATTAACAGTACATTCAACAATTAAAACCTATTTGAGGGTATTCTCTGGCACACTCAGGCGGCCCGATGCGTAATTTGCCCATCATCGTTATAATAAATAATATTAGGCATATTGTTATAATATTATAATATTAGGCATTATTCATCCGTGCAGAAGTTGTTTCTGGCTGTTCCCTTTCTCATAAATTTGTCAGGTTAAAAAGTACCCTTTATCCACTCCGGACTAAAACTGACTTTAAACCAAATTTCATATCAACCGGTTGAGATGTTGATTTAACTGTAAGGCGGAACAAACAACCAAACACACTTTCGTAGATTATAATGTAAGTAATTAGTAGGAGCATACATTCTGAGGATGTGTAAGAAAGTAACTTACTGTATACTAGCATTGACCTCGTCCTACGGTCCTCCTTCTCGAACGTAGAGACGACGCAGGTGTAGTTGCCGCTCAGGAGAGTTGAGGGATTCAGTATTTTAATAGCTCTGTAGGCTTGCAGGGGGTCATCTGGAAACGAGGACGCTGAAGTCTTATTTCATAAGAGGATGTCCAAACAGTGATAGTTATGTTTTATGAGTCGATGTATTTACGATGTAGTTGCTTATACATTTAATTTTGTAGTTTCTTTCAGAAAAAAATAGATCGAGGATTCGGGAAGAGCGATTAGCATCAGGATTGATTTTAATCAATCAATCAATCAATCATAAACTCACGCCTTCATACCCAGAGTGGGGTAGGCAGAGCCACAGACTCACCAACAACTCCAAAAACTTGTTGATAATTCTGTGACCACATTTTGCACAACCAGGCTAAGATGTTATCCAGTGTATTAGTGACAGGTTGCAAACCCATCGCCTAACAGCACTACACAGCCTTTAGTCCCTTAGTCGTCTCTTACGACATCCACGGGAAGACATGGAGTGGCAACATTCTAAACCCGGCACCACACGGCACAATATTTATTTATTGATTTATTTATTGATTTTAATCAATAGGTAATTAATTAACAAATATCGCTTATACCCGACTAAAAATTATTCTTACTTGATAATTGTTGAAGCCGTTTGAGTAAATACATAGTTAATTAAATGGTAAACTAATAATTGATCCTAATAGTTTCTTTTCTAATAGAAATATAAAGATATATAAGAAAAGAATAGACAAAAAAAATAAAAAAAGCATTTTAAAGCGGCAACATTTAAAATCAGTTCCAAAAATTTAAAATAAAATCATCGATATATTTCCTGAAATGAAATGTACTAGAAATTGATAAAAAATTGACGGTTGTAAGATATCTACTCACCAGATATCCTGAAGGTCAGATCGACCTTTCCCTTCAACAGGCCGATGACTTGCGGCCGCATAGGCGGGATCCATTGGTACACCATTCCCGAAGCCCCGTTGAAGAACCACTTTAGCACGAGCCCCGGCAGCAGCGCCGTGGTCTCGGCGCCAAACTCACAGTCCAGAACTACGGACTCCGTGCCAATCTCCACCAGTGCCGGCACCACTAGCCTCTTTATGTTAACTGCCACACATTCTGCAAAATAGGTTCGGATTGCATTGTCATCATCCACCGAAACACGTACACTGCTGGGCAGGCCTTTGGCGAAGGCTAGATGTACAATAAATATTGTTATCCATCAATATTTATCTCATATTGTGATATATATTGTTCGTTTAGTCTGCTATATTGATGGATGCTATATTGAATCCATGAACAGATTGTGATCCATCAGTATTTGCCAATTGATGGATAACAATATTTATTGTACGTCTAGCCTTCGCCTTTCCTAAGGTTCTCTCGGTCAAAAAGCATCCCCTGGGTTGGTATCCCTTTTCCCAAAGATCTGCACCATGATCAGTCCTATGCAACTCGCATCCAGCTGCTTCCAGTTACCCTCAAATTGAATCTTATGTCTTATTTAATGAATTTATAAACATCATACTTGGGAAATTCTTGTCTATCGTTTAATAATATTATGTTAGGAAAATGATAATCTTTTTTTAGAGATACATTCTCAATGTCTTTATAACAATTCAAATGAGTCCAATTACGATGGGGTAACATCTTGTAATTAAGGGTTTTACTATGGCCGCCTTCGAGCTCCATCGGATCAGCTCTATGGTGTCTTACTGTCACCATAGTTGCGAATTGCAGTTTCATTGTATGTAATATAAGATGTCAAAAATTGATTAGAATTTTAACCGGGAAGACAGTAAAACATACAAAGGGTGCAAAACTAAAAGTTCGATTTCTTAAACATGATGGTTAAATGCCTAATTTTTTGTGTGGAAAAAATTCTGCTCGCGCGCTGTTGCTTTTGCATAGCGCTTCGAAATAACGAACCCATATTACGTTCGGATGAACTCTGCTGTCAGAAAATATTATTAACATGGTACGTAACACATTTAACTCGATAACGCTTTATTGAATTTCACAGCCCACGATCACAATTTTGCGACTGACCCCGGTGAACTGGAACTATAAAAAAAAATGTATAGTAATTTTCCGAAAAATGAGAACAGAGGACTTATTGTATAACGCACTCGCAATCACGATCGTTTTCATTTTGAAAATCGAAGGCTTGTCTGCATACAAAATAAAAACAATCGCTCCACTTTGAAGCCGGTTGCGATTGCGAGTGCGTTAGACAAAAGCCCCTCAGTTGCGATTTAATTACATTTTCTGTCTGTGGGGAATGCTGCCCGGGGTTTTTGACTGACAGGTCAAATCAACTACTTTTTAGTGCCAAAACGATCACTTGTGAAGTACGAATGGCTATTAAAAAAAAACTTGTTTCAATGTTGTTTTCCTGCTGAACTACGCGTGATATTTTTATTATATATTAATTGTTTTGAATAATGCCAGGTTAAGTATTATCATCGTCATAAGCAATATTTAAGAAATGCCTGACTAATGAGTTTCTTCTCAGCAGTGGTCTCCTCTTGGGAAGCGCTGTAGATTTTTGTCAGCCGGTGCCAGTGCGGCCTACTTACTGAATAAACATCTTATATCTTTTATCAAAAATTTGCATACTTGCGATTGCTTCAATAAATAATTTATAATTATGATTCTTTATTGGACCACTAAATACTACTGTTATTCCAAATTTCAGCTTCACAGCTTTCCGTTTTATAGAAAAATGGTCTCAACAGAGAGATGGACAGACTGACAGACGGACAAAAAAGTCATCTAATAAGGAATCGGTTTATTAGTATTTGGTACGGAACCCTAAAAAAAGGATTCATCACGTTTCAATTTGCTTGAAAGCCTCGGGACAGTGGTATAAAACATTGTTTGGCAGGAAAATGCTTTATTCATGAGCGCAGACGCAAATAATAACGCCCAATATGAAGACGAATACCTGAGTATCATCATCAGCCTGAGTGTTCAATTTGCATACTGGAATGATATTGATTGTGTTTGTCACGACTGAACTACTGGCTCAAATTGTTTCCGCTGTGTGTGTAGGCTGAATAAAACATTGGTGCTAAATTATAACTTGCATCCAACGATGGAAACTAATATAAATATTAACAATTCCATACGCTTTGATATAGCTAAAGCGAACTTAAGCCATGTAAATCTTGATTTAATAATTTTTTTGCAAGTAACCCTTAGTCTATTTCACTGTGGTGACAAAAAATATGAAAATAAATACGACCGGCTAAACCGTATTTAAGACCTTCCAATACGATGAAATAACGCCGATTTCATTATTTCCTTACATTGAACTAACGGTAACGGATAAGGGTTCCGTAGCCAAAATGGCAAAACCCGAACCCGAGTTTCGTCATGTCCGTCCGTCCAACCGCATGTCACAAGCATTTTACTCAAAAACTACAAAATGTTTATAATGAGGGAGGTGTTTGAAGTAGGTACTTAGCCAAATTACTTAGTTTTGTAATTAAATAACAAAAATAAATGTTTCTAGGGGGCAATCCGTACATATACAGCTGTAGTTTTTTTTGTGCAAACAATAACTTGTGGCACATATTTCGACAGTTCTTTTAAAACATTTTTGGGTTTCTAAGCATATTATTACTAAGTAAGTGTATATTTTCGGGAATTATCGCTTCGGAATTTACATAAATTGACTCCTCTTCCCCCTCCCCCTTATCATTGAAACCGTATGTTCAAAAAATATAAAAAAGATACAAAGGTTTTTGTTTAAATGTTCAATATGATCAGATATACCGTTTTTGAGTTAGTATTGCCGAAAAACTGCGCTTCTCAAAAAAAGGACGTACGAAAGTGCCACGAAGTTAAACGCATTTCTCTTGGTGCACTTTTTTGTGTATGTGGTAACGGCTTTGGAACCCTACATCGAGCTTGGTCCGACGTGCTCTTGCCCAGTTTTTTCTTATAAGATGCGGAACCCTAAAAGTTGTATTTTATAGTAACTTTACTATCAATTTTGTTGCACAACACACGACATTAAAAATGTGCAAAATAAAGAAAATTTATTTTACAAACAACTTTTTTTTTTATTCCATCTTGCAAGATTTGTCACATATACACGCACTGACACTGAATACTAATTTGTTCATTATAAGATGGATATTTGCACAAAAACAAGAAATAATAACACAACACCAACTAAATAAGTTCTTTATAAAATTATGTACAAACTTGAGCACAGAACGAGCATCATCAATTTGGCTAAATAATGCATAGTCGGTTAACTGATCCACTTCGAACAACTCTCCCGACGACTCAGTCAACTAAACTTAAATCCTCTCGATCAACTATACTCGACTCGATTCGATCGACCAAAGTCGACCACCGACAGCAGCGGCTGAACGCGCCGGCAGAAACCATCTCACTGAAAACTTTCTACCAGCAATATTTTACGCAAACAGCGCATGCGTGCTGGAAATTTTCAGTAACGCACTGGAAGTAAAGGTACATAATGATACCTAATGGTTTGAAGAATATAAATGGCTTTTAGATCCTCATTACAAAACTTTTAGCAGATTCTGTCACAACTTTAATATCAGGAAAAAAAAACCTCGCCATTTTGCTTAAAAGATAAGACCTTTTTTCCACTACAACTCTCGAAACATAGTTCAAAAAAGTATAAGCCGCGCTGGTGCCATTCCTCAAGATTTTCTTTAATGTGTATAAATAATATTTGCCTCACTTTTAAGATAATATACTTGTACTAGCAGATGCCTGCGACTCCGTCCGCGTAGAAGTTGTTTATCGATCCTCGAGGTTACGCTATGTCCATACCAATTTTCATCGAGATCGTTTCAGCGGTTTAGCCGTAAAGCGCAACAAACAGACAAAGTTACTGTAGCATTCACAATAGTTAGAATGAGTGATCTGTTTACTTAAATGTAGGTAGGTATGTGTTTTCCTTCCTATTAATGGTGAACTTTCAGAGCCGTTTGGATTTTTAGGGGTTACGTCGGAGAGGTTTTAAACGCTAATCTCGTATTTCTACTCTCACACAAGAGTGTTAGTGTTATCTGGAGATAACTCTATCTGACAGATAAAATTATAGCTCTTTTTACATTTGACAAAGAAAAGGAAAGCTATAGCTAACTTTAACTGGCACATAGTATCTAAAGATTGTGAAACAGGCCCTTAGTTTTTCATTCAATTTATTTATCTAAATTATGGTTGGTACATGTTTGGGAGGGTGGGTGCGAGTGGTTTAAATTAAATAAACTTCCCGATTACCAAATATAAATAATTTTATTCCTCGCTTTCATATTCACTTACTTGTTATATCTTATATTAAAGTAGATGTACAGAAATGGACGAAAAAAAATTACTTTAACAACTTATTATGATGTCTAATAGTAAAACATGAAGTTATTATTTATTACGTTTTACGTATCAACTATGTACCTACCTGCGGGTCTATTTTGATCACGTTTATATCTATGTATGTGGATAAAACATCCTCGACCTTCTGACAAGTTCTGATCCAATTTCGAGAGTGGCGGATGCTTCATGTGATCGTAATAGACGAGAAGCCTATAGAATATGCAAACGTTAGGCTTAGTGCAAATTATTAGTACCGACTTACCTACCTACCCAATGGTTATGATTGGAAAAAAAAATAGTCAACCTAACGTTTGAATATTTTATATGCTTCATACTTTCGATTAGTATGTAATTGGTCTATTAAACAAGCAATAGCATTTTTTTAAAATATAATATATATATTTTTTTAATTATGGACTGTACCTATTCGCCATATATTACTTACCGTATTAAATTTAATTAATACTTTTTATCGAATAAACAGCTGACTGAAAGGTCGTCTCCTATTCGGATCCCCTACTATTAGAAGCTAACGAAACAGTGTCAAAGAAATAAAACAATTTGTTTGACATTTCTTACGACTTGAATAATAACTTCACTGTAACACAGTTCTATGGTGGGTCAGGGTGTCGTTGGGCGGATACAAGTCTTATCTATTAACCTCTCAATGATTAAATTCAACCGCAGAACTGTGCCAGTTTATCGAATATTTATCCTTGAGCTCGGTTTCTACGAGATGACCGCCATCCTTCAGGTTAACAGGCTGTCTACCTGCTTACATAATTATATCACTTCATCTGAATACGTAATTTAGCGACCAATGTAAAAAGGAGAGAACATTTCGATTCGTTCCAGTTCGTGTAAATATTTGACGACATTCGGTCGCCGGGTGGCTGACCCTCGGCCGCGATAGGGTTGAACATTCTAGACTTCAACCAAAATACCTAGGAAGTAGTGTTTGTGTAATTGATCTATGGAGAGATGACGTCCCTCCCTCACCACATGAGAGAGTACTACAATCACGAACAAACTAAACGAGTAGGATCGACTGGAATACATGAGCATTTTTGTTTTTAGTTTTCAGTACCTCAAATGAAAAAACTTTTTAATAGGACCACACGTGTTTGTTACATGTCTGTCCGTTCTTCAGAAGTGTCACAATCTATTTAGATTACTGTCAACGATTCAAGGAAGATTAAAATAAAGCCATTTAATCTTTGTTGAATTAGTGAACAGAAATTGTTGAAATTTTGTATAAATATAGAGAAGAAAATCAGAAAATGTAAAAAAAAAAACTGGTTAAGTGCACTATGAGACGTATGTAAATTATGTACACAAAAAACAATATCTTTATTTGATCACCCGCAGTAGCAGAATGACAACAGTCAATCATTATATGCTTAGCCCAATGTCCGATTATAACATTGTTGCTGGTGATTAAATTAAATCTGAGTATTCTGAGTAGTTTTAAGTATAAGAATATAACTATTATAAAAAAACTGGTAGACATGTTTACCAGTACCTACAAGTTGTCGGAGCGTAACATAATTTGAGCTCGGCATCCGGCCCTCGTTACGATGAAACGGAGACTCGTGATACTGATAAGGAAAGCCCGCACATCCGGACCAAGATGGAGGCTGCCTTTCCTCCTCCATAAAAGGACCAATTAAAAGTTGTTAATTTTAATTATTTTTATTGTGAAAACGTAGCCCAAACGTGTTCAGAAGAAGATATATGAGATAGTAAGTAATTTAAATCTTAACCCTTGAGGCCTCTAGCCAGTGCATTCCAAGCCATATTATGGCGCTTGAATTCTTTATACATTTTTTAAATAGATATCTCTACAAAAAACCTCGGATATCAATGACATTTTATATTATTGACAGTTACTTTTAATTCTGTGCATATTTTGATTGCTTAATTTGAGACGTTCCCAGGCCAAAATATTGTTTAGACTCCTTTTAAAAATACCTCCATATTGTACCTATCGCAGGGGGAAAATCTTAGCAGGAAGTTTGATATAAATCCTTATTAACTAACATAGGCAATTGTTTTATAATTAAGTTGGTGTTCAAATACTAAAATACAGTTTATTTTCTGCAGTCGACATCCCTATACATCATAAACTTAAAGAAGTTTACTTTTTAATAATGAAATGCAACGCGTGTACAAGTTCAATATAGTGACGGACGCAATTTATGACCACTTTAAGGAGAGTAATGATGGTCAGTGAGGACACGGTACTTTGAAATGATCCAAGGGTAGTTCGGATAGCCCGTTTTAGTTATATCTATAATCTCTAATGCCAGGACTACACTCTCGTAGAAGTTGGCAAGGCAGACATGCCATCCTTTTCTAACTTATTACAGGTTTGAGCTAGCATTAGTGGAAAAATATAAACGTTTTTGGGCCGTTTTCAAAAACATTGTACATAGTTAAGGATAGTTAAGGCCTCAATTAAAATCCTTATTTTTTTCCATTTCGTACCTAGCGAAAATTACTATACTTAAATTATTCGATGGTTAAAATGGTGATTGGCGTATAGGACAATTTTACAGCACAATTTAGATGTCCTTTACGCCAATTGTCATTCTAGGTTCGATTATGGTTAACTTTCTTCGTCACAAAATGTAAAAAAATAAGGATTTTAATTGAGGCCTTAACTGTCTTTAACTATATTTACAATGTTTTTGAAAACGGCCCTTTTTATTAGTAGGGTGTCTCGTGCATGCAATCACTATTTTATCTAAATTCTATTTTTTTTTAAGTTTATACAGTACAACTATACTGTACGTCCAAGTCGTACGGTGGCGTTCGTTAAATTAAGATTTATAAAAGATAAGATCAGGGGCCCGTTTTATAAAACTACAAATTACAATTTACAGGTTACAAGTTTCAATTTGACACAACCTCGACCAATGACGACCAGCCATTTGAGCAGTGTTGCCAGTTTAGACCTGTAAAATTGTAACATGTAGCTTTATAAAACGTGCCCCAGATCAATAAACAAAGGATATAAAATAATGGCCAGTTAGTAATTTAATATGTTTATTGAAATATAACATTATTCAACATTACTGAAGATACAAAAGTATCATTAAAAAATATAATCAATTTAAAGCTACGTTTACATAACCTTAATGAAAAACTAACTTAAAACAGAGTTATTCACGTGCTGTTGTATCATAATATAATGACATCCCAAAACTTAAGGTGTGTATTAGAATGATCGCGTATGGTAGATGCGGGCTACTACCGCTAGTTTTTTTCGTGAATTCGATTTCCAAGGAGGTTTAATAAGGAATCTCTTTGGATGGCTGCAAAGTTGAAATCGACGATTTTCGCGCTCGCTGTTCGGTATCTTCGCTAACTTGATTCGACTTGGCGTCTTCTTCTTCTGAGCTTATTTCTTTCTTAAACGATAAAGACGTTGTTTTCCGCTCCTAAAAGTGGTTTTGGTCGATCGCAAAAGGGATTAGTCCGTTTAATTTTGACTATCTTGGACTATTTACTTCCAGTCGCGGCATTTTGGCTTAACAGAGTTGACAGTTATGTTATAACTCGATCAATCCATGTTGTTTTCGTAATAAAATACAGAGTAAATAGACATTAATTAGTCAAATACTGCTCATTTCGTAACAAATAGTTTTAAAGTTATCGCGAATACCGTGCGTTGGTAGGAATACACCTCATTTTTAGCAATTTCTCCCGCGGTCTATGATGTCATTGCGGGGGGTAGAGGGGTATCATAATATTTTTTGGTATTGTCATAGGATAGATCTTCACAACGATATAAATACTTATAACTTTCAAAGTTTAGAAAAACAAAGTTCTCGAAAGTACACGTTTATGGCAACTCTTTTTTTTCTGAAATGCACGCTGGGATTACGAGGAAGGCGTTTATCGAACATACCTCAAAATGTGTAGCTTTAAATTATTGATGGGCATATATTTGTAAAGTTGTGTTTTGTAAAATTGCTTTGCGGTTCATTTAGCCAATTGTTGGTTATTAGGTGGGAACGTATTTTATTTGTATTTTTTGCCCTTACTCTTTAAACGCATTAATTAATAAGAGAATAATACTACATACTCGTACATAACATAAGAGAAGAACGCGCGGACATTTTGTCACTTTAAAATCAAATGTCCAACATGTTTAGGTTATTTATACGTCCCGTAAAATAAACACGTTTTTATAAATAAAGCACTTCGTACAAGCACTCTAATCCCATCCCAGTCTGTTTGAGAAGCGTACGTGATAAGACTTCGCTTAAAAAGTCAACTCAACCCAGCGTTAGACCCGCTATAGGTACACGGACTGCTTTAAGCAGTCAGGAACCGACTGCACTTCGTTGCTATTGGTCGATTTGCAGTTTCAATGCTCTAGAAAGTGCAAACCGACCAATAGCAATGAAGTGCAGTCGGTTCCCGACTGCTTAAAGCAGTCCGTGTATGGCGGGCCTTATGGACGTCATTGGCAAATCGCTCCCATATTTAGACCGGGCACAATCTAAAGAACATTGTATAATCTTAGATATCTTAACTTATCTTATCTTATAATATTGTAAATGCAAAAGTTTGTGTTTGTTTGTTAATCCATCAAGCTGCAACGGCTGGACGGTTTTGGTTGAAATTAACTGTAATGGTTGACAGCTTATAGGTACCTTGGATTAAAACGCTACTTTTCATCCAGGAAAATTTTATATTCCCGAGAGAATAGCGATTACCGAAATTGCGACGAAGCTAGTATGTGATGGCGCTCGATTTAACTAAGTAAAGGATATTATAAAATAAATCTTATAATGTAACGTGTAAACTCAGTGCCCGCAACTCACAACTACATGCCAACACAGCTTACTAGCAGAACCCTACCTACCATTAGCTACTTAGGTAGAACAGTTTGTCATTAATCCTATTGACTAATTATCGAACACGAACGGATGGGTTATCTGCTCTAAATAGGTTTACTCTTGCGCTTCTCAAGTTATTTAAATTTTAAGTAGGTACCTATTGGACCTTTTTTTTTGGCAAATAATTTCGTTTTCGTATTACTTTCTCAATTAGCTAATCGAAGGTGCGTGCGTGCGTGCGTCACACGTGTGGTGGTGTGTGTGTGTGTGTGTGTGTGTGTGTGTGTGTGTGTGTGTGTGTGTGTGTGTGTGTGTGTGTGTGTGTGTGTGTGTGTGTGTGTGTGTGTGCGTGTGTGTTTCTTCCGCCGCTCGGAACGTTTTAAACGAACATACGGTGCTGAATAGAATACATGAAAGTAGGTATTTACTACCAACAATACAAAATAGAAGAGGAACAATGGTAGGACAGCTAAGACACGACCTTTTCCTTAAAAACATCGTAGAAGGAAAGAGATGTAGAGAAAGACCAAAAAGAAATTACTTTGACCAAATAAAAGAGAATGGGTCGTACCAGAAAGTCAAGCTGTTGACGGAGGACCGGAGCGGTTGGTGAATACTCCACCGACAAGAGCATGGCTCTTAAATAAAGAGGAAGAAAAGAGAGACAGAACAAATGATGTGCATTTTGTCTTGTACTTTACATAGGCACTCTTGTCGTGAAGTCAATTGCTAATTATAAAAAAAAAAAACCAATTTGGGCGCCTTCAATTTAAGATAGCGGCTCAAGGTAAAATATAGATCAGTAAAATTCTATTCACCACCTTTTGTAAAGCAGAAACCCCTACAGACTTATATTATTATACGCTTATAGTGGTTATTGTAGTAGTACTTCATAAATAAGTGCAGTATAAAGGGTGGACTTCTAATTTTAAAAGTAACTTCTAGTAATTGGTTCAGCTAATAATTTGCCTGCCATTCCAGTCAGCCCAACCCTATAGTCTGCATAAATTATCAAACTACTGCTTCGAGGGGATAATTTTCAGAGTGCAACTCTATAATTACTACAAATGTGGCTTGCAACTCAACTATACTTAGCTATATGTAACCTTTAGACTATATGAATTATTGAAATGTTAGTGTCTGATGCTTAATAGGTATGTTGAGTCAATAAACTTATAATGATTATTGAATTTTACGTCGTGCTTAATTTATATTCAGTTACATGGTAGATAACAGTTTTTTTATTGCAGCATAAGGATTCTCATTTCTTAGTCTATTCCACTAATTCAAAAGTTATAAATTGTAAAGATCAAACAAATATATTACAAATCCGAGCGTTTACTAAGACGCTAAAAAACTGTTCAGGTGAAAGGGCCGTATATTGTATAGAGAATTCTATAGTTTACTGATTTTAATGTTGTCATTAGACCAACAAAATATGATGATTGTGCAGGGTCCGTCCGGATCGCTACCACCTCTTATACATTAACCTACCGCCAAACAGCAGTGTTCGCATTGTTGTGTTCCGGTTTTGGGGATAAGACGGTGTAATGATTAGGATTGCAGTCTTGTGAATGCGAATGTCTATGGGTCACAGTTTCCACTTACCATCAGGTGGCCTGCGAGCTCGTTTGCCACTTCTACGAAAAAAAAAAATGTAGTACGTACCTACTCGTACGTATCTAGATTTTTTTTATGCATCTATTAGGTAGGTATGAATATGCTACGTTAGCAAAGTTTTACAACGTAACGTAACGTCATGGTAACGACGTCTAGCCCTAAATAAATAAACACGTATTAGATCGCATTTGAACGTATTTGAAGGTAATAGACGCCTAGGCCACAGTAGCTTTTCAGTTAGAAGGCGCTTAACGTACTTACCTAAAATAATTATAAAACACCAACTATTGAACTTACATTTCAAATTATACAGTTTGTAACTGTTGCCTATGCAATTAATAAACCCCCTAAAGGCAGGCGTCCACAGTTCCGAATCGGACGGATCGTACCAAACAAATTTCAAGATACATTGTATTAGTAATTCATACAAGTGCCACAGTTAGTTATACCTACGGTTGTGTAATAAGTGTACTTTTATTTATTTATTTTTTAAGAAACAATTATTTTAACAAAATATTATAATCCTGCCAAACTGCAAGGCAGTTTGTTGGCAGAAAGAAAGCTCTCTATTTGTAACTTAATTATATACATGATTTTTTTAATAATCCATATAAATACAGTACACACTACACTTTTTATTTATGCACACAAATACCAAAAGCAAGCACTCACACAAACACTACTTGCGTAGAACTATATAGGGGAACTCTCGTGGAAGCGGGCCGCGCTGGTACCATCTCCTTCGAACTTGCTTAGTTTGTAGCAGCGACTGCGAAGGGCCATCCGTCGCGGACGAGTTTATTACCTGACTGCGGTGAAGCCCAAAAGGAGGGATATGTGTTTGAGCTGTATGTATGTCTGTTCGTATGTCCCCTCGTAACTACTAAAGGGATCAACCGATTTTGATAAATGCTACGTCATTAATTAGATTCGTCTTGATGACGCGAGTGTCACTGGGTAAATTCTTAAAAAACATTTTTCAATCGAATTTTGTGTTTTAATGCTTTTAATATATATCGACGACGGTATCAAAAGCGCAGTCGGGTTTTTAAAAGCTTGTATTTCATTGCGTTTTTTTTTTTTACGCTACTAGTCCGCGACGTCGCCCGATATCAAAGGCTTTTCCCTACTGTAGGGTATAACATTCTTACACTACAAGTACGTCCACTGATACGCAACGGAGAAATTACATTATTACGTCTAATAATTGGTCCGTCCGATACGTCCGGTGCGAACGATGCGGAACTGTGAACCCCTGCCTTAATTCCCCTCAAATCTCACCCGAGGCCAAACGGTAGCAAAACGAAATTGAGCGGCAAATCGAACCGTTTGGTTCGCAAAAATTTGAAGGCTTTAATTTAGCCGGATGTTAATTCGTGCGCGACCGATTCAAAGGCAGTGTCGGCCATTATTAAAAGCGTAAATTGTCAAACAGATGTAGCAAACGACTTTGGTTGCGTTCGGCCTGTTTTAAAACGCAATGAAAATTACCGTTCTTGGTCACCCCTTGCCAATTCTGCAGTATTGCCGATGAAATGGCCAAGTTGTCGTGTTTTGAGACTGAATTCCACGCGTTTAATGAATCCACTTATATGATCGTTTTTAAATACTGGAAGTGATTCGTTGTATTCAATTAATTTTTAACAGTACTACCGCTACAAAATACCTAAGTAGGTATTTAGAAATATTATTTAAAAAAAATAGAGATATTTCAACAAACAAAAATTAAGTTTCCGTCATAAACTGCCAACTGTACTTTTTTTGTAAAGTCAAAATAAGCTTTAGCGTAAATTGTCAAACAGATGTTGCAAACGACTTTGGTTGCGTTCGGCCTGTTTTAAAACGCAATGAAAATTACCGTTCTTGGTCACCCCTTGCCAATTCTGCAGTATTGCCGATGAAATGGCCAAGTTGTCGTGTTTTGAGACTGAATTCCACGCGTTTAATGAATCCACTTATATGATCGTTTTTAAATACTGGAAGTGATTCGTTGTATTCAATTAATTTTTAACAGTACTACCGCTACAAAATACCTAAGTAGGTATTTAGAAATATTATTAAAAAAAAATAGAGATATTTCAACAAACAAAAATTAAGTTTCCGTCATAAACTGCCAACTGTACTTTTTTTGTAAAGTCAAAATAAGCTTTTGAAGGTAAATATAAATGGAAAGTATTTCTGTAATAAATAATTTTGAATTTGAATTTGAATTAATCAATCATAAGTCTCTATTACGATTCGACACACGTGTAAATTAGTTGATAGCATAATAAAACTGCATTAATTTTTACGCGGGTATTTGATCGGTGATAATATACTCTTTATTCCTTCTCATGTTAAAGATCTGGTGAGCTCAGACAAGCTGGTTTATTCGAAATACAGAATGACTTCTGTTATAAAAAAACTCTCGCGACAGTTCTCGTATTCAAAGCATCAAACAGTATTCTTAGATAAACGCAGGCAGTAAAACACAGGCCGAGACTCATCTTAGGACTCCATCAACGCTTTTAGATGTCTATTTATTCGCGGCCGCAGCCCCTGGCCACCGCCCAGGGGACCCGCCGTAATGATGGGCCTATTTCCATTGCGCTCTGTTTATCTCGTAGTGGTATAAAACGCGACTATAGCTTCAAAGTAGGTACTTGCAAACATAGATATTTTGAATTATTATCTTCATCTTTATTATGAATACATGCTAACCCCCTTACTAATAAACGTTGAGTAACGGTGGTATAGCTATACAATGTTTTGTCCTTATCTGTCATTGTGACATTTGGATTTGACAGATAAGGACAAAACATTGTATAGCTATACCACCGTTACTCAACGTTTATAAGTAAGGGGGTTAGTATAAAACAAAGTCGCTTTCCGCATCTGTATGTCTGTCTGTCTGTATATCCACTAACTCCTCCTAAACCACCGAACAGATTTTTATGCGGTTTTCACCATCAGTTAGATAATGTTTCACGGAAGGTAACGATAATAAATTCTGGATTATGTACGGAGGTCACAGAAAACTCTCATAAACTGAAGCGAAGCGAGGGCGGGTCGCTGATTTATAATATTTGTAATATATTCCTACCGTTGTTGTCGTAGTAGGTATAATTTAAGTCTTGAGCTTTATTTAGATTAGGTTAGAAAGGTGGACGAATTTTATAGAAAAAAAAATTGCAAAAGACTATTGTTTTTAAAAAAAGTTGTTTCTCGCGCTGCCACCGCTTCTACGTCGCTGCCGTCGCCTGCTGCTGCTATGGCGGCGATTTTTCAGTCGTTAGTCAAAGAATTCCACCATCTCCGGGCGATAAGGACCCGACGAAGTTTGAAACAACAAAAACTTATAGAAACAAACCTATTTAGTAAACAAAGCTGCATATTGATCGATTTTCATGCCTATGGACCACCCCCCAACATAAAAGAAGAATGAAGTGGCAATGTAATAAGGTAACTCACTGCCCTTTGACATACGTTGGGAAGGAAAAGGGATAGCACGAGGAGCAGTACAAGGAGATGTGTTTAATCAAGCAGCTATGGTAGATCATTAAATCACAGTTTTTTAAGTAAGTACAAAAATACCACTATTGTAAATCCATTTGGTGTTCCAGACAAAAAACCATTTCCTTTTTAAGTGCTTTAATGAGTTGCAAAAAATCCTGTTATTCCAAAAGATATTTGGCAAATCACTACGCCTAATTATAGTTGGCTTTTGTTTTTTTTACGCCCTTCTACGACAATTAAATATACAGAAGCGGATTTTATTCTTATCACTCTTGTTAGTGCTGATCGGTAAGCATAAGCAAAATAATAACATTATTATCTTTACTTCAGTACTATAGCATTTTCCTTACTGTTTGCGCTCTAATAACCCGTAAAATATATTCAAAAACGGCAAAAACGGAACCCATAGTTTCGTCATGTCCGTCCGTCCGTATGTCACAGGCATTTTACTCACAAACTACACACAATAAATACCTACCTGGGTTTATTGGATTTACTAGAACGACCCCATCGCCGCGAGTGTGGTCCGTTAGGCGACTCTTTGTCCACTTATACGCCGAAATGATGATGAATATACGTATGTTCAACGTTTTTAATTAATTAATACTTACCTATAATATAGGTAACATTGTTCCCATCACTATTTCATCCTCTATCCAATAACAATTAACTCAGGTATACTTGTAATTATCATTGGTACAGTCGAGTTCATAAATATGTGTACACTTTAGTACCTTGTCTATTTAATGTCATGTTTAAACTGCCATACTTACATGAATGGTCACACCGATTAAAGTGACAAGGTACTAAAGTGTACACATATTTATTAACTCGACTGTACTCCGAATAGGACCTGACTGTAGTTATCAATACGTTTTTGGTAGGGGTTTCACAATCAAACCAGGGAGCCTATTATGGCTGCGTTTATCGCGCGACAAAATGTGGATAAAACATCCGTCACTTATTGACACGTATTATTTAGCCGCGATTAGAAAGGGATTAGAGGTGACAGTTTTACCATATACTTACGTCAAAGTGCATATGAATTGACAGCTATTCCAATCCCAATCTTATCGCGGTTTCCTAATAACTACGAGAGTGACGGATGCTTTATCCATATTTTGTCACGCGATAAACGCAACCGTACTGGACCAGCATAAAAAAAACTTTAACTTAATAAAATTATCATCTAACTTTACATGCTCTGCTAGACGGCTCACTCGATTTAATTCTGACTTAAGACGGTCGCAGTAACTGTTTGCGATAGATCCATTGCAAAATATGTAAAAGGATCTATAAACGTTGAATTTATGATGACACTGTCCATATCTTTAGTCCGCTAAACTACCAATACATTAGGTTATGATCTAGAAAGCTCCTTTTTTGTTGTAACAAGAGCTTCGGAGCACTTACTTAGTTCAAACTTTTAATATGCACAGTCTGGGCTCTGGTTTTGTTTTCTTAAGATAAGTATCGCTGTATAATGCTTAAGATTACCGGTCAAATTTAACGTTACACATTAAATGCCACCTATTTATAGAGAAAAATAATAAAACAATAACAATTTAGGTAGGTACTTACATTCTCATATTTTTAATAAACTCTCGAAGCGTGTTTAAAGTAAAAATGGACATGTGTCCCATATTGTAAATACAGGAATAAAAGTACAATTTAGTAAGATTCAATTTAATTTGTTCTTTTTGCTTAATAAATTCAAAATATTTTTTACATAAACGTCGTGTGAAATGCGATGCATCATCAGCATGTCAGCCAAACCACGTCTACTGCTCAGCTGGACATAGGTAGGTGCTTAAACTAGATTCCAAGTGCATCTACTTGGTGATAAATAACAAAACAAAAACTAAAGGCAGGATACCATTAGTAATAGGTATATATATTATGTATAATATAGATACACAAAATGTAATTCTTTTCATCGCATTATTAACAATTTTTAAATTTATGTCTACAAACTCTAATTAATACCCACTAAATTTCAGTCTACAATCTACAATCCACCTCGGAATTTAATAGGAACTTGTACCTAAATGAAAACTTAAAATAATGTATCTCTAGCCTCCGGGGGTTGCACGCAAATAGGTATGTTTCTTTAGAGATTGAGCTCATAGGCCATTTTTACCGAGTCCATAGGGCGCTGCCGAACCAGTTATAAAGTAGTAGTTTCCTGGTAATCTGTAAAAAAATGTGTGTAAATTTATACTCTGTACGTACGTAGTGTAAAAATTCACTAAGACTTGTCCTTAGCGCGCTGCGGATACTATACTAAATATCTGAAAAATATCAAATGAAAGCACATAATTATAAGGAATATAAAAGTACACTATCATTACTCAGTAGAATCAATTGGTTCATGAGTTACAGACGAATATAATGTTTACCTAACCCTAAAATTATCTCACACAGCACCAAATAACTTTAAATAGAAAATAAACCCAAACTAGTTGTTCTTGGAAATATACTTTTGTTTGTTTGTGTCCAAATGGTCTTGCCCGGTTTTTTACGATCTAAATTTAATAAAATCCTACAACCGCACATAGTTAGACATAAATATAGAAAGGTTTTTTCTTGTCTAATTATGAAATATTACAAGATATTTAATTGAATCCTCCGATGATTTTCATTCCTATTACATCGTCGAGATATGGTTTTCTGTGACGTTGACTGTAGGTACGTACGGTTACCGGCAAAAACATATTATCCAACATGGGCTCAATAATATCTAACACGTCTCTGTTACTAGAAAGGTGGTAGATTTTTTGAGCCCAATGTTAGAATAATATTATATAATTGTTGGTGGCTGTACCTTTGCAAATACTTCAAATAATAGGGAAATACAAAAAAATCTTACACTTTCCTTCCAAAAGTAGCTAAGTCTAGAGTAACAGCATTTCTATCCTCTTTAGAGTAGTTTTTCCATACTCTAAAGTTCTTAGCGAAACTGCCTATCAAAGTGCCTGGGTGTTTGATGGCGTCCGCTAATATTTGCCAACATCGGTTATGGTTGCACAGGTCTGGAACAAAACATGCATTTTATTTAAGTCGAGCAAATATGCCATTAAGGTTTTCATTTACCTGAATGCAAAATCTTAGGGCTCGTTGCAAAAATCGTCGAACACTTTTGCTGGACTACAAGCATAGAATTGCACTTAGGTAAAAGGAACTTCACGAAAAACAGAGAAGTGCAAGGTACCTGCGCCCATGGGCCGTTATAATATATACAAATACTAAAAACAGAATAAAATAAATATTTAATCCTATACAACAAACGTGACTTATTTGCCGTTTTTTGCTGATGTATAGATAATGGTACGGAACCCTTCGTGCGGGAGTCCAACTCTCAATTGACCGGTTTTTAGTTTGGCGACTTTATTTATTTTCTTTTATTTATCAGGAAATAAGACAATATGGTTTGACCGACTTGAATAGAGGCTCTGGATAGCTAGTTGACCAGCGACTAGCTACCGAACCAACGAGCGTATTTAGCGTTTTACAGTAGGTAAAAAGATTTTTTACAATAATATAGAGAGCACCTACTTTCTCGAGTATTACTCGAAAAAGTAGGCAGGATTCTCTTTCTCTGGACTGGGTGTCCTCTAAAGCTTCCGAGATTCATTGAGCTTTGAGTGTGTGCTTTCAACAGCAGAGGCCGTAGCCGAGATGCAAACGCTACTAACGTTTTTCTTTTCTATCACTCAAAATGTATGGGATAACAGTTGATCACGTGGTTTATCGCAACGCACGAGAATGTGATCCCATGCATTTTGAGTGATAGAAAAGAAAAACGTTAGTAGCGTTTGCATCTTGGCTAGTGCCTCTGTACATCTGAGGCGTTTGAGGTTTACGAAAGTGAGTACCAAGGCTGTCTTTTAACACCTTTTTAATCGAGGAAGTTCCGCCCCACTACCTAATTTTGCGCACATTGCTTCAGCCTCCTTAATGGGACGAGGCATCATAAATTGAAAACACTATAGAGTTCGGTATAATAGCAATGCTAAACTAGGAATTATGTACATGAGGACCGACGGAAAGGTGCATAATCAGTCAAGCCCAATCAAGCCCAAGGCTTGCTCTGCAAAACAACTAACCTTCTGGTGAAAACCGTGGGTAAGACTTTTCTGGACAACCAGGTTGACACACCGGCCCGTTCCTGTAATTCGGCCAGAAGTCGACAGTGCCTATGCTCTTCTTGAACCCATATTTGCTGGGGTCTGAGTGGATTGCTACCACGACGGATGCGGATCCAGGGTTTAACCTCGCCGGTGGTGGTTTGTTATCGAACCCAGTATTAGCTGGGTCTAATCCGGTGATCCTGTAAAAAAAATCAAGTGAATTGAAAACAAAATTAAAAACTCTACAACATGATATATTCATATTGTCAGATTCCAAAAGTGCACTACAACACTTGGCTCGGTGTACCTCGAATATTCGAGGTCTCCCGATTGCCTATAGCATTCTAGAACTTATTTGGAAATTAACAAATGAAGGTAAAACACTAATCCTTCAGTGGATCCCATCCCACATTGGAATAGTCGGCAATGAAAAAGCAGACAGTTTGGCTAAACAGGCGTGCTATGACGGTATTCTGTGTTGTACTTTTCCTTTCTACTCGGATTGCATTAAATTAGTTAAACAACGCACTTGCCAGATGTGGAAAGAGTACTTTGACGAAAGATCCAAACAAAAAGGTATTTGGTATAAAACGATCCAGCCACAACTACCTACCAATCCATGGATTGACTGTCCGTTAAACCGACAGGATATTGTAACAGCCATGAGACTCCGCTCCGGACACATTCCATTAAATAAATTTGGTCATATGATGCGAAAAATACCTTCCCCAAATTGCTCAGAGTGTGATGTACCTGAAGATGTGTACCATATTTTAATGGAGTGTGTCCGAAACGAGTCATTTAGAAGCCAACTTCGCATCACTACAGACTTGTTTTATGTTATGGGTGGCTGTAATAGCGCCTTAGCCTTCCCCTTGTCGGATGAGGCCCGGGCGCTATTGAAGCTGGCTAAACTAGCGATAAGCAATAGGCCTTAAGATGTTTTTTTTTAAAGTTGATTTTGTATCTGTTTGCTGTAACAATGGAGCGACATGATCATGTTATGATCAAGCTCTTTAATAAAGAGAAAAAAAAAAACATGATATATTATAGGATAATTAGCGTTTTATCATTATTTTGGTAAAAACGCTAAAGAATAGATTATGAGTATGGTATTACTTTTGCAGTTAGCTTTGATCGTGATCTGTTAATCTGTTAAAATGAAAAACCATTTCGTAAGTTAACCCATAACTAAATAAATGAAAAATCCTTCCTTTAAAATTTCATTCATTATACTCGTGTTTAATGACAGTACTGACTGTAATTATTTTTTATTTCAACTCTATTTTATTTTATTTATTGACGGTTTCACTTGAATCGTTGTGAGCGTAATCTGCATCAAAACATTAAATCATATTTTTAGATAGCTTACAAGTTAGTTTATGCAATACTAGCATAACAGGATAAGTTATATTTAACTATGCTTATATGACTGATTGAATTGGTATCAAGTTTAAGTTCATGATAATCTCTCAGTATAGTCTTGTTAGCTGAAATCAAGCTGGAACGGGAAATTTGTTAGCTAAGTATTTGGCGTAAAGTCAACAGGTTTTAGTTAATTTGTGTTTGTATCTTGTGTAAGGTACCATGGTAGCAAAATTCCTCTCGGTAACAAGTTGTTGCCTGCAATTCCAAAGATGTGCGCGCCGAGAGAGTGTCCCACCAAATGAGTTCTTCTCAAGTCCAGTCCAGCAAAAGATAGCTTGTAGAGAGTATCCGCAAAGTAGGCACCCAGCTAACAACATATTAACAACCGATTAAAAATTGAGTGAGACTCGCGCACCGGGTACTTGAGGCATGACCACGACCAGCGGGCCTAGTGTGGCTGCGTCTATATCGCGTGTCAAATGTGGATAAAACATCCGTCACTCACGTACTTATTTACGAGTCAGAAGGTGACGGATGCCTTATCCAAACTTTGTCAAGCGATAAACACAGCCATATTAGGAACCCTGTGGTACATTTTGTTCTCGGCCGATAAGTACTCCTCTCCCTTTCGTAAATATCCTAAAAATAATATGACCTAAAATAAAAACAAAATTTTCACCCAACTGCTGAAGAAGATCGGTTATGTTTTGAGCTTAAAAAAGATAAGTTAGGATCCCAATTCCTTCCACAGGGTAAATAAATATTTTTTAGTGATTATGGTGAGACGTTGTGTTGATGTGTCCAACTAAGTTTTAACTACGTAGGTACACATAGTAAGTCCAAAGTTCAACATGATTTCATAAAAAAATGTTTAATGAACGATAAATCCGTGTTCAAAAACCTAAACAACTTGAAACATCGTGTCACTGAAATTGCCTCTTCGATGCCTGCATCTTATATTTCGTTAACTGAATAATTCATGAAATATATCCAAGCCGGTGACAAGTGCATCATAACTCACCCTAAACAAAATGGCACTGTCCAATATGCAGTGACGTTAATGGTTTAGGAGTCCTCTTGGTCACTTCACCATCAATTCCACTCCACCACGACCATTATGTTGACTAAAAGTCTCATACATAGCTGAACGTAAATTAATAACAGACAAAAAAAATATACGGAGGACAGCAATGGAGTCCCATTTTGCAATATTTGTTACGGTTGAAAATGTCGATTTAATCTGATTTGTGACCGCTCCATGGATTTGCCATGCTCGCGGGCTAAAATTATTTTCATCTAGAATTAAGTCACACCTACTGAATGAAGTATTTCTCTATCTATCTACCAGTTTGTATCTAAAATTAAGGACTGCGGAAACAGTATTATAACGAGTATTACCTACGCCTAATTTTTATCTAAGACTACGTACCCATTACCAATTCGACATTTTTTTTTCCTTACAATCATTCAAATTTAATTGGGATAGCTATGGGTCTTAATGCAATTTGTTTGCTATTAAGTTTGATTTAGGAGAGCCAGTTTTAATGTCGGACACATATTTCGGCTGATGGATGAACGCACGATTATGACAATGATAAACAATGTAATGCGAATACCTTTCGTGCGTTAGGTGCAGCCCAGTTGAAATAAGAACTAGCCAGGCTAGAGAGCCCTGCCGCCGCCATGCCCTCCCAGTTCAGGAGGGCCACGTTGCTGTCCCCTCGCTCCAGGAACGCTTTGACTATCGTTGCCACGGCTGTCCCATTTGGCCGACCTTTAACACGCCCACGCAAGAAATTAATATAATCACTAAATAAGAGGCATTGCTTCGCCCCGTGACATGTTGGATATTTATTATGCTAATGAGTGTCTGCGTACTGAAAAGTACATACAAAAAATAAACATATTTTCACTTAATTATTTTTGTTATTTTTATCTTTAATGTGGTAACAAGCTTTTTTAACGATTTCACCGAATGTTTTGCTGCATGGTCATCACATTGAGACCAACTGTCGAGTTCTTACCTTGTAGGTTTAGGTACATTAACTACAACAAGAGCTGGGAACATATTGTTTCGACACTATCATGAATTCGGCATTTAAGAAGCATAATAAAAAGGATAGTCATGAATTTCTACTAGTACATGGTACAAAATAGTCTAAGCTCCCGTTATCAGAAAATGGTTCAAAAACATCTACTTATATGTGCAACAAGTTCTTGCGAGACTCTCGCGTGGGTGATAGAAGTTATAAAATTGTGTTTTTGTCAATTAATTATGTAGTATCAACAAGAATTAGAATCTTAATCTACAACTAGTTTTATTCAAAGTTAGGAAATGTGTGCGAATTTTACCGTTATTATCCTAGTGTGAAAAAAACGAAGTAAGTAGGTACAGATGCATCGCCGTCCCCAATGGCTGTAACTTCACGGGAAAATCATTTTTTTCCACTCAGGCGCTTTATTCCAACTGATCATAATTGTTGAAGTTAAAGGGAAGCTAGTAGGTACCTAAAGAGGCCATGGGTTAAAGTTAAATAAAAACTTGTAAAAATTAACGTACCGGTAAATCCATGTGCAAATATGACGGTTGTTCGACTAGAGTTATACCATGTGTGCGCAAATATGTTCTCCGCATAGGCGAGAGGCAGCTCCGTATAGTGATCAAACCCACTAAAATAAATGGAAATCCTACTAATATTATAAATGCGAAAGTTTGTAAGCTACTATGATTTTCAATAAATCCTGTATGCTTAATACTATTAAAACGAATAATAAAAGCATCTTAAGCTATTTTAAAAGGTAGCCAGCAGGGGCTTTTATGGTGATCCCATTTGCTATAAGCGGAATGAATTTACAAGTTATTACTGAAAAACCAAACTATTAGGTACTATTATTATTATATTAACGTACCTGTAATAAAACCTTAGTTTCTGATTACTGGCGTCATCAGAACAATCTCCTGAAAATAAATTATTTTAAGAATATAATTATTTTCACATACATACACATACATACCTTCACGCCTGTAATCCCAGAGTGGGGTAGGCAGAGCTACAGAATTACATACAACTTTAAAAACTTGTTGATAATTCAGTAACCACGTTTTGCACAAATAGGCTAAGATGTGAAGGCAGCCGATCGATAGATGGTTCGATCGTTCTAGAGAAGCCCTGTTGCCTTATTGAGAAAGCACGTGCTAAAATGTGTTTTGTACGCTCTGAAGGGACTAATTAAACTCGCCAGTTATAAGCTGCGCCGCGTTCACTCGTTCGACCGACCGAACGTCGTTTTTAAGAGAATGACACCCCAAAGCGAGATGCAGCTGCCACGCCACCGCCTGCCAGCAGTCAAGTGTGCCGTGTCACTACTCCCGAGGCCCTAACCAAGACGCATTTAATGCATCTCTTTTACTCTCTTCGTACTACGACATCTACCAGTGAAGCGATTGGTTTAAAATTGAAACGAATAGAAACGCTAGTCAGCGTAATGCATAGACCCTGTTAGTTTTGCTGAAGCCCTTACCTTCCAGAAAAACGACACTGAATTTTAGTTTAGTAGAATGGTCTGTAATTACAAGTTCAGTCATTGGTTCGCAACCGGCTCCAAAGTGGAGCAATTGTTTTCATTTTGTATGCAGACAAGCCTTCGATTTTCAAAATGATTCTTCGTGATTGCGAGTGCGTTAGACAATAAGCCCTCTGTTTATATAATTAAGTACCTACCTTGGTCTTATCTAGTGCTATTACTGGACAATAATTCTTTTTAATGTAATTTTCTTTGATTTTAAACCTTAGCTGATAATTTTACAAGCACGTTTAACAACTGCAGATATTACTTTACTGTTGGGGATAGTTATTGCAATCAATAAACCATCACCAGCAAAGCTAATAAGGTGCAATACCGTGTAACTTAACGTAGGGAAGTTCATATGTTTGCACCTTATTGAATTTGTTGTTTATGTAATAATTATGTTTTCGTGATGATGAAACATGAACGTGTACCGCAGTAACTGTGCCAAGGTGTATTCTTATCATTTCTATATGTATTAAACATTTTAATAACTTGATAACGCAGGTGAGTCTTACATTGTTTTAATATAAACGATAATTGAAAAGTTTATTAAACTCTTTTAAAAGAGGTGAAATAACATGTATAAAGTTAAAAAGCGAAATACTTGGTTGATTATTCATTTAGTTGATGTCATGAAAAAACTTTAATTTAATTGTATGTATATCATAAAGGGGCTAGATCCTATGGCCGGTAAAACCATATCGACGGTGGAAAGGAGAAACCCTTTAAGCGACATGATGGGCAAAATTGTGTAACCCGGCTCAAAAGACGCAGAAAAAAGGCGATTCCAACGATATATATATAACTCAATTTCGCCCATCATGTCGCTTAAAGGGTCTCCTTTCCACCGTCGATATCGATTTTGACATGTTCTAATTCTAATTCTAATTTTAATTAATGGCTTTTACTCCTGTTAAGGTGTATTTCGCCAATGTCAAGTTATTTATAATTTATGGATACTCCCATGGACTTATTAGAGAAATAAGTCCATGGATATCACACGCGAGGACAAAAATTGTCCGGTAAAAGAGTATTTTCTCTAATAGGTACACATGGGTTAACATTAACATGTCAAATGCAATATAGTTTTACCGAGTCGAATAGAGGCCCAGGCCACTTGAATGGTATGTCTGCAAGGCCCACGGAAAAAAATCGAACCTTTTTGTATTTACTTAATGCATTATGCCCTACTGCACATAATTGAGATCGTGCCCCACAAAGCGACGCTGGGCCGGTTAGGTTATTTTTTAATTTGGCTCGCTTTCTCGCTTTGTGCCAATTTTTTTGCACGTTTTATCCGTTCTCAAGGGACAATTTTTTGGAGGATTAAATAACCTAAATAAATGATTTCACGGTCGAAGGAACGTAATTCCTCATTCGTGACTATTTGGTACAACACCCTTATATGATCCCGCTATTGCAGCCGGCTAATAATCTCGTGTTACAAGTAGTTTATTGTCAACCTCAGGTTAATCACCCTAATTTATAAGATATCTAGACAATTTTGAAGGTTAGAATACTAAATCGTTAATTGTTTATATGACACCGGTGTTCATCATTGGGTCGTCCTTCTTTTTTGTGACAGTAACTAAACCGACGTTTTTCTGTTTTTTAGATTTTTGAACTATAGATAATTAATTATGGTTTCAGTGTTCGATTTCAAACGTTAAATCTTTTTTTGTTAGGGCGAATTAATGCTTACTGTCCTGCAGACAATGTTTTTTTCTTTATAATGATCATTTAACAGAAACAGTGTGACAGAATGGCTGTGTCTAGCGGAGACCAATTTTAAGAAAACCACCTGATGAGAAAGGAAACTACTTATTCCAGGAAGTAGGTTGAATAACTTGTAAAGGTCAAGAACTGCATGTACAAAACGAGGTCCTTAAGTACCTACAGTGCTAAAGTTTTAAAATTATTCTCGGGTTTTAGCTCTGCCGTGTAGTTAATTAGCGAGCTCCACAACGTTTATTTAATATACTGGTTGATCTGTAAGTGCGTAAACACAACCTGATCGGACGTGTCTCGAACTTAAACGCAGCGTCAGTAAATTATTTTATAGAATTCCCCTACTGACACGAGAGTCTAACTGATTGACCACTGATTTTTTCCAACATTAATTGCTCTGTAACTTACAATATATTTTTGAGTACCGCGATCGCTCCGTATTGGAATACTTACAGAATGCTGGAATATGATCAACAACTCAAACAGTTCCAAGAGTTTAATGAAAAAAGAGCATACGAATAATATCGAGAGAATAATCAAAACACAACTCAATCCAAAAAAAACTTACCGACATGAACTCCAAGTATCACAAGACAAACGTACGCGGCGATGTCCATTTTGCAATTAACTCTCGTATACGATATTTGGCTCCTTGGAACTTATATATGGTGGCTGATATCAACGGGCATGCTGGTACCTTGACACAAACTGCAGTATTACGAGTACCTACCGGGTTAATTTATGTCGTTATGATTACTTATCAGTTTTTCCCGAAAATATGTCCGCCACCCGAAGTTATTGCACTTACTAATGCTTTATAAAAAACGCTTAAGTACCTAATTGTGTTTTTAAATTTTATTTCCTATCTGCGGCGAAGACCCAAAGGTGGGTTGTGTTTGACCTGTATGTATATATGTATGTATCTATGTCCGTTCCTATGTCCCCTCGTAACCAACAACTACTCAACCGATTTTGATACCTAAATGTTAGGTGTCATTATAGAGATTTCTCTTGATGGGGCCAGTGTCACTGGGTAAAATCTTAAAAAAACATGTTTCAATATGATTTTGTGTTTTATGTTTTGTAACATAATTATATCGACGACAATTTCAATAAATGCAGTTGAGTTATTAAAGCTTGCTTTATTTTTATTTAGTTATTCTTTCAATGCAAATGTATAATTAATTATTCACTAAATACTGGTATGGTTGACGAAATATTTTTAGCAATTAGCCATTACGCTTTATTTTTGATTAGGTACCTACAATAAAAATAAGCTTAAATCAAAAGTACGTTTCGAATTTTTGTTTGAGGTACTTTTTTGCCGACTAAATACACTAATAAAGCATAAATGTAGGCAAATATACCCAGCCCAGTTTTGGCCCAGAATATATTATGTTTGTGCCATTCGGCGTCGAGACCCTTGGTCCGTGGGGTCCTAGCGCTCAAAGCCTCTTCAAAGAAATTTCGAAGAGGCTCAGTGACGTCATGGGAGACCGAAGATCTGGCAGTTTCCTCGCTCAAGCATAAGCTTTAACTATCCAGCTAGGAAATGCAGCCAGCATCTTGCGGACAATGCCGCAGGGCCCTTTTTTAGATATAGCTTTTTAGTTTTAAAATATAATTAAGTTGTAAAAATGTAAGTTTAGTTTTCTAATGAATCTTATTTAATCTTTCGAATTAAACTTTGTTTATTATAAGCCAAAAAGGCTTTCCAATTTTCCATCATATGCTTATCGGGACCAATATATCGAGTCGAAACTTGGGGTCTACGTTAAGAACTTACTGCGATACAAAAGGTAAGCCTCTCAATTAATTGGTCAATAAAATTCATCTTTCTACTTTCTTACCGCGGGACAAAAGTATCTTAAGATTACACTGGCCGTCCAGTGGCGCCCTCATTACTATTATTATGTTTTCTAATAAACCAAAGTATGGCCTTGAAATCGAAAGATCGTTTTTAGGGACCCTATCACTAAGACTCTGCTGTCCGTCTGACTGTCTGTCTATCTATTTGTTACCAGGCTGTATCTCCTGAACCTGATAGCTAGACAGTTGAAATTTTCACACAAGATGTATTTCTGAAGTTGTAACAACAATTACTAAAAACAGAATAAAATAAATATTTAAGGGGGCTCCCATATAACAAACGTGACTATTTTGCCGTTTTTTGCTAATGTTGTATAGGTAGATAATAATACTATTTACTAAAATCTTATGTCTTGTTATCTAACTATAGTTAGCTGGCGCTGCTATCTGTGAGGCAACTAAATCAAGTAAACAAGCACATTTCCGTGAATCGTGAAATGAAGGTCATGGGTCTACTAAACGGGTAAAACCAAAATCAAGGACATGAGCTTCAAAGTCAGAGGAAAAGTTGTTTGATTCACACTTTTACGATTAATCTGATGTTGTATACAGTCCACATTTTTATTCTTAAGTTGGTTTTTCAATAGGTACTGTTACGAGATTTAATTTGGTACCCACCTTAGATCCAAAGTCAATCTGACATTCTACAATAATAAGGTTGAGTTTCCTAATAGTTACAAATGACTTAACATCTCTAATGACATTGACGACTTCGAGCATATTTTTCTTGAAATGGGTCCCAAACTAACGCTCGTGACCGTACATACATATTCAAGCAATGACCACGATTTTAATTTAAATTGCTGCAAATTTTCGTACGATACAGTTTTTTGCCGCATACGGCGACGCATCGTAAGGTGTGAATACTCCCCTAACAATGTTTGTGTTACTAGTAGCTATTAGTAATTTTATTGTTGCATCACAAACAAAGTACGTGCGTCTTAACTATAACTTGTATGCTGCAAATGTTTACTTAGTTCGTTAGTGTTGAGTTGCAGACTGAGTGTTACTTTAAAATTTGCATTTGTTGTAAAATACCGATTTAGAAAACTTAACTATATCGCTTAATTTACAAACCTTCAATTGTTACTTCGCTGCTATCACCGATCGATTATTGCGATCGATTTTGTTATAGCAAGGCGCTTTTGCCTAAAGGAAAATAGAGCATCTCGATAAAAGTCCAGAAATAAAAAAAATATTTTCACAGCGAAGACATTTTTAATCATTTAGTTCCATTATATTCACTGAAGGGGTGTACAGCGGTAAGTACATAATTTCTTTATTATTCGTATGATGGATTTCTTATGAAAAAACTTACACATTACTCCTTCCTTGCGTAAGATCCTAATAGTTCTATTTTTTTTGCGGTTTTGTTTAGGTCTACTAATAAATAGTCTAAGTTTTCGACTTTGAACGCCTGCTTGAAGGACTTGTTTTCGATAGTACTTAAAAACTAAATTTGCTACAATTTAAAGTTATCTCTTAGCTGTCTATTAACTTAAAAGTTTTCGATATATCGCACTGCTAGATCAAAACAGTATCAACTCAAAATCCTTGTTAGTTTTGTTTCAAGTTTATAGAAGTGGTATTAAAGTTGATTTTGAAATACAGTTGTATTTTGAGTTAAGTACCTACAACAGAGGGGCTATTGTCTAACGCACTCGCAATCGCAACCAGCCTCAAAGTGGAGCAATTGTTTTCATTTTGTATGCAGACAAGCCTTCGATTTTCAAAATGAAAACGATCGTGATTGCGAGTGCGTTAGACAATAAGCCCTCTGTTTTAATCTAGCAGTGAGATATGTAGGTACAATATGTTTAAATAAAACCAAGCGCTACTTAGCATTTTTTTTATTATTCATGTATTACTTACAATTTTTAATTTGGAATGGTATTATTTATTAGCTTAAAAATAAATAAAAAATAACATTACCTGACTTTGATTCACATGCAAAATGGACACGCTAAAAATAAGGAACATTGCAAAGAGTAGATAAACCCGACTCTTTGGTATGAATCATGTTTCAGATACCAACTGCGAAGGAAACCGGCCAGAATATTGACAATAGATCACTGACTACACATAAATAAAAACTGGACGCCGCATGCTGCGCCTCTATCGCGGGAACAGCATCCTTCTCAATCACACTAGATTAGTTAGATAGAGATGCACCCCGGCATGAAGCCCAGCATGCCCCGCTTTACTACTGTAGGTACTATTTTACACGCCTTACAGATCGACACAGTTTTTCTTAAATCTACGTAAGTTAATTTCTCATCATTAAAATTGTTATTTGTACATAAAATAATACAGTGCCAACAACCACGATAAACTATAATCAAGTTATAAATATAAGTAATGAATACAAAAAACAATACAAAATGCTACAATTCTTACTGACAACAACCTGCGGGCGGCAGGATAAACATTTTGACTTCTTCTCTTTAACTAACGAAAATAAATATAAACAATTATTGCGCCAATATTAAAAGTGGGAGAGACAGGACAGTTCAGCCTCCATGTGAGGCGCAAGAGCAGAATTACAAGGATCAAGAGAGAAAATCAAAAGCATGCACTTTAAGTATCAGGAAAGAAGAAGGATTACAGGGGAAAACATCCACAATTTAACACATGGAGAACATCTGAGCTACAGCCCAACTGTAATATCATTTTTGTAAGTTTCCATCGAAACCCTCAGGAGTAATGTTCAGATGTATTTGTTGCAGTTGCACAGACACTTCTATAAATCGACGCAATACACAGGTACAAAAACACTTCTCCATAACAGCCAATCAAAAGCAATCAGTTACACCATAAAGACCAGAATTCGAGAAAGTATACACACTTATTACGTAGTATTATGCAGATGCCCAACGTCGCGTCCATTGTTTAATACGAACATGAGAAACGCATTTCAAAATCTACTCGCACGAGGCATCCTCTGAATAAATCAATACTATCGATTACAATAAATATGTTAGATTTCCAAACTGCAATGTTCTACCTACGCTTAAACATTATGAATAATAGGTACTAAAAAGACATTCCGGTCGGGTCCCACATTTTCATAATAAAACTATGACTCCTCGCGCACAACTGTACCGGCAAGAATAACGAGTCCACCGCCAGCGCTCTCTCTGATTCCGTAATACTCGTCAACGTAACGTTCGAGACTGACCGAAGTCAGTATATTTTGGAAACTCGATGCTGACTTCAGAATAACTTCAGAACTTTTCACCGGTAGGTTCAATACTGACGGTCGTCGTATATGTAGATGGCTTCCCCGGCGGACTCCTTGAGGGGCGGCGGGGGCGGTGGGAAGTCGAGGTCGCCCGGCCGGAACAGCTTGGAGGCGTTGGGCGCCGGCGACGCGGGCGCGGGCGAGCCGCCCGGCGAGCCGCCGCCGCGCCGCTTCACGCCGCTCGTGTTCGCCGCCGGCGGGGCCGTCGCGCGGAACGACGAACGGCGGGCCAGTCTGGAAACAACAATTGTCAAAGTTATCTGGACAATTCTAAATCACCGACACTTTATTTAGAGTTATGGAAAACAATATAAGGCAACGCACTATTCAGACTTCCTTTACTTTTCTTTAGTACTAGAATTTAAACCTCCTGAACCTCCTAATTGTAGTAGGCGTTTTAAGTAAGATGATGAATGAGTATTGAGTATGAAGCTACACACCTCGAAGCGACTTCTTCGGGCGTCTCCTCTATCTCCAACACCCAGCTGACGCTGTCGTGTTTCTCGACGACGCCCTTAACCGCGGGCAGCGGCGGCGTGTCAGGATCGGGCGAGGCGGCGGGCGAGGGCGGCGAATCGGGCGGAGGCGACGCTGAGCGAAGCGAGTCACCCGACGACGTGCGCGTGCGCAGCGGCCCGCGCTCGATGTAGCCGCCGCCGGCCAGCAGGGACACCACCTGCAACAAGTGAAAGTATGGTCACAAATAATTCCTAATGTTTTTATTCTTACGAAATAAGTCAATGATATTGAATTTTAAAATGTAAAGCCGGATTTCGACTGCTATACACTATTGAAGTGAAAAACATTTTTAGGTAAGATTTATTATTCTGATGAAAGGGTTTTCTGTAAGCACGATTTAAATAAGGAGGAGCTGACCTGTGACTTCTGCCTCAGCTTGTACCGCAGCTCCTCGTTGAGGGCGGCGACGCGCGCGGCGTGGTCGCGGTCGCGGGCCGCGGCGTCGCGCAGGCGGCGGTTGTCGTCGCGGAGGCGGTCGACGTCGCGCTGACGGGCGGCGGCGCGCTCGCGCAGCTCCTCGGCCGCATGACGGGCGGCGCGCGCGTCACGTTCGCTCGCCGCGCGCCTCTCGCGCTCAGCCGCCAGCTCAGTGCGCGCGTCCCGCAAGGACGCCATCTCGGCTTGTTTCAACTCGATTACGGCCCGGAGGGAACGAACCTAGAAGAAGGATAATAGTAGAATGTTTATACGATACTCAATTTTTACTTCTTACTACTATGTTCTATCTACATTTAGTGAAAGGGGCATGCTGATACTAATTTTAACCATCATACTTTTTAGAATCTGGTAAAAAATGGCACAGATATTATTACGTTTTTTAAGGGCAATTAGAAAACATCGATATTCAAGTAGGTACCTTTTTAAACCTCAATCGTACTAGTTAAAAAAATACTAATACATGATATAACACATTTTCCTTAATATATTTGAAACGCAAGTAATGAACTTACCTCCGCTGCCAATTCATTAGCATCAGTGCTCAGCTCCTCGTCGGCTCGCAGCCTCAACTCGCACTCCTCCAATTCGCAGCAAACCGGATCGCAGGCGGCGTCAGACTTGTTGCACGCCGTGTTGCACTCCGCATTGCACGTGGAGTTTGCAACGTTGCGCATGGTGTTTGCGCGCTCGATTTCTGCTCGCGCGGCCTCGAGCTGCGCGCGCAACGTACGCTCGATCTCGCTGTGCGCGTGCAACCGCGTCTTGCTCTCCGTGACTTCGCGTTTCAGGGTGTCTATTGTGTCCTGCAAATTAAGTAATAAAAATTAATGCTAGTTATTTAAATAGAAACAGAAATAAAAGACATTAAAGACAAGACAGGGAAGACAAACAAGCACGCAGGCCACGACGAAAAGTGGGCTCTGAGGCCCCTAGAAATGTCTATTCTTAAAACTATTATTAAATCGATTGCCAATCCTAAGGACTCAGATATAGTACAACCATTTTCTAATAGAGATCGGCAATCTTTGTTTTTATATGAAACACGAGTGACAAGTATACTGTCAGTTGCGAGTGCAAGGGTGATAGCCATAGCTAGCCGAAAGCTAGCTTCATAGCTAGATTAAGAAGCTGGGAATATTGTATGCCTCTTCTATGGCCTCTAGTAATTTTAACTTTTAGTGTTTTCAATCGATGACGATGCACTTTTTACATTGCAAATAAGTAAGCTCATAAGTAACATTGAGTAGTGAGCGCGTCCTCGTGGACTAAAAAACTATAATCAAGTATTCATTTGGAAATGTACCTTTAGCCCTTTGATGTCGTTGGCCAGAGCGGCCACCTCGTCCACGTGCGAGGCCTGGAGGCGAGCGTTCGCCTCCTCTTTAGAGGACACCTCCATCTCCAGCTCCGATATCTTCCCCAGGCATTCTGCGACTAGAAATTGAAGAAAACACAGTTGTTATTTTCGCACGTGTCGCTGCTTTAAAAACATAATAATTAAGTATACATACATGAGTGTAATCGAGGTAGTAGTATGCGTTTCGGGTACTTAATTTAAAGCATACATGTCCCTCACAGTATTGTTATAAAGTTCGAGGGACATAGCATTCGACTCGCTAGCGAGTACGGTAATTGTAACTCATGGTAAGGGTACAAGAGCTTATTGCTAAACAACATTGAGTACGCACTTGTATCGAGGTCCTTTTGCGCGCGCTGCTGCCTGTCGTGGTCGGCGCGCGCGGCGCTGCTGCGCTCGGCAGCGGCCAGGCCGCGCCAGCGCTCCGCCTCCAGCCGCCACGACCCGCCATTCAACGCATCCAACTGGAAAACACGTTTACAAACGTTAAACAAAACAGATAGTTTCATACCCGTTGGATAGTGGCTAGGTTTCATGAGAATCGTTTAGGCCTTTTTATAATGTCACATTTTCATTGCGATCCATGAATAAAATTGGTTAACTGTAACTGTACTTATACCTAAGCAATGAGACTCACCCGGAACACGAGGTACTGCACGAGCACGCCCAAGGCCTCGACGCCCTTAGCGGCGTGCGCGAGCGCCGCTGCCTGTGACTCGCGCGGCGCGGGCGCGGACAGCGCAGGCGCTCGCGCCGGCGTCTGCGCACGCTTACCCCGCGGGACAACCGCCGCCGTCACGCGCGGTGGCTCTGCGACAATAAAAAACATACCGTTAAAATTATAGCAAAATTACTTATATCCTGCTTATTATTTTCCCCATTTATTTGTTTTTGTCTTATTTTCTACGATAACAAATTATCTTACCACAACAAAATGCAAGGAAACTATACAAATGACATAATTCGAAGCTTGCTTTTGGTCCGTACTAGGGTATTTCCAACGCCTTTTTCGAATAATTTATATTCAAATTTACGTGAGAACTTTTTTTACACGAAATAATTATTACGTGAACATAATTAAAATACTAACGAGCAGAGCTAGACCAGTAGCAATTTCTGTAGAATTTAACCACATCGATTTGATGCAACAGTCTGCCCACGATTTGGGGCTTACAGAAAAACTGTCCTCGGGGCGATGAGTTTTATCTCGTATTAAACTAAACGCCATTTAATACGCATACGAAAACTTACTTTTTCTATAAATATTATACAGCGATTACATCACCGTCTACTAGAGACTGAAACGGAAGTTTCAGACCATTTCACTGATAAATAAAACAGAAAAAAAATGTTTTTTTTTACTTTACTTTCCCCGCGCAATGTACAACGTCTGTGCGTGCTGCTACACCGCGTGAATTTCATTGCTAGTTTTCACAAAAGCGTTATTTTCAAAGCTTTTTCGTAATGAACCAATTATGATTTGTTTCTGTATAGTTATTCACCTTATGTTTAAATGTACGCAAGCTACTTGCTGATGCAATCAATTTACATAAATTTACAAGTACCCGAATAATAATTAACGTTTTCATGGCTTCATTTGTGAAACTCATGGCGCTTTCTTTTAATCGCTAGACCATGGCGCACAATTATACAATATAAATGTAACATAGAATACTGATGTCATCATGAACTAAGTTAAGTAAGTTAATTAAGATATTCTGAAATGGGGAAACCCAGAGGGCTGCCAAGCGTTACTTGAGATCATTTAACCTTACTCGAAGTTTAAGCAATAATTCGCCAAACAGAAAAAGAAAGTTGCACATTCGTAATGTATTGCACAAACGGTCATTACAAAACTATTACGAGCTAATCTTATCACAATCGAATGGGAGTATTCACCGGTGAATTGTTTTTTCCACCGTATGCTAGTAGGCGATATCGTCGCTGGTTTGTTTTAAATTACACAACCAATTTCTCACGAGTAGACAAAGACAATAATATGCTAGAGTGGGAAAATCAGATTACATTTATCTGTTTTGATTGCGAAGCGTGTAGCTTCCTGTCATTTATCAAATCATCAACTTTAGCCGTAATGTCAGCAAATCGCTTCTATTTTCTTTTGAGATCAGGTTACAGGTTATTAGTATATCGTAATATTGCTACATTATGTAAACAATATTGTCATAATTAAATGCATTGGCTTAATTCTACTTATTTTTCCCCTATTGCAATCGTATTCATTACGAATCGGCCGCCGTATCTCAAGCTATTATAACGTTAACATGCGATAAAAAACTGTGAAATAGAGGCTTAGGTGTCGATCTTGAAATATATTATGAGACGGAGTTACAAAAACACCATTTTACACATAGATATCTCTATTATTTGTATACCATGCTTGCGTTATCAATTATCAATTTATCACGGTACCAATTCAATTTAATTACCGTATTACGTAACTAGTAATATTCATAATTGGCGACAATTAAAATAGCACCGCTTGTAATGACACGGATTAAACGAAAATTAGTGTTTTTATTATTGGTTTCGTCCGATGCGTTCTGTTACCTATTAATACCATTGTCCGTAATAGGTATGTTACAAAAACTCAAACAAAAACTCACGACATTTTACCAAATAACTACATACACTATACTTTATATCTATATTAACTTTTCAATTATATCTAAATGACCCAGTAATTATACAACCAAATACCTACAAAACGATTTCAATAAAACCGTACAACCAATTTATTAAAACTTAAAGTTAACCTGGCACATTGCAAACAAAATAAAATGTCACACAAAACAATTACAGGTAACAAAATTTCTAATGTGTTCAATGAACTCTACATAATTTGACTTGACTGCAAAACACCGATTGTTCGAGTACTCGAGCCGATCACAACTCGGAACGGGAGGTGAAATCTATGACAGCATTACTATGCAGTCCACGTAATAAGTACTACACACCTGTTAACGATGCCCAAACATTTAACACGTTCGACTGAGTAATTATCATGCGGGTTAGCGAGCGAGATAAGCCCTTCCTCGTTCGAACGTGTTCATCAGTAGAAATGTACAGTCAACGGCAATAGGGAATACGCATGTATTTTTTAAATCGCTTTTCTCAACATTATATGAAAATAGTGTAAAAGAGATCATCAAAAGTGAAATTAAAATTTAAATCGGTCAAGAAATACGGATGATACAAGCATTTTAAACTGCTAATTAGACAGCGATTAGACAGAGATCCGATATGCACTGTGACGTCATGTGACAGGTCGGCCATATAAACTACATGTTAAATTCGGTTTTGCTAGGAAGAGAATAGGAACAAATCTTTGTTGGCTTATATCTTGATTATTTTTATAGCTACCTATTAAAAAAAAAAACTCTACTGTTTGTTACATGAGTCAGCTTTTATTGAAGCTGTGAAAGTTAGCCTAGTAACTAGGCTCTAGTTGTTAGTGACCCTGCCTACGGAACTAGCGGTCCCGGGTTCCAATCCCGATAAGGGCAGATAGTTATGATGAGCGCGAGTATTTGTTTCTGAGTTCTGGATGTTTTCTATTTATTTACGTACGCATTTCTCTATATAGGTAAGTTTATCGTTGTGACCTAGTCCCAAACAAGCTCTAGGCTTGTACCAACAGTACAAGCCTAGAGCATAGTTTGGGACTAGGTCAATTTGTGTGAAATGGCCCCCTCATATAAAAAACAACATATTATTGCTGGTGACTGTACCAGTGGTTACGCTTGGAAACAAGGCGCGGGGTATCATTACTCCGTCACGAGGAATTAAGATCGAACTGATGGCTTTATAGCAGCTACGAGTACAATTTCTCTTTTCACGTTCTGATTTTTAACAAGTATTTATTTTAACTTATGCAGCGAATATTCATTTTGGAGCATGTTTCTGCCAATTTTTTGCGTAAATAGCTCTGTGTTCTATGCAACTACCACTGTATATTCATTTGTTTGTGCTTAACGTTTTGTATGATTTTAAAGATTTGAAATGAAGGTTTCAACGCGTGCAGAACTTAATATTGAATAATTAGAGAAATAAAACGATGAATTTGTTGAAAATGATGCATTTTTGTAATATAGTTCAGGGTTTTTTTCTAGGTGTATGTCCTTATCCTAAAACTATAAACCTTAAAAGTAGCCTAAACTATATGCCAAATAATACTGGTACCGTCCGTCAGGAATGTTCTGTTACTCGGCTCGTCTCGGTAGGCTGGCATTCGACCACGATTGATAAGTAGCTGCTTTTAAATAGTTAAGCAAACTCAAGCCCAGTTGTCGAATTGAAAATATTTATTAATGCAGTCACTCCAAGAATCCTAACGATATAATTAGTGCAATAGAGGTAATTATCAATGATAGAAACCCGTCGAGAACTCTACATTCAGAAATTAACACGTGAAACTGTGTGACATTTTTATACCACATGAGAACATTTGTAAATGCAATACAAAATTCGAGTACAAAGACCAAATATAGATAAATTAATTATATTCATATTTACCTTCATTATATTGCTTTAAATAAAATTTACGAATATTGTTTTTGAATTTTTGTGTTTCGGACAATAAAGTGTACAGAAGAAAAAAAACTTCATAGAGTTGATCCTCCAAATTTTACCATCTATAGATTTATTTATTTTATATCATTGTGCCATTTCTCAAATTTTTTGTGGTCCTAATAGTTATAGACTAGTGGATCTATCTTATGTATATACCTAGAGCTATCATTGGCTTTTAGGTTAATCTTCAGCTGTCAATTCATATCGTGCGGACGCGAATCACTTTTGTAATTTCTTAAAGTTAAGTAAAGTGGATTAAAATTGATGTGATAATCAAGTCAAGTGTTCATATTTCAAATATCAACAACCCCAGGAGCCGCCTTTAAAACGACGCTTCGAACCCGCCGCCGAACGGCTCTTGGGAAAGGGTCAAAAGGTCATAATCATCCACCGAGTGCAGCGGTTTCGGGTTTGGTACTTTTCTCTCACTCGTTCTTAATAAGAGCGTATGAGAGCCAGTGAGGGACAAGTACAAACCCGAAGCAAGCACCTTTTAAGTGCTATCGAACTGTAGTGTTTAGGGTTTGGGTTAAAGGGTTGATCCCATAGGTATGCGGATACCTATTCCGATCACTGATTATTACAATAACCCATAGGTATACGCAAACTGTATTGTGAAAAGACATAATTACCTACAAAAACGTCTTTACGTTCATTCATACAGATGTAGTGAAAAATTCTTTCCCATCGTATTTTCTCGGAAATGTTCGTATTTGTCATGCTACTTCAGTCAGACTCAATACCCGTCAAGACAACGTGGGGGAAGGTCGCATCTTGAGATTAATAATCGATATAGAGCGGTTAATACCAGAGTAAATTTTTTGTTTGTTAATATTCAAGTTTATTTTCAGTTCTTTTTCATAGTCATGCGGAAAGCATTAAGACCCGGAAAACGTTTAGATCGAAAAGAATGTGAAATTATTTTCAACATTTATTTATATTTCTTCTTGTTTCCCTACACCTGTTCTCTATATAATTTGATGTGGTTTAAACATCTCAGTGTGATATAATTCAAACTCGTGGTTTGACATTGGACACTGATAACCAAAGTACTTTATTTATTTTATACAGACACGTCACTTAATAATACAATAATTCATAGACACGTCGGCATCATTCGGAAGTGTTCCGGGTTTTCACGATGGGAAAGGATTATTCACTATGTCGTCTGTACATACAAACTGACATGGCAACAAGTTCTGTGCCCTACAAATAATACTCGCATAAATAACTCCTGATGTCTGTATAAACTTTCGAGGAAGACTAATTGAATACAGAGTTAACATTCAAGCCGCGGCTCCGGCTGATTCGGAATAGCTCACAGCCCATCGCCGCTCGACGCTTCACGCACCATCGACAATGGACGCCCATTTCCGCCACATGATAGTAAATATACCATAAACAATTTAATATCGAAACCACTGAACCGTTTTGATAATGGACCGAAACGTCACGGTTCTGTTTTTACGACTTCGGTATGCGGGTGTTCTTCATTATTTGTTTTTTTTCCATTTTATAACTAAGAATAACCATTATTGCATACTAAATTGAAAATGTTGCATTACAATATGCATTGCTAGAACGTTATCGCGAAAATGTATAGGATTGGCGAAAGCTGCCTACTGGAGACGGTCGTGCTGAGCGCTATGTCAATTCCATACGCTTTGACAGTTTTCGAAAATCGTTAACGTTAACGTCATCTAAGGGGGACTGACATGTTTCAAAATAAATATATTTTTATTTCCGAAAGCCAAATTGTAACGGAACAAAAAAACCATTGTTACAACAGCTCTTACATTGTGTTTACAGTGTAACAACCCATTCAGTAGTAATATGTATGTTACATTCATTATTCATTGTATCGCAAAGTATTGCAAGAATTAGAAACTAATGAATCTATTGATTGAACAGCACTGACGTTTATGTTTTAATGAAATAAAAACGAATTGCGTGTGAAATCGATATATCTTTTCGCACTGCACTGATTTGTCATGTGCAACTCAAAATATATCCATAATTACCACGTTATTATCGGGCTTAGCATTTATGATTTCAATGTTTTTTTTTCCGTCAATTAATCCCATTTCTGAATTACTAAACAGTACGTTAACACAAATACTTCGGAGTTCAATATCAAGTACATTGTAACAACAGTATCTGCTGTCTACAGTCAGTGGAGTTATGAAGGAAATAATTGCAGATGATGTCTCAATAGTAATTTTGTGAATGGCCGGTCAAACAGGGTCAGAGTCGCAGGCGCAGCCGCGGGCGGCGCGTGGGCTTCAATTGAGCTCGATGTTGAAGCGACAAATTAACAGCAGGGCCGGTGGCATGAGTAGGAAGACAAGGAAAAATATAATAAAGTCCAATCTAGTGAGGTTACGCTTATTTAATGCAACATTCATACTATCTCTCAAACCATCTTAATGCTTAATATTATTTAAGTATTTTTTTGCAGTATTACCGTATGTTAATATAAGACATTACGAAAGTCAAAGTTTTATTGCACTAATGAAATAAATCATTTTAAATTAATTTAGCAACCCTGTGCCCAGGGTGGCATCTACGAGTATTCAAGCTATTGTGAGCTCTTTTTACGAATAAGGAAATGCATCGTTTGCGTCAATTTAAATACGCACTATGCGCGGACCATGCACTAAATGATGACAACTTTTTGCACAAAGCATTTAGTAAACTAGGATCGGAAAAAAGATGGAAGTATTTCTCGATTTTGCCAATCTGGATTTTACCCTTTCAGTACCCCGATCACAAACTTCTATCTTCTATCGACTACGTGACGCCTATCATCAAATCAAAACGAAGGCGATCCTAAAACGTTTTCGCTCGAGCTACTGTTCTAACATCCACTACTTCATCAACACACACAACATCATCTACTTCTTGTTTTGGTAGAATCACAAATTACCATAAGCATTCGTAATTTTCGTTAAAAACAAAGTTAATCGCAAATATAGACTGTTTTCTACCGAGTTGTCAGTTTGCCACATGGGACATCTTCATTAACCACAACCGTTCGACATCTCAACTTCTACTGTAGCCTCATTACCCTGATGACTGTAGGTCGCAACTGGCAACCATTAGCTGTTTTGTCGCTATCATCGTTGGTAACGGGGTCCGGCACAGCGATGGCGTGTGGTGAATACACCGTCGCCCGCGGAATAAGTTATTAACCGAGCATGGATACCGTTGTTTTCTTGCCGTCCGTTCACTTTATGTTCACTTTGATAGTTTTTTGCAGTCATGCGAAACGTAGGAAACGTAGTTTTGCTGTGGGATCAAAAATAAAAATAGCTTAGACCTGGACCCAATTTGAAGATTCTCTCTTTCTCTCTATTTAGCCAAGAGTGAGGGGCGGCTATGCGTTTTTTGAATTTAATGCTTCATAGTAAAAATCCTGCTATGGTACGGGTAATGTTTTACCTTTTCCAGGTTTATTAGGAAAAAGTTTTTAACTTAATAAAGTGCCTATTACATACTCGAGCAAAAATAGGTTTTTGGAATTTTGCACTAAATTTTTTAACTTAATTGTTGTTTCTTAAAACATTTCTTCTTTATTAAAATCGTAAACAATGTTTTAGTCTTTACGGTGAATATGGAATTGTAAAAATTAAATTAACATACTAAACAAACAATCGTTTCCTATTCCGAGAAACCGCGAAACGAACACACATGTCGACTGAAATAAGCGATGTAAGATGCCGTCGAACATATTTAATAATAACCACATGGATTTGTATTGTTCACTATTGTTGACACTAAATATAAACAAAATACCCCCAATAATCAATTAATGACTCTTTACTATCTTATCCCACAAGATGAAAACTCTACTTTAATTACGATACCGACGCTACTTATACCGATTAACTCATATATACTAGTGACTGATATTTTTTTTACTATTTTTTAATTACAGTGGGTAAGCCGACGTTATTTTTATACCCACTATAAAAAAACGCTTGATATTAAATAAATATACCGTCTTCTCTCTTTCTTAGGTACAAGTAGGTAAGTGACATCACTGAAATAAGCAAAGTATACGACATTACTTCTTGCAATTACAATGTTAAGAGCTAAGAAATGGTTTTCAAAGAAGAAAAAAAAGTTTATTGCATCAATTAAACAAAACAGCGTAGAGCAACATAACGGTATCACAATTGTTTTAGCAAAAAGTAAATTAAAAAAAATAGATGCCTACAAATATGTCATGTTTTTGTTTATTACAATGTATCGCAATATATGTATAGTTAGTAAAATATACAATTATAAGGATATTTTTTATCCCTGAACATTTTTGATAAGTATTTGACAAACTTAATTGTTTCACTAACCAATTCCCAGATGAATATTATGCTTACTTTTGCTCAGAACTACTCAATAGAAGAAAAGTAAATTACACAAATTTATCTTTGCATTATTCCGACTCCAGTCCATAGAACAACCAAATATACTGAACACATGGGTGATCTAATAATATAGTCGGTTTGCGTCTAGCGTGTAGTGATCACAAGTCTAATATTAGGTCTGTTTGTATGTCAGGGGGCCGCGGAAAGCCCGCCATCCTATAAGGGTCATCGCCAGTGTCGTTACGACTCCGTTTCTAATAAGAATTTTAATCTGCAAGTTATCACAAATATCTTTGTAAACATCCGCAATGTACGCTTCTGCTTACCGAACTTATTTGGTTATTCTATACCGGCCTTTACACGTAAAGTTTGGACCGCGGGAAACGCCACGCGCCGTTCCAATCTTCGTTCCGAACCGTACATTTTTTACTATTTTACTATTACAGTTGCATTTACACGTACGGTTCGGAACGAAGATTGGAACGGCGCGTGGCGTTTCCCGCGGTCCGAACTTTACGTGTGCAGACCGCTTATGTAATGTTTTAAATTGGTAAAAATCAACAACGTTAATGTGAATTTAAGAACCCAAAAACCAGTAGAGAACAATTATAATGTATAAAAGGTGTTAAAACAATGTTCAAAGTTTGTTTGTATGGTTTTTATTACTTATTAAAATACCTCTTTTAAATAGTAACGACCACATGCAAGGTCTCTCGCCTCGATTACCTCAAGCCCAGTGGCATTCTATAAGATGGTACCTAGAGTCGAATAACAAGATCATTTCTTTATAACTTCGTATACAAATGTAATATTTACAGCTAGTTGAGTTGTGATTTCGATTCTTAACTAAACACACACAGAATTAAATTATGACAGTTAAATGATTGATAAACGATGTAATTATTCCGCATGCATGTTCTTGGCGATGGTTAGAAATCTCAAAAAGGTGATATTAATCACATAATAATTACTTGTCGTGACGAAGTCGATAGCATATAAACACGAATATTGTATTCATTTACAACAAATTTCGTAGGTGTACGCATAATCCTACGAAATAGTTCACTAATCTTATACTAATAAATTAAGGTAAATAAATAGAATAAGCTAGTGCAACGATGCTGGTAGATAAAAATTACAAAATATTTTATAAGTTCGCTACTTAGATAAAGACAAAAGAAAAGGCCAAACCCGCAAAGTGTGTGTCAAAAAACATCTCGAGGGCGAACAAAAATCACTCAAGTCATTTAGGAAATTAGTTTAGATTAATAAAAAGCATGGCATTATTCGAAATTAATGTTTTACAAAATGTTGTTTTGATAAATTGGTGTTATGTAATTTGACCCGCTATACCATAGTTCAGGAAATATGATTTGGCCGTCCGTTATATTTACTTTGCGATCTTTTTTTCTGCTTTAAGACTCAAGTATCAAAACCTTTCAACCCACTGTGATGTTTGAAGAACGAGGGCAGTTTTACGATTGTTTGATAATAACAAAAAGATCTTACTTGAAGATTACAGATGGCTAATTCATATTTCTTGAACTATACCAACATATTTCTTTTTTTTTTAATCAAAACTTTTGTTACACATTTCGGAGGTGCGCAAGCGCACCCACTTTTAACTAATATTCATTTATTATTCAATTCAGAATACAAATTTTGACTCTATTGTACCGCTTTAAAATTATCTTACAACACAAAGTTTTTTACAGTCTGGGCCGTATTAAAGGAAAACTATCATTTTCGGTGTGTTATGAGACGTGCATCTCAGCCATGATCTGTTGAATAATACGGCCCTAAGCACCTGCAGTCTAACCGGCACAATTGCAAGAGTAAAGGCAAGTGACCTCACCGATAAAAAAAACGGAAAACGCGTGTTACATTTACTCATGCAATTGACCTCTACGATCTCCTTTTACAATATAACAACACAATGCCGCATTGGAAGCGGGCCTTGTTGTCCCATTATGCACACACGATGCATTCACATAAAGGGCTCGTTTTATATAACCAATAAAAGAGGAAGGAGATAAAATGTTAATTTTAAATAATTATGACGTTATTAAAATACCCGGTGAAGAATTTCAACATATCAGTTGTGAAAATAAAAACCTCCTCAAACATTCCTCATCAGTAGGTATCAATAAAAAATTATGCGTGTAGAGACTTACATAAAATATTCCGATAAATTGAGAACCTCCCCGAGGGTCGAGGGTTATTCATGTATTTTGATCGGGAGAGTTTGCATATACATATCTAGGCATCTACCTAGTCAGCACATAAATCTCATATTCTAGAAGCAGGTAATCACACATATCGTCAACTTATGCTCGGTTTTAATATTAACCGTACCTACATTAAGTTCATGCAATAAGAAGAGATTATGATTCACAAACGCTGTTGTCAATTGCGTATATCAGTCGGCACGTACTAAAACTCGCGTCATAAAAGGGACATTATTTTTCGCGTTTCTTGGTATTGGACAAAGGGTGCGATATAATTACGTTAATTCTCTCATTGCTTTGTCATCACCCGCGAATATTATAATTATAACGACTTGAATTTAATAACATGTTTCATATTTTACTGAAACTGGGCTACTTTAAATGACAGCTAAATTAAAAATAAGAGACCAGTGCTACTAAAGTTGCGTTAAATTTACGGGTCCATATTGGCTCATATAATAATTTTTACTCATACATTGTAAGTCACGTACACAACGTATTGTAAGTCAGAATCATCGCAACTCATAAGTCATAACGTATTTTTTCAGCAACTGTTACTTTTCAAGAATTTTATTAATCATACCTAACCTAACCTAGTCTTAACTACACATTGAATTTTTCAGAACTTCTGAAAAGTTTAAGGTTTCAGCGGTATACAAATTACATTTCGGAGTTCCAATAATCGGAATTGCAATTTTATATGAACTTTGGCGCTCCCTAAATTTAGTTAAGCAATTTATTTTCGTATAAAAATATTTCATAAAAAAAAGTACCGCATACGTCCGTCGATTAAAGTCAAACATTGCTCCTGTGTTTAATCGTAGCAATAGGTAACCTGTCGAGTAGATAGCCAATTTCTAAATAATAATGCGCAATAGGGAGAAACTAAATATTCAGGTACCTACATCTCTTCCACAAACAGGGTGTCCCATAATTGACACGTAACCCTGACACCGGAGATAGCCCACCCCTAGACCTACAAAACCAGCCTATTTTTTTTTTCTATTTTTTTTTTATTTTGGTAATAATTTTCATACGAAACTAATTATCATTATTGGCAATATCTCGAAAACCGTGCAAGAGGTCTTTTACTGAGGTCATGTTAGGCTGGTTTTGTAGGTCTAGGGGTGGGCTATCTCCGGTGTCAGGGTTACGAGTCAATTATGGGACACCCTGTATATATATCCGTCAATTATGACGTCTCACTCAACACGAAACCAATACTTTAATAAGCAAATTTTATGACGTTGCGGTTCAGTATCCTGTGTAAACCGGCAATTGGAAATTGATATCGTATAACTATAATATATATAGGTACAGTGGGATGACCGTATTTTTCCTCACTGCATGTCTATATTTAAGATGGTTGATGGATGGTTGGTTGGTTGTTTTAATGATGCAGTCATATACTTTTCCCAATTAAGGGCAATGAAAGAATCATTGAAGCAAATTACCGGAATGTTATATATCTTTATAACTTATATGCATTATTTGATAATAAGCTTTCTATAGCTTACGACTTAATTAATAATAAAATCATATTAATCCTGTCTGAGATATTATCCACCTCACTAGTTATGTTAAACTCTATATTTTACTCAAGCAGTGTATTCAATAAGGACCGATTTATGACATTTTTTCATCTATTGTAGTAGACAATGGGGTTAAAATCTAACGCGACAAGATTAGGAAACTTGTTTCGTAGATCTGATAAAACAAAACAAAAGAAACTGCGATGAATTTTAATATTAACAGCAATCACACATTGTTTCTGAAATAATGACACAACGAACAATCGTACGAGTCTCTCTGCGTGTCGAGCGTGTACCGCGGTGATGTGATGTGTTTTCATTCGCGGAGATTCGGTCATATCATAACCAGCTCGGCACCAAAACAAATACCTACACCCTAGACAATGTATTGTCTAGGAAATCACTTTTTTTTTAAATGAATTTCATTTTGTTTTAGGTTCGTCTAAAATGTAGTCAATAAATGAAACTCTACCGTCGATAGAGTTATCGCTTTATCGCCCACAAAAGACAAGAAAAGCGCGCCATTCCCCGCATAAAACGATTATGGTAACGCACATTAGATAAGAGAAAGTTTGAAAGTAAACAGTGGTAAGATTACCTATATAAACATAAAAATATATAGGTATCTACTTACCGAATGGTCTATGACTAAATTCTATGACAAAAACATATTAGCGATGATAGTAAAACTTTACAAGCGGTTTGATTATGTTAGTCTAAACCGTGATAAAACGAACAGCGATACTGTGATTACATAACATCATAATGTTTCTCTACGTTTAAGAATCTGGATAACAAATGAAAAAGCACAATAGAAACAGAAACATTGTAAAATTTAGGGTGGATATTACAACAGAATTCCTAAACCCACGCCCTATCTATTAGTAGGCAAGTAGAAAAGCCAGTACAAACATAAATAGGTGCAGTCACCAGCAATAATATATTATCGTACATTGGGCGCAAAAAATATCTGACACGTCTTTATTACTGGAGGTATAAGAGCGTGTCAGATATTTTTGCGCCCAATGTAGAATGTTATATTATTGCTGGTGATTGTACAGTAATCATTAATTTAATTAATTAATAATCAGACACCATTTTTAGTAGAATTGAGATTCAATATAACAAAGCCGACATTTGTGATTATTTATAAAATCATTCGCCATTGCTATTTCAAAAACCACGGAGTAAACCTTACTACTCGTAATATAATAAATCCCAAAGTGCGTTTTGTTTGTTCCGACTTTGCGGTTTGATGCCCCATCCGACCGATGTGATATGGTACATAACACAGATAGGGTATGGTCCGAAGAGAGTTAAGTTACAGAAAATTAAACAATAAGAGGGGTAGAGACAACTTCTGCGCGGAAGGACGTGGACAAATGCTATTTACAGACCTGCCGCAAACTTATTAAACTTTTATTTTATATCATAGAATAATTTTAACGCTTGTACGCTCGGCTCTTTATGATTTGCGTTGATTGTATTTAGGATCTTATCAGGCATCGTGCTGAATTGCGGAACGGCCTCGAGAACCACGTTGGCTGGCAGGAATTGTTTACGGCTCTGGCACCACTCCAATTTTAACGTAAAAAAAGGCTGTCGCCACACCATAAAACAGTTGAAAAACTAATGATGCATGACTTGGGCCTCAAAGTATGCTGTTATGTGTAAAGTACATTAATGTGGTCAAAATTGTAAAAATTAATGTAGTCAAAGTAGAAGTACTTACAGGGAAAAAGGAAAGGGATGGAGGATTACGACAAATCAACACGAATCAACAGTGGAGTAACTTGTAAACCTAGGCACTCAAGGCAATGCAGTGAGAGGGGAAAAGGGGATGTTTTATTAGTAGCAGACGTTCTGGCTTTAAAAGTGATTTCATTAGCGGTGTAAGCATTGCCACGACTTGTTTATTTTGTTACCTAATACAAGGAACGGAATGTAAACAATATACGACATCGTATGCGTTACAGCTATTTAGTAATGGCTGTTTAACTTGTCTTATACTGTGGTAATAGGTACCTTGAACCATGGCCGACATCGATTGGTTTCTTCATGCTTATGGGGAAACAAAGGCTACCGCAATCCGTGGAAATCGCTTGACCTTGGGGGTAGCAAGGTCGACCGGAACTTTTCAAGTTTACGGTCGGGCCCATGACTAAACTGTCCATTAAGTCACGCATTGAGACCTTTTTTTTGGCCCAGTGGATTTGGGGTGGACTTTTCGGCACCTACCTTCATCATAGGTTGTCTGCTTTTCAATATATTCAAATTATTTTTTAAAACAATAAGTAACACTTATCGAAGAAAAAAAAGCATTTTTTTGTAATTTTCAGTAGGTAACAGTAAATAAATTTTAGCTGCAATGTACTAGCTTAAACATAGTTATAGAAATAATACATATATAGTACCTATAAGGAAGTGATCACAGCCAATGAATGCATGTATGTCCCTAAACTTTGCCAAAAGATATTTTGATTCTGTCCGAGTAGAAGGGTCGCCAAAGTTGTAAATAACACACTCATGCGCATGTTGAATGACAAATCAAATCATGCTACTTTCAGTATAATTAAATCGTTACTTGTTAAGTCCTTAAACGGAAACCTAATGAATATGAAAAGTGGATACGTACCGCAATGTATGGAATATTTATGTTGCCACATTTCTACATGCGATTGCATTGGAACACGCGACGTTATGAGATTGTTTTTGCATGCTAATAAACACTGAATATATTTTATCAGAGGCCACCAAACATGCAAAACATTGACATTTTAAATAATAATACTAATACTATTCGAAAGTGTTTTGCCCGATTTTAACCGGTCTAAAATTGCATTAGAAATAACGTCAGAAAACCTTTTAACAGAACTCACCACGTCCGTCCACAAACATTTGAAAAGGTCAGCACACTTGTTTCATAATGTGCCATGGTTCCCACCACATTTGAACATCACTTCACTCACACTGCCCATTGTGCAAATATTGGTCCAAACGTTCGTCGAAGCAAACGTGAACAAACGATACGAACGTGCGTCGGCCGGCACGCCGCGTGTTGAACTGGCGGTTGTGCGATATTCGAAGTCTTCTTCGTCAACTTCTGAGCTATCAGAAGAATCTTGTAACTACAATTAAGAGACCACCATCTACGACCACCAACAACACTGTAGGATAAGAATCAGTGTAACATTTAATATGTTGTTTTATTTTAATTTAGGAACAGGTTTTGTTATGCATTAATTTTTTAATTGACAACTACTGATTGTTTTTTTAAGACAATAAGAAGACAACTATTCAATTTTTGTCGCTTTAACGAGTGTTTAATTAGAGCACTTGCAGCGCGAAACAGAGAGTGAAAACCACCGCAGCGGCGTATAGGTGTGCGCAAATGCAAATGAAAATTGCTGCAATTTACATCTCGACGTCGCGATTTAGAGTTGTTAAAACACATCACTGCATAATGAACCTTGTTTCTGCTCTGTATAGTTGATATTGCGAGAAAAGAGGTAGATAAAGACGTGAAACAAGTGCAGCACGCATGCGCGTAAAGTGGTTTTCCCTTTTGAACTGCGCAGTTCAACGCTCGGCTCGTCACGAGGAAAGTTAAGGACAGGTATGACATGTCAGTGAGCTTTGGACACCGGAACGTCAACGCTAACGCTTGTATGTCCAGCTTTCTTCATTACACAACAATTTCCTTTTCAGGGTGTGCATGTGGAACTCCCTTTAGGTAGGTACTCCACCGCATGTCGCTTGAAGTAGAAAGTTCATTAGACAAGCATTAATTAAATTCCTAAATTATGTGGCAATATTTTAGTATCGTAATGTCGTGAGAAAAGTATAAATAAAAAGAACACATTAAAAATATATATATGAAAGTGAATCCCATCAAATTTTAATAAACATCTAATCACATAAATACATTGATTGATTGATTGATAAATTGGTAAACTGGTTGAGAATGCTTGTAGAATTAAGTTGGCTTTTGGACACTATTTTAATTTTGTGCAATAAAGTATTTAATTAAATATAAATTCTAGATTCATAACTTCATAACTGTATATTTATAAACGCACAGCAATAACCCACCACTGATTTAAAGTAATTGAAAAAATACATACAAACGGAAGCGAAAAGGTATCACAACGGCTGCAAAAACAGCTGCTAGACCTTAAACTCGGTTTCATCACACATTGCTTTTCCAAGATAACATTTAGTGGAGTTAGTACAATTCAATCAGTTTATTTATAGCGTGTCACTAATAAGGCATTGTTGTACCACAATTAGTGCATACTAGGCACCGATCGTACCGGAAACTGTTCGTGGCGCGGCGCACAGAAAGCGCGCGCATCCGCAAGACAAAAGGCGAACGACAATTGCAGCGTTCACTTGCAAAGGTACAAGTTTAACCGTCTTATACTGATTGAAGGACCTGATTTAAGCACTTACTTTTTTTTTTAAAGAAATTGCAATGGTGTTCTGTCTGGGAACCATTAGAACTTTTACTTTGGGAACGTCTGCAAATGTTAAATTTGTAGAGGATCCAGACTGACGTTTAAGTATGTCGTGATATTTTCAAAAGTAATTTTACTACGTGCTAGTATTCTAGAATTTCATGTTGTCCTTAAAGCATTCCTATTCGACGATACGTAATGTTACACGAATGGAGAAATTATTATATTCCCATTTTTACAATCAAAGGAACGATTTTTCCAAAACGTAATATCAGGTAAATATCTGCGTTCTGGTACAATAGGTAAGGCCTACCACATCTCTACACGACATATTCTAAATGAAAGTTACGTTACTATGCATCAGTCTGTGTGTATTTTCGCACTAATCTCTGAAACTACTAGATAGGTTTAGACGCTGTGACCACCGTCATTTAAACCATTTCTTAAGAAAGATTTAGAATTTCGTGCGAAGCCGGGGCGGGTCGCTTCAGCTGCATTCGCAAGGGATATATCACACTTTTGAAAATGTATCAGCAGTAAACAGAATCAAAAAGATATATTTTTAATCATATCTACACGGTAACTAACGACTTTCAAAAATGTCAAATTATCTGGAATTCACTAAGGCGCTATACGCAACCGCCCAGCAGCTTACAGCAATCCTATCCATTTTCTTTGATTTCATTTCGGTGGTCGTTAACGTTCGCCAAATGCGAGATGCATTCTAGGCATAGGTTATTTAACTTTAACGCGTACGTTAAATCTCGTGCATATAACAGAGAAAAAGTAATAACACACGGACACCATAAGCACCAATATTGTATGTCTTAATGAATCAAACAGACCGTCTCCTGTATGCAAATCATTTAGAAACTAAACGAAGTCAACGACGCATTGTATGGAAATACAAAAGCTACTGATGTTTCGTTCTCATGATGGATAAGACAATCTAGACCGACGTGGATATAACTTCTATTGTTCCGCGGAATCTTCGGCTGTTCGCACTGTTAAGCAGATGATTCTCAAGCCGGAAATGACTTCAGCCATTGTGAAGAGGACTTGGTTTGGAATACAAATTCAAGCCGATTTCTCGTAAAACATCCATGGCCATGTGACTGCTATCATTTACAAAGTAAACCGTTTGGTAAAGTTAAGTTCACTAATAATTATAAAACGTCAATTTCCGCGAAGAATACTTCTTACTTAAACATGAATAACAGAGCCATAATGTCTGGCTTTAATTTATGTATCGTACCGGGGTTTCAATGACGATAGAAGTCTTACTATGGAATTGTTACGTTTTATCATTCCTGTTCAACATTCTAGACATACAACTAAAATACGTGAGCGCAATAGGTTATGGTTGATTAATAATATCGCAGAACATAAACTTGCTAGATTTATAGGTGTGTCGGCCAGACACATAAGGATATAGGTACTTATTTTTAAAAGACAACATGTTCCACAAGATTAATTTTAACAACAATCCCACAGATATCCCAAATAAGTAAATACTCTTGAACTTTTTTGAGATATTTTACTTGAGAGACATTACAAGGCCATCGATATCAATAATTATGAAAAATATGCATTAAATTATCAATTACCAACTTTTGAAGTCAGGTGTTTCCTCCGACTTGGCTCACGTGGCCCGTATTCGTTCGCAGGTTATTAAAAGGACATGAATCACTCGTATGAGTTGACTGGTAAAATGTCACTTTGATGTTATCCAACATTTGGCTCGCACCTGAGACGGTCCTCGAAATATCTCACGAATAATAGAACGCACTTCGCAACGGTGGCGTGGGACGGTCATAAAGTAACCTAATAACTAAAAATATAGTTAACTGCGAAACTTTCCCGCGGTCAGCACTAATAATATCTAACCAGATTTCAGATAGCCTTGGAGAAGACAGCAGAGTGCTAGGCGGTAACAATGTAAACAAATAAATCGATATCGTAAATGGTGTTACGGATATACCTAAACATAATCATAAACTGTAGAAACCGAAATAAACCTTGCCACTACTAATCAATGATGAACGCTGAATCAATAGAGATGTCTGCGAATTACAGACCAATAGACTTAAAAATACATGAGTATGAAAGACATTTCCCCTTTATTTGAAGCTTTCTGGTTCTCAATGGGAAGCATCTTTTAAATTGATCGCATAAATACAAAATAATAGTGATTTTAAAGTAATATATTTACACTTTATTCCAACGAGGAGGACGGTAGAGTTATCTGATAAACGGAAAAACTGAGTAAAATTTTAAATTATTTATTTTTAAACTGAAAGTTGCATCATATAGCTTAGCGAACTAACTGCTTTATTTATTACGTCTATTGGCATCATTCCCTGGTTTATGGTTCAGAATAGTAGTTTAAATTGACGATCCGTTCTATGTGATAGTTTCTGTTTCCGCCTTCTCAATTGTGAAATAGTTAAACGAATCGGTGTGTTTTTTGCGAATAAAATCCGCTTATAACGTCAATAAATAAATGCATGATCAAAGGCGTATCGACAAAAGTAATTAAATATCGGATAGTCAAATCTAGTCTAAACATAATATTTCAAGACATTATTTATGTGTTTTTTGAGAAAGAGTAAGAATATATTCAAAGGGATATTTTTTGTACTGTTTATAGGCGGCTAACTTTAAAGAGATGAGTATGGGTACTACAGGGTAGTTTGTAATCTTGGATCTACATGTGTCGCGCAAGAGCTATATCGAGCATCCTTACCTGACGTTAAGTAATCGCTTGTAAAATAAATTATACGTAGAAGCGACGTATAAACGATCTGTAATTATGGAATATGCACTTGTACATTGGTTCTTGCTTCCTAAAATAGAGTAGATTGTTAACTCTTAATTTGCATTTACAATAAGAATCGACACGCTCCCGGCGGATGTATACGAATGCCTCACAGAATTGGCCTCACTCCATAATTCTCCCTGAAAACTGGAAGGAACTGGCGAGTCTAAACAATCGGAACTGCGGTGCGAAACGAGGGCTAAATTAGGACGGCGATTAGTCTCGTTAACGGTGAAATTTATAATTAGTTCAAGGGGAACCATTTCGACGTAAATCATTAAGAGTGGCCAATCAGGTTGCACCAACTCGTGGTGCAGTATCATCCAGGGGCCCTAGCCAGATACATTACGCTAACTAGCGTTTGTATTCGCTTCGTGTTTAACGTGGTAGACGACGATACGAAGAGTCACGTGATTGGTGACGCGATTGGTTTAAAAACGAAACGAATAGAAACGCTAGTTAGCGTAATGCAGATTAAGACCATTTCAAGTCGATGTTTTCGGGTAGGTTAAAGGTTATAATTTCATGTTATTTTACTAATAATAAAGTTTTTTTCAATGGAACGAAGTAGATGAGCGCATCAAACATGCGCATGAACATGTTAAGGCTAATAACGCGATACGCGATGACAAAGACACGGCGGCACCATAACAAGAACCGAAGTAGTAATATCTGCACATCTAAACCGGGACAAGGCAGTCATTAACTTACATGTCTGCTCGACGAGACGTGGGGCAAAGAAAGTAAAAGGTAGCTGGACGATGTGGACATTACTAAATCATTCATAGTTTATAGCAGGTTAAGAATTACTGTACTGTACAATACGTACTACGACGTAGTTTAACGATTTTGAAGTATTCTAAAACCAGTTAGCCGGACACATAAATGAGATATTAAACAGCTTTAGACATAAATAATGCACTTATGTAAACTTCTTATAATCTGGTTATAACTCAGAAATGGCAAAATGGTGGTGAGGATTGTGCTTGCTTTCTTGTCAATCTGATTTAAAACTAGCTTAATCATTTTCTTGATTTATAAGTCGGTACAACTTCTGTCGATTCTGTTTTAACATTTAAACCGCATGAAATTAACACGTCAAGTTCTTCTCACAAAAAATTAACCTTCCAAAATCTGACAAAAAACGTAGTTTCCGATTCAAAACCCTTTCACTTCCCGCGGTTTCCGAGAACTAATGAAAGAGACGTAAATACATCGACGGAACCGCGCGTCGTCGCCGGTTGACGGATCCGTGATTAGCGCCACTGTCACACAATTTTAAAATAAACGTTATCCTTGGTGCGGCGTCGTGTCCGTCTAAAGCTTGGTTTAGACTACGACACGTCAGTGTATACACCGAGTATATGTACAGATACTCGTATGAACGCGTCTGTATCTAGTGTATACACCAAGTGTCTAGGCGTTTACAATAGATACACTTGCTATATACACTAACGGCCGAACCCTATATTCAAACTGCGGATAGATAAGGCTTACTTCGGGTTGAAATTTGACATTTGCCCATGTGTCAATTTAATCCGAAGTAAGCCTATGTCCGCGGTTTGAATATAGAGTTCGGCCATAAATGTACGGTGGATAGTGTCCCAGTCTAAACCAAGCTTAATGTGAGCCAGTAATAAAACTAATAAATAACCCCTGACTTTCGGGAGTCATTATCGATTTCTAATACAGTAAAACACTACGGACTCGCTGCGCTAGCGCTGCGCTAGCGCTGCGCTAGCGCTGCGCTAGCGCTGCGCTAGCATGCGTTAACAATAGGGGAAAAGATAATAAAAAATAGTATAGAAGCATAAGGGCAATGAAGTTACCGGATACCGGAAACTAGAAATTTACTGGCCACAATACGGCACCTGTTAAACAAAATAAATCTATTTTTATTTATCCAAATGCCGTCAACGGGGACAACCGCAAAGAGAGGTTAAACTGTGACTATTCTTCGTGAATTTTTCATAAAGGGGCAGGATTGAAAGGAGCTCAATTTATCTCCACGATGTCGAATGGGCCTGTACGGCGCAGGCGTTAATTAATTGCGCTTTGAAATATCCATAAAACTAATTACATACAGCCCGTTATGCACCATATCTGCTATGAATGCACACGGACTTGGAAATGCGACTGTGTTTGTTACAGAATAAGGTTGACGGAACGGCAGAAGATATGAGTCGACAAACCTGGAGGCGTGCGAGCATCACCAGTTTATTCTGTTTTTCAGATGTTCATTAACAGAGCAGATCTTTGAATCAAGTAAGACAATATTTATAATTTATTGATGTACTTAACAGATTCATTTCATTTCCCCACATCCAATTCGGAATTGGGTTATACACACTCAAAAAAACAAAAGATGTCATTCCTGTGGTCAATAGTTACAGACTTGTGTGCAAACAAGTTATGTTTTTATCTGATAGGATTAGGTATAGTAGACCTGACACCGATTATGCGGTTGTGGGTTCAGCCAGAAAATTAGGCCTGCAAAACGTTAACTTTGGGTATGTTCACAGGAATGACGCTAACGACGCTTTTTTATTCCGATTTATTTAATCATTCGTCAAAATTATTGAATTCATAATGTAATATTGAATCATGATAATGTATACTTTCTAAATCAAGCACAAGCCGTTGTTACATTACGTACTAACATTAAAGAAAACGCATCCTTATGTACAAAACAAAAGCTCATTTACAAGTGATTGAAATGTAAACAAAAACGTTATGATGTGATTACATACATACACAATTAAATCACGCCTGTTTCCCAGAGGGGTAATATAATATAATACCGTCACCAAAGGGTGACTAAAACCTAACTAAAACGTCGTGATTTTTTTACGTTAGGTACATTACTCGTAGTTGTTTCGATCAGCGCACTATTGCTGTGCTGACTACAGCGCCATCTATCCACGTCAATTAGCTAACGAGTCACACGACTTCGTGACTAAGTTGGGCGCATGAGAGAAAACAATGCACTTAATATTACACTCCAAGTTGTTTTAATCCACGTTTGACTGACTGACTAAAGTCTCGAAAATAGTCTTATAACTACTATAGTCTGTTTGGTTAAAAATGGTAATGGTTAGCCAATCCTTTTGAGCTGGTGGCTACATGGTGGCCACCCACTCTTAAATAAGTAACTGATCTGATGAAGTGATCCAGTTACCGACCACCACAGGAGACAACTTTATAAGTTGAATAATAATGTCCTTGTATTTAATTCCTGGATCTTAAATACAAGCAATAGAATTAAACATGATAATGGTAGGTCGAAGCATATTTTAACAAGTGAGATTTATATTTTTTATCCTCGCATGCGGATTGAAGCCCCAGTTTTTGATTTTAAAACAATTACCGCTTCCCCATATATCTCCACAGGGGCCCTAATATAGCTGCGTTTATCACGTGACAAAGTTTGGATAAGGCAGCCGTCACCTTCTGACACGTTAATAAGTACGAGAGTGACGGATGCTTTATCCACATTTGACACCCGATATAGACGCAGCCATACTAGGCCGCCAGAAGTTTTATTCAACGAAAATAAACAAAACAATTGAACAAAACCCGTAAAACGTTTACGTAACCTCCATCCATTTGATCGCATTCAGAGTAGAGCGGCTCGGGTTGACGTTTGCATACATATTTTACCGCATTTATAATGTTGAGTTTCCCGAGGAACTGTTTGGGGTACTGCTTGAGGCTAGGTTCGATAACCGTACTACTCGCAAACGTTGTCTTTCCTTCCCCACCACCTCGATGGATGACTGTGTACCACTATGTTTTTTTTAAGAAACTTTTAGCCGCGCACGATTTATGGAATCAGCTTACTCTTGCAAAAACTAGCTTAAGGCTGTAGGGCTTGGTATTTACTAAAGACTAGGAACGTATTAGGATGGTAAAATTATTTCGGCTCATAAAAACAGTATCTATAAGTCAGGAATTCCTATAGTTTCATTTAATTATTGACCTAACACCATTCAAATAATCATAATTCATAATAATTAGTTAATGTTGTAAAATGAACTATAAAGCAAAACAGTATCAAAATTCCTATTAGTAATATGTTGCCAAAATATCCGCTATCAGCAGGATACGCATAATACTGCTCTAATGGACGCGCACTTGAAAACTAGCCAGAGCCGATAGCCGCGTCTGGCCACTCATGCGCAGGGTATGATAAATTACTGCCGTAATGTTTACATGCAAAAAGTATTACCACCTACACTCACGTTCAAAATAGGAATAATTTAAATAAAAATAACTTCTGATTACAACAGAAATATGAACATAGGAGTAAAAAGTAAAGACGATCTGTTTTTTTGAGTTAAGTAAAAAAAAAGCAGACTATATGAGACCGGCGTTGAATCCACAGACAGCCATTTGGGTTGCAGTGTTTGTCAAATATATGTTGTGAGTTAAAATAAATAAAAAACCGTTGAAAGCTATCGATGTTCACTTTCCCAAGGTTTTGCAAACTTCACTGTCAAAAGGCTAAAAATAATTAACCGTAAACATTTGAAAGATTTTAACGGCCAAATATAAAATTATAATGCGGAAGTTTAAATAAATTCTGTAAACAAATAATTCGCTCGTGACGCGATGTGGTGTAGTTAAGCAGCTGCTTCTCACGTGAAATTATCGGTTTTATAACACAAAAAATATGTAGTACGAGAACTGCGTTTCGCTGAAAATAATGAAGGTTGACCCACGAGTATTAATTCCTTAATAAGGATACAGTACAAAACGAAGGATGCTGTGGTAAATCATAGTCATCCACTTGTCACTATTGTTTCAATCATGATAATATTATGATTGAAATAATAGTGAGAAGCGGATGATTATTAAAATAATTATATTATATTGACTTAAGAAACCAATATCCGCCTTTGCTTTTAATAATAAAATTCTCCGTATTCTTTTAAAAAAAACCTTACTTACCAAAGTTAACAATTGCAATTATATGAAATAGTTCTCAGATTTTTTTTCCTTACCTGTAACAAAGAAGATAAATCCGATAAGTAAATAAACATTTAAGACGTCGTTCAAATATTAAACAAAACGGACCATGCAGTCATTAGAATGTCAAGTTCTAATGCAACAGAGTTTAATGATGATCGTACATCATGCATATTGAATCATCACCGAAAAAGGATCATCAATATCAAATCGAAGAAGATTTCACTCGCACAGTATTACGGCGCCATTGAAACAGTCGAGACAATGAAACAATGGTATATAAAAATTTATTAGCCGTGCGCGGACGACTTTCCAAACAATTGGCAAACGTTGTTGTTATGTTGACGACATTAGCAAATGTAGGTATACTTACTACATTAAGCATTAGAGTTTTTTTTTGGCTGGGTTCTATTCACTTACAAATTAAAATACTCAGTAACATACGGACGGCTCCACAGATAAACAGGAATCGGAGAAGGGCTCAGTTTTGCCCTCAGGGTACGAAACCCAATATTTTTTTATTAATTATTCATTTTTATTTAGCATCTATAAATTTGTATAATTGATAAGAATCATGATTTAACACGGCAGTCTAAGCTCTTCTAAAGAGGTTGCATAAGAGCGCCAAGACTGAAGACCTAGTTGACCTACTGCGCTTGCCCACCGCGCTTAGGTATTGCGAAACTCCCAAGTGTGATTGACATTAACATGTTCGCGGACGACTATGTGTGGCAGGTAAATAATTGGTTAAACAGTTCCGCTGTAATTTGGGCGTCACACTCTCAGTTCTTAGATTTTGGCCAATATTTTATCATTCATGCCACGTATAGAGCGACATCTTAGCGACGTCGAAGTAAGGTTGACATGTCCATATGAAATCAACAATCATTATCTCATAAAGATTATCTTTCGACATTTTGTCAATTACATGAATACTATAAATACGTCAATCTCACACTTTACATTTAAACAAAGTTCTAAGCTTGCTTACTTTTCAAAAATATAAGTTCATGAGCTACAGTTACACATGGACATATGGCTTAGCGCAGTCGCAAAATAACATGTCAAACTTCGAACCCTCAAAATTAGAACCCGACGCAAGTAGGTTCCTAAATGTAACTGTTTCCGACTCGGAACTCACGATTAATAATTGCGTAAGTCGCTTGAGTATGAAACAATAAAATCCGTGAAACGATAAAAATGGTATAGAACATGACAGGTATTGGGCAAACAGTCACGATTTTATGAGTGTTTTGGAATTTCTGGTTACACAAGCGCGCAAGCACCAATCGTGACTGAGGAGATTATTGATTAAAAGTTTTGCGTATCCAACATCATCCCAAACCAATATTATTTTCTTGTTTTAAATGTGCATATTTTGATTGGTAAAGCGTTTATATCACTTCTACAAGATCCCAGGGTTTTGTTTTCCACACGGGTACTTGGCAAGTTTTAATGTTATCCAGATTTGATTCTTTTATATTAGAAATCTTCAACGAGGTCCCTGCAAAACTTATTACAGACCTATAAGAATGTTTGGCTCAACAATTTTTTATGACATTTATCTGAAAAAAAAACCGACTTTCAAATTAAAACCGCATTGAAATTGGTTTACCCATTCGGCCCTAGGCGATGGCCACACATGCAGACAAACGTTGCAAACAAATATCATATGCTGGTCGGGGGTTAAAAATAAGTATTTTAGTGAAGTGTATTTTTTTGAGCCAATGCCTTAAAAAATACAATTTCCTTCAAAACAGCAAAGTCATCATTGATGCCTCTCAGGTTGTTAAGTTGTTAGAATGTAAATTGAAAACGACAAATAAATACAAAAAAAGAATCTCATCGAAACAAAGAACTAATATTGTAACTGGCCACTAATTGGTTGCTGCGTCTAAAAGTGGCCCTGGAACGGATTTAAAACTGTAGTTCCCAGTTCAAAGCGTAACTAAACCGTTAATGGGTGAATTGGAATCCGTCGGAGGAAAGATCGAGCTTCCGCAATCGTTAGCTAAGGTTACATTCTGCTACAGAAATGGCTTTATGCTCAGTAAATGATTTAATTCTTGTTAACAAGGAAAGGCGAGATATAAATAGCCTACACAGTAATTAAATATTATATATCTATTTAATTGCTGTACCTATATGTCTGAACTCAGATATGCGCATATCAGATGGTAAATTTTGATTTTTCAGGCTCGATGTTGAATAGGCACATGCAAGGTTCATGATGACCCGTAATTATTCCTTACAAAAAATCAGACTCCTGAATGGCTAAAACTATTGATCATACGCGTATCGCAATCATTTCCATTTCCTTAAATACATTCGCTTCTCCATCGCCGTGCCAATCGAGCCAACATAATAATGAATAAATGAAAGAAACTTAGCCCAAATTGCTGTGTTTCATGCAACGATGAAAGCCAGATAGGCAATTAAAACACGCTACTTATTAAGATTTCACCGAACAATAACGGACGTGGGGAAGCAATAAATAATGCTAGGGGAACGTCCCCGATGTCAGTTCTCAGAGAGCGTCTTTGTAATATTTTTAGGACATCGTGATGGTTCGATGACAACTCGAAAGAGATTAGTTGGGAAATAATAAAATATACCTTTATTTGTTTGCACGCGAAACTGCCTCGAGCTAAGAAGAATATTTCATTTTTAGCCACAGCAAATATTATTATTATCTATCAATATGGTGAGATTAAGGTAAGACTATAATCAATTTTTGTGCTGCCTTGCTTACACATTTTCACTCATTTGCGTGCGAAACTCGTTATGAAAAGTCAACCATCACATGCACTTTTACAAAACGTTATTTAAAAACATGTTCATCAATTAACGCAGTAATAATTAAACCAATTGGCCTGATGTTGCAGAATATTGCTTGAAAGTGGACACATTAAGGATGCAGTTTCCCAATAGCAGCCCACGGAGAGGCATAACACACTTTCTTTCATTGAAAGAACAAACCACCCACCAGCATTCGTTGGCACGAATTACGAATATCTAAGCGCGTGGCAGTGCGCAAGTCAAGCTCTTAGATCACAAGACGGCCAACCTAGTTTCAAATAAATTGCTATTTTTGAAACGTGCGAAGTTTAAGAGCACTAGTACTTTAAAAATAATTCACAAAACGATGACTACAATATAAATTGCTGGTCTTTTTCGTAATCGAAGGTTTTATTTAAATTATACATATGCAAGTGTATGATCAGATCATATCATATTTTTTTTATCAACACACTTTAACCCACGCAGGCTGCTGATTCAATACAACCAGAACTTGGCTCATTCGTTACACAAACGTTTTTAATGGAATACCAGTTTCTTAAAGTAAGGCGGAAACTTTGTAGCTTCGCATTATATAAGAGCTGTAAATGCTCAGACACACGTTACGCGAATTTGCATACCTATTAAAATGTATCTAGATTAGGTATTGGTGATACCAGATCCACTGAGCCTTTCTAATTACTTAATTTAATTAAGCAATAATCTTTCATTGTAGATTTTACAACAAGGACGTATAGAACAAACCATTATGCTTATTATGTCGAGGATTAAACATTACTACTTTTAATAAGATTTTATTTTTACTTTTTAAATCATACTTTGGTTCCCACCTAAGTTCATTATTTTACGACCTTGTTCGCGTATTTTTATAGAACTCAACAACAAAATAGACCTGAACAACGATACATTATGTATTTTATTGAAATTGATAATAATTCTGTTTGACAAAACATTTTTTGATCGACGAACCGATTTGAATAAACGGGAACGTTTTCTTTTGTACAGCACGAAGGCGAAGGACGAAATGGTAAATTAACCACCAGAAAATTATTGTACAAATCAAAGTACTATATGTAATAATGAGAGGTTCAATAAAAAAATATCTAGTTCGGAAAACGAAAAGCTGTGTGTATAGGTAATATTGTCGTAAGTTCCCATACTTCCATTGACCAAGCCTAAATCATTTTGCTAGAATTCATCATTTCATACGCGACAACCCCGTTGCAGAAATAATAAATATTTATGTACTGAACGGGAAGACAGACAGATAATTAGGGCAGAAGCACAAATAGAGGATGGATAATGGAGTCAAGAGTCAATGGCTATGCCACCCACGGCGCGATTATTAATGCAGTACGCTTGCACATTCTTTGTACAGTCAGCACCAAATATTAAAATTTAGTTTTTAGAAGTAGATAAAACCAAGCATCTTGAGAGAGATGTCCGTTTCGAGAATCGTCCATGTAAATGTCAAGTTATAGAAATCTTTCATCTCTGACGCGTGTCGAAGACCTTCTAATACGTTACGGCCCTAAGACAACACAGTCACACAAACACCGAAATATCGCTTAGGCGAATATAAAGGTAGGGCCGGTAACGGTAATAACATTCATAGAAATAATTTTATTAAAAAAAAATCAAAGATGCAAAAATAAAAACAATAAGCGAGAAATATTAAAGGTACTTATTAAGGTTCAAAGAATTATTTTTATATAAATTTAGGATTTTACGATAGTTTTTTTTTTATTTTTTTTATTTTTTTGTTTGGTAAGGTACTACTTGGATTGTTAATTAATGCGATAGTTAATACACATTTTTTGTTTTATTCATAGTCAAGTTATGTAGGCACCTACTCCGCCATTGTTTCTTATGGTAGAAGATATTACCCACTATATCAATTATTGTCTGTAAGTTTTTGATATGATGTGGATGTACTTATTAATAAATAAAAATATAAAGAGTTCGAGTTGTATTATTAATTAATGACTACGATATTAAAATTATGTGACGTGTCCATAAGAACGCATAGGTAACTTGGTAAGAAACTTTTGGTGGCCTATTTTTATACTAACTACAAACGGTAATACTTAAACTGCATCATGCTGCTGAGTGTACCATCACTTTGACCGCGACCATTAGGGATTCAAACGAACACGTACGGGCAACAATAACAAACGCCGGTACCGCTACTGTCACATTTACCGACGTTTGATTTTACGCTTGAAGATTTTGGAGCACTTTCTTGGGATGGAGTAACATGCATCGATATTATACAGTTTTCGAGATGAGCGCAACTTTTATACACATAAATAAAATAATGATGAGAAAATAATGAGATTCAGTATTTACCGTGATTTTATCGCGCGTCTTTTTTTAATCCAAAATGGTATTGGTTTGTTCTCTGTCTCATCACATCAGTACGTGATATTAAGTGACGATAATGCTAATAGAATCTGCTCTCTAACTCACGCAGAACAGTTTAAACAATGCGCAACCAATTTGGTTCTTGCTAAGCTGCATTTTATCTGGAATATACCTACCCTACAAGGTAAGTAAGAATAAACTTTCTTGATATCACAATAAATGTAATCAAAACCCTTCAAATATTTCGAGGTATTTACGCTATCATGGGAATTTGCCATGCGTCCTCTAGCTTGCCATAGAATTTAATTTAAACTAAACAAACTTTTATAAAATTCAAACATTACTAAACTTCCTCATAGGCTAATGATATTTATTTACTGCCTTAGAAGAAGTGTAACCTTTATCAAGTGTACTTTTGTATGTAGGTAGATATGTTTCATCAAGAGTGATATTCTCTAAAAAGTTCGATGAAGTGAGCGAAGTCTTACGAGCTCGCTCCTTTAACGGGTAAAGCGGGTAACCTGAGAATGCACGCCCTTAAATGTGGTTTTTACGCTCTGACGGGACAACTTCAACTGGCCGGTTAATATTTGGTGCGCCGAATTCACGAACGAGATGTTTAAGAGCATCACCTCCCTGTTTATTGTGATGTGATCTCCAAAAGGTTAAACGGGTTATGGCATTCTAAAAGGCGGTATGTCGTATGCTGAGCCTTTGATAGAGCAAAGTAAGTCTCGCTTGACTTGGCTCTATTTGTTTTCGAAGCTGTTAGCGGTGACCAACATTAACTAGAAGTATTGTATGTTTTGTAGGTATTTTAAATGTATTGGTCAAACCTCAAGACACCTCGTTAAAAAAATACATACGCCCATTGGAATATAGATCGATTGCAAAGAAGATAAAGTGTAATTTCCTTTGTTTTTATGACTAAAAATATGACTATTCAATTCACAACAGTTCATATTCCATTAGCACATTTTATTGAATGGTAGATATAAGAAGGCTACATCATGACAAAAAGACAAAGCGATTACAACGCTCTTTCGAAACACCGCGAGCAAAGTCGCGTTGACACCTGAGCATCGTTGCATAATTGACAGACATACCTTTAATCCGGCGGTTAATCGGACTAATGCCCCATTTCCAATCCTCCAATTCGCTGCAAATGTTCAGTTCACTAAAGAAAATCTTTTGTTGCATCTTTCGACTGGTAGAGTCCGTTTGAAAAAACGATGCGAACTTGTGTAGCGGACTCATTGTACAGCTTTTATTGTTATTTAAACTGAGACGATTCGAATTGGCACACAAAGTTTTTACAACATTCGGAGTTCAACGCCCGGCGAAACTAAATTAAAATTTAAATACGCGTTATAATAATAGAAAAATATATTTTGTGTTTTAAAGTAATGTGTTATAACACGCATTAGGTATATTATGTTATCATAATAAATAAAAACAAGATACCCGATTAATACTTTATAAATACGTGGTTTCTGAATTTTTATAAGTTTTCAGTTTTCACTAAAAAGTATTTACCTACGCGAAACTAAAACTAAATAGACTACAACTAAAGAGACACATTTTTTCACACTTCTAACAGACGCACAGTAAAAAACCTTGAAAGTCAGTACAATAAACAGTACGTTACGTTTCGTGGCACTGCGCGGCCGCTGCCCCGTTAAAAACTATTTTTTGTCGCAGGCCGGTGCGCGTGCGACACTGTCGCCGATCTTTTGGCTATTGCGCGCTGCACTTTCTTCAACCCGGTCACCACCGGTTCTTTCGTGCACGCTAAATGTCAATATAATTGGGTGGTGGACTTTTACTAAAACACCTGATTGTAATAAAAAAAAGGATACATTATGCAGGTCATAACACAAATAAAAATCTTTGTATACTTAATTGTTTTTGCATTAGGCAGGTATCTGAAGTTTCTACTCAGAACGCCTGTTGTTTAAAGTAGGTATTATATTTTCGAAATTTTTAACATGACGTCAAACTAAGTGAATCCCAAAATTTATTCTCTCGTCGATGACGATTTTCTATTTTTACCTTCTTATTACAAATTAACTTTATACATCATTTTACCCTATTAATATTATATTATAATATTACAAATACATTAACGACTTAACGGAAGTGAAGATTACTTTTTTTAGCCCTTATAGTATCCCACTGCTGGGCAAAGTTCCCCCCTAACTTTTCCTCCATTTCTCCTTATAAAGTGCATGCTCCCGCCGCTCGTTTCGAAATGAAACCAAGTCATACTAATATACTTTGAATCCCGGAAAAATGGATGATTCTCGTGGGAGTACCGTTAGACGAGTTCTATAATGACAAAAGTCGCGGGAAAACGCTAGTATATGCATAACATAATATAATAACAACGCAAACGATGAATCACGAATTTACCAAATATGAAGCATTCGTTTTATTTACTTTTTAATAAGAGCCTATTATTTTCAAACATACACGTAGGCACAGTATAATAAAGAGTACTAGCGTACAGTATGGTCACTCTCTGCCTCCCGTCAAAAGTGCCGCCCACCCGCTCTCGGTTACCTCACAGTTACCGGCTGGCAAGGACGCGACGACGCGGTGCGCAGAGCCACGTAAAATATTTTTCACTTCTCATGCTCTTAAAATGTTACTTTAGTCTCTGCACATCGGGACTAAAACTCCGTATTAATCTCTATTTTTAGGCTGTGGAAATAACCTCAAAATGACAACTGCGCAAAAATATTTAAAAATAACGATTTAATTTCGTGAAACACGATTAATAGCTTAATTGATACTTCGCTCCTGCATTCGCTCACCTTTGCTTATGAGATAATCACTACCCTGTACACCTCGCGTTAAGTTTATAAAATGTTTAATTGAAAAATACTTAGTTCATTGAGTCGTTATCGCAATAAACTCACAATGGTCGCGCCACAGCCCGTATTGGCGCTTATACTTCATAGCAACTTACGCATTTTAAAGAAGATTAAAAAACTGGATCGACAAAAAAAATATAATTTAATCATAGAATCTGTTCACAAAATTTCATGAGAATCGGTTAAGAATTGCGACCTGTAGAGGAGAACATCTGGACATACAAAAGCAAATTGGTCGAGTCAAAACATAGACCATCGCTAACGCCTCGGTCAATAATAATCTAATCTCAGAAAAAAGAGTTAAAAATGTTTTTGTTTATAATTAATTACAAGCATACAAAATAATTCGACGCCGCTATTACAAGGTCATCTCATATTGCGTTCCCGATTCGCGAACGCACTAAATGGCGGCAACCCTAGCATGTCTTATCTCACTCACACAAGCATGGTACGCGTTCACGTACACGAGCTTAGACTGTGTGCGTAGCAACGCATTTGTCTCATACATTTTATCGCCATTGTCCGAGGTGTGACGTAGGTATGTAACAAACAAAAACTCTAGCATTATTTGACAAAATCAACGAGCCGAGCGCTGCGAAAGTATAAACATAGGTGGGAGGAACAATCAGACCAGAGCGACGGCCGTCATTAAGGTTTCTAACAATTTCCCGTCTACAGATTACAGTAGGTGTGCTGTCTAGTGAATGAAAAATGTAAAACTAGCATAGGCATCCAGCTTATTAGTTAACTATAATGCTCTTGGTTTACCCTGTCGCAGAATACCATGTACCTACTAGCTAGAAAAAATACTCGTAACTATAGCCACCGTTTAATAATCCACACGGCCTATTTAGTCCCTGCGTCAAATATTTAATGAACCATAAAACTGAGTGGCAAGAAACAAAAAAAAATACGAATTGGAACCTAGCCCTAAACTAAGCTCTAGTTAATATAATTTTTATTTATAACAACAGAGTCGCTTCCCTCCGTCTGTCCCTCTATATGTAAAGGTACGCATACCTATAGATCTTTCAAACTACGCAACGGATTATAATGTGGTTTTCATCAATAGATAGAGTGATTCAAGAGGACAGTTTTTACGCTGACATGTATAAATGAATACGCAGAAAACATACGACAGTAATTTTATTAGTTTTCTTAACGCAATCGTTGAACGGGAACCATTCTTCATTTTATTGCGTGTGAACATTATCGTGTCGTGTGCGATAAGACGTGATGTGATGTGAGAGGTGTGTGTGCGTACCGTTCAAAAACCTTACTCTTGTTGGACCTACTTTTGTAACATAGTATATGTATATAGACCGGTCAGCGCCCAAATCAGCTTTTTTAATTGATACTTCAAGTGATAAGATAAATGTATAATATTACAAGGTTGAATATAACAGCAACTGTTGTTGCAAAAGTTGTTTTAGTTGTGATACTAAATATTTAACTATGATTTTATTATGTTCATTCTCTCTCAACCATTTCATGGGCTCTTACCTAATTTTTACGATTAAAGTAATTCGTGTTTTGGTGTTGGTAATTATTTTGACCTTTAAGGTTTTGAAAACAAAAGACATCAACGGGCACAGCATCGCAATTACGAAGGAAATAAAAAAAAGGTTTTTCGTTCCATGTCCATTTATAGACCAAATTTGGCTTTTGTATAGCTATCTAGTCCTGTATGGACAGAAACCCTGTTAAATAAAATATTTAAAAGTACAAAGTCAAGTTTCTTAATTGCAAAACTGATATCTTTATTTATTTTGATATGTGGTAATAAAACTTTCTGGCGCCGGAGACTCGAACCGAGACCAATTAACAATTCCAATAATGGAGTATGACACAGAACACGATAAAACATATGCAAAGATTTTACATTCGCATGTGTATGTTTCGTTACTGCATGGGAAGATTTCAAACTGAACATTATTTTATTAGCATTTACGAAGAAAACTGTTCGTCTACGACTCGGAACCATCAGTAATATAGTTATCCTTTCTCGTTATTTTACCGCAACCTTACAATTTTACACTATAAAATGTGGTCCAATTATACATATACATACATACATAAACTCACTCCTTCATTCCCAGAGTGGGGAAGGCAGAGCTACTGACAATTATATATGCTTTTATAATATTAGTGTGATATCACTCAATCGTTGTACGTTGTAGTCGTTTCACTATTTACAAAAATATGGAGTAAACCACTACACATTACTTACTTTAGTTGCACATTATATCGTCAGCTAACGTAAAAAGGGAAATCATAACGTTTCAGCAAATCGTTGGGTTGTTATGCGCTTGCGTCTTGTAAATCTCGAAATGCTATTATTAACGACAATTCACAAACAAGCATTGCAAGATTTTGAAATAAACATTCATTGTACTGCGGTTACATTTTTTGTTTAAACATAAAAGGATTAACATTTGATTAGTTTTTTGTCGACGCTAAGAGTTTACACGATGACAATTTTGCGGCCCCAAAATTTCGCCACCAGCTCGCACGAGATAAAGCACCGTATAAACAGTTTCCGCGCCAATTTTTTGTGACTCGCCTCGCCAGCACTGGCACGGCGTAGAGACGCGTCTATTTTTTTGGCGCCAGAGACCTCCGCCCGCCTCGTCCCTCACACCAATTTTTGGATTGTAACGGCAATATCGTTGGTACGCCTCCCAGTGGCGTAGCGTGGGTTTTTTCCGCCCGGCGCCGACCAGATTTGCCACCCCCTATTTTTAACCGACTCCAAAAAAACCAGGAGGTTCTTAATTCTTCGGGTTTTTTTATGTATATTCCCCAATAATATAATAATATTGTATTTTCCGTATGCCGCCCCTTTTTGTCTGCCGCCCCCCCAGCCCCGCCCTACGCTACGCCACTGACGCCTCCGTGGAGTGAACTGGGTCTCTGTAGCGAAAGACTGCTCTGAACACTAGCAACGTAAACGTACGTCCTGCTGCGTGCTGCCTTGCCAGTTAGTGCCGGCGAGATTTTGGCGCCGTAAAATTGTCATCGTTGAACTTGGCATCGAAGTGGGCATGGTATATAACTCATAGAACCGTCCATCGGTTCTGAGTTATGTACCATGCCGTTGGGGCGGAACGGTTCTAGATCGACAACTACGTGCTGAATGGCGAAATGTTGGCAGCCTGCGATTCAATAGGAGTCGTGGAGAACAGAATGGATGCTAATATTATCCGGACCGATTATGATGAAGATCTTTAAGAAAGTCCTAGATGCCCAGTTTTGTGTTTCGACTAACGTGATGATGATGATGTGAACCGATAGCCCCTACATCTTCGAGTGCAACATCTACCTAGTTCCACAATTAGGGGTTGCTGTTTCATTCATTATTTTACATGTTTCGGTTAGACCACCCTAAAAATTGCAAGTGTTCGTTCAATATGTAGGCGGTATTGCCATTTTTTATTGTTACTGCACTGGTTACTGCCCATCATAGTGGCCATAGTGCCTAAAAGAAATTTATTGAACTAATATTTTTAACACGCATTTATTAGCTACAACTTTTATTACTTTTTTTATCGTTATCAACGTGATGTGTGTAGTAAAACATAAAGGACGGGATTAGTGAATCCTCTGGAATGATCTAAATTCTCCTCACAAAAGAAGCGTCGTCGTTCCCGAGAATTCTCGAGAACGGCACATTTCTATGCGGGATTGCCGGGATTCCGGACTGCGATTTTTGTATCCTGAATCATGGATGATACAGGTTAATAAGGGTTAAGATTTTTATTTCTTAAATGTTCACGTTCGCTAAACCAACGGACAGATGTCGCTAGCATACGACAGTTTTTTACATGTTTAATTAATATAAGCGCCATCTATACGCCGTATGAAAATTTACTAACAGCGCGATCGAAACAACGCAAGCCGTAGTTCAGTATTTATAAGTAGCCACTCACTTACTAGATGGCAGCACAAGGATCATACCGGTCAAACTACATTCAGATCAAGTATTTTATACAAGTCCTATAAATTATATTTGTCAATTATTATTATTGTATAGATTTGGTTTGGGCGCCAAATAAATGACACGCCGATAGTACGAACGATTATAATAGTCACTTTATCAAAAATAAAATATAATATATGTATAATTACATATTATGTATAATTATAGCGATCGCGTTTGCTTTTTTAGTACATTCTTACAGAGGATTCTGCCAGAGGTTTTTCCATGACAGCTATTCGTTAATTCACAAGGAACATTCCGTGTTTGTAATTGGAATATTAAACCATAGAGGAAACGTATATGGTGCTCAAGTAAAACTGATAATGATAATAAATAACGCAAACTGTCAAGCGCTCTATACATTTTAATTAATTAGAAATTACCTTTGTTATTAGTTGGTAGTGTTGTAGGCCGCTGCGCAGGAGTGCGCCGCGCCGCGGGTTTCCTCGGCGAAGGGGGCGGGGCCAGAGATGCACGTGCGCGTACAGACACTGGCGAAGACGACAGCTTTGGTACGACCCCATTTTTCTTTACTGAAAAGAACAAGAAGATAAGGTTATTAAAAGACAACGGGCATTTAAACATTCAAAGTAATGTTATGCTACTTTACATAGTAATCTAGTAAAATTGAAAATTAGATCCACGACTACGATCTACCTTAAGTATGTGTTCTATACCCTCGTTACCGATGATGATACTGTTGTTATTAATCGCAACTACACAGATTTTAAATAAATACTAAAACAGCTATTTCAAATACTTTTAATAATGATAACGTTAGTAATAATTAAAATCTTAGCGCAAACAACTGCTTAGCTACGCACACACTGCAACTACGGCAAGTTTTGTAACAGCTATTACGCAAACTTTAGTAGAGACAATAGGTACGGTTGTCCTTTGAAAAGTATGTCAACTCAACTGGTTCGATTAGAGCTCGCCATTCACAGTCCCATTAGGCTTTATAGCGGAGCCTTCAATGTCTAGCGTAGGTTGTGTGTACACACAACGTTCGAACCTAAGTTACAATATTCAAATTTTGTTTGGATTCATAGAACCGCAAATGTAAATAAGAACTAACTGTAAATTTATTTGCATACTGCGTTGGAGAGGCACGTTACATACCTACTAGTAATAACATCACTAAATAGTTTAAAATAAATTAGCCTACCATATCCGTGTACAAGATTCAAGAACTGCTAAAAAGATTGATTGATGCGGTTTTTATTCCTATTTAGAAAATTTGTCTAGGGAGGTTTAGAACTTAAATGCATTGATATTTCACGTTATGCTAAACTGGTCACGAGAACCAATTATGTCAATCAGATGAAATCATGGCCAATCATGCAAACAAACCAAACCAAAAGATAGGACATTCCTATAAACGGTTATAACACTTTCTGTTATGCGTTATTTCGATATAAGTTTAAAGTTTAAATAAATAATAATCATTAGTTTTTTCCTTTAAAATACTCTCGGTGACAACAAGATTGTGGATCAAAAAGTACTAGTTTGTGTACAATTTTCTAGATTTAGACTGCAAGTAGTAATATTTAATACTTAGCTACCTATAAGACAGATCAAATTCCAGGTATTTATGGACAATAACATATTTAAAATGCAGCACCTAATTCGCGACAACGGCGTCAACACACCTTTGTCACCCTAAACGCTCAGTTTCATTCGTCGATAGCACCCATGCTTGTAGCAATCCACTGAACAGTTGTTTTAGCATTTATTCAGCCGGGAGCTATTGCAGCGATGTAATGCATCACGAAAAGCATGCGGGCTTATCGACCAATGAAACAGCCTTTAAGAGCGGTTGCGCACTACGCCGATCCGAATCCGATCCGAACCCGTGAAAATTCGGACCTAGACCGGATACATAATAAAATCGGATGACGGAAGCCGGATCTAATGCGTAAACTACCATAGAAATAGTTCTACGACTACTCCGGATCGTATTTTCAAGGGTTCGGATCGGATTCGGATCGGACGTAGTGCGAAACCACTCTAAGGAGGGCAAATAAGTTAATTTCCTGCATCCATAAATTTTCCAGACACTTTGATTATTAAGGATTTGACTTGGCTGGCTTTCTACGCCGAGGTCAGGAAAGTATTCGTTGCGCTACGTATGAGTGTAATCGAGAAGTGGGTGATCGCGCATTAATGAGACGCAAGTAAAAGTGTCACCGGTTATAAGCAACTGATATCGAACGTGTACACTTCCCGCTTCGCTACCTGGCGTACACTCACCTTGAGAATATAAATAACGTAATTACCTATTTAAGACTTTTTATTATGACAGTATTTTTTCTGATGTTAGACATCGCTAGAATACCTACTTATATATATTAATTTCTCTTGGATTGGACTGTGGTAAAGGTTTTTTAATCGTTTTCGTATTACTCGTTTTACTTCTGAGAATGGTACTGGCCGTAAATTATGAACTTCATTAGGATTTTGTATACCTAAGAGACATAAATTTGAAACTTTACTTTAGGTACAGTAGCCACCGAAAAATTCCAGATAATAAAGAGGGCTCAAAACTTCATTACCTCGACGCCATTGTTAATTGCGCATTGTTGGAGCGTATTGAGATATATGTCAGAACTGTATATGCTACAATATATTTAAAGGCGACTGTACAGCGGATATATTGACAGGTTCCTACAGTGCGGGTTCCGCCCATCAGGGGCCGCCATTACCGCTCCATTTCTTCAAGCTACTTATTTATCAACACTGTTTTTTTACTGAAATGCCGGGAAGGTAAATCATTGATAAAATATTGCATTAAACTAGCTTTGCCCTGCGACTTCGTCAGTGTAGAACTCGTTTATCACTCTCGGGATTTATATTCTATTCTGGGATAAAAAGTATTATTTTCGCTTTCCCGGGGTTTCAGTTATCACCATGCGAAATCATTTAAATCTGTTCAGCAGTCTTGCCGTAAAAACATAATAAACCAACCGACTAACTTTCGCATTTATAATATCTTAGTAATGATTTTGTGACTCATTTTGCCTGAAAGACCACTGAACATAATAATCTTTCATTTAAAAGTAGTCGCTTATTATTATGGGTTAATATTATATCGCCTAAGCGACTGTCATGAATGTTATGATAAGTGCTTGCTGATTGTGTGGTCGGCGGCCGCAGTATGTCGTTTGTGAAACATATCCGACCGCTTTCCTTAGCCGGCCAACGACGCTTATCGCAATGTCGAGCCAGTATACCGACTAATTCAGAACCTACACACATCAAAAATGTCTAAGGATCAATAATGCACACGTAAAGTTCGGACCGCGGGAAACGCCACGCGCCGTTCCAATCTTCGTTCCGAACCGTACGTGTAAATGCAACTGTAATAGTAAAATAGTATAAAATGTACGGTTCGGAAAATAAAGATTGGAACGGCGCGTGGCGTTTCCCGCGGTCCGAACTTTACTTGTAAAGGCCGCTAATGTCTAAGGATAATTATTTGATATTTTGCAATCTATCATACGGGTGAATTACAAAAATATTAAATAATCTATATTATTTATGTAGATCTCGCCTAGCCTAAAATACAGCTAAATTGATGTGCAGATGGCTCCCTAAAATATTTTACCTAGTTCATTGTTTTATCTTCCCCCTGAATATCAATAAAACTATAACATGAAATTATTTTAATGTTAAATACTTGTTTACAAACATTGGTGGTTGGTATGTTTTTGATACGACTAACGGCCAAACCCTATATTCAATCCGCGGACAGATAAGGCTTACTTCGGGTTAATATTTGACACTTGCCCATACAAAATGTGTCAAATTTCAATCCGAAGTAAGCCTATCTATCCGCGGTTTGAATATAGGGTTCGGCCATAATTCGACAATCGACTAACGACCAATCCCTATATTCAAACCGCGGACTGATAAGGCTTACTTCGGATTAAAATTTGACATTTGCCCATACAAAATCTCAAATTTTAACCCGTAGTAAGCCTATCTATCCGCGGTTTGAATATACTCGTAGGATAGGGTTTGGCCATAAGGAAATACACTCGCGAGAAAAAACAATTGCATCACTTTGAATTTTTCATGTCCACCCATTAGCTTTGTAAACCGGCTTTTCTTTCTGGAATATTAATGAAGTAATGTTTCTTGTAATAATCTAATAATCTAAGCTTTACAAAAAGTAAACAAACATGAAAATTATTAAAACATTATTTAATTTAATTTTTCAGGAAGAAAAGCCAGTTTATAAAGATAATGGGTGGACAATGGACATGAAAAAAAAGGCAAAGTGATGCAATTGCTTTGCTCACGAACTTGTGTAAATACAAAGTTCTCTTCTATTATAAAAAGCAACGGCAACGCGGAACTAAGCTGCCAATTAACTGTATCTAGCCTCACGTCTTGCCTCAGCATTTCCAAGATTCACGACAAGTTTACTGATACCATAAACTTTTATTTGGTTTTTAACCACTTAAAAAGATTCGTTTAGCTACTTATTAGATGATTTGAGACAAAATATCCCGATAAAGCGGTATTTATAATAGCTACAGACCTATTTTTAGATTCAGTACCTACCAAAGACGCTGCAAAACCTCTAAATGCCTGATGCCTACTTAGGTACAATGCTTTAGCATAGTCATAACTTGCTCCAGCCACAGCGCTACCCTTACGTAGGTTGAGTCACATCGTCTATACATACTAATATGTACCGACGTATAGGCACAATGTAGGAGATGACTCACCTTGAGCTGGAGGGGGTTGCGGCGGGGTGGCGGGCGGCCGGGCGGGCGGCGGAGCTGGGGCGGTGACGCTGTCCCGCTTCTTCCCGTTCCCTGGAAGAAATACACAATAGGTACTGTAATCATTTTATAAACGTTAAGAAGAGTTAGTTTACATAGAGTGCCTTGAAATGCAACGTTTGGATTCAGCCAGTGAGTTATCCCCATTACTAATATTATAAGGGCGAAGGTGTGTTTGTTTCATTATTTGTTTCGTTTTCACAGATTGTGTGTTTGATATTTTATAACCCAGAGTCGGTCATAGGGTAACCTACTTGTTTCCGGGAAAATTAGACAGCCCCAAAGGGAAAGCGATAAACGACTTCCGCGCGGACAAAATCGCGGGTGAAAGCTAATGTAATGTAGTTACAATGTGCAATGAATCAAGCAAAAAAATTCACTTCCAATCACTTTCAATTTAAGGCACAAAACAAAAAAGAACAATTAATAACCAGCATGAATGCCGCACTCGCTCCTTCGGGACCTTGTAACTTGTTAATGGTTGCCTCATCCTTAGTTTTCTAACAAAATTATTGATTTGATTAATTGATTATTGATTTGATAACGCTAGACTAGTTGGTAGCGACACTGCCTACGAATCCAGCTGTCTCAGATTCGATTCCCGGTATGGGGAAATGGTTATGTGATAGGCGCGAGTAATTGTTCCTGAGTTTTAGCTGTTTTCCCATGTATTTAATTATGAATTTCTCTCTTTCTTCAATAATCGCACCTATTACAATGAAATTATAACGAACAAAAACTGCAAAGTACATGTTGCGACATCACATCAAGAAGACAAGTCACCTCTCGAATGTCGTGAAGACGATAACGTGGGAAGAACTCTTGCGAAACTACATAAACTATATGAAATTTAAACTATTTTATCAGCAGGCGCCGCCGGCGCCGCGCCGTGAACATAACATAAACATGTAATCGCTATTACTTTAACCACTTAAAAGAGATCTCAATTTGGAATTAACAGCGTTACTATTAATAGAAAACGTAATGGCTTACTTTTATGCAAATAAATAGACTACGCAATATGGTGTTTCATTTGAAAAGTGTGTAGGTATTTGTTTAACAAATATTATCAAATATTAGTTACTAATTTTAGTATGCTACTGCATAAATATTGACAATCTCTCTTCAGTTTTTTACCAATTGCTTTAACTGTGTTAAAATTTGTTTAGAAATATAAATCAAGTTACAATTGAGATAACTAAAAATGGCTGCAGACATTTCATCTGATAACAGCACGCAGGTGCACGTCGCTTCAACTTTTTATCTGGCCATAACTCTATCCTCTGTCCTAACGAAAACGAGGTCTAACGTCAGACGGATACCTCATAACTACGATGTACAGTCGAGTGTATACATATGTGTACACTTCAGTACCTTGTCTAATTATTGTCATGGTTAAACTGCCATATATGAATTGTCACAGCGATTAAAGTGACAAGGTACTAAAGTGTACACAAGTCATATTTATGAACTCGACTGTACTAGGTACTTTTTATTTCACGGCATTAACTTATAAATAAAAGTATATTATCGCACTAGCACTTTTACTATAACTATTTTCATCTGAATTAAGGGATGTTTAGGCTGTAAATGTAACTTTGTTAAGACCTTGTAGAAGACTACCTACTAAAATAAAAAATAAAAACACGTCTCGTATAATGTAAATAGAGGTATTCGCAGCGCTCTTTATGATAACTTACGCCACTAAATCTAAAGACACGTGTTAAGGCCGATGCGTTGAACATGAAAGGTTTCCAACAGAACAGTGCAACCGCACACGTGTCACGTGGCCGCTGGACACTGATTTTATTAACCGACTTCAAAAAAGGAGGAGGTTATACGTTCCACTGTATGTATTTTTTTTTTTTTTTTTTTTTTTTTTTTATGTATGTTCACCGATTACTCCGTCAATTGTGGACCGATTTTAAAAATTCTTTTTTGGTTTGATAGAGTATACTTCCGAGGTGGTCCCATTGTCAGCAAATCTGAATCTGATGAAGGGATCAGTGAGGAATTGAGGGAACTCCTCAAATATTGTATGCAAACATATAGCGATTTTAGTATTTTTAGTAACAAATGTAGCATTTGCATTCAGAAAGTGTCACTTGGTGAAGCGGAACTGATGATGAAGACCACAGATGGCCACCGGAACTCCTCAACGGTATCGATTTCAAGGGTGGCGATAAGATATCCCGATTAAGATAGTTGAGCGACTACAACGAAGCACATTTAAATGTTTTAAAATGACTATGATTTTCCCGCGGCGTTGCTTGCGGCGAGCTTGAAATGTCTTAAAGTTTCATATATCAACTAAGAAGTGGGACTAAATAAGCTTATTATGATCACTAAAAAGTGTAAAATAAAATAAATGTTTTAAAAAACAAAAAAACCGCCTTCAAAAACGCAAAAAATAACTTCTACTACTAGGTACTTAGTAGTAGGTACCTATCCTATTAGGTTAGTCTAACTGAAGTCGGCGACCACAATATTTTCAACAAAAAGCCGACTTCAGTTGGACTAACCTAATAGGATAGGTACCTACTACTAAGTACCTAGTAGTAGAAGTTATTTTTTGCGTTTTTGAAGGCGGTTTTTTTGTTTTTTAAAACATTTATTTTATAATCAACGTTTATTTAAAGTTGAATTCAATTGTAATTTTAAATAATTTGCAATGTCACCATTCACAACTCGTCACACCTCGTGATTTGTTTAAAAATGTAAAGTGATGCCGACATAATATCTCACCATGGCTCTGTAAGCACAATAGTTTTTTTTTTTGTGTTAATTTTGTTAATTCATTCATTACCCACGGCGGTACGGAGACGGTATATTTATGGAGCAATAGTACGGTCATTATTGAGTTTTGTGCTACGTTCATAGTGTTCCAGCCATTAGTATGTATCTATATCTACCAGTGACCTTATACAGAGTTCACCTGCGGTAGGTATTCTTCTACTATTTAACTCACAGGTAAACTTATTGAGTGTGGTTCACCTTTCAAGTATAGGTTCACTGCCTTTACTCGAGTCATATACTTGGTTATAATAAATTCAACAACACTCATACATTTAAAAAGAGATTTTTGTACGTTAAGAAGTTATTTTGTAAACTACTATAATACTAATAATAACTAAATAAAAAGCCAGCTTTAAAAACCCGGCTGCATTTTTTGATACTGTCGTCGATATATATTAAAAACATTAAAACTAATAAAATCGAATTAAAAAAATGTTTTTTAAAAACCCCAGTGACCCTCGCGCCATCAAGACGAATCTAATGACGTATCATTTATCAAAATTGGTTTACCCGTTGATTAGTACCGAGAGGACATAGGAACGCACCTATATACATACATATCAAACACATAACCCTCCTTTTAGGCTTCGCCGCCGTCGGGTAAATATTTATAGACCCCATTCCAAAAAGTTTATGTGTCAATTACTTGCAAGGTTTATATTATTGATTTATCTAGTAAATAATTTGCCTGAACATTAAGTAGACTTTTTCATATATCAACACATTAGTTTCCCATGCGAGCGAATCGAAAAGTTTTTATTTCTTATAGGTAACTATGAGTTACAATCTCCTTACAGAACTCGTCGCTATAAGGTCGAATGGTCATTCACCCGGTTTGCGGTAACTAGCTGACGAACGTTTTCTACAGAAAAGTAATTTACCAAATACAGGTGCTTATATTTGAATTTTCTTTTTTTGAGAACAGTAAAACTAGGAGTGACAGAGTTAAGTGTTCTTTTCACCTTGACGGCGTAATTGTTTATGGTGTTAACCAACCATATTATGAAGCATCATCAAAACCTTACAAGACTATATTTTTATCTTTATTTTGCTTCGCAAACTGATAACAGTTCATGATCATCATTAAAATGTACTTAAACAAGTTTATTTTGAAAATTATTCCATTAGATGTTGTTCCTGTCCAACATTTCGGCTGCCAGCAGCGGTAGGCCTAGCGAGATGAGACGTTTTTCCAACATTAATGAGTAATATCAATAACAATAAAATAGGACAAAGAGCTTTATCCCAAAAACTTGGCACACTCCCCCAGGACTTACCTCTCGCACCAAATGATCCAAACCTCTCTCGGTTCACCGCTACTTTGTATTTCTTATCGCTTGGAACCGGTAATTTGGATGGATACTTCTCAGAATTAGCCCGGTAAAGTTTCTCTTTCGATCCGTGCGCGCCCATCTTCACTGGTATTTTAGTAAAAATCTAGGATTTCTGCGTCATAAAATTAGGAACTTCATTTCTTGTCCTAGCTATCTTCACGTTGGTCACATCACTTATTGATTTATAACACTAATCAGTCTTTCTTATCACAATCTTTGATCTGTTCGTCTCCATTACTATAAATAACGAAAGAGTTATCATCACGCTCAGTACTTATGTACAGGACTATTCTTATGGGGTGTCATTTTTTCAGTTTAATTTCTTTTTTTTAATGTAAATGTGATTGATGATGTATTTTTTTACTTTTGAAGGAAACTCGTTAAACACACACGTGTTGGCATTAGTTGTCAACAAAGCGCCATTGGCCGCTATAATTATTGCATTGGTTTATTCATTTATTTCTCACACTATATATTTACATGAAGAGCTACACATCGACGGTCCACCACCTAACATTATAAGCACTAATAATGCAAAACTGGAAAGTTAGTTTTAAGTCCATCGTCGCAACAACATATGGAACATTTCAGATCAAAGCATCAATTTTGCAAAGTCATTTTTACGCATTCAACATCGAAATAGTTAATACACCTTTTACTCTGTGCACTATCAATCATTTGCCTTACAACGCAACGGTCGTTTCTTGTTATATAAAGCTTGATGATACTGAATCTCTAAGTATATAAAATAGCTACAACCGAGGTAAAATTCATGAAAGTAAATCGGCTTAGCTCATCCAATTAGGGTTTACAAAAAAGAGAAAGCTGATAGACATTTTCGATACAGAACATGCCACAAAACAAGCACAATATGTTGCGCGGAATACGGTTTTAGCCCTAATAGTGCGTATTAGTCACTGGAAAACAAGCAAATGTTAACAGTTCTCTTGGATATAGGGCTATTTTAGTCAGCTTTACTTTCAGGGTTAAATAACTTAAAGCCGTGCTCAGATGTCCTCAACATTTGAACACTGATGATGCCGAAAACATACTCAATGTCGGTATTTTGCTGTAATGAAAGGTAATATTGAAAGTCTAAAGTAAAAATAAGAAAAATAACAACATCTGCAGTACTTAAAAACAAAGTAACGACTATCAGGATACTTCAAAACGTGACAAAATCTTTAAACACTTCTCAGAAATCAAAACAAAGTCAGTCAGCGCAGGCAAAGCGTTATTTACCAACCAACCAGTAACTGCTAATTGCGTCGTCTCGCACCTTGCTTCTGAGAACAATCTTTGAATAGGATGGACCATTGACTGTCAACACCTTACTGACGATTGTGAGCAAAAGTTAACTATTGTTCCTTTACCATACTACGTAACTAGGACATTTTTGCACAACCATCAATGAGTAAGTATTATAAATAATCATCGATAGAGCGCTAAAACTTGTTAGCGTACTTGTTGTCGTAGCTTGTTTTACACAAAATGCTTAATGAAATATAGCCTTCATAAAGTAAACACTTAAACCGAGTTTGCTAACCAGCTAAATAAATCTTTGGAGGCCTTGACAGCAGTAGTTGATGTTACCTCTCGCTCAAACGACTTTTATACTTGATTTGCGACTTTGGAATTTACGTCACCTCTGCATCCTACCTATTTATAAAGTTAACATTTACTTCTAATGTTAGCGTGATAATATTTAACACGACAAATTGTCTGTTGATGATCGGTGAAGGTTCTTATTTTCGTGAAAAGTCGATTACCGATGATAAACTCACCCATTAAATTTGGACGAGTGCTTCGATAGCGGATGCGTCCTATTTAGCACGGCACAGTAACGACAAGACTACTTCTAGAGTCATGCTCTATGGGTGAAGTCAATCTCTAAACTGTCGGGTTATTAGGACAGAAAAGGAAGTCAACCGTATCCCTGATATAGGTAGGTCAATAGAGTTCGAATCGAACAATTGTAATACCCGTATTTATGTATATGGTATGTCAATTATAGATACATACATATTGGTCAATGAAACACGACATATACTTTGTCTCCTTGAACTTGTGGTAGACAACCTAGGTGAAAAACTATAACTTTTTTATTTTATTTGTTTTGTAATCATTGCACAATAACAAGAACAAAACGCTAACTTAACGCCTAATGGACTTTTCCAACAAACAACACAGAAAGCCAAATCAATAAGGAAACTATTACATGATCCTCCTGCCATGCCACACTGAGAAGTATCAGGAATGGAAATGGCAGGTTGGCTACACAGATTCTAGGAGTTGAAGTAGGTGAAAAATCAAAACTCTCTGACGAGGTTAAACCTAATACAAGGTTGCAAGGTTTAAAATAAGTACAATAAACTACCATCAATATAATTTAAGAAACAGTGTTCGCCATACCTAATTGAGATCTAAACGCAAACGCGATCTAAGCGTTTATTATTTCAAAATACCATTTTTTTGTAAAAATCGGTACATTTTCGAAATCGCGTGACGATCTACTAAAGCGGGTTAATAAGTACCAAGGTTTGATTAAAACTAAGCCGATAATAACACTGATTTAACAATATGGAAGACAACTAGGACTGGTCCAGCGCACGGTGACGTCACGAACAACAAAGACTGCATCTAAAATTAACAACACCCATTATTAGGTGCGGCGCGCTACTGCGAAGCGCATTTCTTGTATTCGAATAACATATAAACCTACTTAATGGGACGAGTTTCTATCTATGTTTAAATTCTGGGTTAATTTGAGCTGGGCAAATTTTAAATATTAATGTAGCCATCATAAAGCTCATGTTTAATAACAATAAATAAATACCAGCCGATATCTATTGGTTCGGGTAGTAAAAAAGAACATCAGTCACGAATGTCACGATATAACTCTCTAATTAAGTACTAACTATTAAACAAACCAAATCAATTATCCAAACACGCGTATAGGTTTACCTTCTCGATTCACTAATTCACTAGAGATGGACAAGGTTAGTGAACTTGTCACCACTGATTGAATAATGTATTTCCTTCCTTGCATTAACTGCCTATAAAAGTTTGGAAACATCAATTAAGAGACGATGACAGAATCTAAAGTAGATTAGAAAACGAATGGAACTCAATAAACCAAACGTAATAATAGCGATGCTACCGAAGACCTTCTAATTTTAATAAAAGTAACCGTAAGTTGAGTTAGATCCAATTTCATTTGGAATGCAACACAAAACTATAATCATGAATTTAAAGCATGTTAACAAATGCTGACAACACAAAAAGGCAAGCGAATCGATTCGATAAGACGAGTTTATAGAACTACTAAGTTCAATTTAGGTCGCGCTGCTGAAACATTTTCGACCAAATTTCGTAATAAACAAAACATTACTGCGTAAACATAAGTTTGTTTTGTACTAACTCCAAAAGAAACTCTCAGAAAATAAAGCTTAAGAACTACAATTTAAGGTTGAAATTCAAAGCAAAAATATTCTGTGCATGTTCAATTCAGAAAGGGACATGGCAGCATCGGGCAGTGTGCCAAATGCAGTCGCCGTAAACGGAGCAGGTGCCTTTCAGAGAGATGCCATCATATCGCGACAGTTTTTCTTAATTAAAAAATCAAAGCGTGTTTTTCTTTCTTTGATAAGTTTGCGTAATTTTAAACCAATTGAAACAACCCAGTAAGAAGAAAATGTTACTTCATTTGCTTTAAAAAAAGATTATTCTAAACGATTTTTCGATAAATTTTAGGATGTTGTTTTTGTATTTAATTATAATTCGTTTCTCATTAGAAGTAGCTTTACAAATCTCTGAACTTATTAACTGATAGTGATCTCATGGGTTCGGTCATTCATTATGAATAAACAATACCCATATTTGTAATCTTCATTAATGCAGCATCATCATTCATAACATATTCATTGAAAAGCTAATTTTACAACAGTACTCCCGGGTTAGAAAACAAATTGTTTTGTCACCAAGGAGTCGTGATCAATAATAAAGCTTATTTATGCATCGCAACGTGCTACCGTATATACTCCTACGTAACATAGCTCAAATTGACATCCGGTGCGAACGCCAATCTGTTCATCCTTTACACCGCTCAGCTGGTGTATCATGTATAAAATACCTAGTAGCAGAGAGTACGTGGCTACTGTAGTAGCTCTTGAATACAAAAGGGGAAGTTAGTGTAATTAGATGCCTGGGAACAAGTAGCGGTTCTCTCGTATGTCGAGAGGGGGAACTGGTTGGGGATTGTCTTAACCCACTTGCTCTACTACATGGAATTTAAGTAGTTTCGGTCAGAGCGTACAAGCAACATTTTAGGGTGTGCATTCTCAATTGGCTGCTGGCTAACTATGCTTAAAACTCGCTCGTATGACTTCCGAGTGCTTAAGAAAATAACACCTCTGTATGTTTTGCCCCAAAAGAGTAAGAAAATTATTGCTTATAGGAATTCGAACGTGTTTACTTATTTTCTATTCTAGTTAATTTGTAATCTCATGAAATTGATTGATGTATCGCTTGAAGTATGTACCTACATAATTATAATGGTTATAGTGCTTCTTAGTAAACATAAATTAGAAATTCAGATTCTTTATTTTAGCAGTGAATAAATCGAGTCACCATATATGGAATAATATGGTCTCAGGTGCATGGTGATTGGCGATCATTCGATAGATTTGAAAGTACAGCTTTCAAAATTACTGTCGTGTATTTCTAGTTTATCAACCAACTTAAATTAATTTAAAAAAATACCTACAAGTACATAGCGCATTACACAAGTAATCACTTATCAAACTGTATCGTTACAAACCAGACTTAAGGGCTATTGAAATAAGATAAACACTTGTCAACCAGTGGTTGTCAGGGGTTCTTCGTAGGATGTTTATGTTGCCAACGAGTTAATTTGTATTGCGGATTATGCCGTCAGAGGCAGCGCCAGCGCAGCGAATTTCCAAGAAACAAGTTATACATGGAACAAATTCATGCATAGGTACTTTAATTGAGAAACTATTATTTTATCAACACGTATAACGCGGACAAGATAATGGCATGGCGCATTATACAACACATACGTCATACATAATATTGGTTGAACTATTTGGAATATTGGTTATGGGATATGGAGAGTTAAGGAGCTGGAGGTGTTATTGTCTTAAAAACGGGTCTCCGTCGAATGGTTGATTAAGTGAATGAAAACATACAGCTCAATCCGACGGGTAAGACGCTGAGAATGCACGCCCTTAAATGTGGTCTTTACGCTCTGACGGGACAAGTTCCACTCGCCGGTTAGTATTCGGTGCGTCGAATTCAAGAACAGATTGTTTAAGGGACCTACTGGTCTAAATCTACTTACTATTTACTTAGTTGGTTGGTAATTCAAAGTTCCCATGGCCAAATTTATTTTGATAACAACCTAAAATTCAGATTTAACAGTCCATACGCATACTAGTAGCACCGACTAAATTAAGAGTATTTGGCGATGTTAATCTAAATGAGCAGACTTATAATTTAAATTCTAATGACAATATTTTGCGAGTTAAGTCGGTTTTGTTCTAAACAGACGGACACTTACGTGAATGGACTTACAAAGTTCGTCTGCGTAGCCTTTGCTATCGCGCTGATCGGAATTCATTCAATAATGTTTAATTGAGTGATGTAATATTTTAACCACACTTTTTTTGTTAATCGTTTGAAGAACAAATTAAAACTTGAACAAATAACTCGGGTTTGATGTTGCTGATAATTCTGAGTTCTATCACGTCATGTTTTAAAATCGAAATCCATAACGGTCAAAATCCATATTGCTAGTTAATTAAATTAATATGTACCTACATTATAATCTCGAAACTTATCTACTTATCTAATAGTCACACTTATTCACTTACACACTCAATTGCTCAAATGTGGTATAAAAGTCAAAATATATTATGTGATATTCCAAACTATAATTTATCTTTGTGCCAAATTTCATCCAGATTCGTTCAGCCGTTCTGGCGTGATTGAGTAACAAACATCCAAACTTTCGCATTTATAATAATATTAATATCAAGTGAAGTTTACACCAAGCATGTGCATAGCATGTGAATTTAGATCTTATGAAACAACATAAATAATGTGAGTTTACCGCCAGACTACTCTACAGAAAAATCGTGAAACAAAAATTTATATAACACCTATCGTGTTTTTAACTTTACCACAATTTTATTCGGTTTTTATATACCTCATTCAATACAATGTACCTACTTAAGTATACACGTTAGGATACAGGTATACAGTAGAATTAAATGCAAATGTCTTCATAAGTATCTTATTTGAACCGGACGTAACCTGTACGATGTGCATTAATGTGCTAGTACCTTACTTTCTTTCCTCAGTTATATTTTATATTTCTTAAAGGATTAAAATTAAAGCTCAATTCTTCTAAAATAAAGTAAGGTATCAGAGGAATTCATTTTGTAAGACGAATAAAGAAACGAAAGTGAAATTAAAAACATGTTTGTGTACATAATTCTCCTAGTAAAAAAGGGTGTCTGAAGATCAGATGAAAAAGGGCTTAAGTCTAGTATACTCCATTCATGTATATAGGTACCCTTTTTTATTACGAGTTAAGTCGACTTGTACCCTTTTTCACTAAACCCCAGAATTTTGAAGTAAGTACTTAACAGGTCGTCAACATAGATAATGAAACCAACGGATACCAATTGGTTAGGCAATTGGTTATTGGTTGGTTAGGGGTTATGGGTTAAGTATGGGTAGTAGGGTAATGAAGGTGCTAAGTAAGTAGGTAAACGTGGATTATCAAAATTCAGAGTTTGTATCTTACTAGCTATACCTATCTTTTCTTTACGAAGATGATAAGACCAATATATTACTAAAATTCTTCTTTGGAAACAGATACAATGCGTTTACTTCTTGTATTATCAGTCGATTATCCAGATGTAATTACCTGGATGCGTTAGCAAGTATTTTTAGAAATCATTCTTTAATTTATTATGACGAATTATTTTTAGAAAGTAAATCGAATGCTGTATTTTAATGGTGTTAAGTGATGAATACACCGTTTAGACACATAAAACAGATAACAAATAAAAAGGAGAAGTACAGCATTGATCCTTATAAATCACCTGTCGAGTTTTTCATTACTAAGTATATTATTATTTTTTGGCAAAACAGAACCACGTTGATCCGTCACCTCGGTGTTAGTTTTAAGTTTTATATGGTTATGTATGTTAGTCTATAAGGTATGGTCCTATGGTACTATGGGCCTCGTTGCTCGAAATAAAAAAATATTATTATTATTAATATCATTACTATTAAGACGTCAGAGAGCGCGAAGCATAAACGGTAACGGAACTTTAAGTGCAGTTAGGCAGCACTATTTATTAGTACGCAATTAAATTCAAGAAGCATATCATTCGACGGCTTGTCTACGCACTAATTGATAGACATTTGACGCAACATATGCCTAACCGAATTGTTATTTATTTATTTACTGTTTAGAAGGGTAGGTATAGGTATAATTTACATTAAACTACACATTGTACGAATACATCTACTGAATCGTTACTTCCGTGATAAAAAGTACCTAATCTATGTGCTTTCCGGGACCTCAAACTATTTTCTAAAGTAACTGATGAATTACGCAAGAAGTGTTGATAATAAAAGGAGCAAGTAATCCAATTGTGAAACATGCAAAACTGAACTATTACAATAGTTAAAGATGAAAGTTTGCAAAAGTATAACTAATTATAATACAGTATCGTATCCTACAAGACGTGACTAATACCAGCTTTAAAACGAAGCAAAAACATGACGGCAAAATTGCTTTCCCTCCAGCTTAATAACGCTATCAGAAACTGTTTTATTACGGTAAATTAGTTCCTATTTTCTAGCGCTTAGCGCGTAAAATGCGTTTTTTTCGTTAGCTGCCAACTGTGTTCTAATGGATAAATAGTCTAGAATGCACCGAGCGCGTCCCGATGCGACTCAGTAAAAACCACCTTCAAGTAGCAATTACTTCACTTTCGCAGCTATGCAAGTACTTTCTTTCAAGCGATCTCACGATACACAAGCCTAATAAGGTACTGGCAACAAAATGGATTCGTCTACCACCGTAGAATCTCGTGTGCTGAAACTGAGTAAAGTGGCGTTAAAAACATTCCATCACCTTATTGCGAAACGAAACGAAACGAACCGAAAACTTTATGCTGACTGTAACTACAGAGACATATCGCAAACCGTGAATTGGCCTCAAAGCAAAAAGCCTCAATTTGAACTCTATTAAAATTTTACACTAAGTACCTGATTGCTGGCGTTTACTTGAAAATAAGCGCAAACAACAATAATATGACTACAACATGGAAGAAAGATGGCTGTTTGAAATATATTGAAATATACACGATGTAAAATCGATTCTTAAGCGCTCGTCAAGAAACCCGCCGTAGTCATTAGAGAGTCGTGTTAAAACGCTTACGCGACGTCTCTAATGGGATCCCCTGACAATCGTCTTACGTAAAAACAACATGATAATGATACAATTGTTTTCGTTGCTACAATTTAATAGATTACAATCTACGTTCTTTGAAACTAGAGAAAATAAGTCTGTCTGTAGAATGGCATATACGCGATTATACTCGCGTTTTTAGGGTTTCTTGTAGATTTTTGACGCGTAAAAGAGCCCGTGCGGCCTACTTACTGAATAAATGTCTTTTATCTTTATCTTTTATTTTATCTTACCCAACGGTACCCTACTAAGCTTCCGCTTCCGTCCGTCCGTCCGTTCGTTCGTCTGGTGGTCAGCGGGCTGTATCTCATGAACGGTAATATGAAGTATACCTACATTGCAATTTTTGCAGAGTGTTTATTCTATAGCCGCTAGAACAAAAAATAATAAAAAATAAACATTAAAGGGGGTTACATACCTACAAGAAAAGTTCTTTTTCGGCCAGTTTTGGCTCGACCTTAACAGTCGCTTTATCAAATAAATCGTAACAGGTAGACACTCTAAATTTTCATTTTATATTACTACTACTAGAACCGCAATAAAAATTAAAGGGGTGTCCCCAACCAAAAAACGCTAAGCGTTTTTTTGAGCTTAATGTTGTCCGGTGTTACGGCGAACCCTTCGTTTGCGAATCCGACTCGCAGATCGCCGGTTTTTTTAAAACCCGGGTCATGAATTAGCCGAAACGAAAATATTTTAATTTATTAGATCAAACGGGTCTTAACTTGGAGCAGCGAATGCCATAAAAAGCTAATCTCAAACTAGATGGACATGGTAGGTGCATTCCTATTTACTCGGGGTCATGGTATAGCTATTGATTTTGAACAATGCATCGAACCCATACCACCTGCGTTGCACCGGACCGGTTTGCAGTCGAAACCACAAGGTTTGCTTTGTTAAGTATCGCAGACGCAACATCAGGTGTTTACGTCACGGTGTGGATTAAAGTAACCGGTATCTTACTCTAATTAAGTGTTACTGCACTTGTTACCATAATATTCCGAATTTTGTTTTAATCGTACTTTTTTATCAGCTGTAGGTACAGTCAGCTGCAGAGAAAAGTAACCCCCCCTGCATACAAGTTTCCTAAAAGGGGTTACATTTCTCTGCAGCTGACTGTACGAGGAAAAACTGACGTTTAAAAAATTTGTCCTTTAAATTAAGTACTACGTCAAGCAAAACAGAATATGACAACTTTCCTACGTAACAGCAGCCTTTTATCGTTATGATCCATTGTTCTTTTCAATTCGACCAAACTTTATTTGAAAATACAAAGTTATGTAGGTACCTACGACTAGGTATAATATTTCTTGCCTATCATGATTTCATTGTTTCAAATTTACGGGTGGATATAATAGATTTTATAAATTCATCACTATAATAATATCGTTTACCTACTCTAATTTCATCAAGGATAGTATTACATTCTTAAAATTATGTTATAAGTTTAAACCACATCACACGTCACACATAAAATGTAAGTAGACGTTACATAAATGATCTGAATACATCAAACGAATGTGTATCATGCACGTTCGTAGAAATGCAGGCGTTGGTTTAACCAGCCCGTGGGACGTGACCGACTCCTACAATCACGGCGGGAAACGTAGAAATATTAACTCGTACACGATATAAATTAAAACCGTTAGGTATCTGCTGCAAGCAAGTGGGTGAAACTTTTACCACCTCTTTGAAGGTGATATAAACTTAAATCAGGGTCAGATGGAGAGTTGGAAATTAATAAAAGTTACAAACTTTTGGCAAAAAACGTTATTTAGTGTTTCCAATCCAGGACCTTAATGGACTAGGAACAGTAGGAATTTAACTTTACGTCCACTGAGGCAACAGTGCAATTGAAAATACTACACGTATAACATCACAAATTTAATGCCAATATTTAATCCCAAAAATGAAATGAAAATGTTTTGTATGTTTTGTACAAAAAGTATTTTTACATTATATTGTATTCTAACAATCCAATTCTATTACCCTATTTCAGTGCCCTACAAACCGTATCGACTTAGATCTAGACCAAACATTATTAGAAAGTAACTAAACATTATTAGTGTTACGTTTAATAGCAGTGTTACGCCATTATGCCATGTCACGTAAGGTTTTCAGGGCATCGACAAGCATCAAAAGCATGTAGGTCAGGCGCCGAATGTACGGCCACGTTATAAAATCGATGTTGACATCTGGATTGGGGACGTAAGCGCAAAACACTCATAATAGCGATGCATATTTTAAATAAACATCAAAATGATATAAAATGTGTTGTTCATAAATAACATGAATTCTCAAAAAATAAATGTTTTCAACATTGATTGCTGAGCTACACATGTCATATTTGACTCAGTCAGTATAGTGTTTTTGTTACACAACAATGTATGTTATGTATGAGATAAACGATAGGCATATTTGAAGCGAGCAACGAATACAAGTGGGCGTTTTATAGATTTAGACTTGTGGCATTCATGGCAGATCATTTTTTTTTAGATCATTTTAATGGCTGGCTTTCCGTCCATTTGGAAATCCAACGGACTGCACCAAGTACTTTTAAACGCTACAGTTTTGACATTCACTGATCGATTTTGGCGTGGCGCTGCTCTATTCGGCTGAGCGGCCGTGAATGCCCAGCTTTAGTTTCTGAATGTTCTGATGTTGATTCACATCTCAATGCTGTACTGAACCCTTTTTAAGCATGAACGTTTAATCTACCTTATCAGCTGACAATAGAAATCAAATGTTATCTTTATCTACTATATCTTAAACGAGATCTTGAGATCTTTGACGGTCGGACTACATGTGCTATGTTTAGGAATGTAATGAATTTATTCCAACATAAGTTCCGCATTAAGATTTAAAAAATCAACCTAAAATGTTTACTGAGACGATACCTGACCTGATTAAAGTATCATACAGCAAGCTTTCTACGTACGATGTTATCCGCAATTTTATCATAGTTCCCTCGGGAATCTGAAAATGTTCAAGCCAAAAAGTAGACTTTGTTACTCTCCAACTAATCATTAAATTTGTAAGAAATAAAGAAATAAAGTTTCACGTGCACCTGGGGCCCATTTCTCAAAGCGTATTAGTCTAATAAATATAATATTGGTTTTTTGTCTCGTAAATAAAACTAAACAATGAGACAAAACACTAATATTATTATACTATACTTTTCGAGAAACAGGGGGGTTATTACGACATGGCAATGCAGTTCATTTTACGGCGAATGAAAAAGAACAGAGCTATAGCAGTTATATAGCTCTGTCCCTTTCTAGCTATGTCATAATAACCCCCCAGGCCCCTGAAGGGGCAGCCATACTCAGAGATATTTTAGAGACAATACTCGTTCCTTTTTCAAACTTTTGCATGAAAAATCATCATTAAGTAAGAAACGATTTAATCGTTATCAACAGTCTCTGAAAACGACCGTTAATGTTCTTCATTTATCAATCAGTGGTTTCAAATGAACTCTTTAAATGTCAAATGTCGCATTATTAAATATTAAATAGGTCTAATTCTAGTGTACCTAGATTAATGAGAGCCACTAACTGGCCACTAACTGGCTAGCAACTGTTGGTCGACGGGGGCAGTACTGCCATCTTCCAGAACACCTGATCTGCGTGGAGTCGAAGGTAAGCAAATGATAAACTAAAATCGAATGCCTTACCATAGTCACTTCACGGCAATAAACTTACTTATAGGAATGCACGTGCAACTTTGTTTTGTTTTAAGGTACACCAATCAATCACGCAACATAGATGCAACATAATAAAGGTCAGTAATACCTTATAGTCGTCAGGTTTAAGGTACAACTGCATGTATGCACATAATAATCAAATTGGGTCGCGAGAAATAGGTCAAAATTTATTTCGAACATTTTATTACCTTCGAACTGGCAGTCAAGACGTCATTTCGCTGTTTCGGTTAAATTTCCTGTTACTCACGACCACTATTTAGTGAGTTATGTGGAAATTACAGACCAAGTACTAGTATGAGTAATTTTGAGCAAGAAACTAAGCACGGTTGTAAGAGTAGAGTAAGTTGCAACTCGGATATTTGATGTAAATTTACACTACGTAATAGATTTAAATAAAATGGTTGACGTTTAACGTAAGTACCTACCTATCGTATATGCGGTAACAATAAATAAGTTCGCCAATGTACATTATCAATAGTGACGCAAAAATGTTTTTTAATTGTTTATGTGCTATAAAGAGTTTATATACATAAATACAATAGATGCTTTATTTTTATTTAAACTGAATGAAATAATCTACATCGCATTAGACAATACATCATTTCAATATTTTCAATCATTATTATCTGACAAGTAACAAGTGTTACAGATGCACATCCTTGCCGGAATAATAAATTATGTATAAACTTGTGCTGTCTACATGTGTTTGAAAATATGCCTTTCAGGTAGGTGATTATCTTAGCCAACTCAGTTTACAGCTTGACGGACGAATTATTAACCGGATATTAAGTTGTTAAGTAATAGTTGTTTTGCACCGTCATCTTTTATTTATTTTTTATATTTACTACTTATGAGTTCTTGTAGAAATTTTGAGTTTTGGCACATTTTCCTGCTCAACTACGCATGATATATATATTCATATTTTTTGTTACATTCATTGTTTTATATAATGCTAGGTTAAGTTTTTTTTTTCGTTGTATAATATCATTTATCATAAGCAATATTTAAAAAACGACTGACTGTTGAGTTTCTTGCGGCGTTTCTTCGCAGCAGTGGTCTCTTGCGAAGCGCTGGTAGATTTTTGGCGTGTAAAAGTGCCCGTGCGGCCTACTTACTGAACATCTTTTATCTTTTTTATCTTTATCTTTTAATAAGTTTAAGTTTATAGGGCGTGCCCTGTCAATAAGGTGACTTAAATAAATCACGTGCTTATGACTTCGCTCGACCCATAGACTTTTGACAAGAATCAATTTTTAATAGAATAACAACTCTGTTCAAAATCAATATTAGATACCTACCTGTCCTTTTTTGCTATGCGTAGTGCTACGCTACGTTAGTATAGCTAAGACTTATGTTTGGTAAGACGAAAAATAAGTGACATAGAGTCATAGACACAGAGCCTTCCAGGTATCACAGTGGAAGGCAACCGGGACAACAGGGCCTGCGCCTGCGCGGGGTCAACGCTTCGGCGCGTCAAACAAACACCGACGAGAATAACTCGTTGCAGCGCCCCTTTTCAGCGGATTTCGCTCGTCTAGCTGGACGATGAGCTAAAGGGCTAGCAACAACACTTTATTTGTACTTATCTACCTCGTTTACTTAGAATGGGATACACTGTATTAACTTTATGATATAATTAGACGACGCCCGCGACTTCGTACGCGTAGAATTAGTTCCCCGCTACTCCCCCTATTTTTTCCCGTTGGGGGTCGATTTTCGGAAAATCCTCCTTTCTTAGTGCTCACTTACATCATAAAAGGAACCCCTGTACCAAAGGGTGTAGCGGGATAAGCCTTCAAAAATTGCCCCCAAAGCTTTGAGTTCAAAACTACTATCAGTTGATGCCCCGTCAAATGAAAATAATTCATACCAATTTTTAACCCTCTACTGCCACCTGGAACCCCACGACATTCATTTAACCCTAAAACGTTTTTATTTATTTTCTCAAAAAGTATAAAAAGGAGAATTGTCAAATTTTGCACAAATGTTGATGTGATCAATATAAACTATCAAAAAAAAAATGAGCCCTCTACTTACTTATTTTCCTAGAAAAAAACCTAAATTAAAAATTAAAACATCCTGTATAACAATTCAGGCTCGTTGTACTATCACCATTTTTTTACTAAATATTAACCAACTACCTATCTACATAATATGTAAGTTTCATGTAATTAACAAAGGTGGAACAGTGTGAAAATATAGGTATTGTTCAGTACGTACCATGTATGTAACACGCTTACGGTGACGACATTAGTAAAAGATATCGGCCCGCCAACCGGGAAGCCATCCGTAATCGAACTTTTTTTAATTTGCTAATGTCGAATGTTTAAGGAAGATGAATGAAACTCATTAATACATATTTGAACGGGAACACCTTAAAATCTCGAATTATTTAATTCCGAATTTGAAAAAACCGAATTTCATAATTCCGAATTTTTACAATACCGAAAAAATATAAGGCCGAATATCAAAATCTAGAATTTTACCGAATATTAAAATCACGAAAACGTTTTTCCGAATATTATATTTACGAATGTTGACGATTCCGAATTTTCTTTGTACGAAATTTATAATTCCGAAAATTCACAAACCAGATCGATAATGAAAAATTTGAAACTAACCACTTGAATTGAATTGAAGTCTACTTGAAACAAAAGTTAGGTGAGATGACGAGCACATAACTAAACTAGGTCATCTTACCTTGATAGGTTAGGTTAGGTTAGAGTTGCATCAAGGCGCGAAGCGCCTGAGCTACGTGGAACAGGATCTCCGTCGACTTTGTCGGACATTTCGTACAGTTTTTGAGCATTAAGCATGCTAAACATCATACAATATTTTATCAGGCGCTTATTTGAAATAAAAAATCTTAGAGAATTCGGGGTGCTAAAATTTCGGAATAATGAATATTCGGGATTCGGAATAGCAATAATCGGAATTGTGATTTTCGGAAAAATATTTTTCGGGATTTTAATAATTCGGAAATGTAAACATTCGGAATTTTAACAAATCGGGATTCTGATACTTCGTGAAAATAAAATTCGGAATAGTGATGATTCGGTAATTTCAAAATCGGAATTCTGAAATTCGTGTTTATCAAATTCGGAAAAAAATATTTCGAGATTATGTAGTGTACCCATATTTGAACAAGTGTTTCTGTTTATTTATTTTTAGTAATATAAATTCGAGTTTATGACAACAAACTAATTATAAGTAGCTAACTACTAACTAACCTAAAATACATCCTATATTTAGTCTTCAAATAAACTTACGTAAAATGCTGAGTACCCTAAGTAGTACCTTTTTGCTAAACGGTAAAGTAAAATAAACAGAAACATTTGTTCAAATATGTATTAATGAGTTTCATTAATCGTAGCAAATTAAAAAAGATCGATTACGGATGGCTTCCCGGTTGGCGGGCCGATATCTTTTACTAATGTCGTCACCGTAAGCGTGTTACATACATGGTACGTACTGAACAATACCTATATTTTCACACTGTTCCACCTTTGTTAATTACATGAAACTTACATATTATGTAGATAGGTAGTTGGTTAATATTTAGTAAAAAAATGGTGTTAGTACAACGAGCCTGAATTGTTATACAGGATGTTTTAATTTTTAATTTAGGTTTTTTTCTAGGAAAATAAGTAAGTAGAGGGCTCATTTTTTTTTGATAGTTTATATTGATCACATCAACATTTGTGCAAAATTTGACAATTCTCCTTTTTATACTTTTTGAGAAAATAAATAAAAACGTTTTAGGGTTAAATGAATGTCGTGGGGTTCCAGGTGGCAGTAGAGGGTTAAAAATTGGTATGAATTATTTTCATTTGACGGGGCATCAACTGATAGTAGTTTTGAACTCAAAGCTTTGGGGGCAATTTTTGAAGGCTTATCCCGCTACACCCTTTCAAGTTTCTAGGTAAAGTAGTTTCGGCTATGCGTTGATATATATGTCAGTAAGTCAGGTTTGCCTTTTATATATATTATATTATATAGAAGATAAAGACCCCAAAGTCCTAAAACTTTCGTATTAATAGCTAGGAACTATGGTACTACACGTGACGTGACACATCATTAGATTCAAACAAAATTCACCTAACGATAATGTCCAGTGTACCTAAAATCATATAATCTTGTACTATTGTAACTTATTGCAAAAAGTTAAATTTATAAAGATATTTAATCAGAACCTTTTCAAAGCGTGGCAAATCTAATAGCAATAGAGCTGTTTTTGACTGTGCCGAATGTTCCAAGTTTAACTTTCACCATGCCCGAACGTGATTGCTAACACGCGAGAAGTAAGTGTACGATAGGAGTTCATTGATAAAGTCACTATAAAGTCTACTCCTAATACTGCAAAGAGCTATTCTAACTGCCCAATGTTTGAAGCTTCGTATCTCGGTAACTATCTAACCTAACCTATCAGAAATAACTCAAAAACTAAGTTACAGCGAATTTAGTTTTGTATTTTTTTATTATTACAGGTGTAATTATGATGACGACATTATTAATGAAAACTAAAAACCTACAATATGACGGCTAGGAAAGCTAGAAACTTCGAATTTTAATAAATCTATTCGTATGTTCTACGTATCCGAAAATGGCGGATACGCGACCCTTTGCTAGGTAGGTAGTAGTACCTACCCTTAATACATACAGATTTATTGTATCGTACAATAGTGTACTTACTTATCGTTAATATGAGAACATAACATCAGATTTCATTTTTATTAGGGATCCGTACCCAAAGAGTCATTTCTTAACGGTTTTATTATCCATGTAGGAGAATCCATCAAATATTTAAGGTTTCCGGTTTTAGATCTCAAGCAGCAAATACGCAATTAATTTTATTAACAATCACTGCTTATCATAGGAACCTACAGGTACATACCTAATATTCATTTAGGATGTATGTAAATCTTTTTTTATGACCATAAGCAATAAGTACGTTTTTCATTTTCCATATGTACCTATACTCGTAGGTAGGTATATAGCTGGGCCTCTATTGGCATTTTGTCTTAAATCATATGGTTTCCATTGTGGTAGCTCGTATTCACCTGATGCCTAGTTAAGGCGGCTCGGCTCTAGTATCGTAAAGATACAATAAAGGTACTAGTTTCGAACGCCAGATATCTAGGTAAAAAGTCGTAAAAAAAGTGGAATAGAGGACTATGTATTTAGCAGGTGGTACCACTTTAATGACTCGACACTTGGTTGCACATGTATGAAACCGGCGGCGGCGTGCATTGTGCACTTTCTATTTTAGTCTGTTATTTTCACACTCGGTAATTAAGCTGTGCTATGTTACATCAACTTATGTAAGGCGTGTAAATTCTATAGAAGTTTCTTATAAATGTTAAACCGATCATAACAGTTTCTCAAGAACCTACTAGTACTTACATTTTATTTGAATAGGTTGGATTCACTTTTTAAATAAGGCAAGGGATTAAATAAAAATTGATGTATCACAACCTAATACCTAGACGTAATTAATTCCTGCTACCGATACCTACTTCTTGGTCTTGTAGTTTTTAAGCAAAGTTTCTTCTTCTGCATTCAGTTTTTAATTTAAAGTAAGCTTGGTAAAAGGCAACTGACGATAATGAGACAGGCTAAATATATATAGGCACAGGTAATTTTCCTACAAAACATGAAAAAACGGAACCCTTAAATTATAGGATCACTTTTGCGTCTGTCTGTCCGTCCGCTTGTGACAGTCAATTTGCTCCGAAACTACTGGACCAATTGAGTTGAAATTTGGTAGACATAATGTTTATTGATGACCCAAACACGGATGTGCAAAGTAATTTTCGGGGGACAAATTAGGAAATTTAAAAAAAAAGTTTTGCAAACTTTACTCTGTCATATATCAAATAAAAGAGCTCGTTATGAGGACCTTAAATATATTTTTATTATTATTGTAAAATAAACAGTTTTGATTTTATTTATGAAAATTAACCATTCCCTCCGGAACCCCTTATCTCCGAAACTACTGAGCCTAAAATTTTGAAAAAAATACAGTATATGTATAGTTTATTGCTTGTAGATTACAGGAATATATATAAGAATTCGATCAAAAAAAAAATACATATCTACGGAACCCTCTCCACGCCAGTTCAACTCGCACTTGGCCGGTTTTTTTTCCTGCCGCCAATAAATTACTTTACGGATGCGTCAATGTACCTATGTACAGCCAGTTGACCAAATAAAGGTAGGTTTGTAGTTTTCCACCCTTATTTTATATTCCGTTTGCGGTTTGGTTAATGGTTAATGTATACTTATTACTATTAGATTTTAACTCAATTCCTTAATTTTTATGAAAAAAAAATTCCTATGGTGCAGCTGCGAATGGCTAGAACTTCATCAACAAACAAAAGATACCTAAATAAGTAATCGGTAATCTTAGGCGTCCTAAATTAAGGCAAATAAGCTACAAATAATTCACCCTTCATTTCATCACTATGACGTCTATGAGTTCTATGACACAATGATGATAACAACAAAGACTACAAGTTGTCAAAATATTGACAAGCAAAATGACTAAAGGATTAAGAATCGGAACATGTTAAAAAAAGGAACGATAAATGGGCTCGTCTTTGGCCCGGTATTGTTCTGTTGCAAGCGGTATCGTTGACATATCTACCTACCTATATAGACAACGAGCGAACTCCAGCGGAGCGAAAATAGGATGGACTGGGAATGGTTTCGTTCTCACGCAACACCGAGCCGAATCTAATAGACAACACTATTTGATTTAGATTAGACAAAAGATAGTTTCCCAATAATTTGTTAAAAATGTGCCTTTGGCTGTAGGTCCTCTTTGTCAGTTCTTCAAATTGATCATGACGCGTTTCATGAAACCTTTAGTAAATACGGAACCCTAAAAGTCCTTAACCCTAAAAATATTCGAAAAATGTATCCCTACTTATATAAAAACACAACAATAAGTTTGTTTGAATAATGAAAACAAAAACTCGGTAAATATTTTATGATGAGCGCATCGCAGTTGCCACGCTTCTCTATAACGAAGAAAGTTCAATAACAATAGACATTATTATTGTAGTAAAACAAAAGCAAGAAACCAGTCTGCGCAAGAATGAGCCTAGGCGACGTAGGCGTCAGTGGCTTGTTTACTTTTCAACGGCATCCATACAGTTAACAAAATACTTAACTGTTTGACCAGTTGCCGTTCGCCTCTAAAGACCAGTTGAAGAGATCTCAAAGCCATAACTTTACCATAAGGAACATAAGTAACAGTATGTACCAATAAAATAACTCTATAACATTTTTATAACAAAACCAAACGTCGAACCGTTAAAGCAATTCAGACGTCAATAAACTCTTTCAAAAATACGCGTAAGTTCGGCAAAATCGAACTGAAACTATGACACCACATAAGAAAACTTGAAAGTAAACCGTTTGAATCCGCGCGACATTTCACGACATGTCAATATAGTTAACACTTCACTGGCATTTAGCACATTTTCGTTTTGAAAATGCGGTATGCGGTTAACCTATTGGGGAGACAGGAATCCATTGATTTTTCGCGTTGCAACTAAAGAGTTAACGTCACGGACGCGGCGGTCGGGCGGCGGCGCGCGCCGGCGTCTGCAAGGCGACTGGCTCACTGGCGGCCGGCGAGAGGAAATGCCTGAATGCGAGTTGCCATGCGGTCTAACTTGATGCTCTGCCAGTGTTGACCTTCCGCATCGATTCGTGCTTGAGATAGCACAGCTGATTTGAGAGAGGGACCGGGAAGCAGTTTATTTATTTCGACCCGTAGATCTATTCAGCTCCTTTATCGCACATCGTGTAAGCCTATCTCGCCTCCATATCGTAATAATATTGTGAAGTTAAGGTAACTCTTATTCCCTTGACATTAAGAAGTTCTATGACGTCAACAATAGGTACGATCACGATATTATAGCTTTAGGTTAAAAAAGGTAATACAACTGCAGTTTCTAATTCATGGTAGTTTTTCTACTACTGCAATATAAGTGCAAGGTACAGTTTATGGTAGTGGCACAAGCCGCACGAGCACTACTGGAAAAAGCGAAATTATACGTTTCGAGCTATCGTTCGTTTGCCTTCATACTGGTACCAGGCCGTCAACCATGAGTTACAATTAAAGTACTCGCTAGGGAGTCGAATGCTCTGTCCCTTGCAAACCTCGCAGTATTCTTATAGAGTGCGAGGGACAGAGCATTCGTTAGCGAGTACGGTAATTGTAACTCATGGCAAGGGTACAGGAATATCCATGGAAAGCCATTATACGAGAAGATTATGAACTATCTTTTCCATTGCAGCTCACGTAACACAGACTTATACGACCGCAAAAAGAAAAGCACTTAGGTACTTCATTGTTTTTAGGGTTTATACATGTATCTATGGTTGTGCGTTTCTTTATTCTACTAGATATTAGTATTTAATATTATATCGTTGTCTAGTACCCATAGTACAAGCCTTGAGCTTAGTTTGGGACTAGGTCAATTAGTGTGACATTGTCCCCTGATATTTATTATATTTTATTATTTTATTACTATAACTTCTGAATACTTTAATTATTTTTTATCCTTGCCTACCTTATTATTCTACGTCAGATTATTTTTATTACATTTACACTACGGTTTTAAGGAAAACATTATATTTATCTTTTATTTATCTTTATTAATATCCTGGGTAATATCCAGTATCCTGTAGGTATAATGCGCGATAATTAATATTGACATGCCGTTACCTTATTTAAGTTTTAGTGTTATAATTGAAACCGTTGAAAGATTTAGTTACGCTTAACACGACGCCTGCTGTATCAACATGAGCAACATCACGTTTGTATAACAACACGGAAACATTTACACAGACGCTATAAGTTAACCCATGCTTGGATGGATGTATTTTACACATCATGCAAATTTAAACTGTCCAAGTATTTAACTCAGAAGTAAAAAATAAATGACACCTAGTTGTTTTTATCATTACTTCATTCCCACTGAAACTTTAAATGTATGCTTTGTTTCGAAGAATTCATATGGATTACCTGTGTGACTCAAATTTCACTCAAATTCGTTTAGCTTACGTGATTAACAGACTAACATCCAAAATTTTCACAAACTTGAAGTAGAGTAAGATTAACTTATATTATGGCCGAACCTATATTCAAACCGCGGACAGGGCTTACTTCACCTTAAAATTTGACACATTTTGTATGGGCAAATGTCAAATTTTAAGCTGAAGTAAGCCTTATCTGTCCGCGGTTTGAATATAGGGTTCGGCCGTAAGTCGTCTGCGGCCCGTTTCACGAAGCTTTCTAGCAAAAGGAGTTAGAAAGAGACTTCCTCTTGTAATTTGTAACTTGTAGCTTCGTGAAACGGGCCTCAGGGGCCTGTTTATCAAAAGCTTGTTACTTGTAATACAAGTGGAAGTCTCTTTTCAATACATTCGTTCGTTTTTCGTTGGAAAGGGATTTCCGTTTGTAATACAAGTTACAAGCGTTTGATAAACGGGCCCCTGAATGTTTCAGCAGCCAGATGAACAGACAAGCGACAAACGGATAGCGTAGTTATAGTTAGACTACGACTACCTAAGTACGGTCACATTGGAACCCTTTAGATACAGAACCCTAAATACATCTATACAGACCCCATACTTCCGAAATCATAATGATATTATAGGTAATGTAATCTTAGTGTATCGATATTTATACATCGATGCCCCGGTCATTTACAACGATATCAATGCCTAATTTCTAAAAAACTTACTGACCTTGATTATCTACGGACGCTAGGTCATCAGGTGTAGATCCATATAGTTGTAGTACTTGATGACCTAAGCGTGAAAACTGACCGGAGAACGAAGCAAGGTCCTCTACAGATTCAACCTACTATGTTACATTAAGTAAAAACATGTACCGAATTGTTTAAAACTTAAAACCGAATCTAACAATTAACCTTTAAAATGTAAATTTATAAAGTAAAATGCCACAAGACCTAACCTTCAACTGACAACCCTGGGGCTCTATTCTACTCGCTAAAACCATATTGCTTTAGTAATGTTATTCTATTGTCAACGTTACGATTAGTAGTTCTTATAATTGACAATAATGGCGACCGAATGTAAAACAATACGATAACATGTCAAAAGTAATATGGTTTTACCGAGTAGAATAAGTTTCTGTCAAAAATTTCATTTTTGGGACAAGCTTTGGCTGCCGACTGTACTTCTTTTTGCAAAATCTTTATCTTTTAATCAAGATCAAACTATTGAGCACTAACCTAACACGGTGGGTCTACGTTCAGAGTAGCGGAGATACTGTCGCCACCTTTCTACTCCATCATTAGGCCACCTCTTAGATACCATAATATTGCATTGTCATCGGGTTTACATAATTATGTGGTCCAAAATTAACTTGCAAAATTTGACCCGTACATACATACATAAATACATTGCAAGTTAATTAAAAACTTGTAAAAAAGGTATAGAGGCCCACTATTAACGCGAATATTTTCACAAAAACACAGACGGTTTGATTTGAAAAACTTACTTTTTGTAACACATTTCTATTTCGTCCAATAAAAATGTAGAGCATACATAAAACCGTGTCTTTGTCCCTGTCATGCTTGTCATATGATGCTAAGTTTGAAGTTTATTATGACGTGGCACTGTACTTATGGAAATACGTATGTGGGGTCATAGATCGCTAGTAAATGGTTAAAAAGGTAATATTTAGGTTTGTTCAGCTTTCCCGCTTGCTTTTATGCAGTCGAGATTGCATCTATTCCGCCCTACTCGAACTCAAGGGTCAAAGATAGACAACCAGCGCCGGGTACCCATTGCCATATAGACGTTAGAGTATTTTTTTTTGTTTAGTTTCTAAGTTTGTTTTTAAGTTAATTTTGTATTTTTGTGGTTATATGAACGGGTTTTAAATCATAAGTCCGTAGTTAACACAACACAGATTTAATTCACAAAAACGTAAATAATAGAAGGAGCAAATGTTAGTAATTTACCACGAAAGATCGAAAGACAATAGATACAAAACGTAACTGACGAACACAATCACAAGTATCACAACTCAAAATTAGCAACGTAAGCGTCCGAGTTAGATAGGTACAGAAATCAGATTACGAGCTGCGTGCACATCAAAACAAATCAAGTTTTGGCCTTCGACTAGTAGAGACGCGGCGCTCGCCGCGAAGCGGTGTCCGGCGCGGCGCGCCTTCGTCTCGCTCGCGCTCGGAAACGTTCGGTTGTACATCGGCGTTCCGAGCGGCGATCGCGTGATACGCGGCATCTAATATGAATTCTTGGTTTGTTTGTCCGCGCAACGTACAAGATATTAAATATTATTATATTACAGAATTTTTAGTAATTAGTTATACATTGTTATTTGTTATGCATATTGTAAATACATATTTTAAGGTTTATTTATTTATGTTTATTATATTATAACAATAACTAAGTAGATAAATATTATTAAGTTTGAATTAAACACATGATAAAATAGTTGTCATCATCGAATAGGTAGGTGAGTAGGTACTAAGTACACTACATCACCCCCCTCCAGAGACCGTCTAGGGCGATAATAATCGGGCGGGATAGCGAACGTGACGTCCCGAACGCGTCGTTTTGACTACGTCATCCTTGGCACTCGGTAATGTCTGGTGGGGTGTGCCTGAATTTGAGCGATGAATGTTTGTGTAGGTGTTTGATGGGGTATGAGGTGCGGTGTCTGGGTCGCGCAGTATGAAGGCCGGTTTGATACGGTCAACGGATACTGTTACTTGTTTACCTTTTACCATTATTTTGAAGGTTTTATCCTTTCTGGTGATAACCTCGTAAGGTCCTGTGTATGCAGGTTTCAGCGAGCCCCCTATCGTGTCGTCTCGAAGAAAGACGTGAGACGATGTGGACAGATCCTTGAAGATGAAGGTATTACGCTTACCACTGTGCCGTGAGGCTGGTGATGGGCGTAGGTCTCTGACGAAACTGCGAAGCCGTGATAAGTAGTCTGTCACGTCAGTGGTTTCATCTGGTCCTGGGTTAAAGAACTCACCTGGAAGTCGCAAAGGTTGCCCATAAAGAAGTTCAGCCGTGGAAGCCTGAACGTCTTCTTTATAAGCACTACGTATTCCGAGTAGGACAAGTGGAAGTGCTTCCACCCAACTGCTTCCTCGGTGGCAGGTGATGGCAGCCTTGAGCTGTCGGTGGAACCTCTCGACGAGACCGTTTGATGCGGGATGGTAAGCGGTCGTTCTTCGGTGCTGGAAACCGGCTATGATGGCTAACTGCTTAAAAAGGTCCGATTCAAACTGAGCCCCTCTGTCAGTCACTATATCCGCTGGGCAACCGAAGCGGGATATCCAACCACTTAACAATGCCTTTGCCACCGTTTCAGCCGTCATGTCCGCCAATGGTATTGCCTCTGGCCACCGCGTGAATCTATCGACGGCTGTGAGACAATAGCGTAAACCTTGACACAATGGCAACGGGCCTATTAAGTCTATGTGGACAAAAGTTAGTCTCGACTGTGGTAATTTGAAACTACCTAAAGGAGCAGAGACGTGGCGAGTGACCTTAGAGCTTTGGCAGGCTAAGCAAGTACGTACCCATTCTCTGCAGTCTTTTTTGACTCCAGGCCAGACGTAACGCTCTGCAACCAGCTTGGCGGTGGCATTAGCGCCGGGATGGCTCAAGGAGTGAAGACTGTTAAACACCGACTTACGTAGTTCCTTGGGAATGAATGGTCTCTGAGTCTCGTTATTGACGTCGCAGTAGAGGTAACTCTGAGAACCAGGGATATTTATTCTTACCAGCTGCAGTGACGAATCTGCTTGCAGCTGTTCGAGCTCTTGGTCTGCAAGTTGAGCAGCAGCTATCTTCTCGGCAGGGACAGGTTGTGAGATCTCCTCTATGCGAGAAAGCGTGTCCGCCACGACATTATTCTTACCGGATATGTGCCTGATGTCTGTTGTAAACTGGGCAATCAGGTCCAGGTGCCTAAACTGTCGTGGGGAGCAATTTTCTTTATGAGAGTGGAACGCGAAGGTGAGAGGCTTATGATCTGTATAGATCGTGAAGTCTCGAGCCTCCACCATGTGTCGAAAATACTTCACACTCTCGTAAATCGCCAGAAGTTCGCGATCATAGGGAGAATATTTTACCTGCGCTGGACTGAGCTTTCGCGAGAAGAAAGCTAACGGCTGCCACTCGTCATCCTTTTTCTGCTGGAGTACTGCGCCGATAGCCTTGTCAGAAGCGTCAGTCACCAACGCGAGCTTCATGTGACAGTCTGGGTGAGCCAGCATGGCTGCCTGGCAAAGACCGTCCTTGCAAGCCTGAAATGCTGCACTCTCCTGTGTAGAAAAATGAACAGGATGGGAACCTTTGACAGAACCGGTCAGCAAAGCGTTTAAAGGTGCTTGGTGGTTGGCCGCGTTCGGGATAAACCTGCGGTAAAAATTAAGCATACCTAAAAAACGACGCAGCTCCTTGACTGTCTTCGGCACCGGGAAGCTCTGAATAGCCTGAACCTTGGCGGGCAGCGGCGTGGTTCCTTCGGCTGTTATGCGGTAACCAAGGAAGGTAACTTCTGATACGCCAAAGGTGCACTTCGCTGTATTCACCACCATGCCGAAGTCTTTGAGTCTGCGGAAGAGCTGATGTAAGTGTTGCTCGTGGGTCTCCTGATCCTGTGAAAAAACCAAAAAGTCGTCGAGATAGGCGTAAACAAAATCCAGGCCTCTGAGCATTTCATCGACGAAGCGCTGGAACGTCTGGGCGGCATTACGGAGCCCAAACGTCATGAATGGGAACTCATAGAGACCATACGGAGTCGTTATAGCAGTCTTCGCGATGTCATCAGGGTGTACGGGGATCTGGTTGTACGCCTTTACCAGGTCGATGGTCGAAAAAATTGTACAACCGGAAAGGCTGTGGGAAAAGTCCTGTATGTGGCGGATTGGGTACTTATCCGGGATAGTCCGGGCGTTAAGCATCCTGTAATCGCCACATGGACGCCACCCATCGTTTTTCTTTGGAGCCAGGTGAAGTGGAGAGGACCATGGGGATTCTGATGGTCGGCAGACACCACTGTGTAACATTGCATCAAACTCGGCTTTGGCAATTTTTAATTTGTCTGGAGCTAGCCGGCGGGGTGTACTAGATACTGGCGGCCCAGGTGTAGTACGTATGTGGTGTACTGTACTATGTGTGGGTGTGCGGTGTATTCCAGGTGGACGTGTAATTTCGGGGTACTGTTCGAGAATGGAATGATATATAGAATTACCAGACATTACCTTTACCGAAGTGACGTCCTCCGATTTCCGCGCAAGCAACGCCGGGGTGGTGAGCGAAGTGGTGCCGTCGATGAGGCGTTGATTCCTCACGTCGACAACAAGGCCATAATAGGATAAAAAATCGACGCCTATTATTGCCCTCGTTACGTCTGCTACAATAAATCGCCAGGCATAGTCACGGCGCAATCCTAAGTTTAAAATAAAATTAACAAAACCGTAGGTATAGATCGCGGTGCCGTTTGCCGCGCTTAAAACTAAATCAGTTTTTATACACTGGGTTTTTAACATTGATTTTGGAAATACACATAAGTCACTGCCGGTATCCACCAAAAATTGCACTTTTGACCGCTGATCCGTTACGAAAAGGCGACCGGTACTCGGGCAGTCGTCGGCCGCCATTACAGATTGCCCTGGGCGTTTCCCGCAAAATCACACGGTTGTACGCAACGATTCGCATTCTCGCCGAATTTGTGGTGATACCAGCACGTTGGGAACTTCCGATAGTTGGAATTCGTCCTTTGTGCTGATGGCGCACGCCCATGACCGCGCTGTCCTCCAGGTGTTTTTGACCGGCTGCGCTGGCGTGACATTCGGTCGATCTTCGACGTCAGTGCCAGCATCTGTTGGGACAGTGCTGCGACCTCCTGGCTCAGAGAATGTGGTACTGATGCTGACGCTGGTGCGGATGCTGATGCTGACGTTAATGATGTCGATGCTACTGCTACTTGCGGGCGTGGTGGAACGACCTCATGAATCCGGTCGGCTAACTCGGCTACCTCGTCCAACGGTAGCTTCGCCTGAGATGCGATGATGCTCTGCGTAGTTGCTGGTAGTCTGCTGGTCCATATTGACCGCAAAAACTCTTCAGGTACACCGGGACCAGCCAAGCTTTTTAAATGCCGGAGAAACTGTGTTGGCTTCCTATCTCCCAACTCCTCGTTAGTAAGAAGCTGGTTTATCCTCTTCTCCCGCGAATCTGACAATCGCTTAGTGAGCTCGGTTTTTAGCTGCTCGTACCTGTTTGCCGACGCCGGAGCAGTAATAACGTCCTCCACGATAGATGCCGAGGCCGAATCCAGCTGCGCCAAAGCATAATGAAATTTTGTAGAGTCCGTTTTTATATTGGCCAACACAAACTGGCTCTCGAGCTGCATAAACCATAGCGCCGGTTTATCAGGGTAAAATGGCGGAACTCTTACACCGACTCGGTTTAACTCCAACTCTTTTTCGGGCATGACGTGTTCTTTTTCGTCTTCGGGCATGGTAGGTATGTTCTTTCTCGGGGTCACCAATGTGGTTATATGAACGGGTTTTAAATCATAAGTCCGTAGTTAACACAACACAGATTTAATTCACAAAAACGTAAATAATAGAAGGAGCAAATGTTAGTAATTTACCACGAAAGATCGAAAGACAATAGATACAAAACGTAACTGACGAACACAATCACAAGTATCACAACTCAAAATTAGCAACGTAAGCGTCCGAGTTAGATAGGTACAGAAATCAGATTACGAGCTGCGTGCACATCAAAACAAATCAAGTTTTGGCCTTCGACTAGTAGAGACGCGGCGCTCGCCGCGAAGCGGTGTCCGGCGCGGCGCGCCTTCGTCTCGCTCGCGCTCGGAAACGTTCGGTTGTACATCGGCGTTCCGAGCGGCGATCGCGTGATACGCGGCATCTAATATGAATTCTTGGTTTGTTTGTCCGCGCAACGTACAAGATATTAAATATTATTATATTACAGAATTTTTAGTAATTAGTTATACATTGTTATTTGTTATGCATATTGTAAATACATATTTTAAGGTTTATTTATTTATGTTTATTATATTATAACAATAACTAAGTAGATAAATATTATTAAGTTTGAATTAAACACATGATAAAATAGTTGTCATCATCGAATAGGTAGGTGAGTAGGTACTAAGTACACTACATTTTTTTTCTTAAATTACGATTACTATTACTACTATTACGATAACGATTACTATTTTTTTAAGTGGCAATAAACATGTTTTTACTTTTACTTTTTTACATACTTTTTAAGATTTTTTGCACTTTTACAAACGTCAATATAATTCAAGCGCCTTGAGTTTTTTTTACAGCAAATTGCCACCGAAATGAGAAACTAACTACAATTTATTAGAAAATATCAGCATAATTGGGGCTCATTGGGGCAAATTAGTTGTGTTCCAACTAAATAGTTTCATTACAGTCAGACGTACATACGTCTACACTTGTAATAGTAGATTATATAGACGAAGTCGACTGGCACTTTACTTGTTGTACTTAACCGTTCGGAACGATCAGATTTACTCATCAAAAAAGATAAAAAGATAAAAAAGATAAAAGAAATTTATTTAGTAAGTAGGCCGCAAGGGCACTTTTACAAGTCAGGAGTCTACCAGCGCTTTCCAAGAGGAGAACACTGCCGAGAAGAAACGCCGCAAGAAACTCAGCAGTCAGCCATTTTTTAAACCATATTTCTTATTACAATCATACAACTTAGTCTAGTATTATATAAAGCTATAAATATTAATTTAAATATAATATCAAATATCATGCGTAGTTCAGCAGGAAAACATGGCAAAAATATTAGGAGAGATATAGAGGGAGAAAAAGGCAAAAAACAAAAAAAACAACAAGACGACCACATAAAAGTTTCGAGATGTTTTCCTACATCAACAGTGTCCCCTAGACAAGATAAAGGTTTACATTTGAACAAATTATTATTGACTAAAGATTTAAAGATTATAAAGATTTTTAGAGATTTTAAAGATTTTTATTGAACATAAGAACATGCATATTTTAACGATTAAGATCGTAAGCAGCTTACTAAGTTTTGAGTTTAGGCCATGCATTTTTGTCTGCTAGATAATCCTCGACCCTATAATACGCTTTAGACATTAACGACTTTTTCAAATAATTTTTAAGTGCTGAAAAGGGTAACTTTAAAACTACGTCAGGTAATTTATTATAGAAATGAATGCATTGACCAACAAATGATTTATGTACTTTACGGACACGGAATTTTCGAATAGCGATTTTATTTTTATTTCAAAGTTGCTGCTAGGCTGCTACATGGTAGTTTTCCCTGAACATTATCATGTGAGAATCATTAATAAGTAATGTTTTTTTGTTATTAATCGAAAATCGACGAATGTAAAACAAAACGTGACGTTTTTACAATCACAAGCGTAGTTGCACATCTTTTAATCTCAACTAAACATTCTTTTCATGCCTTGTGCCACCTTAGTGTGACACAGATGTTACTCACACTATTTTACAGGTTGAATAGGGAACAACACTTACTTAGTAAAGGAAAGCGGCTGGCCGGTAGTTTCCCGAGCGGCGTGCTGGTGGCGCTGAGGTCGCTTTGCGAGCTGTGCAGGCTGCTCTTGCCGCTGCCGGCGCCGGAGCCCAGCTCCATGCGCATGCGCATATGACGGCTGCCATCAAAACGCTTGATGTTAAATAGGGAATATGCATGGATTTTGTAATACGTATTTCTCAACAAAATATGGAAATACCTTAAAACAGATCCATAAAAGTGAAATTAAAATTAAAATCGGCAAAGAAATACGGACGCATTCGAGTGCAAATTAGAACCTTAATGCCAAGCGTAGGTTATAAATTGTACTGTTATGGATAGCAAGTGTCAGGATCGATTTTTTAGCTCGTTAGTACTAAGTATAACTTCTTTTAAATACAAAAATTAGGGGGTGTAAAACCAACGATTGATGATTTGGATTATTATTTCTAGTATCTATTTTTAAATATTCATAAGAAGAAACCTCCAAAGGAGATAAAAAAAAACTCATTTTTGGGACAAACTTTTGTTGCCGACTGTACTTTTTGTTGCAAAATCTTTATCTGCTTATCAAGACCAAACCAATGAGTCCTAACACGCTGAGTCTACGTTAAAAATAGCGGAGATCCTGTCGCTACCTTCTGACTCCATCTTCAGGTCACCTCTTAGATACCATAATATTGCATTGTCGACGGGTTTACAAATGTGGTCCAAATTTCAGCCCATTCCGTTAACGGAAAGTGGGTCAAATATAACTTGCAAGATTTGACCCGCACATACATATATTGCAAGCTAAATAAAAGCTTGTAAAAATGGAGGGCGAAGACACTTTTACATTGAATTTTAACAAAAATACTGAGTCGTATTTGAAGGAAGTCGAGGGCTTCCACAGGCTAGTGAACATAATAAGTTAAAAGAAAGAAGTTGTAAAGGAGGTGATAGTGCTTATAATTACATACCTCTTAGGTTTCATGTTAGTGTTAGTTGATTTAGAACTTAACATCCTACTAACACTGCAAGCAGTTTGAGATCTTTGCAAGGAGAAAGAACAGTCCACTTTAGATTTAATGTCTTTGAAAGATTTTAACTTGTAATCCGTCTTGGTGTCTATTGAATTTTTCTTAGATAGACTCTCCCTTCTTTCAATTTTTTTTACATTTTTGGGGCTACTTTGTACACTTGCATCTGCATCAGTACTCCGATTTGCTAACATTGTCTTTAATTTACTTGGCACATCACGTTTAGGCATTTTGTACTTCTTAAGTGTAAAGCTCCTCTTTTCTTCCTTGCTTTTTACATTCGATCTGACTTCTTTCTCACTGCTCAGAGAGTTACGCTTACTTGTGTTTTTAGGAGTTTTATCATCATCAACAACATGAATCGCAATAGACGGATCTTCTTGTATACACTCGTTTAAAGGGGTGAAATAGGTATTGATTGGTCCAGAGCTAACATTTTTTTGACTGCATTCCGAGTGCGTCGATGGCGTGGAGCCCTCAGGAGACATATCATCAATAACATTCAAAAATACAGGTGACATACGTTGATTTTCAAAATCGGTGTAAACACCACTTGATTCCATACATGAGTCATCATTTCTGTTTACGATTAAAGGTGGATTACCGTTATTAGCTTTACCACCGTAAAGGGCCCCGTCTATTACTTGTGCTTTTCGATCTCCCCTGTGCATATGATCGTCCAGGCCATCGGCGTCACTTTCAGTAAAGAAATCTGAATCAGTCATAGGGTCCGCACGTCTAGTCACAGGGACATTTTGCCAATCCATTTCTAATGCATCTTCACGTGGTTCTATTGAATTATCTGCGGCTCGGCTCACTGGCCTGGACATTTCTCCATCACCTTGATAGCCATCTAAACTCGTTATACTAGTGATACTTGTAATAAAACTATTCGACACTTTTGACGTTTCCATAGACTTAGTATAGTCGTTTTTGTTATCGGAGTAAGTTTGTGAATCATGTAGTGTGGAACTAGAGAATTGAGAGTAAGTACTTATCTCGCCAATTATGTCCGAAGTATCCAACGGCAAATCTTCAGGTGATGGAGTTTGTTCTATTCGCTGGACGACTATCCGGTTTTCATGTTTGCCGTCTAATGGCAGTTCTAGATTAACTGTAGTCTCTCCAATAGAACTGACTGGTTCTAAAATGCTACTGTGAATAGAAGGCAAAAATTCTTCATCTATCGTATTTGATAATAATTCGTTTTTGACTTCATCTGTAGGCTGAACTTCATTTTTTTCTGTGCTGCAGGTCACTAAATTCTCTGGGGTTACGGAGATATCATTTTGAGCACATAAATTATCGCATGATTTCGATAGCGTTCTATCAGTCTTGACAGACTCATTATGTCTTGGAATCATCGGAGCCGTATAGTCATTTCTTTCAAATTCATCATTTTGTATCGTCGAAACTGCTGAGTTGCTTTCAGTCTTATCAGTCGATGGAGTGTCACTGCAATCAGGTGACACTTTACTTTCATCTTTATCACAGAATATTGGAAGTCCTTCCACTGTTGGAGAAAAGGCGTTTTCTAAATAACATATATCATCCATCTGATCTGGAGTAAGAATACCCAAACTATCATCAAGGGAATTCTCTTCATTAGTCCTACTTAGTGAATTATCATTTGGACTCAAATTTGAATCAAATATTCGAGAATGGATTTGCGACTTGAGTTGCAAGCAGAGGTCGGACCTGGAATGAGTATTAAACGTTTTCGTAACGGGGAAGGTTACTTGATTTTCGCATGAGTATTCGAATTCTCTCATTGGTTTTTCATCAAAGTTTATAACGTTAGGTAGCCTTTCGATACTTTTGTTCATAGAAATCGATGTCTTTGCCACGTTGAGTAGACTTTGCGAATTGCTAAAATCTCTATCAATGTTTTGTTTGAATGTTGAGGTTGCCGCCGGTTGAAGATCAAACAGGAGGCTGTACGGTCCAGATTCATCTTGTTCTTTTTCGTCAACTAGCTGTGTGATGCCATTAATGAGTCCTTTAGTTTCTTTATCAACGTTTCGATCTTGTTTCATACTTATTTTATTTAATCTTTCTCTTAAATCTAATATTCGCGGGTTTTTTTCTAATCCCTTATCTAAGCTTAAGCTCATTTTTGGAACTAGGTTTAAGTAATTGCTACGGAATAACTCTTTATTGTCCCCTGTTGCTCCCGCATCGATGTTTTTCGCTTTTTCTGCTGTATCAGTTTCGTGTTTATCCGTAGAAGAATGCATTGCATCGATACTTTTCATCGAGTAAATGCCTCGGATACGCAGCTTGCCATTTCTGTCGATGGGGATCTGTAACAAAGAAAGATAATGTTATTTGTGTGTTTTTCCTCGTGACGAACGTGGTCCTCGTGATTTCAGTTGTACGTACTTAGGTACAAGTAATTTTATAATCGTGCATAGCGCAATACAAATGCATTCAACAGCTTGCTTATTTATTCAAATGTGTGCGAGTTTTCGACTATATAACAACGTGTAAAACGGCCATTATATAAAAAAGATTTTGACATGCTTTGTTCCCAACTGTGTTAGGTATTTGTATCACTGAGAAGTGATAATTTATTATTAAAAGCCAAATAAAATGAGTTCAAATTGGAACGAACTAGGCTAGTGTAGCGAGCACAACAATTGCATCGCTGCATTTTTTCATGTCCCCCCTTATATTTGTAAACCAGCTTTTCTTTCTAAAATATTTAAATGAAATAAGTAATGTTTCTTATAATCTAAGCTTTACAAAAAGTAAACAATCATGGAAATCGGCGCAGTATTTTCCAGACTATCAATTTCAAATTCGGGTAAAAAGATATATACAACTATGAAAAAAAAGTTACTATGGCTACCTTCTACTCGTATCTCTACCATTAATCATTATACCAGCAGTGCTTGATAGTAGGTACCATGTTTCAAATAAGAAGTATGGATATAAAAAAACGTCTTCCTATATTTACTACCGAGTTAATTATTTACATAATAAGTCATTAAATTACTTTATAAGCAAACTAGAGGACGCCCGCAACTTCGTACGCGTAGAATTATAGTTTCCCGATTTTAACCCTTTAGGGGACGAATTTCCAAGAATCCCTAAGTGCACACCTATGATATCCAAGGATTCCTCCAAATTTCAAGTCCCTAGGTCCAGCGGGTTCGGCTGTACGTTGATTGATCAGTCAGCCAATCGGTTTCTTCTTTTATATACGTAAATTATTAGGTATGTTTAGATATTTTTTATACCTTTTTTTTGTGCATGTTATTTGTAGGACATGTAAGCTTTGTTAGTTTTTATGTTAGTGACATACAGACAGACCTTAATTTACAATAATACTTCACTCGACGGGGTAAATAACAAGAAACATCTCGTAGTTGCATGTAGGGTGCATGTGTGTATGTTAAACTCCAATCAATATTACAATTACATTATTACGTATAGTTTTTGCTGGCATAATTAATTATCTATAATTCCCCAAATTCCATTACTATTGTCTTTATGGTTGATAAATAAAACGACTGTGACTTATAGACGGAGACGGACGGATATACCGGAACATGGTGACACTATAAAAGATCTTTTTTTTGACTACGGAACCCTAAAAAGTAGGGAACCATTTTTAAACAGTTTGATTTGAAACTGTGTAACACTGAACCGACTAGTTAATAACCAGCATATAAATACTTGATTATTGAATTATGTAGCCTATAGTTATCCGCTTACAGGCTTCTCTAATTACATGCAATTATCTTTAGGATCGTACGTCCAGGCTGCGCTGCGTAACCGCCATATAAGAGGTTTTACCATACATAATGCATTAAACGGACAGACAAGCGATACATTGCGCACTTCTGAAGGCATATCTCAAAAATAAACACATCTATTTTGAACTCTGTCGCTACATTTAAACATTGAAAGTGCATTGGATTTCAGTATGACTTATGCCTTTTTAAGACTCGTAGTGAGGCACATGAGCACATACAAGTCACGCAGGCCGCATTCTGCATGCATTAAGTCTTCGCCTTTGACTTTATTTTATTCATATAAGAACAGAAATTCACCATATTGTTATTAAGTATCCAATAGAACTATCACATTGATATTTAAAACGTATGTTTTCATAGTGTTTTAGCTTACGCAAACAACGACATCATTATTATTTACAAAGAATCAATACGAATACAATGGAAGACATTTCATTTGATGATCAATCACTGATCGACTACACTATGTTTCATCTAAGATGATTCCTGTGACAGCTCATATAAACACGTATTACACTTGTTTCTTTAACTTTACATAAATACTACATTGGTAAACTAAACACCTTGCGATGCCGTTCAGGAACTTAAATAATTAATCGCCTGTTTTTAAGTACCCGCATGTGAGTATAGTAAGTGATTGAAATTTTTACGAAATACGGCCGTCACACATCTGTTACACAGGAATCATCCTAGATGAAACATATTATAACAGTAAAGCTGCGAACACACAAAGTCCTACGAGCGAAGGATCACCTGAGGGCTTATTGTCTAACGCACTCGCAATCGCAACCGGCTTCAATTCAAAGTGGAGCAATTGTTTTCATTTTATATGTAGACAAGCCTTCGATTTTCAAAATGAAAACGATCGTGATTTCAAGTGCGTTAGACAATAAGCCCTCTTGTTGGCCTTAAGCAGGTTTTAAACTGCGAGCGGAGCGAGCCCCGTACGGACTCGGCTTAGCATACATCGATATGACTTCAAGTGTTACCACCGTGGGCAAACCTTTTGAAGACACCGTTGTATGCTAAGCAGAGTCCGTACAGGGCCAGCTCCTTTCGCAGTGGAAACCCTCCTTTAGGCACCCAACCGTCAACACAGAGGGCAGAGCAACGAGTATAATTGTTTTCTCTGTATTTTTGCAGTGGGTAAACAACGAGCAAGTACGTCGCATGATGGTAAGTGAGGCCTTTTGCCCGGGATCATCCGCAACACCAAATAAATCGCTGGTTCGTTGCTGGTCTTAGACCTACTGTAACTAAATTAACAATATAAAAATGTACAATAGGTATGTGTATCAATTGCACAAATCACAATATATTATTAAGTAATTTGTTTTATTTTCACTTATGCCGATCCCGTTTCTTCGATCACACATCACGTCGCCGCACCACGCTGAGGTTCGTTTAGATTTGAATAGGGCCCTTGTTTCAGTACACCTTGAGTATTGTTTTGTGTTCAACTTGTAACAGTCAATTGTTACACAAACAATTGTTACACAGTTCTACTATGACAAAACCTAAATAAGTAAATGTCATGTATTAGTATTTAAGCAGGCTAGCGAGCTGGCCACGCAATGCGAATTTAGTTTAAAAAGGGCTTTAAAAGTACTTTCTGCAACAAGCATTAATAATGTTAGGTACGGATCTGTGTTGAATTTAATTAAGGCAATCTAGCCTAAACATTTGTGATAATTGTTTGTAACGGATGCGTGAGCGCGCAAAGCCCAGCTCCTAATTAAAGGTTTAATTATGCATTTCTATCAGTTACCTATAACGTACGTTAAAATACTTACCCAGCGTATTGGATTTTACTATACGGTTAGGACTAACCTATTGATTAATGTAAAATGTGAATTACCGCACAATGACGTTTGTATTTATTTAATGAGTTCCATATTTTATTGATACATATAGGCAGGTAGGTACTTAAGTATTATAAAAAAAAATATGCGCCTAATAGGTAGTTACCAAATGATGAAGTACAACAAGCAAAAACATTGCCTTGGTTAAAAATACACTTTAATTTCAACCTTAACAGGGCGCGCAACAAAAACCTTTTATTCACCATTCAATTCGCAACTGATTGTATTAAACATGAATATCCGTATGTTTATTAATGATGTTAAACTTACGCTGTTCAACACAATGATCGTTTCTGGCATTTTGTATAAAGAAAGAAATTATTTAACACCGTAAGTATAACACGAAAAGTAAAACGAGTTCAATAAAAACAAAACTCAAAGTTAAGTTGTGGCTAAATCAACAAGATGAGTCTGAGTGTTGATCCTTAGCCCTGTTGTAGATTTTACTTGCTGTTTTTTTTTCTAAGAATTATTGAAGACATCAACGCGTTCTAACTTTGAGCAATATTTACCAGTAAAGAAAAACTAAAGTCATTGAAAAGCAAAACTTATGCGAAGCGACTGTGCTGTTATGTCTACGGTCGTTATTTTACAAGCTATATTTTGCTTTATTTGGATGTTAGTATGTATGTTTGGGTCACATCTCAAGTCGCAAGTCGACTTTGAACCAGTTATGGTTATCGGAAAGGGCTGATATTTGGAATAAATATACCTACCCGATAACAATTAAATGTTATGGTGTGTAGAGCTGATTTCACGGTGGATTCGGAAGGTGGCAACAGGATCTTCGCTGCAGCAAAAGTACCAGCCTTCCCTTGAGGCGTTTCTACAAGTTTGTCCGGTCCGGTAATCCGGTATCCGATAGTACGCTACGAAGTCGGTATTATGAGTCTTGGACTACTACTCTGAGCAAAAGTGCCGGGCAGTTAAGACACGTTAGCCTTGTTGGTAGACGCTGCCTCTCGAAGCCTGGACCTGTGTGGCGTGACGTGTGCAATAAAACAGTCCTTTATTACCAGGAAATAACGAAGTATCACTCGCAATCGCTTAAAGGTTAATAAAGTTGTAAGAGATCCTTTAAAGTGACAAGCTCGCCTGTCTTATGTGTTTCTGTCTATTTTGTTGTTTTTAGGGTTACGTACAAAAATGAAAAAACGGAACCCTTATAGGATCACTCGTGTGTCTGTCCGTCCGTCTGACACAGCCGATTTGCTCCGAAACTACTGGACCGATTGAGTTGAAATTTGGTACACATATGTAAATTGATGACCCAAACACATTACATTTGTATTACATTTTTTTTAATTTTTTTAATTGTTATTTTCGGAGGACAAATTAGGAAATTAAAAAAAAATGTTTTGTAAACCTTACTGTGTCACATATCAAATGAAAGGGCTCGTTATAAGGATTTCAAATATATTTTTGTTATTATTGTAAAATAAATAGTTTTGATTTTATTCATGAAAGAAGACACCCTGACCTCCGAAACTACGAAAACTAAAATTTTGAAAAAAATACAAAGTTTAGTTAATTGCTTGTAGATTACAGGAAAACGTATAAGAATACTATCATAATAAAAATACGTATGTTGTACGGAACCATCTCCACGCAAGTTCAACTCGCACTTGGCCGGTTTATTATTTTTCCATTTGTGCAATTAATATTTTACATATTATTCGCATTCATCCTAACCCAATACGTATTTAAATAACAGGATAGTAAAATCCATCTTTTTCAAACTCAAAAAGCATTCGCGCAATGGGTTGCTGATAACTATGAGTCACAGGTACCAGCTAAACATTGTGGGGCAGTCGAATTAAGTAGTGGCTCACCACGGTTCAGGGCGCTGTCACGGATGGTGCGTCTGCGCAGCGATCGTGATGAATGGGGACTGCACTGACGTATAACGTCATTTTAGTAATAATATAAACACGTAATGTTTTAAATGGGATTTGTGTCAACAACGGGCACGTCACGTTGCAAAATTAAGGTTTTTCATTTTATTATTAAGTGCAAGCTTTATTTCTCAAACTAGCGACCCGCTCTCGCTTTGCTTCGATTTAAGTGAGGTTTCTGTTATACGTACATAAAGAAGATTTGAATTAAACATAAAAACCTTCCTCTTGAATCTATCTATTGATAAAAACCGCATTAAAATCTGTTGCGTAGTTTGAAAGATCTAAGCGTACATACAGAGGGATAGAAGCGGGAAGCGACTTTGTTTTATACTATGTAAAGATGCTATTGTATCTGCTATCATTCTTAAAGTATCTTGCGTTAGATATGACCTTGGTAAAGCCGGGGATTGCGATAAGTAAAGAAAATTTATTACAACACTATTGCAACATCGTGTTCTTGTATCTGACTGTTTTTGATTCAATGAAGGAACAAGGAAATATCAGCCCCTGGGGCCCGTTTCACGAAGCTACAAGTTACAAATTACAAGCGGAAGTCTCTTTCTAACTCCTTTTGCTAGGAAGAGACTTCCGCTTGTAATTTGTAACTTGTAGCTTCGTGAAACGGGCCTCAGAGGGCCCTGCCAAGATGCACTACGCTAACTAGCGTTTCTATTCGTTTCGTTTTTAACCAATTACGTCATCTGCCAGTGACGCGATTGGTTTAAACACGAAACGAATAGAAACGATAGGTAGTTAGCGTACCTAGTGCATCTTGGCAGGGCCCTCTGGTAAAAAAACAAGTTATTCTGCCTCTGCTTCAAACGCTCCGTGGTTGTTGTATAAACTAAGTTTCAAATGCTCAATTAGCTGAATAGCAGTAAATAAAACCGCATTTTTAACACTTTACGCAACCGTATCACTTGCCAAATTTATTGGAAAGAAATGAAACCCCGCGTCTACCTCCGCATGCTACCTATCAGAGCGTAGAGTCACGAACACATCTGCAATACAAGGAATCGTTTATTTCAATTGATTCATTAATTATATTGCCTCGGTCAGGAACGGAACTGCTTTTCAGCCTGATTCCTCTGACAATCACTTTAGCAATTAAATTTAGTTTCTCCAGAGCCGTAGACTTATATTTTAGCCCCCTTACTAAGTAACGGTGGTATAGATATACAATGTTTTGTCCTTATCTGTCATTGTGACATTTGGATTCGACAGATAAGGACAAAACATTGTTTAGCTATACCACCGTTACTCAACGTTTATTAGTAAGGGGGTAGATTTTTTAGGGGTGGTAATGAAGGTCGTCATGGTAAAATATGATGCGGTTTTGTGTAAATGATATGTTTTAAACGAAACTTTATCCCTGCAACGTAAGCTGTACACTTCATTGATCAGTTCCACAAGGTTCAATGGAAATGAATAGAACTAAAATACGAATAACATAAAACTTTCAAATGGGTCGTAATGGTAATGGCCCTAAAACTTACTTCTACTTGAATCTGTCGGAGAATGGCGGTAAGATCGGTACGGGTGTCATTCGCGATCCATAATATCGTTTGTCCTAATCGTCATTTGTCCTAATTTATCGTTTGTCCTAAACTGGTTTCAGCTGAGTCAGACTATTTTTTAACCTTTCTAAAAATACCCGCGGTTAGTTAGGTTAGAATTGTGTTGAGTTGTTGTAGAGGCGGAAATGGCTTTTAGGACAAACGATGAATTAAGACAAATGACGATTAGGACAAACTATATTATGGATTCCGATATAGACCCGATTGGTATTAACACTACTAACATTATACTTTACTTGATTGTGATCTCGTCTGTCTTATCAGATCAGTATGGCCGCGCATGACACGCTAAAACGTTTATGTTTAAGTTAGGCCAGTCTTTATCACCTGTTTGCCTAGTTAACGCCCTTTAGATTAGATACTACGGTTAAATCAAACCATAATGTGTAAAATTTTGTTCACAACTGCTAATGTGTAACCTGCTACTAAGTAGAGTATAATTGATATAAATATCCTATACTTACGCCATTTAGCGTTAAAAACTTTATAAATAGAGTTCTTGTTTATCGCTAAATTATAATTTTAAAACCAGTTAGTTATGTTTCGTGTCGTGCGCGAAGATATGCAGTCTTGTTTTGATTATAATACACAAACTATACATATACTTACGTACCTACCTATTTAAGTTGTAAAACGATAGATTTTATTGGCCTTTCGTTCTTACATAGAATAATAAACTGCTATTAAATCGAACAGAATCGTTGCTTAAGTGCCACTGTCACTGTGTGAAAGTTTCGCGATATCTATTGTTGGGTATTTTCGTGTTCTGCTTACGTAAAATATGTTTAGCCCATTTATTTCAAGAGTTCAGTTTCAATGTTCCTAATGTGCTCCTAATTCAATTAATTCAATTATTTCCTTAAAATTAAAACATTCGTATACGCAAACCAACATTCTAAATGTACATAAATAAATGAATAAACAGTCAGCTCTTAAAAAAGCTATACCAACTTGGATTTGTTGCTTAAGTTGCTCAGCCCGGGATGTGGTGTCGTGTTTTTTCCTGCGATACATATTGACCTTTATTTTTAACGTCGGCCATCGCAACTTGTTTTGCGGTTTCTTAGAACTATGTTCAATATTTAAAGTTCATTCTTTTCACTTAACGCGAAAATACACTTTACACGCAAATTTAAAAAAAAAAATCGGTCGTGACCGACAGGGCATTAGTATTGCTGTAAATAGATAGTGATATGTTATGTTAGTTAGTTTATTATTAGATAGTAATAAACCCCCTTGCAAAAAAAACGGACACTCGATTTTTTCAGTACTAACTAGTTTAAACATACTCGTACTGTAACTAAATTAAATTTTATGCTACAGCACTGAACTAACATTATTTATATAAAATCATTATTTTTCTTCGTATAAACAATACTTTTTTTTTATAGCATGAATATCTTGTTTAGTTATATCTAATACGTTCTCAATACCTACCGTAACTTTTCAGTATTATAAATTACAAGAGCCCAGGGCCTCTATTTAAGTCTGTAAACCATATTGCCGTTGTCATGTTATCGTATTGTCACCGTTGCGATAGCTCTTATTTACTTGACAGTAATGGCCGAGTGAAAAACAATACGATAACATGTCAAAGGCAATATGGTTTTACGCAGTAGAATAGAGACCCAGTGGCCCGTTTCACAAAGCTACAAGTTACAAATTACTAGCGGAACTCTCTTTCTAGAAAAAGGAGTTAGAAAGATACTTCCGTTTGTAATTTTGTGAAACGGGCCTCTGGGGCCTGTTTTATAAAGCTACAACCGGCCATTTGAGCAGTGTTGCCAGTTTAGACCTCTAAAATTGTAACTTGTAGCTTTATAAAACGTGCCCGGTCACAAGAAAATTGTTTTAGTGTAAGTTATTACGAATATGATCGAAAAGCTCGAAGCGTCATATCTGGACCTATTTACACAATATATAAATAGCTATTTATATACTGTGGTATAAATGCCTCATAAATACCTAATATCACGCGATTCAAATTGAAACACTTAACCCTTGTCACGACATTACACGGCACAAGTCCGTTTTACTTGCAATAGCCAATTTTAAAACAGGTCACAACCCAAATTCAGACTATGAAATGTATACTAGCCAAGTGACCACAGTGAACGTGTTCATCGTGGTTAATGCATTAGCATGGCTGCAGTAGAGCGGATAAAATCAATACACATGCGAAATCTGGGGCTCTACTTTGAAATCAGTAATTCGAACTTCGGATCGCCCCGTCACTTTCTTGCTAATTAGTGACGCGTCGAGAGCAAAAGGGATAGCAATAGACGAAGTTCGAATTACGGATTTCAAAGTAGAGCCTCTGGGCCACGGATGACCACGGTGTAAATCCACGGCGTGCTCGCCTTCTATTGCGATCGTTTCCTATCTGCTGCCTAATTGGAAATGCACGCGCTAAATTGTGTTTTATACGCGTTGACGGGACTACTTAAACTCGCCGGTTAAAATAAATTGCGTCGAATTGAAAAGTGATACGCTTATGATATGTGAATCACATCCCTGAACGTCTTCAGGCGATTAGGTTTCCTAGCAAGCCTATAGCAACCTTGTATTAGTGTTCCTAATAGCCTTAAAAATGAATGGAATCTAATCGGTTCGTTGTTAAGATTGTAATACAATCACTTGCACCGTTTACAACCAATATGAGGATTGTGAAACAACGTTTAAATCGCGTCGCTGTCATAAAAAATGTTGCAGTTATTATATAGTAAACTAGGCTTGTACGTTTCCGTTTTAGTTTTATTTTATTACTATTTTTTCTCTCCGACCAATATTTTCTTGAAAAGTGAAACGTACAGACCTAGTTTTTAATAATACTTATCTATAACATATTCAAAAATCGAAACATTATCATTTTTAGTATGGAAAATTTCAGGTTCACAATTCTCTTAATACGGCAAAAATAATAACAAAACAGCTTTCCAAGATGCTTAATAGGTCCCAAATATAGCCTAGCGGTAATTGGCCCAGCATGCTGGTGTTACCTCGTTGAATAGCATTGCCAATCAGTTGACCGAAGTAAGCACCAGCGTTATGGTCGCCAGTAGTATTTGTAAGTTTTTTTTAACTAGCCAGAATGTCGTCAGGGCTCCATGGACTCAACGTGTTGACTGCAAACACCACTAACAAACAAAAAATAGGTGATGATGGCGGCAAAGGTACGTGGTGGTCGTTGTGTGTTTTAAGGTTTATTTTTCGTTGTATGTTAGTCTGTAAGGTATTTATAATTATTGGCCTTGGTTGCTGAAATAAATTGTATTTAATGTGTTCTATTTTAATCTATTTAAAGTATTCATTCAAGCAGCCTTCGTATTTGCGGCGTTTGTTAGCTTCAGCCGTAGCAGCCCCGCTCCGCTTGCTCTCAGTGAAGTGTTGGATAATTGGGACGGCGCCATCGGGATCCATGCATTCTTGTTACGTCTAATATAAAGTCGCCCGGCCATGAAATAAAAAGGTTACATCCGTATCTCTTACAATCATCGTCACAGCTAGGGTTGCCAACCGTACTATAATATAAGTATAGTATTGTACTATATTTTGCCTCTGTGTACTATATACTGTTGAAGAAATATATAGTACGCAAAAATACTATATTTCGGTCAGTCCTTAAACATGTGCGGTTTGGGTTGGAGAAATAGGCTTTTTTCAGCTCAGATAGTTGCCCCAATAGCAGGCAGAATGTTAGTAAGTAGTAAATATTGTGCATTAGATTTAATGAATAAATTTACACACTTTTTAAAAGTTTTTCTTCAAAGTACTATTTTTTTTTCTGTGTACTATATTGTTTATACCTTGGGCTGGAAAATACTATATTTGCCCAAGAAAAAGTTGGCAACCCTAGTCACAGCATACAAGAGACCAAGTGGTTCAAAAAGATCAGTTTGGTGAAGAATACGTATAAAATATTAATAAAACGGATATTATAATAACATAGGTACTTAACTAATATTAAATTGGAAATCTGTAATTACCTAAATAAGATCATGTTTCGTGATCTCAGTGAGACCGGTTTGTTCTTTACTTAATTTAACAACTACACGAATATCGATTAGTAGTTTACACAAATGTCTAAAATGTCTTAAACAAATAGAAAGTCATATTAAGTCATCTCGTGAACTTTCGCTGTTATCGCAAGACGCTGCGTGACTCGTCAATATTTATTTTATCTTTACCTCACCACATCGTGCGTAAGCGTAACCGCCAATAGAAAACATGTCCAAGTTAACGAGCAGGTGTCAAATGTTAAGCATGTTAAATTTATATTATAATAGGGGCAAGCAAATGACGTGTCATGTTACAAGTAATGTAAGAGATTTTGGTGAAAATCAGCTACTTATGTAAGATTCCGCTGAGAGCGATTTTTTACTAGTTAATCTTTTTGTACTTTTCAGTTTCATTTCAAAGAGAACATACACAAAGAAAATTGCCAAAATGGTAGGTAGTTAATAGGTCAGTCCAGCTCAAGTCGGCCTTTGGTTAAAAATATATTGGGACGCCGACTTCAGTTTGACTGACGTGTAGGTACTGGGCCGTCATGGTCATATATTAAATCATTTAAATGTGCTTCGTCATACGTATACGATACGTACTCAACTATCTTAATCGAGATATCTGATCACCATCCTTAAAATAGGTACCGTTGAGGAGTTCCGGTGATCATTTGTGCTCTTCATCATCAGTTCCACTTTCCCAAATGTCACTTTCTGAATGCAAATGCTGGACTTGTTACTGAAAATACTAAAATCGCTATATGCATGCCTATGATATTCAAAGAGTTTCCTCAATACCTCTCGGATCTCCACTTCAGATACCGATTCGGTGACAATGGCACCACTTCGGAAGTAAGTATACCCTAACAAACGGATTTTTTTTTAATCTGTCCCCAGTTATTGACGGAAACATCGGTGATCATGATCATACATAAAAAAAAGATTATACACAAAGCAGTAGGCTTAGCATGCGAGGCGAGGAGAATACGTCAAACCTCGTCAAACGCGATTTAGTGTCAAATATGTCTATTCCATATTCTAACGTAAGGGTAAACATTTAAGATTTTAAATAAAAGTGTATTTTATGTGAATTGAGTCCTTTTATTACTAAGCATCTTAAAGTGTGACGTTATGTAATATTTTCTTATTTTCATAGGAATGACGTAAAATATGACAGTAAATCTCGCGTAGCATACTAAGCCCCCTGGACATACTCGTAGAACTCCTTTTTTAAAGTCGGTTAAAAAGGAAAAAATACCTGAATTAACTTGAACCACTATTGAACACAAAAAAGTAACAGGAAGGTCGGTGTCAATCTTACTAGCATATAGCATCTTGTTTCATTCATTGCCTGACTAAAGTAATGTTCAGGTATTAGTCAAATTATTGTTATTATAATTTCAAGGTTTTAGCGTATCTACGCATTTGTTACACAAATTCTTCGCTAATGCCAAACCACCATCGTGTATTGTGTGTATTCAGTATTACCACTTGTATTAACACACGCACAATAGGTACATGATCAATATTCTATTCGAAAAGGGGACAATGGTAGTCATTGAATCAATTTTAGAACTGCGGATTAAGTCAACATCTATTATTTATATTAAAACCGCTGAAGGGTCCAGTCAGTGCCTCTATAACACGGTAAAAACCATATCGTTTTTGAGCTGTTATCGTATTGTTAACGTTTTGAGTTAAAAACAATATCATAACAGAGGGCTTATTGTCTAACGCACTCGCAATCACGATCGGTTTCATTTTGAAAATCGAAGGCTTGTCTGCATACAAAATGAAAACAATTGCTCCATTTTGAAGCCGGTTGCGATTGCGAGTGCGTTAGACAATAAGCCCTCTGGTCAAATAAGATTTGGAATTTGCAGCCAAGAATAGAGGCGCTGTATGTCGGTAGTCGATCACTCATACGTTAGGTATCCGTATTTTTGAAAACCAATTGTTTCGTGAAGGCAACTGCTTCACAGGATCCTCCGCATTCAATTTACGTAGGTATGATTTTCGCAAAAATACGGGATTAGTTTTATTAGTAAGGGGCTTACCCCCTACTGCAAAGACCTCACTTGTGCTTTAAGAGTGATTATCCAGTAATAATAATGGTAAATCCGTCCGTTTGGTTTTGTTTAAATCTTTTCCAATTGCAATTGACACAGACTGTAACTCAGTATTCTGCTCGTGCGTCGCGACTTGGTGTGACAAGGAGAAAGTACCGGGACGTCGTGTTTTCTCACCACTTTATCCTTCACATTTAAATTCTTGACAAAATACAATTCGTTTTCCTCACGCTTGTTTCTTCTAAGAAGCAAATAAATATTCCTTGCTGGGCCTGAGCCTGCTAAGTAGGCCTACTATAGATAACAATATTTTTTTGTTATGGTTTGGAGACGGTAATCGAGCAGGGCCTCTATTCAACACGGCAAAACCAATATCGTTTTTGATCTGTTATCGTATTGTCACCGTTTTGATAGCTCTTATTTATTTGACAGTAATGGCGTCTGACGTCATAACAATACCATAACAGGTCAACTACGATATCGTTTTTACCGTCGGGAATAGAGGCGCATGCCACATGATGGTAAGTGGGATCCGTGACCCATAGACAATTTCATTTTCAAGACTACAATCTCAAGACTGCAATCCTAAGACCGATAATCGATAATGCATTGGCTACATTGAGGACTAAAATGGAATGCTTATAAGCTAGTAATTTCATCGGTGGTCTCATCCCCACACCGGAACACAACAATGCGAACACTGCTGCTTGGCACATACTAATAGTTGATCGTTGGCTTTATGGCTTTACTCGCTTCCCGCTCATCGTCGGCGGTGGGGCAAGTGCCTTGCCTACAAATAACGCAATTGGTTTTTTTTTTTACAAGAAAATAAATAAATATTACATTACGTAAAGAAGGCGATTGGAATTTTTTATAGGTACCTACAAGAATATAATATCAGAAAATACATCTAACAAATCTCACCCCGTTGTGAGTGTGTTCAGCAGACCGGCGGACATGACTTGGTGAAAATTCGAGAACATTATTATGATTATAAAAATCCTTGTTCGACTAAAATTCTAAGAAGTGACCAATATACGATGACAATGGCGCTTCAATTCTCACTACGCCTGAGAGATTCGTAATAAATAAATATTTGCCACATAGGTAGCTATTTTGTAAACATTTTGCTGCGTAATAGCAACAGAAGCAGCAATAGCAGCATGCTAACTTTATTATTTATTACTAATTAAAGAATCTATATGTGGAATGTATAGTCAGCAAGCATGAAACATGATAAATACATAATAATAAAAAAACTCGTTAAAAAAAAATATGATTGTACTTTTTCACGAAATGACTACTCGGTCAAGCAAAATATTACCTATCGAAATAAATGTTGTAACTATGGTATTAATCGTGATGAAGCCTGTTTTTAAATCAAACTCGACATGCAATCAAACAACCTTGAGATATGTGTAGACGAGGAAATAAACATAACCAGTCTTTATAAGAGAATTCTTTTTACGCTACTTAAGTTAGCCTAAAGCTAGAACCCGGGGCAAAAGCATGTCGGACCGCCGCCGTCTGTCTTACTTACTCTAACTGTTAAGTAAGAATAAGACAGCAAAATTGTGCTTCTTGCTTTAGTACAGGAGTTAAAGTAGGACCGCAATCAATTTCTGCAATTTTTATTGCCAGTCTATTTCGCACTTAACACTGACAGTTTTTTAGGATTGGTAGTTAGGAAGGAACTCTGATTGCTTAAGCATTTTTTTAGGGTTCCGTAGTCAAACTAGGAACTCTTATAGTTTCGCCATGTCCATCCGTCCGTCCGTCCGTCCGTCCGTCCATCCGTCCGTCCGTCAGTCCGTCCGTCCGTCCATCCGCCCGTCCGCAGCCTAGCTCAGAGACTCTTAGCACTCGAAAGCTGTAATTTGGCATGAATATGAATATTGAATATTATGATAATGAATATTTTTCCCTTTCCTTTAAAGAGAGGAGTAATTTTAACTCTTAAGCGGATTTCGGAACGTGCCTTGGGCAATGCACGCGTTGAAAATTTGCGCTACGGCACAGCTAACAAAGTATCGGGCTGACGAATGACGAAAAAGGGGAAACACAATTTTAACGACTTTCCGAGCTCATCTCTCGCCACATACTAGGTATTTTACTAAATACAATAATCAAATCACATAAAACCTTGATCTTTGATGTTATTTTATCTCATTTTATTTTTAACGGTATATGGCATGGAACCCTAAAAAGACAAAACAATCTTAAAACCGTTTAAATTTGTTGTTATTCTTTGTATATTCATATGAACCCGAAACGACGACGTCGCCCTTGGTTTTAATCGTAAATACTCTATAAATTCGCCGTATTATCCGACATAAGTACTTTTACCGTGCTACTTTAAAGTAACAGTTTACTTTTTACCGAGTCGTTAGCACGTCCGCAATAAAAGTTCACCAAATGAGTTCTCATTCCAAGTAATTTGCTACTATGCATGTATTTCTTAGGCTCCTCTTGAAACTGCTTATTGTAAACCATTCGCACGGTCTTAAATTCCAAATATCAGGTAACGTTTTGTTAAACTTTTTATGTCTGTTTTAATTGAATACTCTCAAGATACAATGCTATTGTATTTTATGTTGAACCACCTAATTTCTCATCTTATTGTTTCTAAGTTTATTGTACTAAAAAGCCTTTTAAATAGCAGCGTGGTTAATTAATAGTGATTAACAGTTTTTATTTAGTAGGTGCCAAGCTGGGGTGTGATTCTCTCAAGAAGCAAAGGTGAGCGAATGAACGAGTGAAGTCCAAGCGGCGTGATTAAGTAGTCCCGTCAAAGTGAACAAAACACATTTTAGGGCGTGCATTTTCAATTTGGCAGCATGTCGTCTCGAACGTATAAGGCTGCCTAATTGAGAATGCACTCGCTAATATGTGTTTTGTTCGCTCGGACGAGACTTCTTAAACTCGCCGCTTGGAATTCACTCCTGCGTTCGCTCACCTTTGCTTTTCAGAGAATAACACCCCTGCATGTAACAAAAAATAATATAAATTATAATGTTATTAAAATAAATTAGCAATTGCGTAATTTAAAAAAATTGAACCTACCGGATATGGATAATAAGTTAAAAAAATCTCAATCAGCTAATTCGGAGTGTTTCCCGTTAATAGCGAACAAAATCGTAAGACCCGAATAATTTAATTGACTCAGTGCCTTAGAATAAAATATAAGCTACTGATGTTTTTAAAAGTAATTTCTACAACACTCGTAGACACTAGCCCCCTTACGAATAAACGTTGAGCAACGGTGGTATAGCTATACAATGTTTTGTCCTTATAAGTCAAATCCAAATGTCAAAATGACAGATAAAGACAAAACATTGTGTAGCTATACCACCGTTACTCAACGTTTATTCGTAAAGGGTTATGGGTAACTTGGCCTTTTCTTGTAAACGATTCAAAAATAGTTTTTATGCAAAACAAAACACCTAACGAGATCTTCGAGAAAGCCTCTAGGTACCAATACTTTTTCGTAGTACTACCCACGCACGGAAGTTATGTTTTAAAAACATTTCACAAAGATGTGTTTTGTTTTCAATCTACTTGTAAAGGCTCTATTATACTCGGTAAAACCATAATGCTGGCACATGTTGTGTTATGGTGTATCAATGTTACGAAAACTCTTATTTCCTTGACAGTAATGGCAGCCTAGATAAAAAGCGAGTAGAATAGATAGAGCCCCTGGGCGACTAGCACAAGTAACCTACCCGCGAATTGTTTGTCGCTTGGTAATCCCTCTCTATCTAGTCTGAAGTGAAAGAGACGCACTGAGCGACAAGCGACATAATACCAGTTGTGCTAGCCGTACTAGATGTTAGTCGGGTGGATCAACTTTTTATTGTTGTTATTCTATCCCGTAAGCCAGGAGACAACAGTGACAGAGTTTCTTAGAAAAAAATGTTATAAAATATACTTCTAGCACACTCAGGAGAAAACCCATAAAATAAAACTGATTCTTAGTGGATTCGTATCCTTTGAAAGTATTAAAGAGTAGCCCAAAAGACGTCATCGCCACCATGGCAACGAAGTACTTACAACAAAAAGTTGATTGACACAGTCCCAAAAAAAAAAATCGAACCAAGCGGATTAAACTTTAAAGGAGCTTCTAAACGGGCCATATTTTCACTGCAATATGTGGCCGGCAACTATTGGTGTCCCTCACCAATAGTTGCCGGCCACATATTGCAGTGAAAATATGGCCCGTTAAGAAGCCCCTTAAGTTAAAGTCTCAGGTATATAGCCGTTAACGCCAATTTGAACGAAATACAAGAAAGTTAACCCTAAGAGTCGTTTGGACGCAATCGCAAAACCGGACGGATTACGAAAACGCACAAGCCCAGTCGCGGTGGCACCACACAAGTTATTTGCGTCACCATTTACTATGACAAAATCAAGTCAACTCGTACTAAACTATCATTTCATCAACACCATCTTGATAGTTGGAAATCCACCACCTTGCGTTTTTCGACAGCCTTTTTGCCACGCACCTTATCTATGTGGAATCAGCTCTCGGCGTATATATTTCCGAACCAATACGAATTGGGCCTTCAAAAAACGAGCCTACTCTTTTCTCTAAGGCTGGCAGCGCACTTACGATTCCTCTGGTGGTGCTAGGGTACAAACGGGACCCCATTCCTAAGACTCCGCTGTCCGTCTGTCTGTCTGTCTCTCTGTCACCAGGCTGTACCTCATGAACCGTGATAGGTAGACAGTTAAAATTTTCACCGAAGATGTATTTCTGTTGCCGCTCTAACAACAAAAACTATAAACAGAATAAAAATAATATTTAAGGGGGGCTGCTCCCATACAACGAACGTGATTTATTTGTTGTTTTTTGCTCGATATTAATAACGGCAACAGGGAGATGCTTGAAATATTCACAGAATATTTAGGTGTATACTTACTTTAAAAATAAATAATTAATTTAAAACAAAATAAATATTTTATCCCATACAACATACAACAAACGTGATTATTTACCGTTTTATGCTAATGTTGTATAGATAATGGTACGGAACTCTTCGTGCGCGAGTCCGAATCGCATTTGGCCGGTTTTTACCCGACTGCGTCAGAAGGAGGGTTATTTAAATACCTCGCTTGTGAGTACATGATTGAAAATACGAAATACGGCTGCCACAGGCGTCATCTTAGAATAATCAGAGTATACCTGAGCAACAGTATTCAATTTTGTTGCAAAGACACCCCAATTCCGGTAAAGAAAACGTGCAACAAAAACGTGATCTATCTAACTTGTCGGAGTCTTAACCGATTATCTTCGGAGCGAGTCATTGCAAAATATGACGTTGTCGTTTTTCAATTGAGTTTTAATAACCACACATACCAAAATAGCCAGCCAACTATTTTTATATTTTGCAAACCAAGAAAACAATGTCATTGTTTGTCTGAGAATGTGTTTCCTCAATTTCATCGTATACCTACCTACGTCGTTTTAAGTAACCAAAATATACAGTTGTGGTCATATAATTAAGAACGATTTGAAGTTCCAGAATTCATTTATTTAAATCATGTCATGTGTAGTTATGTGTTCCTTCTTAGAAGTAACTAGTTATGTTATGAAATAGCCACATGAATAGAGCAAACGGGATTAGGAATATAGAATAAAATTTCTAACTATTTCTTTTACAATTTCTTTTTATTCTCTATAGTAACAAATGCAAATAGTAATGAAGCTGGACAAATAATTAAGAACGATTTATTAAATTGCTCGAGAGTTGTTTTATATGAAACTTAGAATAAACAAATCACATTAATGTGAAGTGCGTAAAGGAAAAAAGCTATTTAATACATTTTAAACAAAAATTAATAGTTAGTAGCATGTCCACGGCTTTTAATTACTGCTTTACACCGGCGAGGCATTGACTCTATCAATTTTTGACATTTCGCAAGAGAGATAGACTTCCATTCTTCTAAGAAAACGTCATACAGCTCTCTTAAATTGCCACACTGTCGATTTGAAACCTTTTTCTTGACTTCGCACCAAAGATGCTCTATTGGGTTTAGATCTGGGCTGTTAGCTGGCCAATCTAAGACAGAAACTGATTGCGATGTGAGAAATTCCTTAACGGTGCGTGCAGTATGCTTTGGATCATTGTCGTGCTGGAATGTCCAAATAACCGGAAGCACGTCTTCAGCATAAGGTAACATTGTTTCTTCCAGTATATTTTTGTATTGGAATTGATCCATGTTTCCTTCTATCAACTTAACAGGTCCAACACCATGTCCAGAAAAACACCCCCAAATTTTCACATTTCCCCCACCATGCTTTAATGTCACTTTTGTGTACTTAGGGTCGAATGCTTTATTCGGAGGGCGTCGTACATATCGTTTTCCATCAGAACATACCCTGTTTATTTTTGTCTCGTCAGAAAAAAGAACATTTTTCCACTGTCTAACTGTCCAGTTTTCATACTTTCTTGCAAATGCAAGCCTGGCTTGCCTATGACACTGTTTCAACATGGGCACCTTCCTTGCTATCCTTCCGTGCAACTTTTCTTCTACCAAACGCCTTCGAATAGTGCGTGCCGAGATTGCTGAAGGGTTGTTTTCACCAAAATATTCTTTTCTCAGCTCATTGGATCCTTTAAAAGGATTTTGTTTTGCCAAACGAATGATATTTCGATCATCTCGACGACATGACTTTCTCCGTTTAGGTAAACGCGGAACATTTGAAGTAGTTTGATACGTGGCAAAGTGCTTCACAGCGTGGAAAACCATCGTTTTTGAGCATTGCAGATGGTCGGCTATCTTTTTATACGACCAATTCTTCTCGCGAAGTTTTATTATTACTTGCCTTGTAGATTTATCACAACTTTTATTTTTCCCCATTGTTTTCATATAAAGCAATCACCTTATAGACTCTTACAGCACTAAATGGCGCCAAAATCATAAGAATATTGACTTACAACCACAGAACTACAGAGTGTTCTCTATTTAAATTTGATTAAAAAAATAAACTATTCAGCGTTCTTAATTATGTGACCAGCCAGTAAGTAGTAATACTAGGTTCAGATCTAATGTATAAAGTTTATCTATTTATTTTTTTGCCAATCATGTGTATCAACGAACGTACCGGTAGTATGGAAAAGTTTTGCGATACCGAGAGAAATACAAAAAAATACATGCAATTAGTTATACTTGTTAGTTGGAAAAAATCTTCCCTATAAATAAGCGTTCTTAATTATATGACCACCACTTATGTAGTTTGTACAGTCAACAACTTTAATTTGTTACTATAGATAGAACCTTGTCGCAGAAACCCGGTAAATATTATGACGTAATTTCGTATTCTTAACTTGACGCTGTCGTCATTGTGACATCTTTCTATGCCTACCTAGTAACTCAACTTTTTTATTTGTAGACCTTAAGTAGATAAAACATAATCAATTTGCCGAACGAGTGTTAGATTTCATTTAATAATCATTTAATGCCTACTGGAATTTTTTTAAAGAAAAAAAAGCTTGTCCAAAAGGAACAAGAATGATTTATTCAAGTTTGATATTCCATATAAGATAAAAAAATAGAAAAGAGCCCATGTTCTATCCCAGCGTAACAAGATCATATAGAAATCTAGCCAAAACACATAGGAACCTCTCCGATCGCTGGCCGTTTCATTGTTCTTTTTTTGTTCTTCACAAAAACACGATTGCTCAATACGTTAATCACGACGTTCACGACGACGACTCCGTAGTTTCCGTGAGCGAACAGTTCGCGCTTGACCTTTTCTTATTTAGCTGTAGGTTACTTCGGTATATTTTATTACTTATTACTAAGTATAGATAAATTGAATGAGTTATAAATTGCAGTAGGTACCTATTACCTCTTATCTTATCTTATAGATGGTCCCTTTCGGATACACTTCAACCCTTTAAGATCTTTTGTGCAATCACTTTACATACTCAGCTGTTCGAATGTGCAGGTTTCCTCACGATGTTTTTCTTTCACTGTAAGAGCATCGGGTAATGCACTTAAGTTAGAAAAACTCATTGGAACATGGTGACCGCGGGGGTTCGAACTCGGTACCTTACGATCACGAGTCGACCCCCTAACGGCCGAACCCTATATTCAAACCGCGGATAGATGGCTAACTTCGGGTTAAAATTTGACATTTGACCTTACAAAATGTACGGAACCTAGGTTATAGCTTATAGCCAACGTCTTCCAAATAAAATTAAAAAAGACCCTGATTATCAGAAATGCGCTCACTGTTAGTTCTATAACACAAGACAAAACTATAAATTGTCAAAGCACTTAGCGCTATCATCAATTTAAACTAAATTGAATTAGGTAGGTAGATTGTCCACTTAATTTTCGTAAATCAACAACAAGGTTATGCCATCCCAGTGAGAAGTGATCTCTCTTTATGCGCTTAAATATAAATACCTAAGTATATATTCTATACAATATAGGTACCCACCTAATAATTATGTAGGTGCAACAGGAATCTGGATTGGAAATAGTACGTACCTATGTTTAAAGTAACGGACAAGCAATTAGTAAGACACCTAATTACCTCAGTTACACTAAAGTCGTAGATTGAGTTGCCAAGTCTTTGCATAATAGGTAAAAACAAACTAAACCAAACCCGTATACCAAAGTGGTTAAAAAAAATTGAAACTGTCTACTTTTTCCTCAACTCAACTTACCTATCTAGCCCCACTGTTCAGTTACTTCAATAACCCATTTATAACCGACTGTCTGGCTAGATTCTGTTGTTTTGGTGCGATAATTGCCATGCAATTAACAGGTTCCAATGCCAATACGAGGTTTAACAATCCTCAACAAACCTTATCAATCCAATCGAAAACACTTTACGAAAATCGTTAAAAGCAAACAAGCAGAATACCCACAAAGTGGCAGAAACTACAATTGGCTGTAATTGGTAAATTACTTCCACATGGAAGATTTTTCGCTTGGAAACCATATCAAAGTTAACACTGCGATTAAACCATGTCCTTGGTGCTTGGCAGTGATTTCCACCACAACACAATACCTACTTTACAGCTAGTCCGATTGAAATAATAAAATATTCCGAACTCACCTTCGACATGCTGAGGCTTAGAACACTTCACTCCATAGTCTATTATGATTTAAACACAGTATAGCCCGCTATCACGCAGGCACGATGTTCTACCGTCAAAGCGCGATCAATACTGAAGGCCTGAAGCCGAAGCCGCCGAAGCCGGTCGGTCGCCGCGAGCGAGCGCTGCGCTACGCATGCGTCGTGCTGACTGACGGTTGCCGGCTTGTACTTGTATTGTACGATGACCTGCGATGCGATGCGAGGCCACCTACACACCTCATTACGAACTATTTAGTTTGTAAGTGTTATCATATCAATAATAGATACTGTCATCACATCATCGCAAGTTTACAATTAATTTTACGACTAATAATAAGATAAGTATATAATAAAATAAAATCTTCTGATTTGATTAGTCTAAAATCTAAGCCTCCTCCATAAGCTGCAGGTAGATATAGCCATAGAATAAGGTAGGAATTAGCTTTAAGTGGATTGTCAAACTGAAAATTTCCATTTCCATTTCTCTCGTTTTAAACCTAGTCCGATTTTTACGATTTTTAAATATATGTTGTACCTACCCAGATATTATAAAAAACTAGGTCTGTACGTTTTCCTTTCCAATAAAATAACGAAAACGGAAACAAATTAAAAAAAACGGAAACGGTCAGACCTAGTTTTTCATAATAACCACAATATCCTATACTAATAAACGAGCGATGCTGTTTAATTGTGTATTTGTAAACAAACCACGTTTTTGAAAACAGCTCCAACAATTAAAATAAAAAATACGATTTCGATGAAATTGTCTAATAGTTATTTATGTGACTGGTGCATAATGAGAGGCATTATACACGAGTGTGGTTTTATGAAACGAGCCGTAAGGCGAGTTTCATAATAAGATCACACGAGTGTTTTAATGCCTAATTATGCGCACAGTCGCATACATAACTTTATCTACATACATATCATAAGTTTTCTACAATATGTGAGAAACCTGTATCCGTCGTTACCCTGCATCTTAATGCACCTGCATCTTAATGTTTACATTAAAGTGCAGGTCACTTATACTGTAAAGTGAACATTAAGATGCAACTACAGCGATAACCGATACTTTAATGACATGTAATACTTTAATGTTAACATTACAGTACAACCACAGATACAGGTAACATAATGTAGGGCATTTGCTTATCACTTCTGAACATATTATATTGAAATTATGATTTGGATGTAGATAAAGGGGTTTACTTGGGCGAAAAATCGATCGATCAAGTGGTGGTCATCATCGGGAAAATTCAGAGCGACGCTCGGTCTTCCAGGTACCTACGTACCTACTAATCAAGAATCGCGGAAATCGAACTTGATTTAGGCGGTGAGAAGGAGTTAAATTAGTGGATATTTTTTGACAGCACAGCACAGCTACAGATTTAAGCGTCGGTTGAGTCAGCGGATGCCATAAATTAATAAACCGCGGGCCAAAAGCTAGTTATTTTATAAAACACTGAAAGCAGAGGTCCTCTGGAGTAACTACATACCTAGGTACTTACCTAATCTAGTAACAGAACATCAATTAAAAACTCGTGCGTTTTAGTGCTTTGTCATAATGAACTTCAAACTAAACAGAATACAGATACGATGTCAATAACGTTAAAATGACAAGGTTCTAAGTATGCTCAACATTGTTGACCTGAGGCCCTACTTTGAAAATCGAAGTTCGAAGTTACGTTAGCTCCATCCCTGTCACTCGTCAATCGGCCGCCGGTCTAATTTGGCCGTGTTAGTTCAGACCGCGGGAAACGCCACGCGCCGTTCCAATCTTCGCTCCGAACCGTACGTGTAAATGCAACTGTAATACTTAGTAAAATAGTAAAAAATGTACGGTTCGGAACGAAGATTGGAACGGCGCGTGGCGTTTCCCGCGGTCCGAACTTTACGTGTAAAGGCCGCTAATAGCTGTCAGCCAGTCGGTGACATCGGTTATTGAATACACGGCTAAATTACGAACAATGGCAAGTGGCTCAACAATCCCGGTTCATGACTGTACATGTATGTACGTAGATTTAGGGTGGAAAATTGAGATAAGTCAGCAACGTCAGCTAGCTACTTACCGGACATTTGTATCATTTCGTCGTATCGTATCTCCGTCGCGTTGCACCGACGCGTATCAAGATCGCTAGTGTGGACGCACAAATAGCGCGATCATACGCGCGCCGTATCTGATCGCTCGGGATCGATGTTGATACGCGTTTATTATATACCCCGCACACTCGCGATCGGATACGCGTATCAAGATCAGTAAGTATGGACGTGTTTTGATACGGTATCACGATACGAAGTTATGATTTGATACGCGATACGCCGTGATCGCTCTCGAGGCGATTTTTCCCCGACCATCAAAGGGGATACGGATAGCGTCCACACTTAATGATACGGCGTTATGATACGATACGCTGCTACGCTACGATTAGTATGGCCGCAATTTTTCACGCGACGTTGGTAGTGATACGGTGTGCCCAAAGTGAGCGTCCATACTTAGGATACGCGAGCTCGATACGATACGCGTGATCGTGATCGGCAAAATGATACAAATGTGGACCCAGCTTTTTATGTTATGTCGATTGTCGATCGACAATTATTGAATTTTAGAAAAAAAACAGTCTGTGAGAAGAACGTAAGTACCTACCTACAAAAAAACGTCTTTTAATTACTCAATATTCTTTTTGACAAGCTTTGGGTAGTTAAACCATGCTTTGTCCTTATCTATCAATTCTGTCATTGTGACATTTGAATTTGACAGATAAGGACAAAGCATGGTTTAGCTGCACCACCGCACCGTTACTCCACGTTTATTAGTAAGGGAGTTAGTCCATACCCCAAAACTTAATACGTAGTATCTAGTATGTTATATAGTTAGTACCGACAGCTTGAAGAAACGCGCAAAAATCATTAAGTATATTTTTAAGTTTTATACTTTAATTCTAGTTTGCGCCGATTATTATGTGTACTTTTTAATTAAGACACATTGAAAGAGTCATGATAAGATAAGACCACTCCTTAGGCTATGCGCGCACGAGCCTAGCCACAGTACATCAGTCTCTTTTGCACGTTCGAAGTGAAAAACGTGCAAAAGAGACTGATGTACTGTCGCTAGGCAACTAAGTTGGTCGTGCGCGCATAGCCTTATAAACACCGAAAGACTATTTTAATTTTACTTCCGTGGGAACCAATGCTCCTAAGCGCAGCTTGAATTTTATTGAACGTCGCGATATCGTCCTGCCAACGCAACGCCTTTCAGAACGTCCACTTTTTTACACTACACTTTGTTCCGTGCCAAGGGGGCTTAAGCATGTACCTAAAGGTGGGTTTAGATCAAACGAGCGATCGCCGCGACAGTACATCTCTCTTTTTCCACTCAACAAAAGTTGCTCGTGCGCGTATAGCTTAAATAATAAAGGAAAAGGTTTTTAATCTGTGCTTATACGCAAAAAAAACCTATACTTTTGACGTGTTTGTTGTCAATGTCAATATTGTTAATCTGAAATTGAAGTTACAGTGCTTAGAAGTTCTGCGGTTTCCATTTAAATATAAAGAAAAATAACAAGAAGATTCTGCAGTAGCACTGTATATGACAAAGAGTGTTAATGAAATTAAACATGCTACTTAGTGACCGATGATCGAATGTCAGCAACATGGCAATTACAATGTTAACCGTGGAAGATATGCTGTCGTACAAGTCGGGTATAACTAATAATAAGAAAGCGATTACGGATTCCATTTTGCCGTTTGTAATCCTACCTGTTTTAATGCTGCTATCAACGATGTCTCGTACGGTCACAATTATTGTTATGGTCGCAATCGGCATGGCTGTCCTTTACGTGTATTCCAGGCCACGTCAAAAAAATAGGTAAATATTATGTTGGTAATAATTAATTAGCCGATATATATCTTTACCTCTGTTTAAACATGTTAGGTGTAAAATTGATGTGACTAATCTACAGCCAAGTTTAGATGTGTGTTGGCTGTACCTATTAGAAACCAGCTGGTACTTCCTGAGCGCCCGAGAAAACCAAAATGTTTTTGTCACGCTTTCTACAATCCAACATGTAATTTCGTTGAAAAAAAATATATATTAGGTATACCTTCTATTTGATGTGTAGGCACTCACACTAAGCTCATACATTCACCAGTAATAATAAATTATCCACCATGACACCCTAAGTTATATCTGACACGCTGTTATGCCTCTAGTAATGACTTTGTAATGGCAGAAATGATGCGTGATGATCAAAACATGACTCGAGACTTGTGATAGCTTAACAATATCTCATCAACAACCCTATAAGTTTTCTATACACAGTTGGTAACTAAGTGTGGGTGCCCCCCAACAAACATACAGGCGTCAATTAGAGCTTGTTTTAGAACTTAACGAGTTATAAAGGTTCTATATCAGTAACACTTACAACTTTTGGCGACATAAGAGCGTAGACAAGCAAAATGTATCACTTAAAGCGATACAACAGATTTATAATTGCGATAGCAGGGTGAGCTTAAAGGTTAAAGACATAGAGCAGCGATTTTTAACACTACAATAGGGGCTAAGCATCTTATTTTATAGCTTTAAGTGAATCTTAACACTATAAGATCTAAATAAGAAGTAAGCATTAACTACAACCTCCCAAAGTGCTATGCAAGTGACAATAAGCTCTCGCCAAGAACCTAGAGTTGCACAACAGCATTAATTACCGCTAGAAGCTCTACAATGGTGCTCATAAAATCTTTTATAGCACCAAATGCCTAAAGAGGTACAAAACTCTCTTGTGTTACTTAAAGTCATATAATAGAAATATTTTTCACTATTATAGAACTTTTAGTACTTAATGTGACTTCTGTATAACCTTAGGTAGAGTAATTGAAAACATGGCGTTAGGATTACGAATTCATTTGACTAAGGTTAGAAAAACAAAAGGAAACACGGTTTAATTGAAGTATTATGCTTCATTGTGTTCTAATTCTACTTGCACGAAACACTTAAAACTAGAAAAGGTAACGTTTTATTAGATTATTATAAAAGTTTATGTCACTCCATATGTAATAAAATATTTCTTCTCACTAAATATAAAACAGACATAGGGCGCTTAAATTATTTGTTAATAATACATATACTCATTCACAGTGTACTTTCCTTCGCAGTAAAAAGTCAACTTTTTCCACTAATTGCAAAATGTATTTACTCGTTATCACCTTCACTATGTAGTTTGACTTTACAAATCCGCCATTCGTTATTGGATCCGCCAAATACGACATGTTTACATGTTGATTAAATAAAAAAAAGTATCTTATTAGATGTTAAAAATTTCTACCATTGTGGATCTATACTAGAGCTGAAAGAGTTAATAATCACCTATTTGCCACCCTCTTATCACTAAAAGATATAGTGAGCGACATTGTAGTTCTACTGTACCGCTTAAGGAGTTAGTTTTCACTTGCTTGCAGCCCTCTTAGCTTCTAAAGAGTTAATAAGCGATATTGAACTCTATTGTACCACTAAAGGTGTTAATTTTCGCCTATTTACCACCTTTTTATCCCTTGTAGTTTCAGTTATCGCTATTATAACTCTCTTATAGCTTTATTATATCTCTTAATTCATTCCGTAACTCTGCTTTACCGCCATTAAACAACCTAAGGTGATAAAAAAAGTGTGCCCAATTCGGGGGTATAGTAGAGTTATAGCGCGCTCTAACACCAAATCGTAACACTGATTTATAACTTTAGGATCTGGTTAGCGCTCTAATAGATTTCCTATAACTCTTGTCTTAGCGCCTACGTGTTACTTGGGCCATTATGCTTACACTATGATTTGCCAATTTAAGTTGAAAATATTCGTTTCAGTTGCCTAATGGTTAACTGTGAAACCTAGTCCCTTAAAGTAAGTACTTGGTCAGTTTATAAGTTCTGTCACTGAGATTTATTACTATTTATAAAATAAATTTACCACCAAAAATTTACCTTATCAACTTACTTGCTAAGGTTTTTTTTGACCTTATTTAATTTGATCATTACTTGGTTGACCAAGCTGTGCTTGGTTTTTTTTTGTGAGATTCTAAAAATTAAACCTATCTATCTATTTATCGACTATTTTTCCAAGTAGTTACATTAATAATGCAGAGTTTAATTTATTATTAATGTAACTACTTGGAAAAAAAAGTCCAGGTAGTTCCATTAAGGAAACCCTCTTCGTTGAATGTAACTACTAGGAAAAAAAAGACCAACTAGTTCCATCAATGGAACTAGTCGAAATAGACCGTCAATCGCCCCAGAAACCCCCTGCATACTACATTTCATGAAAATTGTTGGAGCTGTTTCCGAGATTCAGATTATAATATTATAAGAATTGCTCGTGTAAAGGTATTACATTATGCGGTACCTATTGTAGTATCACCAACAATATGGCGGATCAAGTGCCAAACGAATAAGGTGAGTAGGTAGGGTCAATGCTACATATCTTTTTTCCTTTCCTTGACACTGTCAGCTTGTGATTATTATTAATAAACAACAAAATAAAAACCATTGGTGCTATTAATTTTTATTGGGCTAAAATATGTTGCAATAGACCTTCCTACTTACCCTAATTGTTAACCCGCCATACACCCTGTAGCTTACCAAAAGCTCATTAGAAAATACCAGATTCTCAATAAATTAGACCTTGAGATGTATTATTTAAATACACTCCTATTGCAGGGCAATTAGGTGGGTAATATAAGGTATCATTTATTACTTTTAGTTTTTATTCCACATCTGCTATAGATGATCAGTAATTTTATATTCTGGTATATTGAGAATAAGGCAATATAATCATCTATTTCTAGAGATGCCTAGTTTATCTTCATAACGAAGCAGTTTCTTGATTTTGCCATTATACTTTTGTGTAACTAATTTCAGGTCACCGTTTTTCTTTTCTTGGACACTATCATCTGGAATTTACCTGTTTCTTGTGTTTGAATTTCGAGTGCTGAAGCCGCTAGTAATTACGCGAGAAGAGAACTTTGTCCTGCTGGTTCTGTTGGTATGCACTTGCTATTTCTTCAACAAAATGAAAGCAGTTTTTGCACATGCCACTGGTTCAAGTAAAGGAAAAGAATACAGGTAAATATGAAACAGAATTATATTTTTTATTGGTGTCTAAAGATCGATAAAGAAATATCAGGGTACTATCGAAATAACTCCTTTATTCGTTGTACACAATTTGTTTTAATCAGATTTCCCTGACCTGTGCTTAAATAATGCTTTAAATATATACATTTTTTCAATTACTTAGAGATTATAATAAAGATTTACCTCATAAATCCCAGCGTACTTGTATGAATACAAATTAATAATAGTAGTTCAGACCAGGGATCGTATACCGGTATTATTTTTATACAAAAATACCGGTTTTCAATTTCGGTATCTCGCTTATTATTGAATAATTTTGTTCTTCACCTGAATTTATATACTAGAATAGTGTTATTACCTAGATTACAGTCGAAAATATCAAGGAAATAATGCTAATTAAGGGAGATATTTCAATTTTAATTAATACCAGTATTGATCCCTGGTTCAGACCTGAGTGCTCATTGTAGTACTAATCTTTTTGTATAATTTCATTATGAGATGTTATAAACTCTAAAGATACTGAATATAATACAAAAAAAGTGTGTACTTGGTATAGTACATTCAGTAGGCAGGACTACCGTTATTGATGAAACACAGGATTCATGAGGTGATAATTTACCATTCAACATAAGTTATAAAAATGTACGTAACATCTTCAGTAAAAAATATTAACATTCGCCATGTTGCATGCACCCTAATACCATTTTCCGTTATAAATATGAGCCTAAAAATCTAAATTCCTATTTTCAACATTGTCAGTTCTGAAAAGTTGTAATCTTTTCATGCACACTCCAGTCAGGTTAATAATTAGTTGGGTCAATCAACTATTGCCGCCGCAATTTATGAATGTTATGTTTTGTGTTCAGAACAATTCAGTGAAACATGCCAAAGATCTACTAATCAGAAATATGCCTCTTGCTTTTTTTTATATTAGAAGCAAAGATCCTTGGAAAAATTACATGGCATTTTTAGTGTCATTTACCAACTAAAAATAAGGTTTCATTTAATGCAAAAGGAGGCAAGAAATTGTACACTTAATTTTTTGTTCAATTTGATTTAACTTTTTCCGTGTCCCACCACTTTCTTTATTACTTTCAATTAATTTGATGTTGAACTACTGGGGTTATTCCCATCTTCCAACGTATCCAACCCGGGTTGGATAGGTTGGAAGATGGGAACAACCCGACGACTGCGTCGGCAGCGGAGTCCGTCTTCATGGAATGAAAACACTAAATTCCTCAATCTATTGCAAATTTTTTGGCCGTTACAAATATACTTACTAGTACTTAACACATATTATTATGTTGACATTCAATTTGAACTAATTATTTTATTTATTGCAGCCCAGTATTAACATCTGATTCACATTACTGCCAAATATGCCAAATTGAGGTTAACGAACGATTTTTCCATTCAATATGGTAAGCCCTGATCTTTGTCATTTTCTACTAACAATAAAAATAAAGATGATTAACAGTAGTTTTTAAGACCTCAGTCCATTCTATTTTACCCATGGACATTATAGAGACTCGTCTTTCATAGATGCAATTAGTCTTGTGTAGGGGTACATTCACAGAACAGAAAAAACAGTAGAAGTGTCAAGTGGGCGTATAACGTGTGGCATAGTTATGCGGAGTTCCGCATAACCTACCATACTTTTGCCGCGATCGCTTATTTCGGTATTTCTAAAATAGAAAATAAATCCAGAAGCATGCCTTATTGTGCCATTTTGGAGTGTAAAAACGATAGACACACCAAAAACATTTTCCATGGTGGCGTGTTGTTTTTATGATAGCTTGAATATTAGGTCTGAATATAGGTCTGATACTAAGCGAAGCTCATGACACTTCCACTGTTTTTTCTATTCCGTGGGTATATTCGACGTGAAAGATAACATATTTGAACCTTATTTCAATGGTGTTCCCGCAAGGTGCTAAAATGTAAATATTATGTTAGACATCGGCCGTACACACAAAATCTCGAAACAGTTTATTCCGAATTTCATAAACACAATTTGTGTTGTGGCTCATGCGAGGTTAGAGCGGTATCGAACGGCGTATGATTGTATATGACTTCGGTACTATCATCTGACAGTTTTCATAAATCCGAATTTTCTTATTTATTACTGATCTGGATTATGAATGATTATTCGGAATTGTTAACTTCAGAGAAAAGTTAATTCGTACAAATAAGATTCGCAAGACTAGCTTTCGTGATTAATATACTTTATCGGTCTCGTAAGAGATCCTAAAATTATTAATCGAATAATTCGATGTTTAACAGATTTGCCCTTATGTAGGTAATGAACTGAAATTAAAAATAAACTCATAGCACCGCACCATTGCGACGATGTTCAGTTCCAAAGGTCACGGCCCACCAGTATGAAAACCATACCCAGGGAGTATTTTACAAAATGGCTGCAAATGCTATCATCAGACTTGAAGCTGGAGCAGTTCCAACTTTGCATTAAAACATTCATAAGTAGGAGTGCTCCTGATGCATTTGTACAAGGCTAAAAAAAATCTTGGTACAGTTTCATCATTATTAAAAACAGGGCAGGTGCGAGTTGGATTCGCGCACCGAGGGTTCCGTACGGCCGCAAATCATAACAAATTTGACGCTAGTATGTTTTACCGGTTTACGGAACACTAAAAAGAGTACAATGATCTTACATTTATATTGTATGTCGTTTTTAGGTGGAACTGCTGTGTGCTAAGACCAAACTATCCGTACTTCCTCGCAGGCCAAGTGTTTGCGTTTGCTAGCCTTTTGTTTGGCACCAACTTGGGCTTGACAACTGTCTGTCAGCCGGTTATATTAATTGGCACAATACTCTTACCCGAAGATTGTAGCGACGTCTATTATCAGATGGGGTAAGTAGTCATTCCAATCATATATATTTAGCTACTAGAGGAGGCTAGAGGCTTCGTACGCGTAGAATTAGTTTCCCGCTACTCCCCCCAATTCTTCCCGTTGGGGGTCGATTTTCGGAAAATCCTTTCTTAGTGCTCACTTACATCATGAAAGGAACCCCTGTACCAAATTTCAAGTTTCGAGGTACAGGAGTATCGTCTGTGCGTTGATATGTCAGTCAGTCAGTTTAGCCTTTTATATATATAGATTGATACATCAGTCAGTCAGTTTAGCCTTTTATATATATATAGATATAGAAGAAGATATTGGCATTGGCAACTTGACTGACTAATGCACTTCATTGATTACAATTAGTTACTTAAATGACCGATTTGCCGTGTTTGGATAAAAAATCTAAAATGGTGTTGATTTTTACTGAATTTAAAAACTAGGTCCTGTTAGTTTTATATAACAGTATTATTTTTTTCCAGTTCGGCCATTGTATTTGTATCCTGTGTGTATGGAGTGGGATATGCGCTTGTCATTGCTTTAGTTCTACTTCATCAGATCTTCGTATACATACCAAAATATACTGGTGAGTGTGTAATAATATACCTATAGTATGTGACGTTTAATAGCAAATGAAAATGATTGTTTTTTTTGCTTGAAAGATTAGAATAACACCCGTATTCACAAACGTCACTATGAGGTCTCACAGTGCTCACGAACGCACAGGGTGGTTCAAATCGTCTAATAAACAAAAGGTCGGTCAAATAGGACCAATCACAAAGCTGTATTTATCGCTGTGCGTTTACTCGGTGAGGGATCCCTTAAGTATTTTTTGTGAATACGGGTGTAAGTGTCAGGGATCTGACAAAAGAGATTTAGGCGTAACTGCTTTACTAATTTGCTGGTATTTTTTCAGAACCACAGTGGCGAAGGCTAGTTAACGTGTTTAATGTATAAATATCGTTGACTGAACAAGTATGGAGACTGAATCTAGTGAAAACCGTTATTCTTTTTGCCCAACTGCCAAAGGAGGGTAATTTTTTTATTCTTAAAAAGACAAGTGATTGAATATTGTTATTCAAAAGTTGAAATCTATTAATGTACAGAACATTATCATATATTATAACAATTTAGTAAGTAACCAAAAATGTATACAAATGCATGGAAATTTATTTATTTTAGTTTTACGATTTCATACATTTTCTACTAGGTATTTATGTTTATCCTTCTTAAGTTTTGGTTGGGTACAATGCCGACTAAATAGCATGTTTAAGGCATAAAGGTTTTATAAAAATAATAGCAATAGAAAAGCATGTGAAATAAAAGGATTTTTTGGTTTACGAACCAACAAATTAAATGTTTCTCTCTCTGAAACCGCAACATTCAAATAATCGTCAGGCGATTATTCGCAATCCTACGTACTATTTATCAAAAAGGAACGAAAAAAGTTTGTTTCCCGTATTATTGAATAAATATCAGAGGACAATCCAACGCAAATTGACTTAGCCCCAAACTAAGCTCTAGGCTTGTAATACTGGCACTTCATAACGATAAAGTCTTTATAGGAAAATAAATACTTTTTGCACAACACACAAATATTGGCCCATGTCGGGAACCAAACTATGTTCTTACAATAAGCAGGACACTAAATAAACAGCAGCAGCACTGCTTTCACGCTAGGAAATATTAAACTAGTAAAGTGTCATTTTACGCTTTTTTTCGCTACAGTGCCGTTCTCGGGAATTCTCGAAATTATCCTTACAAAAGACGCGTCGTTATCGAGAATTATAAATTTCCATTGTGCACACAATCGAATCGGCCGCGGAGCTAAAGTTACGCGCGTTTGTCTTTACAGATAGTTACCTAACCTAACTTGGTACAGTCAACGTCAAAAGTAAGTGATCAAAAACAACTTTTGAAAACATGTTCTAGCATGACGCCCCAGATATAAGTGATATAACAGAATATAACAAAGTGTCATTTTGAACTGAACATATAATTCATCAAAAGGAAATGATCATAATAACACGGGGACACAGAAGAAAAATGACAAATCAATATGTCAAAGAGAAATAATAATACACGATGTCATAACTATCTCTTAACTGTAAACTTCAATAAAGAATGATAAAATATTTTAAGCAAATCTCTCAACACCCTAAGGACCAAAATGACGCAAGTCCACATGAACGCATAAGTGAATTACAATTTTTACCTAAGTTTCAAGTGACAGACAAGAGAAAGTCAAAATTTAAAAATGTAGAAATCAAACTAGGTATACCGATTTACTAGATAAATACTCACTATATTAAAAAAGGATTTAATGTAAATATTGCCAAAAAGTCAAGATGAAGTAATAGACAAATTATTTCAAACCTTGACGGAAATCAGAGGTGTAATATAACCGAACGTCTGACTTGTATGCAGAGGTGTTCTTGAGAGGTCATAAAGTCCCAACAACCCGTATTCAGTAACGTATCATAGTTTGGTAGTCTTACTTACTATTGCTATTTTGGACAATCAGTTTAATTTGAAACACTGAGTAATGACTTTAACTGTTTGAAAGACATGCCACTTAGTTTTTTTTTGGAAATGAGTGTGATCACTGATCAATTACTTATAAACACATTAGGAGTTCATTTGCTTATGCTGAACTACAATAGTCAGTGATATCTGACTTAATTTGTTGTATACTATTTTGAGACCCTATTGCATCAGTTTCTTTTGGTGTTGACTGTACATCTTCGATAGGTTTACTTTACGGCTACATCTATTTAATAACTCCCCATAAATCTCTCATCTGACTTCAAACATACATTTTAATAACTAGGTACTTACCACCAGTAGAAATAAGATAGGTTGCTTGGCTTCTTATTTTTGGAAGAATGGTAATACCACCTAGGAAGGTATTCCCGTGTCGTGTACGTATTTTGATGAATTGTATTATAGTCCGTTCGTTCAAATAGTGTGCATTGCAAACCTTTGAAGTCGGCGACACCGCTTAGTGCGCGCCGCGACGGCTTCTTTTTACCAATTGTGGTGGCACATCAAAGCATGCAAACTATTCGAACGAACGAACTTAGTTGTATAGGGTGAGTAATCTAAACCAAGAAATTACAGTTTTTATATTAGATTTCAGAATCATTTAGTACGTCGTCAATTTTAGAATTAAGTAAAAATTTATGTGTAGGTATAAGAATTTTAAAAGTGTCATGACATGAGCCATAAATGAAATTTTTAAAATTCTTAATCACTTAAATTGGACTGGTTATTTTTACAAAATTCGGTCGGTAAAATATCCAAAATGTTATGAATAATCTAGCATTTGAACTATCCATGTCCAATATAAATGAAAAGTCGAGATTTTATTACTTTTTTGACTACAATCACTTATTAAGTATTAATATTTTATGTAAGTATTATGAGGTTTTCAGTATTTGACAACTGTTAAATTTGGTTTGGTTTCATCCAGGATACTAACTATGAGACTATTGTCTTATTACAAAAGGCTATAAAACTTGACTTCTTGCTATGACAAAGGTGTAAGATATACATACTTATTAAGTAAAAAGTAGTCATTAATTTACTTCTTTTTTAAATAGGTTACAGTCACACCGGGTAACTTTGAATAACTACTCTGGTAACATTAAAGGGCCTCAAAAATACCTTCCGCAAAATAATTTTAATTTTTTATACAAATCCATTATTCCGTTCCCTCGTTGACTTTTTTGCAAATTTAATAACAAATAAGTACCTACTTAGATATTTATCATTTTTAGGTTCTTTTAATGTTACCCGAGTAGGTATTCAAAATTACCCGGTGTGATACTTCACTGAATAAAAAAAGTAATATTTTCTACTCTTGTCTACATGTATAATTATGTAAAGTTATAAATATTCCAAGTAAGACATATTTACAGGTTATTTTTAAAGGGTCCGTAGCAAAATATCGAAAATCAAATTTAATATAATAAGTACGAAATTCCTAACACAAAACTTCGAATATCAAAATTGCATGTCCTAATGCACTTTTAATCGAATGATCTAATTTTCGAAAATAAATATTCCTTTGTATAAAATGCCTAATGACAATACTTGAAACTCAATATTTCTAGTGCTCAAAATCGCTACGTACAAAAAGCTTAGTGACATTTCTTCGAAGATCAATATATTTTATGCTAAAAACTCCACCCCTAATGAACGTAGCACGAAGTTTAAATTTTCACGAAGTTATCTTCGAAAATTTAATGTCGTTATTATTTTCGTGCACTATTGGTATTGTACTTTAGACATTTAAAAACAGGTTAATTAAACATATGACATGCATCTTTAGAAATTTCGTACATTTTGATATTCGAAGTTTTGTTTTTAGGAATTTCGTACTTATGAAATTTGATTTTCGATATTATGTTACGAACCCTTTTTAAAGACCTGTTGCAGCTAGCAAATTATATTACTAGATAATACAAAAGGTTGTGTATACCTTCATATCTGAACTATAGAAATGTCTGTATTATTTTAGCTCAAATTTAGGATACGATGATTTCCCAATGCCAACGTTAGTTGGATCGTATGCTGCAATACAGCCATTGTCTGTGTTTTGTTAATTTGGGTTATGTAATGTAATAGACTCTATGCTATCATTGCTACATAAAATAAAACGATTAAAGTAGCTACTTAGTTTTTAATACAGATAAATTATGTTTAAGAAATAATGTAACCATAGACCGAGCTTTGTTTTCAGACAATCGTTTCTTACCGATTGTGCAGTCAAATCGACTGCCGACTGCTGCACCGTGCGAGACCGTTTAAGTATAGCTAAATTGAGTCGCTTAACTTCAAACTGGGATAAGTCCATGAAAAAGGACAACGGAATTTGCGTCTTTTTTTCAAACAAGTTTCAAATTCGTATACCAAATATCAAGGGCATATCCGAGTTAGAAGTTAAGCTACTCTATAATGTTGGCTACAATCCGACGCTACTGACGTATAGGCAGTTGTCCTGCCGCCGATGTTGAGTGGGATAACGACATTTTTCTTTAGAGCTTTTGTAACCTTTTATTTTTGTCAAGGAAAAAGCAAACGAGCACAGATGCCACCAGAACGTAATATGTGGGATCTGAGGACCCATAGACATATGCATTCTCAAGCTACTCACAAGACTGCAATCCTACGACTGAAAATGAGTTGCCAACCTTGACGACTAAGGTGGAATGCCTCTATTTAAGCCAGTTATTTTACCGGTGTCTACTTGCTAAGGTGATAGAGTTGATAATCCATTGAAATTTCCAGGTAGTTGTAGTCTTTTTTTACGAGGTACGCTCCTGTTGTACGGTGCTTGTCTCAATTCTATTTAACAATATTATGATCTCCGCTAAATGCGGTCAAACCAAAACAGTTTCAAAAGTAGAAATATTGCGATATGTTAGTAAGGATTAAAGGCTGTAAATGAGGCGTTTGATATGCCTACTAATTGGTGACTAGGTACTGCCAAAAAATACCTACCAGCCAGGCCACTTGGGCCTGCTTGGGCGGCAGCTATGTATCTCTATGTTTCTGTTCTTCCCATTAATTAATACCTATAGAACTAGAAGCCTTAAGTATAAAACCACATTTTTTAACGCCATTTTAAAACAGACAACATAAAACTTAAACAATTAAAACTAAATATAATTAATATAAGTGGTCCAGATTTGAAAGAGGAAATAAGAGAATGCGCGATCGGGATCGCGCATTTGACTATTTTACATAGATATGCTACAGTTGTCCCTTTCGTGCTCTATTCGGACGCCAATGGCTCACACGACGACTGCAATAGATTATTCAAATACCTATCTTCTCCGAAACCAGGAGTCTGCATACAAAATGAAAACAATTTTTCCACTTTGAAGCCGATTGCGATTGCGAGTGCGTAAGGCAATAGCGACGCAGGTTTCCTTTTAGATTTTTGATTATTGATGTGTGTGAATATTTATAACATTTTTTCTATCCTATTCGTCAGGTGGCATGTAATCTGGCACCACTTGTAACACTTTTTCTCTCCACCTCGCTTTTCTGGCGTCTTGTTCTCTCTTCAAAGCGTTCAGTGCGGGCAATGTCCTCCAACATGTTAATATCTTGAATTGAAGGTTTCTGTAAATAATTATTAATTTATTTGGTACAATGACTTTCTCGGCTGGCGTACCTATAGATTTATCTAGCGAAGATGTCATCTACGAACGAACATGGCCTGGTCCAAACCAACTGGCGATGTAATGAAAAAAGGTCAAATTAGAACTAGTCCAAAATAATGTACGGTCATGGAAAGACGTATCCCATACGTCGTATGATAAGTACATTTCTAAGAAGCTATACCTACCTACTTCGTTTTTCGGTAAAGAACAAATAACCGTTATTTTGCACTCGTTTTCGCTTGAAACAAAGTCAAAATCGGAAATAGTCCGGGCAGCTCAGTTCGTGTTGCTCGCTTCCTTGTTTTTTATGCAGGCTTGGTCCCATGAATTGTAGCTATAGGACTTCGCAAGTGCAATAACAAATAATTATTCCCATCACGATGTAAATTCCCCATTACCCCCATACCCCATTTAACGAGACAACTACCTTCCTATTTTTTCAATTTAAATCTACGATTTAAAAACGTACTAACCTGTTATAATAGAGTATTGCTTTCTGTATTTCCAGCTCATTTTCTGCCTTGATAATAGTTACCCCTTCGCGTAGTTTTCTAAATATTAATTGTGATACGTACAAATCGTAATAGTCTTCCGCTACTTGTCTTTTCAAAACGAATTCGTGATGGTTCTAAAACAAAAAAAATATTACCTATTTGTGCAGGTATAATCAACCTTCGTTTTGCGTCATTATTTCTTACAACTATAACGAGCAGAAAATGTTACAAAACCTTTTTAAACGCAGTGAACACCATTTGAAACATTTTGGTTCGGTAGAAGTTCTCTGCTCTATAATTTCGTTCCATCCATTTGTCTTCTGTATAGAACATCCAATGTAAAAATATATTCTTTTTTAACTGAAACTTGTAATGGGTCTTGGCTTTTTCCACGTTGTCACGTTTCAACTCGATTAACTTTTTTAATGGTCTAATACAGTACTTAGCCATCAAACATCTTTCGTAATGTAGGTCAGCCATTACTGACAAAGATCTCATTCGATCAGCGTATTGTTTCTTCCTAATGCTCTCCATTCTCTCTATCTTGCGTTTCTCTCTTAGTTCCTTGATTCTCTGAAATTTCTCTTCCTTATCCATTTCTAATTTTGCTAGCTCCGCCTTGAAAAATAATCATGTTTGTCAAACGATGTAGTTTTGTATATTTGTAACTCTCATTTCTACCAAATCTCACTATAAGGGTTCCTTTTTACCATTTTCTACGTTATCTAAAGGGTTGGTAAACAACAAACAATGCTTTGTAACTTGTAACGCACACGGTTACAAATTTCAACGTTTGGCAACAAAACAGGGTAAAGCCTTAAGACGTCCGTCCTCCTTACAATAAACTTCACACAGTCGGGTAATAAGGTTTACCTGCTGTTTCAGTCGACAACGTTCTTCTTCCATCTGCTTTTTCCTCTCTCGTATTATAGCATGTTTTTCTTCTCTTTCGCGTGCCCTCTTCTCCATTCTTTGTAAAAATTGTGGCACTTTAAGGCAATGGAGCACGAGAGATGGCTCTGAAACACCGTTATATAATTTATCATTGCACTTGCTAGATGCTAAATGCGTTCTTATATTAACTGTTTGCTAAGTAGACAATTCAACAGATTTTTGTTTTTCAAAGTTAGTGATAATCAAAATAAACAAAGGTCACCCGGGATTATTTATACATCCGTGACTGACTGAATGACAACGCACAGTCTAAACTGCTGGATTTAAAAATATATCTTGGGTACCTTAGGGGTGCACTAATCGTAAGAAAGGATCTTTCCAAAATCAACTCCCAAAGGGAAGAAATAGGAGGCGTAGCGGGAAAATAATTTTACGCGTAGGTACAAAGTCGCAGGTATCATCTAGTTACCTAGTTATATTTTATTGCGTATGTATCTTCTTTGACATACATACCTAGCTGTTAGTGGAGAGCGACATTTAAACCGATCGCTAATGTCACCGCAGTGACTAAAGTATTTTTAAACCATTAATTAACAGTTAGAGTAACTAATGCAGTTATTATAAGGTGCAAACCCATTACATTCATAATTTTTGATATTCAACATTGTTTACCCAATATGGGAAGTAAACCTGAATTAAAAGATTTATCTACCTTCGATTTCGCCAATATTCAGTTCATTTGTCAATAACTTTATCTTCGGTTTTAGATGTCTATCAATCTCAAAATAAGTCTTTCGAACTTCTTCCTTCATTTCATCAACGGACTGTTTTGAAGATTCTATAATTTTATTGTATTTTAATTCGTCTATCATTCTGTTTTGTTCTTCAAGTTTAGCTTTCTGGAGGGCAATGATATGTTTCTGCATTTTGTACCTACAACAATCATAATAGAAATAATAAATAGCATTCATAATGAAGAAAGACTTGAAAGTATTTATTTTAAAACTTTACCGATGTTGGTAAGTGCTGTAATCGCGTGCAAGTAACTTCGATTTGCATTGTTCGAGATTATCACAACCGCTTTTCTTTTTCTCTAGTTTATTAAAAAAATTGTTTATCGCTTGCTGTCTCTGATGGGCTATATACTCTCTTCTTTTGCTTACATACTTCCTCCATTTATCGACGTATTTCTTTAATAAATATTTTTGTACATCAGTCATAATAATTTTCATTGGGATTATGTTAAGAAATTCTGTTTTAGATTCATTTTTCAGAGAGTTGGAAACTAAAACTAAACTGTGTAAGTTATCATCATTAGCAAGTATTTCATTTTTACTCTGATCAACTTCTTTTTCTCCATTTTCATCCTCTCCTTGTGAATTGATTGCTAACATTATCAAAGTACTCTGCAAATCTGAAATTTGAGTATCAATCGTAATACGTCTACTATTTGTAACTGTTAAATCAGTATACTGAACATTTTCCGCGAAGTTTATAATTTCTTCTTCATCTGCTACGAATAGAGTACCATTATCATCAAAATTCGAGTGGTTTTCTACATTGATCACGGTATCTTTTTTAATCTCATCAAATATATCTTCATGGTTTCGCTCGTACGTGTGTGGAAAACCAATGTTGAAATTTTTGATATCATCCGTAACGTTTTTATTTACTTTTGCAGTCATATTACCATGTAACCTGAATTTATTACAATCTGTATCATCTACTTTACTGGTTTCATTAATTGTGAAAGGAGTATCTTCTACGATTGGTTTAAACTGCGCAATATCAGTATTGTTTTTTAACATAATCTCATTCTTCAAGTTTATAGTATGGAAACTGTTTCGTAGTTCGTCAATTTCCTTATTCATTTTAACGCGGTCTTTGGATGGTTTCGGAGGTTTTCTGAAAAGTACCAAATATTTATGAGATTTATTTAAGCTGAATACATTATTAAAAAATTGCGAATTCAGTACCTAATTTTAAAAAGGTATTTGACAAATTATAAACCAATAAATGGGCCACTTAATGCTAACAGTAGGGAGTAAATACATGAAACATTCTAAACACACATTTTCCTAAATTCGCATATACAGGGTGACCCAGAACTTGATGTTAATATTAAAGCAAAAGAAAGCCCCTTCAATACCGGTCCAGAATATAGTTTTAACCAGGGATCGTATACGGGTATTATTTTCAAACAAAAATACCGGTATACAATTTCGGTATCTCGCTTATTAATGAATATTATTGCTCTTCAATGAATTTATATATTTAATAGAATAGTGTAATTACCTAAATTACAGTCGAAAATATCAAGGAAATAATGCAAATTAAAGATATTTTAATTTTAATTAATACCGGTATTGATCCCTGGTTTTAACATTCCAATAATTTAATTATTTTAGGAGTTTTTAAGGTTTTAATTACGTTGGTAAAGAACTCCCTTGGCTTAAAAATGTTATAATTTGTGAATTTTGTAATCCCAAAATTTGGCTTAATCCCAGTTGTCCGCACCCCTTTGTCCACACTGCGGACAACTGGGAATAAGCCCAAAATTTGATATCTAATTCTTTTGGGTTGATTCTTATTATTGTATTCTTTAATTCTTAATTATTTATATTATAGAGATATAGATTTATAGAGTCTATAACGTAACTATCTATGTATCGAAAAATGCCCGACAGCATGACACTATTCACATCAATAAAAAATTAAAGTTATTCCTCCTGCACATATTATGTTTCAGTTCCCTATTGTGTTTCAGTTTCCACTTACCATCAGGTGGCCTGTGTGCTCGTTTGCCATCTCTATGACATGAAAAAAAGTCGAATTCTCTGATATTACCGACCAGTGATCGTCAGCAAATAAGTTGCTGATGAGTTATGGCGAAGTCTACACAGAGGCTTCCGAATAAAGTTCTAAAGCTAACATAAATCGATGACCGTACCTTTGACCGCGGCAGTGTGTAAATGTTCCATGGACGTGTGTATCTCTGACCTGGAAAATAAAGTTTATCAGCCATGTTATTCTCTTAAGGAACTCGCTGTTTAACTCGAGGAACGAAGTATTAGGTAACCCGCGAGTTTAAGCTGTCCCGTCAAGGTGTACTTACTTACATACAACATTTTAGCTTAAACGAGTGACCGATTAATTTCCCCATTGACAAGAAGCCGTTTTTAATGTTCCGTGCCCGAAGGGAGCCCAACAAGGCCCTATTACCTAATATGCTTACGCTTTACGCTGTCAGTCTGTCCGTCCTAACTTTAAGGAGCTGTAAGTACCTATCTTCTAAACCGTAATAGCTAACGGGTTTTTTTTTACAGTTTATGTGCTCTTACGGCGGATTTATCAACAAATACATTCTTAAAAAGAAAATGAAATAATGAAAGAGGGTGTCCACACAAAAAACAATCTTAAAAACGGTTAAACGTCGATACAATGGTAAAGTGTGAGTTGGGCTTGCGCTAATTCGATTCATACCTAATCGAATTCAAATCGGAATATAATAATAGCTACTGTGCGGCGGTACGGAACCCTCGGTGCGCGAGTCTGAGTCGCACTAGACCGGTTTTTGTTGAGGGCCTAAACAAAACTCATAACGATAATGTAATCATTTTTTTTTAATTGAATAAATGTTTAGGATTGGCGCTAGCTAAGCTAGCTAAGCTTATATCAATAGCGGCCTGGGGCTCTACTTTGAATTCAGTAATTCTAACTTCGGATCGCCCCATCACTTTCTTGCGAATTAGTGACGCGTCGAGAGCAAAAGGGATAGCAATAGACGAAGTTCGAATTACGGATTTCAAAGTAGAGGCTCTGCACTCGTAAAGTTCGGACCGCGGGAAACGCCACGCGCCGTTCCAATCTTCGTTCCGAACCGTACGTGTAAATGCAACTGTAATAGTAAAATAGTAAAAAATGTACGGTTCGAAACGAAGATTGGAACGGCGCGTGGCGTTTCCCGCGGTCCGAACTTTACGTGTAAAGGCCGCTAAATGCTAATATCATACATTTGGTCCGTTTTCGGAAATCGCTAACGTTGGTGTTATGCAAATTGTCTAGGCAGTCTCAGGTCTAGCAGTTTTAGGGCTGATTTTTCAATCTCCAGATAACACCAGCTGTCAGGTAAATTGTTGCACTGTCCTTTTCTTTGTCATATGAAAGATATGGACAGAGCTACAATTTACCTGACAGATAGTGTTATCGGAGATTGAAAAATCAGCCCTTAATGCAATACGTTGCAAACTGGGCCCCTTAAACTACTAATAAACTATAGGTAATCTTTGTGTTCCAATTATGTTTCAGTCTCCCCTAGTAGATTGGAAAGAAATTACGAGTTTGCGTGACTCAAGTTTATCGATGCCTCCGAACACCGCATTTTAATAAATAAGTAATATGAAATGATGCATTGCGTTGCAATAGTTCGCAACTTCTTACGTAAGTACTTATGTTTTTTTTTTATTAATCATACCTACTATCTCTATTTCTCAAATACTGACGTGACTTCACTTGGCCTTTTTCATTCGGCATGACAAATAACAAAAATAAGACCATAATGTAAGACCAAATAGTTTTTGTTTGTAGTACTTACGTGAATGGCCCGGCCGGTTTTATTTCATAAATAGAATGATCCCTTCATTTCTTAAATAAATTTTATATACTTACCTACTTTTATAACCGTATTACCTACTTATTATAGCGGATAATGATGTTTAAGCTAAGTAGGTAGGTATAAATTAATAAATTATAACACTTTACTAACAATTACATTACTTTCCAAATTAACCTACTTATACAACACACTAAGTTTTAAAACAATTGAACCACTGACAAATGTATTCAAACGTGTGTACCTATTCCAAATTCAAACATCGCATTTTAAAATTAAATAGTCAAGTCAGACAGTTTGATTTGAACGATGTAAAAGGTTTCTTTCAAACACGCACATGAAGGGATGGCTTTTTGAAAAAAAAAACGAGAACGAGAACTTGAACTTGAAGGGCCTAATCATCTTCTTCCTAAAAGTAAAAAAAATATTGCGGCTACATTAAAGGCCGATAATTTCACGGGCGTTGATAATGAAATGTGTTGTTTTTAAAGGCCGATAATTTTAACGGGCGATGCATGATAAAGTAAATATCCGGGTTATCGCGTACAACCAAATATGTTGGCAGATCGTTGATATAAAATAAATATGAGCCCATTATTGAGCCTTGAGGCACTCATCCAGGCGATTACGTTCTAATCTAGAAAAGATGCTTAACGCAATCGAAAACGATTTTCGAAAACTGTCCAAAGGCCCTAGCCAAGATGCATTACGCTAACTAGCGTTTCTATTCGTTTTGTTTTTAAACCAATCGCGTCTCTGGTAGATCACGTGACTCTTCGTATCACGTCATCTACCAGTGTCGCGATTGGGTTGATTTGTGGAAGTGTATGGAACTGACATAAGCGCTTGACACGCGACCATCTGTGGCCCGTTTCACGAAGCTAGGTACAAGTTACAAATTACAAGCGGAACTCTCTTTCTAGCAGTACGAGTTAGAAAGAGACTTCCGCTTGTAATTTGTAACAGGTCTAAACTGGCAACACTGCTCAAATGGCCGGTCGTCATTGGTCGAGATTGTGTCAAATGGAAACTTGTAACTTGTAAATTGTAATTTGTAGCTTTATAAAACAGGCCCCTATTACGATAACGATCTCGCCAGGCATCTTGTCTAGGGCCACTGTAACCCCCTTACTAATAAACGTTGAGTAACGGTGGTGTAGCTAAACTATGCTTTGTCCTTATCTGTCAAATTCAAATGTCACAATGACAGATAAGGACAAAGCATGGTTTAGCTACACCACCGTTACTCAACGTTTATTAGTAAGGGGGTTATGTCCACCCGCTGAGTTCGGTGAGCAAGTTAAGATGTAATAAGGTAAAGTGCACCGCAGATTACTTTATCTTAAAATAAACATGAAGACAATGATAAGTAAGTGTATTAAAATTAATCTATATACATATATACATATATATAAGGCAAACCTGACTTACCGATTTAATATCAACGCACAGCCGAAACTACTGTACCTAGAAACTTGAAATTTGGTACAGGGGTCCTTTCATGATGTAAGTGAGCACTAAGAAAGGATTTTCCGAAAATCCTCTAGTCTTTACATAAGAATAGTAAAAACAAAGTATCTCTGTATATACCCTTAGATCTTTTAAACTCGATTTTTCATGCGGTTTTTATCAAAACATAGAGTTAGATATTTAAGAGGAAGGTTTTGATGTATAATGAGTTTTGGTTTTTGTACAGGTTGCAGAAAACTTACAAAAACCGAAGCGAAGCGAGAGCGGATCGCTAGTAAATAATATGACCATGCTCAAACTTCAAAAGTAGGCACCTACGTGATTATGAAGTAATAATGGTAATAATAAATGGATTTGTATATGAATTGTTATATAAGTGACGAAACGAAAAGGTCATTTAATTGTTATGCCACTATGGAACCCTGTCGCATTACGTTAATCATTAATTTTGGTGTAATTTCTTTCATGTGGTTCGACGCTGTCATTATGACAGGGTTCCATGGTCCTTGACTGTATCTAACCTGATACAAACTTCTAATGCACTCTTCTTTTTACTTCGACTTGGGTGGAAAATGAAGGGGCATCACTCAAATGCTGGAAGAGACAACTTTGACTACCCTAAATTTTATCTATATCAGCCTAGCTACTTAGATATGAAAAATGTTTACTTACCATGTTCCTTCTTACTTCTAGACGTAGCAGAGTCTTCGAAGGAACGTAATCCGGCGACAACTTCAATAGTACTCTATCGTCGAATATATTTTTATTTATTATTTCTTCCATTGTGACCGCTCGTCCTCATACTGTTTTTTTTTTTATAAATAAACAACTGTACCTGCCTTAGGTATAGGTTAGTAGTTAGTAACGCTTTTAATTTCTTTGGAATGTGTAATTGAAACAGGTGACAATAGATTCTAAAGTTTGGACCGGCGGGGCGGCCTAGTCCAGTTATAATTGCGTTGTCATAGGGAAGTTTAGTCGATATCCAGGATATTCTTTTCATTTGCGCATGTTCGTTCCTATCCTATCTGTTTATCTGCTATGGCTATGGAAGGTCACTTGGTATGGTAAGGTTGTATTGTACCCACGAATGTCTGCCCGTTGTTGGTGCGAGATAAACGTTGATTTTTTTTTTTCAATTCAAATACTTGTTATATCAAGCACACACCAAATTTTGTGTCACTGGAAGAGTGCTGGTTTTTATGGCACAGGGTAATCCTAATTTAAGATCCATCAGCTACTATTGTTTTTTTTAATGTACTTACAAACTTTTTTGTGATACCTAAGTATGATTTTGTAATTGTCTTACTTATATCATTATTTAAAAAATAAACGGTGATTTTAAAGTAGCAACCATGTATTTTATTATTATTAAGCACGATTTTAGAATAATGTTATACAATCATAATTCAACTATGCAGAGGACGTCCGCGACTTCGTACGCGTACAATTAGTTTCCCGCTACTCCCCCATTTCTTCCCGTTGGGGGTCAATTTTCGGAAAATCCTTTCTTAGTGCTCACTTACATCATGAAAGGAACCCCTGTACCAAATTTCAAGTTTCTAGGTACAGTAGTTTCGGCTGTGCGTTGATATATAAGTCAGTCAGGTTTGCCTTTTATATATACTTATAAGTAGATAGGTAAGTTTTTATCCATTTGACAGTGCACAGAGTGCACTGCCATTGTACTACACTATCCGCTTTGTGGAAGGGGTGGAGGCCTGGAGGCTGCATTAGATAAAGCGCTAAAAGGGGGGTAATTACACAAAAGATCCCATAGAATCGAAAATCGATAAGATAAGATAAACCCCAATACCCTTCAGCCAGGCCTGCCTCTTTATATTTAAATATCATTAAAAAGTACCTACTGTACAAGTTTCCGCAGTGCCTCAAACACCTAGGTACTCAGAAATGCTTAACAGCTCTCCTACTTATTGTAGGTACCTTGAGGTTAACTACGTCGGTGGTACTGCAATACCGCGTAACTAACAAATTAAATAAGGTGCAAAATAAACCTTAGCAAGTAAATCAGTAAGGTACATTTTTCAACTTATCGAATTTGTTACTTACGCGGTATTGCAGTATCACCGACGTAAAATATGTTAGTGTACACACCGCAATCAAGTTCGCGCAAAAAATAACAAGCTTCGTGTCGCGTCGCCACATCGCACGCATCCGCGACGCGAGTGATCACCGCAGGACACTTCTGAGAAGAGCAGCTGAGGCCCTACTTTGAACATCGAAGTTCGAAGTTACGTTAGTTCCATCATGTTCCATCCCTGTCACTCGTCATTCGAGACTAAATTGAGAGAAAGGGGTGGAGCTAACGTAACTTCGAACTTCGATTTTCATAGTTGGGCTTCTGCTTGTTTTTTTCGCGCCGCATCGCGTTCCCGCGTGTTCCGCTAACGTTGGACTCTGTGATACTAGGATCTGTAAACCACCCTCGCGATTCTATTCAAGGTTTGGCAAACTAGGTATAATCGACCTTATAAGTAATTAGCTGTACTTTTGTACTTAGTCACCTTTGACAATTTAGTGCAGCTCAAGGGTGCAGCTGCAGTTCAAACTTGACGCTTAAATGGCAAAGCACTAAAGAGGCTACTTACAAGGCCGATCGTACCACTAAATACTGAAGATATTTACTAGTTTTACTACAAAATAGGAATATTAAGAAATTAATATGAATGAATGAGCTTCGATCTGTTTGTCCACCTAAAATGGCTTTAATAAAAAAAAAAAACAATGACACTGACAGACACTATCTATTTATTGACAAAACATTGAAATAACCCTCATAATATTAATCTGTAATTTAGTTGCTTAAATTAGCACGTTATTATATTAGTTAACAAAATAAATGTATATACCTTTATACAATGAAACTAAGCGAAGGCATTTCCTTAGGTTCTCAATCACAAAATTGTGTTTTATTACGGTTTCTTTGCCATTATTTGCATTCATAACTTGTGTTGTGATTACCATGTATAAAGATTTCAAGAATGCAAATTTCACACACTGTCAAGTTCCCAATATATTTCCGTCTATATCAGCGTCTATTGGCAATTATGAACCTCAAAGATCCATTTGGAAAACTGCCATTTATGTTCATGCTCCAATGAGGTTTTTTATTATTTACTTACGATGGGAGTTTTTCAGGAATGTCATAAGTGATCATCTTGATGTAATTGTAAAAGTAGCAGTATTCCTTAATGTTATAGAAAATTTAGCTTTGATAGGGCTTTCGCATTGGACGTCTTCCGTTAATTATCGTAAGTTAACATTTTATTTTGAATATTTTCTTGGGTTGACTGCCTCAAGACATTTATTCTTCCTTGATATTTTATTAAAATTTGATTATTAATTGTAATGAAATCCTTGTTTAAGTTTGAGTTCTTTGCTAGATTAGGTATGTTTTCACAGTAAAATAAATATGAAAATGAAAAAATCAGTTTTAAATTTACTTACCTAACCATAAACACAAATAATTAGTACAAGCAAATGTGTTCACTTACATTATTTTTTTCCTTTACAGCATATCATGAATTGTGTTTTAAAACTTTTATTGGGACATCTGTTTTCTACATGCTATTTACTTGCATGTTGCTTTCAAAGTACAGAAAAAAGTCACATGGATCCAGTTCTGAAATGTCTTCAATTAAGTTGAAGTGGAGAGCTTTCTTTGTAAATGTTGGGTCATTTGCATTTGCTGCTTATTTTTTCTTACGACATAACAGTTTGTGTGAACCATATGGTAAGTGTTTTGTTTTGTTTTTACACTCATCAGCAATAATATATTATCCAACTATGCTAAAAAATATCTGACACACTAATGAATTTAGTGATATTAAAACTATAGAACAGGACTTAATTGTGTAATAAAATAAACATTTACCTTGACGTTTCAGTGACGTTTTAGTGATATTTTTGCTGGTGAATGGTGTGGTGAATGATGGATAATATGTTATTTGCTGAACTGTATAGTAATTTATGATTAAATTATTAAAAAAAACAAAACATTTGAGTTAGAGTGCTGAAATAATTACATATCTTTTCTTAAAAGTTGTGATGTTGAGCTCTAGTTACTATGAAAAAATAGTATTATAAAACAGTGTCAGGCTCAACACAAAACATATTAGAAACTGCAATTTAAAATTTCTCCACTTAAAAAATGAAAGTTCCAAAGCAGCTGACTAGCAAAGTTGCACACGTTTATGGTAATAAAATAACTATGGTTACGATTTCAGCTGCACACAGTAGTCCTCTAGAATCCATGTAGTCTCTTTTTCCTAATTATTGCACAGTATTTTTTAAACTGACTGACTAACAGGAACTGTCTTAGGAAACAATAACCACCATGACTTTGATCTTCAGTATCAACATATTACAAAATAATCTGGAGACATTTTTAGTTTGGTTTATCCATACTTACTAATATTTGTTTTTTTGTAACCCTTTACCGCAGAGATATTCTCCATCCCAATATTAATTTAATTTGGTAATTAATGCAGAATGAATGAATTTTGAAATATGACAATCAAGGTGGTATGTATACAGGGTGTTCGGCAGAAGGTTGGACAAACTTCAGGGACTAACTCTGTAGGTCATACTCATCAACTTTTATTATGGGACCAACATCCAAATCGCGAAAACAAAAACAGCTGTTCCATACAAACTTTGAGAGCTAAACAGCCAAAATGTATGGAACAGCTGTTTTTTTTTCACGATTTGGATGTTGGTCCCATAACAAAAGTTGATGAGTATGACCTACAGAGTTGGTCCATGAAGTTTGTCCAACCTTCTGCCGAACACCCTGTATAATAATAAGGAAATATCTGCTCCATGGATTCTAGAACTGAGGTATGCCAACAAGTCCTAATCTTAGTAAAAACATTGTGTTACAACCTCTTTATTCAAAGTAACCATGAAGTATTCTATCTTATTTAAATACCTATGCCCTACTTTGCTTCTTCATATTAATCATTATTGTTGACATCATAGTAGGCTCTAGTTGACTTGACAGTCAGAGGTGATTATAATATTAAAGCAACACAGGCTTAACCAAAATAGAATAAAGACCAAGCTGTACTATCAGCCCAATGGAACCCTGACCCACCAAAGAACAGTGTCACAGTGCCATTCCAAAACAATTTGTTTGACACTTCTTATGACTTCAGCAAAACGTCACTGTGACACAGTTCCATGGTGGGTCAGGGTTCTATTGAGCTATAGTACATTAAAGAGTTAAAGTTAGAAAATGACTAGACATGCTGGGCACATAATTTGTTTATTATTTTGCTACTTTTTAATTTAATTTCTTTTCTTTGCAGTTTATTCCCTATTCGGATTTTCGGAGTACATAGTGGTGATTAGCAATATTATGTTTCATTTGACAACAGTGTATGATCTAAGAAGACAGTTCTTGTGTGTTTCTTTAAGAGGTATCTATGTGGAATAAATTTACAAATTAATCTACAGTCCATGGACATAATTATTATAAACATATATGTAAAGGGCGGCTGACGGATGCAATATGGCGATGAAAGCATAAGATGGATAAGACTTATTAAATTTCGAACACTATTTATGTATAAAAATATGAATATGCAATTTTTGTTTTAAATCAGTACATGGTGATAAAGTTCCAAATGATGGTGAAGTTCTACTTTACGAATACGGCCCTCTTACGTCTGTAGATATAGAGAGGTCATTTTCCCTATATAATTGAAATGGATAGTGTAAAAGGAATGGACTGAAAAATAACGAATATAGAAACAAACATGATTATTTACATCAACAACACATTTAATTAAGTACTTATGTAACTTTTTTGCGATAGTGTTTTCTTTTTTAAAATCTATTGTAGTCATATCATACCCATATTATGGATATCTTTTGACATTATTTTGTCGTAATTTGCATCCGTGAGCCGCCCATTATAATATGGGTTCATCGCTCATGACAAGCTTTAAGTAAAATATGTTTATGTGAGCATAAATTAGCATAGTCTATTGCTGTTTTATTTACTTATTGAGTTTAATAGTCGTGACAACTTGTTAAATGTTTATATTAATCAAATATTTTCACTTTTATATGAAGAAGTTAAAAGGGTGTGTAGGCAAGATAAATTAAAAAAAAATGAATTCCCTAGGACAATTATTTTTAAGATATTAATTAATTAATTTATTATTCTTCCTTCATGATCAAATATAAGGTACAACTTGAATCATAGTGAAATAAAGCTGAAATAAAATTGTTTTATTTAAATTGTTGTTAATATTTAGTCAGCCCCCCCCCCAACTGCCGGCCGCATGTCCGGCCTTGCTCGCCTGAAAGTGAAATTGTTGTACCTGGTATCAGGCAGATGGCGCCACTTGGTCCCAAAACGCTCACTGAGTATAACTCCCGGACTCCCGCACATGTTACATTGTACAGCTTGGCGTAAAATATTTTCTTAGCAACCCCCACATGTAACAGCAGTTTTTGGACAAGGATTGGATCGCGTTGCGAATTTCACTTCGAACAGCCAAAATGGCATAAACGGAACCCTTATAGTTTCGTCATTTCCGTCCGTCCGTCCGTATGTCACAGGCATTTTACACGAAAACTACAAGTTTCTCTATACCTACATGTAACAGAAGCGCTTATTCCCAAAATACCAGTATTTCAGAATAAGTACCAATTTACTCTTTTTACCAGATTCTCAAAGAAACCAGATTCGAAATATTTGGTGAAGATAATAAACAATACACTAATTTGAATATTTTTAGTTTTGGGATTTCGAAATATTAAGAAACTAGGTAGTAAGTATTTTAAAATTCTGGTATCTCGGGAATGAGCGAACAGAAGATTAAAAAAAAATCAGCATCAATCATCGTGTGGCACATATTTCCTCAGCAGTTTTGTTGATTAGGTGAATATTTTGGGAAATAATCCCTCCGAAAGTTGCATAAATTGTGCCATTATAATTTTTTTGCCTTCTCATTTCCTCAATCTCACACAAATCGACCTAGTTCCATAGCCTACTAAGCTCTAGCTAGGCTCATACAAGTAAAAGGTTCATTTCATGATAAATGGGCGTTTTCCAAAAAAAAAACCCGTAGTTTAGGACTAAAATTAACAACGGTAACCTTTCAATTACTACGTCACGACAGTTAATTATTACCTCAAGTAATACATTCATATGCTGCCCTCATACACCAATAGGCTGTATCTCACATTCAATAACCGAAGCAGTTTCAATCCTCACTCGTTAGTAAAATGGTTGCATTTGCTACAGGAGTTTTGTTTGAGACGCCACTATTTGTCTTATCAGCAGTTTAATTAATTATCGTGACGTAATGGAAAATTTCGCGTTGTTAATTTTAGTCCTTTACTACGAGTAAGTACATCTTTTTGGAAAACGCCCGACTACGGCGACTACAACATTACATAACCCATGACTAATACATAACCGTAGGTGTCGAATGTCCTGCAAATCGGGACCACGTGTCTCGTCACCTCGGAGCAATAACGTCTTTACCATAAGGACAAGCGGCCCGTGCCCAGGCCCCCATATCCTCAGGGGGCCCCGAAGGACCGACATTTTTCTTACGAGATCATAGTAGTTTTTTTTATTAGGTATAGGTAATTCGCTTTCCAAAGGGGCCCTAAATTCAGCGACAGTCTCGTGTCTCCCTTGACTGCCTTTCGTCAGAAATCAATTTTCATTCCGCAAAAGTAGGTAGGTTAGGTTCGTTAGGTATCTTAGATGCCCGAAGGGCAAAACCGCCCAGATATAGGAGCCCTGCCGGAAGGCAGGGCTCCGTCGAATAGGTCAGGGGAGACACGAGTCCGAAGGGCTAAATTCTTGTGTGCTAAAGGGCCCCAGCATAGTTCAAGACGGCCTTGCCTCGGAGTGAGCTTTAAGCTTAGACAACGAAGTCTCACCATAAGGGTTCCCTTTTTACCATTTTGGTACGGAACCCTAAAATAAAAATAACAAAATAAAAAATAAAGCTTATTTATTTAATAACAATACATAAAGATCTGCGAGTCTCTAATCAATGTACGTATATAAAAATAATTTTAAATAATTAATTTTTCAATTTACAAGTAGCACCATAGTAGCTTATAGTATGAAATAGCAAAAAATATTACTAATGAAATAGGAGACTCTCTTGATAAGAAAACCAAGAGACCAGATTTACAAATTAAAATAAAAAACATGAAGTGTCGTGGTTAAGATTTAAAACTTAAAGCAAATTATAGTGTTTTCAAACCACAATGTGCCCCGCCCAACTTAATTTTACGCGTATAAGATTTGTTTCTCGTTGGCCCAATCTTATCTCGAAGATGCAACGTAGTAAGTATTTGTGTGTGTGTTAACTCTACTACAGTTACAAATTAAAAGTAGCCGATACCATATAAGCATTTCTTTAAAAATTGAACCTTATTACAACATGAAAGTCGATATTATAGTAAAATATCGTATGGCAGTTCGTTCGTTCCACTCGATAATACCAAAACGTCCATAACGACACCACCGGTGGTGTCGTTTGGAATCACTATTCCGTTTATTACCACCGACTATTAGTGATGTTAGCGAATTATCATCTTAATATAGGTCGGTATTCAATACTTCAATACCCGTACAAGCTGTTGCCTGTGACTTCGCCCGCGTGAAATTTAATTTACTGGTAGTACCACGGGCAAAGAATAATGATTGCAATAAACTGACAAACAAGAATGAAAAAAAAATGTATGAGCAATTCTCATAAAGTTTATACATTTTCCCTATCACTAAGATAGTGTCGAACGGAATAGTGATTCCACACGACACCACCGGTGGTGTCGATCTGGTGGTGTCGAGTGGAACGAACGTGACAGTTAGCCCCCGCCATTTTAAAGCACTCATGGCACGTGGACATATAATAATCACAATGGTTTTGTTTAACTGATAGGTCTGAGATAAGATTCGGTCAACTAAGTACAATTCTTCCCACTATAGGTAGGTGTACATTGACGCAAACGTGCAACATCAATTGTGTGTGAGGCGGGCCTGGTGGCCTGAAAACACTATAGAAATTATATTACCGCTGTACATAATCATACATTACATTATGAAATATATTTGTTCTTATATAATTACAGTAAAGTTGTGATTAAATACATGATAACATTGATAGCACGAAAAACGCTGCATCCAAAAATAATAAATGAAATAAGTATTTATTTATACTTATTTAGATAAAAGATGAGTAGTTATAAAATATGGTGTAAATATTATTATAAAAGGAGAATATTTTGAATTTTATTTATAAATCAGTATAAGTTCAAAACAATCAACCTTTAAATGCAAAGTGCAGATCCCTTATTAATACAGAATAGTTTCTAACGCGTTTTGATCCAAAGAAAAAGCGTCACTGTTTGCACATTGGCCATTGCTAGTCTTAGTTAGGATCAAATAAGATCTCAAAAATAATGTTAAATGAACATAACCTTAAGTGTCTACTTCCTTCAATTTGTAAAAATTGATATTTCTGTCCTGTCGCCACATAAATTGGATCTATAAGTAAACAGAGTTGCAGAATTACGTAATGTTTAGCGGTTCAGCTAGTCTTTGTTGGATAATTTAAATTGATCGGCCATTTTCTCCGTTATCATTCTGGCGATGGCGAGAGACGAAGTGGCGCCAGGGGAAGGCGCGTTCCGGCAGTGCAGCACTCTACTGCCTACCGCGCCGGAGCTCGGCTCCGAGTCGAACACGAAGTCTTCTATTAGAGTGCCTACGAATGTACAAGTTCAATTAATTTCAAACTCAGAACTAAGAAAAGACCGTCAGACGGACTTAAAAAAATACGGACGTTAATAACCTCGTCTAATCACGAGTGAAGCATGGAAAATGGCTGTCTGTGTGCGTGCACACGCACACACGTAGACTATCACTCGTGCTGTGGCTCGACACGTTGTCTTTCCTTCCGCACAAGGGTCCACCCTTGTGCGTGCGGTAAGGCCGGTAAGTCGTGTATAACCAACGAAAGTGCCGACCTTGCAAGCTTCACACCTATTTAGTGCAACGTTACATCTCTATTTTTTTTAACTTTATTTACGAAGCAGCGAAGTTTTTAAACCTATTTGCCCGTTTTTTTTCAGTATTTTTTTAAGTAATCACGTTAATAAAGTTGTTTTTCCCATACAAAGTTAAAAGCAAACATTGGGACACCTAGTATGGAGAAACAAACTTTAAGTGATTACCTACTTAAAAAAAAACAGAAAAAAAACGGGCAAATACCTAGGTTTAAAAACTTCGCTGATTCGTAATGATTATGTAAGATACCACTGAAAAACTTATGATATAAAACATGAAATTCAAGATTTTTCGAGACATGGACATAAAGGATAATTACAAATATTCCGATTAAAATGATCAATATTACCGAAACTAGCAAAAATCGCGTAACATACATGGGGTATTTTCGGATACACGATTGGACGTCACTATGGACCACCCTGTATATTTAATATCAGGTTAAGTGTAACAAAGGCAATAGGGAATATTCATGACTTTTTTTCACAGCTTCAATAAAAGCCGATTCATGTAACAAACAGTTGAGGAAGATGATTTTTTTAATAGCTATAAAAATAAACAAGATATAAGCCAACAAAGATTTGTTCCTATCTCTTTGTAGCAAAACAGAATTTAACATGGAGTTTATATGGACGACCTGTTACATGATGTCACAGTGCATATCGGATCTCTGTCTATTCGCTGTCTAAACAGCATTTAAAAATGCTTGTATCATCCGTTTTTTATGGCCAATTTTAATTTCAATTTTGGTGATCTCTTTTACGGTATTTTCATATTATTATGTTGTTGAGAATTGCGGTTAAAAAATCCATGCATTTTCCTTATTGTACGTTCACGGCTTAAATTTGGCAGTGCAATCATTGCGTTATCAATTTTTTTAGTCCGTCAGTACTTCACCGCGGTTCCCAGGGCTATTACTCCCCTGGAGCAAGGTCCTTATGGTACTGAATGGGTGATTCCACGGGCATTTGAACCGTCGTCAGTCCCTAGTCATAAATATTGAAATAATGACCTACACCAAGCACCAGACTTTCATATTAAGATGTACTGTAACTGTAACCGAATTTCTTGCCACAATTGATCAAATTTTAACCATATTATGGCAGATTTCTTTAATATACTAATACTAGGGACTGACAGCGGTTGAAACGCCCGTCGAATCACCCGAATATACTTTGGTCTTACCGTCACTTCCCATAGCCTGTGCTCGGACGCCAGAAGGCCCGCGCTCGACGTCAGCCGTCGTCAGCGACAGAACAAACTTTCGTATCTGCTTCACTTGAAGCGGCATCACCCACGAGCGCGCCATCTCTTGCAAACCAAACCCGGCGTATTTCATCGCGACATTGCGGAACCCTTTAAATTGCACTATATCTTTCATCTCTTTCACATTAAAGTCGCTCCATCTGAAAGTGAGAGTAAGTATTTAAGGTGCTAGCACGGCTTTCGGCTTAATAGGCTGATAAGCAACTAATATGTTGCTTAGTCGGTATATCTCATTAGCTCAGGGTTAAAGCTTTGAAAATAGAATTAAAAACATTTATTTGTGATACGCACAAAGAAATAAAAGGCCTGGGTCTCTATTCTAGGCGGTAAAAACCATATCGTCTTTGACCTGTAATAGTATTGTTTTTAACTCGGTCGCCAATGTCGCCATTATTGTCAAGTAAATAAGAGTTATCAAACCGTTGACAATACGATAACACGTCAAGGACGATAGTTTTTACAGCCTAGAATCTTGGCTCTGGTTCTAGTAGTTTCCTAGCAACATACCTAATTGCCAAAATTTGAAAGTCATAGAGTTAAAATGTATAAATTTGAATTTTTAACTAAAGGTATGAATATAGATGCATACTTAATTAAATTCATACCTAGTCTCTATATCTCTATATATTATGCATGGAAGAGTTTTACTCCCTATATCACTTTAGGGTAAAATCAATTGTCTAATCTAAAATAATAATATAGTTAATGATGACCTATAAAAGGTTTTTAAAATTTCATTTTGTATTTTTATCGAGTAATAAAGAAGAACTTGCTAGCCTATTTCACAATGTTATATTAATTTATTGCTATAGAGTAGGATAAAAACATTTATTTGACAACACATGGTAGAAAAGATACAATTACATAATAAAATTGGTTCTTATCTATTAACAAGTGCCATATTAGATGAAAAAATTGTAATCTTGATGACGTGTGCAGAAATGGTCTCCACTCAGTAAATAGTTGGCATGAGGATGACAACCTGGCTTATCAGCTGTACGTAAAGATAATTTGTTTAAGTAACATAATAAGTGCAGATATCATCTTACAATTATTACATAACATCTCACAAATATTATGTAACAATTACTGTTTCATAGTGCATTTTTGCATTGCATTTGTTTTTAGCTTATTAAATTATTTTGTCATTAAATGTAAATATTGTAAATATTTAGTAAAATGGTCATCCTTACTTGTATCCTTCCTTAGCAAATGCTAGGATAGCATTTGGTCCCACAATGATCCGTCCGTCTATCCTAGGCGTCAAATGGACGCCCAAAAATGGGAACCTGGGGTCAGGGACTGGATAAATGTTAGCTTTGACAATATCACTCTTTTCTTTTACTATGTACAAGTATTCACCTCTGAATGGTATTATTTTAGGTTCCTCTGGGCAACCTGTTAGCATTGCAACTGTGTCGGACTGGAGACCACAACAAGTGAGCACATATGAAGCTTGTACCTCTTTTCCTTTTTCATCAGTTATTAAAACAGGATAATCAGCATTTCCTGTCTCGGCAAACTTTCTTACTTCAAAGTTCAAATGTTTTTCCCCGCCTCTCTCAACAAAATCATCAACAAATGATTCTGTTACCTTACCCCAGCTCACAATACCAGTATGTGGAGACCAAATGCCCTGTAACCCATTACAATTTGGTTCTATTTCTTTCATTTGATTTTGATCCATAAGCTCCATATCCTTAACCCCATTTTTCTGGCCTCTTTCATACAATGTTAACAATCGTGGAATCTCTGCTCGCTCAGTAGCAACAATTAATTTACCACATTTTAAATATGGAACCTTTTTTTTATCACAGTATTCATAGGCTAAAGCCTGTCCTTCAACACACAGCTTGGCTTTCAAGGATCCTGTCTTGTAATATATACCAGCATGGATTACCCCACTATTATTTCCACTCTGGTGATAGGCAAAGCGGTTTTCTTTTTCTAACAGTGCAACTTTCAAAGATGGATATTTGATCAGAAGTTCCCTGGCTGATGCCGCGCCCACTATACCGCCGCCAATCACAACAACGTCATATTTGGGAGCATTGCTCAGAAATCTGTAAATAGTATGACCATGAAACTAACTTCTTAAGGCTTTATGTTAATAACAAAACAAGTGAAGACATTAAGTGGGAACAAATTTACCTAGCATTGCGAGCACCGACAATTCCAATGAGTCCCTTGCTCAATAAATACTTACTCACGATCGTCATTTTACAAAATCGCGCTTGAGATAGTGGTCTTGGTTATTTTTTGTATCTCACATACTTATTCCATCACAACTTGAATTAAATATTTACAACGCTATCCAATGTCAATAAAATCCCGAATAATAGAAGTCTATGTAATTCAAGCGTTTACGCACTTCTACACTTTAAACATTTATAAGACTGTCTATATCTAACCAAGTAAATAGTTCTGTTATGTTTATTATCAGTTATCACGTTACCCTCCTTGAGGATAAACGAATGTATGAATGACATTGAAAGATGTGAATGTGATGTTACCAGCATCGGAATTAAGTTTTTAGGGCGGGTGCGGCCACATACATTCGGAATTCCGTTTCGGAGAATGACAGACAGGGACCCAATTCTCGTGACTTCGAGATGATTTTTCATGCGAGATATGTCGAAAAAATGTATGCAGTTGACAGTTGATCTCGCATGAAAAATCATCTCGAAGTCACGAGAATTGGATCCCAGATCTTCTTTCATAAAAAGATTACTCGCATAAATTAGTCCAAGTAGGTTGTTTAACACTGCCCCTTAATCGAACAATAAATAATAAGTCTTCCAAAAATTGAAAAAAGAAAATACGAAACGTTTTAAGCAGTGCTGCCCTCTGATAGAGACGTTTATTTATTTATTCATAGATGTATTTTCCTACCTTAACGTCTATCTGCCGCACTCAGAGACGTCAATTAAATTTAATGCTTGTTAAGTGACGTGTTGTCTTATGCTATTGCTGTAGCAAAGAAAGTGACAGCAGCAACTTTAATCAAGCATTAAATTAAATTGACGTCTCTGAGTGTGGCAGTAAGGGAGATATACATACAATCCGTGCAATCTGTGGTTGTGACACTGACAAGCAAGTGACATGACACGAGTGACACTGACATGACATGACATGACATATGCCACTTGTGTTGTGTGACTGTCTGTGCTGTGCTGCTGACTGGTGTTTATATTGCACTGTTATAACGATATTACATTACATAGCTACGAAACTTTAATGATTTCCGGGATATTTTAGTTTATAATACTTTTTAATTAATTTAAATTGTTTTACTACAAACATTGTTATCTTGAAGCTAATGATAACAAAATTGAAAGGAAGAGAGTTGGCTGAAATTAACGTTTCCTTATGTTCTCGTGAAGTGTAGCAATGGAATCTTTATCAAAGCAGGAGTTAATATCTACATTAACAAAGCAAGCGGATCAAATTAAGCGCTATGAATCGAGACTTAGAGGTATTGAACTTTGTATTAGCTAGTCTAGAAATCACCCAGATGTTTACATATTTAATGGTCAAGAGGTACCTCCTTATTCCAGAGACACTAAGGACCATATGTATATAAGTGTATCCTTAGTGTTTAACTCATTTTTTTTATTTTAATGTGCGTCCACCACTATACAATCAAATTCACATTAATAGTGAGTTTGTCTTGCAATTATGTTTCTGTTTTTGTATTTAAGCTATTGCTTGGAACACACTGAAACTGAAAGATTGTGTATAAAATTATGGTTTTGTTATTTCAGATGTGGTCGCAGCCTACAAAGGATTAGCGAAGGAAAAGGAGGCATTGGAAATTAGTCTCAAAGCATTGAACAAGACAGAAAGTTCACAGGAAGGAGGTAACTCAAAAAACAAAGTTAGCGTCAATCCCAAATGACAAGCGTTCAAACTCAAATTCAAACTCAACTGTTTATTAAGAATTGTAATGTGAGAGAGACATTGTTGCTCCGCAAAGCACTGGTCTGCTTAAGTCCAATAAAGAAGAGTTTTTTTAAGACTTTCTTCTTGCCCTTACATCAAGTATCATAACCAGAGGTCGGAATAGGTAGTGCTTATTAACCTAAACTTGATGCATCTTCATTCAATGATGTATTCCCATCTCACTCATGCATGAATGAACATGCGTCAAGTTTAGGTTAATAAGCACTACCTATTCTCTCCTCTGATCATAACAAGTGTTATGTTATTAGAATAAATTAAATGCCTAGATAGAGTAATGGTGATTCCGGTAACACCCGGTGATTCCGGGAGGGAAGATGGCTGATTGAAAAATATCCATTAATAAAAAAGAATAAAAAGAATATTAGAAGAGTAATGGTTGAATAATATTGTTAACAAATTCCAAATTTTACACCGGCTTGTTTACTTTACAGGCTATTGGCTAGGTTGTGGAACTTTCTTCCATTAAAATTAAGATATATGCAAAATCGCTTCCTATTTATAAAAATCATTTAAAAGTGAACCTGTCCCCTATCAATCTTCCTTTTCTTTTTATTTTATACTATAAGATTTGTGATCACAATCAACATTTTATATATATTACTCTTTATATTTACCTATGTATTTATTTATGTACATAGTTTATTTATTTATTTATGTATACATATTTCTTATTCATTTGTATGTTTTTTTTTATTCCATTTATTACTAACTTTTCTTGTTTGTAAGGTTATCTGGAAGAGATTGCTATTTTGCCGCCTATTGACTCATTTTGTAACTTTTTTGTATTTACTTTCCATGCTGTTATTGCATGTGATATTCAATAAATAATATTTTTACTATATGTTATTGTAATATTAATAAAAAGCAGTGTTCTCTCCCTACAAGCTGTCAAACACAGCCTGCAAATATCAGACCTTTGCTCATATGGTTAAGGTTGTAAGGTTTAAATGTGTCTATCATGCTTTTAAAATTGAGAATAATAGATCGAATTGTATAAATTTAAATTTCAGATCCAGATGATTCTGTGTCAGCTCTTACTGAATCGCTGGCTACACTATCAGCGGAGAAATCGCGCATGGAAGAGGCTTTTCAAACTGATAAAAAAGTTACCCGAGAGAAGGTTGAGTATGAAGGACTAACCATAGCAAACGCCCAAGGCAAGCGTTGCGGGCGCTGCGTATGAAACGCAAAAAAGAGCGGAGGATGCCGCTCGCTTAACACGGCGAGATCCTCTTTTCAGTACGCAACTTTCAACGAGCAGCTAAAAGTATAGCATACAAACTTGCAAACGTAAGATGCGGTCGCAAAAGAGACGCGCGGCGTGCGCTTGACGCTTGATATATTTTGAAAAAAAAAACATCTTCATACAAATTAACTATTGTTCGATACGCAGCGCCCGGAAATGCGCGCCTCGAGCGCTTGCTATGGTTAATCTCTTACTTTTGTTTTGATTAACCTGTTATAAATATTGTTAAGTACATCACACAGCCATTGTTTATGTAAAAGAGAGTTATTATTGTGAAATAGCATTATCCTTTCCGGTCTTTTGTTGTACTTCATTTGAACTTAATGACAAGTAGGTACATATGTTCCGATTTCAGTTAACGACATGTTTGCAGCTGCATTACAGGGTAGTAAATCTCAATGGACCCATTGTTGATTGTCTGAGACTCACGTATCACTCTTTAGTGGTGATAACGAGACTGTACAAGAAAGAGAGTCACGTTTGTAAGGAATGACATTGTGAAAGTAAATGAAACATTTCGGTATCTGACTGGTATAATGATTGAGTAATGTTTTATCTTAGAGGTATTTCTTTCACCTTTTTTGTTGCCTAGCGTACCGGTATAAGTATATTACGTATATAGAATTTGCCATTTAGCCATTAAGTTGCAAGGATATCATTAATTTTACCAGTTTGGTATTAAGGTGCACTTACGCGAGCAATTTTTAGACCATTGTTGTATTAAATAAGAGTAAGACAGTTTTTGTTGCCGATTATGCTGGACGCTTACCCGTAGTCCCACTACTTCGTCCCACTGCTCTTTTCGACGGAGCCCTGCCTCGCGGTGCCTCCTATTTCAGGGCAGTTTGCCCTTCGGGCATTTATAGATACCTACCGAACCTAACCTACCTACTTTTGCGGAATAAAAATGATTTCTGACGAAATTCTGACGAAAGCGAAAAGAGCAGTGGGACGAAATAGTGGGACCACGGGTAAGTATGTATTATGCTGGGGTCACACTAACTGGAAACGTCGTTAATTATCGCGATGGTAGGGGTAGCCCACGGCTTACCATAATAATTTGGAAACGGTATTCACATTGCCGTTTGACGTTAGGCGATACATCTAGTGGCAGTACATCAAAGAGATTTGACCGTTTAAGTGCGGCCACTCAATTTATCGCGATATTATTTAACGCGATATTCATCGCGATGATGGGCAGTGACGTTTCCCGTTAGTGTAAGCGCACCTTTACTCATGTGCATAGTCATCCGAATTTTATAGGTATGCAAATTTTAAATTAAACTGATTTAAGTAAATATCAAATAAGTCAAGCTTATATAAGCGTGTAAAATAATGTATCATGATAGATGCTGGGTTATTTTTATTTTCATTGGTATTTTAACCGATAAAGCCATTGTATCATAAACCCCTTGTTTGTGGTTTCAGTATGAAACCATGTTATCCACCATGAGGGAAGAAACTAAATCCATGATCCAACAGCACCAGGTTGAAGTTACCAACTTAAAAGCAAAGATAGCATACGAGATCCAGGAGCGAGATAATGAGAGGGCTGACCATGCTGCTATGTTAAAGTAAGTATTAAGACTCGTTATTGTTTGTGTACCATACCATGATCATACAATATTATAGTCATAAATCGTCTTCTTTACGGTTCCGGACTGCTGTTTGTCTGTTGGACAGCGTGCTGTATCTCATAAACCGTAATAGGTAGACACTTGAAATATTCAGAAAGTGTGTATACAGCCGCCATAACAACAAACAATAAAAATAAAACAAAGTTAAAAATTAAACGAGGTCTCGATACAAGAAATGTGATGTTTTTGTGCGTTTTAGCTCGACATGAACAATCGCTGTATATCTTGAACTGCAGTAGGCAGAGACATTAAAAAATAAAAAAAATAGTTAATATTTGTACGGTTGTTTGCATTCTGAATACAAGTACAATGATTATTTAAGTAAGACCATGTATTTAACTGTATTCTAACAAATAAATGACTTTTAATTTGAATTTTATAACCTCAAACAATAGGTACCCCCGTAAAATAATGGTACAAAACCCTTCGTGTGCGAATCCGACTCGCACTTGGCCGATCAACGTCAATTTTTTTAAATAATAATGTCTGATCAATGATTGTAATAATATTTCTAAATAACAGTGCTTAGCAGCTCTATAGCAGGGTCCGGTTTAGTGATCAAATTAAAAAATATATATTTTACTAGAGGACGCCCGCGACTCAGTATATAAAAAGTTACTCTATGCCCGCGACTTTGTACGTGTAGATTTAGTTTCCCGCTAGTCCTTCTATTTCTTTCCGTTGGGGGTCGAGTTTCGGCAAATCCTTTCTTAGTGCACCCCTAGGGTACCCAAGGAATTCTCCCTCCAAATTTCAAGTCCCTAGGCCTGTTTAAGCGGAGCGTAGTGTGTCTGTCAGTCACTCAGTCACGGTACTGTTTTATATATTTAAGAAGATGGATTATATTCTATTTTATTCTAAATAAAGAGCAAAAGAAAGGACTAAAATGCTTCTCTAATTTACTAAATGTGTTTCCGGTTTTTAGGGAATTGCATCTCAAACTGAATTCTGAAAGGAAATCAAAAGAGAAATTGGAAGACAAAGTTGGTCTTTCTACTGAAGCTCAAAGTAAGTACCTATAGGATATGCAATGAAATGTTTTGTTAATACAATTATTACAACTTGTACGCTGTTTTGTTTGTATGAGAAAATATTTAATGATGCGTCCGAATTTTCCCTGGCTCCAATTTTGAATACAATGATTTTAGCTACTTGTTATATTAAGCCCATCTTTTCCTTTTAATGCTGTAATCTGCGGTATCCAATTAAAAGCGAAAGTATGCCGCATCCGACATTAAGACTTGAGTGCTAAAGCAGTTTAAAAAGTTACCATTGCAGTTGACACAACAGATACTGGTTAAATGTATTTAGGTTTAGTAAGCTTCGGCAGTTTCGGCTGTGCGTTGATCGATCAGCTAGCCAGTTTCTTCTTTCATATACTTTCACTACTTGTACATACAACAACCTACACGTTTTGCGAAGTAAGTCTTTATAAAACCAAGACCATTTTCTAAGCATATCATTCATTATACAAACATGTATTTTTCCTTACATTGTTACCCCCTTACTAATAAACGTTGAGTAACGGTGGTATAGCTATACAATGTTTTGTCTTTATCTGTTAAATTCAAAAGTCACAATGACAGATAAGGACAAAACATTGTATAGCTATACCACCGTTACTCAACGTTTATTAGTAAGGGGGTTAGTGTACAACTAAGATGTTTTGCTTGCCAGGGCAAAATACAAATTAGACCTTCTGAACTAAATCCATGTTCTTTCTTCTTAGCTAAATTAGTAAATGAATATCCGTAGCCTCTCAAGCCGATCTTGAGAAACGAGTTCGCGACTTGAGCAGTTCCTTGGAAGCGGCGCAACGGCGCCTGCAGCGCTCTGAGGCGCGCACGGTGGAGACGCCGGCGCTGCTCGTGCGCCTGCAAAACAAGATGGCGCTGCTCGAGCAAGCGCATTCTGTCGCCATCAGAGAGGTAACACCGTCCCTGAATTACGCCGTCTCACCTCACCACGCGGTAAGGAGTTGCCGGTTAGGCAGATTGATACGTGAGCGTCCTGCGTTTTTCGATACGGTGAAATCTTTAATATATAGCGGCATATTAAATTATTACCAAAGCCAAAGAATAACAAAATTTATCAATTTGTAGAATTTTCGCGTAAATTGCATTAATTTTGAATATCTATGTAACAAATGAAAGTAAGGGATCATAAGTGGGTTACTCCGACAAGTTTTCAAGGGCGTAGCGAGGTACGGGGAGGGGGGGGGGGGGCAGCTGCCCCTAGAAGATGCAGGAATGCTCACAAACCGTACAGTAATATTACGCAGGTAGCCTAGGTATTATTGGTTTGTGTACACCTGTCCCCCCTTAACAAAATCCTAGCTACGCCCTTGATAGTGTTATAAATCTAAAACGGGACTTAATCGCGAAAAACATTATAACTATACCTATACATTATAGGACGTTCTATTATACTCATTGAGTTGTGCTACTTAATTTTGTAAACAAGCCTCAATAATATAACAAAAATAAAGTTATTAATGTTATGCTGTAACTTTGGCCCTAGGAGCAAATAAAGGTAAAACGCGCAGAAGAATCAGCTCGTAAGTTCTGCGCGCGGCAGGAAGAGCGCGTGGCTTTGTTGGAAGGGAGGATAGCGGAACTGTCCGCGACGGTCGGGGAATACGACGCGCGGAGGCGGCGCGACCAGCTCACCATTCAACAGCTGCAGGACTCCTTGAACGGCAGGCTGGTCGGGGAGATCAGTGTTAGCGTGCCTACCGGTAAGATGCTGACTGGACATGTAATTTCTTAAGCCACAGAGAGCGGAGGTGGCGCGGAGTGGGATTCTTATAAAATCAGAACGTGCAACGCGCCGTCTTTTCTTTCTGTGCTGTTGTGTTGATTTTGTTCAAACAAACAGACAAGAATGCCTTTCTAATATTAAGAAAAAAAAAATGACGTGATAGTCTACCTATTTTGTATAATCTAGGAATAAGTGATTAGTAGCCGCTCTTGTTGTTACAGGAGAACTTCAACAAATTAGTGAGACGGACAATGAGAAATTAGCAGACAGCGAGTACCTACAAACCCTCATAGACAAGATACACATCCTCAAAAAGGAGCTATTGGCCGAAAATGAAAAACTCGGCAATCCTATAGATCTGACTTCCACCTTTAAAATGGACGGTTACGAGAATATCCATTCTAAATGTACAGAAGAATTCGAAACATTGAAAATGGAATTTGAGAAGTACAAGGCTCAGAATGTCAAGAAACACGAAAGTGAAGACGCGAAGAGCGAGATAGCTAATTTAAAGAGTGAGAGGACATTGTTGAAAGAGAAACTGGAAACTTATGGAATGATGCTGGAAGACGAGCGACAGGATAAGGCCGATTCCATTAAAGCATATGAAGACGTAAGCGGATATTTGATAAAATTTATATAGTTTTGAAATATTTAGCATAGAGACACCGTTGTAGTACACAAAATGTTAAATACTATTACTTAATTGCTTTGGCGATTCTCGGGGAGAGGCTAGTGTCCAACATTTAGCGTCTTTTGGCTGATGTTGATGACGACGAAACCGGCCTACCTCCAATAGATCTAGCTAGATTAATGACTAGACCCCGTTATCGGAGGTGCAATTTGGTAGCTCGACGGTTCTAGGGATGGGTAAAAATATTTTAAAATAATAACTAAATGTCGATAATCTTCTGTACCACAATGAGAGTCTAATATTTTAATTAAACGTGTTTATTTTATAAAACAGGACTAATTACAAAATTAATATGAATTTTCATTTTGAATTTTTATAAATAAAAATAACTAATATTAACTATCTTCCATTTCATTCCATTCATTTTTAGAAATATATGTCTCGTAATATATTAGTAAAATTTGTTCTAAGTTACAGGGCGTTAGACTTCGTCTTGTATTGCTGAAAATCCATTTTAAGAAGGAAAATGACTTTTTTACTTCGACAGAAGTAACGGACATAAATGGATCACAAAAAACAATCTGTTCAGTTTTAGTTTAAAAAATAGTAATTAAACTAATTGTAAAAAAAGTAACCTATCGATATCGACATCATAAATAATTTTACCCATCCCTAGAACCGTCAAGCTACCAAATTGCACCTCCGATAACGGGGTCTATTAATGACTAAACTTGTGAAACAATAGGGAACATTCAAGACTTTGTTTCACAGCTACAATAAAAGCTGATTCATGTAATAAATAGTCGAGTTTTTTTTAATAGCTTTAAAAATAACCAAGGTATAAGCCAATAAACATTTGTTCCTATCTTTTTCTAGCAAAACAGAATTTAAGATAGAGTTTATATGGCCGACCTGTTACATGGCGTCACAATGTATATCGGATATCTCTGTCTAATCGCTGTCCGTATTTCTTGGACGATTTTAATTTTATTTCACTTATGGTGTTCTGTTCTCTTTTACGGTATTTTCATTGTTGATAAATGCGATTTATGAAATCCATGCATATTACCTCTTGAACCGTTAACAACTGATGAATATTATACTAGTGTACTGTATATAGCATCTTCTATTCTAGAAATTGAAAACTCAACAAGAGTACCACAAGGAGATAGTATGGGACCTAAAGACGCGTATCCAGGGTCTGGAGAAGCAGGTGGTGACGCAACGGGACCGGTACGCGGCGCTGCTGGACGAGACCGACAATTACATTCGAGCGAGGAACGACCGCTCCCGGAAAGTCAGCGTTGAGAACTACAAGGAAGGCCATGGTTTGCTGACGGTATGGTATACGAAATCCTCTTTATTTAAAGTTAAAAAAGGTTAAAGACAGTTTTACACACCAAAAATCTACCAGCGCTTCCATGAGGAGACCACTGCTAAGAAGAAACGCCGGAAGAAACTCAGCAGTCAGACATTTTTGAATATTTTTTCTGATTACGATGATACTAAATTCCATATCATATGACTTGTCTTATTTAACAATTTCGTCATAAAACCACCACCCATGATATAAAATCAGGAAAATGGTGTACAAACTGTGCTTTCTAGTTGATTTATTCACCAGAAAACAGCTGTTTTAGCCAAAAATTATGCATTTTGAGGTTATAAAAGGGTTTACTAAATAAAACAAGTCAGATGGTATGGACTATACTTAGTCTAGTATTATATTAAGCTATTAATAACGTAACGGTAACTCAAAAATAGGGATACCATAACGATTGGGTAGACAGGCGATAGGGTTTCCCTATAGATAGGGTTAATTAAGTGCAGGGGTTTTCCGACCCCTGGGTTTACCATTGTGTATTTTACCAGGACGTAACGGCGCCGCCGCATATGCTGCATTATGCTCACGAGTTGGCCAGGAAGGACCTTGACATATCGCAGCTCAGGAAAGAGAAGCACATTTTAGAAGGACAGTATAGGTATGTTACTATAGTCATATTTTTAATTAGATTAATTAAGCTGATTGTTCTCGTGGTTGCTCTTTTCGTAATGTTGGCAAAAAAATTAACCAAAACTTGTTTAAATAACCCTGTTTTTATACAGTCAGTGCCCGCATCACTTAGTTCGCGTATTCAGGCTGGAGAGTATAAATAACATATTACTTTCGGAAATATAATATATTGTTTGACTAAAGGCGGATTCGACCAAACTGGAATAAGGTCTTATTATCGAATTAAGGCCGAATTTGTATAGACTAATCTCGGAGTAAGTCTTATTCCAGTTTGGTCGAATCGGCCCTAAATCTCGCAATTGACAGTATTATTAATGGTAGCCTGCAAACCAAAAGGGTGTAAATAAAACTATGCATTTTGTTGTAGGGATCACCAACGGGAAGCAACAATAGATAAGGAGCGATTTAAAGAAGTTATAAGAACACTGAAAGAAGAAATAGACAGGTAAATGCAGTATGAAGAAAATATTTGCATTTACAGATAGCGGGCGAGTTGAATGCCGTCGGGGCCTGAGGTGAAGGGCGCCACGCCTCTCCTCTCCCGCCTGAAGTGTGCACTACACTGTATAGTGCCGCCCCGTACTAGCACATTCTTAAGCTCGGCATTCAACTCGCGCGCGGACTGTACTATTTAATGCCAGGTCTACACACGTGCGCGAGGCGACGCGAGGCCGAGATCACTCATTCCCGAAATACCAGCATTTAAAAATACCAAATATCCAAATCCTAAAACTAAACATAAAAATTAGGGTATTGTTTATTATCTTCTCCCAATATTTCGAATCTGGTTTTTTGAGAACCTGGTTAAAAGAGCAGTTTGGTATTTAGAAGTTCTGGTATTTCGGGAATGAGCGGCCAAGATACATTGATGTTATTAAAGTTTTACAGTCCGGCAGTTATCTCGGCCTCGCGTCGACTCGCGCGAGTGTGTAGACCTGGCATCATATGTTTTTTTTTTGTGGCCGACCCTTGAGTTGTGATGACCCGGCGCCTGTGTGTGCCTGTGTATGCTTATTGTCGTCGAAAATTTGGTAAGGAACCGTTCGTCTCGTTCGTTACAGATTAAGAAGAATCCAGTCACGAGAAGGCGCTAACTTGGAGTACTTGAAGAATGTAGTGATGGCCTATCTGCTGTCTGCGGACTATGAGGGCCGACGACACATGCTCAACGCTATAGCGGCGGTTTTACACTTCACTGACCACGAGAAGAATACCGTACTCTCGACGTTGTAGCTAAACGATATACATAACTTTCCAGGGTACAAGTAAACGAGAAAATAATTGCTTTGAGAAAATGATCCTAATTTAAGAAACGTACAGTACAGTCGCGGCCAAATATGTCAAAGCATAGAAAGTGCCCAAGTTAGGTATTCATGTTAGGTTGTCTGAATAAAGTTTCGCTAGGAAAATATGAACTCCACAAACCATGCAAACAAACATGTATGCCCTTACTTATAAACGTTGAGTAACGGTGGTATAGCTATACAATGTTTTGTCCTTATCTGTCAAATTCAAATGTCACGATTACAGATTATAGCTATACCACCGTTACTCAACGTTTGTTAAAGGTTTATTACTTAAAATAGCGACATCAAAATAGAACAATACAATTTATTGCGATATACGATTTTTGTGTCCACTTATGTTGATCGTGTTAAATAAAATAAAAATATATTTTTAGTAACAATCATATTCACAATATGCAGGGTGACTGCAGGGTCGTGATCCTAAATTACTTGCCCAACTCAGTAAATGATTGAGATTCTATTAGTACTTATAGTGGTTTTTTAAACAATGAAAGTTTAGCATTTTATTAAAATCATATTATGTTTCCCTAATGAATTCTCAAGTTATGGTCGCCTAAAATTTTCATGTTAAAACCTATTTGAAAATCAACCGATCAGACGAGTAAGAAATTGAGTATGAATCATGATCCTGATGATAAAAAGATTTCATTAAATTTTCATTTGAATAAAAAACAAAGTAATTGTCCGCTTTTAAATCTATTACGTTATGTTCCTAATGGTGTAGTGAGTTTTTTGTTTACTTTGTTGCTACACGACCCCGCAGTCGCCCTTTATAGTAATGGTAATGATCAGAGGCGGGAATTCTCGTAGCACTTTTGAGCTATCATAGGGACTTCTCGTTTATCGACATCCGATATACATATTTTATCGATACATTATAGAGCACAACATATTATTAAAGAAGATTAAATGTAGGTAAATAACTATTCGCTAAACGGCGATCTCTTGAGTAGTTGAAAATGTGAAATAGAGATTTGCAATGAAAACAATCGATAGCAATTCTTTCGAAATCCACAAATTATTTATGAGAAACAATAAAATACTAACACCCGTATTCACAAACGTCACTATGAGGACTCACAGTGCTCACGAACGCACAGGGTGGTTCAAATCGGTTCATAAACAAAAGGTCGGTCAAAAAGGACCAATCACAAAGCTGTATTGAACGCAGTGCGTTTACTCAGTGAAGGATCCCTTAAGTATTGTTTGTGAATACGGGTGTTAGTATTATTTTAATTCCTATTTAAAATTTCCAAATACTTGGTACCCAAAGGTTATCTCGAAGACATCGCTCATTCGCGATAAGACTGTCGTTTGTTTACATCTACTCGTAATCATATTTTAAATATTTCATCATGTATTTTATTGATATACATGTGTATATCGGAAATCGATAAACGAGAATTCCTATGACAGCTCAAAAGTACTACGAGAATTCCCACCTCTGGTAATGATCGTAGTGTGAAATAGTGAACGGTTCCACCGGTTCAGATTCAACTGGTAATGGTGAGACTGAAGTAATGGTACAGGACATCATCATTTAGGTCAAGGTTTTAACAAAATTATTAAAATCTGGGTCGAAAGGTGTTGTTTATTTTCTAGTATTAGCATTAAATAAGTTTAATTTTATACTCGAATCACCATCTCATTTCATCACATGTTTCTGTTATTAAACGCATTTGTTCTCACCTTATGATGCTTTTACACGGTGCAAGTAGCTGGAGCAAGTAGCTTGAGCAAGTAACGCGGACTCCACGCGTGAGTCGTATGCACAAGTTACTTGCTCGTATTGCATTGCTATGATGTCTACATCTGGTCGAGTAGTCTTCGTGTAAGTTCATATTTAATTCCCTTATCTATTTTGTATTATTTGTTAGTTAAATTATAGTTTCGTTTAGACAATAAATATAATTAGTTTATTGGTAAGCAAAGTATAACATTAAAGTAACGAAAATATTTTGACGTTGACTTATTTAGTTCCATAAAAACCTGCACGATACCTACGATACCTAGCGCGAAGTTCACCAATAATTAAATAGACTTGGTTTTTAGTGTTCAGTACCAAAATTGGAAAAATGGAACCTATTCATCCATTGATAGACAAATGTAAACGTAATTGTTTCATATTTAACGTCGGTTTAAATTGTTGGGAGGTTATCCGCACTAAGTGTTTTGTTTTAATCACCGCATCGATAGCATGTACTTATTATATAATTTATAACAATTTATTGTGAAAATGTTACATGTAAGTAAGTACATACCATATTTATTATAATATGAACATTGAAATCCTTTTTTTATTTGTAATTGTTCCGAGATAAAATCTTTATTTCATTTCTTGAGCTGTTAAAACAAGATTCTACCTAAGACTAAAATCGACTTTATTATTTTAATTTTAATTTTATTTTTATTTTAATTTTAATTTTAATTTTATTTTTTATTTTATTTTATTTTTATTTTTGTTGACATTACATTATAATTTTATTTTATTTTTATTATTTTACAACTTTACATTTATATCTTAGAACTTAACTTGACATTCTATTAATATTTGCACGCCTGCATGCAGGCTGAATACACTGGACGTTTATAATAATGTTTACTACCACTTAAGATACTGTATTCAGCAAATATTTTTTTTTGATTTGATTTGATTTGATTTGATTTGATTTGACTCGTACTTGACCTACCTACATGATAAAAACCACAGCTGTAGACTAAACTGTTTAGTTATTTTTAAAGCGACGTTAGGTGGTAACAGGGAGTCGCATATACATCATCTCGATTCGTCTTATGTCCTCTATCGATCTGTGTCGTTTGGTCCACCAACCAGCACGGCTAGCTCATGTTGTCCGCGACTTGTTTGTCGCTCGGATTTCCCTTTCTATCTAGTCTGTAACGATAGAGACACACTGAGCGACTCGAGCTGTAGTTTATTCAATCCTTGAAGACGTGCCATGCTTCTAAATTTTATAGTAGTGCAACAATTTAATTATTTATTAAGAAGATTGTGATCCGACGCTTTAATAGTGTAGATGTCTTGTCAAAAAAAAACCATACAAATTTAGCTCCGGGCGATAACGTTTCTCACCCCCTAAATCACGTACGATTTTCACGATCTTTGAATATGTATGTTATAGTTGTTATGAAAAACTAGGTTTGTACAGTCGCGAACTTTAATTTGGTACCCACCTTAGGTCCAAAGTCAATCTGACATTCTACAACAATAAAGTTGAGTTTCCTAAAAGTTACAAATGATTTGACATCTCTAATGACATTGACGACTTCAAGCATATTTTTCTTCAAATGGGTCACAAATTAACGTTCGTGATAGTACGTAACCGTCCTTTTTATATTTGTTCCTACGCTTTATTTTATATTAGAAAAAGAAAATTTGGAAAGGAAAACATACAGATCTAGTTTTTTGTAACACATATCTAAATTTTTTTTTAATCGATCTTTTTATATGGAGAGACACGTTATCGCATTTTGTACCAATGGAATTTTTTAGCTTCACAATCCTCTTTAAGTAGTTATCTTCGTGGATTGAAAACACTTTAGTCTCGTAATAACTCTTTACTGTAAAAGGACAGTTCAAATGTTGAGCACACTTAGAACCTTGTCAATGTAAATGTTATGATTGATACTTCTCAAATCATGTTCAATTTAAAGTTCACTATAGTGCTGAAACTTACGTAAGTGGAACAGGCGGTGCCGAGCTATAATTATATTAATGGTTTTTGGGTGGCGTAAGATTGCTCTAGATGGCGAGTTATATTACGCACTCTACATAGCAGCCGGGGTTGCCAGGAAATTATGACATTGGACATAACATTTAAATAAATGTGAACGACGATCGTACAATGGGAAAACTCAAATTCTTAACTCATTACAAACCGTATTGTTTGGAAATTGAAAATTATTTTGGTTTTAAATGTAAAGCACAAATTCAAACCACGACACGGAGTGCTTAACCCCTAGTCTATAATGGATATATGTATAACCTAATAATTATTATAGAACTGTTATTATCATGGCAACGCTAATTATGGAATAGTTTTCACGTTTCGGTTACGCTATAGGTGGTATTGTGGTACCATTAACGATATCAATATTAGCGGTTTATTGTACGCGAGTAGAAAAAAGGTTTTTCATATTCGCCAATTCATGTGCAAATTACAAAACAAATGAATACTTTTACTTCGTCCTGTGTAAAAACAGTGAATTCGAAGGTACCCGAAAAAGGTGTTATGCAATATTCAGGGCATAAACAGCCGTGTGCGAAGCCGGCCTCAGGTGCACGTATAAAAGTTTTTACGAGGCTGCATAAACCCGTCCAATCATTTCAATGATGCCACGCGTGTAAAAGTAAGTTACGAGTTGGTTAAAAGTGTAGCGAGAACTCAGAAAATTTACGAGCATTCAGTTCAAAGTTAACATTTTCTACACGGGCACACGCTCTAGGAGGCTCGTGTGGTGTTCGTTTTATCCTTAAGGCAGGTTTAGACAGGGTCAATTACTTACTCCAAATTTGAGGCGAGTCAGTGTTGACCCGATACTGACATAGTGTAAAATGATTTGGGGTCTGACGCGACGGCTCATCCCAGTTTTAAATCAAAATAAAAGTTACAAGCTATTGCCATCTACATAAGTAAACTGGAATTACATTATTAGTTTTCAAAATTATGTTGTACTTAGTTTATCGTTCACGCGGTAGGTTTTGCCTGCCGGTTGTTGATCGTATTTTTTTTGGAAATATTTATGTTTCGAGTGACTAAGGGGCAGATTTGATCAAACCAGAAGAGGCAGGTTTGAACACTATGTTCGAATGTGCCCCGCCTAAATGAATGCCGCGATTTGAGTGCTTTGCTCAAATTTTGTCTTTTGTGTAGTTAGTGAATGTAACATTACTTATATGTATACAGATTTTTTATATACTGAATGGTAAGAAAGAACATATAAAAGAAAACGGGAAGAAGCAGTTTAAGAACATGATGTGCGTTAAGCGTCATCAACGGAGCTATATGTAACTAAGAAGAGCTGCTGACTTACATGGATTGACGCCAAGTACACTCTTTTATCGAGTTAAAAAATATAAGGAAAACATTGTTCCAAGAAATGAAAAATTTACAAGTAAATACACGGTTGCTGTAATATTTACAAACTATGCGGAAAAATTTTTAGATTTCCAATTTTTACATTTTTAAAATGAGATGTAAATAAGATGTTTATTTTGTAATCTCTTAAAATGATTGTGCAATTTCATAAAAGTTTGTTGCCAAAATCAAAATCTAACTCGATTAAATATAAATTTTAAGCTACTGATTTGTTAACAGGAGGTAGAACTTTAAAAGTTTAATAAATGTTTATGTTTATATTATGTTATGGTTGTTTTAAGTATATGCCAATAAATGTCATTAAATTTACAATTAACAAGCGCTCTTTCCTTATATCCTGCATTTAATAATTGATTTCAAAACTGCCTCGTATTAATTCAAATGTGTTTAAAAAAGTTAATATTTTATCATATAGTTATTGTCTTATTGAAGCATCTCGCCGTTTTTATACTGATCAAAGCCTAAGGAAGCTATCAAGAAACAGTTTTTTCAATTTCCCTTAACAATTGATTTGTTATGAGACAATTTGGAAAAACGTGCTAAGGTGCCCCCCTCTCCCCTATTTATTATAGGCATTTTATTTATCTTGTCGTTATTTGACCTTATCCTGTATAAAAGAATACAAAGCGAGAAAACCGGTAAGTAATAATAATTAAGTCAATGAATACAGCATCTACGAATATAAGTTACACATGTTCACTACATAACTTGGGTAAGTCAATTAATGAACTCTGACGGCTCCCTAATCACCTTATTAAAGACGACTAGGGCTGTCGACGACGCCCGATAAAATAACATCCAATCTATGATAAACAACGTATTATCAAACGAATACCAACAAAACAAAGTTCTAAAAGTACCGAAACAGCTCAGCGCATTGCAAAGATTAAGTGGCAGTAGGCGGAGCAATTGCTGAAGATGAAGATCTCAAGATAAGCTCTAGAACATAAAAACGGTTTCAAAGCACCAAAAATCACGAATAAAAATTAGACACCTAACCACTGACGTAGTTCACCTGCTTTAATCAATATTGATTCATAACTGCGCCAAGTATACTTTACAGACTAAGAAGGAGTCTTAGAAGAAACGAGAATGAGAATTCTCTATATTTTTGAAGTCGGTTAAAAAGACAGTGGCACCACTACGGGCGGAAGGAAGATGTTTGAGGCGCTGGCGACAAAATGCCACATCTATCATTTAGATGATAGTGTAGGGTAACCATAAAAGAGGTAACTTTCTGCTACTGGAATTAAATGTTTATGTCTATTGGAATAAAAAGTCGTGAAACTTCCTCAATGAACCGATTGCAACATTGCTTAGCGGGCTACATACAATCAGTTTTAACTGCACGTTCAGTTAAAACAAATGTGTGTAGGCAGTGTGAACTGTGCAGTTAAACTGACGATCTTAGAAATATGTAACTAATCGAAATTTCATTACATAAAACTGTACAGTTAAAACTGTTGATATGCCGCTTTATGAAGTTGCGTATAGTATACCTAGGCAAGTTTGTATTGAATGTAGCTCCACTAACCAAGTAACCAGTCTATAACGGTCATGGTAATATCCAAAAAAGTAATAATTATTGGTGGGTGCCTAATAACCTTTTTTATACATATTTACCTATATGGAAGGCACGATTTTGTGGGGTACGGTTTCACAGATTGTCAAACTTCAGATGGTTAATCATATTAGTTGCTCACGTATAAAATGAGTAAAGCATCCTTAACTTGAAGGTTTTGCTTGTTCAGATACGACCTAGCTAGGTGCTGCATAAAAAGTAACCCTTCAACAAGATGGCCACAGTACTCGAGGAACGACAAGCATCAACTCTTTTGTCCTCTAATGGACTCCCGTGGCTTGATAAATTAACAAACCAAGACAATACCTCTTTACACTTAATTACGCCATTAATCAATTTGTTTTGTACGGCTTCAACTTGAACAGCTCTGAACAAAATTGTTTACGAAGCAGCAAAAGTTATTCTGTCGCTAACTAGGGCACAAAAAGCAACAGAAATTGTGCCTATTACTAAGGTATCTATATCATGTAAACTATTTTGTCTTATAATGTGGTGCTAGCAAGAGCAGACCATCATTTGTCTATATTCTTTGTCGTATCGCATCGTGAGTATGAATTATTATTCGCCTAAACTGGTTTTTAGGTTAGGTTAGGGATGTATAATAAAAACTCTTAACATTTATAATCAAGGCGGATATTTCTTTAGGATATTCGATAGTTTGGGCTAGAGATGAAATTAGGACAAATGTCAATTAGGATTTCTATTTGGAATATAGACCCGAAGTAAAATTAACTGCCGCACTCAGAGACGTCAATTAAATTTTATGCTAGTTTCGTGACGTGTTGTCTTATTCTATTGCAACGGCAAAGAAAGTGACAGCAGCAATTTTAATCAAGCATTAAATTCAATTGACGTCTCTGAGTGCGGCAGTTACACAGTTTAAGTTATACGGTAATAAACGGACAGTTCTGAGGGAAAGAGATTTATACTCAGGATTTATTACATCTGTTCTAATCTAACGAGTCTTGCGGAAAGTGTTAAGTGGCAATTATAATTTCTGTTGTATTTCTTGGGGTGTTATTCTCTTAAAAACGTGGTTCGGTCGGTCGAACGAGTGAACGCGGCGCAGCTTATATAAACCGGCGAGTTTCAGTAGTCCTGTCAGAGCGTACAAAACACATTTTAGCGCGTGCGTTCTCAATCAGGCAGCAGGGCTTCTGTCGAACGATCGAACGTATACATTTTACACACATAATAGGTCTTTATTGTAAATTTGGAAAGACAAATCGATTTGTAAATTAATTTATTCTGCTAACAAAATTAATGAGAAATATTACTAACTGTTATATGGAGAAAATGGAAATAAGTACTTGAATTTTTAATCTCTTTGGTATTAAACATAAAACATTTTATGTGACTTTCTCTCCTATGTCACTTAGGTAAACTGTAAACCTCGTTAAATAATGCCTGGTTAAATGTTAAGCAAAAATGAGTTATTTTCAAGGGCGCTGGGAAATGATTGGGCGATTATTTAACAAGGTATAAGCGAATGAAATTAAAGAAAGTATACCTTGATAATCCGTTTTTGGAGTCAAATCTTAGCTTAGGTCATTTAGGAATATAAACGTTTTGACGAGCCTCGACATGTACAACGCATGCTTTACCTATATGGAGTCGCCTTTTGGTTTTTACGTACCATCACGGGCATTAAATGATGAGCCACCATTAGAACTTTTCTGTAACTGACACGAAAAAAACACATTGAAATGATTTCATGGGCTTTATGCGGCAACATTCTTGGCACAACAATTAAAATGACCGCCCACTGACACAAAGGGTCACAAAGCATTACTGGTGCAAACAGTCATGGTCTTAAATAGGCTTATATTTATCCAAAAGTGTATCACTACACAGTTTTTTCCTATACCTACATCAGTTAATTAATTTGTTGTAGATACATACGAGTAGTACAAGTTGGCAGTCTATAAACACTTCACTGTACGCGCCGGCAGCGGAGGGTTAGAACAAACACGGCTCGAGTAACACGCTGTTTCGTGTAGACTCTCTAATTAAAATTAAACTTGTGTAGGGCTTATAAATTAGACTGCGTACGGAGATTTATCTCGCAACTAGATGCTACTTGCACCGTAGATGCGTTAGGAAGAGAAAATTATGCATATGATGCGAGTGCGGGTTGAATTCCAATGGGTTAGCTTTCAGGCTTTTTGAAGCAATAAGTTTTAGGTAGGTAGAACCACGTTATCTAAAAAAGTGACCGAGATATTATTAAAAGTGTAACTATTGTTTTAACGTTTCAGGATTATCGTTATCCAAGTCTTTCGTATTAATTTTATTTTCTAACGCTTTTAATGACACAATATAAAACTTAAAGTAAAAACTCGGCTGCAATAAAAATATCAAATGAAAAGCGAAAGCTTTATAATCTATAGAAAATTGTAAGAGAAATTTACTTATACTTACAACTTGAATACAATTACTTACTGACTAACAATATTTTGTTTAAAAAACATTTTTAAAAATAATTTAGTTTATTTCACACTTTTCAATTTTAATTAACCTTAACATTTATTTACGTAAGTCCGTCCTTTTTTGATTTTCCTGTCAGAATGGTGGCATCAAAGTGTTATAATGTATATTAAAAAATTATATACTCGATGTCACTTCGACAATTAAGACGAACCGAATGCAACCTCATTATAATGTTAAAATCAGTCAAGCCATTTAGGTTGCAGAAAGGTTGCAGAGCGTGCCCAGAAATAGACATACATTTACATACCTACGCCCGAAAAACATAACCCTCCTTTGGGCAATCGGGTAAATAACAACACGTTCTATGTCAGACGTTAATCGTTTCCTTCATAAAGTATCAAAAGTTTGTGCGACTAGAAAAATCCATCGATGCCTCCAATTATATAAATAAACAACGCAAGCCTACAAAATTGTGTTGTGATTTGTGAATAAACACACGTCTAAGTGTGTATTACCTCTAATATAGTTGATCTTGTGAAGAGTTGGACATAGTTTAATAGTATAACCCCGCGTGTTGAGTCCAATTTATGACTAACAGGTTAACTACTTGGTACGAAGAAGTTAGCTGCGCTGGCGTAAACATTCAAACATTGATTACAAGTTATTTCACCGCTATACGCGGTAGTAGCAAGTTTATACTTGATGGCAGCATTAGTGCCAGTTTCAAGTTATCTACAAGTGAATTATAATATTTATCATATTATAATATCAAACCTTCAAACTGGATATTTTGTGTGTGAAATGTGAATGTAAAATATACATACCTACTTGTAATACTTACATACATACAAATACATAAACTCACCAGAGTGGGGTAGGCAGAGCTACAATAATGAAGGAGACGATTAACGACTGACATAGAACGTGATTTTACCCTACTGCCCAAAAAGGGTTATACCTACTTTACTGTTCTTAATAAAAAAAACATCCAATAGGTCTCTATATTGATTATTACTCAAATATAGATGAAAAAGCAAAGGGAACGAAGGTTAACAAATGATGACTAACCGACGGATTCATGGATATTCACATTACCTTAAGGTCAAGCTATCCGACAGAGGGGTAAATGCGTCAATTAATTTTTTAAGGGAATTCAACGTTTTAAAACTATTTATGCTTCCTTTTATAGAAATTAAGATATTTTTAAAAGAGAGAAAAATATAGTTTTAAAACGTTGAATTCCTTTGAAAAAAAGTAAGTGACGCATACCCCTCTGTCGGAATAGCCCCGCTTGACTTTATCAATGTTACAGTTATTTTTTTTTAGTATAAAATTTGTTGTTTTTCTTCAGGGGCTGTACCTGCTATACTCGTAACCATACCAAATTTGACGCTTTTAGGATTTAGTTTTTAGGATACAAATAAAAAAATACGTCGAAAAGAACATTTCTGGTATTATGGGGACGCCTTCTATTATTTCACATTCTTTAAAAAAAAATGGCAAATCCGCCGTAATATGGCCGTAATAGCACATTCTGAAAAAAATAATCAATCAGCTATTTATTACGGTTCAAAAGATACAGCTCTTTAAAGTTAGGACGGACGAACGGACGGACTGACAGCGTAAGCATATTAATAGGGCCCCGTCCCGTTGGGCTCCATTCGGGTACAAAACCCTAAAAAAGGTACCTACTACTTAATTATTTTGTAAAAGAACTACTGCTTAGGTAACAATTATCATATCTCACTAAACTAAAATTACTCATTTCGTAAACTACAAACAAAAACAAAATTTCTGTACCTACGAGTATACTATAATCCATTCGCCAAATTGTGTTTCAACAACACTCGCCAGCGGCTCTCAACCTTTAAAACCATTATCCAGCCAATTCGCCAGCTCGTTTCAATTACAACAATTCCTTTTTTCGTGGTCTTGTGCCAACGCGTGCCCAGGATGTTTGCGTCGTTATGCTGCCCGCAGATACTCGTAGTAGGAAAGTTTGGGGAGAGTTGAGGGAAAAATACTTGGAGAAAATAATAGCTTTCTTAAAGTAGGGTGATGGCAGCAGTATTGGACACTTAAACTGACAGGCACCAATAATGGATCCTTAATTCATTGGAAGATCATACGGTCATAAATGGATTGTTGCAAAACAAATGAATAACCCTTATTAATATCTTCTGTAAAATAAGAAACAAGTGTCCATCATTGGTCCTTGCCCATTACTGGTACCATCACCCTATCAGTGGCAGAATTAAAATGCTCGTCCCTCTATCGCAGGGGTCGGCAACCTTTTAGCAGCCAAGGGCCACATAGTACCTAACGAAATTGACGCGGGCCGCACATGTTAATAATTTATGACTTTACAGACAAAAGGTAGTCAATAAGGACGAATTCTAATATACCTTTTTGTGCAAAAAGCGCCTTATTAAAAAATACTTACAAATAAATCTCTCGTCCTGCCCGACTACGAATATCTTCGGGGTTGGCGATATCTACGGTCGCAATTACGCATGCTAAGGATTTCAACTATTGTGAGAAATTATTACAAAAAAAATTGAATACAAAGACCCTTACAAAAAAAATTGCCAGGAAGACTCGGGGGCCGCAAGTAAAGGGCTTGCGGGCCGCATGCGGCCCGCGGGCCGCCTGTTGCCGACCGCTGCTCTATCGTAACTGATGCTATTACCCAGTCTAACCGGTTAAAATTAGGTTTGATAAATTGTTTTAAAAGTAAGATATCCCCACTCTTTTTTAACACTCTACTTTTCACTTTGAATGCGAGGAATAAAAACGACGTTCTTTACAAAATTACCATTTATTATAACATAATTTTCTTACAAATTTATTCCGAGTTTTTTTTTGTAAAGTGACGCTTTAAATGCTCGCATATTTAGCCAACAGATTCAAACTTGAGAAATATTTTAAAACTAATTGGACCATGCATAATAAAATGAATCCAACCTTATTATAATTAAAAATATTCACATCATCGTGTAATCATTCATCGTGTTTCACGAAATAAAATAGTATTTTTTATATTTTTGTACGGTTGTCATTTTGAGGTTATTTCCACGCCCTAAAAATTGTCTATACACATCACTGAAAATAGCAATAATCCTCCATTCACGAACAACGTGATTGGTTGTTTAGGGGTTTCCAGAATAAATAAAAAAATACTTTAGGCCTTAGAGATAAATAAGGACCTATAGTCCCGATGTGCAGAGTACATTTTAAGAGCATGAGAAGTGAAAACTACTTTACTTTAATGCAGAAGCCACTACAACTATGGTGGCTAATAGCAGTACCTGCTAACAAATGAATTCTTTAAAAAAAAGTTAGTATTCTTTAATATCGCCGAGTAAAAATACTAGTCCACCCTGAAACTACGTAGCTTGTAATTAAATCTCAGCTTGCCAAGAAACTGTCGATGGTGACACGTCGCGAGCAGATGTGTCGAAGGGGGGTTGGGACGGAGGGGGGTTGATACGCTTTATATGAGGGTAGTACGAGGTTATAACGGTCATGTTAGGTATATTAATACATTTGCCACGTTCTTTGAAAATTTTAGATTCACAGTATTCCCAGCTTCTTAATAGCTTTCGGCTGACTATCGTTATCACGCTTGGACACGCAACTGACAGTATATTTTTCATAGAAAAACGAAGATTGCCGATCGCTATTAAGAAATTACTAGTCTACCTTGAAACTACCTAGCTTGTAATTAGCACTGTACACGTTGATATGGCTATTAACATAACAAAAGGATTTTAAACATTCGTTTAAGGGTTTTTATGTATGTTTTCCAATAACATTTTAAAACACGCATATGAAGAGGTAGATTCACATACGGACGCACTCATTAGTTAATGACGATTAAGTTGTTCCCATGGTACAATGATATACTTAGTTAGGTTTTATTTGTTAGTTTAATTTTTATGCTCTTTTCCTTAATAAAGTTGTACACTTGCCTACTTGATGCACAACCTTTCAGTTTTCTCATTCTCTCAAGGGTTGAAAAGATATGATATGTTGTTAAACTGTCGATATGATCTAAAGCCCCAAGACAAATTTAATAAAAAACCGAGTTTACCTCTCTGAAGGATTTCCTCAAAATAACGTTTGGTATCAAGGAGACTTTAGCGGTAGAAATACTGGTAAGATACGCAAAAGAAAATAAATGATAATTGCAATATGCAACGTGTAAGAATGCCAGAGTTAAACTACTGAGATTTTTAATTCTTTCTCAGCCTAGGTTTTTGTTCCGCCCCTTATCTTTTAAATGTTCTAAATCTCTGTTGAAAAATGTCCAATTTGGGCACCGCGTATGAAGGAAGCGGCGGCGTGACGGGAAACACAAGCGGGGCTTAGCGCTGTCACTCAGCATCACACCATTCCAGGGTTCCGTACAGCAAGGGAGGAAAGAACCAAATCCATATGTATAATGAACACACAATACAAAATTGTCTTACAATTAAGGCAGGTCTAGACAGGGTCAGTTAGGGTGGTGGCACCAGTGTTGGACACTCTTTTAACTGACAGGCTCCAGTAATGGACACTTAACTCTTAATTCAAATTTCATACGGTCGGTTAATTGTTGGAAATTATCTTCTGTAAAATAAGAATCAAGTGTCCATCATTGGTCCTTCTTGTTCATTACTGGTTCCGTTACCCTACTGACTCCGAATTACAGGTTAGTCAGTGCTAACATGATACTGACATTATCAATGCTGTGTAAGGGTTCTTTAACAAGCTCGCTAGGAAAACTCATCTGAACTTGTTTAGTTTGCTCGTCTTTCTGGTTCACCATTTGTAATCCATTGACGAAACGTTGACCTAGTTGGCAGGGACACTGCCTACGAAGCTATCGGTCGCAAGTTCAAATCTCGGTAAGGGTATATGTTTGTGTGAAGAGCGCAAGTATTTGTTTATAAGAATTGTCTTGGGTGTTTTCTATTTATTTAATTATGTAGGTAGGATGATGGCACCAATGTTGGACACTTTTACTTGAAGGCACCAGTAATGGACAGTTAACTCTTAATTGGACGTGGTGGAGTACGTCCGTCAGAAGGTTGGATGCAGTCTGACGGTGTTCCAGCTACGCTCGCTTCGCTACGTGCACTTCAGTTCGTTTGTAGTGCGCGTGCCGCGGTTTATGCTGGGGACCGTCGAGTGTCCTGACTTTTGGCCGAAAGGTGTCGTGTTCCGGCGGTTTCGGGGCAACCTACCGGTAGCGACCAAGATGCCAATTTTGGCAGAACAGGACCACACTGTTCTGTCACCTCGGTGTTAGTTTTAAGTTTTATATTGATATGTATGTTAGTCTATAAGGTATTTGTAAATATGGGCATCGTTGCCTGAAATAAAATTTATTATTATTATTATTATTATTATTAATTCGAAGATAATAAAGTTATAAATAGATTGTCTCAAAATAAATGAATACTTAACCCTTTTCTTCTATAGGAATATTATTGGTCCTATGGTATTGGTTCATTACAGGTTCTATCACCCTATTTCTTTATAATATTAGTAAGTTTTTCGTTCTCTACTGCCCATAATATAACCCTAAGGCTTAGGTTGGAACTAGGTCAATATGTGTGAGATTGTCCCGTGAGATATTTATTTATTTATTCGACTACTTGCTGCGATTGAGCTAAGTTATGTACCTTAGTCTAATGTTAATACAATAGTATAAGCGTGTTATTTAGAGCGGATCCGATGATGACGTCAGTAGGTGGCCAGACAGAGGCCCTACTTTGAAAATGGAAGTTCGAAGTTGCGTTAACTCTATCTCTGTCACTCGTCATTCGAGACTAAATCGAGAGAAAGGGATAGAGCTAACGTAACTTCGAACTTCGATTTTCAAAGTAGGGCCTCAGGATCTCCGCCTAATCGAGTTTGAACTAGTTAGATTGGTTCTAATTGTAAAAATTTGATTAAAAGTACAGTTCTAAATCTTGTCATATAATTGCAACTTTTGACAATTTTATGTTACATTTCAGGTATATTTAGTTTTAGTTTGTGTAAAAAAGGAAAGTATGTTTTTTTTAATTTACCTACCAATGTAAAAAGAAACACTTGGTGCCGAGTGTACGAGTAATTACCTAAAGCTTTATGTATTGCATGAAGTTTACAACGATTTGGGTTTAACTTAAAATTAAATGCTATTCGTTTTTATCTAAATTATCAATCTGGTGCCGGGTTTAGAATGTTGCCACTCCATGTCTTCCCGTGGATGTCGTAAGAGACGACTAAGGGACTAAAGGCTGTGTAGTGCTGTTAGGTGATGGGTTTGCAACCTGTCACTAATACACTGGAAAACATCTTAGCCTGGTTGTGCAAAATGTGGTCACAGTATTATCAACAAGTTTTTGGAGTTGTTGGTGAGTCTGTGGCTCTGCCTACCCCTCTCTGGGAATGAAGGCGTGAGTTTATGTAGGTATGTATGTATAATTATCAACTTTGAACAAAAAAGTTGCAAATTAATAAAATTAAAATTTTGTATTGAGTAGTTAATAATAAGTTTTAAATTTGCTTAAAAGCACGAAAAAAATTTTTTTTATGTATTTAATGATGATGATCAGCTGGTCGAAATGGCGGTTAACGGCTGGCCCAACTCTTGAAGTTATCAATGATTTAACATTGATACGTAAATATGGTAATAAAAAAAAAAAAGACATAAAGCTTACTTAAAAAAAAACAAATGATATAAGACTACTCAGAAAACGGTCAATAACTACTAAACTAACTCATTAAAATTAACACAAACTGAATAATGGTCACAAACGTGATATTTTAATTTTTTAACAAGGTTACGTTCGGCGCTTGAGTTTGAAAATTTGGATTTTTATATATACTTACGTTCATTCTAAACTTCGCCATACTCAGAAATTTCCAGATTTAACGCAAGTACTTAAATTTACACCGGATAACATGATGGAAACGGATAATAAGACACGGAAAGTTAAATAACAACTTGATATTCGCGTAGATTAGTGAAACAGTCTAGACATTGTACGGTTGCATAAAACCACAAACACATTAAGCACAGATTTTATATTCGTGCACGGTGCCAGGACACGTAAGTACAATGGTCCGGAATGCAGTAGCGGAGTTGACAAATGACGGGGTGTAGGCGATCACGATCATAACAATAACTTTGTAAACTACATGAACAAAGATAGAAATTTAGTATTGGAATAGTTAAAGCGCAACATATATAAAGTTTTTTTTTGAAACTAAATTTTAATTTAAATTTAGAAAAGTAAGTAGGTAGGTAGGTTGGAAGTGTAAAAAAAGGTACAGTTTTTTAAAATTTTTGGCAAACAAATAATATGTATGTCGCCTGGGGCCCTAACTAAGATGCATTATGCTACCTAGCGTTTCTATTCATTTAGTATTAAACCAATCGCGTCACTGGTAGGTGACGTGATACGAAGAGACACGCATTCACACATAAGTAAACACTCGGCGCGGTTTGAGATAAATATTCAAATCAATTTCATCTCCTATAGCAACAATTTATAATTAGGTCGAGAAAGAAATTCCCGCCTCGGGTGGACGAGTGTCCCGTAGATGGTCTACCATTTCCACAAACCCCATACGGAGGTACATTAAATAGATTATGTTACAAACGTAAATAGTGTCGTTAATAAAATATATAATTTTATTTATGCCCCCTTAAATATAAATTATACCAAAGTAACGGAACCACGTCCATTTTGGTTACTTCCCTCTTTCCAGCTGCGACTGATTCCCCACTTTGATTCGGGCCTCTGTATGGCGGTCTCGTATTCGTAAAGAACTAGCTTTTACCTTTTTGCCCATTTTAGGCTCAAATATATGTGTCTATCCATCTCTGTCTAGCTATAGCTTGAAATATGGCGTGATTTAATGCTGTCGCAATATTTGTTACTAACAAGATGACTATGAAGGTCAACCTTGGGTACCTAGAACCTAGATTTTTTCGCATCTTAGCCGTGGTAGATGATGGAGATACTTGTTAGGGTTATGTAAGGTTCTGTATTCAGATCACCTTGGTTAAATTGCCCCTAAATTTTACCTCTAGGATAGTACCCTTCTAATAGTGTCAAATTATAGACTAATTATATTCGATCTTTGACTGGTTGATATAATAATTACCTACACTAACTACACAAACCTATATATGTGCTTTATTTCCTAAACAGTAGGGTGACGGAACCAGTAATGGACAAAGACCAATGATGGACACTTGATTCTTATTTTACAGAAGATAAGGGTTATTCATTTGTTTTGCAACTATCAATTTAGGACCGTATGAAATTTGGATTAAGAGTGAAGTGTTTATTACTGGTCCCTGTCAGCTAAAAGTATCCATCATTGGTGCCGTCACCCTAATATGAAGTAATAAGTCCTCTCTTGCATTAAATGTAACTATTGTCATTCGGCTCATAAATATTAAATGTACAGGTTGATTGGTTATTAGACACATTCCTTTTAGAAGGTTGAAGCTTATATGTATAAATCAAAAAGTCCGTATCGGAGACATAGAAGTTTTTCAGTTAATAAACGTTATTTGGTTTAATAACTGTAAGTCGCTATATAAAAATATTTATAAGTACATATAATTGATTTTATAAAAATAAATGTATGGTACTTAGTTATTTGCAATATGTACGTTAACGTACATATTGCAAATAATTCACTTGTTTACTAGGTGTAAATAAAGAAATAAAAACAAAAAAGGATAAGTATAGATAAAATAAATATCTCTCAGAAAACGCTTCTGCTATTTCATTAGATTTAAAGTCGCTTTTACTCCCTTTTAAAAGTAATGTATCCAACAACCAATCATGCTATATTAACCAGTATACTAGCAGGTTAATTTGATTTTTCATTACCAAAACTTGTTTACAAACATCGTGCCTAGATATAGTAAAATATACAAAGAAAATGAAAATTTACAATCGCCTATGTGCTGAGTCGTGCATCAATCGCAGCGAAGAGCTTATGCAACAAAATCAAACGGCTCAGTTACCAGTTCCTTTAAGCCCGTATTTGTTTGCCCGCCCGATCTGCATCACATGCATTTGTCAGTATCGGGCAGATGGCGGCCATTTTAGCTGCCTGGTTGTGTATACGTATGTAGGCATTTTGCTACTCTATTGATTCCTTAAATTGAACTGGCGGTTAGAAAATGGAATGTACGGTGATTTTAATTACATGAATTTTTATCTTTCCGATAATCCTTTTATGAAAGTATTATTAACTTAAATTGATATTCGAATGTTTGTCATTCGATAACTAATTCAATGAGGTACCCAAAACACAGACACGAATAGTAGAGATAGTCTATGTGCAGAATTTAACGCTTGCTGCTTTATATCTGGATTGTAAGACCCTAAAAAACAAAAAAAAAGAATTTCAAAAATCGGTCCACAGTAATTGACGGAGTAATTGCGTAACAAACATTAAAAAAAAACAGTCAAGTTGAGAACTACCTCCTTTTCGAAGTCGGTTAAAAAATAACGAATGGCACCTACGTTGGCTTTAAGGTTGCTTTATACGATTAGCATCACCTATTCTAATAGATAGGTAAGTTCATTGCATGTTTATTAGGTAGTTCGCCGTAAATATTCTAATTAAAAAAAAAAGCCGTTAGCGCCAAATATGTTTCTATAGGTTTTCAATTACTATGGCACGGCAAATTGTATAGTCTGTGTCAATTGGAATTGCCAAACATGTAAACAAATTAGTAGTTTCGCACATAACCTCGAAAATTAATAATGTGGTTTTTATCTAAAATTACGTATAATTAATAGTTATTTAATCTTAAACTTAATGTGAAAATAAAGATCAAGTGTATATAAAACATTGCTAAGACCTTACTTGATCTTTAAAAGCTAGTTATCATCGAGTAATAATAGTAAATAGGTCCGTGTGGTTATATTTACATTTTTGCCAATTTCAATCGACACTGACTATACTTCGAATGTCATAAAGATATAAACAAACTGTAGGTAAGTGTTGTGCGAACGCTATATCTAACGGGTTTGTGTTCAGAGGGTCCAGACAAGATGCATTACGCTTAGAAGCGTTTCTATTCGTTTCCTCTTTAAACCAATCGCTTCACTGGTAGATCACGTGACTTTTCGTATCACGTCATATACCAGTGACGCGATTGGTTTAAAAACGAAACGAATAGAAACGCTTGTAAGCGTAATGCATCTTGTCTGGGCCCTCTGATCCCCGTAGAGTAGTGTAGAGAGCGACGGCTCAAGTTTACGCGAACTGTAACTAACGCGTTTAGTGCATCGCGTCTCAAGAAACGATGCGTCCTTAGCATATTTAGGGACAGTTTGCGACAGCCGCATCCTTTGAATTTTTCCCGCAGCGTAGGCACTATGCCACAGTTAAGCGTAAACGTAACAGTACCGCAATTAAATTTAATAATTTTTACGTCACACCTGGCCATAATGTGAGTTTTATCGCACGCTGCGCGCACGGTAAAACTCGCATTGTGGCCAGGTGAAGACGTAAAATTGTGTACTCATCACGGGCAGTAAAAAAGAAAGCCCTCTATCGCATATTTACAACCCTCGCCTACGGCTCGGGTCTCAAATACCTGCGATTTCGGGCTTTCTTTTTTTTACAGCCCTTGTTAAGTAATGTACTATTAGTTTTTGGCGTCCTTATTCCGATTAGAACAAGCTTATGACTTATGACTACAGATTAGAATGTCTCAGGTTCTGTACGTACACTTATGCCAAATTAATTAAACTATTTTTTCGTCAACGAAACTAACGAACTAAGTCAATGAAGGCTTAAGTAAGGTTGTTGAATTAATTTATATATTTAAAAAACAATACTTATGTAATTATTTTTTTCTTTCTGAAAACAACATTTTTAATAAAATATAATCTTGCGTTTTTGCCGTCAGTATTGATTGCTCATTTATCAAGATAAATCTATATATGTAATGATTTTAAACCCGTTAGGTCATAGAGCACGTTTAACATTTGTTTGCGCTGACGGGTGAAAACGTGAACAGTTCCATTAAATGTAGATTAATTGATTCCCAATTGCGGAATAAATACTATTCTTTGACAGGACTATACAGCACTATTCCATAAGAACTAACTATATAGATTGACGAGATTATTTGTTAACAAATTGTTTATTTTAACCTTTAAGACAGGCAAACTTCCAAAACTTTTGAAATTACCGGTCCTTTGGTCTTTGGTCTATAAAGTCATATTACACTGTTAATTCATCGTTTTTTTTCATGATTACCGCGAAAGGATAGTTAGTTATGAGCGACATGCCGAGTTGCACAACCGATAATTAAAATTTATTGCCTTAAATACCGTGCTGTCACTTTTTACCTTGGCAAATCAGAAAGAGACAGAAGGTGTCCTAATGGGAAATTAACGATAATTTCTAATAAACGTTTGTCAAACTGGATGCTAAAGCATTTAAATTCACAAAAATGACGACGAAACTAAAAACACTTAATCACATTGTAACTACTGCTTTCTATTTTTCCACCGTGACGTCGCCTCAGTTTTACGAGTACATTCGAAACCTAGGCGTTGGATTTGCAAGTAAATTGAAACTTTATACAGCGTGTCCTGAAGTGCTGTGAGCCGCCACGCGTGCGCTAAACGTAATGATATGATTTACATATCGTTGCTCATATCTCCCGGGAATGGAATTTCAAATTGGCATTTAAAAAGGTATTTTAGTTGAATAACACATTAAAATTAAAGCTCTGGATTGTATTTGAGGTAAAATACTTCTTTTACTTTGGCCATATTTTAAGGGTTTACCAACGGCTTTTTGGTAATCTACAATTTTAAAATCACGTGCATTTAAAATGAAATTTACGAAAACTGTTTTTTGTATTAATTGTAACCTAAATTGAATTAACTTTTACACTAAAAATAAAATTGTACCATCCCATCATAAAGCAACCAGAATAATTAAAATCCGGAAAAAATATATAGATTACCTGCCAATCGCAATTATTAAACATTTTACAAGGAAATCGGAAACGTTGGATATCTCTGGGGGAGGCTTTTACCCGTGACGGGTACTTGCAATGTCACACAAAAAATGTAATATAAATTCTGTGATATAATTTTTTAAAAGTTTGTACTTCACTTACCTATTTGAAATGCTAAAAATAGAACGGCTTTATATTTATTTATTATTTATAACCCGTCAATGAAACTACCAAGCATCGAAAAGGTGACTGAAAAATAATTTAAAATGATTATTGAAATAATTAAGTCATTTTATTTTTCCCTACGTACCGGTGTTTTACTTGCAGAACATAATTTGGTTATATTATTATAGGTACTTTAGTCTTTTGCAACCGGCTAGCAAGTTCGGGGCAGATAACCGCAGCGTGAAAAAAAAAACCTATACCTTATTCACCGTAACTTAAGAAAATAAAAACCGCACCTGTCATAAAAGCGGCGTAAACGCAGCCCATGTTAACGTCTCCGAGTTTAGTGTCCCTACATTGTCTTTTTACGAGGAGGAGTCGGTAACTCGAGTATGTGGGGCTAAGTATTCAGTTAAAACGGAAGGCAGGCCATGGGTTATACACGATTTGACTATTGGGGTTGTTTTTAGTCTTATTTCAATAAAGTTTCTTTTTGAAGTGATAACTTCTTAGGCTTCTCTTTCTCTCACGCATTCGGCTGCGGTAGGCATGCTTCTCCTCTCTCACTCTACCCCACAGCGCTAGCCGTATTTCAGACACACGTTTCCCCCTCTCTCTATTCAGTGTCTAGTGTGCGATATAAACATACTGTTGACAGTGAGCATATAACCTAAAACTATCACCAAGTTAAACAATTTCAATATTAAATAGTTCAACTTAGATTAGTTCAAGTTATCACTTCTGTCGGGCGTCCCGAGAGGCACACGTTTTTTTTTAAACGCGGAATCTTAAAATAAGACAAATGAGCTTTCTATGATAGATAGACCCCAGGTAATGGTAAAGAATTGCATATGCGGGTAGTAACTATTCGTGTTTTCGTAATGGACTAACAAAGTTGTAAACGCTTAGTCGTAAAGGAGGACTGGCACCGAGTGGGTAAGTTGCACCAACGACCACTTTGTCGTGAGTGTAACGACAAATAGAAAGAACAAATTATTCCAGTAAAGTTTAGCGTTTTATCAAACAAGCATTGCGTATTTTTAAAGCCAAAAGTGCTTTTAAAAAGAGTCCTAGACTACTTTCGACATTTATTTTGCACACCGTTCGTAACGATATCTTTTTAATCTACCTTTTTATAAAAAAGACAATCACCATAATGCAGGCTTGGCATAGCGTGCATGCCCGCTTTATTATTTAGATGATAAACCTACAACATTGTTACGACAATATATCACAAAGTCTCTCTCAACTCGCGCACGATAAAGGTGAGCGGGATACACGACTATCCGCGTCCACCAACAAATTAACTAAAACATAGTTCTTATTTAGAAAATTTGGATACAACATTGTTGCAACAGCATGAAATCATTAAGTATTTTTCGACTCGCGCATACGTGTTACGGTCAAAGGAATACAAGATTTCTAAAAATATAAACCTACTAATAAATCGTTACAATAGTCCAAGTTTTTTGAAATGGGATTTCTTATATTTAATGATCGATTTTGCATAATATAAAAATATTTCAACTATTAAATCGTTTTATTTAGGACTTGTAGATGTTATGTATAAAAATCTGTTAATATTACCTACTTATATCTATCACAAAGAACTTATGTAAAAATTCCTTGGGTGATATTTCTATATTTTTTGGATACTTAAACAACTAAATTGAGATGATACATCTGGAAAATATTCGCTTTTTAAAGTCGAAGTCGAATACAGTTAAGTATTATTTACTTGTTATTTATTTCTTTAGTTCTGGCTAACTGATATAAAATAGTTGTTTTAACAATAAATCGTGAGGAAAGTAATAATAATTATTTGTGCGTCAGTAAAGTAAACATCATTCTGAATAATTTACTTAATTCTTTAATTAATGTACTAAAGAGTTTAAATTGACGTCACAAAGTTTCGAACCAGAGTCTAACGCACTCGCAATCACGATCGTTTTCATTTTGAAAATCGATGGCTTGTCTGCATACAAAATGAAAACAATTGCTCCACTTTGAAGCCGGTTGCGATTGCGAGTGCGTTAGACAAAAAGCCCTCTGGTCTGTCTCATGATTACGGGTACTTACGGGATTATAAAAAATAGGTCTTACTTCAGGACTCGCAATTGCTTACCGAAATATTGGGCAATATGTCCCAAAAGTTACGGATACGAAATTTGAACCGCGAATGCATGTCATAAAACTCGTATCAGGCCAACTTCGGACAAAGCCGCGATAACCGCCCTTCCGCACAATACGCCGCTGCACTGTGGGCACCGATATGGGCGGAATAAATAGCTTTACTTTGATTGTGAACATAAGCGTTGTTAATAGATTAGAGTGAATAGATTAGAGTTTGTACGAGTAGGTACAGTACCCCAACGAAAATGTTAAGCACTTTAGTGCGTTGTCATAGTAAACTTCAAACAGAACATCAAATGACACACATTGACAAGGACAGTGACATTCACAATGACAAAGTTCTAAGTATGCTCAACATTTTTATTGGGTGACTGTACATATATAGTATAAAACCGATGTTAATATTATTGAAGACGCGCTGGCCTAGTTGGTATTGACCCTGCCAACGAAGCTAGTGGTCCTGGGTTCAAATCCCGGTAAGGGCAGATATTTATGTAATGAGCGCAAATATTTGCTCCTGAGTCTTGGATGTTTTCTATGTATTTAAGTATATATTTCTCTATTATAAGTATTTATATCGTTGTCTAGTACCCATAGTACAAACCTAGAGCTTAGTTTGGGACTTCGAATAATTTATAGTACTTATACTACTAACTGCAATTAAAACAAAAAAAATATTATTTTTTGTATAAGTTTATAGATATCTAATTCATTTATATTAACTGTTTTTTTAAGGATAACTTTATTATTTATTTATTCATTCATTAAAAGAAATTAAATTTCACATTACATTATAAAGTGCAGCAAAACTAACACAACAAGACGAGTTTAACAACAACTACGTTTCTGCAATGTATACTTACGTGAAGAAAATAAAGGCAACAATACAATTGACAAAGTAAACTAACAGACATCTTAATTTCTAAGCGGACATTGTGGGTAGGTCGCTATTATGGCGATACCGTGGTACCAAATAAATTAATTTAATCATTATAAATTTGGCCGTATGGTGCCGGGTTCAGAATGTAGCCACTCCATGTCTTCCCATGGATGTCGTAAGAGACGACTAAGGGACTAAAGGCTGTGTAGTGCTGTTAGGCGATGGGTTTGCAATCCGTCACTAATACCTGTGCTAATACACTGGATAACATCTTAGCCTGGTTGTGCAAAATGTGGTCACAGAATTATCAACAAGTTTTTGGAGTTGTTGGTGAGTCTGTGGCTCTGCCTACCCCACTCTGGGAATGAAGGCGTGAGTTTATGTTATGTTAAATTTAAACGGGACTTGGCAGAAGCGCGTGGAGCTGACCCCATGTGTTTCTGTTTAAGAAAATAATCTTTTACCGAACAATTGTCTTCGCGTGTGATATCCATGGACTTATTTAAGTCCACGGGAGTGTCTATAAATAACTCGACATTGGCGAAATACACCTTAACAGGAGTGAAAGCCGTCAATTAAAATTAGAATTAGGATTAGAAATTGAAACATAAATGTAATAAAAGAAAAGTGAATGGTTTAAGAATAACGCTACAAACTAAAAAAATGACCGAAACAATAATTAGCACTCATAAAGGTCTGATAACGACTGCAACTGTTGCGGGTTGAAGACAAGAACAAATGGTGTAAAACTGGGCACAAACGCGACAGACACGGTTGCCAGAAAAGTGCAGTGAAAGCATTCGTGACTGTATTGTGAACGGGCCAGCCTTGTCTTAAGCTGCGCGTCTATTGGATCGGAATCTGAGCGTACGGAGCGGATGGATTGGTTGCTTTGTATTGATTTTTTTTGTACAGTGTACTGTAAGGCATTTTGTATACAGGGTATTCGGCGGAAGGTTGGACAAACTTCAGGGACTAATTTAGGTCATACTCATCAACTTTTATTATGGGACCAACATCCAAATCGCGAAACAAAAACACCTGTTCCATACAAACTTTGAGAGCTAAACAGCCGAAATGTATGGAACAGCTGTTTTTTTTGCGAATTGGATGTTGGTTACATAATAAAAGTTGATGAGTATGACCTACAGAGTTAGTCCCTGAAGTTTGTCCAACCTTCTGCCGAACACTCTGTATAATAGAAATCAATACAAAGTAACAAATCCTATTCCGACCCAGTGGACGCGCAGCTTTAGTAATGGTTTAGTACACGGTATAAGTGTCTTGGATTAAATATGGACAAAGTTACTAAATATGAGTTAATTCGAACAAAGTTAATAATAAATGATGCGGATTGGTTAGTTACGACTATTGGTTAGTTTCAAAGATCATCATCATCATCATCATCAGCCCACATCAGTCCACTGCTGGACATAGGCCTCTTCCATAGCACGCCACTGAGCTCGGTCTTCTGCTCTTTTCCTCCAGTTGCCACAGCTACCTTGCGAATATCATCGCTCCACTTAGTCTGAAGGTGCCCTGCTCCACGTTTGCCTATTCATGGTCTCTACTCTAGAACTCATCTTCCCCTACGGTCATCAGTTCTACGGCAAATATGACCAGCCCATTGCCATTTCAGCTTGCTAATTCGCAGAGCTATGTTGGTAACTTTCAAAGATAGCAAAATGTATCTGGATGAAACTAGGTAACCCTGTATGGCTAGTCGAACTTTATTATCTCACGTGTCGCTTAGCGCATCTGTTTTGTTACGAAGTAGCATTACCGAGCTCCAAACAACTCGCTGGTAAACTGTGCTAGCCGCCTGTAAGTAGGGGTTTAGCAGCGGCGGGACTGCACACAAAAACAAGCCGTATCAACTTGGCCAGCGAGTTGTGATCAGTTAAAAGTGGGAAGTAATTAAATCGCGCTTGCCAAGAAGCCATCAATAGCCGAACAAGCTATTGAGTGCAGATCACTAGTGTCAGTGGCTCTCATTAAAGTGAAATGAAATCTGTTATGAGAATGTCGGGGCACGTTAAATGTAAGGTTCGATTAGCTAATACTAATGACTACTTTCACTGCGTTTTTTTTATGTTATTGGAGGCAAACGAGACGGATCGCCTGATGGTAAGCGATCACCATCACCCATAGACACCTACAGCACCAGAGGAGTCACAGGTGCGTCGCCGGCCTTTCAAATGAAAGTTCGCTCTTATTTTTAACAATAACAGTTGACAGAGAAATGACCAAAAACCGTTCACAGAGAAACGACATTTATATTTAAACAATAGTACATCACTGCAGAGAAAGGGATGAGGTTAAGTGATAATTCCCGAGATAAAGATGCCAAGATGAGATTTTCTATCGCTTGTTAATTACATACATCATCCCTACTTTCTTACCAGACACTTACAAAACCCAATCTTAAATTCAGTTGGAGACTTCTTTTTGTATCGCAGAATGTCTTTCCGTCATCTCTTAACAGATGTAGGTAATAAGTACATCAAAGCAATTTTTTTTAAAGAGCTTAAAACGGTGAAAGTAAACCATTGTGACGTAGCTAATTTACCTTTCCATGGGCTTACAGGCCTTTGTTCGCGTCGCTCGGCTAACCCCGTTTTAATGAGGCTGCATCGAACGGTGTTCCAACAGACGGGGGAAAAATCGTAGGGCTTTAATAAATGCATAAACGAACTTTAGTTATTTTGGAAGAAGCGTATCATAGATGCGAATAAATAACTAGTGATATTCACCATCTAAAATTTGGTTTAGTGTACACTAAAGATGTTAAGAAAGTATTTCTTATTAAAACTAGAAAAAAAAAAAATTACCCTACGCTAAAGGTGCGTAAGGTACTTGCTAGTAGTATAAACACAGAGAGAGATTTCAGATTAATAAACAAGCCGGTTCTAACATGCATTTTTTTACTATAACTAAACGTATTGTATAAAGCAAATCTTAATTGCAAATTTCAATAATAAAACCCCTATTCTCGGACCTAAACGTCAGCGATATTTTATCACCCTTCACAAAACATCCGATACAGAGCTATTACACGGACCGTAAGCGCAATTAATTCTAAGCGAGCGAAACGAGCGCCGCGAGCGAGCGGTGACCGAGTGCGACTCGATACCGCGGCCGACCGACTATTTATCCTTGCTCACAGAATAACCGCACGATGTAGAACAGGTTTGAATAAAGTGAACCATTGCTTTTTGGCTACTATTGTGCTAAACGGGAACCTATTAAACCTGCTGTCCGTCCGTCTGTCCTACCTTTAAATTTTTGCGTATCAGCACGCCTAAAATTAATAAGCCTCTATCTTTATCCCTAAAGTTTTATAATACCTGATGGTTCTTTTTTGTGAATCTGTAATCTTTTCATCATTGTTATAAAACAGACCTAACCTAACCTAATGAGTTCTATATACAATGGCCTTTTAAAAAACCCTGAAAGTTTACGTTTTCAGAAAAAAAACCCATACTGTATCTTTTGAAACCAAAGTAGTAGCTCAGTCAACGAACATCCGGAATTGGCAAATAAATGCAATGAATCGTTTAGTCTGGGTTATTGTCCCCCTTTTGTTATTCGTAAAAATCTCGAAAAAGCTTCCTAGAATAAAAACAGAAGGTACTTAAACAATAAAGCTGATAATGATGCTGATGATGTTTATTTATTTTTAAAAAGAAAACAAAAGGAAATGCAAGGGTTAGAGAAGTCATAAAGATAGAATAACTATTTAACTAATTAGGTGTTTTTTAAAGTTGTAACACTTAAAATCTGAGCATTGAAAGAAAGAAAGGAAAAACATTTATTCGTGACAAACAGAAAAGCAAAACTCAACAAAATACTGATATAGACAGAATACCACTTGTCACGAAATGGTTCCAACTCAGCGTTAGGCTGGCAGCCCTGGTCTTCCGTTGGAACCATCCAGTCAATCAATCAATCAGCATGAGTACTACACAATTTTAGTTTGAGTCCAAAACGCATACCTAATCATAACGCCGCAACAGAGAATTGGGGAAGGATATCAAATAATTTTCTCAAGAATGGTATGTAATCTTGCATTAACACCAGTCATTGGGGGGCAGTACTTTGAAGTGCCTGGAAAATACCAAGATTATAAATATATTTGACTCTATCCCACTTACCATCAAATAGCTTGTGTACTCGTTTTCCTTCTTTAAGCCTTAAAAAAGTCAAAATCGTTTTATTTAGACTATACTAGCCATGTCTCACGCCTCCGTTCTAAATCGTCACATTGTCCCGCGCGTGTGGCGCGCGTCCAAACTTGTCGCTCGCCTTTTTGTCACCCGCTGCTGGTAATTGCGAAAGAGTTGTTTAGTTGAGAATAGCTCAGCTTGAATTTCAGGCTTGGAAATCGGGCCAAATGAACTTTAATTGTTTGAATATTTAGAACTGTTCGTAGGTTAGATAAAAAAGTGCGATCTCAGTTTTGTATTAATATAAATAGGTATGTCACGATTTTTTTAAATCTTGTTGCCCCTGCTGGGCGAATAGCATTGTTTTTTTACCATCTGATAATCAAATTGTGCAAACATATGCATGGGAAATCAAAGTTCAATTGGGAAAATAGACTGCCTCAATAATTTCTTATGACTCCATTTTTAATGAGGCTTAGGCCGGCCGCATACATTCGTTTTCCGTATACTACGTATTAATTAACAACACTACTACAGGGTGGCCAACTTGGAGGTATACAACTTTTTTTGCCACCATTTTGTTTTGGCGGTAAATATGACAGTTATTTTTGGTAAAAATCACTTACCTTTGCCCCCAAGATCGCCTGATTTAAAAGCTCCTGACTTTTTTCTGTGGGGCTATCTAAAGGGACGTGTCTATGCTAACAGGCCAATGAACCTTCAGCAAATAAAACAAAATATTCGAGACACAGTCACTGAGATAACGCAGGAAATGTGTGAAAACGTCATGAAAAACGCAATGAAAAGGGTTCATATCTGCCATGCTGCTAGAGGTGAACATTTGTCTGACATTATTTTCCATGTTTAACTGCCGGCCTTAAGTACTATATTTAACAAGGAGTAGTTAATATTTTTTTATATTTCATAGAATAAAATTACAAAACTAAAGTGTATAGGTACCTGTTATTTGGCCACCCTGTACATGTGCGTACGTACTGTACCACCAGATTCTGAATAGCGATCAGTGATCTTCGTTTTTCTATGACACACGAGTAACAAATATACTGTCAGTTCGAGTGCAAGTGTGACAGCAATAGCTAGCCGAAAGCTAATAAGTAAGAAGCTGGGAGTGCTGTAAAATTCTTTATCATTAACTGAGGTTTAGTTGCCCCAGTCACGACACGTCAAAGTAAACTGTTATTTCTGACGTGGCTCAAAGGGCATCTCAGCCAAGAGAAGTTTATTAATACGTCCATAGTTATCAAAAATAGTGACAGCTACTAACCTACTACTGACTTCGGCTACGGATTTTGTTTCATTGATAACTGTGATTGGCATTGACTAGAACATAGATGGGTCTCTCCTGTAGAGGCCTACCTATTACTGTTGTAATTGTCGACATAATTACCTTTTTTTATATGATTATTTAAATCAAATGACTTGTAAATTGGCTTTACAAATAAATTATTATCATTATTATCATTATTATCATTATATTCTCTTGCGTACTGTTCGTTCGTTCATGTTTATACTGTGTTAATATAAGGACAGTGTAAAACCCTCCTTTTTAAAATTTTGTCTAGGGTAGACTAGGCTATAGATGTTTTTAGAGTAAGTTCAACAAGAATTGATGTAGGTACCATTAGATGGAATTAATAAATGGTAAGTAGAGAAAGTTCCTGTTGAAAATGTATACATAATAATAAGTCTCCTCCACAAACCCGCCTTAATCTGCAGCTGCATCGAAAAGCAATCCGGCGCTGAATAAAATTCATTATAATTTTAAAAACATCTTCACGGGTATAATTACCCGGCGGTATCCGAGTATCCTATAAAAATGCAAAGGCTGTGAGCCCGGTTATAAATATTTTTAATGACTTTATTTAATTAAAGTTTCCCCTGCAGATTCACTTGCATAAAACTATTTGAACGCTGTGTCGTACATTTTGTTTGCAAATCTGTTTACAAAGGAGTACTCATAGTTGTAAGATCATTTAATCGAGTGGTGTTTAGACAAAAAAACTATTAAAGGAAGTAAAACAGGGCCTGTATTCAATTTTATCTTAATAAAGTAGCGGTCAGTCTTGAGATTGATGTTTCGTGCCTGTCTTTCCATCGAAGAAAGATTAAGAACGATATCGTAATATATCGCCTAGAATAGAGGCGCTGGTCTACTCAGACCTACAAGGAGATCTCAACCTTATTTGTGTACACCTTGTTTGTTAATATAAAAAAAAAACATTTGATTTGATTTATTTGACTTATTTACTTGACAGTAATGGCGGCCGAGTTAAAACAATACAGTAGCACGTCAAAAGCAATACTGTATTACCCACAGAATAGAAAAGGCATTGAAGCCGTGCAATAAGATGAAAATTGAACCAGCTACTTGTCTCTACTTTATAGATTACGTATTGATAAGAGGAAACAAAACAAAAACAAGGTGTCTTTTCTTCTTTTATCTGTTATGGTCAGAAGCAAGGTGGAGAAACGTCAAATTTGACTGGACTTCATTGGCCTTACTTTCTTCCACACTGATGCTTAGGGGACATATACGGTACGATCCGTCGTTACGATCCGTCGGTTCAGACTAAAATCGAGAGATGGATTGTACGTGTGTGGCAACATCGCATCAATTCAATAGAAATATGAATCGTCACGATATCGTTTCAGATCGATCGTCGTTCCGTATATGGCGGCCTTTAAAGGTATCTTAATACGCATTAATGGTTTGAGCTTTTAACTATATTTACTTTATTGCAATTTACCTACATAGCTTTTGCTAACAAAGATTTAAATGTACAGTTTTTTATATAATAAAGGCATAATGGCATATTGTGCGACTGAGGTGTTCACAAGCACCATTCCCGTACAAGTGCAAATGACGAAAGTCCTTCAACGATTATCTGATTTCTCAGCACCTAATTAGAGCTCAGACATTAAATTTTGTGAATAACACAAAACTCTAAAACAGTCGTAGTCGCCCACTAAGAGTAATTAACTAGAAAAAATAGCCTTTCTCCAAGAAATATTCCCCCGTTTTATTGTAAAAGATGCTAAAATTCAGTTTGTTAATGGCACAGTCATGTTACTTAATTAAAACTTATTTGCCAGGGGCTCGTTGGTATAATGTTGTTGGGGTGATTGGTGGCGCTTATTCTGCAGTATTTATTTTATTTACTTACCTTCATTTTATGTACCTAATTACGCTTTTGTGTACGTTTTGAGAAGTCAGAGGACAGACGAGTATGCTTAATTTGGTTCATAGTCTTACATACATACATACATTAAATCACGCCTGTTTCCCAGAGGGGTAGGCGTTGACCACTTCTTTCCACCTGCTACGATCTTGACAAATCTCTTTCGCTTCTTGCACATTCATACATCGAGTTATGCACGCGATTACTTACAATTCGGCCCTTTTCCAGTATTTCTCCGATTTGATTCGAAAAAGTACGCCTAGGGCGGCGCCTTCCAACCCTTCCCCTCACTTTCGCTCTGTATATCTCTTTCGTCAATCTTCTTTCATCCATCCTTTCCAAATGACCGTATCATCGAAGCATGCCCTGTTCAATCTTAGTCACTACATCTTCTTTTAGTCCACATTAAAACATTTTTTTATCGGCGTTACTGTCGCAATATGTTTGGTGTGCGTGTTGTTTGATGATTAGGGTTTTACAACTCTATATTTGAAGATAACTGATATTCAAACAAAAGAGAGTTAAATTTTTGGAAGTCTGGGCTGTTATTCTCAAGAAAGCTCATCGCTAACAACGTCTCTAATATCGTCCGACAATCATAACTTGGCCCGTGCGCTTGAGGGATTAGTGCCGCGTAAGGCCTCCTCTTTGGTTGAGCTGCATTAAAGCACCACCAAGGACAAAACACGTCCAAACATGCAGTTTTTACTTTCTAACGGGACAAGTTAGGCGCGCTATAAAAATCAAAAGAAATAGAGCGATGAAGATTTCGAAGAGACTTCTCGTGTCAGCATTTGCTATTTATCACATTTCATCACCAGATATCTAAAAATAAAGATTGAGGATGATTTTTCACGTTGGGAATTGCATCCCAGACTCCCCAGTCAAGATATAATAGCTAATTAGGTACTACTTACCTCACTGATACTCCCAGGACTACTTAGGAGCGCCGAAGTCATTCCGGGCCTATCTTGTCTTTTGAGTTCGTGGAAATTGTGTTCGCTATATAATTCTAGAGGGAGCGCTACTGTGGTGGCTAAAGTCACTGATTTCTCACTTAATCCAACACTTTATTAGTTTTCCTTTTGAGTAAAATATGTATTTTACATTTAGTCAGAAGAAATGTTAACATCCTTCCTGTCGATGGATCCTTTTTTAATGTACCCGGCTTCTATTCTACTCCGAAAAACAATGATGCTTTTGAAATGTTTATCGTATTGTAAACGCCTTAAAAGGCTTCTAAACGGGCCATATTTTCACTGCAATATGTGGCCGGCAACTATTGGTAACTTTCTCGAACATGTGAGTAAGAGAGAGTCGCCAATGATAGTTGCCGGCCACATATTGCAGTGAAAATATGTAGCGTTTAGAAGCCCCTTTATGATAACTCTTGTCTTGTAAAAACAATACATTGACATGGCATGACGCATGACGTGTCTCCATGTCAAAGTGACGTTAATTACGTCATCGAATGGTATTCTTACAATTGAAAAGGGTTTTATATTGACCCAGCTGGCTTATTGCCTTACGCACTCGCAATCTTAATTGACTTCAAAGTGGAACAATTGTTTACATTTTGAAAGCAGACTCGTTTCGGACTGTCAAAATGAAAACTATTGCGATTGCGATTGCATTAGGCAAGTACGTCAAGCCGCTCTTCCCCCACCTTATTTTATAGCGGCAATCAAGTGTAAATAATCGTGTATTCCCTTTTACCCCGTTTATTCTATAAAACAATTAAGAGATGAGTGTTTACCTGGGGGGTTATTATGACATAGCTATGCAGTTCATTTTACGGTGAGCGTAAAGGACAGAGCTATAGCAGTTATATAGCTCTGTCCCTTTCTCTCACCGTAAACTGAACTGCATAGTTATGTCATAATAACCCCCCTGATGTATTTAGGTTGCATTCGACCAAACTGGACTTATACCTAGAATAAACGCCAAATTTGTGTAGACTAATCTCGGAGTAAGTCTTATTCCAGTTTGGTGAAATGCGGCCTAAGAGTAATTATGACATCAGAAATTTGGCTTAAGGATTAACGGTACCTATTTTGATCCAATTTGCTAACACATAATGAGCCAGTAGATTTGAAACTAGATTCCCGCAGTATTTTAAGAAAAAAGAAATACAGTTACACGAAAACACTTATGGTACCGGCAGGACGCTATATAATATCGTGGCTCTAAGAATTCGTGCCAAAAGACGTGAATTGCAGACCTTTCAGGTACGGATTACTCTTGGCCACCGATCAAAGACTCCCGACGGTTAAAAATCTTCAATTTAAAATGTCGAAACGTTTACGTTTTTTCGGTTTCCTTTCATATTTTATACTGTGGTAAAGACTTGAGGGGTTTAATTCGTCCTTTTTAGGTATTTTAACAAACATTTTACTTAGATCGCTCTATTAAAAAAAAAAAGATGTTATTTTATGTTTTTGTGCAAGATTGTCTTCTTCGCCTCGTTCTGGTAGTTTTGGTCTGTTTGACTGATTTAAGGGTCTTTGGGATACTGCTAATTCATAAAAATAATGTCAAAAGACCTATTTTTATTTACTATAATTATCATTTGGCATATCACTTATTTATTATAAACGTCATTTTGGTATAATCATCATTTGATATAAAAATCATAATATGTCCCATAAAAATAATACAATACAAATTAAAAATTACAAATTAAAACTAAAACTATGGCAAATTAAAAAATAAATTAAATCAAAAATTATAACTAAGCTAACTACAAATATATATATTAATAAATATGTATATTAGGTAAAGCGATGTATCTTGAAGTCAGAAATACACTGAGGCGGCCTGTTACGGTGTGTTTTCAATTATCATTCACTAAAAAGCGTTTCCAGAGCGTCAAGAGCGTAGCGGAGACATTTTTAGATTGGGAACATTACGAACGCGCCCTAATTCGCCGCCTCCGCTCTCACTGCATTTGTGACTTGAAGATATTCATCCGCTGTCTTCTACCTATCTTTTGATTAACATTAATCTATCACTTTTGTTCTAAATTAATTTTCTCCGCGTGACTAACTTACCACGACGGTGTAGATAGAGTTTTAACGTTATACGCTTGGCTGGTGCGATGGCTTGAATCGGAATACGTTATAGACTTCAACAAATCTTTTACCGGTACTCAAGACGTATAATTATTTTAAAAATATTTTCGATGTAACTATAACTACCTAGTAGTACCTAGACTCATTTACTTCAGCCAAATAGCCTAGTATGACTGCGTCTATATCGCGTGTCAAATATGGATAAAGCATCCGTCACTCTCGTTCTTATTTACGTGTCAGAAGGCGACGGATGCCTTATCCAAACTTTGTCAAGCGATAAACGCAGCCATATTAGGGCCCCAGGAGGTGAAAAAGCTGGCAGAGAACTGAGAAAAGTGGCAATTACTTCACCGACAAGAGCCTATCTCTCAAGTTAAATGATGAACTATAAATACAATTATCGTAGAAAAGGCAAATGGAAAATTATTTGAAAAATGGCAGAGAATACTAGGTAGAGAATGCACGGATGCAATAAAACCAGTAAACTATCTAGAGATACAGGGATGTTTAAAGCGTCTAGGTCGGTAAGCACCGGCGGACGGGTATAAAACCGTTTTAGTTGCGTGCTAACAATGTTATCGGCTGTAAAGCGGTCTGCGAGCCGCCAACGCGCCTGATTTTACATCCTATAAACAAATATACTATGTTGGCAAACATATTGTTGCGTCGATGAATTAAAATGTAACCTAAGTTTGGTCGGAGAATGAGGTTATTGTAATTTAATTTTCCATAAAATCACCTTAAGTTTTGTCTGCTTCTTGTTTTCTTCTGGAAGGCGAGAAGCTGGGAAAGTGAGAGAGACTATGACTGCTAATATAACTCGTTTTTTTTGCCTAGAACATGACAGGTTTTGATAGTTCGTAATACTGCTCTTGCTAATGGCTTATACAATTCCTTTACGTGAAACTGAATTGAGCGGAAGGTAATCTTATGTCATAACTAGAACTAGAACTAACGCGTCCAATTTACGGAAATAAAAGTCCTTTCTCGGGTTTTAAACTAAATATCTCCATACTAAATTAATTGAAATCGATTCTGCGGTTTAGCCATGAAAATGGAAACACAATTTAACTTTGATATTTATACTTAATATGCATAGTTCCCACTAGATATATGCATAGAATATAATATAATAGAATAGAAATAGATTTATTGACAAAATTTGATACAATGTAAATACAACAAAAATAAAACAAAATATACAGTATAACAAAGTTTCGAGTATCAAATAGTGTCAAATAGGGTACCACAGCATGATGCATGCAGCATGACGACGTGGCGTGGCGGACCAAGACCCATTTTACTGCGTCGGCCTGTCAGGCTTATCTTCTTAACCTTGCGAAAACTATAAGTAGATAGCTAAATGAAAAAATAAACTACATTGACTCATTTCAAGCAAAGTGTAGATTCGATGTGAAGTGCTATTGACATACATAAATACATACCTTCACGCCTATAATCCCAGAATGGGGTAGGCAGAGCTACAGAATTACCTACAACTTTAAAAATTTGTTGATAATTCAGTAACCACATTTTGCATAAATAGGCTAAGATGTGCTTCGTGTGATGTGCAACACACATCGACGTATTTCCGCAGTCTTGAGATTGTAGTCTTGAGAATGTAGTTGTCTGTAATTACAGACTTTACTTTTGACTCTACTTACCATCAGATGCCCTTTGTGCTCGTTTGCCTTCCCCATTGCCATAAAAAGGGTTCCGTACCATTATCTATGTATACAACGTTAGCAAAGAACGACAAAAAATCACGTTTGTTGTATGGGAGCCCCCCTTAAATATTTATTTTATTCTGTTTTTAGTATTTTTTGTTATAGCGGCAACAGAAATACATCTTCTTTGAAAATTTCAAGTGTCTAGCTATCACGGTTCATGCGATACAGCCTGGTGACAGACAGACAGACGGACAGCGGAGTCTTAGTAATAGGGTCCCGCTTTTACCCTTTGGGTACGGCACCCTAAAAAGCAAGCACACCCAGGTCCTGCATTGAATAAACTGTATATTTCCAGAAGATTGAAAATAAAACTGAATCCACTTAACATGTCCACGGGAAACGCCATAAGAACCAGTGTCAAATGTCGTAAAAGGTAGAACTCTGCGTCAGTATAGAGTCCCCGGGGGACGCAACTTAAGTAGAAGCGGGAGAGTTCAGGTTCCAATGCAATCTTGAAGCCTTTACCTCGGTGCAATATCGAATTATATAGATTGCAGCCTCTTTATTCAATCCAAAATAGAGATTGCAACGAGTATTGTGTTAAGTTGGGACTGCGGAGCTCTCAATATTTTTATGCAATGACATAGAGCTAAATTTAAATAATGCAGTTTCTTGTGAATATATTTCTTTTTGTATTAAATAACTAGCGACCCTCGGTTCGCTCCGCTTATGTGTATTTTCTGTAACACCCGTACATTATCCAAAAAAAATACATAAAAAACTTCCTCTTGAATTACTCCATCTATTGATGAAAACCTCGTTCAAATCCGTTGCTTAGTTTGAAAGATCGAAGCATATATTCAGAGGGACAGACGGCGGGAAGTGACTTTGTTTTATACTATGTAAAGACGAGGCAGGAGGATTTAGTTGATATCCCCTTAATGATTAGGTTCATGTGTTGACTTAAAGGTTATACCTATTCATAAATGGCAATAGGCACTCTCGGTGAAAACATAATATACCCTTATGGGACAATATACACTTATAAGGGATTAAGTATAAACTTCTGGCCTTGCAACCAACCTCCGACGCGGAGAATTCAGGCCGTTAATTATCCCTACCTAACCCTACCTTACGTGTGCCATCTCATAAATTATCGGGTCACAACAACTTAGTAATTTAGCTGCACTTTGGAAATATTTTACACTTCAATGCTGGAATTATGAAATATCGCAGACACCTTGCACCCGTGTCTGTCTCAGAGTAGAGAAAACGCAGAAGAGTAAGTAATGTTATGTATATATATTTTATGTGACGGAGAAGGCTAATGAGTAAACAGACCCCCTGGGGGGTTATTATGATATAGCTATGCAGTTCATTTTACGGTGATCGTAAAGGACAGAGCTACAGCAGTTATATAGCTCAGTCCTTGTCTCTCAGCGTAAAAAGAACTGCTTAGCTATCTCATAATAACCCCCCTGATGGTGAATGGGATCTAAAACCCATAGACATTTGCATTCTCACAACTCACAGCTTTACAAATGTCAGACGTTTTTTCCAAAATAATTTAAATTACCGTAGCATCATTATTGCACTGTTTGAACCTAAATTAATGTTTACTGTTATTTAACGCATGCAGTGTTTATCTGTGTTCTATTTTTCCAATAGGTACAATTTAAGTTACTGTTGCATTATTAGTACTTTTTGAACAAAAATTAATGTTTACTGTTATAATTTAACACATGCAGTGTTTACCTAGAAGTGATTGTTGCATTTAGTTAAAGACTATTTACTTATCTTAAATATTGTTGATGTTATAATGTAAACAATTGCTGGTAAACCAAATAAATAAATACATAAACTCTTCTTGCTGGTGTTTATGGGCAGTGGTGATTACTTCCCATCAGGTAATCCCCATGACTACAATTATTAGTCTGCAAATGCATTGCCTAACCTGAGAACTAAGGTGGAATGCCGCTATCTATAGTTACTAGTGATTTTACCGGCTGTCTTATCCCCTCACCGGATGACAACCATGTGAACACTACTGCGTAGCGGTAGGTAAAAAATATAACTATCTATTGATTGGGGCTGATGATTGATGGAGGGATGAGAAAGATGTGGGAAAGAAAACCGCAATAATACTAAAATGAAACCCGGCTGGACATGTCTGTCGTATGTATCCAGCACGGGTAGCAGAAGTTGCATTCGCTCAGTGCGTCTCTATCGTAACTGACTACATAGAAAGAGAAATCCGAGCGTCAAACAAGTCGCGGGCAACTTGTGCTAGTCATGCAGACCGATGACGAACGATCACGACCAACTGGATCCCAAGTAACGCAGCCGGAGCAGAGGCAGACCAGAAAGAAGATGGTGGGACGATTTGGATATAAACAAACCAGATTGGTCAGAATTAGCCAGAACAAGAGATGACTGGAGAAATGAGGGGGAGGCCTTTGCCCAGCAGTGGGACATTAGATAGGCTATTTAGATAGATAAGATTAGATACATACCTACATACATTAAATCACGCCTGTTTCCCAGAGGGGTAGGCAGAGACCACTTCTTTCCACCTGCATGCATGTCGGTTTCGGGTACTTAAGATTTGGCCCTTTTCCAGTATTTCTCCGATTTTATTCAAAAAAGTATGCCTAGGGCAACCCCTAGATTAAATCTATTGATAAATTTATTTATTTGATGATAGCAAATTTATTTTGTGTTGCCAGTAATGAAATTCGCTGAAAATGAACGAATTCCACTGAAAATGATTCATGCTCTACTGCGTTTGTGAAATGCGTTGCGCGGGCGTTCAAATGAAAATTTACGCGCCTAAGCGATATTGTTGTTTATAGCGATGGCGACGGCCTTGTATCTGGCTGGAGCCACCATTATCTGTGGCGCTGGTGGCGCGAATTAAACGATTAGGCGAAAAAACTCGTTTTATAGATATCTATTCTTGGTGTATACTCGATTTTGTCTAAACAATGTTGTCTGTGATTGTTTTCGATTATTGATCTTCCTCTTGCGTTATCAAGAAAGAAAAACATATTTGTTGATATTTATAATTTACAAATTTACAATAATTTATTTAGTAACAGAAACAACGAGTGTTAAACCAGTTTTTAGTAACACTGTTAAAGAACCAGAGAGCGCCGTCGATAACCCAACCTGATGTAGTACCAGCAAATCACTGGTACTGTACTGTACTGTACTGTACTGTATTGTACTGTGCGTAGAAAGACGAAAAATGACTTTTATAAAAAGTTGATCTACCTAGCTGGAACCCGGCAGGTTGCGTACAATCACGAAAAAAAATAACTCAAAATACTCCAAGAACATTGAGATATTTTTTGCACCTTGTTTATACGATTAAGCTCGGCAAGTATCACTAAAAAAACATGGCCTGCCGCAACGAACGAACTCAGCGGTTAAGTCTGTCCGATGTATCGTAGTGTCCCATTTGAAAGACCATGTATACATGTCATCAAATACCAGCTATACCAGCATCCTACTTATTGGTGTAGACCAATCTATAACGAAATTCTCTGGTCTCCGGACTCGACTTTTTTTGGTGTAACAACGTCCTCAATATATACAAAATAGAATTAAATGGTTTTAAAAAACGCTTCGCACGCTATGGACCGGCCATCTAGAATATTACATCATAGTTAGGCAAAGGCTACAATAATTCGAAGGTTGCGCGTTGGTATTGCTGGGCTTTCAATTGCAAAACCGAATCGGGAACACGATTCATAATAGTGTGATTGTATTTTTTTTTATGCTAGAGTGGGCAGAGTAGCTATGGGGTCACCTTATGTGAAGTGATTATCGCTGCCCATAGACAGCTGCAACACCAGGAGAGGGACTGTCTTGCCAAAAAAACGGAAATAGCGATAAAAAATATTCGTCGTTCAAAAAAAGCAAGAAAGATACATTTATTTAACATAAGTATATAAAAAAGGATGAACGGTAAAAACCAATTAAACAGATAGACATAAAACTGCACGTGCATTATATTAAAAAGGACCCATCTCAGCATACAACACAAATAACACGCACGTGACGTACACGTGACGCACAAACACTAGCGACACAAAGAAGATACTTAAAATTTTAAGACACAGAATAAAAAAAAAAAATTGGTTATCACTTAACAAAATAATTGTTTTAAAAGGAATGCGTTTATATTATTAGTATTTCCAAAATGTTTAAGTCTATTTTTATGATTTATATTCGAAGTGCTAATTAAGTGTCTTAAAATAAAACAACAACATGAAATCAAGTATAACTTTACGTGAGTAAGATATTACATGAAGCTTACCTACAAAGTTGACGGTATAATGACACAATTTTGTGGGGATAGCCGCATGCATAATGGAGCTAGGCCTGCCAGCGACTTCCGACATATATCACCGCCATTTTAAAATTTCAACAAGCTTAAAATGTTGTTATATTTTTAAACTTAGTTGAAAGCTTTTGGGCTTGACTAATTGGAATGTACAATTAAACTTTTCATCTTTTAGGTTGACCCAACAAGGAGATATATAATCACGTATCACCAAGTTAAAGGTACAATCAGCCCAATGAAACCCTGACCCACCATAGAACGGTGTCACAGTGACATTATAAAACAATTTGTTTGACACTTCTTATGACTTGAATCATAACGTCTCTGTGACACAGTTCTATGGTGGGTCAAGGTTCCAATGGTCTGATAGTACATTCCGTGATTATAAACCCGTTCCAACTACATATATTTAAAGGAAACTAATATAATAATAAAAAAAATGTTCTACCGATTGTTATTGATTGATTGATTGATTGAACGTGCGAAATGTTTACAAATTTCACGCAAATTTTAAAAGTTACTAAAACAGTTCAGACAATTTATCATTAAAGTTGGAATGCCAAACGATACGCCATTTTGTTAATATTCATAACTATTGAACGTAACCATGGTAACCAAATAACAAATCGATGGATATTAACTATATTTTTTTGTAAGTTAATAAAAATGTAATTTTAAACAGATAATTAGTCTCAAAATTATTTTTATTTTTAATATACGTAATTTTAATTGGTATTCAAATATTTTTAATCGTTTACTATATAAATAAGGATCACTAAAAACGCCAAGACTGATTATCCGGAGTGAACGTAACCATGGTAATAACAATGCTGTTATAATTATTATAGAAATGTTATTACCATGGCAACGCTCATTATAGAATGGTTTTCACGTTTCGGTTACGCTATAGGTGGTATTCTGATACTTTTAACGATATCAATATTAACGGTTTATAGTACGTGAGTAGAAAAAATACTTACTAGGATTCATTTCGTTCCGTAGCTCCGTAGCACGTGCTACGCAAATTCTACGGTAACGTAGCGAGAGAGGTCATGTTTATTTTAAGCCAGTAGTCTCCAAAATAAAAATTAAATCAATTGCACGAATAACAATCTACTCTTTAATATTATTATTTATTTATTTAAACTCTTAGTACTTACTTTTTTTTTTTTTACTAGCACGAAGCACAATAGAGTATAAATTTACTTGGACTTAATGCCCAAAGGCACACACCGCACTTGGCACTTGACCGGATATGACTTACAATCCCGCGAGCCTTTTCGTTACTAACCTTTATAAAAAGGAAAAAAACTTTTAATTTTAGGTAGTTTACTATAAAATTTATAAAATATGTTATAACAACAAGATACATTTCTGCTTAAGAGTTATTTTATATCTAAAAAAATAAAAATAAAATATGAATATGCCTTTATTGAAATGTTCAGAACTGTCTAGGGATAGAAAATATCCCTAGGCACTTTTGATGTGTGTAGATAGCGAACATTTAAATTTTGTTTATTTTGTTTAACCCTCGACAAAAGTTGTTAATTATTAACAATAACCCATTTCCCAAAATCCCGGGAAGTCCCGAGTCACGTCCATGTTCAGCATAACGTTTGAGATCGTTCATCCCAAATTGCATCCTAGTTCCGATCACTGTTTATAATATAAGTAAGATTTAGTTCCAGTGAATAAAATTAACTGTATACATTGACCGCCAGGGCCTCTATTCAACACGGTAAAAACAATATCGTTTTTGATCTGTTATCGTATTGTCACCGTTTTGATAGCTCTTATTTACTTGACAGTGATGGCGTCTGACGTCATAACAATACCATAACAAGGTCAACTACGATATCGTTTTTACCGTCGGGAATAGAGGCGCAGGTCCTGCTACGAGTGCTACGCTGTAGCCCGTAGCAGCATTTTTTCGCTACGTAGCAAAAATTTGCTACGAACAGTCTACGCGACTATCGGGTCGAGTCTTAGGGCCTGTTTCACAATCGACAGGTAAATTTATGTGCTAGTTAAAGTTAGCTCTCTCCTTGTCTATGTTCAAGTGTAAGAAAAGGAAAGAGCTAAATTTACGCTTGACGATTGTGAAACAGGCCCTTAATGTATTAAGTATACATAAATATATTGACAAACTGGCTAATGCCTGCAACTCTGTCCACGTAAGTCGTTCATCGCTCTACTCGTAGAAATGTATTCTATGTCCTTCATCGGGGTTCAAGTTATAAATCTCCATACTAAATTTTATTAGAATCGGTTCAGTAGTAAAGCTGCAAAAGCGTTACAAACAGACAAAATATCTTTCACACTTACCTTACCGTATGGTATCGTGTCGTATCTTTTACTATGGATACAATTAAAATTTTTTTTCAGATCAATCATAAAATCGTTGATACCTTTCTAACATCCTAAAAAAGGTCAATAAACCGGTTTAACAGGTTTTTTTCATTTGCCTTAATCCTTAAAATTAGGATTCCCGTGGAGTCGAAAAAAAAGTGGTGACAAATGGACAGACAGGCAAACACGTAAGTATGAGGGTTTCGTCTTTTCATCAAAGTTTTACTGAGCTTTAAAAACAAAAATATTTGCAACTATAGGTACGTGTCCAGGCGAGGAAGATAAATCCAAAGTCCTCGTTGACAAGAATAATAGTGAATTTTTTTCAATTACTGTAATCAAATATTGATGCGCGTGCGCTTGGTGTTCTGCGCTAAATTGGTGTGTGTCGCGCGCGAACTCGCGGCTTGCTGCTCCTCTCCTTCCCCCCACAGGCGGTTAAACGTCATAGCGCTGAGATAGAGCTAACAATACATCTTCATTTACAGTAAAAGGCTTAATAATCGATAATTGCCTAAAATACAAACGCTTTAACTAGCAAAACTTCCTTTTCTACAAGTTTCTACAAGTCGGTTGATTACAGCTAAGTAATTTTCATATCGCATCCAGTGACATGAGATATGAAAATCAGAATCCACCCCTCCGGGAGCGCTTGGCTCGCAACGCGGCAACTTTTCCCAGTTGCTTTAAGTTTTTGTGACAAAGTAACTTAGATTCGAAACGCTCAACTTAACTGCGATTCCGCAGTTACCGGGCCCGTGACACTCGTATATTGCTCTAATGGAGTTTCTGAACGCATTGTCCAAGTTAATACAAGTGGATCGTATTAGTGGATGCCGGATTTATTCAGCAGACAGTTTTTGTGAGAAGTTGCCAGATAGTTTATTTGGTTGCAGATTGCTTGCGTTCTTATTCTGTAGCAGCTTTATTTTATGTCGTTGAGATGTTTTCTCAGTGTTAATATAATGTGAAATAATTTATTTTTGAATATAGGTCGCTGGTTTAGATCCGGTTCGAAGGACCATGTTGGCAAATCTTCAGGTACTCTTAGAATATTACTTGGTACCATAAAAATGAAAGCTTTTAATTTGTTAACTACATTGTTTGTTCGGCATTAAGTCCGCCATTAGTACTTTTCTTTCATTGTGCAATAAAGTTTAAATAAATAAATAACTGACATTAGACATAAGATGAAATTATGTGGTTACGTGTATATAGATATAAAAAGGTTAAACAGTAATCAAAGTTTCATTACTTACTTCTAGTGAATTCATATTTTTTTGGTAAAGAGTGATGTAAGTTAAACTAGTGCAATAGCTGTCAGTGAACAGACGACTTTAAACTTGGAATTTTTGTCTAATTCGATGTTTGAATATGATACTTAATGATTATTTTACACGATAAAGTCCGATGTACTCGTGTCTACAAATGCGGATAGATTTAGCTAGTGCCCGGTTTATTTTTCGTTATTTATAATGTCAGTCTGTCTGTCTGTTTTTGCACTTAGGTTTACGTAACTATGCAATATGCGCCGAAGGCCGCGAGCGTGTTTTTTTAGTAAGTTGTCTGCTTGGAATTATTATCATTAAAAAAATGCGTCGGACATCAATGGGGTTTTATACATTTATTTTACTCGTAAGATGAAAACGACAAAGCCATTATTTCTAAAAGAATTCTATCCTTAGTTAGGGCTTATTGGCTACCAATGCCTCCACGGACCGTAATATATGAAAACAGTAAAAAATATGAGTAAGTTGCTTTATACCTCAGCTGCCGCCGCCGCAAAATGAACTGAACCCAATTTGAATATCTAAATTGGCGATCCTTCGTTCTCGAGTTTCCTCATTACGACGCCCTCACCTGCTAATTTTTCTCCGACACTCACTTCGAGAACCGTAAAAATACTTGTAGTATTTACAAAGTATTTTGTCCGATTATATTACCTAATATTTTTCAAAAAGTATTTTATTACTTTGCTTACTAGTCATTTGCATGGTAAATCCGTACATGACATGGGTGTTGCTAAACTGTCGTGTTTGATCAATCAACGAACAAATCTGTGATTAGATATCGACATGTAGGCTATAGGCTATAGATATTTAGTCAGAATTTATCTGACATGTTTTTGAATAAAACCATCCGTGTTTGACTCCTATTCCTATTTCTTTAGTTTGGTTTAAGTATTTACCTAAGTATTTATAAACGTACTCATACTCGAAAGTCGAGTATTTTCCCTGCTTGACTAATACGAGTTCTCCCGTTTCGTGGGTAATTTTTATTATAATTTATTGACAGCACGTGACTAGGCACTTTATTGAGATTCGAGGCAGTGTCTTGAGCGTTGGATTATAAGCGTCTGAAGGGCCTTTTGTACCTCGATGCAAATTTGCATGGTATTTTTTACTTAAGCGCAAGCAGCAGATAACGAGTTTTCTGCAAAATATAACAAATACCTTCTTTGCCAGGTTTGCATTACTCTATAGGTTACGTTAATCTAGGAACTATCTAGAAGGATTAACATAGAGCCTAGGGTAGGCAGAGCTACAGAATTACCTACAACTCTAAAAACTAGTTGACAATTCCGCAACGATATTTTGCACAATCAGGCTAAGATGTTAACCAGCGCATTAGTTACAGGTTGCAAGCCCATCGCCTAACAGTAATACAAGCTTTTATTCCCTTAGTAACCTCTTACGACTTCCAAGGGAAGATATGGGGTGGCACCACTCTAACCTGAGGGCTTGTTGTCTATCGCACTCGCAATCACGATAATTTTCATTTTGAAAATCGAAGGCTTGTCTGCATACAAAATGAAAACAATTGCTCCACTTTGAAGCCGGTTGTGATTGCGAATGCGTTAGACAATAAGCCCTCTGGCATCCATACGGGTTTAAGTGATAGTAATTTTTAACGTTACACTATATAAATCGTCTCGGACAACATGTTATTCACTGCCAGTCTAACCTAAAAAGTTATTTCAAATGCAGTATATTTTCAGTGCAAAGGATCTCCTATGGCCACTTTCCAACTGCATCATCAGATCAGCTCTTGGACACCATAAAATTCGTTGTTAGAGCTGTACGTATGTATATTTGTACCAAATTCCAGCCTACACAGTGCGCAAGCCAAGTCATAAACCGTTCGGCACGCACCACACCGAACATTAGAGAGACCTTTGGGCATTCTCTACCAGTCAACCAAAAAATAGAAACAATTCAACGTTAGTACTGCGAAGAAAATAGTAAAAATAGTCACCAGTTGTAAGAGTACAGTGCTCCCAGCTTAACATTCTTGGCTATTATCTATCACTATCAAACTTGCACTCGCCACTGACAGTATAGTTGTCACTTTTGTGTCATAAAGCAAGAAGTTTGCCGATGATCGTTATAAGAAAACTAGAGGACGCCCGCGACTTCGTACGCGTAGAATTAGTTTCCCGTTACTCCCCCCATTTCTTCCACTTGGGGGTCGATTTTCGGAAAATCCTTTCTTAGTGCTCACTTACATCATGAAAGGAACCTCTGTACCAAATTTCAAGTTTCTAGGTGCAGTAGTTTCGGCTGTGCGTTGATATATAAGTCAGTCAGTTTTGCCTTTCATATATATAGATGATGGTAGCAAAGGGCCTCTATGCTACGAGATTGCTTTTGACCTTTTGTCATATTGTCAACGTTACGATGGCTTTTATATACTTGACAGTAGGCAGCTGAGTTAGAAACAATACCAAAACATAACAAAATACCCTAGTTTAGGGCCTATATTCTATAGGGTAAAACCGTATTGTCTTTTACGTGTTACGAGTGTGGTATTGTTTTGAACTCGGCCACCATTGTTGTCAAATATATAAGAGCTTTATTTAAATAGTGACAAACGGTAACATGTCTATAGAAATATGGTTTTAACGAGTTAAATAGAGCCTCAGAAGGATATAAGCAGCATATAAATTGTATATGGACAAAAAAAAACTTAAGGTCATCCGTGGTTTGGTTTTGTACGCATAAACATTTTGAAGTTCCTACAAAAGTCTACAATAACCCAAATCGCGCTTTACCGAGTTTTATAATTATTTAGGTACACCCTAGACATACATTATCGTTTTCGTTATTTCATAACAAACAAACTTTTTTGATTACTAGATAAACTATATTCATAATCTAAGAAAAATCCAGCGTTACGCAATTATGAGCACGTTGAACACGGTTCGGGCAAAACTCTTTCGTGCCGTCTCTCCCAACGCGGCGGAAACAGGAGATCATCAACACGTAAAGCCGGTGCCCTTAAGGACGTAACACTTACCCGAAAAACCTTGACCTTGAGCGAATACATTATCAGTAAGAGCTAGTTTATCGATAGGACGGCGCGCGGCGCCCGAGCCGCCAGTACGTCGCGAGACCGCGGGCCCGCCACGCGTGGCTTACGCGAACGTGGCAAGCGAACGTGGCAAGTGACACGCCACGTGACATGTGACGACCGGTTTTGGTGTTTGTTTATTTGTACGTTCTGTGCTTCCGTTTTTAGTGAATATGACATATCTGTAAGCGATACACGTGAGTTTATTTTAGGTTATGTTGTTGTCAGGTCATTGACCGGTCTGTCAGATGTTGATTGAAGTATCACACACATACAAAGATACATATACACGTGCTTATACACAGCTATGTTGATATTGAATTGCATGCATGCTCTATAACGATGATCGACTTGCTGCAAGAGTTTCTAGAGCAATTTACTTTAATAATACACATCTTATTGACTAAGTAACTATACTATTGGTTTTATAATTATCACTGATCAGAACTGGTTTTTATCTGGAGCTTTACAATTTTTGAATGGCTGTTGATATATTTACTCATCCTAATTATGTTGAGGCTCAACATATATTATCAAGTGTTGAAAAATAAAGCAGTGGACAAAGCTTTCTAAGTAAAATTTAAGATAACAATGCTGTGCAAATATAAAACAACCCTTAAAATGTATAACCAAATACAATATAAAAATGTAATACCACCAAGAAAAACATCATATTGCTGAAAAACACGTGCGTGCCTTGCAATGTAAAAATAATTAATACGAATTCAGTTCCATTGAAGCGTGGAGAGTGGGTGGCAGATTGGTAGCTCGCCTACGCATTTGTTGTATAGGGGCTGTATAGTCGTTCATGTGGCGCAGAGGATGACTCATTCATACTGATGAGCTTTATGACTTGAAGTTCGATAAATTACGTATATTTGAGAGCACTAACGCTTATTAGTTATGATTTTAACTCAGAAATGGATATAAAAAGTGGTTGTGGAAGTATATCTCGACGGTTACCAGCTTATTCATAAACGCAATATAAACCTATTTTAGTTAAAGAATGCGTTGTCACTTTCTATCAAATGGTAATGTAACAATGACAGATATGGACAAAGCATATTTCAAGCACACTTTAGCTATTTTACTTTTATAAATAAGACGGCTGGATTTAAGACTCTAAAAATAAAAAAATGATCTTTTCCATTAATGAACAGACTGAAAGTAATATTGTCTGGCGGCGTGGAGCACCTTCTAAGGCCCACCATACAACGAAATTTGACAATGGAATATGAATCTATTGCAAATTAAACAACTTTCTATCGAATTAGGATAAATATTACTCATAAAAACAAAAGAAATTCCACTTTACTTCCTTTGCACTAGATCTTTATTTCAATGGCCGTATTAAGGTAAAACCACCTATTATGGACAATGCTCCAGTGATGAACATTTACATTTTTTTAATTAAAGCACTGCAATACCGAACATTTCATTGTAATAGTGGTAATCCCGAATAATTTAAATATAATGTAATGGTTACGCTAAAAGCATATCATCTCGGAAGCTTATATTTATGGGATTGTTCATAAGAGGAGCACTGTCCATAATAGGAGCTTTTACCTTATGTACTATTTTTGGTACAAAAATACCTCAGGAAATTAAACATTATCCCCACATGAGCCTATTGCCTATGGCTCCGCCGGTCTGTGCAAAGTTCCTCATTTTTTGTTTTACGAAATTATCATCACTCTTTAATTTGCGAGCGTGTGAGTTAGTGTGTTTGTTAATCATTCACGGTAAAACTTCTGGGCGGATCTGAATGAAATTTGGAAGGGTAGCTTATACACTGAATTAACATATAAACCAACTTTTACTCGAAAAAAAACTTGTGGTGTACAGAGACAACGTCGCAGGCAGATTCTAGTCTGCATATTTTTTCTCATTTAAGACATGAGAGCCCGCAGGTTCATCCTACGACTTTTGCTAAGCTTAAAAGACGTCGGGTTTTCCTGGCAACAATAGGTTAAACCACAGCACAGAAAAAACAGTAGAAGTGTCAAGTGGGAGTGTAACGTGTGGCATAGTTATGCGGAGATCCGCGCAACCTACCATACTTTTGCTGCGATCGCTTATTTAGATATTTCTAAAATAGGAAATAAATCCAAAAGCATGCCTTATTGTGGTATTTTGGAATGTAAAAAACGATAGCCACACCAAAAACATTTCGATGGTGGCGTGTTCTTTTTATGATAGTTTGAGTATTGGCGACAACAGGTCTGATACTAAGCGAAGCTCATGCCACTTCCACTGTTTTTTCTATTCCGTGGGTTATACGTACGGAGGTTAAGGGCTCCGTTAGGTGGTTTTAGCGATTTAATCGTAACAATGGAGCCAGCGACGTGCTCTCCTGCCCGTTCAGAATAAGGTCTTATCTAAGTTGACCATCACGGGTGGGTCTCATAAAATATAACAACATTTTATACCTTATAATTTTATAGAGAAATTACAAACTTTCATAAGATATTATAAACGTTAGATATAACAACAAAAACTATAATTTCAAAAGGTATAATGCTTAATTAGTCTGACATTTATATTAAACGTATAATATCGTATGGTATAACATTGATATGGAATAATTACTTTCATTATATCATACATAAATGAATTAAAAGCTATAATATCATAATGACCTAATCCGTTGGAAAAATATATGCACCTTCCAATACAGAAGGTTTTTTGTAGCAGATGTTTATTAGTATTATATTGCTCTTCTCTAAGAAACTCACACTGCCGAATATACAGCTTTCCTTTACAGGGTTATATTTATGCTTTGCTGAACTCTCTTATATTTTTTTAACGTTACGTTTTTTGCGAGTATACATGTACCTATAATGTATGTGGGTATGTATGTCCGTTCCACTGTGACCTCCTGTAGCCTAAACGGCTTGACCGATTTTGATGAGTGAGGGGTCGTTAGATTAGTCTTGGTTTTAGGAGTGACATAGGTTATAATATTTCAATTTAATTTAAACACTTTATTCTACAAACAAAAGAGATGACAATTATAAAATAGACAAAAAAAACAGGGATGTACAAAAGCGAACTTATAATAGATCTCTTCCAGTTAAATTTGTTAGTTAGTAATGAGGATAAAAAGAATAATGGCCTTAAAAAAACAATATGTTGATACATTTCCATTTGTTATTTAATACAATGTCTGGTTACCTACTTACCATGAATAACACAATATCGAAAATAAAAAACTCAGTGGGTCGTATTATAATACGAAGATATTACTGTACAGATTATCTTGTGCAGCGCAGCGTACGGCTCAATTAGTCGAACGGAAGCACTTTGAAGTTACTGTTTATTTGTTCAGGCCGTTAGGGGTTACAATTGCGATGGGTGTTATGAAATAAAGAGAGGTTCCTTGTTTTCTTTGGTTTTTGTTTTGTCGTTCATTTATTCTGAAGATTATTTTAGAATATGGACTTTTTTTTGCCTTAGCCAAATCTGTTTAGTCGTTTATTACTTGTTTAATACTTAAGGACAAACATTACAAACTTACATTAAAAATAGTTATGAATAGTATTAGGATTATAAACAATATTTGTTGACGTTTTGACAGGTACTGTCGAGTGAATTACAGAATTGTAATATCACAGTGTGATTACAATATCAAAGAAAGACGAGCTACACCAACATAGCATATCCCCTAGGGCCCTGCTTATTTACCAAGTGTTTATTGTAACAGTATCCCAACAAAAACATAAATGTGAAAATGGGAGCCAAGTTCAACATTATGATAATTATGGTGTAGTTGTCGACTTCACCGACAAAAGACTTGGGATCCAAATGGGTGCCAAGTTCTGTAGACAATCTTGAGATTTATTTTTAAGAACGTATAACGTTCTCAAGTAAATTTAAAAAAAGTTTTTTCTTGTACAACCATATTTATTGCTATTTAAAGATATGACATTTTCAATTTCGATAGTCCAATTGTTTACAAAAAGCAAATGACTTGTGATCTGTTGAACCTCAACATTTGACCTGGCTAGTCTTTACTAACAAATCATGTATTTAGAAAAACAGAACCTTACAATATAAAATAATAACTTGCATCTAACAATAAGATGATGAGTTGATTAGATAAATATAAGATGACTAGATAATTCTATTTTTGTCGTGTTCGTGATTGCTTTGCCAAAGTTTGTATGACATATACATCCACCACGGTTTAAGCTGAGCATTGTCAATCATTCAATCAATCACGGAAGGGTTTTATACATATATATCGATATAGGATATACTATTATCTAGTCTTATGTTAAAGCATAAACAAGTTCCATTGGTGTCCGGCAACGTTAGCCACGTCGTCACCTTGTTGGAGTCCTACCCACGCTGCGGCTTCTAGTACGCAGACGCCAATTGAAAAGTCTTCGACTTCATCGGCCATCTGTTCTGCGAGCGATGTGCCCCGCCCACTGCAACTTAAGCCTAGCAATTCTTCTGGCTATGTTGGTGACTTTAGTTCTCGCGCGGACCTCCTCATTTCTAGTGCAATAGCGCAAAGAAATTCCGAGCATAGCCCTCTCCATTGCCCCTTGAGTGACCTCGAGCTTTTTTATGAAGCCCACGTTGGCGCCCACGTCCAAGACCGGTCCTTGTGGCAAACCCTTGGGGAGGCCTATGATAAAATAAGATAAGATTTATTTATTTATAATAATCTTACATAGGGTGATGGAATCAGTAATGGACAAGGACTAATGATGGACACTTGATTCTTATTTTACAGAAGATAAGGGTTAATCATTTGTTTTGCAACAATCAATTAAGGACAGTATGAAATTTGAATTAAGAGTGAAGTGTCCATTACTGGTGCCTGTAAGCTACAAGTGTCCATCATTGGTGCCGTTACCCTAGTCACTTTTTCATTAATTTGGCAATTGGTAGTTAATGGTATGGTTATGTCCAGCAGTAGACGTCTTTCGGCTGAAATGATGACGATGATGATGATAAACAAGTTATCAATAATCAAACGATCTTTAAGCCATATCGTCCAATATGCAGATGCCGTTTAAAAACAACAGCCAAGAACAACACCAGCTATTCGCAATTTGGCGGCTGTTTACAATGCATCGCTCGCCGCAGCTGCACAAATATCGCGCGCGGAGGGAAGCGCGCCTTAATTGCGACGGTAGTCCTGTTGTAAGTCAAAACAAACGCATCTTTGACACGATACTTTAAGGATCAACGACAGTTAAAGGATTTAAGTAGTGAAAAAGTATCAATACTACATTTTATTGGATAATGAACAAATTGAAAGCTAGTTCCGAAGAAAGCTCTAAGGTCTAAGGAAATTTTCATTTGTCCGAAAAGCATTTTTCTCTGAAACCATTTAACCCTCCTGGATTGTTATAAAACTAACTCAACCTAACCTACAGGTTCTGTAGATATATCTCTTTAATGATTTGCAGATAAATGAAGAACAAACAGCGGACTAAAGTTTTTTGAAACTTCGATATGTTACCAAGCTCTAGGTTATACTGGTACTAGAATAACAATATAAATACTAGTACATTAAAAACATCCGAGCCCCAGGAACATGCGCTTATTACTAATAGCTTTTGCCGGGAATTAAACCTAGGACCGCTAGCTTCGTATTAACTATATCTCACTATGAACTACGCTAATCGCGTCGTTTAATAAATAGTAACTTTAAAGTATCAACTAAACTGTTTTGCTAATTGCTTCACAAAGCACAACATAAACTCAAGAGCAATGAAAACGGGTCACTTTCTATGGAAGTTCTATACAAAGTGACCCGTTTTCATTGCTCTTGACTAAAGTTTTTGCTGGTTACGAAATAAACAATAAAAGTATTATTATAAAAATAACTGGCTGTAGTCGGGGTCTCCTTATTTATAACTGCAATCAGAAAAAAGCAACATAAATAACGATAGCATTAGCACTGGGGGCCTTATTCTACCTTGTCTTTACATGTATTGGTATTGTATCATTTCTAACTGGGCCACCATTACTGTTAAGTAAATAAGAGTTATTATAACGTTGACAATACGATAATATTTCAAAAGCAATTAGGTTAGTCAAGCCCATGTCTGTCCATAAGAGTCCCAAAAGATACTACTTCCCCAACTTATACAGTTTGGAATTGCGCAAAAAAATACCCTTGTCAACATTTTTAGAGCTTTTCAATCCATTACAACTCAAGCCGTACCAAGCTATATATTTTTTTAAACGATATTCAGACAATTACTTTCAACAAAAAAAAAACAATAAAGGAAGGAGAAGAGGTGAATTGCCTCAACGAAGTTGTTTACATCACCGGCAAACCAATTAGTTAGGTACCTACATATTGTGAAACATTTTCTTACTAGCCCATTTACGGTAGCTTTCACGTATATCTATATAATATAATAATAATAATAAAAATATTTATTCACAACAACACAAAGTAAAAATAAATAAGTAAAGCTATACAAAGTTGGATAGTTGTTGTGAAACGGTCCCAACTCAGCATGTGCTGGCTGTTAAGCCAGCGCTGGTCTTCCACTGAGACCGCTCGGTGGCAGCACGGAAGGTGACACAAACATTTTTATAATCCTAACACATTAAACACAAATAACAAAAAAAGAAAAAATAATAAACCCAAAACAACAAATTAAAACACGGGCGACAGTTTAAGTTAGCGATCAAACCATCCATCAAACACATATGGCATATATCTGTGCAATAACTACATTAAATTAAATCTAATCTGTGGGTCGCCGGCTATGCCTGAGTGCGTGCACGCACAATATAATATAATAACACAAAACGGAGTAATTATTACCTACGTTTAAGAATTAGTCGCTGAGACAAAACAACAACATGAAGCCTATATCGTGGGTGTGCTTTAGTGGAAGGAGGCATTGGAAAAACAGGACCCAACAGCAAGAAAAAACAAAGAACAAAACGAATAATTAAAACGCATAACAACAAACATTGCAATGCTCGTGGGACATATCACTAAGGTTTGTATGGTGTAATATGGTGTAATATGACCGAAGTAAGGTTTGTATCTCGATTTTATTTAACAAGGTAACAATCAACTTGATTAATTTTCAATTAATGTCACAAGGACTCGCGTCAACGATATAATAAAGTCATTTTCAATCAGAACGAGGCGTCGTTCTTTATGCTTACATCATCAGCCCCCGTAAAACTCCATTAACCCTCTTCATTAGCACGCATGGACAAATCGCCCATCCGACCGACTACGGTTTGCGCCCCGAATTTGCATATTTACATAATCCTAGTGTGGACCTACTACGCCGTAGTAGCATCTACGCAGTAGTGACCTCTACGCCGTAGCTTATTCTGTTTTTTTTTCTATAAAGAATACCGCTCGCAACAAACAAATAGAGATGGTGTATTGGTATTTGTGTGTATGGCGGGCTTATTGTACAGTCACCCAATAAAAATGTTGAGCATACTTAGAACCTTGCCATTGTGAATGTCATTCTCATTGTCATGTGTGTCATTTGATGTTCTGTTTGAAGTTTACTATGACAACGCTCTAAAGTGCTTAACATTTTCGTTGGGGTACTGTACCTCAATCTTGAGGTTGTAAACATAATGTCTTTATTACAAACCAAACATAATGAGAGTTCTAATATACAGAAATAGTCAAACCCTAAACTTGCATTGATCGTTACAATTATATAACCCTAACCAGTTAAGTATGTATACAATAATGTCATAACTCCACTGAAATTATTTTGACAAGTACTAATTAGTACTTGAATTATTCATTTTATAGTCTAGATAAACAAAACAACGCATTGTATGTCACTTGACAAAATACGGTAATTGGTGATTCTATTATTTGATACGTAACCCTAAATATCGTAAATTGAATCACCAAATATATTAACGCTTTTGAAATAATCTATACTCTCAACGTTGCTTTTGACATTCATATTTATGGATAATTGTAAAATGACGTGGGTGTGTTTTTTCATTCAGTTGCACAAACGTTCATACGTATTAATGTCTCATTATAACACCTTCTGTCACTTCCTAATTTGCAAAGGTAGAAAGTGTCAGTACTCGGCAAAAACTTAATGATTTTACTAAAGATTATTACAATCACCAAGTTTGAATCAACTAGCCACCATACGGCAGTTTTTTTCATAGTATGAAGATTCAAAGTATAAAACTAGTAATATTCCTCCTTAATAGGCCGTTTTCTGTTAGGTTTATTTCCCTCTGAACACGATTTTCGTCGTCATTCGATCCATTTACGTACAGAAATCGTGCGTAATCCAAATAAATTCTGATAGTTATATTGTTTCCAGATCAATAAACAATATAACCGACAGGCAAAATGTTCCCTTTCTGAAATTACTGATACGTCGTTAGGATTATAGCGGCCATATTGAATTGTGACAAACGGCAGCAATTGATTGTTAAGTTAAGTAGATTATTGTGTGCGCACATTTCCCGTAAACAAAATTAAAATATCATATTTTCAATGTGATTTGATTGGGTACTTATTTTTATAATTCACTGGTACAGTCACCAGCAATAATATATTATCCAACATTGGCAGTAAAAATATCTGACACGCTCTTATACCTGTAGTAATAAAGATGTGTCAGAGGTTTTTGCAGCCAATGTTGGATAATATATTATTGCTGGTGACTGTACAATTGCCTGGGCATTTTATACCACCCATTGAAATCAGTATCTAGAAGATGAAGACAAAAAAATATTTATGGGACACAACTGTCTTCTTATCAATACTTATCGTCATTTTTCTTAGCTACCTATCCTCCAAGTATACATTACCCCCCCCCCCCCCCCCCTACTAAGAAACGTTGAGTAACGGTGGTATAGCTATACAATGTTAATGTTTTGTCCTTATCTGTCATTGTGATATTTGGATTTGACAGATAAGGACAAAACATTGTATAGCTATACCACCGTAAATAAATAAATAATAATAATAATATACCACCGTTACTCAACGTTTATTAGTAAGGGGGTACTTGTATTATCTGTAAGTGGCCAGGAATGTAGCATCACATATAATTGTAAAGTAAAGTTTTACTACCCATTCAGTATGATGCACTTGAGCAATTATTGTTCTTAAATCAGTTTAAAAAGTACATGATTTAACACGTTACAGACCAGAGGGCTTATTGTCTAACGCCCTCGCAATCGCAACCGGCTTCAAGTGGAGCAATTGTTTTCATTAAGTATGCAGACAAGTCTTCGATTTTTAAAATGAAAACGATCGTGATTGCGAGTGCGTTAGACAATAAGCCCTCAGGATAAGCAACTTATTATTTGTATTGCTTAATTGAAAGCAATTAGTCATCTTTACTAAGAAACATTTAATAAGGATTAAAAATCGGTGAGTAATGTTCTTGTTCTTAATCATAGTTAGTCGTTGAAAAGGTTTGTAAATAATACTAAAATAAGAAAAATATTTAGAAAGCAACCTTACAATAATTGTGAAAATACCTAAGTATTATTTTACTTAGTTGTTTAAAATAGAATTATTAATTAAATTATGTTAATGTTCATAGTTGGTTTAAAGGTTTATAGCGAAAATGCTAACACTTCAACACGTCAATGTACCTGTTATAATCTCAGCATCAATGGAGAGATAGCAATGCAGCCATAAGGTCGATCGAATCATAGGTTTTCTCGTTGTCATGAGATAGGAAGGGTATTGTCACCCTGCTGGAAGACATGGCATTGGGAGGACCTCCTACAAGGTGGAGCGACGACGCGGCAAAGGTTGCGGAAAACGAACAGATGCAAGCAGCGCAGGACCGAACCTTGAAGAAAACTTTAGGGGAGGCTTATGTCCGGCAAAGGACGTCCTTTGGCTAAAATGAGTTTTTTTTTAATTCCTGTTAATTAGGTTTTTTACAATAAAAGTAAAATAACAACATGAATACAAAAATAAACATTGAAAAAAACCTAACCTTCGGTTGCCACCGGCAGCGGGGCAGGGCTCAAGTGACCGGTGGTTAGGGATGCAGAGAGAGGAACCTCCTCACAGTAAGTGCCGTGTCTCGGAGTGCTGATTTCTGTATTTAACCCTTGATCCAGCCTCCTAGCGAGCGTCTTTAAGGTGTTGGTAAAGACTCTTCGCTATGAGACCTTTGGCTGAAACAAATATAGGGACAATGATCGTCGAATTAACATCCCACATGGCGGTCACCTCGTAAGCCAAGTCAAAGTACTTGCTGAGCTTGTCCTTCTCAGCCTTCACGAGGTTCGCGTCATGCGGGATGGAGGTGTCGACGAGCACTGCCCGGCGTTGAGATCGATCTGTCAACACGAGGCACGTATTTTATTGTATTTTTTATAAGCATCTTGTCTAGGGCCACCGTTATATTATGTTTAGTATGATAAATCCTGATTTTTATGCATAATATTAGACTAACAATTTAAAAAGTCACACATAATTTTCTACCTCAATCCCTGCATTTGTTCGAAGGTTTCGTTTCCAATTTCATTTCAATAGGTGGTAAATTTGTAAGCGTTATGTCAAAGGTGCGGTTGGCCATTTTCGTATATTTTTCCAGACCACTCGTAATATAAGAGCTATTCTTTCAGCTGTTTAAGGTTGTGACGCTTGAACAGTGGAGCGTCTTCAAAAATTCTAGTAAACAATCTGAAAAGTCTCTTGCAACTGAAGGATTTCGATTGTTTTTCTTACTGGTTATACTCGGAACAGGGATTGCAGGACTCGTTTTATCCGGCCTCGTCTGCAACTCGGTCGTCAACCCCAAACTCGTCCAGCACTCCCTTAATTCACGGCCTCTGCAGTAATGTATTGATTGTATTTCAAGAAATAAATTACTTTCTCAAATCATTTATATGTCGAACATTCAAACACGCCCTGAGCCCCTGAGGTTGTTCCAATGTCGTTTGAACTCTGCGTGCCCTAAGCCAATCGAGACAAAAATTATTTCGCGAAAGGTTGTAGGTATAATGCCCGCTCGCCGATATTTTGCCCGTTCTATCGTTGGACGTAGCTAACCGATTGGTGGACTGAATACAATTTCTAATCAGACTTTCCGATTAAGGAAAATTGGAAACGATTAATAGCCTGTAATATTTTAGAAGAACAAACCTTAAAATACATCCATTACTTATAAGGTTTGTTGACTTGTAACCTAAATTATATATGTAGGGAAATGCGCTCTATACATTATAATGAATTTATTTGTTTTTATAGAAATATATCCATTTTTTTTCATTTTCTTGTCTTGGCGATCTGTGTTAACAATCTACTTAGTGAGGTATAACATTGTATAAAAATGTTATTTACATACTTCAAATACGGCGATTATATGTTTGGTCAGTTTCTTAAACGCATAATGTCAAGTAACATTGTGTGTCTGTTTTATAACAGTCCTAAATATCATTTTTTTATTCAATGCCATTGATAGTTCAGGCCTTATGTAATAATATTCTTATTCTATGAAGCTCTTGAAAATCAATCATGAAGTATGCTGCAATCCAATTTTATACCGATTAAATGAGAGATTAGAACCGTACGTGTAAATGCAACTGTAATAGTAAAGTATAACCTCCTCCTTTTTTGAAGTCGGTTAAATAGTAAAAAATGTACGGTTCGGAACGACGACGATTGGAACGGCGCGTGGCGTTTCCCGCGGTCCGAACTTTACGTGTAAAGGCCGCTATTGACATTCGCAGTCTTAATATTGCCACGCTAAGACTCTGCGTTGCCAACCCCGAGGACTAAGATGGAATGTCTTTATGCGAGTCATTTCACATCACGCGTGATGTATGATATTACCCAAATGAAATTGGTGGAAACATATCTGTTACAACTTTGCTTATTTAACATTGTATGTTTATCAAATAAGTTAGAAGAGGCCTCAGTATAATTATCAACAAGCTCATAATCGTCGTCTCTTAGCAAATGATTTTCTTGACAAAACTTTCATATGATGTAACAACATCACGTTATATATTTTAAAAGACATTTTCATTTTAAATCGTTGCAGATAACGGTATTTGCTAGTTCTGAGGATTCTCGTACACGATCGAACAGACAAGGAGAAATGATTGAACATTCCTTAACAATACAAAGTGAAGAGATTTGTCGCTGTCACACGACATAGATGGATGTGGGCATTTAATATGTACCTATACAAAGGCTCTCAGCTTAGCTGGTACTAATGGAACTCGAATGATACTCGATGCGCATCGCAGGCAGGTTCATCTTTGCATCTTCTTCATTCAAAAGTAAATATTTTTTTAAATCATCCGCAATCGTTTGCAAATATATTCAAAAGTACTGAGAAATGGAAATCGGCTCATGAGTTACTCGATGTAATGGGAGTTTTTTAAACAAAAGACAGATATAAGCAAAATGATCTTATGTAAAATCTAGCGTGGCACAGATTGGCGTAGATGTAAGACCAGGGAAAGGTATTTTAATTCAAATTCGTGTTTTTTGCAGGACTATCAGTGCTATGTGGAGTTGCTGCAAAAAACGTTAACGGAAGGTTTTGTTTCTAAATCATTCATGAGTAATGAGTAATGAGTTAATAAGTAATTAAACATTTTAGTATTTAGTTTTAGTTAGGTATGTTTTATTATTTTTCTGTTTATTGTTTGTGTCTTTTGAATAAACATTGAATTTTCATAACTCTAAAAAAAAATAAAAAAAAAATAAACATTAAATAAATTAATATGAGATTTTTTTCAAAAAAATCTCGTTTAGCTCTCACCTAATCTCCAGCCATCCAAAATAAAAATATGTTTCCAATAGTAACACCCCGGGCTAATGCGAACCCGCCAAGTTTCGTGGCAGCGTCACAGGATTTTTGGCAGTGATTCACGATTTGTTTTGGCTATGAAATGCCGTCGTCGGCCGGTTAAAAAGAAAACTGACTGACTAATGGACTCGCCCGCTCTATGTTTCACATTAAAAATGCGCCGACGAATCGTAAAGCTGCAACTTGAACTTTCATGTTGGATTGGCGTTGGTTGGGTTGATGTAAAAACGATAGCTACTTACATTGAAACACGGAATTGGAAACAAAGAAAGATGTAATGCGATGTAAAACGTTAGATTAGATACATATTTAATACCATAAGTAAAAGAATAGATGAGAGAAAACATTAGAATTTAGTATTGAAAGCAGCCGTCAAAAAGTAAATTAAAAAAGTGGCTTTTAAAAATAAAGAACTTTTGATTATTATTGCTAGATGTAATTTTAAGAGATAGTTGATGGGAGTTGTTGACCTTAGTTACTATGCCCAGGTGTATGATTACTATGATTAGCTTATAAGTTTGAGCGCTTCACTTGCCAACAATATCGGTCATATACTTAATTACGAGTATACAATAAAATAACGCATTTCCTTTTTTTTAATTAAACCAAAAATGAAAGTATTGTTGTTTAGGTTAAGTACTAAGTAAATTTTACGAAATTTAAACTCGCTTTTGAAGCCTATATCGTTTCTTGACAAAGCAGGAGTTTTGTGACTTGTCACTGGATATTTGGATACGCTGATTATTATTAGGTATTTACTGAGTGTTTTCTGGTTTTGCTATTCATTATTCGTTGTTCCAAATAATTAAAGAAACCTATAGAAGTCATTATTGTCATTTATGTATTTGAGGCTAGGTTAAAATATACCAGTCAATTTCTTTAATGAAGAATTTAGTCAAGCTCATAATTAAATAAATTACATTTGTTATTTAATAATTGACAAATAATTTTAGGTGAGTAAAGTTTCTGGTGCATAGTTTAAAAGAAGCGCTTAATTTTTTCTTCTCTTTAGCCAAAACGTTTTACTAACAAAGCATGACTACGTTCCTATCGTTTGTTTTTAAATTTATTTAAAAAATCATATTCCACATTCAAGTATTAAACCACCGTACCGTTTTATCGTTTTAGAAAACAAAATACTAATAAATTTAACCGTCGCATACACTATTAAAACGTTGAGTTAATGATTACTCATTCAAGTCCCTCTTCTAACTATAACAGTTCGTGTGCATATTGCAAAGTTTTAAAACAGATCAATTTAAAATAAAATCTACACTAAAAAGTTAAGATTATTCCTTGTTGTTTATTAATATTAATACACAAAACCATCAACGCGCAAACACGTCTCGCACTTGGCAAGTTTTTATTTCCTTTCAAAATTCAGATACTTGGCTACCGTACCTGGAAGGCTGGATTTATAGACACAGGTAGTTCCTAGAATAATATGCTTCCGCCAAGATTCTATATTTCACTCAGGCTATGTTTACGAGTTGCGGTTGTTAGCATTTTTGGCAGTGAGGTGCGGGCTTGAGTTACTGCGGTCTGAGTGCAAAAACGCGTGTGAATTTTCTAGGTCTCTATTGTAACATTAGTCTGTTTATACTTGTACAAATATCAGCCAAGAGGTAAAATTATGATATTTATCATTATTTATTTATTTAACCTTTATTGCACAAAAAAGTACAATGGCGGACTAAATGCCTAATGGCGTTCTCTACCAGTCAACCTATTAATCATACAGAAACTAACAAAAGTGGTGCACAGAAAAAGATATATTATATAATATTGTGGTAATACATTTAATTATTATTACTAGTTCCAATACCATTCGATTCTCTCGTAGATTTCGATGTAGAATTATATATTTAATAAATTAAATTACAATTATATTACACATTTGTAAATTTGAAGAATTCATTATGACTGTCAAAATAAAAACTATAAAAACGAACCAGTAAAAATGTGGTCGGCAAAAATAAAGTATGAAAGTATAAATAAAACAATTTCAACAATAAACGAGTTGTTTAGGTATATTTAACCGGACAATATATTGACCCACTCGAGCATTTTCACTGCGTTTGGTAGATCGCTATAGTCCCAGTGATCGTGCGCCGATCTTTGTGTTAGCCGGAGAAAGAGGACGCATGATTGTGTACCTTGCTCATAGGAAAATATTTAGGTGTTAAATTAACAAATCCTGTAAATTGTTATGCAGGCGAAGAATTTTATTACGTACACTTTCATTTTGTCGCTATGCATGCAAAGTGCAGTTTATTGATAATATTTTGTATGTATTATGCATCTAAGTATTTGAGTAAAAACTAGCCAATTAAGCCAATGTATCAATAAATATATTTTCATTTTTATTTTACTTCATGAGAATACGAAAACGAAAAAGAAAAACAATAAAATAAAGAAAAAAAAATTACAATGGCGACCTATATAAACTGAGTACTAAATACACACTAGACGGTGCTGATCAGATACCAATTGCTTCGAATCGTCAGTAAACTTGCCAATGCTAGTACTAAAAACCGACGCTGGGCGCTGAATACCAATCGCCATACCCATTTTCTTGATGACATTATGTTAACGTTTCTTACTCGATATAAGGCAAAAGTTCGTGCTCGGGGTATTGACATATTTGTATGACAGCGCTAAAACATAGCGTTACTAACAGGGTTTGGAACCGGTACTCTAACGGTATTTAAAGGTATTTTTCGTTTAGGCTCTAGAGAACCGGTAAATATAAATACCGGTTGTCCAAAGAACAGGTAAATATAAAATCCGGTACCTGTACAGTCAAGGACTTTAATTGTTATGCCACTATGGAACCCGGAATGACAGCGTCAAACCACATGAAAGAAATTCCACCAAAATTAATGATTAACATTACGCGACAGGGCTCCATAGTGGCATAACAATTAAAGTCCTTGACTGTACCTTAAAATACCGGTTCCTTATAAAGGTTCTAGCACCATGGCCGTTTAGGGCTCTCAACTCACGTCGGTGGCTCGCCCGCGCGGTGCAAAATTTGGTTGTCACTACCTGAATGTTGACTGTATCTACACCGAACGCGGTATTGCCGGGCGGTGCGTTTGGCTTGCGGCTTTTGAATAATTTTAATCGTATCATACACACGCTACATTTAGACTAGTACCACGTGTGCAACGCAAGGTGGGGCGAAAAAAAGCGTGCGACGACTGTTACTTGAATCTAACTGACCGACCAGCTGTAGGCAAATTGCCGGCTTACCATATACCCATAGGTACCTATTATATTCTTATTTTCTTGTCTCTCCCTTTCACTTATACTAATATTATTGAGTACTGGTCAAATACCTGTATTCTAATAATATCCGGTACCTTTGAGTACCGGTACTTAGCCTGGCACAGTTACCGTGGATACCGGTACCAATACTAGTCCGGTTTCACATCAAGGTTACAGTACCGTTTCAAGCAAGATATTTCAAGCCCTGGATACTTACTTATAACAAAATACTTGTTGGAATCTGTTCATTGTTTTTTAAATAATTACGTTCTGATATATTTGATGATAATTAATATCATCTCTCGACGTTTCGATCGTGTTCGACCGTGAGCAATGGGCAAACAGGAAAAGTTCATGTTTATGTACGTAACGTAATCAAACAGTATGTAAGCGGTGAATATTTTATTGCGTTGCAGATATACTCGTAACCAAAACAGAAACTGTTATTAGTGTAGAATATGTTTATAATTAACAGTGTTGAATATGTTCGTTAAACTTTTGATTAAAAACTCTGATTTCCCGTCCTATATTACTCTTAAACATGAACAACCCAGCGCCCGCTAAAAAATAAAATTGTGATTTTAATAAAATGCAAATGCCATGTCTCCGCTGACGGGACGGACGGCCACGTTTCATTATTATAATACGCCTATGTGGCTGCGAAATTTTCACTGAAAAATTGGCGAGGGTACATTTAAATTTTCTTATGTACTTACGTAGGCTTTGAAACAATGCTGCGTTGTGATAAATTATTAGATTATTTAATTAAGCGTCAGCCAAATGCTAATGAGTTAGCAGAGCAGTGGACTCAAAAAGGATTTAGAAATTAAACTAGTGGGCTATTCATGTAAATTTGCTTAGAATGGGTTTGCAGAAAGCATTTAATCTAAAATATAAATAACTTGAAGCCGTAACGAGGCTTTCTGCTTTGACTATACTATACTAATAGGAACTAATAGGAACGGAAACTACATTAACTTTAACGAATGTTGTGAAATGCAAATCGTCATAATAGCAATACTACTCTACTCATTTTCATTACATCTCCTTTCTTGCTTTCCGTCTCAATTTATAGTTTACCTCAACTAAATATGATAGTTAATCGATGTCTAAAGTAACTGAACTTTGTGGAAAGTTTCAGATGCACCAAATTTAATATAAGAACACAGGGGTATGCTCCAAATTTAAATTGCCATTTTTAAATATTGTTTCGCTTGAACCATTGTCAGCTCTGCCGCAGGGAAGCCAAAATAGGACACTGTGGTAGGTATAATGAGTTGTGTACAGGTCAAACTGCAGGCATAAATACTTTGTATATTCATGCTGAGGCAGCGTTTCACACTGAGGAAGTTTTAATAACCATTCCAAACTTAGTTCCGGTTATATCCGTAGTGATACACATGCCCATGGGATTGATCCACTAAATGCCAATGTTCTCCTGAACTTCTTCGCAAGATGAAGCTAATTGACAAGGCAGTCAACAAAGCTATACAATCTAGTTCGGTGGATAGGTAGCCGACATAACGGTAGCTTTTGGTGGTAGCTGTCAAACTTAGTAGAGTGTCACACAATACATCTTAAAAAAAAGAAGGGGGTGCGAGTAAATTGAAATTGAAATTGGGTTTGATTTGAATCTCGAGCGTATAGCAAGTAAGACAGCAATTCAAAATGGAATGTATTGTTAGGTCTAGTTGTACTGCATCATTCCGTAGGTATACTAGTATACGAATACTTAGATGTACCGTTGTGTGTTTTGGGTTCAAAATTCATAAAACTCTGCTTCTTAATTATTAAACACGGTGTACGGTGGAACTCAGATCATAGGTCCCAACCACTTTAATTTTATCACTGTGACACGTTACTAAAATATACGGCTACTTCTGAATTCAACTTTACCTACGTTACTGTACGTCACAAGTATTTTTATACTTCCGCTATCTACTGGAAACTTGATTGTCTTCGCTAGGTTGATAACTCGAACAGTCCGATAGTTCACCCGAACAATCCGAAGATCCTGAGCAAACTTTAATTAATTACCTACCGTCGGCCAACTTTGGCACTCTTCTGTTTTTGTGCATCCGCGGAAAATAATTAACTCCAAATTGAAGTGGTAATTTAATTCCGAGGTTCACGTTAAAATATGTACGGCTTCTACTCGTATGCTACATATATATGTAGTTCTGGTCCTCAGTTAAATATGGTTTTAGCCCCTTGCATTGAAATTATAATCACAATGTCAAATAGTGTACAAATAATCAAGCAAGATGGACTGAACCAAAGTAGAATAAAGGCCTGGATGATGTACCGTAATACAATAAAAATGCATCTAGTTAGTTTTAGGATATAAATTTGACTTGATTTTGCAGTAAAAGTAAGAATTAATAACGAAATTTTTAATAAACGCCATAACTATGACTATACGACGTAAAAAAGTTATTAACATAACATTATATAGAAATAGAAACCATTACTTATCGTTCCTAGGAAAAAAGCTTCCACAATAAATCAAGTAGCCGCAGATAAATCGTGCAAGTTCACCGATCACCGTCGATTTTCATTGGTACCTTATAAATGTTTCATGTCCCGCGTCCACTTCGAAATAAATCTCGACTGAATTACATCATTCTACAAACTTCTGTTTTGCGGCCTTTTTTGTGTCCGAAGTCTGCGGGTGCGGTCGATGGCTAAATTTCATAATACTTTTTGCTGGCCTCTCGAACGCAATTTCAGGAGCGAGAGAGTTAAAGCTGGTATTACGAGAACTGGAAAATGATCGATTGAAGTCAATATAATTGGACTATTACCTTTGCGCTTCCTAATTGGATTCGTTTTTCGTACTCATATGCCAAGAGAGAGAGTGAGAGAGTATTAAATTTTTAATGAATATTTGACAGATTGAAGTGTCGGAATTGAAATCATTATATTTTATTTAGTTATATCAGATACATGTAACTGTTGTTTTATATTTAAACATTAAAAATTAAGCAAGTTGTAGCGCTGTAAAAAACGTAAGTAATAAAATATAATGTCATCAAGAAAATGGGTATGGCGATTGGTATACAGTGCCTTGTGTCCGATTTTAGTGATGATACTAAAGTTAACGTTAATGTCAACTTACTATCAAATTAAAACACTAAATGCATACTAGAGGGCGCTGATATTAATCCCCAATCACATTTCCGTGATACGTTAAAGTTACTTACACGATAGAAGGTAAAACCTACTGAATAATAACATTGTACCTATCATAGAGCCGAAACAAACGAACATCAAAATGGCGGTGACATTTCGTTTCGAGACGTTCGTGGATGTCAGCTGTGACCATCCATAAATAAGTTAATGAGTATAAAGATCTTTATTTAAACTGATTATTTGATTAAATTTCTGTCTCGGGGTAGTCTCAAAACATCACAAATTTGTCAGTTCTAGTAATCCCAGACTAAACAACGCCATCCATATCGCCGCTATCTCGTCCGCCGGATCGCCGCGCCCACGGTCCAGGCCCCAGTTATTGGGGGCCCCGTGCCAAGAAATCGGCCTAAACGCTATCTTGGGGCCTCACTCGCTACATCACCTCGTCGGAATTATTCAAACTGGATTACATTTCGAATGGCATCCATTCGATGTTGGTGCATTTTGCGATTTGTTGCCTTTGTTCGGTTTTATTTAAATACGGTAATTATGTTTTTTTTGATGTTTGTTCAAAGTGTTAGGGACTGACCAGTTATTTGTAGGGTCACAAAACGCTACGAAAAAATACAATGTAAGAAAGCCTCCAAATATAATGGTCCTAAATATAATTTTAACTTATCAATAAGAGTATCAGAGGGCTTTTATAAATAACATTATAATAGCAGATATTTATTTCAAACAAAAGTTTGAATTACTGATGTAATTCAATAAAATTCAAAGATAATAATATTGTGAATTACCTACTTATTTCAATAATTTTCAGCAAGGAGCCATAAAGTGTACTACAAGGTAGCGTTTTTTATAACTGTCACGTTAAGAATAACTTTAAAATGCTAATAAATTATACTGAAAACTTAAGTGCAATATTTTACGTAATAAAATGATATTTCCGCTGCTTTGATAAACAGCTCTGGGAAACCCTGTAAATTTATTTCAGATATGGAAAGGATTCAGTTTACCCAACATTGTACATACAAAGGTTGTTTTTATAAAGAGGGGTTTTAGATATCCATGAAGTTTACAATTGTGGGTATAACCTATGTATTAAAGCTTTAATCAAATCCTTAATAGCCCTCATCCCGTAGAATTGAGTAAAACTGGTATAATTGGCAACACCTGTATAGTTGTGAAATTAAAATTGATTCTACATATTTCCAAATCAACCTGAATTCATGAATATTTACCTGCATATTTACTACTCACTTACAAAAGCATCCGTTGCAGTTACCACAATTTTTGGTGTAACTTTTAAATTGCACAACGGCTAGTAAACGCATTTGGAAAATTTGAAGTCAGTATTTTACGCAAAACACATTGAGTTTTGCAGTAATTTGGTCTGAAATTAAAAAATGACGTTCAAATTAAGAAGTAATTAAGCATGCAACTATAGAAAATTTTGAAATGTTGAAAATTGATTTAAATTAGTTCAAAATTACGTCAGTGGTTAACGAATGACACTTTTCAAATGTAAATATTATGCAAGATACTTTTCTAGGCAGTTTTAATTGTAATACAGGTGCAATGGAATTGCTCGCCGAGTGGGAGGATGGGGAGATTTTACAACTAGGAAAACCCAACCAACTCACACGGGGTCGATATGATGAAGCTTTTGAGGAGCTTCCTCACTGAGAGCATTCGCGTGTAATGAGCATTCGGCGCGAACATCGGGTGGTGTGTAAGCTTTGTAACGCTCGGCTCAACGTCCACACCACTCGAATATTCACGCGAATGCTCTCAATGAGGACGCTCCTTTAGAGATATCGTGCAGTCACAGACCAAACTTCGAAGGCTAAGGGTCAAATCACACCGAGACGCGACGCGACGCGACGCTGCGCGCACATTTTTAACAGAGCGACTCAAAATATACTTTATTTACTACACGAAAAGGTACACATTTCATTGTGAGAATTAAGAATACGGTATACCACGCGAGGCGTCTCGAGGCGCAGCGCGACGCATCGCGACGCAGCGGTGCATCGTCGGCACGCGCGGCGTGCGAGAGCGGCGCTGCGCCTCGCGAAGCCGCGAGGCGCAACCTGAGGCCGCCGACGCGACTTGTCTCTTCTCTCTCTTGCAAATGGTAAACTGCAGGGGACGCGGCGAGTAAACACGTTGAGCTGCACCGCGCGGCGTCTCGCTGCGAAGCGAGGCGTCGTGCTGTCGACGATTTTACGATGTGCCTCGCGGCGTCACGCTGCGTCACGCGGCGCCGCGCGAAGTCACTGGCCTCTTCCGGTATCGTCGCGTCTCGGTGTGAACTGACCCTAAGGATGTAAGAACAATAATGGTTACAAGTAGACGACGCGATAGGTAGTGACCCTGCCTACGAAGCTAGCGGGCCCGGGTTCGATTCCCAGTATGGGCAAATATTTGTGTGATGAGCACGAGTATTTTTTTCTGAGTCTTGGATGTTTTCTATGTGTTAAAGTATTTATTTCTCTACATAAGTATTTATATCGTTGTCTAGTAGCCATAGTTCAAGCCTAGAGCTTAGTTTGGGACTAGGTCATTTTGTATGAGATCGTCCCTTGATATTATTGAATTCCAAATAGCATCAATTGCAATAACATATCAGCTTATGATAGTGATAAAAATGGCGTCGCCTTTAGGACGGTGCTTGAGGGCGTTCAATGTTTAGGTTAGGAAGTTAATTTTGTAAATGTATATAGACCTTGTATGAAATAAACAGTTATTAATTTATTGTTTATTAAAAATCCAGTTTATTACAATGATTAAAAAATCATATCTTATTGATTTCAATATCAAGTAAAACTGAAACCACGTCAAGCCATTGAAATCTCATCTCTTTAATCCAATGCACCTCATTACCTTTCAGATTGCATCTAACAAAGCAATACCTCTCAACATCGCATCATTACTGTAAAGTGCTTTCAAAAAGCTCCCATTAAAGGCAGGATGAAGATATCCGGGATCAAGTGCCCGTTCCATTTTCAACTGGAAGTATGTTTCACTATATTACGTCTTTTTCTGACTCAGCGAAAGAGAGAGAGAGAAAAATTGACCTAAAACGATTTGGTGCCGTGACCAGGATAGGGTGCGATCATGAATAATTCTACAGAGATTACGAACGCAGCTATTCATTTGTTGCAAATGGTATTCAAGACGTTCAGTGCCCTAATGGCGGTTCGATTGCCTATCGACAGCTCTTGTTTGTAATCACGAGATGTGGTATAGACTAAGCATAGGTACATTATTACTGAATGGATCTGAAATACATAGATGAAAGTTATATGGAAGAAACAATTTACGGATTTTCTTTTTCTGTTCAGAGATGATCCATAACATTAGTGTTATAACAATGTTTATATATAATGAAGGTTTACTATTAGAGCAGCCTGTGTCTAGTTTTGTACGCTTATTGTTATTATTTTTCGAGTTATAAAGATTAAAATAGTAAATAAATGATGTAAAAAATAGTTCCAAAAATCTTAGAACTCATTGTGTTAGGTTACACGTTTAGACTAAACTAACGAGAAATTTCCTGATATTTTATTATGTCAACAATAAAAAAAAGCCAACTAAACAATTTACCCTATCCATAACATAAAAAGACTAAGCACAGAAAGCATTGTAAGCTATCTGATACTGATCTCATAAACGTATTTACATTTTTATTTCTAAATTATGAATTTTTCGATAGTGTTTATCGCGTTTCGATCTTTAATGGCCATTTAATTATGACCAAAAAGGGTCAATTTAAGTAAAGCAGTTTAAAAAAGAATTATTTACCTGCATTAATTTCGTTCCGTAGCTCCGTAGCACGTGCTACGCAGGATCTACGCCATTACGCAGTGAGAGAAATTAACGTTCATTTTGTGCCTTTATTTCCCTTCCAGAACTTAAATTAAAATAATTTCACTATTAGTAAGAATAACGTCCTGCTTTTGTTTAGTGTTATGGCCAGGTGCTCTCTGCATTTCTAAAGACTGGTTTTAAATGTTCCGAAGTTAACAAGAAGCTCTCTTATAGTTGCACCATGTCCGTCTGTCCAAGTTTTTATGAGAGTCTTTGTGTAATGTAATACAAAGCTGTAATTTAGCATCATTATACATTTAAATTACGCCGACCAATTTGTAAATTATAATTTTGAAATCAATTTATTAAAATACATGTAAACCAAAGGAATTTTTCTACATTATAACATCAAATGACGTGTCATTGGATAGCTCTTAAAAACTTTTTATACAAGTCAATTAATTTTTATTTGGGGGACCGTTTCAGACCTACTTAATTGCAAAAGTGTAATTTTCGCTAGGAGTTCTGTCCTCCCCCCCTACAGTCTAAACTACATGTATTAAAAATTCGAAAAATATCTAAAATGAAAGCATATGTGCGTATATAACGAACTAGCTTTTGTCCGCGACTCCGTCCGCGTAGAAGTCATTTATCGCTGTTCCCTCGGGATCTGTCTAATTTTTCGGGATAAAAAGTAGCCTATGTCCTTTCCCGGGACTCAAGCTATCTCCATACCAAATTTCATCTAAATCGGTTCAGCGTTTTAAGCGTGAAGAGGTAACAGACAGACAGGCAGACAGACAGACAGACACACTTTCACATTTACAATATTAGTATGGATTAGTATGGATTTAAAAGGAAACCTATCACGACTAAGTAGACTTGATTGGTTTCTGAGATACAGGCGACTAAAATATCTATACCTAGTAAAAACATCTAAGATTCGAAAAACAACTAGTATGAACTAGTTTTCTATTTAAAGTTATTTGGTCCTAACTTTTGTGTTTTGTGTTTGTAGTATCGGCTTCAGAACTCTATGCTGAGGATAATCTAGCATGCTCTTGCTCGGTTTTTTTTATTAAGTAGTTTTGCGCAAAGGATGCAAATGTTTTTGATGTAAAAGATTATTTTTCTGACGCGGTTAGCCTAATTGTAACTTATGAGGCCTAATTTCCAAAGGCCCGACTTTTAAAATCGAAGTTCGAAGTTACGTCAGCTCCATCCCTTTCTCTCGATTTAGTCTCGGGTTAGTTGTAGAAAGGGACTTCGAACTTCGATTGTCAATGTTGGGCCTCTGGTTGGATTCCCGGTATAGACTTAAATATGTTTGCATGATGAACGTAAATATTCTTATTTTCTTATTTTCTTATTTTCTTATTTTCTTATTTTCTTATTTTCTTATTTTATTATTTTCTTATCTTATCTTATTTGAATTGATGCCTGCAGTCGTTGACGTTCGCTAATTCCATTTTGACCGATCCCACTGCAACTGATTATTTGAACTGTAGTTAATAGTTACCTTATAAAAAAACCCCACTAAAACGTAAAAATATTATAATAGAATACATAACTTTTTATTTTGGCAACAGGTTCCATACGAGTTTATATTTAAAAAAATCCGATTAACGTACATAACAAAATTAATCGATATATCTAGTATCTTTGAAATAGCCTCTTTCCATACAAACAAAATTATTTCTAATCGGCTCATATTTTGCGAAGTAATGCGTGGTTATAAATGATAATTAAAAGGCAGAGGCAGAGGCAAATTTATATTGACGATTTCCTTTTAATAAGGGATAAGCGATTTAAATAATGCAATTTTAAAAGATAGAATAGCAAAAGAAGAATTATTGGTATAATTATGGCCCTAGTTCTTTTTATTATTAAAGGTCAAATGTTTCGAATAATTCTCATTGAGTCTATTTTAGAATAAAAAATTTATAAGAATACTAGTTGAATGGTATTAAATAAAAATGTTTCAAATAACATAACAAGTCATTTATCCTCCATTCCCGTATCACGATACGTGGGCTAATACGGCAGGTCGGTTGAGGCAGGGTTGCCAACAAGTTTTGTTATAAATCGCGAGTGCGGTCCCGCTGATAGCAGCCTGGCCAAAATTGGTTGGTTTCACTTACACCTCTATACTTATTACAACTGAAACATAGTCCAATGGCGGATATTTTTAACCCCCGACGCAAAAAAGAGGGGTGTTATAAGTTTGACGTGTAAGTGTGTGTGTGTGTGTGTGTGTGTCTGTCTGTGGCACCGTAGCTCTTAAACGGATGAACCGAATTGGATGCGGTTTTTTTTATTTGAAAGCAGGTTTTCTAGCGGTGGTTCTTAGACATTTTTTATCAAAATCGGTTCAGCCGTTTTTGAAGTATTGAACTTTGAAATGTCAATGTCGGGGGTTTTCCAACTTTTTGTCGGTTAGGTTATTTCCATAGAAGAACTCTTTTGGTATGAATTTGGTACTACGAAAAATATACACGCTCTCGACTTATTAGCTTTTAGTCGACTAGCCTATAAGAACTAACACAATGTTAACAATATGGTAAAAATATTGTTAACATTGGAATAGAACTCCTTCAACTATTTCAGTCAGTCGTGATCAGGGCCTCTATTGTACTTTCGAATCAGCCGTCTTTATTGTCAAGGGAACAAGAACTGTTATAACGTTAGCAATAGGGGTAGAGACGATGTAGAACAGGGTTCCGAAACTTGTATTCAAAAACGTATTTGTGATTTCACAATCGTCCAGATTTAAAATACTAAATTCTTGTTTTGGAATCGCTCGGTTACTTGACAATATTTCGAGTACGAGTAGGCTGTTGAAAATAAATAATCTGCATTCCACCCGTGACTATATTCGCGTAGTACTTTCATTAAAAAGAAAATGTAAAAGAATTTTAAAGGTTAAAAACCTGCTACCCTGAATTCCGAACCAAAAACGCTAAAAATAAAAACAGGGTTCATGCTTGATACTAATTTTCTTTCAGTATTGTACTTCAGACAACTTAGGTCACCCGTAACATTCTGAATTAATTTCCTAACATTCACTTTTAGACAAACATAAACATAAAACCTAAACTTAATATTTAATAACTATAATGGTACCTGTGTGAACCGCGCACTTTAAAATGTGAATGCTGTACATGCCTGTAATAGGCTTACATAATATAATGAATAATGTTGTCGGGTTATATTATAACATGCATGATGGATATGTATGCTGTTGGCATGTCTTTAATAAATGAATAAATAAATAAATAAACTTGTAAAACAAAATCAAAAATCTTACTATCGGTAGAAGCAGTTTGGACCCAAGTGGAATGCCTTGCATTTTGGCAGCTAGCCGCAATAAGGGGCTCCCGGCGAGGCTGCGTCGCAGGAGTGACTACATGAAATCAAATAGCTTAAGCGTTTAAAACAACCGAAAATATCACTCGAGGAACTCGCTTGTACCCGCAATTCCGGTGTTTTGCTGCTAGACCCGTCTTAAGGTTTTTCGTTACTGTTGACATTCGTTGTCGTTATCTATAATGTATGGGATTGACGTTAGCTGTCAGATGGTTCCGTTGAGCACCTACGTCAACTGTAAAAAAAGCTAAAATCGAAAAGCTTCAGTATTTCAATGTACACTAGATTTTTTTACAATATTATATCGACTTAAGACGGGTGATATGACAATTAAGAAGCACAATGAACTAGTTTATAACATTTCGAGTTAATCATGTAGTATGCCGCCTGGTTATGATTGATTTACAAAGCTCTGGATTTAATTTTTTATTAAACAAATACCCGCAGCTGACATCCAGGTATCGATCGCTATACAAGATTCCCAAAATACCATATTCTTAATATTGGGTGAAGATAATGAAAAATACATTAATTGGAATGTTACGTTTTACGATGCAGTTTAAAAATTTAAGGTATCCCTCGAAATCCCTAACAACGTTTGTCCTAACACATCGTTTGTCCGAATTTATATTTGCCCTAAACTGGTTTTCAGCTGAGTCAGGCAACTTTTTAAGTTTTCTAATTATATCTGCGGTTTGGTTAGGTTAGTGTTCTATTATAATAACACCGATTTTTTTTTAAATTAAAGCAGAAATGGCTTTAGGATAAATGAGAATTCGGACAAACGATGCATTAGGACAAATGACGATTAAAGGGGAACCAAAAATTTGGTATTTTAAAAATCTAATATTCGACAATAAGCGGTGAGGATAGATAAGTTGCTTAACGCTAAAGTAAACGATTTTCAAAACTGACAAAATGTATGGAATTGACGTAGGTGCTCAACGGAACCATCTGACAGCTAACGTCAATCCCATACATTATGAATAACGACAGCGAACATCAAATGCATTTTGTCCAAATGTCCAATTCCCTCGGATTAGTAAACGGAAGCTTTAGTAAATACGAACTACAATTTAAGAATTAAAGGCTGTAGATAATTTTGGCGTTGTTTTCATAGCAATTATAACTCACATAAAAATCATTTGCAAAACAAAAGTAAAAATAAACAAATATTTTAACATGATGATTTAGTTGATTATTTCATAATGAAATCTTGGCTACTTTTTGATTTCATGTGGTGAGATATTTCACCTGGAAGGTGCCACGTGGTTAAGTTACAATTGGCTGCACGTAAAAGTTGGATATAACTCTAATCAGCAAGTCTGACGTCACGTAACATTTTAACTGTACAGCAAAGTGCAATGTACCGCATGTAAAGTGAACTAGCGTGAGTTTAGTCCGCACAGTTGATGGAGAAGCTACAGTATTTCAATGTAAACTAGATTTTTTTACAATATTATAACGACTTAAGACGGATGGTATGACAATTAAGAAGCTCAATTATCATTGTCATCCCCCCGGGCCTATATGGTCACAAGATTTTGGTTATAGCCGTTTTGTTTGTGTGTTACTGCCGCTGGGGAAAAGCCTTCCCTCTGTTTCTGGAACGCATCTAAATTATTCCACCACCTTCTTTTAGGTTTGAATATAGATTAGATAGATAGAGTATTATCTCCGGTACTTCATGTGTTGAGGTTAGCCAAGGTGTTTTTTTTTGCGTTTTACCCAAGCACAGTCATATTTCAAAAAATGTATCCTACGTAACGAGACAACTTTAAAATAATATTTTGTGATTGGTTTGGTTTTAAATTTCAAATTACTAATGCTGTGGCCTTGTGTAGACTACTTCAGCCATTTCAAAAACATAAATGTCTTGACAGACCCTCGGACAGATGGGAAGACGAACAAAAAAGTCATCTTATAAGAGTTTTTTTTTGTATTTGGCACGGAATCCTTAAAATAGCGTAAGTCTTTGCGTTCATTATAAAGTACAAATTACCGAAAATGAAAGGCACAGTATCTTAATATAAACTCAAATTGGTACAGTCAAAAGCAGTAATATCTATACGGCCATCGCGCCAAATATATATAAACATAGACCTTTTTATCGGTGACATAGGGTCGTGTAGATGTTTTTGACGCCTTGGGAACGTATATATATTGATGACTTTGAATGTACAAGGTCTTACGACGCTTCAACATCAAACTTGGTAAGTGGCATGTTAAGTTTCTGATAAGTGGCATGATAGCTATGATAGTGGACCAATACCAGCAACATGCAGCAGCACCAGCTCTTACGGTTTTTCATCAGGCAACTGTGACTCTATCGATGGGTTAACTCAAGAATAGGAAGTATGCAGCTCGCGAACTCAGTAAACTCGCGCCAAGTTTCACTCGAGCACGTGTCAGAGGAATTTCTACACAGGAGTTTTCCCAAAAAGTTAGCCATCGGACTATTGAAATTTTCGTCTACAAAGGTTTGCATGAAAATTTTAGTGGACGTCGGTAAAGAGGAAACCGGGCTATCTATGCTTCAAACGATCATGCAGAGGATCCAATAATATCAAATTGCGTGGTAAAAGATCTCAATTCAAGACAGGGTTTATTTCCTTGCTACGAGAAACTTGATTTTTTATCCCTATAGAAATCAAAAGTGCTCATCCGAAGAAATTACCTGAAAAAACTTATTAATATTAAGATAAGAATGATTAAGGAACTAAGCGAGAGGGAAAAAAACACTTATTAATGCCCGCTTTCCACTGCGAGTGGAGCGGGCTCCGTACGGAATCCGTTTGGTTTACAACGGTGACTTCAAATGTTTCTAACGCGAGCTAACCTCTTTAAAGTCACCGTTGTAAGCCAAACGGAATCCGTACGGAGCCCGCTGCGCTTGCAGTGGAAAGTGGGCATAAGGGGGAGAGGGGCGGTCCGTCGTAGTTTCTTTGTTGTTGTAGGTATCTAAAGTTGATAGGCTAGTTTAAATCTATTTTATAAAATCAGCCCTTGAATTCAACCTTTTTCGAAAAACCGCCTCCTTGTTGAAATGTTACGGTACCTTTTTTTTCCCGAAACACCTTTCAAAGAACATATCATGACGCAGAGTTTTCATCGAAAGGCATTTCTCGCCGCAGGAGTTATTTTTTTTGTAGTCACAACTCTATCCTAACCTAGCCTACGTAATTAATATTTAAAATATTCTGAAAATATAATGGTTATAGCAGAAAATAGCCTTCGATGAAATGGTACAATCGATGAAGTTAAATTCGATAAAATGATGGGTTACCGAAATGTTTACATAAACCTCTATTTTAAAGGCCGTTAATATTTACCCTCTTCAAATGAGATTCAAAATCATTTATTCAAAAATGGTGACAGAAATAACTTTCATGTAACAATGTTTGCAAAATGAAACCCCAGCCGATGACGCCATTGCACGCCGCCCTGGCGCCAATGCCGGCCGCTGTGAAACCCGATAACTCACTCTTTGAGAATTCTGAAGTAAAAAGTTCGATTCGTTTTGAAAGGGTCAGTTGAGGTCGGACGTGTGACGTTTACATAAGAATCACTTTTGGTCAAAACAAGCCGTGAGCACTTTTTTGTATTTTAATATAAAGTATGTAGTTCTTGTTGCGAAACATCAGATGATTTTTAGGATCATATTACATTACTTCACCTATCACTTCTTCGATAGCTCGTAGCATTTACTGGTTATGGGATTTATGATTTTACATGAGCCAATTAAATTCGCACGTCAAGTTAGAAAACAATTTAATAATGAACATCGCCATTTTTTCTTATGCCATAAACAATCATAGAGCAGGGGCAGAGACAAATTTACAATTTAAGGCCCATCCACACAACTTTTAACCCTCAGTACACTCATAATGCAAGTTGGTGACATCGCCTAAAAAATATATTGTGTTTTTCGAAATGCAATAAAAGATAGCTAGCCTATTATTAACTAGTATGCTACCAAGTAAAATGAATTTGGTCGCGAATAATGATTAATTCCCGACTTCCATGCCTACAAGATCTACGACTACACCAACCAGCCAAACGGACCTGTTCCAATGAACCCAGCGCCTTTGATCGCACAATTGTAACACTGTCAGAAGTGGGCGTTACGGGTCAGAGTTATCTGGTCGGCTAACCATTTACGCCTCACCACGATGACACTTAAGCACAATGACTCTTGAAGTAAGTGGGAACGCAATAGATTGGGGTTGAATTATGAGATAGCAAAGAATATAACGTGATACTGAAAGTCAGAGTTTCTTACGTGTGATTGAAGAATGTAACCTGTAGAAGTTACTTTATAGAGCAATTAATATCATAATTATTATGTTCAATAAACAAGAATGCGTTCAGGAGACAGGAAACCTATGAAAAAGGTATATGTTTAGTACTAGTGCTAAACATATACCTGTAAAGGTACTAGTGCATGCCGAGAAGAAGGCAAATTTTCCTATCATCATTTGCGAGATTAGGCTCGACGATACACGTATACAAAATCGAAACAAAACCTCCTGAAGTAACAAAATATACTCAACAAGAAGAAACGTCTTTTTGTATTAACATTAGTAGGTACGTCAGATTGTCAGTAACACGACACATTATTTAGTAGTTACTGCAAGAATAACGAGTAATCTATTTGCGTGGAGGGTACAACTCGATCAATAACAGAACTAGGTAGATAAGAAGTCATTGACGAAACATAACACCACTATGAAACACAATCAAAAGCCTATCCTAACCTACGGTGCTAAAACGTGCTCATTGACTGAGGCTCGGAAGTCCAGACTCAAGGTTTGCCATAAAGCATTGGAGCGCAGCATACTGGGCGTCCGTAGGTCTGATAGGGTTAGGAACTCAGAGCTGCGTTCCGTCGTTGGGATTGGGATTGGGATAAAGACCACCAAGTTACAGTGGAACCAGAGGGTTTATTGTCTAACGGACTTGCAATCACGATCGTTTACATTTTGAAAATCGAAGGCTTGTCTGCATACAAAATGAAAACAATTGCGCCACTTTGAAGCCGGTTGCTATTGCGAGTGCGTTAGACAATAGCCCCTCTGGCTGGACACGTCTGCCGTTTGCACGATGACAGATAAGTACTGCCCCGATTGGCATCCACGAGACAAACATCGTCGCACAGGTAGATGTAAGAGGAGATGGCAGGATGACCTGGACAAATTTACAAGGGTTTGCAGGGTTAATCCCTGGTAAGTATTTTTCTATTTGGCTTGCAGGAGTGCATAGTGTAGCCCCAAAATAAAACTCTCTCTACCAAACTAGCTATGACAAACCACTTGAGATGTGGTACTTTAAATTTGAGGTTATGTTACGTTTACTGAAATTAATTAAAAACCCCTGTTTTGGTTTTAAAAATAATAACTGGAATGTGTTTGATTATTTACGAGTATAATTCTTCTAAAATAAGTTTTGCTTTGACGCAACAAAATTAAATACTGTACCAGGAGTCAATACTCCTGTAGGCATGAGAACCTTTGCGAGTCTCGCGGATGCTTTGGACAGAGGTTTTGAGCAGACATCATTAAAAACACGAATTAGCGCTTGATTGATGTTCATAAATGTTGCCAATATCCACCATCACTATCCGTACTGCACACATCTTACTTTGCTTACCTTTTGTTTTGATCTCAGAAATATTATATAGAAATAAATATAAGAGTAAAAACAATGTTCTTGACCAATGAATAAATTTTACAATTAAATTGCAATTAGCTTGTAAAAAACGCAGTATCAGAATTACCTTTAAAGTAACTTAAATTTTCCTACGATATGCTTTTATTGGAACATAAACCACTATAAATATCAACGCTACCACCACCGCCCGGGTAGGCCGGTAGCAGCGACACAGTTTTCTTTAACAATTGCTAATAACCATGATTACCTACTTCTATTTTTATACTCAATATAAATACTATTTTATCTTATCTCACTTTAATGATTACCTCAATTTTATTAACCAGTCTCAGTCGAACATCTCATCTCTTTTCTAATTTATAACACTGAAGGAGACGTCTGGGAAATCATTCGAGTAAGTATCATGACTTCAACTTACCACTATACTAACACAGTTACAGTTATTGATCGAAGACTCTTAAAACGGCCTTCGGTTTCATACTTATTTTTACTAGGTTTCCCACGCTTATGCGTGGTTTGTTACACCACAATGCTCTAGGAATGGTAGGTCAATTTGGACATTAGACGTCCTTAAAAATCTGTTTCAGTAAACATTTTAAAACTATTAGTTATTTTAAGAGCCACTGATAACAGGAAAAATATTTTTATAATTTCAATTCTACCGCTCAAACAAAAGTGGCGATATATATTTTGATAGTAGAAAATTGCTGCGTCCGACCCGACGTTATTTGAAACATTGTTGAAACCACGCTCAATTTTATTTTTCCTTTGCGAATATATTACCGAGCCAAACTTTTTAAAGTCTTGCCCCGATTCCTAACTCGCTATTACAGTTTACAATCGTGATTTGGCGTAAGTTATAAGCACACATGACCTGATTTGTTGAAAACTCTTCAATATTACGTCAATATCAGCCGAAATCGAATTAGAAATGTCAGTTGCTAACTTTCGTCATGTTCTTTTGTCGGCCTCTCTGCCTAATTGTTGAGGGCGATCATGTAAAGCTTTAAAATCAGAACTCCACTCAAAATTCACATTATACATATATAAACTTAAGATTAGGCACTGGTCTAAACAGTATATTTTTGCTATTAAGGTAAAAAGTAAGCAAGGACGAGTTGAGTGAGACAAAGGAGGGTGGGCTAATTGGCCTATATGACCAATAAGGACAAGCGATATGCCACCGGATAGGTAATTCTAAGTTGTAAAACTATTACTATGGCAGGTAGTTCGAAATGTTTGTGTGAAAAAAGTTATCGCCATGCAAAGTCAGCGGTGTTTCAAAGTAATTATGCTAACGTCGTCTATGTAGACGTCCCGATGTTCCAGATTTTTTGAATATTTCACAGTTGTTTGAGGTTTTCCGCTACACAGAATCGTTGTAGAATTAAAAAGGATATCCGATAATCTAGTGCTTATTGTTTGGTTTCTAGGCCAGTGTTCATACATTTCTGCCCATTCTCGCTTTTAGAAAATATTACAACCCCAATTTCTAATCCTTGGTAACCAATTCATAGATAGTGCATGCAAAGTATGTACTTAGCTCTGTCTGTTTACAATTTTTCTCTGATATAAGGCGAGCTATTTGACAAACTATCCACAATAGTGGCATTCTGCTAAGTAAACAGTAATTTACTCAAATCAATATCAACTGCCTGTCTACAATAAAATAATAGTGATAAAATCTGATGATCAGTGCTTTTATCTGCATATATATTTCACAGCATCAGCCTTTGACTTGTCCCGGATCGCTGCATCTATCGAGGAGATTGGACTGGGACGTATTCAATTTTGCACCGTACCTATCTCCGGCTCTATTAGCCGACTTTGATGCCTACGCCGACGCTATACAACATTGAATACCGTCGAAAAGCATCATTAGAATTTCTACCTGCCTGTTATTTTAGCAGGTTTTGATTATGCAGCATTTCTCTGATTTCTAAAAGCGGAAGTTCTCGATCTGTCAATCGGTTTTTACATACAAATTAATACTAAATAGTACATTATTTTATTTTATTTTGTTTCGTTAGCTACCTTTCTCTCATTTGCCCTCATACGGTCTATTGCAAGTGTAAAAGGGATGCCACTCGAGCGTTTCCTGTGCATCGTCGCTGCTGTGTTGTTTTACATATAAATTAGAACGATATGACACTCGAAGCGTTGAAACACTTGCGTCGCACTGAGTTGAAATCGCAGCAGCGTCGCGACTACCCAACGCACCGACAACGCTCGCGTCGCACATCTCTAATCGACTTTAGCCGAACCCGAAGCACTTTTTGATATGACATACTTTTATTATAATAAGTTTCAAGTCACATTATTCTGTGTGTTGATATTTGTGTGTCATGTGAAGTATATATAATAATAAGGATTGACTTTTCTGAGGCCCTAGACAAGATGCAGTCTGCGTCCGATATCGTTGTCCAAAAAGTATAGAATTGACGTAAGCTGTCAGGTGGTCGCTTCGAGCGCCTACGTCAATCCCATACATTCGTTTGACATGTTATTATGTCGATGATTATTAGTTGTATACTCGTAAATGAAGAAAATAGGTGGCAGGGGTTCTATTCTACTCGGTAAAACTATATAGATTACGATATCGTAATTGATAATGCAATACGCGTAAGTAACAAATAAAATAAGTAGCAAAATACACCATAATGACTTACTAGAAGGTGAATTTTGGTCCGTATTAATTTGTTGTTTCACGATTTTGAATTATCAACGACGAATGTTATCGTATTTGTTTTTAACTCGGCCAGCATTACTATCAAGACACACAGTAAGCTAAGGAAATGACCCTGTAAGCCTTACATTCATTATTTTCTCTTCTTTCGGCTATTAGAAGAACTGCCTTAACATAGTGTTCATCTTCCAAATAGAGTTAAGAGGAAAATATTCTACGCACCCTACTTGATGGTTCATCTCACCCCATGGTTTGACAGTGGCTTATAGAATTACTGAATTACAAAGACAGTTAATCCCTTAGAGTTTACCCTAGCTTCAAGCTCTCAAATAGAGCGCTAGAGGAATACACCGTCTGAAGTTGAGCCATGGGGCACTACTAGCTTCGAAGCGGAGGTAGTACTAGGTAGGCACATTAAAACAGAAAGTGAGTAATACTATTGCCGCTATAACAGGATTTTATATTAATGTTAATAAAAAAATAAAAGGGGACCCCTTACAAGAATGGTGATGGCGGTGTGAGTCGGACTCGCACTTTGCCATTTATTTAAAAAACCTAAAATGTTGTGAATATTGAACTAAAACTGCTTCTATCTAGGACAGCAACCTTAGAATTGCCACTGTAAACAAAGGCCTCCATGAAAGTTTTAACTTCCCTCGTCATATTACCCGGTCATCTCCCGATACATTCAAACTTTACGCTTTGTAAAACAAAACTTTACGGAACTCTATCCTCTCAGCCCATGCCTCATTTGACACTGAATGCCTTCGGAAGTCTATTTAAATAGTTCTACATGGGCACAGAGTTTTTATGTGACAACTTTTGACTCGGGGTTTTATTATCCTATACGTACAGATGTGGATATAGGTCGGGTAAAAGAGGAAAAATAAGAAAAAGAACGTTGAAACAAAAGTCTGGTGTAAGTAGATTTTAGACGTTTGTTTAATTTTGCATTGATCGTAAATTTTGACCTTTTGCTAAATGAAGGTTATGGATACGTATACCTTTATTAATATTTTCGGCTCACTAATGTTTTACAAAATCATCATGTGGCAAACTATATCTTTTTGCAAACTTTCATTTCGGAAAGACATACTTCCCGCCGCATTATTTAACAAGTTTTTTTGATTAGAAATCTAACCTCAAACCTACCCAAACATAACCTAACTTATTTAATAAGCTCATGTAACCTATTTAATATTTAATGGTTTAAGTTTTTAAAATGATATGTTTGTCGAACGTACATTTGGTCCAATGGACGGACGCCGATATGTTCAAATTCCACTTTTCTCAAGTTATGCTGCCAGCGAATTATTAAGGTTACGTAACTATGAATCATTCGTACTCACTTAATTTTGCACCATCTGCGATGCCGAGCATTTCATATTTTAAATTGGGCCCATTTGTAAAACCAACTGCAATTTTATTTTAAACTTGAATTAATCGTTAAATAAATAAATTTCGCCTCCTCCATTTCAAGCCTATTACAGATACTATAATGCATTACAAGTAGTAAGTTTATTCCCAAGGAAAGTCTATTCTATTTCACATCTGTTTCATAATATTATTTGTCACTTTGGTATACAGGAGAAGGAAGTTCTGTAATCGTTTGAGTAAATGAAGTGAGCTTGAATCTAACCTTAAATCAACGTTGCCAGTTGCGTCGATGTAATACTTAAGGTACCTAACGGAGGAAGTTCGTAATATATTTAAAAACCTCTGACCTTAAATTAAATTTTAGGCCAAGGCCTCTGATTCGAGAATTTAAAATCAATATAGCCCTAGTAAGCAGGAGATTGTCACCTCACAAAAGATGATAAGTGCAAGTATCCGCTTCTTGCAATATTAAAACCGATGACGTAGAATAATATTAGTGTATACACAGACAAGGTTTTCTCATAAGACAAGAATTCTCAGATTTATCATACTGATCTGTGATACAATTATTTACTGCGAGCCACTCGAGACTCCCGTAACTTCAAAACTTTTTCCGCACAATCTTAATTAAAAGCAGGAAGGTATTTCGGGGAGTTTCTACTCGTTTCGCAAAACAAACAACAATATCGTTTGTTTTACCTGTATTAAAAGAGTTTCAATTTTGTTGAGTGCATCCAATTTGTGAGGTTTTCCAGCTGCGGTGGTGCGGACAATATTTAGTTCCGTTATGCCGTTACAAGCGCGGGATTACTGTGGCCAGCGAAGTGTAAACATTACCTATTTAAAAGATGTTATGTTTTCCTTCAATTATCTTTAAAACTAATACATCATTCTTTCTGGCCTTTTTTCCCGACTGCACAATTCAATGTATTTCGAATCAAAACAGCGCGAGCCCAACTCACACTTTACCATATTTTAGTATTTTTGGTTTTTCTTCAGGGTTTGTACAATAATCATACCAAATTTGACGCTTGTATGTTTTACCGTTTTTACGATACAGCCAAAATAAAAATACGTGTAGAAAAACACGACCCACTGTGTAACAGACGCGTAAAAGAGCCCTTATGTAACCAATTTACTGAATAAATGTTTTGATTTTGAATTTGAATTCAGATTTTTTTGTCATCTACTGTTCAAAAGATAATAGTTAGGAAGGACCGAAGGACGGATGTACGGGCAGAGTAGGCATATTAATTGGGATAGACCAAAAAATATAACTCACGGTTTTTACATTTTAATTCGAAAGAATAGGTAATTTTAAGAGACGAATTTTATTAATTTCATATTTGACCCAATAGTTGTGTTTTAATATGTTTATTTATTTAGCAGACATTTTATGTTTGACATGACTATTTTTAATTTGGGTTGGCATTTTATAATAAATTAGAACAACTAAATGATATCTAATGATAAAAAGTGATTGTGAATGTGTATTAAAACATACTATCTCAAGCGGTTTTCGCTTACACCTACACACCTTACACCTAGGAGGGCTTCAAGCCGAAAACGAAAGTCAAACAAAGGTTAAATATACTTTTGTCGAAATATCCGAAATAGATAAATATTTTAAAAATTTAATAATGCAGAACGGCTTTAAAACCCTATTCCTCGAAATGGTTTTCAAATTAGAGTAATTGTAAAAATATGAACAATCCTAATTGGACCCCCTTCGAGTACTGAACTCTAAAAAGGTAAAGTGTTCAACAGTCTACTTGTATGCATGTTTGTGATATGATCTTAAGCTCCCGAATAATCTTCTTTTGTATAATTTTTTTCTATGTTTTCCTATTGGAAGTCAAATTTCGAAAAATCCTTTCTAAGTGCACTCCCTAGCTAGGGTACTCAAGAAATATTCCTTCCAAAATTTAAGTCTCTAGGTTCAGTGGTTTAGATTATGCGTTGTCAGTCAGTCAGATGGTCACAAAAAAGATTTACAGTGATGGTCACAAAATTATGGACACTTGCGTTTTTCCTATACAATTAGCCTACAAATATGACTTTCAATTTTGACAACCAATCAAAAACCTCTTAACCAATTTCATTTTTAGTTACCTACACTTATCGTTAACTAATAAACTTAGGTTTAAATGAATGTACAATTTATCTCAGTTGAAAACGAATCTTGAATTTTTTAAGGATTTAAAAAACAATAGTTGGCGTTCATACAATGTTGTAAAACTTTATATGGAAGCGTCAGCACAATTTGTAAGTTATTAAATCTCTATAAAATATAAGGTCCGTTTCTAACAGTACAGTGAACTACTACTAAATCAGTTTAAACCTTAGTTGATGATCTAAAGTAAATTAGCAATAAAGTATTGTCAAATATATTTAATTGACCAAGAACTTATTCAAAATTGAAAAGTCATATTCGTAGGCAATTGTATGGGGAAAACGCAAGAGTCCCTGATTTTGTGACGACCACTGTACAGTACCCCAACGAAAATGTTAAGCACTTTAGTGCGTTGTCATAGTAAACTTCAAACAGAACATCAAATGACACACATGACAATGACAATGACATTCACAATGACATGCTCAACATTTTTATGACTGTACAGTCAAGGACTTTAATTGTTATGCCACTATGGAAGCCTGTCGCATAACGTTAATCATTAATTTTGGCGTAATTTCTTTCATGTGGTTTGACGTTGTCATTATGACAGGGTTCCATAGTGGCATAACAATTAAAATCCTTGACGATACATGCATAGTCACAGAAGAGATTAATATAGATTATAAGAAAATGGCTTATCAAATCAAATCAAAATCAAAATCAAATCTAAATTTATTTATTTTGGAGAAGCCGTTTACAATATTTGATTATGTAATACAATTTGGTCAGCGCTCTCGCACAAATTATTACTAGCACATGAATAAATACTTAAATATCAAACAGGATATCTCAATTTATACGCTGTATCGCTAATACGTTGAATTATGAATGGGTTCTGATTCAAAAATCATCTTCGGCGGCTGCGCCATGAATTATTCAATTCAAATTATAAGATAGAGAATTTTCAGAGAAAGGGTTTCGTTTCGAAGCAATATTTTATGATAATTAATACTTCAGTTCCGAGCTGATGATGATGTAACATAAATTCTATATAGGTTACAATTTAAGGCTGCATTTAGGGTTCATCTCAGGATTTATTGAAAACACGAGAGGAAACTTGCTCCTATCGGTAAATTGATATAGTTAGAGGGTTTTTATTGTTGCAGTTCTTTCTAAAAGGAATTTACATTATCACATACTATAAACGAACGAACTTACAAGCTTACTTAAAACTACACTCATCTAACAAACCGCTACCAGTGGGCATTGTTCCCAAAATGCTGGCAGCATTGCCACGTTGAATGGCAATGCTTAATCTGTGTGCCAAGTACAGGCCAGCATTATGGATACGGGTTGCGTCGATCAGGCGCTTTGACACATCTTTAAAAATACGATGTGCTCCTGGTCCCCACAGTCCTAAAGTTTCGACCCCAAAAGGCTCAAATATGTAACTTCTATCAAGTTGACTGTATTTGCGCCTCTTGAGGGTCTCCGCTGATTCTGCCGCGAAACCAACCCTAGTACTTGTTCCGGGAAGGTGTGACGGCGCAAGGGTGTCCACGCATGTGGCATCCCAAACTAAAGGCCGGCCTAACTTCCACGGAACAAGAGTCATCCAATCAGGTCTTTTACCATCGTCGCGCATGAGACCATTTGGTTCCAAAATAGCCATAGCTGGAGTGACGGGAAAATAATAATACATTGTAGTGGAAATCTTTTCTTGCGTACCAAATAATTAAAAATGGAACCCGGAAGATATAAGCCCGCCTGTTCATCTTACACGTCTTTTTGTTTGAAATGGCTCAAGCTATCGGGCTATGGTTTGGAATAGGTATATTATTTAGTGTTCCAAACAGGGCCTCATCATTAACTTGAAATTTAAAATTATTTATTTACGTAACGAAAAACAAAGTTTTTGGCTAGAAAGCTCTCAAATTATGTTGGTATATGATTTTCATTTACATTTTTAAAATAGATAGATTTGAGAAATTTTGTAAGTTAACGTGAAATAATGATGAAAATGAAAAATATTTTTTATTTACAATCTATTATACACAGCAAAATATAAGAAATCTTAAAAGGCAAACTATAGCAGTTGGTAAAACAGTCGAAAAATAAGCAAAAATTAGGTACAGAACCTCTATTATACGACTTTAAACAGTATTGCTTTTCACATGTTATCGTATTGTCAACGTTTTGATAGCTTTTATTTAGTTGACAGTAATACCCGCCGAGTTGAAAACAATACCATTACACGTCAAAAGTAATATTGTTTAACGTCATAGAATAAAGGCCCAGAAATGGCTTTTACGGTGACTGTTTACGTTAAAGAGCTGTAGATATGAAATGAAATAATTTATTCAGTAAATTGGCCAAATCAGCGGGCCTATTACGGTCGTGCTTATTGATGTGGATAAACGTGGATAAAGCATCTGTCACTTTCTGACTATTATGTAAGTGCGAGCGTGACGGATGCTTTATCCACCGCGATTAAGGAGACCATCATACGGGCCCTGGTCGTTTTTACATGTCGGTAATAATGAAGTGAGGCTACCGCCGCTCCGGACAAGAACATTGCTGCGGAGAAGAAGCACCGCAAGAAACTAATAGAAGGAGGTTTTAACAATAACATACTTAATAGTAAGTAACACTACAAGATAATAAAGTATTAAATAATAATTATAACACACACACACACACACACACAACATGATACACGGCTAAGGTGTTTATGGTACACACTAAACATAGGTATCGTTAACACTTCAACCGTGTATTATGTATCGCTTGACTTTTTTTAGATAAAAACACCAACTAGCAGCTGGGTTGTATTAAGTTTCTAATATTTTATATAAAGCCCGCACTTGACCGATTTGTTTTATATGCGCTATAAAATTTACACTCTTTGGAAGATAAGATTTTTTTTATATTTACAAAGATTGTAACTGACTGACGGACAGATACGAGAGTGAATTAATAGTTCGTTTTTTCTACGGATGCACGGAACAATAGAAAAATATTCGATACACAACAATTCAATAAAACGTAAAGCAGTTAAGCTGTCTTGAACAAGGAACTGTCTCGTTAGAAAAAAATGACATAAGTATTTTACGGAATAAGTAATTGAATAAAGAAACTCGCCTGTATCCTACTCTTATTTCCTTATAGTTACATGTTTAATGAACGCGACAAGCAATTTTATTTCAGGACCATTTCAAATTCTGCTTGTAAAATTATGAGCGAGGTGTCCCTTTTTAAATCAATTATCAGCGTAGCAAAAGCATGGTCAGAGAAAATGTAGCCAAATTATCTGGCTTATATTCACGGGCGGCTTTATTCTACTCTGTAAAACCTAATTGCTTTAGACATGTTATCGTATTGTTGACTTTTTTATGATAGCTTTTATTTACTTGAAAGTTATGGTGGCCGAGTAAAAAACAATAGTTACCGAGAAGAATTATAGAGCTCTTGCACTATATATATTTCTTTTTATTTATCAAACATGTTTTTGAGTTTTTCGTCATGGCTAGGTTATGGCCTGAAATATAAAGAAGAAAAGAACAAACAACAACCCACTTATCACGGTGGGTCTACGTTAACAATATCGGAGATATCCTGTCGTAACCTTCTGACTCCATCATCAGATTTGCTTTTAGATACCATAATATTGCATTGTCATCGGGTTTACATATGTGGTCCAAATTTCAGCGCATTCCATTAACTGGTACTAGTTCAAAATTGACTTGCAAATTTTGAAACGGACAACTTACACACGAACAGTGCAAGTTAAATAAAAACTTGTAATAACAGTGCGGAACGTTGTAGTTCTTCATGCATCTATAAGAAACTTTAAAGAAACTGTCCGTCTCTCTGCCTATATTCACTTCGTTGGATACCGGGCCTTCTGCTACATGCGCACGTACGCGTACGTAACAAAACACGATCGGCAGAGATTTCTCCGTTTGTTTTCAAATTTTAAAATTCGAATCCGAATAAAACATTTATTTCACTCACGTGCAGGTACTCGTGAGAACGGATGAATTATTCCTTTACACGACGAGGATTCAAAGGCAATACGAGTTGTGTTATTACGATGTTTTTTACTCTTATTTATACTCGAATTGGTAAGCTTAAAATTGTTAATTTGATGTAATATCTTGATATTAAAAGGTTGGCTCAGTAGACAACCTTAGGTAACCCAGGTAAATAGCCTTAGGTACGTTCCTAATCTCTTACATAATACAGCCATTGGAATAAAGATCCATTGCAAAGGAAATAAAATAGATTTTCCTTTGTTTTTATGACTAAAAATCCAATTAGAAAATTGACGTTATGATATTCACAATAAGCTCATCTTTAATAGACAAATTTCGTTGTATGGTGTGCCTGAAGAGGATAAATGGCAAATATTCTATAGTCCTCCTTGACGGGTAGCTTGTGTACGGGATTGTCTACACATTTGTACAAATAATAGGAGACGTTGAGCGACACGATGGTAACTTTGTGGCGAGTATCGACGTTTTTGTTTGGAGCCGGTAGCGGAGATGATTGATATCATACGAAGAGTCCTTAAAGATAAAAAAATACCTTTCAATAGTTAAAGAATGTAATAGACAGAAAAATATAATTTTCAAATTGAAGGAGGCCACTACTTCAATAGAACTGGCTTTAGCTTTATTTTTTTTTAAGACCTATTATGTTGTTGATAGTGTTTAATATGTTAGGCAGGTTTTAGAAAAGCTTTAGACAGCTGATGAAGAACCAGCGCTCAGTGTGTCTCAGCAAAAGTACAGCCTTGTCGTAGAGTCACCAGTATTTTTATTTTACAGAACGTAGGGTTTAAAACATATCTGACACGTCTCTATCACTAGAGGTATAAGAGCGTGTAAGATATTTCCGTGAGCAACGATAGATAATATTATATTATTGCTGTTTTACTGTCACAGGGATCATAAATGCCATTGGAGACTTAATACGCCGGGGCTTCAGTAATAGGATAATATTATCACCCCACTCCAATTTTAGGCAGGTACTGCAGGCTGGTACTGGACTGCCTTAAAAACCAGGACCTACTTGGAATACCATTGAGTACACATAAAAAGTACCCTGTGGCAACGGTGCAGGAGAAATCGGTCCCAAACTTTCATTACTTAATTAAGACTGAACCTTTACTTACGCGTTCTTCTGCTTACCTATTGGTCTAAGATCCGAATAGGAGACGATTTGCACCGGGCTGCTTATTCGATCAAAAGTATTTTATATCAAATTTGATACGCTAAATAATTATGTTGCGAATAGGTTGGCTGAAAAATTTCAGTCCAGTACTTATATCATTAAAAACAATATTAAAAATGAACTTTTTTTAAAAATTGCATATGCTTGTTTAATATACAAATTACATACTAATCGAAAGTATGAAGCTTATAGAATATGCAAACGTTAGGTTTGGTGCAAATTATTAGTACCTAGCCTATCCAATAGTTTGACGTGAAAAAAATAATCAACCTAACGTTTGCAAGTTCTATAGGCTTCATACTTTCGATTGGTATGTAATTTGTCTATTAAACAACCAATGGTTTTTTTTAAGCAAAACTTAATTTTTAATTTTTTAATTAATTATATACTGGACTGAAATTTTTCAGGCAACCTATGCGCCACATATTATTTAGCGTATCAAATTTGATATAAAATACTTTTGATCGAATAAGCAGCCCGGTGCAAATTGTCTCCTATTCGGATCTCCTACTATATGTAATATTAATTAATTTCTGGGTAATCGTACCTTTCTATGGCTTGTCATCAACTGAGAGGGTTCAACGTACCCCAAAAAGGAAACTCAAATAACCATCCCCCAAAAATCACGTGTTGGGTATCAACAAAGTATTCATTTAGCTATTTCCGGGTACGGCCGGGATTCGCCACTAATGAAAAATACGCACGCCTCGGCATCCCGCATCGATCCGCGCTGACGCATCTTCGACGTTACGTGACTAACGCCGCCGCTGTCACACCGTCACCTCAAAAAGCGTTAGTCATTTAAAACTAGTCTACAAGAATGTATAAGCTGTAAAGCCAGTGAGGCTAGGCTAGACAAGTTGCTTAACGTTAACGTAAATAATTGTCGAGAACTGACAAAATGTGTGGAGTTGACGTAGGCGCTCGACACGACCGTCTGACAGCTTACGTCAATCCTATACATTTTATAACAGATGATAACGCAGATGATGACGAACGCGAACGTAGATGACGTGATACGAAGAGTCACGTGATCAGCCAATGACGCGATTGGTTTAAAAACAAAACGAAGAGAAACGCTAGTTAGCGTTATGCATCTTGGCTAGGGACTATGACTGCATGTTTTGATACTGTCGTCTACATAATTATGTTAAATTCCTATGTTTTATGCTTTTAAATCTGCCGTTTTAGCCTATATCTAGGGCAGTCTGCTAAAAATTGATCAAGTCTAGATCTTAGAATAATAAAATCTAAGGTCTATATAGCCTTGCAGATCTATGCAAAGCGTTAGGATAAGTCATACTACCAAACTTTGTAAAAGAGATTGCTTGAGTTAGTTACTCGTGTAGTAATAAATTAAAATGGTGAAATAACTAGCATAGAGGCATTCCATCTTAGGGTCTCCCCACACCTATCGACGCGAAATCGGCGTTAGCTGATCAAAAAACTCTTTATGTCTACGCAATAAGAGCGAAACACGTCAATCGGCGTGGCTCGGCTCGATTCGGCGTTGCAAACGGAACAACGTCGTTTTCGGTCTTATTGCTTATAAAACTTTTTCTTACCGGCTCAAGCCGATTCCACGTCGATAGGTTTGAGGAGACCCTTAGTCCTCAGGGTTGGCAACGCATTTGCGGTCTTAGAAATGCAATCTTAAGATTGCAGTCTTGAGAATGCAACTGTTTATGGGTCACGGTTCCCACTTACCATCAGCGGCGTGCACTCGTTTGCCTTCTCCATGACTTTTCATCTCCATGAAGTTTTTTTAACCGACTTTAAAAGAGAAGAAGAATTTGTAAGGATTTATATGGAAAAGTAACGGAACTTCTTAATAATTTATGGTCGGTTCATTGTTTTTCAAAAATTTATGTATTTTTTAACTGTTCCTGTCGTCTTTTCTCCAATGTCTAAATTTTGGTCTCAAACGTACTTACCTACACTCACTTTTTAAAAATTAAAATTCACATTTATTAATTTTAAATGCATATGGCTTTAGATATGCAAGGGAATAAATCCAATTTGATTTTATTAGTCATAAAAAGTCAAATCAATTTAACCTTTCAATGTCAATAGTAGATAGGGTAGGTATATAACTTTTTCAACATTGTATTCAATATAATAGTTAATAATTATTTAACAAAAAGAGCATTCCATGAGGTTGCTTATGTGCTCTTTTGACTTTTCCAAGCCATTTATTTTTGATAGATCACATAATACGGCAGCGGTGCGGCACAGGTACTTTACTAGTCAGTGTAAGCGTCGGCCTACTTAAACTTAGCATGCCGCTGGCGTCTTGGAATATTGGAACAATTTATGTGAAGACCTTTGTAATTTAGAAGAGCTCGCAAATTGGAGGTATGGAGGTTGACGCCTCGCGCCCGTGACTCGTAGAATTTAAACGACATATTTAGTATGAAAATGCTTAGAAATCAGAGACTAATCGCGTTTGGGTCTGATCGGGATAAGACATTTGGTTCGGGATGTTTTCAGAAAAAGTGCATATTTTCTGACATATTTTCTTCAAATTATTATTAAATATTGAATATACAAATACATATAGGGTATCCCAGAACTTGACGTAAATATATGCAGGCATACGAAAACCTCTTCTATGTATACCGGTCCAGAATATGATTTAACTTTCCGATGTGTTAATTAGTTTAGGAGTTATTAATGAACCAGGTACGTAGGTTTACGCTTCGGTTACGCTATTGGTGGTATTATGATACCATTAACGATATCAACGAACTGGTTCTAAATTGCGGTGCCTTATTTGTCCTACATTATATACTTACGAATAAAAGTAGTAAGTAAAAAGTAAATATTTTTTTTTTTTGCTTTTCTAACAGCATTATTATGAATAGAAAGTACGTCTAGACCAGGCAAGTTCATGTAAGCGTGGTATAAGACTAAAAAAGCTACGCTAAGCCAAAGCCGAGTAAAAATACAAGTTCGTGTTGGGCACAGAGGCTGGAATAATCCCGCCGGTCACAAAGACAAAGCGTGGTTTATTTTTAAAACACGAAAGAAATCAATGAGGCGGTCGTGCAGAATAATCGTTAACATCATCGTTAAAATAAAGTTATATTATCGTTGTAAAAGTGTAAAAGAAGCCTAAATAAATGACATTTAGAATTTGACAAGCTTGCTGCTTAGAGGTAAATGTTGTGACCAGAGGGCTTATTGTCTAACGCTCTCTCAATCACGACCGTTTTCATTTTGAAAATCGAAGGCTTGTCTGCATACAAAATTAAAACAATTGCTCCACTTTGAAGCCGGTTGCAATTGCGAGTGCGTTAAACAATAAGTCCTCTGATTGTCGCCCTTAGTATAGACATAATATATAAGACTAAACTGAAGCAAGAGAGTCTTTCTCGGTTGGTTTAAAATCTAATTGTGCATCGAAATTACGAGCTACACGCCAGGGTGAATAAATGCGAGTACATTCAAAACAAAGGCCCGATATTATTACCAGAAGTCTCTTTACAACTGCATTCAATCATTTTAAAGTCCAATTTGGCTTAGACGCAAGTTATGAGAAATAGCGATTTATTTGCTATGTGAATGTTTACTTTCACGGACGAGTTACAGTTAGAAGTTTAACAACTAAAAACGTATCATGACTAACGACTAACAATATCTACGTATTATCTTCAAAGTTTGTCAAATTGCTCGGTGGTATAATCAACGATAAACGAAGATGATGAGATAATGTTAAGTGGATTCATTATTTCTGAGTAAGAGATATTTTGTTATACTTTGGTGTTGCTACTATGAAGGTAAGGATATGGGTTGCAATATCATTATTTAATGTTTTAATTTCAGATTATGTTTTTATAGTCAAACAGTGAAGTCAATGTATATAAATAAAATTAAGTAGTGGGGTCGTCCTGTACTGCAAACACTAATCCTCTTATTCATAAACGCACAGTAAACCTATTTTAGTTTCTTCTTTAGTTTCTGTCAAATACAAATGTTACAATGATAAATAAAGACACAGCAATCATAAAACCTTAGTAAAATATTTTTGGTTACCTAAACCTAAATCAAAGTTGGTTTTAATACCTTGCGCTAAAGGGGCTTCTAAACGGGCCATATTTTCAATGCAATATGTGGCCGGAAACTATTGGTGTATCTTGTATGTTAGAGAAAGACACCAATAGTTGCCGGCCACATATCGCTGTGAAAATATGGCCCGTTTAGAAGCCCCTTAATACCTACAAGACGCAACGAAACGTGGTCAAAAACTTATTTCTTCAAAGGCATAATGTGACAAGGAGTCCCACAGTCGCCCACGCCGGCGTCCCGTCCCTTCTGCCGGCGCCGGCGCTCCCCCGGGACGCCTATCGCAGCGAGCCGGGCGCGGCTTAATCTCACGATTGCTACCTAACACAAGTTACTACAAATGGGATTCGATTCTTGACTAAACTAAAAGCTTTTGTCGTAAAGGTATCCTTTTAGTCGGTTGGCACGCGTAGTTTGGGTCTTAGATATATCAAACGGGCTTAGAGTTGTGACTTACGAGTATTTATTAGGTGCCGATGTTCTATCACTTTGTTTGACAGTGTTATTATTACAATTTAAAACCATCCAAAATCATTTTCTATTAGGTTAAAGAACGTATTAGTATAAACTTTAAATATTTATTCTTGTCACAAGCTACCCAACATACATAGGTACATTCAAGCCTTCATTCCCAGAGTGGGCCTAGGCAGAGCTACAAAAAACTCTAAAAATTTGTTGATAATTCTGTAACCACATTTTGACAATTAAGATGTTGACCAGCGTATTAGTGCTGTGTTGCAAGCCTTTATTCCCTTATGGCCGAACCCTATATTCAAACCGCGGACAGATAGGCTTACTTCAGATGAAAATTTGACACAATTTGTATGGGCAAAATATAGGTTTGAATATAGGGTTCGGCCGTTCAAGCTAGTTTCTTAGTATATCTGTAGTTTTTTTTTGATGACACTGGTAGTATACGTAAATAGCTACTGACAATTATTATCATGGGTGTTTTTAGCGAATATTGTTCACTAAAAACACCCATGATACTAGCATAATAATTATCAGTAGCTACTTCTAAACACCATTCAAATAATTTATTTATTAGCTTCCCAAATATCTGGATCATAAGCAGTTGTACAAACACGCACACGCACACCCACACAAGCACACACACAGACACTCACAAACACATATAAGATGGTATAACATAGGTTTTTTTTTATTGTATGTAGTGATATTATGTTAGGTATTTAATATTTTGTTTTTTTTTAACGCCATCGATCTCCATACCTTTTCCCTGGTCTCACTGAAAATCAGCGTCACTGAATGTAGGTATCAACGACATTCAGGGGCATAAAGCTAAACGGAGACCATTTTGCCCGTAATAAAAAATAAATATATTTAGTTTAAGACATTTTTATGTTAAATAAAAGATTTTTCATTTCATTCATTTCATTTCATAATACCTTTATCAAAATAATTGAGTATTCTCAAATGGATGGGATGGATGTTTCCTGTTCATACCTATACTACTGATATGCGTTGTATTCACTGAAAAAAAAAAACCGCTGGAACCACGCACTGTACACATCGTTAAGCCTTGGCAAAGCTGCATAAGTGGTTGAACTCGAATAGATGCATCGTTCTGATAGTAAAATTCTCCCAAAAATAAAACATGGTTCTATTGTATTCTCATATCTGAACGTGGTTACAATGGAGGGAACAATAATATTCTTCTATTGTTTCAATTATATTCCGACCCTCGTCAACACAAGGCGACGTTAAATATACAGTACTTACTTGGAAATTCAATAGGTGACCTAAATACATTTAAGTGTAATGTAGGTTGATAGTACCAGATCCAAGGTATGTTCAGTAGTGGTAGATTAAAAATTTCTTACAGATAAAACAACAACGAAATCTGAAGAATGTAGCAAATAATTCAATAATGGATTACAAAAAAGTATTTCCAGACATTTCAAATAAGGGTACCCATACTCGTAGTGAGTGTTATGTCATATTAAAATACTCGATGGCATATGGCAGCGGGAGCGAAAACCAGTAATGTGCAATGCCAATATTCAAACCGCGCATAGATTAGGTTACATCGGGCTAAAATTTGATATTTGCCACGTACATAATGTGATAAATTTGACCTGAAGTATCAAATGTATCCGTGGCTTTAATAATATCACCGGACAATAGTCGTGTGCCTATGTCCATTAATACAAGTTTTTATTTAACTTAAACTGCTAATGCAATATTATGGTATCTAAGAGGTGATCTGATAATGTAGTCGAAAGGTGGCGACAGGATCTCCGCTATACTTAACGTAGACCCACCCGGTTTCAGTTTCATTAGTTTGGTCTTGATCAGCAGATAATGACTTCACTCAAACTTCACTTCAAAAAGTACAGTCAGCATCTAAAGCTTGTATCAAAAATGAAATTTTTGACAGAAACTTGTTAAAAGGTAAGTTTTAAATGTACCTACAGTACAGTAGTGTGATGTCTAGTATACTAACATGAGCCCAAAGAAACCCAAAGACAGTTTAACTACTGCCTATAGGTCTATTTAAGTACAACAACTAATATTTGTTTGTATTTGTATGTAAGTTTTTGTAACAACTTTACTACGGCAACGTTTTATGTGTTTATAATATCTAGCTATGTGCCCATTGATTAATTACGCCTCTGTTTTGAGTCCTTAGTGATCCTTTGTTTCGTAACATCCCCTGTCAAATAACTGTAGACCGAGGTACTCGTATTTTAATGGCGCGTTTTAAACAGGGGTGTGATTCTCTCAAAAACGGTGGTCGGTCGGACGAACGAGCGAAATCGCAGCGGCGAGTTTAAGTAGTCTCGTCCGAGCGAACAAAAAACCTTTTAGCGCGTGTATTTTCAATTTGGCAGCAGATAAGATCGAACGTATAAGGCTGCCTGATTGAAAATGCACGCGCTAAAATGTGTTTTGTTTGCTCTGACGGGACTACTTAAACTCGCCATTGCGATTTCGCTCGTTCATCCGACCGACCGCCGTTTTTGAGAGAATATCACCCCAGCACGGGTAGCACAAGTTGTATTTTCTCGCTTGTCGCTCAGTTTGTCTCTATCGTTACTGACTAGATAGAAAGGGGGATCCGAGCGACAACCAAGTCGCGGGCAACTTTTGCAAGCCGTCCAGGACGGCTCGCGGTTGACTGTGCTCGCATTATGTTACTAATGACGTTGCAGCCGGTGTAACGAGCGCTAGATTGGAATGTTTTGGGAACAGGATATTTTTGTTTGTTTGAATATTATCTTTCTCTCATAACGTTTATTCGGCGTTATTTAATTTGTTTCATTTTTAAAGCAGTGTAACAAAAGGAAGCTTTAAAAATCAGTTTGCTATACCTTTTACAAATCTACAATTCTACATACTGAATTTTATCATTTGATCTTGTAATCTACGAGGGTGCGCCCTGACACAATCAAATAGGCGATGCACGATTGCGTCAATGTATAAAAAAACCGGTCAAGAGCGAGTTGGACTCGCGCACAGTGGGTTCTGTACCGCCGAACAGTAGGTATTATTATAGTGTGGCCTTAGACAAGATTCTATGCAAGAACGATATCGCTATCGAAAATGAAATAAAATTGTCGTAAGCTACCGGAAGGTCGCGTCAAGCGCCTTATGTCAATTCTATACATTTTGACAGTTTTCGACAGTCGTTTACGTTAGCGTTAAGTACCTTATCTAGGACCTCACGGGTTTTATTCATAAACAACTATTTTATCAATTCATTTACGAAGTATTAACCGGCAAATATGAATATGAATTAATGGTTCGCCCTAACATGTTAATAATGCTCTGATGGGACAACTTAATCCCACCGGTTAATAATTTCGCCGTTGTATTGAAAATTGAATGTTTGAGAGAATTACCTAACTGGACCTCTATTCTGCAACGACAAACAATATTGCTTTTGACCTGTTATCGTATTGTCAATGTTTTGATAGCTCTTATTTCTTTGACAGTAATGGTGGCCGAGTTAATAACAATACCAAAACACGTTAAAAACGATATTGGTTAAAGTCGTAGAATAGAGGCCCTGTGGGGCTAATGCCTAACGCAATCGCAATCGTTTTCATTTTGAAATTCGAATGCGAGTCTGCATACAAAATGACAAAATTGTTCCACTTTGAAGTCGATTATGATTGCGAGTGCGTTAAGCAATAGACCAGCAGGTTTTTCGATTGCAAGGGCCTCTTTCTACTGGCTAAAACCATATTGACGTGTTATTGTATTGTTTTATACAGCCGCCATTACTGTCAAGTAAATAAGAGCTATTGTAACGTTGATAATAAGATAACATGTCAAAGGCAACATAGTTTTACCAAGTTGAATACAGGCCCGCACGAATCGTAGCGTGAATGACTAACAAGTCTAACAAAACGCGAGCTTTAAAAAAACCCAACTGCTGTTAGGATAATGTCGTCAAAGTAATGTTACTTATTATTATTTTTATTTTTATTTCGCCAATTTCACATTTAAATAATTTAAATATAGCCTATGACACTCTAGTGGTAAAGAAGAATCTAACCACGTATAATTTATTAAAATCGGTTTAGCCGTTTCATAGTTACGAGGGGACATAAAGTAGGACATTTATAGATCAAAAACATAACCCTCCTTTTGGGCCTTGCCGCAGTCGGGTAAAAATATTGACCGTAAAGCGTACTATACATTAGCACAGGCTGATAAACACAGAAGGGGCCCGACCCGGCGGGATACAACAAAGTGCCAAACTTCCCGGACAACTTGTAAGATGTATCAGGGAGGCTGCCAAGTCAACTCTAACTGAGCGTGTGATGCTAATTGCACAATTGTTTGCAACACTTTGATCTGAGGGCTTATTGTCTAACGCACTCGCACGATCGTTTTCATTTTGAAAATCGAAGGCTAGTCTGCATACAAAATGAAAACAATTGCTCCACTTTGAAGCCGGTTGCGGTTGCGAGTGCGTTAGACAATAAGCCCTCAGGTCCCTTTGATTAACGCATTCACTGCCACCGACGCATATATGCGTTCACTGGCATACAAGTTTGTTCCTAGGCCACGCTCCCTGGCAGTGAATGCGTTAAGATATACCGTTGAGATATCGGTTCGCATCTCTAAAATATTACGGAAAATGTAATTGGAAATCCAGTTTACATAATACCTATGCGGCGCAGCATTTAAAACCTGTAGATGGAGTATTATTTTGTATTTATGACCGCACGATTGCTATCATTATCTTACCCTTTAACCTGCCGCTAATCAGCAGTGTTCGCATTGTTGTGTTCCTGCGAGGAGTAAGACATGTCACGGTGTGGTGACAAAATGATTGGTAGAGGGCAGATAATATTTAAATATTGAAGGCATCTGTAACAATGTACATACATACCTAATAAACGTAATAAAAAATGTTTTGGAGGCAAAATATTATGTACATCCATGAAACTTTGTTTAAAACTTTATCTTAGCACTAGAAATAATGACTTATTTCTAGTGCCAAGATATGTAAAGTTATAAACAAGGTTTCATTGATGTACATAATTTGCGTCTTACCGTGTATTAAGTCATTCGTTTTGTGCCTTACTGTAATAAGTATAAGAAACACTGTAATATTGTAACTAGACACAAAATACGGCAGTTTAAGTTTTGAAAGAAAATCTCAAAATACTACTTTTTTATTTCCATGGTTGAGCATTGCTTATAAAAAAAATTGATTGTAAAATTCTTATCAAATACATTTTTGTACCTCAAGTCAGGGCATACAATTATGTTAGTCTGTTGTATATTAGGAGGACGCAATAACCGAATCACTAACTAAAGCCCGAGAAGGCTTAGAATAACATTTTGAATATTCATAGTCCAAAATATTTGAATACTAGCGTTTGCCAGTGATTTTGTCTGCGTAGAACTCGTTTAATGTTACAACAAAAACCCCTGTCTCATGTAAATACAGATTATAAGTTTAGTTCTGATTGAAATCACCTAATCATCCGAACATTCTTACATTTCATACATATATAATTTATCATATTAGTTTTTTTCAAATTTTTTATCAGTAGGTAGTCATTAAGGAATTACCCTTTACAGCCTGCCGTAACTCTTACCAAAGAAATCAAAGCTGAAGCCTCTATTATGTTTCAGCGTGAGACGGATTTATTTCTCGTTGCCGTGCAACGATGACGTAAGCGGCGAGGAAGCCAATTATTTTCTTTTTTGTTCGGTTGTATTTATGTACATGGCATGCCTCTACATGCCACGTACACAAACACATTGTACTACGCTGTAGTACGAGTAGCAGGGGGAAGAAGAGATGGGTGGAAGATAAGAACAAGATGATGATGATGATGATGATGATGATTGTGATTAATGTATTTGTGTTGATCATTTTATTCAATCAAAATCATTATCTTTATAGTTATCGTTAAAACCATTTATTCTTAGAATTTATTACATACATGTAGATAAGGCGTGTTTCTTTTGTTAACAATCCTAAAAAATTGATTTATCTCACTTACTTAATGATTAGTAATATCGATGACTTCAACAAATAATGTTGAGTAGACTCGACGTATTTTATTATAATAGATTTTAAGTTCGTGCATGGAGCCTGCAAATACAATTTTTCAACCTTAGATTTTGTTTAGTGTAGGTAGCTTTTATTTAATTCAGGTCGATGTAGACTCTTATTACTAATTTGTCCTGTAATAAAACTTCTGAAACCGTTGAAATCTGAACTTATAATCAAACAATTTGAAAAACAAAGTGTAACCTTTAAAAGTAAATTAGGGTAAATGTCTGATAAAACAGAACAGGGACCTAATAGAGTTAATAGTGCCTCTCCATTTTGTACGGACCTACGAGTACACATACTGGTAACTCAATTCTGCGAAATCACATTACTGTATTCTAGCGGCACGGTGAAGCATTTGGTCTGAGTAGCGAGAGTAAGTATTAAGTGGTGCAGGTTTGAGTTATTGTTTTTGGTAGCTTTATTTAATGTTGTTCTATCGAAGTACCTGGATAGTGGGTCATTATTCGAGCGTTTCAACCGCCTGACTTTTGTGGACATATTTTTGATGCCGTTTTTGGATATTTGTTAGATGTCCGGTAAACTTAGATACCTAACCAGAAACGAAATCGAAATCTTCAGCAACTTCTACAAAAGTCTGACCACGAAAGTGATTCGGAACAAACGCCCAAATAATGACCTATCTTGTAAAAACTTTGAGATTTTGTATTTTATTGTTTGTGTGGTGTTCTATTAAGTGTATTGTTATTATTAAATTCGATTTTCAATATTGCCATTTGGCGACACATCTAAAATGATTTACATCTTTTATTTTCCGCATCGAACCCTAATTGTACGAGTCTATATCACACGTAGCTGAATTTTGTATCCCATGATATAAAATTGGACAAGTGCGAGTTGGACACAGGCGCTAACGGGAGATACTCCAATATATGACTGACACGTATAAGTTTCACATTTAACTTGTGTTCTACTAATTTATAAAATATGAACGTTTTGATGATATCGGATGTTTGTCTTTCTATTGCTCTTAAATGACTTAATGGATTTGGAAATTTGGCCAAAATGTTGTCTTTGATTGGTGCACAAAACACTGGTCCTTAAAATAGATATTTAATTTCGAGAAAAAAGCTATAAACTTAGACTTTTTCTACATAGACGAAGTCGCGGATAAAGGGGAAAGATTTTTCGTTTTTAAAGTAAATAAACTGCTGTTCTAATGACCGGTGATGAAGCCCAGCGCTAACTTAATCCTGTATCAATCAACCCGCACTCCCGTACACCTTTCAGATGCAAAGTCGACTTGTTCAGTGCAGTTTCGCTCAATAATTAGTCAGAGTTCTCCACGAGGGCTCTTCTGTAATTGGTTTGTGAAACTACTTGTTCGGTAGTACATTTCAACTTGAACTTTTTCTTTGTTCGCCGCCGTTGAGCGGTTCTTCGCTTTTGTATGTTATTGTTGTTTTGGAACATTCAAGCGACTACTTGTACCTGGGTTGTTTTAGTTTGGGTGAGCGATAATTATTTTTGAAGGCCTTCTGTTGTTTTGTTTCAAATTTTTAGGCGCGTGTGTGCGTGTGGGTATGATGAGTGTGGGTTAGGTAGATAAAATTGGGTTTGATTTGTAAAATATATTTTTTTTATGTCAGAATGTCTACAAATTCATAAATGACACTTTATTAAAATATTGTATTTTATTAAAAAGCATTAAAAAAAACTTCTTATGGTAGGTAGGTAATAGGTCAGTCCAACTGAAGTCAGCGTCCCACAATATTTTTAACCAAAAGCATACTTCAGTTGGACTGACCTATCTACTATACCATAACCTAAACCTACCATTTTAAAAGAAGTTATTTTTTGCGTTTTTGAAACCGGGTTTTAGTTTGTCAAAACATTTATTTTATTTCCTCTACAAAGTAGTAATTCTCCTTTCGACTTTAAGACCCCTCCGTCATTATACAACCATATAATACAAACAAATTTCTTAAAAAGAAAAAATGCCACGAACTCGTCAAAATCAAGCACGATTGCAAACGGTATATAAAAATGTAACGGAATACAGGCTCAGTTTTTTTTATAACATTATTTCAACAAATAATGTTATTTCCATTTTACAACTTGGATGACTGATGTCATTTTTGCGTAGGTACTCTTTACCGAAGCAGTCACCCCCATTTTATGGAGTCAATTATAATCTGACACAGGTACTCTCAGGCCTTATAATGATATTACCTCAGCGAAATTTTGATAGCAAGTTGCGCAACTGAAGCCCCGAAGAGGAAATATTAATTACGTCCGAAAATGCAAGTCGTGTTAACTCCGAGTCACTAGAGCTGTGACATGGCCGCGGTCAAACCTCTAACAAAATATTCGACTATTTGTTATGTATTTTTGGTCAATTTATTTGTGTTGGCGAATATGTTTGCGTAAATTTGAATTTTGATTGTTGATTTTAAAGTAGTTACATCATGGATGCTAACTTTTAGTGATGTAGTTATAACCGGGGAGCTGACGATTTCTTGTGTGCTCATAGGCAAAAGGACAGCTTGGTACCTATCTATCCTATAATTTATGCCTACGAATACGTAAGACAAATCAAGCTCACGGGTTAAACCATCGACGAAAACACGGGTGAAGTGGATAAGAGAATCAAGCTGCTATTATAAATATTTGTAGTTCAACATCTTTTTAAGGAAAATGTACTTAGCTAGTATTTTAGTTCAGAATACTGCAATAGTTTTATCCGGAATGCGAAAAGAATAATAAAATTTACTTTTAACAATACATTTAAGTAGTTCAATTCTTCTCAGTACTTTTAATTTAGTTGAAAATAAAATGATTCTGATTTTAAATCATTCTCATGACATGTTTAAGCAAGTAATTATAAGTTTCGGCTGCTGTACCCGATAGTGTAACTGATTCGTGAATTTATTCCACGAGTTCTGGCAACGCTACGTGTTTGAGCTTTCGGCCAAACATGGCCGCGGCCGAAAAGCGCGGCTCTATGCCGAAGGCTCGCCCTCCAGGGCTTTCTGTTCCTGAGTGCAAAGTTATCGCGTTTAAGAGGATTTTGTACGGCGTTAAGCTCATTCCATGCGGAGAGAAGAAATAAAATTTGTTGACGCTTGGTATGGAAAATTTAAAACTTACATTGGGATTCGAATCGAATGGCTAAGAAATTAGATACTTTAAGTAGATTAATGGCCAAACCCTATATTCAAACCGCGGATACTTCGGATTAAAATTTGACACATACTTATTGTATGGGCAAATGTCAAATTTTAACCCGAAGTAAGCCTTATCTATCCGCAGTTTGTATATAGGGTTCGGCCGTAAAACAAATTCGACCAATCGAAATGAATTTTATTTTTACAAAGTATGGATAATCAAAATATGAATTTAAAGGAATAGGCCCCTAGGCACTTAACAGTACTAGATTTTGTAATTATGTTATATTTTCCTAGTTTTTGGTTTAATTTACTAGTTAATTAGAAATTCGAAACAATTTGAATAATTGCACATTTCTACAATTTTCTCGCCTTTAAAGGTCATTTTTACATTTTAATTTATCAGTTATCACGTTATCAGTAATGAAAATCCAAGGTAGTTCGACCGTCTATAAAGTAAGTAGGCACACAACGCACAAATTAACTTGAAAAAACTGCTTGATCAAACAACGTAATAAAGTATAAAATTTATGTACTTACTTAATGTGTAGGTACAATAAAAACCAAAAACTACAGAAGATACCTAAAAAAGATGCACAAAGGAAAAATTATAAGTCGTTTACCCTTATGGAAAACTCAACGATTACGGGGCCTCTATTTCAACTGGGTAAACCATATTGCCTTTGATATGTTATCGTATTGTTTTTGACTCGGCGGCCATTACTGTCAAGAAAATAAGAGCTATCATAACGTTGATAAAACGAAAACATGGGGCAATAATATGGGGTAGCTATTATTTTATCGAAACACCTTTCAACGAACTTACATTACGCAGAATCTTAATTTCATCGAAAGGCATTTCTCGCCGCGTGAGTTAATTTTATTTGGTAGTCACAAGTCCAACCTAACCTACTTAATTAATGTTTAAGATATCCTGAAAACGTTATGATTTCATCAGAAAATAGCGTTTGAAGAAATGAAATTCATTGAAATGATACAGTTGATGAAGTGAAATTCGATGAAACGATTAAATAACACTCAATAAAATTCTCCGTTTATTATAGTGACGTCACCGTCCAGTACGTCTGTTCATAACAGCAAGATACAATATAGCCACTAGTTACAGCGGCGTCGGGCTGACGCCGGCCGGGAGTGTAATTAAACGGTTTGCGTGCAGTTTACGATTATTGCTGGCGTGGATACGCACGTAAAAATGCTGCCTACTGTTACTGTTGCTATTATTAGGCGCTGTACAAGATAGAAAGAAAGGCATTGACAGTGTTGTTAAGAAAACTCCAAATGAAATTATAGGCATGTTCTAACTTTAAAAGCGAAAGTATAGGGCCTTTCTTTTATTAACATTGTGCGGATACACATTTTTATGTAGGGAAACGAAGCAAAGTGTACGTCATTGCTGACTTACTTATTACATAAAAGAAGCATTTCCTGGTAAGAAACCATTGAAGCTGTATTTTGCCGGCTACTTCTTGAAGATAGTTACTTACACAAAATTCGTGGTGTATCAAGAAATTTGTATTTAGAAATTTCAAGACTATTTCATTTAATTACGTCCATAAAGAATTACGAGTTTTTAATAACATAAAAACAAATATTATTTGGTACAATGTCTTTATGGACTAATTTTATTATTTGTAACATTCATTAGGCATAATAATTTACATTTAAATAAACGAACCAAGCCTAGTCCTTATACCACCGGTTTAATTGTAGAAATAACTTTCTTTCAAGTAATCTTCTGAAACAGAATCATTCTACGCTATCAAATGGAATAATTTTTTTGCCGTCGACAGATCTTTTTTTTGCAAATGCATTATTTGCTCATCTAACCAAACTAATGAAACTAATGAATTTCAATATGGTGGGTCTACGTTAAGTATAGCGGAGATTCGTTCGCCACCTTCTGACTCCATCATCATATCAGCTATTTGATACCATAATATTGTATTTTCATCGGGTTTAGGTACATGTGTGGTCCAAATTTCACCCCATTAACATGCTGGTTCGAAATTGACTTGCAAATTTTGAACCAGACAAATTACATACATAAAGTCTGGCAAATGAAAGATGAGAATGAAAAAATGACGTGAAATTAAAAAATCAAGGAGTGGTATCCCAGACGTATTTTTAGTGCTAAAAATATTTTTGATTCTTGTAATACATATTATGTAATACAATATATTTTTAAAGGCTTTTATTAGGTCCACCTGTAATTATTATACTGCGAAACACTACCTGTACTATGAAATAAATAATATCGGAAAGTTTCAACAAAGAACAAGCAATATTCATAAAACATAACTATAACTGTTTTATGGATAATTACATTAGTTACGTATACATAATATTCTTCTTAGCAGTACTTCACTTTTGAAGATAACAAATAGGAAAGAACATATGATTTTAAATCGTTGTCCTGGAAAATGCATTATCGTATGTAGGTAAACACTATTGTTTCTGCTTGGAAACAATGTTTTTCTCCTCTTGTTTTTCCTTGAATTTACATATCATAGTAAACAACAGCTTTCGCACATTACTTTTGATAGTTTTTTTCATGATAAACACTTAAAAACGTAGCAAATACCGCAAGCAAGCTTCAGTCTCAAGACGAATAAATGACGTTTGACGTGGGTTGACAATCGTCTTTTTTGTTGCCATGTAAAAAGTTCTTAAGAAATCTTATTCTCAACTTTCATTTGCCAGCTAGCTACATACGGATAGTGCAAGTTAAATAAAAACTTTCAACAACAAAACATCAACATTTTACCGGAGAGAACAAAATAAACTTTACTCTGTACCAACTGATACTTAAAACGAATTTCCGTAGCGTTTGTTGGCTTTGCCTTCGACCAAACGCTCTCGTATTAAATCAGCGTTGGTTCGCTCTATCTCACCAAACTCTCGACCAAACGGTTCAGTCAAACATATACTTAACAATTTAATTTATATGCCTGTTTAGCTACGCTCATAAACCGATTAAGTGCGAGTCGGACCCGAGCACCAAGGGATCCGCACCTACGTCTGATGTGTATGAAATATTAGAAACCCAATAAAGTCCTCTACCCTTACCATGAGTTACAATTACCGTACTCGCTAGCGAGTCGAATGCTTTGTCCCACGCACTGTATAAGAATATTACGAGGTATGCGAGGGACAAAGCATTCGAGTACGGTAATTGTAACTCATGGTAAGCGTACTGCTGCTGCTTGCTATCTTCATCTTTTGGAAGTTCCACCATACAGGAAATATCAATCGCTCTTTAAAGCAAACACAAGCTGTAATTTTTATTTCTGTAATTAGTTTCTTTTTGTCGAATGACTATTTACCTTCCTTAATACAAAGTTTGTCCTGAGATAGTATTTAAGGATATGGGTAGGTACTATATACATAGACGACAATTTTGAAATATTTATAAAAACATACATAAGAAAGTCGAATAACAAGCAAGCTTTGAAATCCCCACTGCATTTTTGATATTGTCGTCTATATGGTTAAGTTTAAAATAATTTAACCCCCTCTTGTTTCTTCGATTAAAAATTTAAAGCCTATGTCACTCTTAAACCAAGACGAATCTAACTATACCTCGTTTGTTAAAATCCATCAAGCCGTTTAAGCTGCAGAGTGTGACACACACACGAAAACTTTTGGGGGAACTTTTTGCTTATCAGACACATTTTGCCTCTAGCAGCATTCGAACCCACAACCCTTGGATCAGCACGTAGTCAGCAGTAGGTCAATGAGTTAAGTATTATATGCAAACTTGTTATATTCCCACGTATTGTTAGAGAAAAGCACTATACAAGCCTCTGCTGGGAAGAGCGGTTCTTGCAGGACTCGTTTTTTGTTTTAGATATTTAAGTTAGTTTTTAAGTAGGAGTCCCTCTGAAAACCAGCGCTCCGGCTTACTGCGGCATAAAGCTGAGTAAGGGCCATGTTTTGTTTTGCTTGTCATTTGTTTTAAACGTGTGTTTGCGGTGAGTACATAATTTTTATTCTATTCCACTCTATATAGCGCTAAAACTCGTCCTGCAATGGCTTTTTTCTCGTTCTCTATGAACTCGAAACACTTTATAACATCTATGAAATTGAAAATGTATCACAATATCCAATGCCTTTTTAATCATTATAAATTTGAAACGTTAATACCCGATATCTGTAAAGCTAAAATATTTTCAGATAACGTGAGAACGCATCAAGCGCTTAGTAGGTAGTCAGGACTCGCAAAATCGAGCCGATCAATCAAAATTATATTAGCCATAAATCCACGGAAACTCACACCGAGACGCGCCGCGTTTACTGCGCACGGCGTGTCGTGTGGCAACCCCCGATTATATACCGTTAAAAGCAAGGATTTTGTAGCTTCCACATAAAGGCCATCTCAACCTTTATAATTAAAGCGTATGCGTATGCTTTTAATTATAACTCTTTAATGGTAAAATATTTCCTAAACGTGTACTCGTAGTTCAGTAAAATGAAAAAAAAAAACATACATTTAAATTATCAGTTTTTTTAAAGGTGAAACGTACTGAAGGTGCGTTTTACATCTTTTCTAAATATTCAATAACCAAGCGTTTTTAAACGAATCCAAGTCGTAAACGATCCGCAATCGTACGGTTATCGTGGCGAGTAAACACATATCGGAAACTTTCGCTATACACTGATTGCTTCATAATAATTTATAGACAGTAATCTGGGAACCATCGAGACAGCTATTACTCAACGGATTCGATCAGAGTTTAGTTGTTTTTTTACTACAGATAATAATAAATTGGCAAAATTCATAGTTTAAGAGGCATAAGAGAGTGTCAGATATTTTTGAGCTCAATGTTAGATGATAATAATAAATTGATAAAGTGATAAATGTCTAATATACAATTTTAGAGCCGTTTTTTTCATGACGAACATTGCTTAAAGATCGTGTCCATCGATGTATAGAATCTGTAAAGGTCTTGATAGATTTATTTTAAGGAAACCTATTGCCTTACGGTGAACAACAATGCATAGGGAGATGACACATTGCCTCTCGCTCAAAGTGTTGCCAAAAGTGGCCCGAAAAGGCTCAACATCTGAACAAGGGAATTAGAATTTTACATTGTAATAGCTGTTACCTGGAAAAAAGGGTTGGGGAAGGCAAAAATGGGATAGAAAGCGCGGCGCGCACTTGACGGCTTTCGACTAATTATCCAGTGTGCGCCGCGCCTACACTGCTCCACTTATTATTATGACGAGTGAATTATGAGCTGAAAAGCGGTGGTTTTTGCGAGCGTTTAATTACATTTTCGGCTTGTTTACTTGATTATGATAACTTGTGAAAACTATTTTTAAATGTTATACCTAAGTAAATTTGCTTAGAATATTGTTCGCGGAAAGTGCATTTATTGTAAAGTCAACAACATGCTTGACATTTTTAAGTTGTTTCAATAAAATTTCATGACTTGCTACTGTAATGTTTATTAAGCCAAGAAAACAATTACGTTTCTGCTTTGATCTTTGTTTTAAATTACACTTTTTATGTTTTCATGATATTGTGGTATTTTTTTACAATACTTATTATAACGGTGTCTGTTTTAAATGACAACGTCGATTTGATTAAGTATATAATAATATGTATTAAATACGATTACCTTTAAGTGGAGTTTAAATCTAGTCGCGCAGGCTTGCATTGTTATTTTGCACTGTACTCGTACGGGCGGTGTCTCGCATCGCCCTGTCACTCGTGTTAATTAAACGTTCGGCCCACAATAATACCTGTTACTGGATGTGCCATCATTTATTTCTTTAAAATTTATTATAGTAAAAGGAGAAGCGTTGTTGTAGATCTCGTTTTACATTTTAGATTAAAAAACAACTTTCCTAGAAGAGAAGCTTGAGCATTTTCTAGCTCGGTGTGACATCGCCTAAATCTCAGTTGAAAAAACAATTCTTTCTCCTTTGGAGTGGAAAAATCTGGATTCCTAGTGAAAAAGGTTGTAAGTCTCCTGAAGATCAAGTGAAAAAGGGTTTAAGTCGAGTGTACTCCGTTTATGTATATACCCTTTTGAAGAACCAGTTAAGTCGACTTATACCCTTTTTCACTAGGTCCCCAGAAATATCATCTACAAAAATGCAATGCGATATCACTGTGCGATTGTTTACTGTTAATATTTTTAGCAGTATTTTAATGTTTAAGTGATGACCATTTCCAGTAAACATGCATCAGTAAATTGCATCCGCCATATACCTGGCTATACGTCACGATGCGTAGTTATGTGTGTGTTGAGTTTTTCCGTAATTGGTTTTCGATTTAAAGGCGAGATTCACGGGTAAACGAAATATTCTTGCCGCATTCATTTTGTGTAAAACCGAACGTTGTTTGGTTAATGTTTTTAATTTTGCCAATTGTTATTTTATTGGTTTATTTAACGGTTAATGCAATTGGTTTGCCTTTTGTATACCGAATTTGAAATGTTACGGTCAGTTTGATGGAAGTCATTACACTTATGATTTCCCACATGCACGAATACGATAGTTTAACAACTAAATTGCTTTTTGAGCTAAATTGCATTTATGTTATGTTAATAATTACGTGTTATTACACGCTAATTTGATTGAAAATTACCAAACAGTGAATCAATTATTACTGCTTTGGGCTTTTGGCATTCTGTATGTAATTATAGTTATTGAATTAAAGTGGTAACATGGTAGGATAACAAGAATTAAAATATGGCAACATAAAAATGCCTTTTAATGATAGTAGTGTTAGTGTTGTAGACACAGACCTGGGTTAACTGATACTAGCGTGCCTAATATGGTTGCGTTTATCGATGTGGATAAACGTGGACAAAACATCTGTCACTTGTTTACCAGTACGTAAGTGCGAGAGAGACGGATGCTATAATGACCGCGATAAAGACTACGGACCATGTTACGGGCCCTGCGGGCCTAGTATGGCTGCGTCTATATCGCGTGTCAAATGTGGATAAAGCATCCGTCACTCTCGTACATATTTACGTGTCAGAACGTGACCAGCAGAATAACAACAGAATAACATTTAAAATTAAATTCAGATTTATGATTTGGTAAATAGGTACTTATTTAATATTTTTGGTAACTTAAACATAAGCATTTGGATAATGTACAATAACTAGTTAGTTATAAAGTATTATCATATCACCTTTAAGAATTGTAAATTAACCAAATGTTTAAGTATGTGAAAATCTGTTTTGTATTGTGTAATATTGTAATGAAAATTGAGGCTTGGTTGTTAAAATGAATGAGTTTTGAGTGCGACATACGTACGGTACCGTTAACGTTAGTAACGTAGTAGCGACGACACCTACTCACTCTGAGACAATTTGCCAGTGCATGCTAAAACAACTATACTTAGTTTAGGTATAATATTATGTGTTACTAATTTTATCAACAATTAAAATTGCATTGCAATCAAACCAACACACTCACGTTTTTGACACTTCAAATCCGTGCAAACTTAGCTACTATCCAACTTTAGCTGAAAGTGCAGAGACGCAAAGAAACTGAAATTCAATTTAGAATCTCGAAATCCCTTTTCCAAACTAGCCAAAAACTACGGCTCTGTCATAGTCATAAACTAAAACTCTAGACGTTGAAAATTTGTTTCCATTCTTAGAGAAACGCAAAGTCAAATGCTATTAAAACTTTTAATGACTTGAGGCATTCTTTCGGGGCTGTTCGAAGAGGTATTAATTAAAAAGAGAGCCCGGATCAAGCGTTCGCGAGAGTTCTGCCAGCTGCTTACCGTAACATATATATAGATGTGAGACGCGCTGAGCGAAATTTTCGGTATTGGTTTTGTTGTAAACTGGGAAGTATACTTACCAATTATTTTATCATTAAGGCCCTGTCTCACAATGGTCAAGTAAAGCATAATTGACACATCAATTTACGCCTTTCCTTTTCTTACACTTGAACATAGACAAGGAGAGGGCTATCTTTAACTGGCACATAATTTTACTTGTCGATTGTGAAACATGCCCTTAGTAACATAATAATATATTATATTCTCAACATTGTCTGAGCGATACCTAGTCTAAATGCTTAAACAGAAGCCTAATTACTAAAACTAAAACAGTATATTTACAATTCGATTTGTGGTCCGATATGATCGTCACCATTTTTTGAGTATTCACTATAAACACAAGGTGAACCATTTTTTCGCAATAAAATAATGTTTGGTTCCCAGAAGCAGATACGCTATTTTTGAATAAAATACGTACATATACATGTACCATAGTAACCTAATGAAAAGTTAATTAGTTTTAAAAGAAAGGTTGATTAAAGTACTTTAGCACTTATGATTAATTTGCTATTAAAGAAGTGTTTAACGAATCCAATCTCGATAGTTCTACTTTAAGCCGTTGAGGAGTTCCTATGTTGCCTTCCGTCTCCATTATTACACTACCTTGACAGAACCATAATGTTATTGAACTGACATCGTAATCCCATACGAAAAATTTCATGTCAAACCGAGGACTAACTACGAGTATACGAAGGTTAAAATAAACTTGCTAGATTTTTTTACGTTTTTAGTAAGTCGGCTACAAGCGAAGCTTAATAAGAGTGTTTAAATTGAGTTTCTGCCTTATCATTATTAACGTCTCTCTCACAAATTTCATGAAAACATGTCATTTCCTCATGGCGAGTTCGACTTGCATTTCTTTTTACGTCTTTTATTTAACAATGTACATTTATCACATAACCTAAGCTCCACCGCGAGTATATTTATTAATTCCTAGTTTCACGAATCTCCTTTGAATCTAGGACTATAATTAATGTTGCGCATAGTTAAAAACGACGTTAACAAATAGCCATGGTCTCGGGGAATTTATCAAAGTCTAAACTTTTTGTTAAATAGAGCAAAATAAGGTGCCGCGCTATCGCTTGTACAAAAAGAGAGTTGTAAATATAAAAATAAAGCATTTAAAGAGGATGAGTATCGAGGATGGGAAGACGATCATGTTATTTGACAACATTAAAGTCATACAAACTGCCTCTATCTTTAATACCATAATTTATTTTGACTTGGTATTTTATTTAATAGACATAATATTTACAGAATTCGACATTAATGCAATAAAAAATTAAACTAAACGTATTTAAATAAAAATAAAACATGAAAATATGGTATTAACAGTAAACATTGACAGTCGACGTTTAAATATTATACAAAATATGCAACATAAAAAACCATACTTTTTTAGGCTGGCAGAGGTGAATTTGCTTTTTAATATACTTAGGTAGATTACTTAAATATTGTAAACTCTAATATTGCACAAACAGGAAATAGCAATCTAAAAAATAAACATAAACACAATATGTACGAAGGCGAACTTATCCCTTTTAGGATGTTACTAAATGTTTTAAGTATGTAGGCCAAGCAACACAATCATAACAAATAAAAACCAATCTTCGGTGGGAAAATTTTCAACAACCGCAAATAAAAGGCGAGGAAAATATTGTGAACAGAATTGATGGCATATTGTCGGACGATGTTTGTCTTGTGTTGTTCCCGCTTTACGCCGGGCACACGCTGGAGAGTTAGTTCGGGAATACATTTTTATAGTGTTAAATAATGTGATATTTATAGATATTTTATATTGAATATGCATTTATGCCAAACAATATTATTCATTATCGATGAAACAGTTTACCATAATTGCAATCTTACAGGGCCGGTATTTAAGGCTGTAAAAACCATATCGTCTTTGACCTTTTATTGTATTGTCGACTTTTTGATAGCTCCTATTTACTTGGCAGTAATGGCGGCCGACTTAAAAACAAAAACCGTCTAGATTAGTGTTTCGTAGTTATATATTTGTCAAAATAACTTTTCAGTTGCATATATTTTGTAGTAGAGTTGTTTTTACTGGAATATATAATGCAGACGAGAAAACTGGTAACCTGATGGTGAGTAAAAAAAATAAAAAAATGAAGAAAGTGAAATAATAAAGGGGGTCCCGATAAAATAAACATTTATATTTAACATATTTTTATTTTAAACGGTAACACATTATAGCGTCAAATCAAGTGTGATTTTGGCTCGCGTGCTGATTCGAAATCGAATTCTAATAGGAATTTAATAATGAAACCCCCACAGTAGGGGCTGGTACGAAACCCCCGGTGCGCGAGTTCGACTCGCACTTGACCGGTTTTTGAAGGCTCGCCGAGAGTTGATTTCACAGAGACAAGGCGCGTGGCAATAATACTCGCGAGAAACGCAAGATACGGTGGTGGATTTCGAAGTATTTAAATGGTGGGGATAGAATAAGTAATAGCTTGCTCGAATTTAATAAAATAGTATTTTTCACAATCATGTTATAATAGAGAGCTTTTTAGTCGAGTACCGTGTTTAGGCCACGAAGCTTGCTGAGTGGCCTAAGTAAGGTACGAGATTAAAAAGCTTGATTATGACACTATTGTGAACAATACTTTTTGTACGAGTTCATCAAAATTAATACTTTAAGTCATTAATATGAGTATTTAAGAAAACTAAATATCGTAAGTACTATCACACCACCGGAGTCCGTAATGTCGCAGTACTGTGCATACGCTTTGTGATTGGCTTTTTTTTTTGCTCTGGATGCAGCAGCAAGTTTAATTAGATTTTTGACAGATGACGCGATGCTGCTGCGTTCCGAAACGCCATAGATTGGCAATTTTGTATCATTTCGAGTCTCCTTAAACAAGGACACATATCATTAAAATACGAAGTTCTATTTTCAATTTTTTTTCTGTTGTCTAGGGCGTATCGAAATGGTTATTTCGGTTGTTTCGGAAGTAACATAGACTATGCAACGATGAAAAGAGTGACGTTGCAGTATTCTCTATGAAATCTTAATACGCAGATTATAATCGACGAGTTAAGTACAAAAAATACATTTTAGTCCGATTCGACCCGTTAAAAGTGGGACGTGCTAGTTAATTGAGTTTAGCTGTCCAATCCCCGTGCTGTCTGCGTTGTGAATAGAGCGGGAGACAAGTTGAGGTTGTGTTTACGGCTAAGGTAGTGCGAGCGGGAGAGCTAGCGGAAAGTGTAGGTAGATTTAGAAAAGGACAGCGCTTGGTGAAAATGAAGTTATTAGAAAGCTGTTACGCTGCGTGTTATCCCAGTTACCCTCATTGTTTTCTTGTATCATTTGTATATTTTGTGTGTCTTATGGTTGGTGAATAAATGTATTGCATCTTCTTTTTTTCTCTTGCCAAATTGTTAGCGGTTTTGTATATATTTGTGAGAATCCAAAAATACAATCGGAAAAATAGAACCTTGGCCCACCATAAAAGTGAGTCACAGTAAAGTTTTAAATCAAATAGCAAGGATAATGAAACAAGATAGTTAATGCCCAGCGAGCTGTGACTGTAACCGTAGCAGTTACAGTAACAAGCTTCTAGTGGAGAACAGGCTCGCGAATCGCGTATGCATCACGATTTTACGTGCAACAGGAACAGTTACGGCTCGCTAGTGAGTACTTGGCCTTAGAGTTCTATTTTGCTGATTGAACCTTTGGATTCATGGGTGTTTCCAATCGACGAAGGAAAGCGCGCCCTGCCTGTCAAATTGACATCGCACGGTTACGTCAATGTACAGGGTATTGATTCTCTGAAATCTATTCTCAATTAGGCAGCCTTATACGTTCGAGAAGCCATGCTGCCAAATTTAATACACGCGCTGAAATGTGTTTTGTTCGCTTTGACGGGACTACTTAAACTCGCCGCTTGGACATCACTCCTGCGTTCGCTCACCTTTGCTTTTGAAAGAATCACTACCCAGTCAAGGACTTTAATTATTGAGCCACAATGGAACCCTGTCGCATAACGTTATCCATTAATTTTAGCGTGTGGATGTGATTTGATTCTGTCATTATGACAGGGTTCCATAGTGGCTTAACAATTTAAGTCCTTGACTGTACCAACTTAAAATTAAAAAGCGAGGCGGGCGTCTTCCCGAAGTGAGAACACTATTTTCGTTATCATATTTCTTAAACAGTAGACTGGACTCACCATTCAAAATTCACTAACCAGCAAATTAAAAAAAATCTTACAAAGTATTGATAATTTTTTTGGTCGAACACGATTTTTATTTGCTTTATTGTAGCGAGAAATAAGCAGCTATCCTTAGTGGCCCCAGCCTTATGCACAAAGGAAGTGCGACAGATTGGACCGGAAGTAGCTTTTTGTTTATTCTTTGCAAAGTAAAAAATGAAGATGGCTTTCTTATTAATTATTTAGCTGCGGAGAAAATATAAAAGTTGGAAAAGTTTGGAGATAAAGAAACCATGTACCTATTCAAATCTTTCTCCGAGTCATTAGTACGTTTGCGATGACGTAATAAATGATGTAGATAATTATTAATGTGTTTTGTTATAAGATTTTTTTTGCGACTTTATTTACTCACAATCATTTTAATCCTTTATCATATTTATTTTTTGTTTATATATTATTAAATAAACCATTTCTTTTCTTTTCTTTTGTCTAGGTGATTCTAATACAAAATAATACAAAACTTACTTTAAAATTTGTCAAAGGATAACATACTTAGCGGGCGAAAATTGTCCTGTCAGAGCGTAATTATCATTTTAGTACGTATATTTTGCATTTATAAAAAAAGTTGAAATTGGTATTTCGGCGTCTATTCAACATGGTAAAAACCAAATAGTTTTTGACCTGTTATCGTATTATCAATGTTTTGATAGCACTTATTTAATTGACAGTAATGGCGGCCTAGTTAAAACAATACCGTCAAGTCAAATACGATTTAGATTTTACCGCCTAGAATAAAGGCGCTAAGCGGTCACAAGATGCTTTACAATAACTTAAAAGTTTCTTATGATCAAATAACATTTTTTCTTCCTATTTCTTATTTTTAATATGTTTCGCTGTTTTAACAAAAAGATCCATCTTGTCTGAACTTTAATAGAGCGCTCGTATAGTACAGTGCCGTATGTAGCACAAAGGGGCATGTTACCCGTCAGCGAGTTTCCGAGCTATAACGCTGGAGACTTACGGCCGGAGGAAATATAGCAAAAAATGTGGCTTAAATACGTTAGTTATTTCTGTGACCTTGCGTATTTGTTGAGTTAATACATTTAGAGTAAAAACTTCATATAGAGCCCGTATAAATTTGTATTAAAATCAAGAAACCTGATTTTAATTGAAAAAAAATTACCATAAACTCGGGCTTCATTGCCCACCCTTAAAAGAGTAAACTATTTAAGTGATAATCATCTGAAATTAGTTAAATAAATTTATAGCTATACAGCTTAGTCGTGATGAAATTTTTTATAGAATAATTACATATTAAAGATAGTTTTTGGGATGAGCAATGTTACCCCTTAGGGTTAAAGTAACCCGAGTTTCCGGTACTTATGCGATGAACCATATATTGGAGCTTCAACACTCGCAACCCAAACTTATAGAAGGTATATTACAGAATTTTACTGATCTGTACGAGACAAGTAAAGAAATAAACCGATTACTGAGGAGAGACGTATAACACATTTTCCAAACAAAATTGGTGGACTTTTTACATTAAACTATCAATAAAACAATATATTAGGAGTACGTCCCTTCGATTGCCACACGTGCACGTTGCACCGGCAACGCTCGTGTAGCATCACTCTTGGAGAATAATACCTATTCAAGCCCCGGATTGACCAGGGGCAAAAATGTCCCAGTGCTAGTGATTAATTAAATATCGACTGTTTTTTCATATTGCAACTATTATAAACCAACGATATCTGACATTGACTTTTGACTCAACATTTTGACAACCTTTGAAATTACATTGAATTACTAGGAATGAATATACATATTAGTCACGCCGGCCATTTGGTAAAATATAATCTTGAAAAATAACTTTTTGTTTGACTACGGAATAGTTGCGGTAAGTATAAATAAAAGAGGTTTACAAATTATTAAAAGGTATATAAACTTGATTATGATGATAAAAAATTCCTTTTTAACGATGTCGGTAAAACTTGGGTGTCCCTAGGAATCCCTAACAACGTTTGTCCTAAGACATCGTTTATCCGAATTTTCATTTGCCCTAAACTGGTTTTCAGATGAGTCAGGCAACTTTTTAAGTTTTCCAATTATATCTATGGTTCGGTTAGGATAGGGTTGTATTATAACAACACTAATAAGTTTTAAAATTTAAACGGAAATGGCCTTAGGATAAACGAAAATTCGGACAAACGATGCATTAGGACAAATGTCGATTAGGGCTTTTATAGGGGAACCATAAAACTTAGTCGATACTTAATTAATCACTAGTACTGGTACTTTTTTGCTCCGGTCAATCCGGGGTGTGATAATATTATAAACTTGTTGCATAACTAGTGCGTCCGTGTGTTATTCCATCTGGATTCGTGCCGCGGGCGCAAGCTATTCGAGCCTCCTTTAATAACTTGGACGCTGGCTCTCATCATCCTGCTTATGATATGTCTTTTACTGTGAGGAATCCTTGCATTTATTATTAAGCCTTCCTTTTTTTAGGTACCGTGTAAATACAACAATCATTGAATCTCTTCTAAGGCTGTCTGGAAGAGATCAGTATTCAGCGAAAAAACTTACAGATTTTCTGTCTACCTAGATAATTTTCAAATTTACTTTTTATGTGTGGTGTTTAATACAGTGTTTTGGTAACGTATTAACATAAAATATAACTAGATACAGTTTCAGTATTCTATTTTTACTGTATTTTAGCGGAAAATACTAGGGCCGTGATTCTAGGCATATCGTCATTGACCTCAGGGTCTGAGTATCGTAGATATTTTTTGAACTTTAAACGTTAAAGCGTAAGCGTTAATGTTTGTTCATGTCTTACAATTGATTATAACTGCAAAAATCGGTGGAAATCGAAACAAATAAAAGTTGCCTCGAGTTAGCCGGTGACGAACGACATTTGATTGACGTTACAGTGTTTCTCTCTCAAGCCGACGTAAGTGGGAAAACGTATTTAATGAAGAATGTTGTCGTTTCCTCATTTGGGAAACGTTATATTTTACTTAATTGCACGAAACCTGTAGGAACGTACTGAGTTTAACCATCAATTAAATTACGTATCATGTGGCACTTTAGCTCTTGAACTACATATTTAATTTTAATAAATAGGATGTCTGTATTTTTTGTAAAAAAATAATTAACGTTTAACATAAATGTTAATATTTTAGTAATCATATCGTGTTGCTTAAAATAAATACTACTAAACACTCATTTTATTGTAACATTTTTGTACCGCCGCCGTTTCCACAGTCAGAAAAACATGCTTCCATCTATCAGTGAACTTTTTTTAGTGTTGTTCCTATTCGATTAGTTTTTAAGATGATCTCAAAAATATAAATAATGATCCTCTTCATCACATTTGAAAGTTGATAATATATTTCAAACATTTTCAGTTTTATAGAGAAAATGTAAAAAATAATTTACCCCCATAAAACTCTTGCTCGACTAACTGACTAACAGACAACATACAACCTAAACTGCAGAACTTGAAATTAAAGAAAAGATTTTTCGAAATTAAAGAAAGGATTATTCGAAAATAGATCCCTAACGAAAAGACATAGGGAGAGGAGCGGGAACAAATTCTACGCGTAGATACGCAGTCGATGGCAATAGGTAGATAATTAACAATGCACCTTCAATTACTTTGAATGGGACCCTCGATGCATGAGTCAGCCTTGCACCAGCGCGTTTTAATAAATCAACTGAAAATTCCGAATGTTGGACAGCATGTTTTTTATGCGAACGCATCGCATGCAAGCTCGGTACACCGCGCACGGCATGTCTACTTTTTGGTTCCTCAAACTCATATCTGACTCTTTATTTTTTATGCAAAAGCAACCTTTCAAGTCACAGCATAAAGTAAAATTTCAAGTGGGCCCGATTGCGACATACGGGTTTAAGGAATAGTGGTGGAATATTCCTAACGTTTTCAGTGCACAAACACAGTTCCAATAAAAAGTAATTAAAGTCTGCAGCTCTGCTACGGCCCACAGATCGTCGCCCCACTGGACGGGTGGGGGACAGAGACGAGATGACAATCACACTAGTATTTAATATAAAACAGTAGCATAACGAAAATGTGTAATTAATTCTGCCCGAAGGTTTATACCGAACTTAAAATTGCATAATGCAATTTAGCGTTTATTTTATTAATATGGAAAATTCATATTATTATTTTAATTCATGATCCCGTCACACTCATATTACAATATAATTAACGGTGTTAATGTGCTACCTGCGCGCAATCATAAACCTTTTTAATGTTTATAAATAATTACAGTCAAACTAGTAGGCAGTCCATTATTTATGGGTGGCAACAATGGCGAAAGCAAATACCTAAGTAATCTGTAATCCAAGTAGCTCTACGAGTAGGATGGTATTTTTCTAATGAACAAAGAATGATAGACAAATATGAAAACAATCAAACCCAAATACAAAAACAATAAGGATTAGTCATTGTCTCAACCTACTGAACCATTTTTGTCTAGTTTAGAACAAAGCTAGGTAGTATTATATAACAATTATAATTATAAATACCTTATACAGGGTGACAGGTAACTCGACATATTCCTTAAAAAGTCAGAAAACTCGACGGTCCCCAGCATAAACCACGGCAATCGCACTGCAAATGAACTGCGCCTCTATTCTAGACGGTATAAACGATATCGTAGTTTACCTGTTTGTTATGACGTCAGCCGTCATTACTGTCAAGAAAATAAGAGCTATCAAAACGTTGACAATACGATAACAGGACAAAAACTATATTGTTTTTACCGTGTTGAATAGAGGCGCTGAAGTGCATATTGCGAAACGACCGCAGCTGGAATACTGTAACTACCGTCAGGCTGCATCCAACCTTCTGACGAACGTACTCCACCATATCTTCTACGTAGTAAAGTGGTACAGGCGGGACACGTAGAGCACCGTGTTCGGTATAACTGCCCGCAGATTGGAAATCGGGTCCGTTACTGCGGAACCACACCGAGTCTTATGAGGCTTCCTACGTGCTTTGCTGTACTGTACCAACGTGAATCCCTCCTTATTCACACCGGTACAAGGGCCTTCGTAGAAGCTGAAACTCTCTTTTTCGACATCTTGACAGACGCGCTAGGCCACCGAAGTTTAACGGTCTTGCCGGCTGCGTCAGCGTAGCTGCGGCGGTCTATGGTGCATAGTTTCAGACTTATTGCCTAACGCACTCGCAATCGCAATAGTTTTCATTTTGACAGTCCGAAGGCGACTCTGCTTGCAAAATGACAACAATTGTTAGACTTTGAAGTCGATTGCGATTGCGAGTGCATTAAGCAATAGCATCGCAGGTCAATTTAGGATAAATTGACATCATTACACCAGATAGATTGTGACAGATATTTAAATTTACGTGCATCGTTGTAAAAATATTATAAATGTCTTCTCCACCTGTGTTCGTGCTCCCAGAGGCTTAGCCCCGGTCGCAAAGTTAGTCAAATCTGCCGATGCCTCCGGAACCATTATTGAACCGGATTGAGCTCTCAATACCTACCTATAACCCAATTCAAATTTATTTTTTGTATGGTTTTGAGAGTTTATATGAATTAAACCACTGAGCATGTTGTCTAAAATTTATCTGTAACTATTAATGTGCATTTGAAATATGACTCAGTTTAGTGACGAAAATTAGTATTATCAGGATAGACGGACAGACTGACAGTCGAACAACAGTCATTTTATGAGGGTTCATTTTTTTTGTTTAGTCAAAAACATTTGTAGCACTATAAAGAATCTAACGGCACTTCACCTCGTACAAAGTTAACTACATGAATTGTTCAAATTATAACCCTTTCTATTCGGGTTGCCGTGGTCGGATGAAAAGAAATAGAGGCAAGCAAACAAAAGGAACACTAAAAGTTTTTCAAACAACAATCTTCACCTCAGGTGGAGACAAGAAACGTTAAATGCCACAGTTTGTAAGTCCCACAAAGGCGACGTGGCAGTTTAAAAGTTCCAGTCATTATGGATGCTCTCGTAAATTTTGCTGGACAGTTATGTTTGTCGCTGAACTAATTTCAACGTGATATCTTCTTTGGACAAAACGAGGGCGTATTCCGTCAAATGAATAAGTCGAAAGGAAACGCCAGCAATTTAATTACAAAGTAGGAGCAATATGGGTTAAAACAAAGTCGAATAGAGATGTTCCTTCTTTATTCAATAGCACGATCTATCATAACGTTAAGAGTCTACATCAGTATGATGCCACGCCCACTCACAAATCGAGAAGGATGGGTTTATTTATGTTTTTCCGTGCTAACATGAGATAGAGAAAGTTCGCGTTCGCCTTGATTGCAGTGTCAAATAATTGCTGATTACTATAAAACCACAAAATTTACTTAAACAATGGTTTACCAGAAATAAGAAATTATAATGTACTCAACTATTAAATCAAAAATCATCATTATAGATGTTAAGGTTTCAAAGATTCAATCAACGACATGCGAAAAAGGTGTCATTTTTGAAAAATAAAATTATCGGAGTGTCTTAACAATATGATTACGATATGAAAGCAAGATGAGTTAAAACAAAGTGGAATAAAGCTCTTGCTTCAGAACTCCCACTTTCGCAATGGGCTGAAAAGTACGCATTGTGTAAAATAGATCACAATGCATTTTAAGTACCTACGTAGCAAACTTACGATTAAATGTCAAAAGCAATATGGTTATATCAAGTAGAACAGAGCCCCAAATCTCAAAGAGCTTTGCGATTCATTGTTTGTCTTTCCATCACGAATGAACGTTTGAACGGATTTGAATGAAATTCAACATACAGTACTATGTCCTGGAACACGGGACACTTTTTATCCCGGAATAAAACATATTTGGGAATAAAGGAAAACGAGTTCTACAGACGGAGTGCAAGCAAACGCGTATATCTTCAAATATGAATAAATAGTAACATCGGTAGGTAGTACAAATGCAAAGTTACTGTAAGTAAACTTCCGCATAGAAACGATTCGATTTATTAATATTCTGTACCCGTGTAACTTCAGCACCTACACTGCCTAGCGTTGCATAAAGGACAAACATTGTGAAGGAACCAGCATTTTACTAACTAAGCGTGAAAGAAGGTTAATGTGCAGAAGGTCCAACAAAGTCAAAATAAATTACAAAGAGTCTAGATTTGACAAGATAGATACCTAGATATTATTTTCTTATTCTAATTAATATACATACATATATACATAAACACACGCCTTCATTCCCAGGCAGAGCTACAGACTTACCAACAACTCCAAAAAACTTGTTCATAATTCTGTAACTACATTTTGCACAACCAGTCTAAGATGTTCATCAGTGTATTAGTGACAGGTTGCAAGCCGATTGATATTTATATAAAAAAAAATATATAACTTCTTATAACGATCGTCTTCTGTTGTCATTTCATGTTTTGGTCTTTCCTTGTTTATTTTTCTTTGTATGGTGTTCAATAAAGCGTATTTGTACTGTCTTCCTTAATTTGGTTTTAACAGCGTTCTACCTTCAAAGATTTCTAATTTGGTCATTTTGAAATGCATTTAAGCCGTCCCGCCTTTGCCTTGGGCTGCCATTTCGCCGGTAACCGCCTTGTGGCACCCGTTCAGATACAATGTATGCCCACCTGTCTGGGTGCATGCGGCGGACGTGTTAATCCCACCTTAACCTGTCGGGTACTGCCGGTACTGGGGACCCGTAGATTAAATAAAATGTCGGTATAAATGATCAACTAAGTAAGTGACCTAGTTATAGTATAACGGGTTTTTTGCCCATTTGCAAAAATATGTTTGGCAAAATGTATCGTTACCCAACCGTTTCATTTGCCAACCTGAAATATGTACAGTAACAGTTTTTTCTGTTACTGTAAATATTTCAGGATTTTTATAAAAACTAACCATACCTAACCAATAGGGTGTAGACACAATGATATTGAAATAAATCCTGAAATATTTACAGTTACAGGAAAAAAGCGGGTTGGCGAATGAAACGGTTGGGAAACGATAGATAAGTATGCCAAATGATTTTCGGCCAAAAGGCAGTATACCAGTATAACGATATAAATGAAATCTAACCTTTAAAAGGTTAATTATTGGAGCCAATTAGAAGATGATGTTTAATGGGACGTATCAATTAATTAAAAATGCTCAGTATACCAAGGAAATAAACGTTTATTTTTACTTTTCAAAACATACATTATTAATTAAACAATAAATAAAATCTTTCAAAAACTACAAACCAATTTTTTTAAATAAACATAATTTTGATGTCTTTGGGTTGATTGACGACATCAAAAAAACCTAATTTTAGACTTTTTTATAATTGTGAATTACGAAACTCTCTCCATGCGAGCTCAACTCGCACTTGACAGTTTTTTTTTCCACATCGGCTATGCCGAATTTTGGAGCGCAAATGTGGTGTTCCGGACGCGTCCTGTCTTTTTTTACATCTGGAACGCTGCGCTCCACCGCTCTTTGGCAAACCCTTTTCCTGGACTGGATAGGAGTCGCGCACCGAGGGTTTCGTACATTTAAACTCTTCTACGTCTTATTAACTGAGGTAAATAAAGAAGTTTTTGCAAATAAAATAATAATAATTTAAACTTTATTTACAACTGCTGTAAAATATAGAAGAAATATGCCTACATATTCGACATGATTCTAGTTATTGTACCTTAGAAGTTGATCAATTAAATAACTTAAGCGTTTTGTGATATAATTCCGGTTTTTTGAATACTTGTGTCAAGGCTGGGTTCCTAGGTAAAAAGGGTATGTTGACTTAATTCGTACTTAAAAAAGGGTATAAACATAAACGGAGCATACTAGACTTAAACCGTTTTTCAATTGATCTTCAAGAGAGTTATACTCTTTTTCACTAGGTCCCCAGTTTAGGTAAGACCGTTCGAGCTTAGATTGTTAAGGCGCCACAGACGATCAGTCGGACTGACAGGCCGAGAGGGACGCAGCAATTTGTTAGAATGAGAGACGTATTTACTATCTCATTCTATCAAATAGCCGCGTCCCTCTTGGCCTGTCAGTACATTTATAATAAATAGAATGTCCAAAGTCAGATGCAAAAATAATATACTTTTTTTTGTCGAAGTCGTGCAACGTCAATTCGAGCAGGGGGGCGCGCCGTCGTGGATTGAAGACACCCAAACAAACAAGCAGATTCAGTGGATTACATATTAAAATACCTAGATTAAATGATTTGTTTTTAGCGGTGGTTAATACTTTACATTGTAATTCTAAAAGCCTCTATAAATGATTGAAGTACCTTTTTGTATAGCTACCTACTGGTTTCACAGTTTTCTCAAAGCTCTGTAAAAGTCGACCAGCTCATTAGGCGAATGAATCCCGATTTTCGTAACTCTGGTTTGGAAGTACGGCCCTTACTAACGTGTCGCATATTAGGTTGTCTGATATCATCAATTACTAACATTAAAAATATCTTGATACGGTATTCTTTATGGTTTTTATTTTCGTATAGTTATGGTAAGGTTATAAATTGAAATATTGCATAAATGCCATTTACTTATATTTTTCAAGACATAGCTTGAATAAAACGCAAACATGTTTGATGTAATAACAAAATGTTTGTTTTTATTTTGTTTATCCTCAGACAAAAAAGTACACTTTTAAAATCACAACTTTATACTTTACGGTACAATTTAATACAATACACCGTGAATTTGATGTATAAACAGAATACGTTTTAGGCCATTTAAAGTATACATTCGACTATTTTGTCCTGGAAAAATGCACTTCACCAAGACTAAAAAGTTACGCGTAGGCCGACTTCGTTGAAACTATGAATGGAGGTTCTGGATAGTTTATTATTTTAGACTGCACCAAATATTATGATTTTTGTGGCTAATTTAACTATTAAGAACTCTTTCCCCTTGTATTTTCATACCTTTTGGTATAATAACATTAATAACCGACTATGTTCTTTGTTAATATAAAAGGAAAAGTCTGAGATATCACCTCGTAACATCATACAAGCGGTGTGAGCCCAAAGGTAGCGGCTCTAACCAACGTGTGAAACTTCCCCGCAGTCTGGGCCTACGCCTGTAAATTATTCATGGCTTCCAGTTGTACCTCTGGTTTTGATAAAATTCATAGTAAATCACCGCCATATTAAACCACTTTAACGTTTAAAAAGTTGCGTAGAATGCTGCATAGGTAACCGCTGCTTAAAAGAGCTATACACCAGCTTCCGTCCGCCTTATTAATTTATTTGAATACTTGCTTATGTACGAGACTTCGCCTGAATCGATATTTGGAACTTTGTACATAGCCGGTTCTCGTCATCAATTTGTGTGAGCATGTCGCGAAATAAAAATGCTAGTTTTTAGGTCTAATCATTGGAAGCTATGGCATTAAATATGGAATGCAATAATTCACCATAGCAATATGTTTAAAGTTAATTTTTTCCTTAACCGAATTTTGAACTGAAGCTTCGGGGTACTGTTTAGTTGACCTTACCGCAGGCAAAGCAAATAATGGTATTGTTATGGCTTTAGCGCCAGAAAACTAACTCATTTTCATCATCTAAGCTCTAAGGTTTGTTTACCTTTCATCCCTTGCCATCTCAATTACCAAAGTCATGTCTCACTATAATTATAGCCTAAGGGTAACGTCATCAATCATCGGCCCACCCGCGACCATCAAAGTGGAAAGCCGCACTTAGCAAAACGAGCCAGTTTTACTGCCGGACATAAAAACTGCACTTTTACGCCCCCACAGTGCTGGATGCTGCTTTTTATTTCTACTTCACGGCTGTCAAAGTTCTTTTTTTCTACTGTCACCCGATAGTGAGATTTTACGCCCTCGAGAGGAATGACCCTTACTTTTTGCTCGTTGAATGTGAAGTGTGGAAGGAAAACCCTTTTCAAGAAACTAGCGTGGTGATCGAAATCCATTTGCCAGTTTTTTATGAGTCGTGGAGTAAAACTCTTTTCTGACGCCTCATGTTAATCTACGAATAGATCTACGATTGAAATAGCACACATATTTGCAAATATTGTGAAAAGCGTATCGGAATAGCATATGATGGTTTCGCACATAAAATTGGAGCCTTTACGTATTTTTCTTTATTTAGCGGATAATAATACTAAAACGGGTAACATTTTGGCTGTTTGAAGATATATTCTTTATTGATTTCTTTTTATTAAACCGATTGAAAAATGTAAAGCAGCGGCCAGCAATGTATTTTCCCACTTTCCTTGCTGGTTTAAGCTAGTCAACACATAACGCGTGACTCTTACAAGTAAAATTTTCAGTTTCTTATTAGATCATGTTTAGATACACAACCTTTATTTAATATTACTTGGGCTGTCCATATAGCTAAACAGAAACCTACTTAAACCTGCACAAAGTCCTGCAAGCACCGGGGAACTGCTAACTAATAAAACTTCCTAATAGTATGAGGTGCGCACAAAAAGTACAGTCGATGGGCGCGGGCAAACTTCGAGCAATAATCGCGAGGCAAAAACAAAACAAAACAATTGACAATAGCTACAAAGTATTTCTCGCACTATTGCTGGCAAAAATTTATGACTTTTGTTTCAGAGATAGTTTCCGCGTTACTTATCGGCAGTAAATGTAACGTTTGCAGACAAAGTAAGTCTTCAGAGTATAATAATTATACTGTAAATTCACTGGGTAAAACGCAAAGCCTATTTGGAAGGTTAGAATAAATAATAAAGAATGTATACATCAACTTTGTATTTAATGAAGGTCGAAGTGAGGTATATTGTCAACTCAATGGGAATTTGTATGTTTATTCAACGATAACTTGAGTATTGTTGATTCGATTTTCATAAAATTTGGTAGAACATGAGCAGGGTCGGTCCGGGTACGAGGGGGATCGTGAGGTGTCTGGTTTGATCCAATAAATCGAATGAAGTGAGGTTTTAGAGTCACTGCAGTAGGCATTTGTATGTTTGTTTTTTATCTACTACGATAACCTAGGTGCCGTTTATTGATATATATATCTGATCATAGTGAAATTTTGTAGAAGAAATATGGAGAAAAATAAAAAAATTAAGTTCAAACATGAGCAGGATGGGTCAGTGGCATAGCTTTTTTTTGACTCACAAGAAAACAATATCAAAAGAAAAAGGACACAACAAAAGATTTGGAAACAAGTAATCTTATGTTTTTATAAATTTCCACTAAGTAAATATGTTCTCTTAACTTTTTGTTCTTTTGCTGCTGACCCTATAAAAACTCTTGCAGAAGTTAAATCGATATTTAAAGAGAGATGCCGAGCAAAAACACAAGATTTATGAGACTTCGGAATGTACCATAATTTTGTTTCGTCTTTGAATATACATCTAACTTCAGCATAAATATCTATTCCATCAATTCATTATAAACAAGATACGTTTATAAATACATAAAAACGCTTATTGTTTTTTTTTTAATGTTACAATATGTACAAAAAATGTAAAATACAAAGATAAATGTATTAAAGTTTTTTGCGACGTTCGACGACGACTTAATTTTATTTTCATGATCATAATTTTTGTTGATTATTAATTTGTTTTTATTTTTATTTCTGACGACCTCAATGTAATCACTTATATATAATTTAACATGCTGTGTAATTTAACTGTAACATTAAATTGATTAATAAAACCTGAAATCTGAAATACACTTTGTTTAATCCACAAAATTCCTCACGGTATCCGATGGAGAATGATGAAAAATTTTCGGAGATGCGCGGACCCGTTGGCGCTGCACTGATTAAATTTGCAGCTGAATACAAGCAGGTGCGAACGGCAAAATTCCGCAGAGCCTTTAATTTAGCTTGAAAACATTCCTCTTTTTAGAAAATAATTGGGGCGTTTGATGGCTCTCCAGTTTGGTACTGCGTATGGATAGACGAATAATTGACTGCGTAGGGCCTGATATAAGTGGATAAAAAATATTTTGTTTCATTGCTGTTTTAAACCAGAAAATAGCTGCGGGGCTGGCCTGTGAAAACATGGGTATGAATTCTTGCCAGTGAGGTCAAATTTAAACCCACCATTAATTATTGTGGGATGGAATCCCATGTGGATGAAAATGTATGACCTGTATTTTGCTGAAAATCTTATTGTTTATTCAAAATATAGTTACCTACAACTTAAGGACCAATTTGGTACACTTAACTTAAATTTTAGTTGTTTCTTGGATTTGATCCTTGTCCTTGAATTACGTCCAAATAAGGCCAATTATGATTTATTAAATATTTTCCAAATTTCAAATCGGAAGCATTTATTTTTCTTATCCCTAATTACGAAGAACGTAGTTAAGCAACCATAATAAAATTCACTTCACCATAATTAACTTTAGTTTCTTTATTTAAGATTTAAAACATAGACTTGTATTGGTATTTTTTGTTTAACTATAAACTATACGTATTAACTTCAATAAAATCACCATCTTACTTTTAAGGAAAAATAAATCAATGGTGTTCCTTAATTAAACATTCTTAACAAACTAACAAACATTAACGAGTGTAAGCAAATAACGAGTGGGTAGTTAAATAATTAGGCGGCTGAGTTTTATAGTTCAACAACTATGCACAACACGATGACGCTCCTTTTCATGGTAATGCGATCAATAACGTCAAAATATGCACTATACAGCGTCTGCTTCCTATAAAGCTTCGACCTTCCAATTTACATGACAAGGCTTGCAACGGTTATCGGATAGGTACTGAATAAAGCTTAATGTATATGATTACTTGCTGCTCCGGTGGATGCGCTACAGTGTATTTTGACTGATGAAGAAATTATAGGTACTTACTGTGTATTGTGATCAAAGAGTGCCAATTTAGCTTTGATGAGCTGTTTAAGTGGTACGATACCCTCGGTGCGCGAGTCCGACTCGTATTTGACCGTTTTTAGGGTTCCGTATCCAAAGGGTAAAAACGGGACTCCACTGTCTGTCTGTCCGTCTGTCCGTCTGTCTGTCACCAGGCAGTAGCTCATGAACCGTGATAGCTAGACAGTTGAAATTTTCACAGAAAATGTATTTCTGTTGCCGTTATAACAGCAAAAACTAAAAACGGAATAAAAATAGTATTTAAGGCTCCCATACATCAAACGTGATTTTTTTGCCGCTCGATATTAATAACAGCAAAGGTAGACGCTTGAATTATTCACAGAATATTTAGTTGTGTAGTCACTTTAAAAATAAATAAATAAATTTAAATAAAATAAATATTTAAGGGGGTTCCCATACTACAAATGTGATTTTTTGCCGTTCTTTGCTAATGTTGTATAGATAATAGTACGGAACCCTTCGTGCGCGAGTCCAACTCGTATTTGACCATTTTTTTCTTAAATATGATTCAAGATACAATAAGGAAAGGTATTTAGTGTGTAATCTACCCTTCACTTGCCGCGTGGCAATGTCTTTTAGCTATAAATAAACATCCTAGCCTTGAGTTTAGTTTGAGACAACCTAGTTCAATTGGTGGGAGATCTCCCGATATTTTATTTTATTATTATTGTGCCGCTGTATTTACCCATAAATAAAACTTTTCGTGTCCAGCAACGGTTCAGAGTACGTGTGTCTGGAGCTGTCATACGACCCCATTACACTTTTAAATAATCGGGAGCCGATTACTACAGCTTGCCATTTAATGTAACACCTCTATTATCGCAGTATACGCATGTACCTACTATGATGTTTATTCCGCCATTTATTATTAGGGAATATGGATGGATTTTGTACAAATCTTTGTTCGCTTATACATTAGTTATTTTTATAATTTTATAGCTTTTCAAAAAATGTTTTTTCTCAACTGTTTGTGATAAGAATAAGTTTTTATTGAAGCTGTAAAAAATAATAATGAATATTCCCTATTGTGAATTGTGTGAAAAGTAAACTATCTACACACGAAGATAAAAAATCCCGGCAAAAATCAGCACCGAGCACCGAATTCTGCAACATAACGCATTCGACTTGTAAATCCTCCTAAACAGTCCAATTAAAACGTCTACCATTTTTCTATCTCGCTGCATCCCACAAAAACGAATTGCGAATCTCCATCCCTGTAACCGTGTTCTGCGGTAAAATCTAGCGATAAACAGAAACGTTCCGGACCGCGTGTTTGCTCGTTGCTTTTAAAACAAACCGTGGTGGGAGCGTCTGAAAAAATATTATCCGTTTTAATTTTGCCAGTGCTCCTAGCACGGCTAAAGGTATTATCCACTTGCAATTGTGCTTAGCCAATTTGTTTCTTAAAACCGTTAATGTAAAGAATGCATCAATGCGTAGTTTGAGACTTGACACCTAGTGATTTGAAACACAGAACAGAAAAAACAGTAGAAGTGTCAAGTGGGCGTGTAACGTGTGGCACGGTACTACGGTAACTCAACATTATCTATTTTCCTATATTTGTACAAGTGCTACCATTTTCTTAATAGTTATCAGCAATCTTCGTTTTTCTATGAAACACGAGAGACCAATATACTGTAAGCTGCGGGTGCAAGCATGACATAAGCTATTAAGAAGCTGGCAATACTGTAGTGTTTACTTAATCAAAAATACAGCAATTCGTACAAACTTTAAAATGCCTCAACCTAAACTAGCATCACGTTTTAGGCGACCGTCATTACATCTGGCAGTAACAAAACTTCTCACAATCCTTAGATGCTTAAAAACTAACAAAACCCATTAGCAAACACATAAACTGTGGGCAGTTTGCAACGTCTTAATAGTTAGTTGGCAAGCTTTGTTATTCCCGGCGAATCTGCGGAGGCTGCGGTCGTAATCTGCAACATACTGTCCTCTAATTGCGGCCCTAATTGTCCCCCACCCTCCCTTCTTTATTCTCTGCTTCACGTTCTGACATACTCACATTACGTTATGCACACATATCTTCTCATAAAAAATATTCAGTGTTAGTCTCATAATTATTTTTTACGCTGAATCATTAAAAACTAACGGTTACTTACCAGATAGGGTACATCTAAGTGCAGTAAAAGCAGCTAATTTAAGTAAAATTGCTATCGGTAATACGTTTTTAAACGGAGAAAATATTAATAATGGTTTTATATTTTTCGTTGTATAGGTATTATAATGATTAGTTATTAGTGTGTGCTGATTGTCATCCGCTCAACCGGTGTGTCGTTCTCGACCGTTCTGCCCAACACATACCATCTGTTGGCTCAAGAGAGGCCTAGTACGAGCCAAGCACGATACATTCCACTAATGGCTAGATTTACAAATCGTTGCGCTTATTCAGCCCGTTGGCTCGGGTTTTGATTTAATGCAATGTTAGCTGCCTTTTGAATTTAAATTAAAACCACGCTTTGAGATTTACTCGCGTGGTAACCAAGCTGGTGTAATGTTGGTTGTAAATTTCGACGTTTTATAACTATGGGAAGTTGTGGCGCTTATTGTATCTAGTTGACCACAGATCACATTCATACTACTTAATTTTAATGGCTTATAGACGATGATTTTTACGATGTGGGTAGCTTAGTTCGTAATGACTCTGCCTACGCAGCAAGTGGTTCCGGGTTCGAAAATATTCGTGCCATGAGCGTGAGTATTTTTTTCTAGCTCTTGTATGTTTTCTATGTATTTAAGTCGGTATTTCTCTGTATTGCTTTCTAGTACCCATATTACAAGCCTAGTGCAAAATTTGGGACTAGGTCAATTTGCGTGAGAATCAGGGCAGTCTTTCCTGGTGTGTGTCGTGAGTATTTAGCATATTTGCCTAGAAAATATCGGCCCTGAGTGCTTATTGTCTAATGAACTCGCAATCGCGATCGTTTTCATTTTGAAAATCGAAGGCACTTTGAAGCCGGGTGCGATTGCGAGTGCGTTAGACAATAGTCCCTCTGGTTTGGGTGTTAATAACATTATTATCATTTTTTCCAGATATTCCGTGAATACGAGAAAATGTGGTGAAAATATATTAAGTGGGTGGATGCATCAATATTTATTTTGTTTCTTTTAAGCGACATTTTCTAATAACAGTGTAAATATTGAATTGTGTCGGTGTATATAAAACTGAATAGAACGGAATAGAATAGCAAGATTTTATTTCAGACAATAAAGCCCAAATTTACAAATACCTTACAGTCTTTAACAAACCTATAGGCAGTTTTTTCGTAAATCAAAGATAGTTTTTAACTCACAATTGTTAAAGATATCAAGCGAAGACTTTCTACTAAAATTTCAGTTCCAATGCTACAAGGACCAAAAAAATATTTTAAAATAAGAGTTGTGTTTCATAGTTTATTTTTTGGTTAACATATTAGCCTTAAAACGTCCACAGCTACACAGGAAGGCCTTCCCTAAGGATATCCACGAAGTTAATCGCATCCATAGACAAACATAAACATTTTAATGCTATTTAAAGACAAAACAACAAACTCACAACGACTAGTCTGAATTAGTAACAGCTGTTCCTTAAACAAGAAATACTTACATTTTCGCTGCTTTCAATGTAACAGCGAAATTTAAGGATATTTTCCAAGAAGCAGCTGAAACCCATCCGCTTAGTTTTACCTCTGCACCAACATAATAACAAAATCGCGCCAAAAGCAACCAGGTGCTACAGACAGCAAATAAGTCGCATGGACAATTTGCTCTGGGTATGGTCACGTTGGCACCGCTTTGTAGGTTTTAAATTGTGTGAGAATAAAAACGAGTAAAACTATTTCTCTTAGATGTATGAAGGGTTCACTCCAGTTGTACAGTCGAGTTCATAAATATGTGTCCACTTTAGTACCTTGTCTATTTAATGTCATGTTTAAACTGCCAGATATCAATTGTCACAGCGATTAAAATGACAAGGTACTAAAATAAGAACTGAGATAAGTGTATATTACCTACGCTTTACTTTTTTGCATGTTACTGAAATCACGGTTCATCATGACCGTCGATAGAATATGTAATTCTTTGCCGGACGATATACGAGTAAGAAAATTTTATAATTACGAAAAACACATTTAAATATTATTCATAATCGATAACTTAGGGTCTGTGTGGTCTCAGAACTCGAATCGTCATAAAAAAATAGGGAAAATCGGTCGCCATTTTAAACATTTTAGTTATTGGACCAAAAATTACTATAAAAATCGATATTTCGAATCCGTGTGCTTTCCAAATACGAGCCTGTCATCGGATAAACACAAACAATTGCGTACAAAAAATATATAGTAGGCAGGAATGCGCATAGCTGTACTTAATGATAAAAGTGTGATCTCCTAAATAATAAGGGCCCGATTAAAGTATTTGGGAAACTGGCCGCCACTTTTAATTTCTTAGTTACATGACGATTTATTTTTTAAATCAATTTTGTCAAAGAGTACAAAACATCTTTGTATTTTCAAAAAAACAAAGTTAAAATCCAAATGATAAATGTGGCGTTGGTGACAAATTCGGTTAAAGGTTACTTTTTAGTTTGATTTTGCGCACAAAAAGTAGTAAAATTTTGATTAGACCAAGTTCTCCTAACATAATCATTGGACTAGCGCCTCTATTCAACACGGTAAAAACAATATCGCTTTGGTCCTGTTATCGTATTGTCAACGTTTTGATAGCTCTTATTTTCTTGACAGTAATGACGGCTGACGTCATAGCAATAGCTTAACAGGTAAACTACGATATCGTTTATACCGTCTAGAATAGAGGCGCAGGGCCTCTATTCCCGGCGGTAAAAACGATATCGTCTTCGACCTGTTATGATATTGTTTTGACGTCAGCCGCCATTACTGTCAAGAAAATAAGAGCTATCAAAACGTCGACAATACGATAACAGGTCAAAGACGATATGGTTTTTACCGCCGGGAATAAGGGCCCTGCAAAAGTGATCAAGCTCGATGCCAATCTGATGAATTGAATAACTAAGCATATTTCATTATTTGTTTATTGTGTTTATTAAGAATTTTATAAGTTAATATTTGTACAAAAATCTGCTAAGTTGCACCTAAAAATCAATCATAAGATCATAAAGTCATAATGTTATTGTAGATAATGATTTTTACCAATATATAAAATCTTTTCCCAAAATGCCAAAACCAAAATAATAATCAAATTATTTCCATTCAAGTCACAATACTCTTTTGTACAGAGAACAATATAAAAATAAGAACACAAAATCACAATGTGTAGCATACCCCCTCCTTCCCCTACACTCGCCACCAATCTAGAATCGCAAGAACTAGCTGCACATACGGGCCTGCAATTTCACAGAACGCGACCAAGTTTGCAGGATTCCAAGCGCGTACCAGAACAAATCCGATAACGCGTCGCCCAAACTTGCAGACTCAATTTCAAGTGAAAACACGATTACTTCACGCTCCGAACAAGAGTTGAATCTCTAGTAGGTACCTGGAGTATGCTACATTTGGCTTCTTTAGGACCTAAACGAGTTAGTAAAGGTGATCGTTATTTTGTTTTGTGTTCGAAGTCTGAATTAAAACTGAATGAAATTGTTAGTTTACGTTAGTATTACTATTTTTGTAGTAGTGCTGCTAAGAATATGAATGTCAAGGGTCAATCGAGGCATTCTAGGCAGGATAAGGTGTAAACACTGCGCTTATATACATACATATATACATACATACATACCTTCACGCCTACAATCCCAGAATGGGGTAGGCAGAGCTACAGAATTACCTACAACTTTAAAAACTTGTTGATAATTCATTAACATTTGGCACAAATCGGCTAAGATGTTTACCAGCGTGTTAGTGATAGGTTGCAAGTTCATCGCCTAACAGTACTACAAGTTTATATTCCCCTAGTCGCCTCTTACGACATCCACGGGAAAACATGGAGTGGCACTACTCTAACCCGGCAACCACACGGGGGAGTAGTAAATAAGTAAGTTATAATGTACCTACTCAGTGAGTTTTTTCCCTATTTACACGATATTATTCATCTAGCTAAAAAACTGTAACCTTCAATTTTACTTTTGTACTTTGGGAGTATTACTTACTATCCAAGCATTTTTGTTAAATCTTTATTCATCACAAACTATAATTAAAATCCATACTCCCACTGCAAAAATATATAGTGCATGTTTTATTCATGACTCAGGTTTTACTGAAACTTCGTCCAATAATTCTGAAACTAACTAGTTGTAAGAACTTCACCGCGATAGGTTCAATTTGCATTTTAATTGGAGCCATCGAAGCTTTGCGGACGCCATTAAAAACACTTTTAATTATCGGGTTAAAACGGCTGCAAGTCACACGGCAATGTCTTAGTTATATATTTATTATCAATAATCGCGTTCAAAGCAAAAAACTGAAGGATCGATGCAATTTGCTCGCATAAGAAAGACATAACTTCATACCAGCCTAGATCGGAGCCGAATCGGCGGCGTTCGTTATCGTTCTTTAAAATGTATAGGCTTGACGTAAGCTGTCAAACGGTCGCACCGAGCGCCTACGTCAATTCAATATATTTTGGCAGTTTTCGAAAATTGTTTACGTTAGCGTTAAGAAATTTGTCTAGCCTCACAGGGTTCTAGCAAAACATGTTTTCACGGTTAAAGGGTACTAATTGGTGTTTTCTATGTTGGCCTATTTTTTTATAAGCGGGCCTACCAGTCAGATCCAATGACGATATCAGCAAGAACCGCCTAAGAGCAAATATAATCATATTACGCAAAATGTGTTCTAAAAGTTTGTATGCATACAGTATATAGACAAAGCCAGGCCAGGTAGCTCATATTGCTTAAAAATGTAGATTTTCTCGTAACCTATTGAATAATATGTAATTTTCTATAGGTCCTAAAACTATAAAGCAACGAAAATGATGAAAGCAAATCATGTTATTCAAGCGGTTTATGTTATAAAAACGCCTAATAAGTCATTCGTTGGTCAACCGAGTCTGGTCCTTTTGACAAGTTACGCCTTTTCCGTTTTAATAACGGTGTGAGTGGAGGTACGTTCGCTTTAACTTGGCAATTGCGCTCATTACAGCGCGTTTATGTCAGGTGTGAGACCGTGATTATCCCGAGCGGCGCTCGTCTTGAGCTTGATCCGGCTCTACCGTGTTACGTAACTTATCTACCTTTTCCCAACAATTTGGATTTAAAATTTAACCTTTGTTCATTATTAAAGTCTACATCCAATCTTTATTTTGTTATATTTAAGACCCTTTATCACATTCATCTGTTACCTTAGTCTGCCTGTCCGATGTCCGTATGCCGTAGTCATTTTACTGGTAGGCCGATGTGTTTGATAGGTGACAGGTAGGTTAGGTATTTTGAGAATCACTAAACGTTTTTTAATTATAATTATCATATCATCATCATCTTAACTGAAGGAAGTTCACTGTTGGCCTCTCCTTGCATGCTTGCCAAAAGGACTGTCCTGCAATGCGTGCATCCATCGTCGGTCCACCTTCTTGGAGGTTTACCCACGCTGCGTCTTTCGATACGCAAACACCACTAGAGAACTTTTCGTCATTATGTTCTTTCTACAAGCGATGTGCCTCACCCACTGGTACTTAAGTCTGTCATTTTTTAAGGCTAGCGTGACTTCTAGAAAGAGGTCAGTCGTCGAATCTGACTCAGCTGAATTGCGTTTGCGAAGCTACGTAATATCTTCTGATTCAATATACCGCAGTATCTCGTGTCCGAGCAGTATTCGAGCGTGTGTGCTGCTAGTGATGACTTGGGATACTGAGACGTAGGCGCTAACGATAGTTTTAATAAGAAACTTCAAGGTCACTCAAAAGGCAATTTAACCGATTACGCAGAGACGAGTGTACGATCCGCACGAGAATCAAAGTCATCGGCATAACCCTAAGAATTGTTAGACTAGTTAGCCATACCAAAAATATGTCTTTCTCCGTCTTTTCTGTTACGAAAATAATGTTAAAAAATCGAGCTTCAAGAGCAATAAAACCGTAAATTTTACAAAAAATATTTAACGAGATAACGTCTATACTCGTACATTTTTGAAAAAATATTTATTATAAATATTTATTTTAAGGTCTAATTGACTATACAATCCCTATAGATAAGTTTAGGGGTTTTTGTTGGTAACACTAAAATACATCTTGCTTTGTATGTGGCACGGAACCACTTACCGAAATCAATAACCATCCCTTAAGTCTGTGAAACGTGCTCGACACACACTTGGTCGAGTGTTTTAATTATTTGACTTCTTTATTTTTAAAACAACAACAAATAAAACAGAAATACCGACTTAAAAAATAAAAGTAATATTTTCAATTTTGTTTCAGAAAACATTAAGCAACCATGGATGCCTTGGCTTCTTGCGGAGTTGGGCCAGCTTTGCTGATGCTTGGGGAGGGGTACTCACGTGAGTCAAATGGCTAATAATCATTAAATATTGTTTTACATAGACTCTAGTTTTAGATTTATTGGAACATCTCAAAAATGAAATTTAAACGAAGTACCAACACAATATTACTAGCTTACTCTTAAAACAGTCAAACGTCGAGGTAAATATTTATTTATTACGCGGTTTCAAACTAAAACAGACACTCACAACATTTATTGGACAGAAACACACTAAAACGCAACAAACTGCATGATCAAACCTATTGACAGAAGAAAAATAACATAGAGATAAATTATGTACAAGTTTATAGTTTAGTGTTTTATTTATTTATTTAAAAAAATACGGTACTTATAACCGATTATCATTGCATCTAACTATTTATTTTGTCAAAATTGACGAGGTGATTTCACCATTTCCTAATTTAATATCAGTTATAACTGCTTCTCGCTGGATATAGGTAGACAAGTATTCTGACAGGCGAGATCCAAAGCCGCGGCCGAACGTCACTCGTCACACAACGCCACCGAACTGTCGTCAAACTACGTACTAAATGTATTCCGTCTATGCACTGCGCCGCGACGTACATAATAGACGCTGGTGACACAGATTACCTGTAACTAAGATATATCACTCGTATGAGTAAAGATAACGTACAATAAACATAGAAATGTTGTTGGAAGTTCGTGTAGAAAGAAGAAGTGAGTCGTTAATAACGTGGTTTAAGACAAAGTGGAATAGAGGTCCTAACACTTTGTCAGTATGATTGTCATTCATAATCTTTATCCACTCAATGTATATAACAAGTCTTATTGGAAGAAGTTTTAAAATGCCAACTTTCATAGTAAAAATATGGCCTATGACTACTGGTAAAACATCAACTCGATAAAGTCCAGCACGTTTTAGTTTAGCAAACAGGCGGTCATAATAGATGGTTACAATATACTTTATACACACTTATATACGGCTTCATATATGTCTAAAAATTACGAGACGTCCATAAACTATACCCTCCTCCTTGAGTTTTGGGTGTTTTGATCGGCATGTGTGAGATTTAATTATGTTGGCTGGAAGATTTGCACGCTCTAGGTCAGTCAGGATTAGGTACAGTTTTCAAGGCCTAATGGAAAGCTGCTATTGCACATACCGCGCAGGGATATACTGTATACACACTAATACGGTTTATATTCGTCCAAAAATTACGAGACGTCCATAAACTATACCCTCCTCCTTGAGTTTTGCGTGTTTTGACCGGCATGTGTGAGATTTAATTATGTTGGCTGGAAGATTTGCACGCTCTAGGTCAGTCAAGATTAGGTACAGTTTTCAAGGCCTACTGGAAAGCTGCTATTGCACATGGCGCAGGGAAGTATTCAGTAAAAAGTCTATGGCCCAACGTCACGCAGCGAGCTTAGAACGCGCTGTGTCCAATACAATGATTCGTTTTAGATTGCAGTGACAATGTAGCGCCTTGGCGATATTTGCTGAGGCGCAGACTGACTGCTCTCTTTAGGATATTCAGTAAAAATAAACAAAAGAGAAATAGTTAACTATGGGTATTTGACACACTTCTTCTCTTGCTTATTGTCAAGCGACGAAGTTACCATAATATCTGCAATACGATTACCCTACAATAATATTACCACCACCAATAATAATATTGAACGGGTTTGTAATTAAACGGCACTTAAAATCATGCAAAATATGTACCTACTCATATGTATGTTTATATCGCAATGTTACGAACAGTCTACATTAATTTATATTAAACGAGAGTCCAAATCGAAAAAAGAAATAAACACTGTTTGCTGTCGGATGACCGTTAATTAATAAAAGATTATTCGATTAGTATTATGAATTCTCTCTGTCCAAGGCCGCTATGTCAGCATGCCGTTAGGCATGGTTCACACTATCGATTGAATATTCACGCCCGACACTTGCATAGTTAGGCTAAATATTCCCAGCGATTGTCCGCCTCTCGCCAACATGGAATTGCGCTGTTTATGAGGTTTAGATAATTATGTTTATACGACTACGGAACTAAATCACGTAAATCTAATATCACGAAACTTTATGAAAATCTATGTCATTAACCGACAACAAACAAACAAAACTTTTAGGAGGTTCTTAATTCGTCGCGTTTGTATTTTTTTATACCCAAAGTATCGAAATATGTCTGATTGGCCTGGGGCGCTACAGGCACGATGCTTCACGCTAGCTATTTTCGAAATCTGTCAAATTGTATGGAGTTGATTAAAGTCGCCGTTAATAGAATTTGCGAATTATGTAAACAAAACCAAACGAACCAATTCACCATGATTACTCGGTAATCACGTACTTTTAAAGATCAAGTGAGGTCTTTGCAACGATTTATACACTAAATCATTATTTTCATGTTAAGTTTAAGATGAAATAACTATTCATTATACGTTATTTTTAATAAAAACGCGCTTGATGAATATTTGAGGTTATGTGTCAAACAGTACTAATTTGTTTACATAGTTCGCAAATTCTATTGACGGCGACTTAACGATGTTTGAGTTTGTAATTATGTATACTATTCTATTCCACTATGCCATGCTACTTGCTACTAATACTATTAAGTTAAGGGTTAAATATATGGTAAAATGACTACCTTTCTATTTTAAAAAATACGTTTTTAATTGATGCATTCCTCTGGGAGCTAAGATGCTACAGAGACAGATATACACGTTATGCTTATAATATCCCTTTGTCTCTTCACGTCGGAATTTAACAAGGAATAGGTGATATACTAAAATCGAAAATAAGTAATAATGGAGGAATGAACTCAGAGATCTTGACACGACGAGTAATATTCTTTAAAAAAATACTTACAAAAATAGAAATATGATGACGGTAATTCAGTTTAAATGTTGAAAGGGACGCCGTATTAATAAAATATACGAGGAAATATGACCCGCAATGACCGGTATTATTTGCTAGCTTTTCTGATGGCTGTAGTTAAATTAGTTGGTCCTCGTCATCTAGAGTTCATTTGCCATGTTGTTCTTTTAAGTGCTCACATTTCAATTCGACGGGTGAAATATTAATCGCCTAGTTTAAGTAGGTACGCCAGAGTGTATAAAAAACAATATTTAGGGCGTGCATTCTTAATGAGGTAGCTTTGGAGCCCGTTGTTTGATCAGTAGTTAACTCAACTAATTGTTAAAATTCGAAAAAGGAATCGAAAAATTGACACAGATAACGATTAGTTAGTTTAACTACTGATCGAACAACAGGCTTTAAACTCGCTCGTATGAGCTTGCTCGCTCGATCTACTGAGGGGTTATTATGACATGGCTATGCAGTTCATTTTACGGCGAGCGTAAAGGACAGAGCTATAGCAGCTATATAGCTCCGTCCTTTTCTCTCAGCGTAAACTGAACTGCATTGCTATGTCATAATAACCCCCCTGTTCGACAAGAAGCTGTTTTTAAGAGAAAACACGTGAGAGCCGTGCGTTATTTTATTACACATCCCAATTAAGTTTCTCATTTAATGTTGTTTTATAAGGTAGTTCACTAGTCAAGATTAAATAATGAACACTATTTTATAGTATTCATTAGAAGTTATAGACCTTCAATTGTAAGGCAACACATCAACAGATAACCCCAATTTAAATTTTTAGGCGTCACGTTATGATTAATCCATGAGCCAAAATAATAAAAACATAATATTTTAAAAGTGTAAAGAATATATTTCACCGAATTACGAAAATAAACCAAAAGAAAAAAGTACATGCACGCGACGTGTATCATCTTAACCCGTCTCTAACTGTTAAAATATATACAGGCAAACAAAATAATAAACTACGCTCATTCTGAGACGTTCCTGAGACAGAAACGAGTAGACTCTCAGCGTGCTCTCTAGCGTCACTAATGTCTCGACTAAATTCCCTTCGCTCATACAAAGTTCATATAACAATGTTACAAAATTTCAGTCCAAAAACGGTCGCGAGCTCTTAGACACGCAGCTGCTCGGGGCCGCTAAGATGTCGTTTTCTCTTTCCGAGGCGCTAAAAAGCGCATAAACTGGTATAAAATGGTATAGCCGCTTGTAATACCGTGGGCTAAGGCGGAGGTCGACAGCGGGGATCTGAACAGAGTTCTGATAACCACTTACAAATATTGTAGCATGATGTTGATTTTATTACGAAGGAGTCTACCAAGTTTTGTAATCATTTTTTTAAGATGCATTCTATTGGTCGTATTTTTTTTAAAGCCTTTTATACCAATCTTATAATGTTGTCAAGTGATCAATACATTGATTGGTGTGGTGACGCCTCAAGAGTTCTTGAAAGTACAGACGTGATACGTTATATTTGATTTTTTATTTAAACCGCTTTTTTCATATGGCCTTTCGGGCTTGAGTGAGTACGTATATTTTCAGAAAAAGTAAAATCTATATTTCTGCAAAATGCTAACAAAATAATAAATACCCTCCTTCGGTAGCCGGGTAAAAACAATTCTTATCTGTGGATTAAATATGATCTTACTGTATTCATGTAATAAATATTCTATAGTCTGTAATTTTAGGTATTTAAAAAGCCTATAGTCTGTATAGGTATTCATCAATACTTTGAAAACTAAATTTACTATCCATGTTTTCTTCTCATGTCAATGGTTTCTGAAGAAGGCCGCTGCGCTGAGAAACCCTTTTAATAAAGAAAAGCATAAAGGAATTTGGAAACTAGGAATCGAATTTAGGACTGCTAGCTACGTAACGTATGAGTCACTACCAACTATGTTAACTACATCATCAATATATCATAAGAAATTTCAACACGCTTTCAGTAACTCTGTATGATAAAAAAATATTTTAATCTACTTCTAAATTATCGTATCGCATTTTTCGGGTGTATTATGGTCGTGTTTACAAATGTGGATAAACGTGAGCAAAAATTTGCCATTTTCTGATCAATATGTAAGTGCGAGAGTGACGGATACTGTATTCGGACACGGTAAAGACGATCATAATACGGACCTTGGTTGTGGAACTGACATAAGCTATAGATAATATTTTAATCAAAGTTATGAGGAGTGTGGTTTGTTTTTTTTTCAAAATATGTCGGAGATAGTATCTATACAAGTCGGGTTTTTAAAGCATGCTTTTTATTCGTTCAGTCCAAAAAGCAAATAATTTTCTTATCCATGTTATGATCCGGTACAACCACTAACTAAATTAATATTTAAAAACACGTTTTGACTGTGTCCTTAACAAAAAAATTCAAACTAAAGTCTCCGTCAATTGAATTTGCAAAAGATGTAAACAAAACCAAACGAACCAATTCACCATGATTACTCGATAATCACGTACTTTTAAATATCAAGTGAGGTCTTTGCAACGATTTATACACTAAATCATTATTTTCATATTAAGGTTTAAGATGAAATAACTATTCATTAAACGTTATTTTTAATAAAAACACGCTTGGTGAATATTTGAGGTTATGTGTAAAACAGTACTAATTTGTTTACATAGTTCACAAGTTCTTTTGACGGCGACTTTAGTATGTTTGTACATGCATAACTACCAGGCAATGACAACTAGCTGATAGAAGTATTCCAAAAATCCGCGATGCACTTATGCTTTAGCACAACCACCAAAGCCGAGGACACTACTAAGTGCTCTCCAGACAACTAGCGTATAGCGGATAGTTGAGATTTACGAGGCGGTTCGATGCTCCAGACGTTTTGGGCTGCATCTGAACGTACGTGTGACAACCTGTACGGGATTAATGCATACTTAATTGAATAGTGATAAAAGTTGGTATTTAAATTTCAGTTCTTTTATTTATTTATTCTATCCGTAAACTTGAAATTTTTGCGTAGTTGCAATCATTTTCTGGCAAAGCAGAAAAGTATTTAAAAAGCAAGACTAGTGCTTTCAAGTGTGCAAAGAATAACAGTACAATTTCTGCTCATCTAAATTCACAGTAGAAACTTTATATTTCTATAAATATGGAAATTGTAATTTAACACGGTTGCTAAGAAATCGAAGTACAAATATGTTAAAAGTCGCATTTTACAAGCGAATAGAGAATATCCAACGTAAACGTTACCCGAAAAATAACGTCCAAGCATAATGAATAAGTCACCTAAAATACAATCCGAATTTAAATAACATTCTATTCCGTCAGCAATGCTACCGGCAAGCAACTTAGCATGTCACTGGAAACAGTGTTCGCATAGTTTCCTTAGAACAATAGAGCGAGCGTTGGGTAATAGATCGTATCACCGGCTGATTATAAGTCGATTGAGCCGGTGGCAGGAAGCCTCATCATTGGCGGGTATCGTTTACTACACGCGGCGCTCTATTGCTGAGAACCAAGCGAAGGGATAGACGACACCTTATTACAAAATAGACTTAAACCAAACTCCTTATGTATATTTTTTCATAAATCAAGAGTTATAAATTAGAGTTATTTTTTGTCAGGTAATCTTTATTTCTGCTGTCAGATCTTTAAATAAAATTTTCAAATAAAGCTGGAAAATATTTTTACTTCATCTTTTAATTTTTAATTACCTGTAAGATATTTATTGAAATATTATAAAGGTACAAGTGGAAAACAATCAATAAAAACAAACGAACGAACTTACAAACGTACTTAATACTACACTATATTTTTAATGCACACAATTTGCCAATTTCTTTTCCTGAGGGGCTATTGCCTAACGCACTTGCAATCGCAATCGTTTTCGTTTTATAAATCGAAGGCTTGTCTGCATACAAAATGAAAACAATTGTCCCGCTTTGAAGTCGGTTGCTATTGCGAGTGCGTTAGGCAATAGCCCCTCTGATTTTATTTGCATTTCTGTATAGGAGTTTTATTAATAAACAAATCCAGTTTTCAAATAAGAATTTGCATGATTGCATTTTCTAATTTTAAAACTAATCATTTATTTTATATGAAATTGTAATATTGGCCTTTACTGGAAAACCCTACTGCATTTTTTCGTTTTGTCGTCTTTAGGTACATGTAAAGAACATGTAACCTCCCCCTCTTATTACTTTGATTTTGTCACTTCCTCAATCAAGACGAATCTAACAACACCTCATTATTTATATAAAAGGCAAACCCGACTGACTTATATATCAACGCACAGCCGAAACTACTGTACCTAGAAACTTGAAATTTGGTACAGGGGTCTAATGGTCATTTCATGATGTAAGTGAGCGCTAAGAAAGGATTTTCCAAAAATCGACCCCCAACGGGATGATATGGGGGGAGTAGCGGGAAACTAATTCTACGCGTACGAAGTCGCGGGTGTCCTCTAGTAAGGTAATATCCAGTAAGCCATTTAGGTTACATAGCGTGCTAAAGAAATATACATACATACGTCATGGTTTTATAGACACCCATTTCATAGAACGTATTTTCTTCTGAGCCCGTGTTGATTTCAGTTTATCTTGTGATGGTTACAAGTCTAACCTAACCTAACTTACGTGAATCATATTTAAGATAACCTGAAATCAACACGGGTTCAGCAGAAAATAGTTTTCTATGAAATGAAAATTCTGCAAAGTGATATATTTTATGAAATGAGTGTCTATAAAACAAGGAACGCATACAACCGAAAAAACTTCGAACGCAGTTGGGTAAAAAGACACCCTTGAAAGATTCCGAGAAATATTTGAAAATGAAACATTAAAACGATACGATATACTTATAAATAAATTAATGTAAGTAATTTATTGTAATTAAATTAATGTAAGCAAATTAATGTAAGCAATTTAAATAAGTAAATTAATGTGAGTAAACTAAATACATTATTATTTAAATTATACCATCTGCATCATTCTCGCTTCGGTCGTTCACAATATTGTCCCGTGTGTTTCCCGGGCTCGTGGTCGTGCATGCAACCCGCACATGCAACGCAACTATCTCAGATCAAGGAGTCCTCGATCCGCGGGCGAATGATTGCCTCCAGCCATGATTAACGGCTGCAATTCGCTTCCTGAACGTGGAATACATAAAAGCAGTGTTGGTTTATCGATCTCAGTAAAATTATAGAATGTATAAATCTGATACCATGGAAAACCATAACAATTAAAATATAAAAGATCATCGCGAGCACTTTCTCGTGTTTTAAAATTTTAGGCATTTTACCTACCATCATCAAAGCACACTCTAAAGATAGTGCTCAAATAAAAAATGCTTATAATTAATTATATTTGTAATGGGTTGCATTTTATTACAGTAATGCTTAATTGAACTTATTATTATTTGAAATAAGATCAATAAAAATAAACTGAACGAATATATCACGGGACAATCAAGTACAAATTGACCAGAGGGCTTATTGTCTAACGCACTCGCAATCGCAACGGGCTTCAAAGTGGAGCTATTGTTTTCATTTTGTATGCAGACAAGTCTACGATTTTCAAAATGAAAACGATCGTGATTGCGAGGGCGTTAGACAATAAGCCCTCAGGTCCCAAACTAAGCTCTAGGCTTGTCCTATAGGAACTAGACAACGAAAACATACTTATATAAAGAAATAACATACTTAAATATATTGACAACATCCAAGACTCAGAAACGAATACTCGTGCTCATCACACAAATATTTACACTTACCAGAAATCGATCCCGGGACCTCTAGTATCGTAGGCAGGGCCATTATGAAGTAGGCAAACAGGGTGATCCAAATTAAAATTAAACCAAATACAAAAACAGTCAATAAAAATATCAGGAAGCGTGAAACATTTAAATTATCGTGTCCCCCGGGAATGGAAACGGAATAGCTGAAAAAGTCGCCGTAGAAAAATGCAAGCGTTCAAGCGGAATTCTTTATGCCCAACGTTATAGGCTTTCGAGCTAATCTCTTAACTCTTAGCGCTACAAAATACGACTGTGGTTAAAAACGTCACGGCAGCCACTCTCAATAACAACTAACGCGCGTGGGGAGCAATTTAAAATACGAGAACATACCTGTTTTTTTTTCCTAAGTTGCAAGTGAATGAGATATACTTTGTACATTCAGTTTTTTTATTATTTACAGTCTAATCCATAGCATAAAACATAATATTTTAGTTCTAACGACGATGACTGACTGAATGATTTCCTTTTAAATGCCATAAAAAACAATACATAAATAAATATTAATAATACTAATATTTCACGACTTGTGTGCCAATTGTATGAATAGGTATACCATGTTATAAACGATGTTTTTAACTAGCATTTTTAAGGTAAGTAAAATTGAAAATATTTTGGTTTAAACAGACGTATTTTTATGGAGAAACAATTTATAAGAATGTAACCTCAGCGTGCTAGTCCGACTCGCACTGGGAAATGTTTTTTTTACGGCACGATGAAAGCGAACCCTGGACTGACAGGATGGACACGCAAGACCGGGTTGGCCAGGTCAGAGAAGCTGTAGTGGGCCGCATTATGGAAGAGGATTGTGAAGCGAAATATTTCCATACACAGTGCGATAACGTTTCTCTTCCCGTAAACCTAGTCCTATTTTTACGATTTCTGTATATGTTGTAGATATTAATGAAAAACTAGGTACATATTCCTAGCTAAGTAAATATTTTTATATAGAAACGAAAAATCATAATCGGAAATGTACTAAAGCAGTTTTTCATAACAACTACAGCATATTTTTTTAATTTAACAGAAACGTCTGTACGTAATTCAAACTATATTAAAACGAAAAAAAATCGTCGGTCTGAGGCAGGATTCGAACCTACATCTTCTCTGGCAATCCGGGCCAATGCAGGCGCATTACCAGTTATGCCACCAAGACCCTACTTAAGATCCACGAAATTAGTGATCGGTTACTTTTTCATACTCGGGTATGCTAACGCCATCTATCGTTGTTTTTTTTCGCTTTAATATACTTAGTTTGAACTACAGCTTGTTCAAAAATGTGGAAATCGGACTTGATGTAGGTGATGAGAAACTTTATCGCCCGGAGCTAAATTTGTATGGATTTTTTGACAGCTACGCGATTAAGGCGTCGGTTCACAATCCTCGATTAAAATGCGTTAGTGAGCGAGTTTCACAATTATTCCTTATTCGTATGCTTGAGTAGTTTATCAACCCTGCCGTCTATGTAATAGATGAGACGTCCATCAGACGCAGCGTGAACATAATTAGCATGGTAAGTACTTACTTAATGAACTCACTTAACCATTATCCATGTACGAGAACTGCCACTGAATAACAATAACACATAATATTACTTATTTAAACGCGTCTCCGCGTTTTTTGAAGCTTTTAGTAGTGTTATATTTATATTTGCGCTATATAATGCTAATGGCAGATGGAATATTATTAAAAGTGTTAAATAAAGTGTTAAAACGAATACATTTCTAATAGCTGATAGCATGAAACGTACTTGTTAGAGTTGTACTACTTTAAGATGCTACTTATATCTTAAAGTAGTACAACTCTAGCAAGTACGTTTCATGCTAGCGTGTGAACATTTAAAGAAAAATAACGCAAGAATATAGAACTTATACTTACCTAATTAAAGGTACTTCGCTCGTTTTACTTCAATAACTTTAGCATTACTGTGTTCATAAATACCAGAGATGATATAATGATATTTTGAATAAAAACTAGGTACCGACGTTTTGTATAAAAGTTTTGTTTGAAAATGACCTGCTGCGTGGAATGCGTCGGCCATAAAACGCAGGCGGCGCAGCCACCGCACTCCCTGTTAGCACAGTTACAGTTGTGCGACAAGCTACAACTTGTTCATCGCTCGACATAACTTTCATGATGAGTAGACAAACAAAAAATATCACCTGTAATTGGCAAACCCCTAAACCTATAACCAGTGGCTAGTGATTAATTAAATATCGACTAAGTTTAATCGACATCGTTAAAAAACAATTTTCAATCGTCATAATTCATGGTTAAGTATAATTATATACCTTTTAATAATTTGTAAAACTATTTTATAAATATTTATCGCATTAATTCCGTAGTCAAACAAAAATTTCCTTTTCAAGATTTTATTTTACCACTTGGTCGTTTTACAACTCAATTCGTTGAAATGCTAAGGAATATTTCTTCATTCAATTAATTGTTATTCAATATAATTTCAAAGGTTGTCAAAATGTACGAGTTGGAGTCAATGTAAGATATAGGTTGTTTATAGTTGCGATAAGTACAAATAAAAGAGGTTTACAAATTATTAGAAGGTATTCAAACTTGACCATTAATTATGATGATTGAAAATTGCTTTTTGACGATGTCGATAAAACTTAGTCGATATTTAATTAATCACTAGCCACTGGTGCATTTCTGCTCCCGTCATCCGGGGTTTGGTAATTGGCCATTTACGATGTGTCATTGAAATAATCTCAGAGGAGAGTAGTGAATAAAATTTTGTCACTACATCGACGAACGCTAAACCTGGGTGTTTATTAAAAGATAAAGATAAAAGATAAAAGTCATTTATTCAGTAAGTAGGCCGCACGGGCACCTTTACACGTCAGGAGTCTACCAGCGCTTCCCAAGAGGAGACCACTGCCGAGAAGAAACGCCGCAAGAAACTCAGCAGTCAGTCATTTTTTTAACCATATTTCCTATTACAATGATACAACTTAGTCTAGTATTATATAAAGCTATAAATATTAATTTAAATATAATATCAAATATCATGCGTAGATCAGCAGGAAAACATGGCAAAAATATTAGGAGAGATATAGACGGAGAAAAAGGCAAAAACAAAAAAATTAATAATAAACAAAGTTTCGACATGTTTTCCTACATCAACAGTGTCCCCTAGACAAGATAAAGGTTTTACATTTGAACAAATTATTATTGACTAATTTTCGAGTTTAGGCCATGCATTTTTGTCTGCTAGATAATCCTCGACCCTATAATACGCTTTAGACATTAACGACTTTTTCAAGTAATTTTTAAGTGCTGAAAAGGGTAACTTTAAAACTACGTCAGGTAATTTATTATAGAAATGAATGCATTGACCAACAAATGATTTATATACTTTACGTACGCGAAATTTTGTAATAGCAATTTTATTTTTATTTCTTGTATTTAAATTATGTATATCAGAATTTTTGGTGAAAGAATCTAAATTTTTAATAACATAAATAATATTCTCATAAATAAATTGAGATGCTACAGTTAAGATATTAATTTCTTTAAATAGTTCTCTTAAGGAGTCACGAGAATTTAAGTTATAAATAGAACGAATGGCCCTTTTTTGTAAAACAAATATAGTTTGTATTTCAGCTGCCTTACCCCAAACCAGAATACCGTACGACATGACACTATGGAAATAACTATAATAAACTAAGCGAGCTGTTTCAACATTAGTTAGCTGTCTAATTTTCCTAACGGCATAAGCTGCCGAACTTAGTTTACCTGCCAGTACAGCTATATGGGGACCCCATTGCAAATTTTTATCTATTGTTATGCCTAGAAAAACTGCCTTATCTACCATTTGCAGACACTCGTCATTTATAAAAATACTAGAATCTACCGGTTTAACATTAGGCAAAGCGAACCTAACACATTTAGTTTTCTTAGCATTTAGTAGTAAATTGTTACTAGTAAACCAATTAAGTACTTTAACTAGTATGGCGTTTATCATACTGTAGTCTACGGACTTTCTATCTACCTTGAAAATTAATGAAGTATCATCAGCAAAAAGCACAATATCACAAAGTTTATCTACTGTTGGTGGTAAGTCATTTATATAAACGAGAAATAGAAAAGGACCTAAAATGGAGCCTTGAGGCACACCTAGTTTCACTGTAGCTCCAATTGATTGCGTTTTGTTTACAACCACTGTTTGAGTTCTGTCACTTAGATAAGAAGACATAAGACTTAAAGCTTTATTGGACAATCCATAGTGTTTTAATTTTAAAATAAGGGTCGAATGATCCACGCAATCAAAAGCTTTGGAAAGATCACAAAATATTCCTACCGCATCACAAGATTTCTCCCAACTGTTATATATGTATTTAATGAGAACAGATGCCGCATCAATTGTTGATCGACCTCTGGTAAACCCAAACTGGTTACTATTAAGTAGTTTATTTCTATTAAAGTGACCTAACATATCATTCAGCATTAGTTTCTCAAAGACTTTACTTAAAACCGGTAGTATGGAAATGGGACGGAAGTTCGTTATATCACTCATGTCGCCCGATTTAAAAAGAGGTATGACTTTACTATATTTCATGAGATCTGGAAAGGTCCCCTCTGATATGCAGTTATTGTAAATTAATGCTAGGTGGGGTGCAATTACATCTATGATATGAAAAACTACTTTAACTGATGTGCCCCACAAATCCTCAGTCTTTTTTAAACTAAGCGATTTAAATACCTTGACTATTGAATCTGAATTTACAGGGCTGAATTCAAAGTTTATATTACATTTACTGACATTAGTGCAAAGTAATGATTTAGCTTCAACCGCGGATGATTTAAGACATTTTGTAGTATTGCTGGCTATGTTGGAAAAATAATCTTCGAATGCTAAGGCAACGTCTTTATTTGATGTGATTTGTTTGTTACCTGTGTTTATGGTGACTTGATTATCACGAGTTTTTGATTTTCCCGTTTCTCTATTTATAATATTCCATACAGTTTTTACTTTATTGTCAGATGATTTGAGTTTAAGACTAAGAAAATTTGCCTTAGCAGTTAAACAAGCTTGCTTAAAGGTCCTTGAATAATTTTTAACATAATTTAGGAAGTCAGCGTTCTTATTGTCTTCCCTCTCTCTATACAGCTCATAACCACATAACCACCATAACCACAGTTAATTAAAGAGTTAAAACGCTCTTCATTCAATCTACTTTCTTCTACCAATTGAGTGAAAGCCAGGATATGCTCCTTGACTTCCTTCTGAGCAGTTACATACTTTAAAGAAGTAACTTCAAGCTGGTCCTTTAACTTACTTATCTCCGCATCGAGTTTTTGAATATTTAAATCATATGCTATCCTATTGGAATCTAACTTTTCATTGCAATGGCTCACCCTATCTTTCATTATTGATAATTCTAATTTCATTGTCGAATAGTTTTTTATACATTTTTGGCTTCTGATTAATTTTTGTGTACGCCTAATATAATTATTAATTTTGACATATTTCTTCAATTTATTATTGCTACTAAAAAATACTAACTTCTTACTGTCCTTATCGTTATTCCCTACCAGCTCTTGGTACAGGTTCTGCGTTGTTAAACTATCATAACACTGGCGTTCTTTCCTTAAATAATTTAATTCTTCATTAGCTGCGCCAAGTTCTTCCTCCAGGTTTGTGATGCGCCTTAATGCCACTTCATGGGTAGAAGCGCACTGGTTGAAGGTATCAATCACAGACTGCAACTGAACCAAGTTATCTTGAGCGTCTGATAACTTGTAGTCATACTCCACTAGATCGCTTCTCAACACCGTGTTCTTGTCCATCAGTTTCTTCAGTTCGTCCTCACTGTCATCCCTTTCCCTCATTAACTGGTCATTCAAGGTCCTAGCTTCCTGCAGCTGTTTCAAGGTGGCCTTGAGTTGAATTTCTTGCTGACGTGCAGTGGCCTTGCGAGATTTCATGTTCGAGGCGCTCATTGTCTCACAGTAACTCCACAAACGCACTGAAAGATATAAAACAACTGAGTACAACTGAGTAACTTGAGCAAAGGAAGATTGTTGGTAATTATAACAAGGATGCGAGTGAATAGATGTTAGTGAACAGTGTATCGTGTACGGCAATGTCTGTGGCGAATGTGATATGTCTCAACTTTGCTTCCACTATCCGTCAAGCAAAGAGAGTTCTCACCGTGCCAGTGTTTTGTGTTTGACGTCGCTCACGGCTTCAACAGTGAGCAATGAGAAGTATGAACATGAACAGTGTTACAAATAAACGAAAAAAGTGTAAGTAAGAATTAAAAATAAAATACTCCCCAGGTTTTCTTGATGAATTTGAAAACGTCCGTTGACGGTTGACAGGCGCAGTCGCAAGCGGCCCGATTTACTGTTTAGTAATGTTTATATCGAGACTTCGTTGTTATAATTCCACGAAAAACACTGTTATCTACAGTCTACAATGCTACTGAGGTCAATTACTTAATTTTTGATAAAAAAATCCTTTAATAAAATACGGAGATACAATTTGACGTCTATCAGCTGTCAGTGTTACCACAGAATCCCAGAATTTTAAGATGGTTCTACATTATAGGGCTCCATTGGATCGGAATACATGGCAAATCTACAGTACTTGTTACACTAAATGTGGACAGTGTAAATCATGCGCTCGGAATAGGTCACATCGCGACAGTAATTCGTAATTGTAACATGACAAATACCGTCCACACAACCGGTACTGACACGCGTTACTGACACAGCCATGAAACCATGTTACGATGAAATTTCACAAATGTGGACTCACCTTTACATTTCTATAATCCGGAGCCTTGCGTTTGGCAAAAATATGTTTGGCATTTCGCAACTTTTTTCCTGCAACTGTAAATATTTCAGGATTTATTTTAGAGCCAACGTGTTAGAACCCTATAGGATAGGTTAGGTAAGTTTTCATAAAATCCTGAAATAATACGGTTACAGAAAACAAAGCGGGTTGGCAAATGAAACGGTTGGGAAACGATACATTTGGCAAACAAAGTCGTATTTTGCCGAAACAAAGGTAACCCGTAATAATCAGTACCTTCAAAATATTAAAATTGTTAAATTTTGAGGGAAATATTTTTTTAAATGTGAATGTAAAATTAAAAGCTTCCGAAAATCTACAATATCTCGTAACATCAATATACAAACTGTACTCTTCCCAAATGTTTACCGCCAGATATGGCATTGAAAAGCGAGCCATGCAAACTGAAATGCGCTTTAACAACAAAACTAAATATTCCTACCTATATACAACAAGTACAGCGCAAGCAGCTAAACAAAATTTTGAGCTAGCTACTTGAGAGCTGAAATTTGTTTGTTTCGCTGGCACCGTTAAGTTGGCGCGTCGCTGACAGCATTTTCGTCCGTTCTCCGCAACGTTTTCGGGCAAAATGTTTTCAACAAATATTCATTGGATGCAAATCCACTATCCCGCTAGGATTAGAAACGGTAGTCGCATTATTTGAAAAGTTTTATAGCTAAAAGTTCTCGCTGATGAAAAATAATATAACGTAAAGGTTTTATATCAGTTTTGCATCTTAATAAATTTCAGAATTCTAGTAAAAAAAAACCGGCCAAGTGCGAGTTGAACTCGCGTAGAGAGGGTTCCGTACATACGTTTCTTTTTTTGATATAATTCTCATAGGTTTTCCTGTAATCTACAAGGAATGAACTATATTTTGTTGTGTTTTTCAAAATTTTATCATGGGGGGGGGGGGGGGGAATTTCAATTTTCGTCTTCTTTCATGAATAAAATCAAAACTATTTATTTTAAAATAACAACAAAAATATATTTGAGATCCTCATTTATAACGAGCCCTTTCATTTGATAATATATGACTTTTTTTTATTTCCTAATTTGTCCCCAGAAAATGACCCTTATTAAAAAACAAAAATTACTTTGCACATCTGTGTTTAGATCATAGGATTACACCATTCTACCAACTTTCACCTGATTTGGTCCAGTAGAGTAGAGTTTGGTTCGGAGCAAATCGGCTGTGACAGACAGACGTACGGACAAACAGACAGACGCACGAGTGATCATATAAGGGTTCCGTTTTTTCATTTTTGGTACGGAACCATAAAAACACACTTTATTTTTACATTCTATTGATAATTTAGACCATTCTGTTATAAACCTCATTAAAAATAGACTTAATAAATAATTAGTACTTGGAAGACCGAGCGTTGCTCGGGTAGAAAACGAATTTTCCCGAAGATGTCATCTTGACAGATCGATTTTTTGCCCCCGTATCCTACTAATATTATAAATGCGAAAGTTTGTGTGTGTGTGTGTGTGTGTTTGTTACCTCTTCACGCTGCAACGGCTGGACGAATTTGGATGAAATTTAGAATGGAGATAGCTTATACCCTGGAATAACACATAGGCTACTTTTCATCCCGGAAAATTTAAAAGTTCCCGAGGGAATAACTATAATCGAAATCTAAGCGGACGAAGACTAGAAGCTATTATCCACTAATCCTACTAATACGAGTATCCTACTAATCCTGCTCATATTATTAACCCTAAAGGGTAAATTTTTAAGGGGATCAGTGAAGAATTGAGGGAACTCTTCAAATATTGTAGGCAAACATATAGCGATTTCAGTATTTTTAGTAACAAATTTAGCATTTGCATTCAGAAAGTATCATTTGGTGAAATGGCACTGATGATGAAGACCACAGATGGCCACCGGAACTCCTCAACGATACTTTTTTCAAGGGTGGCGATAAGATATCTCGATTAAGATAGTTGAGCGACTACAACGAAGGACATTTAATTGTTTAAATATTTAAATATGACTATGACTTCGCCGCGGTGTTGCTGGCGGCGATCGTGAAATGTCTTAAAGTTTCATGTCAACTAAGAAGTGGGACTAGGAACATAAGCTTATTATGATCTCTAAAAAGTCAAAAATAAAATAAATGTTTTAAAAAACAAAAAAACCGCCTTCAAAAACGCATTTATTTTGTGAAGTTAGATACGTCAAAATTGGTATATACCTACTAATAAAAATAAAATTTATAGCTAACAGTGATTTTGGAAAATCTACCCCTAAGGGATAAAAGGGGGATGTAGAATTTTATATGAGAGTTCGTCATTTTTGTAGTTATAAACGTTAAAATTGGTGTTATTAAAAAAAATACATTTGGCGATTTTGAAAAAATATTCCTAAGTAGTTGAAATGGGGGATAGAGGTATGTATCGAAGTTAAATAAACTAATAGCTATGAGCTATAATGTACTGGGAGTAAGTACAGTTGGTTAGGTTAGGGTAAAGTTTTTTTTTTGACCATCCAGAATCCGAATAGGCTTAGTAAGGTTAAGTTATTTCTTGACCACCCAGTACCGAAAATTAAACATGTAAAAAATTAAATACCCTAACTTTTCTTTATTACCTATTCAACTTTAGAATTAAAACCTAATTGGGCACCTACATCTACTGTAATATACATTACGCATTAACATCTAAATCGTAAAATTTGTTCAGTGTGAAATTGTGCGACTTTAGTTTATACATGAAAGTATAATATACAGCGACAAAGTTCTTCGCAGCGTGTCGCTGACCCCGGGGGTGTAAATAGGAGCGGCAAAGCCCGCTCGCGCTCATTGATCGAAGAACTTCGTCCTATTTGCTTTTTTTGGGATATTGTCAGTTTGTATTATTCTATACAAAATTAAGATTAAAAAACTGCGAACCATTTTTTTGTTGTATCGTTATAACGGTAAAATACACAAGCGTCAAATACTGAAAACCGACCGTCAAGTGCGAGTCAGACTCACACACCGAGGGTATTTTTATCGACTATGATTTCGGCCGGAGCGATTGTGTGCGCTGGATGTACCTATTTACATCCTATCGTACATATAATATCAATGCGAATGGTTATGCGTGCGTGAGTTTGTTACTTCTTCGCTAAAACGGACGGACGAATTTGGTTGGATATAATTTGGAATTTGCTTATACACTGGATTAATACATAGGCTACAGTGTTCCCGTGGGATGGCAAAATTACTAATTCTAAGCGGACGAAGTCGCGGGCAGAAGCTAGTATTATATATATCGCAAATTTCATCTTTTTCATTTCAGCCTTAGAGCCGTTTACGAGAACGTGATGACAAATACATAAAATATCCACACAAATATTGCTCATTAAATAGAATAGGATTATATTATAGGTACTACGATACTTAGCCGCCTGTAATCAGAGTCTGCTGTAGTTATTGGAGCAAGCGACCAGCAAACGGATTAATATCACTTGCTCATCAATTAGACGGACATTCCCAGATGTGGTTAGCTCCTGATGTGTAATAACCGAGATTTATGGCCATCATGTCTTACTACGCAACTAGGAATACTACTAACAGTCTAATGAGATGCCATGGGATATGCTTTTGCAACTTTGATATGTGGTACAAATTGAAAAACTGTGTTCGTAAAGGTGAATTTACACGGGCAATTTTTTGAGAAATAATTTCCCGTCTTTCTCTAATTTGGTGTAGTAGAACGAAACGACTGTACTGTTGACGGGCAAAGATGGATCTAAAAAATTCCAGCGAGGAAGCGTTCAAAAATGCACTTTAAGACGAATCATTCCACTCCCATAGCTTCTATTTACTATGTAAGTACCAATACTTTGACTGATATTCTGCATTGACTGCAAAGTAGATTTTTTTCCCTTGGGACCTGTAAATTTTTTTAATGTAAAAAAGTATTTTTTTGTTAGCACAATTTACTATGTGACTTGAAAATGTATGTAAAAAAGAAGGCCATCCATTCGTCAGTGACTAGGTATGTGTATATTTTATGTATATTCCTAACTGTTTCGTATGCAGATTTGAGGTCAAACTTAAGCCAATAATGACATTCTTCCACGGTCGTAATTATTAATCATTACTTTAAAATGCAACAGGTTTCCCCTTAATGATTCATCTAGCTTATAAAAAAGATGAACACAGTTTCCAGAAAATTGATATTTTTCGTCATCACTAAATAGGGCACACAAATAATACGTTCATTTTATTACTACAAAATAACAAACATAACAATTATTAAACCGTTTGACCTCGACGGACCTGATTGATCACAGCGCACATCCGCTAAACCACTAAACAGTCAAACCGCGCTGTAACTGTCCAGCAAAGCCCCCGGGGCGTTTGTAATTTGCGAACGTCGCTGGACCATTTCAGATTTTTACACGCCGAGATAAATGGCAGCCCACCGCGCTGCCCTGCGAAGTGCTGAGACAATGCTCAAAATTGGAATTTCGATTCAGTGGGCTATTTTAATTTGCTCCTATTTTAACCAAACGCTGACACGGATGAGTCGTAGTCGAAAGTATAAATCATATTTTTTTTGCAATTATCTACAGCTCAGCTTGCAGACAGGCAGAACATGTCAATTCGTATATTTTTTTGTTTTTAAAAGGATGGACGACTGATTTTATCGTTAACATGATTAAAAATCAACGTTATGTACAACACCTTGCAAAGTAACTTTCACTATATAACGAAGACAGCACAAGTCCTTACATCAATCAATCAATTAATTTTAAGGACTTGTGCCGTACCCTTATATTGATGACTGTCTATTAATAGTAATGAATGAAACATGATTTGACATTTATCTGTCTGTGTCTATGTTCGTCTGTGTGTCACTACTATCACTATATTATATACCGAAGTTAAGTTATATGATAATCAGTTAGGGCAATAAATATTTACCAGCTCTGAATGTAAGTTTTTGTATCCTACACTAAGTTAAGCCTATTTTTTATGCGTAAGGTGGCTTTCCGTAAGCACAAGCCACGTACACAATTAGTACAACAAAACAAGTGTAAAGTTCAAATATCGAATCGACAACTCCTGTTCACTATCCCGAGCTCACCACTAGCCCGGCGAGTGTGTCGTAAAGCTTACGCATTCAATTACTTTGCTGTGTTGGTGTTTTTACAGTGATTGTAGCGGTTTTTTAGCACACGCCGTAAGCTGCGAGGTGTTAAATTTGCATTTCATTCTAGCAGTGAAGTGACGTTGACGTTTGAATTTGATAAAAATAATATTTACGTAACACCTGGCCGTAATGTGAGTTTTATCGCACGCTGCGCGCACGGTAAAACTCGCATTGTGGCCAGGTGAAGACGTAAAATTGTGTACTCATCACGGGCAGTAAAAAAGAAAGCCCTCTATCGCATATTTACAACCCTCGCCTACGGCTCGGGTCTCAAATACCTGCAATTTCGGGCTTTCTTTCTTTTACAGCCCTTGTTAAGTAATATACTATTAGGTTAAAACGAATACTTAGTTGAGAAAATGATGACTAGATTTTCCAATAGTGGTATTTTTTTAAAGTTGTTATCATAAGTTGCATTTAAAGCCATACATATCGCATTCCACAGTGTTAAGGTCAACACATTGCCTAGGAAGATAAAAAATCGTCCATTTTAATGAACAGTCTGTGATACCCCACCAGATAGGTAGTTGCCGTCTTTTTGCTATGCGTTTTCCGCGTGTTGTTATAATATTTAATCTAGACATGGATAAATCCATACTTTTGAATCGGTTGTCCCTCAGAATCCCTAACAACGTTTGTCCTAACACGTCGTTTATCCGAATTATCATTTGCCCTAAACTGGTTTTCAGTTGAGTCAGGCAACTTGTTAAGTTTTCCAATTATATCTGCGGTTTGGTTAGGTTAGGGCTGTATTATAACAACACTGAAAAGTTTTAAAAATTAAGCGGAAATTGCTTTAGGATAAACGAAAGTACGGACAAACGATGCATTAGGACAAATGACGATTAGGGATTCCATAGGGGAACCTTTTAAATATTTTTTTAACTATGAGTCAGCAAATTTCGAGTACCTTCTTCATTTTTTTTTAACAAACTAAGTAGGTAATGGCGAAACTCCATGAATTTGTTCCAAATATCAAGCACTGTTTTAATACAGCTTAAATATTTCGTATCAGCGACAAGCAGCAAACGCATTAATCGGAGCTTTGTGTTCTTAATTAAGTGGTTTGTGATGGCCTGTAAGCAATAAATATTCACGGGGCTAATTGCTGTATAGTAAAAGTTTTATATGATGCCATATATTTTATAAATTATGTGCAAAAAAGCTGGCATGTTCAGCCGCTATTTTATGAAAGCTTGATACGACTTTCTAAATTTATGGCATGTAAAACTGTCTTTAAAATAAACGTTGCACCTTGCTGTCGGGTTTGCCCACCCCCTTAGAACTTACACGCAAAAATCAGGGACTCTTTTGTCTGATGTCCAACAACAGCATGATTGACATCCTGTTGTGGAGGATGTGGAGCCATCATAAAATAGATACCTAAGTAGCTATACTTTTATTATAATCTGCATAGAGCATTTAATTTTCCTCTTCTTAATATTTTCAAAAGTGAAGTTAAAATGTCTGTCTCCATTCAACGCTTTAAATACGAAATAACAATGGGCACTTATTTTAAAGGAGACTGATCAAAAAACGTTGTAATATGATTTAAACTGAGCTAGTTATACCGAGTTGTTTGCTTTACTCGCAAACTAGCGGATTAATGGAAAGCAAATATGCGGGGTTATGCCGCTATGCAGTGCAATGTGTGTTTTCGGTTAAGCCCAGTGCTTGTTTTCGTTATTTAAATAATATTTCATGACACCTGGTCAATAAAAAACCAGTAACTTCCTATCCTATCTGTACTTAATATTATAAAAGGTGTATATCACGTTAACGGAAACTGCTCTAGTAATTTCGATAAAATTTGCAATGTAGAGGCGGGGAAAAATCGATCTGTCAAGTTGACACCTTCGAAAAAATTCGTTGCAACTCTTTATAGCTTATGTGAAATTAAGACTGGTACAAGTTCTATTGATATTATATAAATTCCTAAAAAAACAAGAAAATGGAAGACCTAAAAGTAAAGAGACGATTTTTACACACAAAATTTACCACAAAGGTAAAAATAACTGAGATGTTTACAGCTGATGTCAAAACTTTTATGTTAGGCGGAAGCCGAGTACAATTTTAATTATTTTTAAAATGAAGACAGAGCAATAAAAAATAGTAATTTTAATTCTATGAACATTACGGATAAAGGAATACGACATAATGGGATAGAATAAATGGCTCAGCTTTGGTTTGTAATGTAATACAAACCCAAGGTGGTTTGTGGTTTGGTATGGTATGGTGGTATGGTATGGTATGGTATGGTTTGTGGTATGGTGGTTACGTATATTTTGTTGTGATAATTCTATATTCAATAATAATTTTAAGGATAAGTGACTATAGGTATAAACTCCAATGGCATGGTCTAATTTCACATGCTATCACTAGATATAAGTCTGATGTCTAAATTATCTTTATGCATGACATTTCATGATGATCCGAGATGTCAAAAGGAATTAAAAAAATGCATAAAATTATTAAGCAGAATATTATTTCAGAATAACCGTATTAAACATAATATGTTAGATTGAAGGACCTAGCTTGTATGTTGCAGTAACAATAATTGTTTTATTCATTACGCCATGCAAACACGAGAAAAAAGATCTACTTAACATGCAAGGCTAAGCCGGGGAGCAACGAATCGCTAACTAACCTAACCAATCTGTCGCTTCTGCATGACCCATATTGCTCGCTCACTCACTGCCTTTTGTTTTTTATGGTAACTAAACAGGGCCTCTATTCAACACGGTAAAAACAATATCGTTTTTGATCTGTTATCGTATTGTCACCGTTTTGATAGCTCTTATTTACTTGACAGTAATGGCGTTTGACGTCATAACAATACCATAACAGGTCAACTACGATATCGTTTTTACCGTCGGGAATAGAGGCGCAGGGCTTCTATTCAACTCAGTAAACCATATTGCCTTTGATGTGTTACGGTATTGTTTTTAACTCCGCCATTACTGTCAAGTAAATAAGAGCTATCAAAACGTTGACAATACGGAATTGATGGAAGTACGTCAAAAACCGTTAAAATGTATTACCTACATGATCAGGTTAACCCTCCTTGCAATGCAGGTGAACTGCCCAATTCTCGCAATAACAAATATGTGAGAGGCTTGACAAAAGGAGGGTAGTAAATAATTTGTCCCGGCGACATCTGGGCGCTTCCCTTTCCCTGTAGAATGGCGAGCGAATGCGGACCGGAGGAAATACTGAGCAAAACGGTCACACCCACTACTCTATTGAGTTTTATAAGGGACACACGACTGCGTTATTTTGTGAGCAAACGTAGTTTTACATAATAATTATAACACAGTAAAACTACACAACTATGGTCGTAGCCTGCAACATTAGTCCAATTTTCCTCATTAAATTATTCTAAAATATGAAACCTTACTGCTATTATTGCTGGGTATATGTACTGTTTGGCTTAAAATCGATTGCTCTAAACTCTAGCTATAGCTAAAGATATCATATTTTTAGAACAATGTGATAAGTAAAATTGGACTATTGTTGTTAAAGTTGTGTGTTATAGTTGTGTACACTAGTTAAGTTTACTCTACTTGTAAACTTGTTAGACTACCTACTCGAATAGAGTTAGACGTTTCTAAACTTAAGTTTTGAATTGAAGTCAATATCTGTTCGACATACAGGATGACTTCAAATTGATAATGCAAAATACTTGTGGCTTAGTTAATGATGAATAGTGTATTACATTAACTCAGTTGTTTAAATTAGCCTTCTTTTAATGAACGTTATTTTTTTCTAACCATTATGTAAAGTCTTAAAGTGTGGTTACCTTACATTTAATACCTAACTGTCTTACCTGTTACTAGATGTTATCAATCTTATTTAAACATAGTATCAAGGTAACCAAATTAAGCCAAAAAATGAAATAAAATACAATTTAGAAAAAAAGACTTATGATAGGGGTTTAGTTCAGGTAAAGGGTCATTCTAATAAAAGTGGCACAGACAGGTTAAAGTTTCTCAAAAAAATAATGTTGTGTTTTTTTACTTTCTTTGCTTAAAATAAGCTTCTTGGTATTCTTATTGTTGCATATTTATAAAAGGGAACGGAATAACCATGAAAATATTAGAATTATGGCTTGTTGAAATATTGGAGATGCAGGTGAAAGTTTCATTAGACAGGTTAGAAGAGAAAAGGTTCCAGGTTAAAGAGAGTTATATTAAAATATAAAGTAATAAAAAAGCAATTCCCTACATTTACTTTGGTAGAGCATTGTTAATGGGTATTGCTTAATAAAGCATCTGTGGAGTTTTTATGGGAAATTATATGCAAGTTATTAAATTAAAATTATTTAAAATAGTTATTCACTTTAGCTTGCCAATAGTCACACTAACCTGCACATTAGTGCACATATGTATCTTTAACCTGCCAAAAGTTACATTAACCTGTGCCTAACCTAATCTACATATTATAGTTGCTTAGAATAACTTAATTTATTTTAGTATTCGTTTTAGTTATGTTTTTATTATTTTTATGTTTTTTAATTGTGTCTTTTGTATGAATAAAGTCCTATATCTAACCTAGTTACAAGTTAAAGTTACACAGGTTACAGTTAAAAGTAGATTTACAAGACATTTACTCTTAAACCGTTGAAAATATGAATGTTCCACTCTTAGTAATGTAAGTATATACATCAGAATACCACGTTCAAATGATTAGTTAATTACGTCCCATACCGATAAAATTAAATAATCGAGACAAGATAAAGTTAACATACCCGTTACAAACTCCAGATTACCGCATTTGATCACTAATCTCCACAAAAGTATGAAAGATCGTCTCCAACCGTTTAGTATGTTGGTGAGCCAAACACTGGCCGAATGTTTATCGAGGATTATGGTGTGCCTATATACGCCCATATGTGAGTGAGATACAATATCACGAACACACAGGTTACAGTAAAAATATCACTGGACAAACTGTCGTGTGTTAAAATTTATGTATATGCATATCATTTTAAAACCATATCATAACTAATTGAATGTCATAATATTATTTTTGCAATATATTATAGAATATGTACAATAAAATATACACAAATTGTTCAAGAACCTAAAAAACTGGAAGCATGTCGCATTTGGACAAGACAGGTTATGGTAAAAAATGGTACCTTCATATTTTTATTTAACAAATTTAATAAGAATGAATAAAAAAAATTACTTGGCCTCGATGTAAAAGGTCTGTGCTTATCTATGAACGTTTTTACTTTTCCTGAAAAACTAACATTTAACACACTTTGTATTCAAAAACTCATTGACAGGTTACGGTGCCACTTTTTTTAGAACTACCCTAAAATGTATGTAAAACATTGATTTTGCATTACCAATTTGAAGTCACTCGTTATTTTATCCGGTTTAATCGACTGTTATAAAAAAAATACTCTAACATTTTTTAAACCAATAGAAAGTAATAAATAATTACATGAGTTTTCATTAAGGTAAAATACTTAAAAGGTTATTATTATGCAACGCATTGGTCACTTACAGCAAAAAGATGAACCTAGGAAATGTCAGTCTAAAATCTAGTTTAAAGACTAAAACTGGATAACTGGCTTATTCATTTAAGTGGCACTGTGTGATTTAAGAAGACTGTGGTATTTTGAAAACAGAGTTTCCGTGGAAGCAGAAATAACTAAGTTTCTAAACATTTTTTAAACGACTTAAAAAAAGGAGGAGTTTCTCAATTCGACCGTTTATTTAATTACAACAAAAACGTCTGTTTCGAAATTCAAACTATATTACAGCGAAACAATTTAGCATACCTACCCTCCGAGTATGACAAAATAAAGCGATCACTAATTTCGTGGATCTTAAGTCGGGTCTTGGTGGCATAATTAGTAATGCGCCTGCATTGGCCCGGATTGCCAGAGGAGATGTAGGTTCGAATCCTGCCTAAGTGTAACCAAATTTTTTCGCTTTAATGTAGTTTGAACTAAGTTTCTATAACAATTTCGAGAACAAAGTTATGTTACCTTAAAAAAGTAAATGAGAGAGCTTTAAAAAACTTGTTCTACGTTTATTAGAGCGATGTGTCAGCGCCCCGTAGGCCCCGCGTCTCGTAAGGCGGTGAATATATGTATATAAAAAATCACCCGCGGCATTTTCCCGGGATAACTCCGAAATGGATTTTTAAAGCTATCTTCAAGTTCTTTTGACGGCGACAAACAAAGGTATAATTTGAATTTCTTTACGAAATAGGGATTTATTTCAGCCGTCCTTACAGTAATAATTTATCGGTAAAAGGGTTTTTTTGTGAAGTTTCAGTATTATAATAATGACACCTTTTCTGAAGTTGATTTTTATTATTATATTATACTAGAGGACGCCCGCGACTTCGTACGCGTAGAATTAGTTTCCCGCTACTCCCCCCATTTCTTCTCGTTGGGGGTCAATTTTCGGAAAATCCTTTCTTAGTGCTCACTTACATCATGAAAGGAACCCATGTACCAAATTTCAAGTTTCTAGGTACAGTAGTTTCGGCTGTGCGTTGATATGTCAGTCAGTCAGTTTAGCCTTTTATATATATAGATTATACTAGCGACTCGCCCTCGCTTTATTTCGGTTTATGTGAATTTTGTAATACTCGTACATAAGAATTTATTATACAATAGAACCTTCCGCGTAAAATTATCTAACTGATGGTGAAAACCGCATCAAGATCTGTTCAGAAAGTTTTGAGATTAAATAATAACTATAATAATAATAAACAGACATAATAATAGGCGAACATATAGACAGACCGACGCGGCGGGAGACTTTGTTTTGTAGTGTCTAGTGAAGTAAAATTTGTATTTCATTTCCGAATAAAAACCTTGTTTATTACATATAATAGGTATGTAGTAATTAAAATTAAACAATGTCTAACCAAATAAAAAATACCACGAAGATCGACCTTAAGTAAAAAAATGATTTATTTTCAAACGTACAAAACAATTCAACGTCAAACGCAACCTTTGTTCGAGAAACTTTAAAATATAATGAACGTGATTTTAATAAAAAAAAATGTTTGCCAATAATAACAGAGGTCGACTTGCCGACGTGCCAATCCACTGGAACCATATTCGATATTACCTAAACAATATATTTTACGAGCGATTTGTTTATTTTTATTTTTGAGAACCGCGAAGAAATGAAGCGATCGATAAGAGATCAAAATAGAAGTAATTTGACAACGATCACGATACGTCGTGAGTAGAATAAAGAACTTATAGCATGCTGACTGATGTTACTTACAATTCTGGGTTCCTAGTGAAAAAGTCTTCTGAAGATCTAGTGAAAACGGGTGTAAGTCTAGTACACTCCGTTTATGTATATACCTATACCCTTTTTTACGAGTTAAGTCGACTTTTACCCTTTTTCACAGGAATTCAGAATTATTCTTCACCCAACTTTGTTTAAAACAAAGCGTTACTCATTTCGAATCCATATTGCTCTATTACGATGCAATCACCTTGCTCAAGTTAATAGAAGCTACCATAATTATTATATTTAAAAAGTAAATAATTGTCCATATCGTTTTTTCAATGTCAAATATAGGACGATAATATAGCTGTAGGTATATTTTGTCAAAATTGTTTTGCTCCAAATGATTTTGGCTCAATAAATAAGGACGACTTTGCACATTCAAAAATTAAAAATGAATATTCATTTTACGGCACCCACATCATTACACGACACCGTCTTTAGATGGCGGTCTGATAGGGATAATAAAGTTTTACCTTCCAAGCTAAAAAAAATGGAGCTACAAATCTTACAACTGTCAAGCTGACTACACTTTAAGCTGTAACAGAATAAATCAGGAGTCCTACGGTACAGATTACATCAAAAGGAAAATTGTAGGGCCAGCAGAAAAAGGGGTCGTGTAATATATTACCTTGTTTTTATTACGGAAATGCGTACAAGCGAAAAGTGAAGGTAAATAATGCTGGGCTTAATATAAATACGTCAGAAGGACGATGCTGTCAAATGAAGTCTGCTAATAAGATTAAAGAAAATGATTGTATGTAAAGATCTATTTATGTTATCCTTGTTGCAGTACCTCTTGATTGTAAGTTTCAGGCCATCCTTTCGAATAATAATTAATTAAGTATAAGGGCGTGAACTTTATGCAATATCTCCAACTACGTCAAAAAAAAAATCACAAATATATTTTTAATTTCACATCAATATGTACAGTCAACCAATTTGATTCCTAGGCCACTATTGACTTTGTCAATGTGACGTTGTAAACCAAATCATAAGAAGTCTGTAACGTTTGGTTGACAACGTCACTTTAACATAGTCCAAAGTGGCGTAGAAATCAAATTATTTGACTGTACAGTGTAAAACTTATGCCTCAAGTCATAGGTAGGTTTCCCCTGAATCTGACAAAATAAAAATACACTTGCACGTTTGTGGAAGCAAAAAACCTAGACAACATTAATTTAACCTTATACTAAATTTCATTTATTCTGAAGACAGACGAAACAGCATGAATTTTGCAGTTTGTTACAGTAATGGCGGCCGTGTTAAAAACAATACCATAACAGGTCAAATACGATTTGGATTTTACCGTTTAAAATAGAGGCGCTGATTACGAACCTCTATTGGTCAATTCTGACCCTAAGTATTCCTACCCTTATCATAATAAATGTCGACTGAAAGTATTCTCTCGAACTAATTGAATTGTAATTGATGTATCGGCCGAAACTTTCCGGCCGACCATACAACTTTTATATGCTCACCACGGTTATCATAACGTAGCATTAATTCGATAATTATTGTCAGCTGTTTAAACGCAAATCGCAAGTTTATGCGGAGCGATGATGACTCTGCGTATAACACGAGAACTTTCGTCGATTACGGTCTCAGTTTGATTGATTGATATGAGGAGTGTTTGACGTGTGAGGTGAATATTTCAAGGGCACGGGTGCTGATCGAAATTGAAACATAACGTTAATCACATTCTATTTTCAAAAAAGTATCATATTTTTTAACATTTGAAACAATAAATGGCAATACAAATTATAGTCGCGGTGTTAAAAGGACTTTTGAACCTTAATAGCATTAAAAAACCGCGACTATAAATAGGTAATTTTATTTAAATCTATCTTGGGGGGTAATCATAACATGGCTATGAAGTTCATTATACTAGTTTTTCTAACAATTTCGCACGAACTTGGTATGTAAAGGAGTAAAACAATTTTACTATTTCTGACATAAATAGCTATTTCAGGAAATCAACCTACTTATTCAAACAAGTTCAGGGGCGAAATCTAGATGTTGATAAAATATGACTAGCAGCAGGGACCGGAAAACCCGTTCGTTTGCTTAAGCCGTTCGAATCGATAGCCCCTTCATACGATAACCCAAACATTTCGGTAAGCCTTTCATCGGCTTAGCCGTTCATTACGATAGCCCGTTCAAGCCGGGTAACCCGATCCGTAACAACCGGTAACCGCTTACCGAATCAGATAGGTTTTCGAACTAACCGCTTATCGTTCGGGTTACGGTAACCCGTTCCATCCCCTCTTTTCTCGCCAATCAGCGCAACAAGGGGTAACCCGTTCGCGGCTTATTGATACCGGTAAGCGGTAAGCCGAATTAATTCAATCGAAGCGATAGCCTTTATAGCGGGTAAGCTGATTAGAGGGTTACCGAAACAGGGGGGTTTTTAAAAACGAGCTTAATAAAAACCCGTTCAAAAACTCAGGTTACGGTAAGCGAGTCCGGTCCCTGACTAGCAGACGATCACAGTCCTCCCAATTTGTAAGGTTACCAATAAATAGGTAGTGGACCTAGACAAGATGCATTCAGTACCCTTACCATGATTTACAATTACCGTACTCGCTAGCGAGTCGAATGCTCTGTCCCTCGCACTCTATTAAAATACTGCTAAGTCTGCCAGGTACAGAGCATTCGACTCCCTAGCGAGTACGTTAATTGCAACTCATGATAAGGGTACTGCGAACGTTAAAAACCACCAAAAAGGTAATGTAAAGTAGTCACGTAAGCTCCGGACAGTCGAGTAAGGTTCTTTGTCAAATTTCGAAAGTCGTTAACTATCTATATGCAACTTGACTAGGGCAGAGAAGCAGAAAGTCAGCAGTATCAAAACAAACCCAACAAGATCCGTTTCCCAAGGAGGGCAATAAAACTGCACTAACGGACGAAAGGGTTCGGTTATCGCGCGTGATATCGCGCCGCTCATCAAAACAGGCCACTATGAATGTGCGATACTGGCTGCATATTACACCGCTACGAACTAAAGTTAAAGAATTTCTTTTTATCCAGCGTTATCCGTAAATACGGTCACGAACGTAAAACTAGAACTCGTTTCATATCCGTTTTATGGTGAAGTAGTGTTAAATGTGAACAAAATTTTCATGCATAAATAGAAACTCGGGCAAGAGCATGTCGGACCATGATCAGGGGGACTAATATGGCTGCGTTTATCGCGTGACCAAATGTGGATAAAACATCCGTCACTTTCTGACACGTGTACGAGAGTGATGGATGCTTTATCCACATTTTGTCAAGCGATAAACGCAACCATACTAGGCCCGCAATGTAGGGTTCTGACACTCTTACTACAAAAGTACAAACACAAAAATACTATCAAGAAAAACAACAAGTATGAACGATTTTTTTATTTAAAGTTATTTGGTGCTGTCTTATATGATTTTTAGTAGGTATAAATACTTTAGTCGCCAGTACCCGGAAGCAATCAAGTTTACTTAGTTGTGGTATTGTTACTTGTACTTAAAACAAATTTTCGTTATGTGCCTTTATTGAAGATACTTTGCAGATTTTTATTACCTATTATTTTTGCTATAGCGGGGGGAAATGTTACTCCAGCGATAATGATACTTTACGAGTTCAATATTTCCTAAATAATGTTTTTTTTAAGAGTTACACTTTGATACTCTATGTCATTATGTAAAATAAAATTATAACCTTCCTAATTCCTAAAAAGGGGAGCAATATAAATAAAGAAGTGCATAAATAAATAAAATTAAGTAACGTGATAGCAACAGCCTATTGAAATTGTGACACAATGCAGCTGCTATGTATTGAATGGTTATAGGCCAATTATAAGCTCTTTGAGTTTGCTCTCAGTTTATGATTAGATTATGGGGTGGAAGAATATTCTAAAATTCGTGGCATTAGAACAAAAGCTGTTTTGTGTCATAAGCAAAGCAACCTTGGTGCACTTCGAACTGATGCAGCCCGTGCGTTGCTCAGGTTAGAAACGACTTTATCGTTCTATTTTAGGGCACGCAAATTCGCTACACCGTCACATTTTTTTAAATCGCTAATATATTTCCAAGGAACCATTAAAGTCGCCTGCTATTGTATAAACCTTAAGAGGTTTCTAATAGTGGCTTTAATTGTTAAATACTGTATTTCTTTTTCTTATAATTAAATAAATTAAAAAAAGTAACATTTTATAATAACATATATTTGTAAATATTTACACAACAATTAAAGTAAATGATTACATTCATGTGTGATAGTGTCCCGGCATCGAGTAAGAAGTTGATCGCGAGGGCACTGCGAGCCCCGGGCTTTGTCCGAAATCGATACTTTCTCGTACTGCGACCCTTCGTTAATCCGCGGGTAAGTTGTACTTTCAACAAAAGACACTATCAGGATCACTTGGATGTAAACAGCAAATACATTTTCGTTTGTTGGAACCTTTTATTTTATCGAAACATCTATGAACGAACGTATCATTACGCAGAAATTTAATTTCATCGAAAGGTATTTCTTGCTGCATTTTTGGTAGTCACAAATCTAACTCAACCTAACCTACGTAATTAATGTTTAAGATAATCCTGAATACTTTATGATTTCAGCAGAAAATAGCGATCGATAAAATAAAATTCGATGATATGATATAATCGATGAAGTGAAATTTGTCGATTTTATCCCTCCCTCGTTTATTATCCTTACGCATTTTGTGACCACAAATCACAATTAAATTCAAGTTCATTGACATAAACCAAGCCAAAATGCACTTTCATAAACTCGGAGTTCAAATCCAATTAAACTAGTCTATAATTATATTTAGGTATCTATACTTTTATTATAAAGAGGTAACATTGTGTGTTTGTCTATTTTTCTGTTAGGGTTAATGCCTGGAACTGATAAACTGATTTGAAAATTCCTACACTTATAGCAAACTGTATTATTTCTTACTAATAGTTATATAAGGTATTTTTAAATCCATTTCACATTTTAATGAGTTCAAAAATTGTATTCAATAAATCGGTTAAACGCATGTCACGCATGGATTACTAAAGGGTCCCCTACCCTTCATAGGATGTAACAAAAGTATTTTGAAATTTTCTACAAATTTTGCCCCTTAGACTACAAATCATTGTGTAAAACCGGAGGTCAGCATACGTTGACGTTTTTGTTTCTATTGAAAGTTGTAAACATTTGATACGTAAGTAGGTACTTGTGTTTTAAAGATTTTTCAAACAGTGCGTTGGAAGCGCATCTCAATACATATAAATTAATATAAATGCAAGAATAAATATCGGTTAAGAAATCTCGATGTTATTTCTAAAGATCTATTTAGCTTTGTCCTGTACTTACAGGAATATTTCAATGGTATGGACCCTTAAAAATATTTGTTTTACTGATTTCACTGGGCAAAGACTTCTCAAAATACATCTTCCTTACTGGCAAATTTTCCATACCGCGTTAAAAACATGCAAAGCATAAAATGATTTGACACACGGACGTAGGTAAGTATACTAACAGACGGACCTTCCAAAGGAGGTTCCGATTCTCCATTCAATTACAGAACCTCAAAGTACAAATATCTTCAGATACCACATGACACTTGTCAACATTATCAGATGAACATGACAATTCAATACATTTGAATCTCAGCACCCCTCTGGTATACTCTTCAGTTCAATAACCTTTATTCGCAAAAATGGGGTGAGGTGTCCACGCGCAGACCTGTCACGTGGTCCCCTCTTTCAAATTTGAATTTTTTATTTATCTTCATTCTCTCATCTTTTTCCTATGGTACAACTGAAGCTTGAGGAAACAATGTCAAAACTTTATTTCTTTTGACGATTTGTGGGAGTACTGTGTTAACTGCATAATTAAGTAACGGGTTAGGGCAAAGTCGAAATATCAATATCCAATTTTAGGGAATTCCTTAAAAACGCCAATGGATGCTCATAAAGACAAATTTCATCTGTTCAAAAAAACTTTGGCACCATAAAAAAACTCACAGTATTTTTATGGCTCCCTCCGGTTACCAAAGGGTAAATCGGATCTTTAATTGCTGTCACTTTGCAGTCCGTCCGTTTTTATCCGTATGTCACAGGTCATTAGATTGTAAACGCAATGAGTAACAGGGAGATTTGAAATGTTATGTATTGGTTGACCAAAAAAACAATAGGTAATTGAAAATTCAATTTCATAAGTATTCAATTTCATTAGGATGCCTCCTTTATATGAAAAAAAAAAGCAAAGACAATATGTTTATTTTACCTTAGCATGAGAGATGTCATTATTTGACGTTCACAATATTGTTCTTTGTTTTCACGTACACATGTTGCGCTATGTTATTTTGAAATAATATGTATCGTACTCACTCGTAGACTTTACTCACCAACATATTTACTCGTAGTTTTAATAAGTTTTTATCACGAATCGAAGCAATCATTTTGGAAAATAATCAACCAAGCCCCCTACGGGTTATTCGGTTACCGTATTCACACCCACTACCTATACCTGTCCTCTTTACTTTAACGAAATAGAAGAGTGCGAAGAGATTACGTGGATTTGCTAGGTGTCAAGCGGTGCAGAATTCCCCGTCAGGCGAGGAGGCAACAATTATTGTACCCCAGTACTACAATTTTTATTGTCGCACAACACGAATAGGGGGTGACAGAGATGGAGAAATGGTAGTAAAAGTGCCGCAATTATTCTGAATGTATTTCGAGAACGTCGATTACTTTCTGTTTACGTTATGATAATTGTTTTGTAAAAATGTCGTTTTCCTCTGCACAGTACGGAATGTTGTTACTAATTTTGGAGGGCTTTTATGACTTAATAGCGGCAATTTGTCGTTGAGCATTTTCGATTACGCGGAAGGTCGTCGTAAAGGGTGCATTTTTTGTTAAAGTGACAACACACACGTGACCATTAAATAATGACCAGAATTTTTTTAATTTGCGAAATTAATATTTATTGCGCAAAAACTAAAACATTTTACACAAAAAAGGGTAATCAAAGGCTTATCATTCTGAGGAATTTCTTTGAGATGTTGATGACTTTATTTTCTGTAGGTAGCAGACGGACGGACGGATAGCTTAGGCATATTAATAGGGTTCCGTTGGGCTCCTTTCAGATACGGAACTCTAAAAAATAATTATAACGGTGACCGTCAAGCGTGATAAAAAATTTGTAAAAGAATAGTCTTAAGGACGGTGTTCTTAGTACTTAATCTGTTTCATGTCTTATGAGTATATTGCCGGGAAAACTGATGAAATTGTGGAACTACCTTTACATGTTCGCTGTCCCGGAACGGAGGGTACCCTTGAAACAGACCCCTAAATTAAGGAGGACTGCACCATCGGTCACCATAGAAATGGACGAAATTGTGAGTTGGAAGATAACCATGACATTTCTAGTTTTATTCTTGAGATTTAAACACCGCTTGCACTTATTAAACACTAGCTTTTGCCCGCGACTTCGTTCGCGTGGATTACGATTATCGTTAACTAGGAGCTTTTAGTTTTTTCGGGTTGGAAAGTAGCCTATTATATAAAGTGTTCTTTGATGAGTCTATATCGGAATTCGCGAATTCACGATCCATAATATCGTTTTTCCTAATCGTCATTTGTCCTAATACATCGTTTGTCCTAAAAGCCATTTCCGCCTGATGTTTAAAACTTTTTAGTGTTGTATAACACAACTCTAACTTAATCTAACCGCAGGTGTTTTTGGAAAGATTAATAAGTTGTCTGTCTCAGCTGAAAACCAGTTTATGACAATCGATAATTTAGGACAAATGACGATTAGGACAAACGATATTATGGATCGCGAATGACACCCCTCTTTGATAATTATAAGACTCTTACTCGACCTTCTGTATTTATTTGTATGAACTGATGGATGCGATACGAGCAGCTAGAGGGTTGCCGTAAGATGTATTCACGCTAAAATTAAATTAACTGGAACAGCTCAAAGGACTCGGTCTTACTCGTGACCCAGATCTGAGCCGTCTTTTTATGTTCAGCAAAGTGTAAGTGACATCCTGTGAAAATGTTCTGCAAAAAGTTTCTACTTGTTTCTATTCAAGTCATATGTTTAATGAATGGTTGAAGTAAGTTTTCATTTTGTACGCTCGCAATTACCAATTCGTAAATTATAATTGCAAATACTTGGTCTTTTACATTAACAATAGGTATAAAAATAATTCGGGCCTTGCGTAAGGTCCTTCAGGATCACAACCACCACCGATTTGCATATCAACAAATGTACTAAGTCATTCACATAATTTTAATTAACATAATGGTCAAATTACATACAGATAAAATACATACCTAATAACAAAACGCCCATTTTTCTTAACACCTAATGATCAGTATCCATAAACTCTAGTTCCATAATGTACTAGTATATAAGTCACCTTATATATTTTAACATGCTTAATGTACATTTGATGTAAGCACGGAGAGCATACAATGTTGAACCGTATGACAAAATTTCATACAAAATACATACATACATAAACTCATGCCTTCATTTCCAGAGTGGAGTAGGCAGAGCTATAGAATTACCAACAACTCTAAAAACTTGTTGATTATTCTGTAACCTCATAAAAAATGATGCTATGATAGTTGAATTTTATGTCACAAAAAATATAGTTTTTGTTTTTATGCTGGACATTTATTATTCATTTCCTGGATGGTTTAATGAAAAATATCGAAATTTTAAGGTCGACGACCGTGATGATAGAGACTATCGACGTAATGTTCAATTTAAAACCTATAGGTTATCAAGTGTATTTCTTTAAGTAGGCAATGTGGAGAAGGGTGGACAGAAACACTGATAATGCTATTTTAGATATACTTTCTTATTTACTATTTCGAATAAATAATTATACAATTGATGTGCCATGCCCCAAGGCTTAGCAGCGACTCCCGAAATTATATAAAATAAACAGTCGCTTATTCTATCGAATCATTTGCCTTTAAATTTAAATAATTAAAAGCAAATGAGACACAGGTATCAAAAAGTACAGTGCAATAAGGTCTAATTTACACACTATAACCTTTTTGTACTACAGTAGGTACTAAATTGTCGAATACAAGCGTAAAACTCATATTATTCTTCTTAAACAATGCGAAACTACAATCAATCAATTAACAACCGTATGCCGGTGGTATAAAGTTGACCGTAATAACCCGTAACCCTTTAGGCCGAAATATTGCATAACCGAAATCTGGTAAGTAGGTCGTCACACCCTATTGTCTGACTTTCCAACTTGGGGGAGTAAACTGTAGACATGGACGTCGCTCACCTATTTGCTCTGCTTGAATTCATGTGTTATTTCATAACGGCTTTCTAAATCTATCAATATGAATCATAATTATTATAGTTGGGAGCAAAGAAATCGAGCCACTTTTTATGGAAATTTAGTACTAAGTGGCTCGATTTTTTTGCTCCCAAGTGTATTTAGTAGGAAACAGCCGCACTCAGATTCAGGTAATAACGATTAAGTTGTTCGTTAGTGACGATTTTTAAACAATTCAAAGTTTGAAAATGGAACGAGTAAAATGTTTCTAAGAACGGTCGATAATTAGGGCCTCTATTGAACACGGTAAAAACAATATCGTTTTTGATCTGTTATCGTATTGTCACCGTTTTTATAGCTCTTATTTACTTGACAGTAATGACGTCTGATGTCATAACGATACCATCAGGTCAACTACGATATCATTTTTACCGTCGGGGATAGAGGCGCAGGGCCTCTATTCAACACAGTAAAAACCTAATCGTTTTTGACCTGTTATCGTATTGTCAAAGTGTTGATAGGTCTTATTTACGTGACAGTAATGGCGGCCGAGTAGAAAACAATAACATAAAAGGTCAAATACGATTTGGATTTTACCGCCTAGAATAGAGGCGCAGTTACATTTAAACAACACCCGTTAATCAACTCGGTAATACCATATCTTCTTTGACATGTTATGGTATTGCCAACGTTTTGATAGCTCTTTATTTACTTGGGCTCTATGCTACAATACTGCTTTTAACTTGCTATCATATTGTTTTTAACTCAGTTGCTATTACTATCAAGTAAATAAGAGCTATCAAAATGTTGACAATATGATAACAGTTCAAAAGCAATATTGTGTTTTACCATTTACCTAGAATAGAGGCCCAGATTTATTGATCTAACTTTGCTCTGTTTTTATTTGTTTAGGGCATTATAATGACAATCATGTCTATTATTTTATGCTTTGTGGCGGTAGTACTTTGTCAAATAAGGCTAAATTATGTATCTAAACCAGTAACTACGCCGTGAAATCGTCGAGCTATTTATTAAGCATTCAGTTAATTGTTCCAATAGTCAAAACTATAAATTACCAATAACCTGCTCTTTATTTATTTAGAGCTCTTCTTTTGTAAAAAATAAAAAAGTCATTAATAGAAAGAACCCTATAGAATAGAACCCTTTTCTATTTAGAATCAGCATAAAAAAAAACGCAACAAAAACAAAACAAAGTAGTGAACATTAGGGCATGTTCACTGAACATTGTCAAATTAAAGGCAAAGTTGACAAACATCGTAAAACTTGTCTTGACCTATATTTGTGCTTTTATACATACTTCTGCGATATTGACCCACCATAGAACTGTGTCACAGAGACGTTATGATTCAAGTCGTAAGAAGTGTCGAACAATTTGTTTTATAATGTCACTGTGACAACGCGTTCTATGGTACGTCATTGTTCCAATGGTCTGATAGTACATCATTCTAAAGAAACAATAGTATAATAACGTAGTAGCACAAAGTTTCAAATTATAAGCTACTAGAGGACGCCCGCGACTTCGCACGCGTAGAATTAGTTTCCCGCTACTTCCTCCATTTCTTTCCGTTGGGGGTCGATTTTCGGAAAATCCTTTCTTAGTGCTCACTTACATCATGAAAGGAACCCCTGTACCAAATTTCAAGTTTCTGGGTACAGTAGTTTCGGCTGTGCGTTGATATTAAGTCAGTCAGGTTTGCCTTTTATATATATAGATTGTTAATGTGATAATTATATCGGTATCAGGCTTACAGCACTACTAAAACTTTGTCCATAAAGTCAACCTTTTCTTAATAAGCATCTTCACTTTACAACTTGAAGCTATACCTAAATAACAAGAGATTTACGCATGAAAGTTTTTATGTTGAAAACGTCCGTAAAGTTATTTTATGTCTGTCCCTATTTATTGGCATATGGCTGCGTTCTACTCGTAAAGTAAGATAAAAGGAGCGAATTCATCCTATAAAATGTCACGTGGAACATGCCTGTTACGCGGTATCAAAAGATAATGAACAAAGGGTTTACATTCATATGGCATACAATTTATTGTCATAATTCCACATTTAGCATAATAATCATTTGGCATACAGTATTTTTCAGAACTGAAAACTGATAATTGTATACATGCCAAATGATGATTATGCCAAATAATGAATTATGGCAATCAATTTTATGGCAGATGAAGGAAACTGAATAAAGACATCATATTTGGTCTGATAACGATGCTGAAGTCAGTAGTGAGTTTTGTTTTTTCTTTACTGTTAATACTTTACAATAAAAGCTTTTGCCGAAATGGTACATAATATTTGTTTTACAAGTTTGATCTTTCAATTTAATAAGGCTAAAATGTAGCTAGGATAGTTGGAAAGTATATTAATGAAACGGTAGAAAAAACGAGACTTAATCCACGCCTAAGAATTCGCAAGAAATTATTATGATCTTCCAGCTTATTCACGTAAAATAGTCCACGTAGAACTCGTTTTTTCCCTTTCGTAAAATACCTTGCTATAGGAGTCTGTACGTTTTATTTAATTTTTAGTCTACAATATTATTACACCTATTGTTATGGTTATGTTTTTAACTCGGCCGCCATTCCTGTCAAGTTAATTAGAGCGATCGTTACTTTGACAATACGATAACAAGAGGGGCAAAGATGCTGTAAAATTAGCCCTCTGAATGCAACGAATCTAAGTAGGTGAACGAAAATCCGGAATTTGCGTCTTTTAAAATTGTTGCTTATTGCGGAATACCAGCAACTAGGCATGCTACGCTACGTCTGCTACGGCGTAGCCGTGCGTAGCGGACGAAAAGTGTTGACTCAAATAATGTGCATTTGGCATGTTTTTTTCAATAAAAAATATTAAATTAAATTAACCTGGCCGTAATTAATCACTTTATAAATCAACGTAAGAATTTATAAACGAATTTTTTTATTCATAGGGGCTCAGTAAAGTAACATATTCATTCATTTTTGAAGCACTAATTTAAGTTGTAAATGGCTAATTATCTGCTTTTGTTCAACGAATCAAATGAAATTTTAAATGGTTCCTTGTATCCGTTTACAAAGTACATTTCACATTACGAAGTTCCTCGGGGTGCCTAATAATAAACGCAGTTAATTATTTACCGACAAAGGGCCTCGGCTAATTGTGACTAAAGTTTAGTGAAACTTAAGGACCATTAAAATTACCTCCTTATTAATAACTAAAGCCACAATTTCTAAGCAGTTCCTGTCTCCATCACTCAACTAAGATTCGAAAGGGACTGACAGTGTTGTGAATTATGTAGTACTTTAGACTTAGACTTAGAGTAATATTTGTAGATTAAAACTTTGAGAGACAACTTCTACTTATGATTAAATAATAGATACAAAAAAATACAAGAATTATTTAAAGTACTTACCTACTTTAAACAGGTTCGCTTTTGAGAAAAAAGCTAACCACTCAAGAGCTTAATAAATATTGCATCGGCCGCGACCCTAAGCACTCCACTCCGCACTCTATAAACCAAGAAAGAAAGCTTTTAATGCGAAAGTTTAGAACGCAAGAATTCGAGCAAGACTGAATAAACTCTAATTTGGTATGTTGTTTTAAATATTTTTAGTAAAATAATAGTTTTTAACATATTGTCATTAGTTTGCATTAATGATATTACAATACTATGCCAAATCAATCAAATTTGTAACTAAGTTTTCACTATTAAGAAAAATAAATACTAAGCTTTAGTGTTACTAAAATTAAATAATTACAAACTAGAAAAGGAGTTTCGAATTTAGAACAAAATACATTTTTAAATTGTGCCAAAATAACCGAGTTGTCCATTTTTTTAAACAGCCATTAGGAGCTGCGTGCGAATCATCCGCTGAGGCTGGCAACCCGGGGAGAGAGGGGACTCCCCCTTCGCTATTTTCGGCGGTTGAAATATACTCCGACCAAACATTGAAGACCTTTTACCAAATTTCACGTTCCTTTTTACGATCGTAAGGTCTTACTAAATTATTCAGCTTTTTTCGGATGTTGCGTATTAATACTGGTCGGTAAATTGTTTTTTTTTTATGAATGCCCAGTTACTAACAACGGCCGTTTTGTGTCGGTCCTGTAAATAAATGTGATGAGGTCGCAATAACAGAATATTACGTTTTTTGTGAATATTTTCTGAGGCAAGTGCAAATGGCCGTTCAGATAAAAAAAGATTCCGACGTCGCAATTCAAATGTTAACAATATGTTTGGTATCTCTATTATTTTTAAGCCTGAAAATAGGTAACTGACGCTTATCCTCAAATAATGTAAAATATTTATGTAAAGATTTTTAATTTCACAGAAACGTCTGTTACGAAATTCTAAACTACATTAATTAGGTAGGATTCTAACCTATTTTTTTTCACTTTAATATAATATTTATGTACTTTTGTGCAATTTAAAAATCCCTAAATTTAAATGAAGTAATGTAATACACTTACAAATGGTTTTTTTTGAATAATTGGCCATAAATGTAACTAACTGTTTATTTTTTAAGGATTTTCCTAAATTTTTTTTGAAAATCGAAATTTAAAACATGAGAAGTAATATAATTATACCACTACAATTAAAAATTAAAACTTAACGTATTAAGATAAAAAGGAAACTACTACTACTTATTTAAACATTAAAAGATAGAAATATGTATTGTGATATCCTCTTTGTTACTTATTTTCCCACATTTTTTTAAATTTAAAAACTTACTCCACCTTATAATATAAACAACACGTAAACTAAATTAATTTAAGTAAACAACGTTTTCGTTTACTCATACAGGCAAATACAAAATGATAAACTCCCGAATTGCGTAGCTAAATATCTCAATGCGGGAAAGGGAGGTGTGTATCAAGATTGGTGACTCCCCATGGCAGCGAGGGGACTCCGAGGGAATGTTTAGTGGACATGTAGACATATAGACGGTAACACGGCAAATTCGTTGCCATAATATTTCGTGTTGTCTCGTGCTTTTCGTTTGTGCGTCAAGTCATAGTTAATCGTTGTAAAGTGTAAATTAATAAAATTAAGGTGTTTTTAAGGTTGTTATTTTTTTGGATTTTTTAAAGGTGTTTCGGACCTAGTGTTTCTGTGCGACTGTAAATATTGTGCGGTTCGTTTTGTTTGTCAACACTGCAAGCTCGAGCGGACAGACGCGAGTTTTGTAAATAACAACAAAGTGAAAATATAGTGTTTAGCCTTCTTTGTTTGGTGTTGTAATTTCGCGCTCAAAACTTAGAACGTAATTCGTGCCATTCTAGTCTTAATTTAATTACAACAGTTACTTTAGAAATAATTGTAATAAATTAAATTATTTGTTAGTGTAAGGTTGAATAAAAAAGCGATTCAGGAAAAAAAGTAGCGCGTTTCAAGTAAATTAGTGCAAAATAGCTCGTGTAAAAAACGCGTTGTACAAGTAACAATTCTGAGAAACAATATAAATATTATATTCTAAACATAAAAAACATAAAGCACGTGCCAAAACAGTAAACGCGCGGCAACGGAGACACGAGGCCGAACTGCCTACAACTTGTACCTATAGCGATCGATAATATTACGCATTACGAGTCGAGAGCAAAAGAGACGCACACAGACGCACGCACGCACACTCCCACCAGCCCCATCCCTCCGCTAACGAAAGTAAACATGCTTTAAACAAACCGAATTTATAGTGTAAGCTAACTTAAAAGTACAAATAAAACTGTGATTAACGTGTTCATATACTTAAGAAAAGATGCTGGTTGGCACGAATTTGTGCAACATGCATCCGTTGATTGCTAATTACGTGCAGCAACAGCTAATGATGGGCCAGAGCCGTCAAGCTACCTCGAGTAATGCGAGTGTCGTGACCACGGCGCCGGCGACGCCGGTCCACAGCTCGTACGACCCCAAGGGGGAGTTCCTGACGCCGTCGGAGCGCACGGGAGCGCCAGCGGCCGCCGGCAAGGATGCTGTCAAGCTGTTTATCGGACAGATCCCAAGACATTTGGAGGAGGAGGACCTTCGCCCGATGTTCGAGGAGTTTGGCAAGATTTACGAGCTCACCGTACTTAAGGATAAGCACACCGGCATGCATAAAGGTTGGTCCTTGATTTATTTTGACGGTCCGAGAGTAAGATTTATAGGTTGTGATATACAGCATGATTATATTTGTCGGGTTCAATTTCATTAATTGCATTTGTTACAGGTTCGTTAATATGTATTTTTTTTGCGTTCATTGTTCTATTATAATGGACATTTCGGCAGTTAATATTTCCGTTGAAATTTGTTCCCTAATTCACTTGTTATTGAGTCTGTCAGTAACTATCACCAAACTGTAGCACATACTTTAAGAAATTTAAACACCATATTAATTTTTAAACGTGTGTTTCAGTTTACATTTCTATTTTTATTTGGTGAAATTAAAGGTCAGTGGAGGTTCTTCCGTTAACCTTCGTGGAGGGGAGATAGCCGATCGAAAAATGACCGGTTTTTACTTTTGATTTAATCCATTAATTTACTGATAAAATATACTCTCACTCACTTGATACCGTCGAAATCAATGTGGAAGAAGAAGAAAGTCAGTTTTAAAATCATCCAGGTCTCGTAAAAAAAGTTTTAATACCATACTATTCCAATACCCGTTGCTATGACGCGAAAACTAGAAGTCGATGGCCTAAGCGTGAGTAGATGTATGTGTCAGTGTGTGTGTGCCGGAACCCCTGACATCTCAGATCCCTCGCGAGGGTGGACCCCTAATTTGAGATGCGATGTGGATAGGCGAGAAACGAAGGTAGATGAAAATAAGCAATGATGGCGGCGTTTTAGTGGGTTTCTTGAATACGTGTGTAGAGTTACATTCGTTATGAATGAGTATATATATTTGTAGACTGGTTTTTGTTACAGTACTCGTATTTGTGCAGTGATTATGAAGAATGTTTGCTAAAAGATAAAAAAGAAACCAACAAATAACATTTTTATTTATTACAAACGAAATACAGATTCTAACGTGAACTTTAATAATAATATTAAACTTCGTGTATAGGGTCACCGTTTGTTTTTTCTTAAAATTAAGAACAAAGAAAGCATTTTCTATAGTTCCGATTGAACTTTAAAGCTTATCTACGGCTTTATTTTACAAAAAGCAGAAGTAGTTGCAGAAAGGCTAAGAAAAATAATATTATATCAAGGACTACCACACACACATTGAACTAGTCCCAAAATAAGCTCGAGGCTTGTACTATTAGTATGATACAACGAAAAATCTAGTCTTATTTAGGTATTAGGAGAAATAAATACTTATTTACATCAAAAACATTCAAGACTCTTAAACTTGCGCTCTTCAAACAAATATTGCCTTTACAGGGAATCAAACCCAGAACTGCTAGCGCCGTAGGATATAGAATTTCTACCAACGAGGCTTGACAGAAACAACAGACGCGTCGTGTTGTTATCGGGTCTTATTTGATAGAAAAAAGAGCGCATAGCAACTCTTTTATAAAACATTTCAAGAACAAAAATATGAAAAGTAGCAGTTTAAGCATAAGTAACTTAATGGAAGAAAAATTAAAAAGTATTCGAAAAACGATTATTTACTTTGGTATTATCTATTTTAAGCTTGTAAATTATAAGTTAGTTTATATCATAATATGCAAAGTTACAAAATAAGGTCCTGTGGTAGTTGCTAATAGAATAGTGTCGTAAATTTATTATGTACTTGTGCCACAAGAGCCTTCATTATGTGACAGTAGCATAAAAAGCAATATTTTTAAAAGATATAGGTTAACGAAAATGTTAAGCACTTTAGTGCGTTGTCATAGTAAACTTCAAACAGAAAATTAAATGACACACATGACAATGACAATGACATTCACAATGACAAGGTTTTAAGTATGCACAACATTTTTATTAGATGACTGTACAGTCGATTTAATAAATATGTATACACTTTAGTACGTTATCACTTTAATCACGTGACAATTCATATCAATCTGCATAGCAGTTTAAACATGACATTAAATAGACAAGGTATACATAAATATTTTATGAACTCGAACGTACGGTCGGCCTTATAAGAAGCTGCAAGCCTTAGTGTTTTTTCACTTTAACGTCATGTTTGAACTGCTGCACTAATCTGCCAACGGCGTTAAAGCGACAAGGTACAAAAGTTTGCAGCTTCTTATAAGGCCGAATGTACCAGGTGAAAGGCGAAATGTTATTATGAACAAAGCATAAAAAATAGAAATTAGGTAATAACTGTTTAACCACTAGCCCCTGATTCTCGCATAATACTGCTCTTAAATTATTATTATGACTTTATAAATCAAAACGGCGCAAGTTTATCAGCATAACAACAATACAAAAGCGGCCACATAAAACACGAACAGTGACTTAAGTAATGGTAAAAGTAATAAAGTTTCAAGTACGAACTAGTTTCAACCGGAGAGTTTGCGTGTTGATCATAGGTCACAAATTAATTATTAATATAAGAATTAAATACAATACATACATAATATGGTCAAAAATGTGAACTAAATCACATTTTCTCAAGAAGTTTGATTATAACACAACTAGCGACCCGCCCTCGCTTCGCTTCGGTTTATTTGAGTTTTCTGTAACACCCGTACAATTAACCAGCATTTATTATACATGAAAGCCTTCCTCTTGAATCACTCTATCTACTAAAAAAAACCGCATCAAAATCTGTTGCGTAGTTTTAAAGATCTAAGCATACATAGGGACAGACAGACTGCGGGAAGCAACTTTGTTTTATACTATGTAGTGATGAACCACTTGACCTTAAATTGAAAATGGTCATCATCCGATTAAAACAGATTAAATGAAATTAATCTGGGCCTCTATTCCACAACGACAAACAATATCGTGTCTGATCTAATATCGTATAGTCAACGTTTTGATAGCTCTTATTTACTAGACAGTACCGGCGCGCGAGTGAAAACAATAACAACACGTCAAAAGCAATCTTGTTTAACGTCGTAAATACATTCTCCGATGAAGCTTTAATACTGTTTAAAAGTACTAAAACCCAAAACACCATAATGTACAGTCATTGTAAACGTCATCTGAAATAATAAATAATTTTAGCAAATGCAGAACGTCGCTGCATAGTTTTTCACGTTTTGAATTAGCAAACGCTCCAAAATTGTAGTACCTTACGCAAAAAGCATTTACTGGGTGTTAGGGTCACAGACGCATCATTATTGATGCAGTACCAGTAACTGGTTTGATGTTTAAACTGTGATGCGCGAGATGCCGGTTTGTGAAAGTATGCATTGGGAATATTTTTAAATAATGTATCATTAATAATCGCAGTTAAAAATTCATTTATATATTTAACTATTCAAATGAAAGCTAAGTAAATATTATTTTAGGCAAACCATTTAAAACCACCCTGTAAGTTAACCTGGATGATAAAGAGATTGTAAGAAAAATGATTTGCTTTTACTGACTAAAATAAATAACTGTTGGACTTTCATGTCATTTTATTTTTGGACTGACAAAAAATACATTGACTCCTTTGATTAAAATGATATTTTTATCATAGCACGGTTTTGCCTGCCTATTATTGTTTGTTCATTTTCACCAAGGTAGGTAAGGTGTGTTAGGTTGGTTACTAAATATTAAACATACGTATTTGTACCTTATAAACCTTTTTGTTGTCTTTTATAACTTCCGACTCTATCTGAAAAGTTACGAGTCCCTCTAAATTACCACCATTTGTAAGGCGGCGCATATGACAAGTATCAAATGTAGTTTCTTACAAGCGCTTGGCTTTTATTCGTGAGCTCAAAATAGCAGTAAACACATTATGGGATTAAAGCAAAAGAACCGTTTTATAAAAACACATACTGTCAGTCTACAATAACTACTGGTTAAGTTGTGGTTTTAGTAAATGTATGATTTAGTTTTTAAAGAAGGATTAAATTCGAATTATAGTGTTATGCACTTCATTTCTACGGTACTTAGATTTAAATAGAAATAATCTTTATCACAAATAGCAGGTATTTCAGCCTTAAAGATGTAGCGTAAAGTATCCTTTAAGTTTAATTAAAACCTTACACACTCCTAAACAAATTAACATATTTTAAAAAAAATATTCTAAAACTACATTCTGCACCGGTATATGGGGGGCTTTCTTATGCCGTCATGTTCTGGGACAAGTGACTTTACGTTTTTATTATAGCATTTTCCAAAAATGCGTGTTTAAGCATTTTTTCTCGAGTCGTATTAATTAAATTAGAGACTGGAAAGGCATCTGTTTCATTTAATATATCAGTAAGCAGTTAGACAAAGTATGAATGCTGACATTATCTGCCAAAGCTGCATAATTATTATTGTTTATCGTATCGTCCCTTACTAAAATTCAGGAACAAAATCCTTTGAATTTATACTTCGGAACAAAATTGCAATTACAACATTAAAAAAGCGTATAAAACAACTATTACATGCTTTCAAAGTCACAGAGCGTATGTTTCGCGTATAAAATATTACCCATTTACGAACCATTTGCAACCCATTTCTTATACAAGTTCCCCATTTCACGCTCGTTCGAGTTGTTTCCAACTTTTTTAAAGGTTTTGTTTCGTGTAGCGTGCAGTAGTTTTGATAGTAAGTGAAAAATTTGTCGCCGCGCTGTTGCGCTCGGTTTACGACCGTCGGTTGTTTTTTTACAACGTATTTGACTATTTTGTTTGCTAGGTTATTGAACTTTGAATGCAATCCAAGTTTTTAAATACACGTTATATTCATGATTCATACAATTGATATCTTAACGGCAGATTGAATGTTAATGATCAAAGTTTTGGATTTCCAGTTGTGCTTATTTTAAGTTTTGTATTAGTTTTATAGGGTAGCATTATAAAATTGTATGAAATCTTTGTGTTCAATACCTAACAAAAGGTAGCAAATTTATTACAAAGAATAAACTAATAGACTAATCACTAGGTGTAGTACATGTTTAATATATTCTCTCTTGAAATACGACAAGCGTCCACCAAATTCGTGTTTGAGCGTAAGCTTCGCCAACATGTACTCAAGCAAGAACTTGAGTAAAGTGTCATCCAACATCTTCATCACCCACTGTGTTCATCGTGTGCATTTAAGTATTATATTTATGTATGTATTATGTATTTATTTTTTAATATTAAGTAATAGTTTTCAACACTCTGTTTAGGTCTCCAATCGCACGGTTTAATATCTGTTAACTGTGTTGTTGACTGGTTGAGAATGCCTTTAGGCATTAAGTCCGCCATTTGTACTTTTACATTTATTTGTGTTCTGCAAAAATGTTTAAATAAATAAAATGAATCAGTTTATAACACTTTGTGAGTGACACAGTGTGTTACTGGCTCAGGCGCACGTTACTGGATTACACAATATTATTTTGGGTGCAATGGAAGACCTATAATTTTAGCTTGTTATTGCAGGATAATTTCGGGTAATTCTTGTAATATTTACCGTTTTGTATTAATAACTGAATGGTGCTGCTCAGCGAACTCGGCGCTCGACTGTTCACGTCATGGCATAACCTTTAATCAACACAATTTTCTATGCACTTTTGTCGTGACAAGTAGTAATTAATTTCTCGAAGCTAAACATAGAATGTGGCTTTTGAACTAAAAAATATTGATAAGCAAACCATTTTGTGTTAAAGTCTTAAAATCACGATACCTCATGTTATGATCAGTGAATAGTGCGTTTTTAAAAGCCATAGGGTTTTCAGATTAAGTTTTAAATAAAATTGTAGCAAATGTCAAATAATAGTCATTGTAAATTGTGTCAAATAAGCAATTGATCAAATTATTCGAAGAATAATGATTTAAATAGTAAGTATGTTAAGAGCCATTTTAGTTTCGATGTTATTTAAACATGACTAGAAACAATAATTTGCATTATATGCTAATGTACAATACGTAGTGAGGGAAATCTTACTTTTGAATAACACATTTTGATGTATGTTAGTCGTCACGTACCCTACCCATTATGGTAACGCGCATACTTTAGGCGTTAAATAACTTTAAAATGTACATGTGTGGTAAGGGGCATAATTACCTTCATACCCCTTTCCAGAAGGGGTTCGCGACGCATTTACGGGTAGGTTTAAGGCTTTTTGCCCTTCATTTTCGCACGCAATGAAGCTTTTTTATAAAAACATTTTGTAGAAAAAAGAACGCAAAAGCCTAAAGCATAATACAGCCAGATTGACGCTTCTCTTTTCTTAAAGTCGGGTAAAAAATGGTAGTTAGCTGGATATTAAAGCATTGAAGTTATAGGTAGGAAATTGGGCTTTCGGCAATGACCGAACAAAATTGGATCGCAAGAGTAATATTGTTTACTTCTTCTCGGCGACGTTTACGAGGGTAGAATAACCTTGGTAGAGCTAAACAATAAGAATTACAATCATTTAAAGCGCGTAACGTGTTTTTAATCGAAAACGCGCCTCACACGTCAAATTGACTGCACTGTGGTTTCAATATATGAAATTTTAAGTGTCGTCGAATGCAAATACTATAACTGTGATACTTACCTCTTATTCATAAACGGGATATAGCTAAAGTGTACTTACTACTAACTAAAATGGGTTTATGAATACTATAGGTAAGTAAATCATTTTTGGTCATGAAATATTTTTAGTCATTTTAGGTAATTGTAGTGAAAAAGTACTAAAAAAGTTTAGAATTACAATAGGAACGTTAAAACTGTAGATCATCATAAGACACTTTTTTTTTTTAAAAGAAACCTTCTATGAAGCAATTTTAAAATAACATTCTTACGATATTATAATGGCGTGAGAGGGTGCGAACACAATTAAATTTAATAAAGGCATCAAACCCTTGGACAGGAAGCGGCAATTCTCCTCAAGAATTAATGCCCTCGTAAATTATATCTCTTTTGTTGCCAAAAAGGAAAAATCGTTAACAAGTTTTGGGGAAAGGGCATGTATCGGGTTTTTACATGCACACATTTTTACCACTAACAAAAATGTTTAGTTTTTGTGTGTTATGGAAGAGTAATGAGGTTTTGTGACGACCTTTTTTAGCAAATTGTTGTGTTATTTTTAAGATTTGTATGTTTTTTCTATATGCTAAATAAACTTATTTTATTTCATTTCATTTATAGCTATAAATAGTAAGTATTTATTATTGTATAAATTTGCTTTTAAATGCACCACTACGAATATTCCCTTCGAAATTTAAGTTCCATTTTGAGTAATTAAGTTATGAGTCGTGATATATCTTCTGGAGCCTTATTGTACAGTACCCCAACGAAAATGTTAAGCACTTTAGTGCACTGTCATAAAAAACTTCAAACTGAAAATCAAATGACAAGTATGACAATAACAATGGCAGTGACAATGACAAGGTTCTAAGTATGCTCAAATTTTTTATTGGGTGACTGTACATTGTCTTTTTCCTCTTTGCTATTGTATTATCAACGTTATGACAGCTCTTATTACCATGACAGTAAAGGCCGCCGTGTTAACGATACGATAACAATAGGTATAATAACGATTAAGAAGATAAAAACCCTTGATACAATTGCGACGCCTTCTTTTAGATCTGATATCCCTGAAACGGCCCGACCAATTTTCATAAAACCATGCCACTGTCCGATTTATACGAGCTATCCTTAAAAAGAGCGCATCCAAATCGGTCCATCTGTTTAGGAGCTTCGATGTCACAGATAAAACACCGATACCGGAGCCTGCCGTTTGGCAAAAATACGTTTGCCAAATGTATCATTTCCCAACTTTTTCAATTACCAACTCAATATTTTTCCTGTAACTGTAAATATTTCAGGTTGTATTTCAGTACCATCGTGTAGAACCCTTTAGGTTAGGTTAGGTTAGTTTTTATAAACTCCCGAAATATTTACGGTTACACGGTTACGGTTTTTTTGTTGGGGGTTTAAAGCAATGTAGACTAGGCTGCTACTAACTATTATGTCACCCGTATACTGACTGGCTCTGACAGCCCATATGACATTCTTCTAAGGTATTAGTGAAATCCACATTAAGGTTAGTTCAGTGGTTTTTAAGTGGCTTTTTAGGGTTCCGTACTCAAAGGGGTAAAAACGGGACCAAAGGGTAGAAACTATGACACCGTTGTCCGTCCGTCTGTCTGTCACCAGGCTGTATCTCATGAACCGTGATAGTTAGCCCGTTGAAATTTTCACAGAAGATGTATTTCTGTTGCCGCTATAACAACAAATACTAAAAACAGAATAAAATAGATATTTAAGGGGCTCCCATACAATAAACGTGATTTTTTTGCCGTTTTTTGCTCGATATTAATAACGGCAACAGGTACAGGTAAGTTGAAATATTCACTTTAAAAATAAATAAATAATTTTAATTAAAATAAATTAAATATTTAAGGGGTGCTCTTATACAACAAAAGTGGTTTTTTTATGCCGTTTTTTGCTAATTTTGTATAGATAATGTTATGGAACCCATCGTGCGCGAGTCCGACTCAAACTTGGCCGGTTATTTAATGTCCTTTTAGATTTAGGAAACAAGAATTTTCGATTGCATCATTAAATGGTAGAAAGTTACAAAAACTATGTTACAAAAAAAACATTTATTAGAACTTGAACAATTCCCACAATAGCACTGATTGCATTGAAATTTTGACCTAGTAATTTTCCCCGACTCTATATCATCACGGCTGGCTGATGTGCGTGTTGAACGAAAAAATATTTTTTATAAGCACGGTACAGTCAACAGCATTGATAAAGTGATCATTTATGTACCTTGTCACTTTAACGTCGTGTTTGAAATGTTATACAAAATTATGAAACGGTTGAAAGCGACAAGGTACATAAATTATCACTTATTTATCCTGTTGACTGTACATAGGCATTTCATCTTAGTCCTGAGGGTTGGCAACACAATTGCAGTCTTGATAACTTAGTCTCTGTTTAACATCACTTTGCTATCAGATGATTTCTTCAATCGATATAAAATACCTACAAAGAATTTCTTACATATCTTTTTCAAATCAATCTCTTTGATTCAATATCGCTGACATTTCAATTAAAATAAATCGACGTATTAAGAAATAGGTTCCCATTAAAAATATCTACAGATACAAAACTCCACTTACACTTCTCAACTCTCTAAACTTCCACCGATGTATATTCAACCTTAAGATGATGGCAAAAGTGTGAACTTTTTTGGGAAAGGCCTTTTACCGTTACACATTTAATTTTGTGAAGCTGGGTAGCACGTTAACGATCCGATAGGCTGGTTCAAAGAATGTATTTGCCTCAGTCGCAAAACATTGGAAAAAAATAGTCGCTATGTTTTCTGCTCGGCGAGATGAAAGCGATTGCTCATATCACCTTGTAGATTGCTAAATATATAGAAGGTGGTGTTTAGAAGTAGTTTTATTTATATTAAGATTAGTCATAATTTTATATTCTAGAGTAAATAAATCTATTTACTGCGTTACTATATTCAGTAACATGTTTCCTAGATGCCTTTATTTTAAGAATTAATTCACAAACAGATTCTTTTTTTTAATAATCAACTTTTTGAGTTTTGAGTAAAATACAATAATTATGAAGTTTGAAGCTTTGTTCTTTTATTCTTTTAGGACCTGTAGTCTTAATAACGATCAGCCCCCTACTTCACTATCCTGACAATGACAGGTGACAGGTGACACTTCAATTTACATGGCGCAACTTATATGAATCCTGGTAATGTGATATCTTGTTAACTTTGCAATGTATACCGAATTGTCACCTGTCACCTATCATTCTCAGGATGGTGAAATAGGGGGGCTGGTCTTAGAATTCCATTAATGCAGTTTTCGAAAACGCTATTAAAATTAAATCAGGTAGGCAGGTATTTAGTTAGGTTGTTTAGGAAAATCATTCAGTACCTAACTGAGGAGAGTATGGTCAGAAAGTGTTAAATATATTTTGCAATATTTTGTATAAGAATTTGAGTGTTGTCGATGGTTCGGTCATTTGGAAAGGATGGATGAAAGAAGATTAACGAAAGAGATATACAGAGCTAAAGTGAGTGGAAGGGTCGGAAGGGGCCGCCCTAGGCGTACTTTTTCGAATCAAATCGGAGAAATACTGGAAAAGGCCCGAATTTTAAGTACCCGAAACCGACGTGCGTGCATGACTCGATGTATGAATGTGGAAGAAGCGAAAGAGATTTGTCAAGATCGTAGCAGGTGGAAAGAAGTGGTCTCTGCCTACCCCTCTGGGAAACAGGCGTGATTTAATGTATGTCTGTATGTAATTTGAGTGTACAATTTTCATCAGTCCATTTGGAATATTCACGAATATTTATTCGCGATACTACGCTCGCGGGTTTGTTGACTAATTATGGTGGTGATTTTACTCGTAGTTAATCTATTTATTTTGCATTACGGCTTTAGCATTCTTTATAAGTATTTACCTGGTTTGCTGTAAAAATAAATACCAATTAAATACGATTTTTTAATAATAATTATATAATATACTTTATTTTTAAATCCACCAAAATATCATACAAGAAGTTACTTGCAAAAAGCTGTACTACTAATATTACTAAATAAGTTGTATTACTAGTATTATTGTGTCCCCATAGACCTAAATCGCAACTTTCCGGTGTATAACTCAATTAAAACTAAATGTGTAAAGTTGTAACGTGAATCCAGTCGATACCAAATTATATAGTTACCTGACTTACCTATGCGAGGAAAGTGTTGGTATTATAATATGTATTTGCTGTCATTTACCTCATAATTAGTATTTGGGCCTCTATTCTAGGAGGTAAAAAAACCATATAGTTTTTGACCTGTTATTGTACTGTCAACATTTTGATAGCTCTTATTTACTTGACAATACTATATCAGAGGGCTTATTGTCTAACGCACTCGCAATCGCAACCGGCTTCAAAGTGGACCAATTGTTTTCATTTTGTATGCAGACAAGCCTTCGATTTTCAAAATGAAAACGATCGTGATTGCGAGTGCGTTAGACAATAAGCCCTCAGAGTTCTTATGGTCTAACGCACTCGCAATCACAACCCGCTTCAAAGTGGAGCAATTGTTTTCATTTTGTATGCAGACAAGCCTTCGATTTTCAAAATGAAAACGATCGTGATTGCGAGTGCGTTAGACAATAAGCCCTCAGGTCAAAGACTAGAGCCTAGAATAGAGGCCCCGATCTAAATGTTTTAACTGATGAATTAAAACGTTTCTATTGCACATGTTATTATTATCCGTAATGCTCGGTTCCTCAAGCACAAGCTTTGACTTCTATGGAGTGAGTAACAACGTAAATTCATGACGAGATTTCATCCATGTTTCATGAGAAACATTGTGTGTTGATTGGAATGAGCCCCCGTGTCCGTACTAAGTAGGTATCTACTAAAACCCGGTGCCACTTGTTTTATAGACATTCGTTTTATAGAACGTATCACTTCGCAGAATTTTCATTTCATAGAAAACTATTTTCTGCTAAATATGATTCACGTAGGTTAGGATAGGTTAGATCACAAGATAAACTGAAATCAACACGGGTTCAGCAGAAAATAGTTTTCTATGAAATGAAAATTCTGCGAAGTTATACGTTCTATAAAATCAGTGTCTATGAAACAAGGGTAAACCACTAAAAACTCCTAATACGTTGACATTGACGTTTGAATTTCGTATTTTGATCATGTAGATAGTAAATAATGAAGTACACGTAAATAATGCTCCAGACACACGACACCTGACACTAGACAGTGTATACATCGACTGTCTGTGTGTGTCCACTGCCGCGACACTGTTGCAGATGTAGATGGTAATCAATGGACACTAGTGTTGAGTGTCAGTGTCGTCGTGTGTCCCGAGCTTATGTATGGAATTGTGTTTTAAGGGCTCGTTCCGTAAAATTCCGCAAAAATAAAGTCCACATATTCCAGTTGTGAAGCCGATTCGAAAACGTGACGTATGGTTGAAATGTTCGTGCTCCAGCCACGGTATTCAAAACACATTCAATTAGCTCACGTTTGGCGAATGTATGCATGTATGTATGACGCAATACAGCCGAGGGTAAAGATCATCGTTGGATCCATCGGGCGCAATCAAGCGGCCGTCAATCAACGAGTCGCCTTACTTAATTACCTACCCTCGCATGTGGAGCGAGCTTTACCTAAATAACCCACGCTGATTCATTTTGAACCCTAACACGTGGCTGCGACGTCTTATTTCACATAAAAAAACAATTTAGTTCAAAAGATAGAGACATGGCGTTCTGAAACACTGTAAGCTTTTAGGTAGGATTCAGTTTAAGTTGGGCGGAGGTGGAATTGGGTATTATAAATGTGTAGGGGATAAGTTTGTTTTGTATTTTTTAGGTTAAATCTGATATCTAATGAATGAATAAGAAATATGGTTAAAAAATGACTGACTGCTGAGTTTCTTGCGGCGTTTCTTCTCGGCAGTGGTCTCCTCTTGGGAAGCGCTGGTAGACTCCTGACGTGTAAAAGTGCCCGTGCGGCCTACTTACTAAATAAATGTCTTTTATCTTCTTTATCTTTTACATTCATAATAAGATTATTCAAAAAACGTTTCAAAGGCGAAGAAACTCATTCTAAATTATATTTTATAGTTCATACCTAATCACTAATATTATTGTGACATTTTAATACCCTTACCTACAGGGTGCCTTGTGCCTACAAATTGCAACCTTAACATAATAATATTGTAATACTCTATTGTACATGAAACAAAGGATAAATAAATAAATAAATAGTTTTGCATCAGTCTGTCTATTTATTAAGACCATCTCCTCAAAAACTGCTTATTTACATAGTATCATGTCTGACTATCTGTCTGTTTGTCTGTCCACAAATTCTTCCTAAACCACGCAATCGATTTTAATGCGATTTTCACCATCAATTAGATGATTTATCAAGCAAGGTTTTTATGTATAAAAAAATCTGGTTTATACAGGCCTCTGAACTTAGGGCTTTAAATGCAATGTTCGATTCTTCTCGCTAACCTGGACTACTTTTGTTTTGCAACTTAAAAAATAACTTAAGTTTAGATAATTAATTGATGTTAAAGTTTAACTGTAAAAGCATTGTATTAAATTCATGGCCATATAATCACTATATTATGGTACAATGGCTACAAAAAAAAGGAGAATTGGATCGCGTACATTGAAAATTACATTATACTTGTATGAAAAAAATCAAATTTAGGTTGGACATATTTTTAACAACTTACTGAACAAAAGAAGTTCAGTTTCAGGAGTAGAAACGATCTATGCATTTAAAACCCCAAGGTCAGAGACACCCTATATACAGGTGTTACAGAAAACTCACATAAACCGAAGTGAAGCGAGGGCGGGTCGCTAGCATGATATTTATCAAGCTCCAGGGGTATTATTATGACATGGCTATGCAGTTCATTTTACGGCGAGCGTAAAGGACAGAGCTAAAGCAGTTATATAGCTCCGTCCTTTTCTCACATCGTAAACAGAACTGCATTGCTATGTCATAATAACCCCACAGTTCGGTGCAGTTGCTTTGATGCGGTTATGCACACAGAGTCGTATGCAAACCACAAACAATTAAAATGTAAATGCACGTTTTACCCAATAATAGATAATCTAATTATGTTTAGATTAGATACTTGGTTCTAATTTCAAAACAACGTCGCTTAATAATGAATTTATAAAGTACGTAAAACTACTTTGTCTTGTTTATTTAGGGCTGGTTTTTCAATCCCCAGATAAAACTATCCGTCAGTTAAATGTTATCCTTTTCTGAAGTCATATGAAAGAAAGGGACAGAGCTAAAATTTACCTTCCAGATAGATTTATCTGGAGATTGAAAAATCAGCCCTTAATTGCATTAAACAAATGTTAGGTATATTGTTGGGTTGCGTACGTGTAACATAAAGTTAATTATTTGAATATAAATACATACTTTCAGTGATAATTCATAATTCAGTAGGTAAGGATTATACATTGTCATTTATGTTAAAATGTATAAAAACATCCTTTAACACGTTCGCTACTGTCTTATTCGACTCGGGTATGGTAAATTACAGTTAAATATTTTGCCGCCGTAAAGGTGTTAAATTTTTAAACATTCATGAGTGACTGATTTCTTATGCACCTCGTAATTCTGAACTAAAATCTTTAAAAGACGTTTCAATTAAAGTAATCGTGTTAGTTTTAAGATGATAAGTTGAAGACCGGAAACGGTTTTAATTCAGGCGCTCCTGAATCTCTGAATATTTTATTTCTACTTAAAAGCCTTGGCTTACTTCGACCGCAGTGATTATTTTTTGACGGACTTTTATTAATAATGGAAAAGAGAAATTCGTATTCATTAAGAGTTTTTTTCTTATGCGCTCGTATTACGTTTCATACAAATCTGTTACAGTTCTGGTTGAACAATTAAAATTATTTGAAAAGATAAAACATGAATTTATAATGACAGGTGAGTTACGTTTATTATTGCTTGAAGAGTTTTTCATAAATTATATTAATAAATTCTCACAGATACAATAATTACCTACCTTTTTATTGTAAGTGAGTGTAATTAATCGATTAATATCGTTTTAAAAAAACAACAATATGATTTATGATGTGTTTCAGCAGTCTATGTGAACCGTGTTACTATCATTAGCATCGACGCCATTGCATGTATACATTATATTGCAGTTGTCAATTTACTAATATTTAAAATATTAAAATGCAACGTCTGGAATAGTAACTATGTTTATTCCCCTAAATAATTTAACCACATTTCACATATTAATACTGGATGAAAAAAAACACCAAATTTTCGAAACTTTAAGGTCTTAATCATTTTGATATTTTGTTTATTTTGTTATTATAATTTCCAGTTTTTTAATCCATATTACTAGATAATATAGTAAAGTTCAACATGAGTTAACATCCCTATTGTACCCAAATTACTTAATCATTAAAGAAATATCGTAAGTGAAAAAAAACTTTTTTTATATTCAGTATTTATTTAAGAAAACGCTAAATATGGACTTTAAACTAAACTTATAATTTGCTGACCTCCTCCACCTCCACCTGTCATTAAAAAGGTTTCAGCCAACGAAAATGATTCGCTTATATTTAAAAAAAGAAAATGCTTAAAATGGAACCTGGGTTACAAAAGAAAACCACTGAACATCTAATTAAAATTTGGGAAGGGCGCGGCCGGGAAGCTCTCGCCAAGAACAGTTGCCGACTTTAAATCCCTTAATGGGTCAGAAAGGGCAGACGCTAGGAGGAAAGTTAATACGGTATTATACTCCGCGACTTTGTTGTAACGTTGTTAGAAAAACGTTGGCAGACAGAGTAGATCACTGGAACTCGACTCACGAGATAAGTTAAAGAATGTAATGTTTAAGTTCTATACGTAATCGGGTATAGCAGGGTTTTGTTTAAAGTTATTTATTGAAGTTCGGTGGTTTAGCGCTTGTGAATACCTACACATGTTTTAACACAAATTTTTGACGCGAAACGTGATTTTAAAACCGTCAAAAATAAGTGTTAAAAACACCCAATATAAGGGTACTAGGTCAGAAAAGTGGACCATAAAGAAACGATCTATATTGCCTTAGCTTAATAATTACAAATATAATTACCTTAAAAACATTAATCTAGCTAGTATCAATAGCTACTAGTAGCAATAGTATAGCTTTTATAGTCCGTTCACTGTTGTGACCTAGAGCTTGCGTCGGGGCCGAGTGGGTTGAAGGGGGGCAATGCGCAGATTGATCGAAATCGGTGCTCTTGCGTTTTTCTTTTTAGTGTAGGTAACTATCGATTCACACGTGAAAACTAATTTATAAAGTTCATTTGTAACGACCAAAAAGATAAACAAATTGTAATTTGGAATATATTTATAGGTTAAAATAACCAGGATGTGAAAAAAAAAAATTCAACATAATTATCGTTTTCAGCCTACTAGAGTCAGCTGAAAAATATAAATGAACGTATTAAATAATAATGTAAATGTAAATAATAAGTTTGTGTACTGCCTATTAGGTTTCAGTATGGAATTAAAATAGTTAAGCATTTTTTTTATTTCAATCTTTCACACTGAAAGCGACTCGTTAACATAGACTTGTGCGAGGCCAACAACGGCCGTGTGCCCTGACACCGCCCCAACCGATTTATTTAAGACTATTCTAATAATTACTAACTTTTGATGAAATACATAAAGGGATTATCATTAATGTGAATGTTAAAAACCGGCCAAGTGCGAATCGGACTTGTACACAAAAGGTTTCGTACTATTCTGTATGTGGGCCATTTTCATTCTTAATAAAATTTATTTTTATTTATTCACACCCTGTGAAAAATTTAACTGTCTACATATTACCGGTTCATGAGATTCAACCAGCACCCATTGGCTTCGAAACCCTAAAAAAAAACAAAGTTAAAAAAATGCGGGACGGTAGTGAAACGGACATAGATACGACAGACATAGGTTCTCGTAATGTGTTGTCCTAATTATGAGCATATAACATTTCAGTTATAATAGCTTTTTGTAAATGTAAAACTAACGTAAACATTTATTTGACTTTATTCTAGATCCTACAAAAGACCAAATTACAGTGATATATCAAGTCATTTGTGTATCTTAAATTAATATACATCTTTCTTTAGTGTTATTTAGCCGTGTTAAATTAATACCGGAAGCCACGTCAGGCTCTGGTTTAATCATGAACTTCGTTGAACTTAACCTTCTGAACTGTTTCATAATTATCCATCCATCCGCCCAGGCATTCCTATTCACCCACGGTATAGGCTTCTTATTTAGAAAAACATGGTAACCTACACAATATACTACAAATAATGTATAAAAGATAATATAAGAAACAAACAAAATATAGTAGCAATTAATGAATTCATTAATTGCTACCATATTTTGTGTTTGTTTTATGAAGTATTATTAAGCATAAATATGTCTTTGTTGTTTGAACAATAGATAATACTAATACATTTAATTCCGGAATTTCAATTGAAATATTTGAAAATTCGTTCCGAGATTCCGTAATGCATGTCCTAATCCTGATAATCCTGGTGAAGTTTCGTTCGACCGTATCTTAAACCGAAGGCTATATAGGGACGATGCGAATAAACTTCGCAGATAATGCTTATTCACCCATTATTTGAAAATACCAAAGAAATAAAGTTTTGGAGATAAGTTTGTATTTTCAGAACCATTTGAAGTGGAAAGTGTTTAGTAGTGACTTTTTTTCAAGCTAAGTATTACGTATGATTATTATGTGAACATGAACGTAAGATCTTATTTTTACCGGACTGCGCGAATTCAAAAGAAGGGTACTAATTTTAACACTCTATGTATCTATTTCTAGCTCCTAAACTACTGGACCGGATTTATTAAGACAGAAGATAAATATGAGATGCAGGAATGATGACAGGTTATAAAAGGTTGCATGACGGGTTTGCACATCGGGTTTTAGCATGTAACTTTTTAATACATTCTTTCTCCTGAGTCAGGACATTTTCGGGTTCTACGGCTATCTTATTTCGAACACTTATGGGTCGTGGAAGCAGTTACCACCGGTAATGTTATGAAGGCCCCACGTGCCTCCGTCAGGCCCGGCGGCGCGCGGCGCAGGCGCGAGCCGCGAGGCTGTGTTGACTCGTCACGCCGCTCCAGTCCACTGCCTCGCCGGCGACTCGACGCGCGCCGACCGTCGCACGCCCGCGCGACGTAACACGTAAACAAAATAAGCGCACCACTATGACATACACCTTATGACGAAAATAATTTAAATCGGTGTGTTAAGTTCCATGTTTGATGTCTATGATTTAAAGTGAACATTTAAAAGTGTCTTCTTAGTGCCATTTTAAAGTGATACATAGGGCTCGCCAGTACAAAGTTTTATTAATCGCCTTCTTGCCTATAATTAGTGATATAATAGTTAATTAATGCAAAAATTTAAATAGAACAGCTTAAGGTGTATAGTTGCGCTAGTATAACTTAGTTGTAGGTGAAACAGAAATATACGTATTCGGTTTTTAAGAGTTTTGTAAGATCTATCCGATGTCACTTGTCTGTAGAGGTAAGTGGGATAAACTAATTTTGATTGATCTGTGGAGGTGTTAGTGGCTAGTGGTTTCGTGCACATATACTAAATAACAAGTGCAACAAAAATCAAGGTTTTAAAAACCAGTGTTTTGTTAACCATTATTATTACTCGTGATTGCGAAACATATAGCTTGTGATACCCAGCGACCCTCGCACTTCACGCTGAAACCGAAATATAAACACACCTAATATATACACAATAAAAACATTATCCTCGCGAATGACCTAAAAATACAATTTCATCAAAATAATATCAGTTCTTATAAATTAATAGAATTATCAAATTATTTTACCAAAATCCTTAAATAATGAATAAACCAGGAACTTGAAACACAGTGTAGGAATTAAGATAAAAAGTACCAAATAAGAGCTATTTCAATTGAAAAATACCTGCTTTAAATTGTTTCTGCCAGCCAGTCTCTGACTTGCGGAGATTCCTCGTAGGCGTTTATTCCGCCGCGGAGTTACATTTTTCTTTGATAATGTAAGTTTGACTTAATGGAAATTTTCTTATTTCGTAAAGAAACAATCAAAATAGCGCAGAGCTTTTATTGACAGTCAGTGTTATACTAACGCTGTCTTAAATGCCAGCACTGAGCTGGGATCATTTCGTGACCACATTCTTCTTGTGCGTACTTCTCTGTTCTTTGTTGTTGTTTGTTACAAATAAATGTTTTTCTTCCTTATCCTACCTTTTTACTGTTGTAGTTGTATTGTTTTCGACTCAGCTATAATTAATGACAAGTTTATTAGAGCTATTAAGATGGCAATACGATAGGAAAAGGTGTAAAAAAATCATAAAATACAGGCCCTGGATGTGTAAATAAATATACTGACCATATTTAAAGAAAGATTGAAGTGAATATTGTATACGAGTATAATGAAAAGACATTACGACTCTGTTAATATTTTTCATAACTTTTGCCATAAATGATTTAAAATTAATATTTAGCCCAGTGCATACAAACCTATTTAATGGCAAACTGAAGAATGTTGATGCATTAATCATAGTCTTCTTCGTATTCCATATCCTTGTTCTGGTTTTTAATGTTGTGGTCAACAAGCCGATATCCAAAATATATTTGAGGGCAATACCTGAAATGGTACAATACTAAAAGTAGGTACTAATAATGAATACATGAAACAAAACAACACTCGTCATATAAGTTTTACCTAATGAGATGAAGACAATGAATACAATAAAATTTAAAAAGCAACTACACCAATGGCTTACTAATAAAAATTTGTATACTTTAAATGAATTCTTAATATAATGTTTATAATAATTTTAATGTAATAACCGTGACATGGATGAAATACGAATGATACCGATGAATAGTTTGCATTGTATTACGTTAAGACACAAATCTGTTATTTTTGCATACCAAATATGGTTAAACATGTAAACCTACCTATTGAAAACTGTACTTATGTTAACACCTCACTGGTAATGTTTATTGCAAATAAAGTATTCTTATTCTTATTCTTATTCTTCTTTAAATTATTTCAGAGAAGTTAATGTAACTGATGGGGTTATAATTCGTTAACGAGTGTATTTGTAAACTAACTACTCAGAATATCTAAGAAAACTCTGAGGTCAATCCAAATACACTCATATTTAGCAACTAGATATTTTTAAATAGTCAGTGGTAATTTTTATTCAACACTTAAGCCCTTTTTATATAATTAAACAAGTCAGTTAGATTAGTAGGCACACTTAAAACAAACATACACACATACCATTTTAAATAAACCTTGATACTTGACAAAATAAACTAACAAAACTAAGTTATAAGTATATCTTTTCCATATTAGTGCGAAACCAGCGCTGCTAACACCACCATCAGAAAAGCTTATTGCGTCAAAGCTTAAAATAAACTGGGTATTTTTCCGCAGAAGCCGGCCCCCTGATGTCGGAGCCGATACTCAGTTTGTACAAATCCCCTTTATCAGGTATGATATCTGACTGATAACACGTTTATCTCCATTGTTTAGTTGATACTTGAAATCATAGTTGGGAGGTACTAAGGCAATCGGTGAAATTACTAGCATAAAGGCACTCCATCGTCGGCATCTTCATCTCAGGGTCGGCAACGCGTTTGCAGTCTTACCCCCTTACTAATAAACGTTGAGTAACGGTGGTATAGCTATACAATGTTTTGTCCTTATCTGTCAAATAAGGACAAAACATTATATAGCTATACCACCGTTACTCAACATTTATTATTAAGGGGGTTAGAATTGCAGTCTTGACATTGTAGTATTAAGAATGAAAATGTTTTTAGGTTTTAGACACAACTTACCATCAGGTGGCTTGTATGGTCGTTTGCCTTATGAATACCATAAAATTGTTTTCAATCTACTTACTCATTACTAGAAATAAGTTTTTGCTACACTTTCGACTGAAACATATTATTATTAAGATACGGAAAGACATTTCTCGGAAGCGTATTTAAAACTTATGTAAAGGTTAAGCAATTATGTGCGATTACGTGGATGACTTTAAGCTTGAAGACAAGATAAACCTTATTCTTGAAGAGGTTTCCTTAGTTACAAAAAAGGCTAGTTATTATGTGGACCTGACTGATTAAACCAAACCAAGTAACAACCAATAATTTCCTTTTTTGAGTTTCTCCTATTCTCATACCTTAGGAGCTTGGACGAATAAACAATGTAGTTTTAGATAACTTTATGATTAAAACTTCTTTAATTCACTTTCATAAATGATTTGAACGCAAATTTATAAATTAAATAATAAATATTTTAAATCAAAACGTTTATTGCAGCGTGTTTTGGTGTTGCGTTAAGCCGGAAATCGGTCACCGGTAATCGTATTTAAAATTGAAAATTAATGCGTTTTTATACATTAAAAACATTGAAAATGGTAGCAACTAATTTAGTTATAACTATGTTCAGTGATTAGTGTTTTAGTGATCTTATTCACGACATTATATTAATTCATTTATGAATACATAAACTGAGTTTCACCATACTTCACACTTATGTAAGTGCGAAAGTCTGTGTTTACTTAAGTGTGATCGTTACTTCTTCACAATGAAGCAGCAAGAAGGATTTGGATGAAATTTGAAATAAAAACACTATTCCCGTGGCATGGTGGACGCAACCGCGGCAAAGTTAGTACGGAAGGACCCCTCTTCATGTCCTTTTGCACGTCTTTCTAGTTCAAAATTGGCAGCCTAATTTTTGGTTTCTTGTTATTATCAGATAAAGTTGAAATTTGGTAAACGTGTGTTATTCGGATTACTTTGTAATATTATGATAGTAAGAAGCTGAACAAAGGAGAGTTTGAAGGTGACCGGAGGATCTCCGCTGTAGCTACTTAACGCAGACCCTTCGAATTTGGCCTCGTTATATTGGTCTTGATGAGCAACTGATGAATGTGCAAAAAAGTATCAAAGGATAATAAAAGCTAGACAGTTTATAAAACACGCTTTTAAATTTTGCTATACCACCTACATTATACAATATGTAATTGAATTCTTTGTATTTAATCGAAGTTTTGCGCTTGGGGCTGTAGCTCCTCGGTAAAACCATATGGCTTTTGACATGTTATCTTATTGTGAACGTTTTGATAGCTCTTATTTACTTGATAGTAATGGCGGCTGAGTTAAAAACGATATTGTAACATGTCAAAAGTAATAATGGTTTTTCCAAGTAGAATAGAGCCCCTCAATACGTTTGTCTTTTGATAGATAGTGAGTTAGTTATCAGTGATGATTGTTATAAACAAAAATAAACCGACGTATCATCATCATCATTATCAGCCCCAAGACGTCCACTGCTGGAAGGCCTTCCCCAAGGTTTTCCACAACGATCGGTTCTCTGCTGCTGTCATCCAGCGGTTTCCCGCGACCTTTATCAGATCGTTGGTCCACCTTGTGGAAGGCCTGAGGCTCTACTTAGAAATCAGTAATTCGAACTTCGAATCGCCCCGTCACTTTCTTGTGAATTAGTGACGCTTCGAGAGCAAAAGGGATAGCAATAGACGAAGTTCGAATTACGGATTTCAAAGTAGAGCCTCTGCGGACACTTCGACTCCCGGTTCGCAGTCGCCACTCTAAAAGCTACGTATAGCATATTGATAAAGAGTAAAAACATAAATCATGTTACAAATTAATAACATGTTCAAAAGTAACACTTTTCTTAAATATCATCATTGAATTAAAAAAATAAGTAATAGAAAATGACTAAAAGCGTTAAGTCTTTGAACATGAATATCACTATGAGTAGAGTGCTACCATTTTCTTAAAGGGGCTTCTAAACGGGCCATATTTTCACTGCAATATGTGGCCGGCAACTATTGGTGTCTTTCTCTAACATACGAGTAAGAGAGGGACACCAATAGTTGCCAGCCACATAGCAGTGAAAATATGGCTCGTTTAGAAGCCCCCTTATAGCTATCGGCAATCTTCGTTTTTCTTTGACACACGAGTGACAAATATACTGTCAGTTGCGAGTGCAGGCGAGATAGCGATAGCCAGCCGAAACCTATTAAGAAGCTGGGAATACTGTACATGCATACATTTCCCGTTTAAAATTATACTTCTAAGCCTTTGCCTGTTTAAACTCTACCGTTATAATTCTGCGCTTAATAATGTTTTACCCGCAACCTCAAACAACGACAAAGATACGCCGCACAAAAGCAAGTTCTCTTTTAAACGTTTTAAAAGCAAACTTACGCGGATTTACTCAAATAATTAAAAAGCACGGAATTGAATGCGATGCAACCGACATACGCGTATATGTACATGTATGCACGTAACTCATTTCCTTAACGACGCGAGAGGCGACATTTGTGTAATAAGAGATTTTATGTCGTGGTATTTTGCGAATCCACTGGTTGTTTTGAAAGGGAAGCTTTTTAGTGTTTTTAGATGCTCGTTAAAATATTATTATAAATGACGTTTATAAATGAATGCTTGTGTAATTCTGGTGCATGTAAATGTGTTATTTATTTGTTTTAGTTCTTGTAAAGGGCATGTTTTGCCTGAGTGGTCTTCAAGTCACTGCGAGATTGTGGCCCTAGTGAAAACGGATACGAGTCGACTTAGCTCGTAATAAATAAACAGAGAGAGACATTATATTTATTACTTACATTAAATTGTATACCGTTTTTATCTAGGGCAACAGATACCTATTACCTTCGATTCAGTCATCAAAGTCACTGAACTTTAATGAGAATAGATATGTGGTATGAAATAATCTAAATAATATGTAATGCTTCACACACATTGAAAAATTTTTACTTCCTAACCTAAGTAATTGATAGATAATTGTATTGTGTGGTATTAGGGTTTTAGGTAGGTAAACATGGTGTAGATAACAAATTATTGCCCTTGATTACAGTACAAGTATTTTTAGATTACATTTGAAAAAAAAAGAAAAAAAAACATTTATTCGTGATAAACAGACAAATTAATTCGTTCTTTTCCAAACTCTTGTATGAAAATATAAACTAAGGAACGACTTAATAGTCATTAATTGACTGAGTTCGGCCATAAGTCTTACAAAATAGCAAAATCACATAATTAGCCATATAATTTCATGACGACATATTCACAGATATATTTATTTCATGAAATGTTGAAAATTTTCAGACTATATCATATTTTACGAGTTAAGCCTGAGTTTTTTTTCAAGTTGTTTTTTATTCATAGTGCTTTAACATATCTCCAGTTCCATCTTACGGATTAATTTAACACGATTATCTAGAACAATGTAAAAAAAACTTGCAAACAAGTGACTACAACATAGTATTGAATTTAAGGTTCAACACCTACCTACGGTACCTTAACACTCGTGAAGTCAATTGTATATTATTTTACGTAAAGTTATATTGCATCTCAGTTCATGTCTCACACGCGACGCGCGGCCACGGCCATCAATCACGACACTTCAATGTATAACAAAATGCCTAAAGTAGCTCTGAAAAATATAAACTTTCATTTTCGCCAACTGAAATTTTAAACCGGTATTTTGCCTAATGCTCCAGACACACGACGACACCTGACACTAGACACTCAGTGTATACATCGACTGTCTGTGTGTCCGCTGCCGCGACACTTAGTTGCTGATGTAGATGGTAAGCAATGGACACTAGTGTCGATATTTGTGTTGAGTGTCAGTATCGTCGTGTGTCCCGAATATAAGATTTTGTTCATTGATAATTAAGTATAGTATTAATACATTTAAATCACCAGTCAGCAATTGAAAAGTTTGATGGAAATAATATGCTTAGATTTGGGATACAACTAAAAAACGAACCCTAAATAGAATATTATATTCCAAGAGACCATATCAGTTTTTTAACCAATGGCATTTGAAAAGTGCTATTATCACATCTTACTGTAATGGTTGGTTAACTAATCATTTACGAATAGCTACAGATGATTATTTCAAGTCGGAGTATTACTTTAGGCAAACTAGTACATGCATATATTTAATTTTATATAATAGCTAGCTAGCTAGTTGTTCGTGCCCAGCGTTGCCCGGGTGATTTTATTCTTTCACGAGGAGTTGAAGACCTTATTCTGAGAATTAACACAAGGATAAATCGGTCGAGCCGCTTTCATTTGGCAATTGATTTTTATTAATATAGATAAATAAAATATATGCATAACGATAATTAAACACACTAAAACACGATTCCAATACCGTTAATATTAAATGGATTGATGGCTCTGAATGGTTGCTAAATAGCTGCGGTCAAATAACAACCACAACAAATTGACTCGATTCATAACGCATTGCACTTTCAACGAGGTCGGGAAAAAAATGATCCATCCAAATTACCTAACAGTATATTATTTATTTGCGATAAAATTAGGGTAGCCGTTTCGTTATGTACATATAAGGACCAGGTAAACGAGAAATCGGATCACATAATGGCTAAGTACTATCTTTGAACATGCGCATTACCAAATGCATTGTTGATTGATTGCCAGTATTTAGGCTGCGGCTCCACTGAGGCGGAGACGAGCGGAGCTGAGAGGAGCAGAGCTGTGAAAAGAGCTAAGTGATTCCACTGAGGCGGAGACGAGCGGAGCTGAGTGGAGTGATTAAATGTAGTAATGCAGTTACATCTCCTCTCCGCTCCGCTCGTCTCCGCTTGACTGTTTCCACTGAAGCGGAGCGGGTACGAGATGTACATTTCAACTAATTATGATTGGTCGATTCCTAAACGTCTCCTCTCCGCTCCGCTCATCTCCGCTTGACCGTTTCCACTGAAGCGGAGTGGAGACGAGATGTGGATTTCAACTAATATGATTGGTCAATCCCTACACGTCTCCTCTCCGCTCCGCTCGTCTCCGCCTCAATGTAGCCGCACCCTTAAACCATGCATTCGTCAAATTACATCCACTAGATTGTTTGGCGCGTCACAGATACACGGTCGCAAAACCGTGACCGCTGCTGCCATTTAATTTAAGCAATTTACGTTGTGTTATGCAATATCGAACAAAGATGTAGTGCTTAGCAAACTATAACGCGATTTTCTGGATACTCCATATACATGTTCCTAGCTCTATTCAAGATCAAAATGTATCAACGGCTAGATAATTTTTATTATTTATTCTTTTTAATGCTTAATACTTTGACTTTCAAAAGATAAAGAAATATTTTACAAAAGCCGCCCTTCTTTTTGGTATTCTTCTTAATGAAGTATGTAGATGCTCACGCCATTTGCTTCGATAAACGTGCAAGTCCTCTCACCATCTCTTTTTCGGTCTGTCTCTGCTCCATCGTGCTGCCACTAGCAATGCAGTTCGCGTGGCATAATATTGGTCAGTCTCCATAGACACGCTAAGGGTCTCTCCAAACCTATCGACGCGGAATCGGCTTGAGCCGGTAAGAAAAAGTTTCATGTCCATGCAATAACAGCAAAAACGACGTCGTTCCGTTCGCAACGCCGAAGCGAGCCGAGCCGAGCCGATTGACGTTTGTTTCGCTCTTATTGCGTAGACATAAAGAGTTTTTGATCAGCTAACGCCGATTCCGCGACAATAGGTGTGGGGAGACCCTTAGGAGAAGTTTAATAAAAAAATAAAATAAAAATTGCAGAATAACAAACGAATCAAGAGATTTTAGTATGTAGGTACCTATGTGAGTAAACTTTATAGTTAGGTACTAGGTATATGAATCAAAAACCAATATTTCTATAACGTACAAATAACTCTTTGGTGAGCTTTGATCAAATAAAATGCAAAGGGTCGGGTGACATTTTTATCGAAAGTCCAAAAGATAGGACCGGCCAGTTTGAAAAGGTCCCATTCAGTGTCGCGTCCCCCGGAGGGTTGGAATTTTATCTGCGTTTTGTGAATAGAGCTTTGTCCGTCCATATTCAAAATCATTTTATAACCTTTAGAACGTATGTTTTTTTTAATAAATAAGCAAAATACAAAGGTTGTTTAGTTATGGTTGGATCTTAAGCAGGGTCCGTCGTGACCGGATCGCTTCGGACCTCAATCTTGGCCTCTATTCAACACGGTAAAAACAATATCGTTTTTGATCTGTTATCGTATTGTCACCGTTATGATGGCTCTTATTTACATGACAGTAATGGCGTCTGACGCCATAACAATACCATTACAGGTCAACTACGATATCGTTTTTACTGTCGGGAATAGAGGCGCTTATCTGCTAATCAGCACCTAGCAGCAGTGTTCGCATTGTTCTATTCCGGTGTGGGAGTAAGATAGTCTATCAAACAACTAGCACAAAGGCATTCTATGTTAGTCATCAGGGTTGATAAGGCATTTGCGAAAGCGAATCTTGAGATTCCATCAGATGACCTGCGTTCTTGTTTGTCTTCCTATTTAAACCTTTGAATCCCGTTGACCTTTTGAATTTGATAAAACATTTGACTCCACTTCAGTCTTTGTAAAACAGTTTTTAATTTTCATCAATAGGCTATTAATGCTAGTGGCCGGAAATCATTAGGAAAGTGCTATTTTTCACTATTAGAGGTCTTTCGGTTCACATAGTGAAATAGAGTAATCGATAATTAAAATATGCATAACGATTAAAGCTTTACACCCCTTCATTTAACTGCTAGGGTTGTTCGCTCTCGCCGATATGACAAATGTTCGGCCCCCAGCCATAAATCGAAACTGTCGATTGATAACGTTTTATGTGAATTAAAAACTAAGTTTTAAGTTGCAAGTGAATTTACGAGCGAACACTCGACGGTGTGAAATACTATGAGCATGAAATAAATGCGTTAATCTTTCAAAATGTTGAACAATTTCCTGTTCTGTGTTTTAATTAAATAAAATGCTGTCTAATAAATGAGTACGACATAGGATATCCTGTACCTACTGGAACCAGTAACTGTATGTTGTGCCTGTGGCTACATAAATGGACGAATAAAAATAATCTTTATCTTTGATGCCAAAAAGTGAACATTGTAATAGCCTATTATCTAGCTGGTCGTCAATGACGTAATACAACGATTACAAAGTTGACGCCGTTAGCCTATTTGGTTGAACCACTGTCTACCAAACCTACTGGTTCAGATTTTATTTCCCGGTAAAGGCTTGTGTTATGGATGTTTTCTTAGTATCTAAGTATTTATTTATCTATTTAAGTATGATTATTATTGTACACTCTCGAGCTTAATTTTGACCAGAGGGGCTATTGTCTAACGCACTCGCAATCGCAACCGGCTTCAAAGTGGAGAAATTGTTTTCATTTTGTATGCAGACAAGCCTTCGATTTTCAAAATGAAAACTATCGTGATTGCGAGTGCGTTACACAATAAGCCCTCTGGTTTAATTTGTGTGAGGTTGTCTCCTGATATTTATTTATTACTATTACTATTACTGAAATAAGTTCTCATATCAACAAATCATACTAATGTAACAAAGCCAAACATAAATCTGAAATAACAAAGTTACCCATTGAATAACAATGAATCACTAAGAAAGGTTCATTACCGCTGCAGCCAGACGATTGTTGCAACGATAGTCCTGGTCAATGCACGACACTTCGTAAAAATGCACGGTCAACTAAATTAACAGACGGTTTAATTACTGCCTTAGGGTAAGGGTATACTCAAAGAAAAGTGAATAAGAAAATATTATAAATAAATATTCCTTACTATAGAGTATATTAACTTTTCATTTCCAACAAATACTTTAAAAAATTTTTTATTTGAGTCTAAAAGAAATATTTGATGATTATTTAAATTTGATTTTTTTGAGATAGGCTGCCTAAATTCTACGTATAATTCTCATTCAATTCTCAATCATTATTACATTTATTTCAGAGGAACTCCAAACATAGCCTTTTTCTTAGTTTGTTATGTGTCCTCAAAAAAATGGGGTAAGTAGGTACAAAGTTATTTATGACATTTAAAACTATGACAAACAAACGACTAAGATCCTTTTTCAAGCTACGTGACGTTATTAATGGACACTATAAATTAAAAATAGAACAAAGATGTTTTTTTTCCAGGTTCTAACTACAAAACCAAAAAGCATCAAACAAAAAACTGTGTTCAAAATAACTTAGCACGTTTACATGGAAAAACCCTTTAATGAACAAGGTAATTTTATTTCCCTTTGTTACTGGAACTAGCGTACATTGCACTTTAATTATTGCAGCCGTAAATGCCTGTTGAAAACCGAATAGCACATTACCCGTGGGACTTTAGAACGAATTAAAAAAGTATTTTGTGACACGTGACGAAAGGTTTTATGTCAGGCATGTTGTGCGGCACACATGGAATGTTTATTTGGTTCTAGTTAATGATTAAGTTAATTAAAAAAGCGTTTTGATATAATTTTCCCCTTTCAATTACTTACTTGTTGACGTAATTATAATTGTTAAAAGTATTTTTGAACGACGAAAACCTTAATAGCAAAAAACTGTTTTATGTTCTGCCTGCACGTTGTATAGGGGCTTCTAAACGGGCCATATTTTCACTGCAACATTAGGCCGGAAACTATTAGTGTCTTTCTCTAACATACGAGTAAGAGAGGGACACCAATAGTTGCCGGCCACATATTGCAGTGTAAATATGGCCCGTTTAGAAGCCCCTTATCGCAAGCAAGCTCGTTTTGTAAAACTCAAATATACGTCTCTCAATAGATATCATTACAATTTTGACCATTCATTATAATTAAGTAGATTATTGTACTCGTAACATTCATACCATGCCTAATTACTTATATCATTCTATTCACGGCACGACAAGATACGTAAAAAACGAACTAAAAGCACTTGGATTTTTCCATGGAAATTGGTCCATTGGTTCATTGAAAACGCCTGGAAAGCTATGCACATTTCTAGTTCTGCCCAGACTCGGTATTTCATATATTTCGGCTCGGAGCTAGCAAAAAAACTATGGAGCGAAGCCTTTTCATTGTCATAGTATTCTAAACACCACTGCACTCCACGACCACGAAACGAAAACGAAACGAAACGAAAAGTCACGTGATCTACCAGTGACGCAATTGGTTTAAAAACAAAACGAATAGAAACGCTGGTTAGCGTAATGCATCTTGTCTAGCGCCTCTGATATAGCTCAGGGAGCGGCCAAGCTAAAATGAGACTGAGCAGTGCGAGTAGCACAAGTTGTATTTTCTCGCTTGTCGCTGAGTGCGTCTCTACCGTTACAGACTAGGTAGAAAGGGAGATCCGAGCGACAAAAAGTCGCGCACAACATATGTCAGCCCTGGTGACGGCGCGTGATTCTGTCGATCAAAATTACCACATATTGGAAACCCTACAAATCCAGACGAAAATACGGCAGACCTCGCCGGGGATGAATCATTTATAAAAATCTGGCCGGTAACGTATTGGGATTGGATCGGTTGAAGTTATTTTTGCTATCATCACTAAAAAAACTTTCATCAATCGGAACGTTCCGAAGCTGATAAACCTATACACTATTTTAAACTAAGTACTTTTCCGTTTTGCCATAACGATGTTTTTAATAATAAAATTGGGAGCACCCTAAGGGCTTAAAGCGTAACTTTCGATTTGCGAAACAAAACAGACCAAGTAAACCACCTTTCAACATAAATCTGCCCGTATAGTGAACTATACATTTGCGTTAACATCAATCTTACTATCAGATTGGTTTCAATATATCTCCCGCAGTAACGGGCGCCGACAGACCAATAAATAGTTCAGGAATGGCTCTCTATTGTAAAATAAATAAGACAATCCGGTGTCTGTCGGTGGGGTCTGACCATCGGATAGTGAGCTGTTTAGCTAATAATGAATGGCTGATTAGTTTACAATTTAATGCTTAAACTTTTGTTGATCTAAGACATTGCTACAAGAAAATCTACTAAGGATACTGGATATTCCATAGGTCACGTCAACAAGACAAGTTTAAACTAAATTTAAAACCTACTTCCATAGATATAACTATTATGTACCATTCGGAATGCAAAAGAGAGTTACCTACTTTTTGTAAGTACAGGTGATTAACACCCGTATTCACAAACGTCACTATGAGGTCTCACAGTGCTCACGAACGTACAGGGTGGTTCAAATTGTCTCATAAACAAAAGGTCCATCAAAAAGGACCAATCACAAAGCTGTATTGAACGCAGTGCGTTTACTCAGTGAAGGATCCCTTGAGTATTGTTTGTGAATACGGGTGTAAGATTTTTTCATAATTATAGGTGTAAATATTTTGCGTTTTAGCATCAAAAGTGATCTCATTATCATCATGTCAGCCGAGACGTTCTCTGGAAAAATAGATGAGGCCTGTGAAGGTGTTCCCAACAAATGATCGAGGCCGGTCGACGGTCTTGCCACAATCAATCCACCCTGCGTATTCCTAAGCTGCATCTAATTCATCGTCTTCTCTATCATAAATAACAGTTTAAAACAAAAAAAACAACGGTGGGCGAGTCCGACAAGGCTAGTCGGACTCGCCCACCGAGAGTTCCGCACATGACACGGTTAACTCAATTCAAAATTTGCACCGCCGCCGTTCCTTGCATAAAGACCCTGTTTCTTTGTGATTTTATTAAAAAGGGGCAGATTTCCGATTTTTTCCTATACTTGTAGTAAAAGACGGTGCTACTTGCCAAATTTCATAGTTCTAGGTCAGTGGGAAATACCCCTTTGATTCCCTCGAGAGTGTCGAAATACACGTTTTTGGTGACATAAACGGCCGTATCTTTTTTTACGTAAATGTAGAAATTTGATTTTTTTACAGCTTCTAGGGACTGTAGACCGGAGTATATTGTTTTAATTTCAACCCGATACCTTCACGCGTTCCCGAGATAAAGGGTCTTGACATACAGACAGACGGACAGACGGACAACAAAGTGATCCTATAAGGGTTCCGTTTTTTCCCTTTTGAGGTACGGAACCCTAAAAAGTAGGTAACTATGTTTGTTTAAAGACGAGGAGCACGAAGTACTTCACGACCGTGTTAATTACTCAGTGAACTATTGCCGGGTCAAGTGCACTAACGGAGTACCCACAATTAGGGCTCCGATAGCACTTGATGCTGAGGATGCAAAGCGGCAAGTGGCAGGTTTTATGTCCTTTTTATGTGGAAAGAAAGAGATGACTTCAAGGAGTTGCTTCTTTTTACTTACTGACTAGTAAAACTACTAGGAATAATTTTGAAAGTAGAAAATGTTAAATTTTATATAGATAGCCGCGTTTTGAATATTAGTAAATAGCCTTTAAAGATTTTATTTTTACCAATTTTGTAGGTACTTAATTCGAAACAAACATGGACCACAGTTAAACTACGGGAAAGATACTTGGCAAATACTTAAGTATCTATCTACTTAGTAGCTAAATTTTGAAGCGTCTGGGCCAAAACTTTGTCAATCGATATTTAGTCAAAAGAATAGAAGATCGTTTAATGTTGTTGGCACAGGCATGCTAATAATTACCAAAAACAAATACGCATGTTAATATTCACATTCGAAATTAAAGCTTAAGACAAGAACGGGGTCATTTTGTTTTAAAATTAGAGCGTCATTAACTAATTGAGTATGTAACCTAGGCCTCTATTCCACATTTTACTAGCTTATCTTGCTTCGATATAATATTGTAATCGTAATTTTGATGTTAAGGGGTGGTTTTCAAAATAAGTGTACACAAAAAGGGGCTAAAATTAACTACTCAAATCAGACCTAATGTTAGTATAGTGTGCCCTGTTACAACTTCTTTCCAATTATTGCTATCACCTACTTATAATCCACAACATTAAAACGAATAATTACCAATTAATATTTTACTTATTGTAATAAATCCATAGCTCAAATTGCATTATAACCGCGTGCAGTTAACTGTCTTTCGCGACGGTACGTACGTAATACAGTTTGTGCTGTTTATGTTATTACCGAACTCTGACAGTCCATTTAAAGTTTCGCTGGTACGTGGAGGCGAGTTTAAATGATGACAGGGCTATAAATAATAAAACGTACGAAATAATATGTTCTTCCTATATGAAGATTTCTTAACATTATCTATTTGAATTTACTATTTGATTTATCAGAATTTACAATAAGTAGTTTAGTTTAGACACTGAAAAGGTCTTAAAAACGAATAATTTTGACGTTGATAATATCAGAGTACTAATAACACAAATAATGATTTTTAACTTAGATAGGTACTCCAGCTTCCGTTGCTTTACTTGTTTTATTTCATACTTCTGTAAATTCAAATATTCAAAAAGAAAACTAAAATCTTAAACCAGACGGTAAAATTGTGCACAAAATGAACCGATGTTGGACAGAACAGCAAAACATAATAATAAAGTTTATATCATATGACATTCTGTAAAAACAAACAATTTTAATAAAAAGTGAAGTTCTTGTTACAATAAGCAAAACTAATCCCAAAATTGAATCTGAAAATAAACGTCTAAAACAACAAAGAAACAAAGAACATTCTAGAATGTGCTTCGAATTCAAGTCAGTGTTTCCATTCGAAACATGGCAATATGAGCACGGTCCAATCCACTTATCATCTGTGATAGTATTTGCTCTGGCAATGGCAGTTGCGGAGAATGAAGAATTCTAGAAGTGTCTTTTGCTTAAGCAGTTTCGTGTTTTTGTACGCTTAAACAAAAAAAAAATACGTGGACTTTCCTTAATAAATTAATAATATACCGAAATAACAAAAAAAAACGCCTACGTGTAAAATGTAAAAAAAAGGTGTCCCCTAGGCTTGTATTATGGGTACCTCAGAAAAATGGTAAAGCATTTTCCCGAGAATTCTTCTATGGATATCCTGTTAATATATACAGAAGCGAACTTACTATTTCCTTAAGCAATCACTTCCAGCTTTTATAATTGAATGATCAATCTAGACTGCTACTTAACCAGCGAACTCCATCCTTGACTTCACCAGGTGAGATAAAGATGAATCAATGTCCATTCAAGTACATAAAAAATATTAGGTACTCCATCATAAAATTTAAAAAAAAACACATAGATAAGGCTATACACGGAACATCAACACGATGAACTGATGAGTTATTAAATTAAACATGCACTCAAATAAAGGACACAATGTCATGTCTAGTTAAACTAAGGCAGGAAGGGTCATAATACATTATTATAATATAAAACCAAGAGACTTTGTTTTGTATGAACGTTTGATTAATTCAAACTAACAACCCCTTAAACTAGTTTTACTTGTTTTATTGTAAATGTTTAACTACAATTTTCAAGCTTATCTAGCACCCTCATTTAGTGTATCCTTGATATTTCAAGATGCCTTAAATTCTGACGGCCACTTGAACCCACTTCCATCGGAGTATATCACCTGCACTCATCGTGCAGAGTGCATTTCTCGGTTTCACTCTTGATTTCGCTAGGATGCAGCTTGCATTGTATTGAAATAATTCGACACATTTTTTGTATGCGATATGCCTATTACAAAATTTAATACATAAATTACTAGCTTTTGATGTAACTAGTGAATTGAAAAGTGATTTGGAATCAAAATAACCTGTATTTTTCCTGGGCTCAGGTAATCTCTATTATGTTATTTGAGGGGCTAAACTGATTTAACAGTGAAAGCCAGTATTGGCAGTCACAGTAGGGTGTCAGTCAGAAGTTTTATAAGACAGACATACACACTTTCGCATAAATAACATAAGTATAGACAGTTGGATAGTATAGTTTCCCAGCCACATATAATTTATGCTTTTAATACACTTTACTAACCAGGGTACAAAAACAACCAACCCCAAATGCCACACCTTCACAAAACAATAATTTAATTAGGAAAAGACATTGGAAACATTAGTTCACATCTAGCGTAATAGTGTCATGCATTAGAGCGCGCAGGGGGAGTAATAAAGGGGTAATCACCCCTCGCTGGGGGGAGCATTACCTAGGGTGGGGTCAGTGCAAGTCAAGAGTTAACCGAGTGCGTAGGGAAAATTGCATTACGATGCCGAATTATGTAATTCTCTCACATTATCATTTTAATAAGCGTTAAATTGTAATGCATGTTGAGTTTGCCTGTAATTGGGTGGATATTCAATCAATATAAACTAAATGTCAATTTAGTTTGTAAGTTTTATAGTATCTTACCAGTTAGCAAAACCTTAATAAATAAATAATTCAATGGTTTAATAATATGGTTCAATAAATAGTTATAATTTATTTTATAAAATGTTTTATTCAAGAAAACATGCCAGTATGGATGCACTGAAGAATGCGATCGTATGTTGTAATTGGCATAACATACCGCAGGACCACATTCGTGCAGCGTGCTTTCAATTTTCTACCGTCTGAAGGCCATAGTCAAGGCAAAAGGTGGTCATATCGAGTTAAAATAAACTAATTTGTAAATTTTGTAATTTTTTTCCCACTTTTTTCTTAATAAAAAATAATTGGTTACAACAGAAAAAAATCGTATCCTTTTGAATTCGGTAACACTTCATATCGTTCGCCCTGTATCACAAAAAAGTGAGATTTGTACGATTACTATACAGTACAAATTATAATTTGATTGATACCTATGCATCGGTATTTTTTGTCACAAGATACATTTTATTAATTGATATATTCATTGGAACGCCTATTACAAATGTGTACCTACTCAATGCCACAAGCATTCTTTACTAGTTAACAGTCAGTAAGTAAGGTTCACTCTCTTAGGCAGTTTTATGAAGATCCGTTAAATATTACAAATGTGTGATGTGTGTAATATGTGTTGTATATGTGTTGTATGTGTGTATATATCGTTTTAAATACGTCAGATAAAATTTTAGTAACTTCATACAAGTTTTGACATTCCTGACCGAAATTTAATTTAACGGATCTTTATAAAACCCAGCTTTAAAGCCGGTAAGTTACTCCGCGTTCACGTATTACTTAAGCCGCATTTGCCAGAGTGACATTCTACGAGTAATGTTTGACTTTAACCGTCGAGGGTATTTATGTTCTGAACGGACTGTGACTCCTGACTAAGGACACAATTCCTCACTCTAGCTTCGTTTTGTAATATTTAAAAAATTAGCTATTATAACACAAACCCAATAATCAAATTAAAAAGTAGCCGGCTGATGAACGTAACATTTATTCATTCATTTATTCATTTATTTATTCATTTTGGAATAAAAAATCATGATTAAATAAAATATTTTTGTTGCAAATACTCGAGTAATAAACGCAAAATGTTTTACGTCGATATTTGTACTACCAATTTAGTAAAATGTTTTATAAAATTCGTGTTACAGATAAAAATAAACGATATGGGGAGGATTAATATATTTGGTTATAACTTTTATTGCACAACAAAACAACATTTTCAGTCAATTTATGAGCAAAGATGAGCTTAGGTTTGTTTGTGACTTAAAAATAATTAAGATCCGGGTAACAGGAAATGGGATGAACTAATTTAACAATGTATGGTGAAACAAAACTCGACCTGGAACTGGAGGTTAACTGGAAGAGATTTCTTAAAGGGATAAGTTCGTATACAAAATCTATTTGGATGATTCAATTAACTAGCTATTGTTATAACTAGATTCATCGACAACTAGAGTTGGGATACGGTAAATTGGATCATTACAAGGAAACCCTGTGACACTAATTTAATAATTTCTCATAGATTCGAGTTAATAGATTATTGTGGCGGGATGAGTTGGATTCCTTTATACAGGACTGCCGCAAGAGTGCTAAGAACAGGGAAACATGGATAAAGTGGGGGAAGGCTTTTGCCCAGTAGTAGGATATCAGGCTCTTAATAATAATATTTAATTGTTAAGCAAATTAAATCGTAAGCGGCAGTCATTCACTATTAATTCGACTAAATTAACTTACTCAACCATTCTACTGAAATACTCTTAAAATTGATTATTCTCTCAAAATAAACATAAATAACGAGGGTTTTTTCTTTAATTGGTACTTGGTAATATGGTTAAAACACAAAAATGCTCACTCTTATGAAACAAATTAGCATTAACCATTATGCTAAGCTAACAGTCATTATGCATAGAAACGTTATACTTTAGTAGCTTCACTAGGCAGTTTTAATTTACGCCACCCAAGTTATGCACTTTTATCACTATAACAACACTCTTCCATCACATTAGATTTACACAATATTTATGTACAACCCTTATTCTTATTTGAAATAATCACTCAATGTTTTTTTTTTAATATTACTGATCCTCTTATTAACAAGTTAAACACTCTTCTATTCTCAGGCTACGTTTCAAAAATAAAAAATCATTTCTTTGCTCCAAAGTTTATACGCGTACCGCACAAAACTTATGTCTGCATTGAGAACGTGCGTGACCAATCTCACTCTAAAGTTCATAAGCTTTAACATGCAATCCATAAAATACGTACTATTTTTTACAAACCGAATACAAAATGACCCGCCAACAGATTGTGATCTCCGCCAGTGTATTAAACTGAGTCAATGCACTTTATCCGTTCAACCTTCGGCGTGGCGCAATGTCAGGCAAGGGTCGAAGTATTTGCCGAGAATATTTTAAATGAGCTTCGGTGAGTAGGTAGGCTTTTTTTTGTAAAAATAAACTGTATTAATTTTAAGACTTGAAAGGAAATCATCATCAAGCAATAATTTTAAAAGCTATATAAGCTGTGTGTTGTCCTTCCTTGTAAAAGTTTCGGGTAATATAATGAAGAAAAAAATCTCATTGATACATGACAACCAGTCAAAAATTCAACATTTAAAATTCAAAATATTTATTCAGTAAATTGGCCACATGAGGGCTCTTTTACACGTCGGTAATATGGAGTGAATCTACTAGCGCTTCGGACAAGATCATCATTGCGGAGAAAAAGCGCCGCAAGAAACTCTAGCAGAAGGTAATTTTTTCCAATCATAAAATACAATAATACTTAAAAGTAACATTACAAGGTAATAAAGTAATAAATAATTATTTTTAAAACTAACACAAATAAAATCATTACAAATGAAAGGTCAATAAAATAAAATTATAAATAATGACTAAGAGAACAACATGACGAGGTCTCTTCTACGTCAGGAACGATAATTAACACAACTAAATAGGAAACAGTTAGGTTCGAACTTACTAACTTAATAATATAGGTACTCTATTTTACTCTTATATCCAAGATATAATAGTGATGATGTGAGTGTTAATTTTTTATTCGTCGTAATTTATGAGATACTAGGTGATTCTCAATTGAGATTTAACTTACTATTTTATGTCGTACCGCAATGAACGTGACTACAAGCAGGCTGGACGGACAGCCAGGCTAGGCATCTGGGTAATGTGCAAGTTTTTCGAAATATCCGTAACCAGCTAGGTCTAGTTTTACTGTTATCGGAATACCCACTGACCCCGGGTACACACTTACAATATCTCCAGACAAGTCCAATTATACATGTACACTTTTGCCCTGCTAATGACTCAGATACGATCGAAATATTACAATAAAAATCCGCAATCAATTCTCGATTTAGATGGTAAATAATGTAAAAAATATTGGATTAGTTTAAAAACACTCAGCCATCATTAATTAATTTTATAATTGTCAACGCATAATCATTTCTGTTTTTTTTTTATTAGTAAGGTATAAACAACACTATATAATAACTTTCCAGTAATTTATGAAAAACAATAACGTCAAGTAAAAATGCTAAAATTTTCATCTACCTAGAAAAAACCAAATAAAGCATTCCACGGAAACTTGGAAAACAAAGTAGAAATTCTTTAGCATAAACCTCTTTAAAATACTTGGTATATATAATTGCTAGAAATACTTGTACAATACTTGTTTCTTAAACAAGTATAGGGCGGTCGTTGTGTAAATACTCGCGTTACGATGACAATGGCGAGGGACAAGTGAAATGAGATGTCTCATAACAGTGTTGCACGCGCGGTCGTGCGAGGGGAATAGACGCCTGGGCGTAATACGAGTACGTGTATAATATTTTTACTATACAATTAGTGCTGAATTCAAAGAATTACCTATAATTACTTTTTTGCAATTCTCGTAACTAAGTCTAAAAAAAAACATAATTATAAAATAAATAAATAAATATCAGGGGGACAATGTAGCACCAATTGACCTAATCCGAAACTAAGCTCCAGGCATGTACTATGGGTATGGGATTATATTAGTGACATTCTCGTCATTTTTTGCCAATTACATAAGCATAGAAAATTAAATTAACATTATACCCATACTCACTAGTAAGTTACTTTAACCTATTGTTAGTCAAATTAAAAATACAATCTTATTTAAGAAATACACAGCACGTTTACGCGACTATTAATAAAAAAAAGAGGGTTAAAGCCCGTTACAGTAGCGGGCGACGGCCTGTCCCTGGCAGATATTAAATTCACATCCAGCAATGGTCACAATATATTACATCTGTTCAGACGTGTGCGTCGTATTGCGAATGCATTACGAGAATGATTAACTGTCGTGCGTCTGCTCTTGTTAAAGTGTACCGTAGACCGCCAACCAAAACAGATTCTGAATATCAGGATAAAATAAATGATTGTTACTTTGATATAAGTGCTCTAACAACTGTTGAAGAATACAATGGCATTCTACCAACTACGGAAAAAATAACGTATAGAGAGGTAGTACACCACAATCGAAATGCTTCAACAGCTAGGTGTTTTCCTAAAGATCACCGAAACGAGCGGTTTTGCATGCGTTTTTAGCAGGTATTCACAAATTTAATCAGATTGTCGGTCCATCTGGCAGGTTTAAACACCAGTCCGGTGAAGAAATTCTGAGTATATACTCACCATCATCCTTTGTTTTACCTTGCACCTTGTAGTGGTTGACAAATGTTTCGAAGCTCCACCTTATCTATTGTCCCTTTCCACCATCTGTCTCTATTTTCCTCACGGTCAGCAACGCGCTTATAATACTTTTGGTATTACCAGCGCCTTACTTAAGAAAGTCCAAGATCAATCAACGGGTTACGGAAACGGCTACTCGAAGTTTTCTTGCGAATCATAAATGAGAAGATTCCCTTAGTAACTTAGGTAACCGACAGGCTCACAGAATCGCTAAATATAGAATGACAGCCGGCTAGGCGCGTTGCTTTGAGAATACAGTTACGACGACGATAGAGACAGTGTCAACTTCTTTTGTGCCTCGATACAGATTCGAAGTTATTGCTTGGTAGATTTTTAGTGTTACGTTTCGATGTTTCGAAATAAAAACCAGAGGGCTTATTGTCTAACGCACTCGCAATCACGATCGTTTTCATTTTGAAAATCGAAGCCTTGTCTGTATACAAAATGAAAACAATTGCTCCACTTGGAAGCCGGTTGCGATTGCGAGTGCGTTAGACAATAAGCCCTCAGTATTATAGCTAAGTCGTTCCCACGACCTCGTCGCGTCAAAAATTGCGTCTAAAGCATAAGTTATCAATTAGTTAAAATGTTTTTCAAAGGAATCATATGCGCCCAAAGACGGAGTAAATGATTTTGTCCATGACTTCTTGATAACTTTCCAAAGACCTCATCAGCAGGCCAATTATGGTCGTGTATATCGATATGGATAAACGTGGATAAAGCATCTGTCACTTTCTGACCAGTATGTAAGTGCAAGAGTGACGGATGCTTTATCCACCGCGATAATGGCGGCCATAATACGGGCCCAGCTCATTATAGTTCAATGACAAAAGAGTTACCAAGTTTACACTTAAAACAACTAAAATAAACCTAAGTACTTAAACATATTGCAACTGAATATAATTACGTTTGGTTAGCATATCATGTTTTCAGCCAAAGCACGCCTTTTAGTTAACTGTTCATTTGCATAGGACAATATTATCCCAACTGCGTCACGTATCATGTGAACACATTACATGCCCTGGCCAACTGATTCTGTACCCTTACCATGAGTTGTAATTACCGTACTCGCTAGCGAGTCGAATGCTCTGTCCCTCGCAGACCTCGCAGTATTCTTATAGAGTACGAGGGACAGAGCATTCGATTCGCTAGCGAGTACGGTAATTATAACTCATGGTAAGGGTACTGTTCTGTTCTATTTGCTGAACATTTGCACTATGATAATGCAAATTTCGTTTGAGTGAAAATTTTAGGTAAATCTTTCGATTATTTAATAACTAGCTTTTGCCCGCGACTCCGTCCGCGTAGAAGTCGTTTATCGCTGCTCCCTCGGGATCTGTCTAATTTTCCGGGATAAAAAGTAGCCTATGTCCTTCCCCGGGACTCGAGCTATCTCCATACCAAGTTTCATCTAAATCGGTTCAGCGGTTTAAGCGTGAAGAGGTAACAGACAGACAGACAGACAGACAGACAGACAGACAGATAGACACACTTTCACATTTATAATATTAGTATGGATTTGAATTAAATAAAATATTTAATGGTAAATTTGAAGTTTACTGAAATAATATACAAGTAATAGAAACATGACGGCTTTGGGTAATTTTTAATATTAGATATCTAGTCTGACCAGATTTAAAATTTTCATTTGTGAAAATCATGTCCATGTTTACGGTTATATGAATTAAGACAGTTGCTACCTGTAATCATAACGATATAATATTATGCAGCAGAGACAGTCTACACAGAGCACGGGTGTGGGTTATGAGTATACATCGGTATCAACGTTCAAATTTCATGGCACCCGGTAAGGATAGCAAAAAAAAAAATACATTCGAATATTTGATGAATAATAACGTTTATATTCTGTGTTGTTTTTAAATTTAATTATGCCGCAGTTAACTGTACCTATATAAATACTTTACTTATACGTAAAGAGGTTTATTATCTAAATAATGTCTATAACCTTAATACTCATTTTGCATTCGAAAAGTAATATATGCCAAATAGGAAACAAATGTCAATTTAATTGTCAAACCAAATAAATATTAGTTAGTGTGAAAAGGTCATTTGGTCATTAAAAAATGGATATATTATAACAGACGTCAAATGTTGACAGAAAAATCCATGGAACAAATTTTAGTAATTTATTCAAACCTTTAACAGATTTTTAGCGTCTTTCTTTTTATTTATAAAAAATAAAGGTTCTAAATACTAGATGTATTCATTTGTATTTGTTTTTCTGCAAACCGTACTTTGCCATGAAAGTTGAACGTTGATACCGATGTTTAGTTATGAGTCCAGCTACAATTGGCGTTTATTTCTGCCGTTTTATTTCAGTTAATAATAAAATTCAGAGATCAAGGTAGTATTTGCATTTTATTCAAATTTCCATGACAGGGATGAAAATAAAAGGAACTTTTCAAAATTAATTATTACTGAAGAACTAACTAGTCATTGTTGTTGCACATATAGAGCTGTATTCGACTAGTACATTCAGGAGATTTAATTTGGTACCCACCTTACGTCCAAAGTTAATCTGACATTCTACAACAATAGGATTGAGTTTCCTAAAAGTATCAAATGACTTTTGACATCTCTAATGACATTGACGAGTTCAAGCATATTTTTCTTGAAATGGGTACCAAATTAACGCTCGTGACCGTACGTTGACTCGTACTTGTTTTGTTTTTATTTCAATTTGTATGAAACACAATTCATTTGTCATGTTTTAGCCTTACAGCAATATTTACCTAATTTCACCACGAGGGAACATGTTACACGAGTTTTTTTCACGCTTTTATTTAACAACACATACAGGGCATTCAGTCGACAATATATTGCAATGCCCGTCGATTTTGGAGTTGACCGTGGGATTTAAACGCAACAGAATATGTAATACGAACGCAGTTTCTGAATTCGATTATCCGTGAAATGGATTCGACGCTCCGGTACTGAAAGGGCTTCAGCATTTTATTGGGAACAATTTGTTCTATGTATTTATTTTACAGTCAGCTTTCGCGGCTTTGAGCTACAAATAAAAGGTTTTGCAATATATAAATGATTGAATTTCATTGCCGTTTAAAGCTCCGACTATGTAGTCCAACATGTACAAAAACAACTGCTTGAAGCAGAAAGAGGGGTAATGAGTTGAATGGTATTTGTATGTATGTTTACATACACTATGTAATTAAAAACGGGATGTTCTACTTTAGCTCTTGAACTATTGAACCAATTTTAATAAAAGAAGTGTCGCATGATTAGTCAAAGGCGTTTGCCTACAATTGATTCCATCATCCGAATGGCCAGTCTAATTTTAGATTTTAATAATGGATATTTTTTAAATCTTACTTTTAAGATGCTTGGTCATGTGACGATCATGTCGCTCTATTATTTTAATTGATGAATCATATTTTTAATTTACCTATACTTAATATATTGATATTTCGAATGCACAAAAACGTATGTTCAATTTTTAATGAAATAATTAACATTTTTATCTTATTTTCAGTTTGCATCGCCCTACATTATTTTCAATATTTTTTAAAGATCAATAATATCTCTAGGTACATTATTTTAATTATTTGCAATGTTAAGCAACGCAGTGCATTGCAGAATGTCAGAATAATATAGGGATATTTTTGATCCATAGACGTTTTTGATGTGTACTTTATTCAACATGGATAGTCTAATATTATCTATAAAATACTTTTTACGTTAAAAGGGAAAAAACTACACACTTCAAAGTTGGTCGAAAATGTTATGTTACTTGGAACTTTCTTGCCTCTGATATTTTAACCTACAAAATTCCAAAAAATCTAGCTACGCTTAAAACTTGTATACGCGATTCTCATACGAATCAGGGCGCGGGAAGTTGCCGTGCCCGGGCAAGTTGGCGAAATTATGCAAACACGAGTCCATGATGAACTCCGGATCTTACGGGCTGTATTTAATATCCTTTGTTTGAAATAAATTTTCGACGCACTGAAATAATGAAATGACGGCTATCAAGAAAATGAAGGCAACCGGGTTCGCATTAGATTTAAAAAAAAAGCGCGAAATACGTCATGTCGCTACAAATGCCGTGTGGTGCCGGGTTTAGAATGTTGCCACTCCATGTCTTCCCGTGGATGTCGTAAGAGACGACTAAGGGACTAAAGGCTGTGTAGTGCTGTTAGGCGATGAGTTTGCAACCTGTCACTAATACACTGGATAACCTCTTTGCCTGGTTGTGCAAAAATTTAAAATTCTAACTTCTCCTAGAAACTCAAAGCTTAAATTATTCACACTTAGATATGTGGGTCACGTGACAATAAAATTCAAATTAAAATATTTAATTATATAATTTGGCCTCGTCATAATAAATGAATAAAACAAAATATCATTTTTAAACATCAATCACAGCTCACGCATAATAAATGTTTACAAATCACTGATATTTACATGTCCACGTCACATTCAAATCTAGTATTTATTTAGGCTTTAATAAACCTTATTTACAAAAAAATACTTTAATCCTTTTACAAATGAGTCATACAAAGGAACATCAAGGTGGCGGTTTGCGACGCGACAGAGACAAGCGACCTAGACAGGAGACGAAGACCGGAGACAAAAGACACTATTGGTACCGAGGCAGCGACCGTCTCGCTGTCTCCTGTCTCTGTCTCGCTTGCGAACTGTCGCTTAATACATTGCCTAACGACAAGTGACGGTCGCGGTCTCCGGTCGCGGTCTCCTGTCTCGGTCTCCTGTCTCGGTCTCCTGTCACGGTCGCGGTGCGAACTGCCACCTTTAAGGTGGCGGTTCGCGCCGCGACAGAGACAAGCGACCGAGACAAGAGACCGAGACCGGAGACACAAGACACTACTGGTCCGGGGCAGCGACCGTCTCACTGTCTCTTGTCTTTGTCTCGCTCGCGAACTGTCGCTTATACATTGCCTAACGTCAAGTGACGGTCGCGGTCTCCGGTCGCGGTCTCCTGTCTCGGTCTCCTGTCTCTGTTGCGGCGCGAACCGCCACCTTTAGATTTCGGCTGAAGATTATTACAAATACGCACACCTACCTCCTGCAACGAGTTTGTGGGGCACACCAGGCGGACGAGAGATTAAAAACATGTTAGTGCGCGTTTGGTTCGGTCTGCGGGTGATAAACTTACATTTATGCACCTGCATGTTCTTGGCCACCCCAAGAATTAAAATACACGGAACTGTAAGTACGTATTTTCAGTTATGTCAAATAATAATTTCCTAGACAGGAATAATATGGAGATTAAGGAACTGATTTGAGGATGATGTTGGAAGGTATTTAACAAATACCAATATAGAGTTTGAATACGTTATATTGGTCTGATTGGTTGAAGCATGCGTAAAATCGTAACGTCTACAGAAAAGTTTGAAAATATATATTGTGGTTAAAACTTACTTTACACAAAACAGGGGGCTCTATTTCTACGAAAATACAATATCGCTTTTGACCTATTCTCGTATTGTCAACGTTTTGATCTCTTATTTACTTGACAGTTATGACAACCGAGTTAAAAATAATACCATAACACGTCAATGCAATAGATGCCCAGCACAGTCGAGTTCATAAGTATGTGTACATTTTAGTACCTTGTCTCTATAATGTCATGATTAAACTGCCATAATTATATGAATTGTCACAGCGATTATAGTGACAAGGTACTAAAGTGTACACATATTTATGAACTCAACTGTACTACAAAGCATGCTAACAAAACCAATTACTAAATATTTTACATTTACTACAAAATAGATCCCAATCGTTTATTGATGGTTAATCAAATATTTACGGAGCACAGCAATTGTTTTGCAGCGAACACGAATGTTTGGTAAAGGTTTACTGAAAGAATTTCCAATGAAAGCTGGCCAGTGTTTACTGCACGTACGGATGTACTGGAGCGAAACACCGGTCTTAGTTCGGGGTTTGTTTAGCCCGGCTTTAGTGAAGAATTGTTATTAGATATCGGTGTCTTATTTTACTTGTGGTCGTGTACTGGTTTTAGAGTACAATTTGTAAATCGTAGAATTAATATGTGCTGGTATCATCCTGTTTGTAAATCTATTATACCTACTGCGTTTCCATTGAAATAAAATTATTGTAAATACTGTTTAAATACTGTTGGTTTTTTTTGTAATTTAACATCGGACTGAACAATATTACAAAACATATTTATTCGCATGATTATCATTTATTTTTATATATTTCTGTCTGTCCTTGTCTTGCGTCTTGGGTGTCTGTACGTTTTTCCATAGGTCGCTCAAGACTCTTTTTCTCAGAAATGGCTTCAGACTTTCTAACAGCGGTATTTTAGGATAACGTTATAAATATATTATCGTTTCTTTTGCGCTATGACGTTATTATTAATTTTTTTTTTTAATATCTATTTATTTATTTTCAAACATATTTCGACGGCATTACAGTGAAAATCAATTTCCTGCAACGTAAGGAATATTACAAAAAACAAATTAAACGTTTCATGCATGCACACTAGACTGCCTGTTATCAATGAACTCACAAAATCTCATAAAACTTTACAAAAGTCGGACGCATAGCGGTATTCATCATAACGATATAAACTTCATGTCAATAATAACGATATTTTCTATAGCGATATAATAACGTTATACGTAACCCTCTTTTACTGCACTTAATTTCGCTGGTCCATACAATACCGCGGTGGCCGTCATTGTTGCCCATCTAATATGCATGATAAGAGTCGCCAGTGGCATGATTTTTTGATTTAGGGCATTAAAAGTGACGTAACTCTAGTTTTATTTCGACGTTGATTCCATTGATGTTGGAAAAATATGCATATATTTCAATATTCTTTACACTAACGAAATATAGCGTTTTTAAATAGCTGAGGTATGTGGCCAGAACAAAATAATGGTTGTTAGAAGTTGGAACGTTTAAATTATTTATTTAGGCAACAAAAATAAAAGGAGCCACTAAAAATGTCTTTTAACCTACCACGTGACATATCCGATATCGTTTTTGGTCGAAATTGGCCGTATTTATCTTGCTTTCTCAGTCAGCTTACGTATCCATCGCTAAGCTTATTGAGCAAGCAAGACATATACGAACTTATCCGACAAAATACGATGTCGTATATGATTATTTACTAAATCTGGAGCTCTATTATTCTACCCTGTAAAATAATAATGCATTTGACGTGTTATCGTATTTTTTTTAACTCACCTACTATTACTGTCAACTCAATAAGAGTCATTGTTACGTTGACAGTACTATTACATGTCTATTTACTGTCAAAAAAAATGTGTCATTTTTTTATGTTACTAATAATTATGAAGTGTTCAATAAATTGTATTTTAAATATAAATTCATGTTGAAGTGACTGACTTTTATCATACAATTCAAAGATTTTAAATAAGGTTTCCCCTCAGTCATAAAAGCAAGTAAACATGCAAATATAAGAACGGCATTCCACTAGTAAACTTTTGGTACATTTTTTACTGTGGAAAAGCAACGTGTAAAGATATTGATTTAAACTCACACGATTTTTACACATTGTTATTGTTAACGCGATAAAGTCCCGTTTTAACAATAACAATGAGCAACGTGTAAAGGCCTTTATTGTGATACATCTAGATAAAGAATAATTAAATTTACAATACAATATTGGAGAACACTGGTATTAGTTATTTATGAGTGTAAAATTGGCTGAGATATTTGTAATTGTGTAAGTGTTTCGGGTTCCATATTTTAAAAATCAATACTTAGGGCCTGGCCTGCGTTCCACACAACAATATTGTATATATTAGGCAATGTTTAATAAATATAACAAAGATTGTATCTATACAATATTGTACGTTTTATACACACAATGTACGTTTTATTAGTTTTAAAACACTTGGTCAAATCGATTCCTCAGTTATTTGCAAACAGTAATCATTTCCTCGGGCTTGAACAAGAAATTGAATTGGTTTCAAAGGTACACATCAAACGTTCTCCGCAAGGAATTCCAACATTTCACAAAGTATATCGTACACAATTACTATACCTTCAAACATAAAGTAACGATAAAAGTTATATGTTTTTTTATAATAGTAATGTTAAAAGTTTCTAAAAGGTTAGTAAAAATCACCAGGTTTTTGAAAAAAGAAACATGCTAGAATTTTATGTCACATCTCGTCATTGCTTTGAAGAAACGTCGTATCTCACATTTCGTTACGTACGATTTTAAACTTAAAGTTTATGTTAAAAATCGTACGTCACGAAATGTCAGATCCGAGTTTTTTCTAAAGTAGTAACGATCTATTTTTTTAGGGAATATTCATGTCTCTATTTCACAGCTTCAATAAAAGCTGATTCATGTAACACACAGTTGGGAAAAAACATTTTTTTAATAGCTATAGAAATAATCAAGATAACTAAAAGCCAACAAAGATTTGTTCCTATCTCTTTGTAGCAAAACAGAATTTAACATGGAGTTTGTATAGCCGACCTGTTACATGACGTCACAGTGCATATCGGATCTCTCTGTCTAATCACTGTCTAATTAGCGGTTTAAAATGCTTGTATCATCCGTTTTTCTCGGCCGATTTTAATTTTATTTTCACTTTTGGTGATCTCTTTAACGGGATTTTCATATTTAGTTGAGAAATGCGATTTTAAAAAGCAATCGATGCAGAAAGTCATTTTTTTTGCTCTGTAAGTTTCCGTTACAAACTCATCAAGGTAAGGTCAGCAGAAACGATCGCAATAAACGGCCAACTCGGCCCATAAAGCCCCCTTCTTATAGGATGGTGGGTACTTTGATGCCAGTGCCGCCTTAAGGTCCGTGCAGTAATTGTAGTCGTTTCTTTAATAACCGCCATTTTATTGAAGAGAATTGGAGTAACAACCATGCCTTTTCACGAAAACGAGCTTGTTTTTGATAGGAAACGTCGTATTGCTTTTTATTAGCTATTCAACGTTGTCCTGCTTCTTTTTTGTATCATTTTTTTCTAGTATTTATTTGGCTATAATTTCAAATGAAATTTTTTTTTGTGGGACATTGTCACACCAATTGACCTAGTCCCGAACTAAGCTCTAGGGCGTTATTATGACATGGCTATGCAGTTCATTTTACGGCGAGCGTAAAGGACAGTGCTATAGCAGTTATATAGCTCTGTCCTTTTCTCTCACTGAAAACTGAACTGCATAGCAATGTCATAATAACCCCACTAGGCTTGTACTTTATGGGTACTAAAGAAAGATATAAATACTTGTATAGAGAAACGTATAGATAAAAAACATCCATGACTCAGGAAAAAATATTCCTCCTCATCACACAAATATCTGCCTTTACCAGGATTTGAACCCTGGACCGCCAGCTTCGTAGGCAGGGTCACTACCAACTAGGCCAGCGCGTCGTCAACATACATAGCGTTATGACCATATTGACCATACCACCTGCCTTTAAATGACAAAGTGAATATAACGTGCCGGTATGGAAAAACATGCTTATATTATTATAGTCCATCTTCTTTAGGCGCCATAAAGATGTAATTCCGATTATCGACGCAAGGGACCCGATCGCGCGTCGTCGTGCTCGCTTGGATGGGTCAGCACTCCACATAATAAATTCATACTTAGCAAGTGGTTGCTCGAGTACTCTCGTGTATATGCTGGGCCTGGTTTCTCCTACAAATTCTTTACGCAGTTATAGAGAAGAAGAGGTTCATATACGCTTTGGCGACCAAGGATTCCTGGTTCTTAGGGGAGCACAACACCTACCTATCTATCTATTTCATTTACAATATTCTTCCCAAAGAGTATTGAAGTTTCGTATAAAGTTGCTTTGACTATTCCATACAAAATTCAAAATATTCTCAACACCATTAATCTTCGGAACAGAGGCCGCGCCGACATAACAAACGGTCTGACATAAGTGCTTTTCCGTCTTTCTCTCCCACTAGTAAGAAGAAAGGGAGATTGTATTTGCACGTCAAATATGATTAAGGCGGAGTAAAACGATTTTTTCGGGTAAGTTAGAATCAAAGCTGGGCGTGAAAACCAGACTTTCAACGATCTGTTACCACGAGATTCTTGGCAAAGTCAGTTATGTAGACCGCCGATAACCAGCCAACCTTGATAGGTAGGTAGTAGTGGGATAGGTCGAAGGGGGTGTCCCTCGGAATCCCTAACAACGTCTGTCCTAACACATCGTTTGTCCGAATTTTCATTTGCCCTAAACTGGTTTTCAGATGTGTCAGGCAACTTTTTAAGTTTTCCAATTATATCTGCGGTTCGATTAGGTTAGGGTTGTATTATAACAACACTAAAAAGTTTAAAAATCTAAGCGGAAATCGCTTTAGGATAAACGAAAATTCGGACAAACGATGCATTAGGACAAATGACGGTTAGGGGTTCCATAGGGGAACCGGTCGAAGGACATGTCATGGACAATCACCTAACCGCTGATGTGGCCAAGTGACGGTCATCACTGGGCTCAGTAATATTAATTAAACGTCTTTAAGGAAACCAAAAACAGAGGGCTTATTGTCTAACGCACTCGCAATCACAACCGGCTTCAAAGTGGAGCAATTGTTTTCATTTTGTTTGCAGACAAGACTTCGATTTTCAAAACGAAAACGATCGTGATTGCGAGTGCGTTAGACAATAAGCCATCAGGACTAAATGGAGGCAGCTCATACATAAAGTCACGAAGAACTTTCATGGATATAACCTTCAGTAATAAAGATTACGAATATGAAAAATATTTGTTAAGATATTTGCTTGTAACGACGACTACCACGATTCCCTCCGAATGTTGATCATCACTTTTTTACCTTGGAAATTGTTATATTTTGTAATATAAAAGTATTCTTTGTCCATCCATTTTTTGTAAATATTTTATCGAGGCTTTTGTTCGTATACGTGACTATGTCAGCCTCAATCTATGTCTGTACAGTGCTCAGCGCCTCTTTTTTAGGAAGTAAAATCCAAATCGTATTTGACCAGAGGGTTTATTGTCTAACGCACTCGCAATCGCAACCGGCTTCAAAGCGGAGCAATTGTTTTCATTTTGTATGCAGACAATCCTTCGATTTTTAAAATGAAAACGATCTTGATTGCGAGTGCGTTAGACAATAAGCCCTCTGTTATGGTGTTGTTGAGCTATCAAAACGTCAATGTTTGATAGCCCTTATTTATTTGACAGTAATGGCGGCCAAGTTAGAAACAATACCAAACAGGTGAAATACGATATGCTTTTTACAGCCTAGAATACCGGCCCTATACGCACTAACGCGAACCTAACCAACTTCATCTAAACCTAAAAGACTTTTTAAGACTGTCAAAAATTCACAACACTCAGTTGAGGTTTTAAACCGTGAAGAAGGAACAAATAAAGGTGCGTTCCTATTCAAAATGTTTGCAAGGTTGAGTTTATAAACGCATACAAACGGGTTAACTACCTCTAAGACGTTACAAAGCGTGCATTTTAATGTTACACGATTATGAATTACTTCACAAATGCGTGCTTTAAGTCTTTTAAACGCACGAGGGCTATGTAGTTTATGAACTGACTGACCCTAAGATAATGTATAGGTAATGCGTATGCATAATATGGATTGTTTTAACTGAAACTGGTACTCATTCGTGAGTTAACGTACTTTTTTTAAAGCAATTATTTTGTCGCGAAAAAACCAGCCCATTGAGAAAACTTCCAAGTTTAATAAATGAAGTTTAATGAAATTAAACCTAACCAACGGGCTGAACGAAACTTGACATCAAAAAAGAAAAATCTGCCGTAGAATATTTGAGCTTCGTTAGTTAATTTTAATTTCAAACAGGAGAATACTGCACGGAGTTTTTATTCACGAAACTCGTTAACAATCCATTTTTTTTGTCATACTAAAGAAAAACATATTTGTTTAACAACTAAGAGTATGATTTTGTTTGTTTGACGCGAGTTATTTATTTAACCCTTAAAGCTATTTCGTAGGGTTAACTATAGGTAGGGTGACAGCACCAAAGATGGACACTTTTAGCTGACAGGTACTAGTAATGGACACTTCTGTCTTAATTCAAATTTTATACGGTGCTAAATTGATTGTTGCAAAACAAATGAATCACCCTTATCTTATATGTAAAATAAGAATTAAGTGTCTATTATTGGTGCCTTGTCCATTACTGGTTCTATCACTTAAGGTGAACTTTGTGTTTACGTGTAAAATTGAATAAGATAAGAATTAAAATCGTTATAATAGTTTGCAATATGAATAAAATTCAATCTTTATGTTTTAATGTAATTACGACTAATGACTAGGAACCCAACAAGAAACCACTTCCATAACAATAAACATCCCAATTAATGCCTTTTCTATTTAATTTATTCTTCGAATTATTCGCGGTTGATCCTCGTTCGGTCAGAGCACTATTAACATTTTAGTGCGTGTATTTTTAATTTGACCGCAGATTTCGTTGACGAAGCAGCTCGATCAAACCGGTCGGTATCTAACGCTGCCTTAATACCACGCACGGCAACTAAAGTTCACTGGTTAATACTCCGCCGACGAATTGAAAAGTGACGTGATTAAGAAAATAACATCCTTATTTAAATAAGTAATAACATGACTTTTTATATTTATCCTAACAGCCTAACCTAATAAACTTCTACAAGAATTGTGTATCATAGGTAGGTAGAGCACAGTTAAATTTATTTAAGAAAATTCCCAAAACATTACCTCAACTTGATAGTTGGCGTATATGTATTTAATTTAAATACTTCATCTGTAACTGTACTATAACTGAAATATAAAAATATGTTTTGTCCTATGGAGAATGGGCAGAAATGTATGAACACTGGCCTAGACACCAATAACAATAAGCACTATATCATCGGATATCCTTTTTAATTGTACAACTATTTTGTGTAACGGGAAACCTCAAATAACTGTAAAAAAATATTTAAAAAATCTGTAACATCGGGACGCCTACGTAGACGACTTTAGCATAATTACTTTGAAACACCGCTGTCTCTGCATGACGATAACTGTTTTCACACAAAGATTTCGAACTAGAATTACCTATCCGGTGACATATCGCTTGTCCTCATATATATATATAAAAGGCAAAACTGACTGACTTATATATCAACGCACAGCCGAAACTATTGTACCCAGAAACTTGAAATTTGGTACAGGGGTTCCTTTCATGATGTAAGTGAGCACTAAGAAAGGATTTTCCGAAAATCAACCCCCAACGGGAAGAAATGGGGGGAGTAGCGGGAAACTAATTCTACGCGTACGAAGTCGCGGGCGTCCTCTAGTTGGCCATATAGGCCAATTAGCCCACCCTCCTTTCTAATGAAATACTTTTAATAGCCTCTGAATAAAACGATAATGGCATTCAAACGGACCTAAAGACAAGGTAATGGCGAAACAATGTAACTTTCTTGTTTGACTGTAGAACAATAAAAACCTTCCAATGAAAGTTACCATCATTCGCAACAACGCTCCAATTGCAGATCCACATTCAAAACAAAGCTTTTAATAATCACCGCATCCATAGCCGCTATAAAAAGAACAGTAGACGGTTTTAATTATGCAAAACCAGCGATGTATGGCTACCTCCGGGTCAAACGGTAGCGTATTTAAAAGTGAAACAATAGGAATGAACGTACTTCATATACGTATATGGATCGTAATAGTTTGAAGGTAGTCCCGTGGAGATGAGTGTCTAAGAGGACGCATAAAAACTATTCCAAGAAGAAAACATACAAATTGTATATTTAGGTTGAGAAATGGCACAAAATAATTAATATACATGTACAGTTTGGAACACTATGGAACCCTGTCATAATGACAGTGTCAAACCACATGAAAGAAATTATGCCAAAATTAATGATTATCGTTATGCGACAGGGTTCCATATTGGCATAACAATTAAAGTCCTTGACTGTACAGTGCTACCATTTTCCTAATAGCTATCGATAATATTAATTTTTCTATGACACAAAAGTGACAAATATATTGTCAGTTGCGAGTGCAAGCGTGACAGCGATAGCCAGTCAAAAGCTATTAAGAAGCTGGGAATACTGTACAGAAGGCGCTTCCTAACATAAACCGCATTAAGTTAAGTTACACGTGTCTACTCTGTTTCCCTTTCTGTCGCGTAATTCGTATTCATTCGTACGCGGAACTTGTATCGCTATCGCTGCGCGTGACGTTAGCTTAACCATAATAAGTAAATAACTATTAATAATAATACTGTTACTTTGATGTATGTGGTTTATAAAAAAGGTTTATACTTTGTGCCTAATTATGTAGTAAATAGAATAATAGGGTGACGGAACCAGTACTGGACAAGGACCAATGATGGACACTTGATTCTTATTTTACAGAAGATAAGGGTTATTTATATTTGTTTTGCAGCAATCAATTTAGGACGGTATAAAATTTGAATTAAGACTGAAGTGTCCATTACTGGTGCCTGTCAGATAAAAGTGTCCATCATTGGTGCCGTCAACCTAGTTACCCAATAGCAAAGATGGCCAGGGTCTCTATTCTATCGGGTAAAACCATATTGCATTGACCTGTTATCATGTTGTTTTTGACTCGACCGCCATTACTGTCAAGTAAATAAGAGCTATCGTAACGTTGAACATACGACAACATGTGAAAAAATATGGATTTAACGAAAAAAATGTAGGCCCTTAGGATTGATTCTGACACTCATTAACTAAATCAAATCATACCGACGTCATACCCAGCGCCTCTATTCTAGGTGGTAAAATCCAAATAGTATTTTTGTTCTGTTATGGTATTGTTTTTTACTCGGCCACCCTTACTGTCAAGTAAAAAAGAGTTATGCAACCATTGACAATACCATAACAGCTCAAAAACGATATTGTTTTTACCGTGTTGAATAGAGGCCCTGTCATACATACATGGCTACGCCGTAGCACTGCTACGCCCAGCACGTAGCGCCACGGTAGAGCTACAACAAGCAGATATGCTTGACGACATTTTCTTGCTATGAAAGGTTTTAATGTAATTTAGAAGATATTTTTATTGTTATTAAATAGACTGTTGTAAAGTGATCACCAGCGATCATTGGACACTACGCAACAGTTGAGCTATCAGTGTGTTTTTTAATTTACAAGCGTAATCTGACTAGCGTAGTTATCAACTTTTTGAGTCAATAAAAACAAGCGTTATAAATCCTTAAAATTTGTAGTAGATAGTAAATAAATCGATGCTTTCAAGTTAAAAGACAATGCATAGGAATAAACCAAAACTGCACAGACGGCCGCATGTGAGCGGGACACCCTGTGAATATTTCATGTCGTCTCACAGCCAAAGACAGGATAAAAGGTTTTTTGATACTGCCTCTGCGTGGGACTTGTAGCGACGTTGTTAGTTATTCACAACAACACTGTACACTAAATCCTATATTCGTTCATTTGTCCTAAAGCGTTGTTTGTACTTATTTCTGTTTATCCTAAAGCCATTTACGCCTGAATTTTTAAACTTTTCAGTGTTGTTTAATACAACCTCAGCCTAAACGCCTAAGTATTTTTGGAAAACTAAAAAAAATATCTCTGTTTCAGCTGAAAACCAAAAAAGAAACGGTTATTCAGTTTACTAATTAATACAAATGCATCGTTAGCTGGTTGGTTTTATGGATTGACGATTAAAAATTGTTTTTTGTTCGGCTTACTAAAAATCTACTACTTTTGTTATAATCCATTGTTGCTGTATTTTTCTGATTATTGGAGATTCCTACCCCCTTGCTAATAAAATTGAGTAACGGTGGTATAGCTATACAATGTTTTGTCCTTATCTGTCATTGTGACATTTGAATTTGACAGATAAGGATAAAACATTGCATAGCTATACCACCGTTACTCAACGTTTATTAGTAAGGGGGTTAATGTCAAGAATTTTTAATTCCTATTCTTGCACTGATGTGTTTCGCTGTGGGAGTAAGACAGCCAGATATTCCAGCTTAGCTTTGAAATTGCAATGTTGGTAAGCCTTGCGTTTCTGATACCATACAATTAGTCAATGCAATCACAATAATTCTGAATAAAATGGCATCTATTTGTACATTGTTCTCAGCAATATACAACGCGGTAACACTCATTCAACAATTTTAAAATTTAAATATTGTAAATAAATAAAATAAAAATGAAACATTTTATACATGTCATAGTTAATTAATACTGTTTCACGAGTCGCTTAATAAATAAACAAAGAAAAAACCTTATCACTGTGTTACCTGATTTAATATGAGCACGCTGTTTGCCTGTTAAGGAAAGAGGTAATATATGCTTGTTTTACATTTAAACGTACCAAGTTTAAGTGGGTGCCCTATAAAATGCACCCTTTAAAGGTTAAATAGACGTCCGTCACGTAATGGAGTACTTGGCGTAACAATGGCCCAGTAATGACCGTCTTTAGTTTGTTTTAACTTACCTTATTATCTTATAATTTAATCACCTTTCTAAGTTAATATGTTGTATTATTGTAAATGTTTTAAATGTAGATTATAAATTTTAAATCTGATTATGTGCTGTCCTTAACGAAAAATGTTTTTCGTAAAGATATGTTCACCTGTGATTGGGGTGCATGTTAATCTACGTTTACTTATATCAATAAGCCCACTTTAAGGTCAATAATATACTCTATTGGTGTCCTGTATTAGATAAATAAATAAATACATAGATAAACTCACGCCTTCATTCCCAGAGTGGGGTAGGCAGTGCTACAGAATTACCAACAACTGTAAAAAATTGATGATAATTCTGGAACCACATTTTTCACAATAAGGCTAAGACGTTTACCAGTGTATTAAGTGACAGATTACAAGCCCTTTTTCTTTATTCATTAATAAATAATTTAAAAAACCACACAATATCAGTAGGGGTGGTTAGTAGGACTTTTTTAACCTTTTAGATTAAACAAGTGTCGATAATGGTAAGAGTAAGACCAACTGAGTCCAATCTATTTGATTTATAAGTAGTAAAATTATAATGTTTTCAATCTTTTGTTTACTATACCTAACTGCTACAATAATTCAACAACACTTATAAAACGTTTAAAATAGTTATTTATGTAACTCTGGTGCATAATGAGGCTAATTACACACCGTTGCAAACATACTTAACTTTTTCTACAAGCTTAAAAAGGAAACTACAAAGTTTGTCGTTCCTAGTTTAGTTCTTTCTGGCGGTTTCTATATTTTTTTATACTTCGAACTATAAAGTATAAGAATTTGAATGTCAATTTCATTCACCAAACGCCATTTCTGTTACCGCCGTATATTATTGCCATATTGCATTACAGCCGAATCAATTAATTTTATTGATCCTTTATTATTTTACTAGCTTCTGCCCGCGACTTCGTCTGCTTAGACATCAAAATTTAATTTTACCAGGATGAATAATATAAGTTTGTCCTAACCGAACCGAGAACGAAATATAAAGCTTATAATTGCGCTGTACTTATAGAGGAAATCGCTCGACCACCCTGTGACTTTAACCACACCAAAGCAAAAATTCGATGCCGAGTTTTAAATCAGAACTAGCGCCATCCAGTTCGTATATGGAGAACTAAAAAGGTGTTCCTTTAGTAAATTTTGAATACGCACACACACATCAATGAATACAAACTGAAAGGATTACAGGATGACAAACGTAAACAAACATAAAATCATACTACCCACACAATTTTGTTACTCGTCCATACAAAGTGGCGCCACACTGTGGGTAATTTCCCGTCTTTTAACGATTAACTTGATTTCCCGTAGGGCAAGATGTATTTTCAGAATAAAAACTACCCTTTGTCGTACTCCAGAACCTAACCTATATGTGCGCCAAGTGTCATCTCGATCCGTTCAGTGGTTGAAGCGTGATTGATTAACAAACATCCGAACATCCAAACATTCAAACTTTCTCATTTATAGTAAGTATTCGATTTTTTTAAGCTCTTTTTATGGTAATTAATTAAATATTTTTCGTATTTTTACGTATTTAAATTGTTGTATAAGCAGATTTTGTCAATTGAGATGTCAATTAATGACAAAACATCATCACTGACATTGTTCATCGCGTAACCATAGTAAGTTACTATGGCAACGCTCATTATAGAACTGTTTTCACGCTTCGGTTACGCTATAGGTATTTTGATACCGTTAACGATATCAATATTACCGATACGCGAGTAGAAAAAGTAAGTTAAAAACAAGTCTTTCCATGTTTTGTGAAAAAAAAGTATACGGTAAAAGCGAGTCAATGTAAGTGTATCTTCAACGCAGCCGCGTGTATCTAAGTGGGCGCCCTTTAATAAGCACCCGGGGTCAAAAAGCTCGGCGGTCCGTCGGGTAATGCGCCTGACGCGCAAATAGGCCAGTAATGGTCGACAATCTTAGCATCTACATACGGACATTAATTGCCGTCCCCGGAGAACATGATAACTGCAAAAACTTAATTTAAAATGCACGGATCAGCTTATTCTCGTAAATATCGTAAAATATTTTAATTGGTCACGACTTTTAATCGATTTAACAGAGAAACGATGGTATTGAAACATTGTGATGTTAAAATCCAAGTAACCAACATCATTATTTTATTAAAGATACCCTTTTTCTATTGTTTTTCTTCTGTGTGCGTTGGATAAATATTTTCTTTTCTATTCTATTCTATTCTTTTACAGATAAAATTACTAACCAGATATTAAAACCTAAGCACATTGCGCCTTAATGCCGTCCAATAAAATATCATATAGCTATCATATCAACCGGAATAAACTGCTATTTCCTTTTATTTTCACAGTTATAGACACTAAAAACGTCCACTGTTTTCCTCCGCTCGGACATCGCCATTTGACACTTTTATGGGTATAATATAGATTAAAAGCCTACTAACTCCAAAGGAAAAACTTCTTTCAACCTGTGTTATACAGTTGAGATTTGAACGGTTTGTGTTGATTGGAAGTAGGCTATGTAATGAGACGGTCAGTAGTTATTGATTCGCTCACGTGTTCTATTAGGCTAGATACAAGAGTGAGAGCGCGGATAGTCTTCTGCGCCTCTATTCCCGACGGTTAAAACTATATTGTAGTTGACCTCTTATGGTATTGTTATGACGTCAGACGCCATTACTATCAAGTAAATAAGGACTATCAAAAAGGTGACAACACGATAACAGATCAAAAACGATATTGTTTTTACCGTCTTGAATAGAGGCCCTGGTCTATTCCGACTAGTTACATTATTAGTTCCATTGATGGAACTAGTTGGACTTTTTTTCCCTGTAGTTACATTCAACGAAGAGGCTTTCCTTAATAAAACTACCTGGACTTTTTTTCCAATTAGTTACACTCATAATGCAGGGTTTAATTTATTATTAATGTAACTACTTGGAATAAAAGTCCAGGTAGTTCCATAAAGGAAACCCTCTTCGTTGAATGTAACTACTGGGAAAAAAAAGTCCAACTAGTTCCATCAATGGAACTAATAACGTAACTAGTCGGAATAGAACAGTCTTCTGAGTGGGTAAGGAGTTTATGCATCGGACACTATTGCTACACTAAAAACTCATTTATTTTTATCAAGATTGTACTAGAATGATTGTTGGAAAGAATAACGTTCTTATTGTTCCGAGCATAAATAGCATACCCGAGCTCAAATGCTGACACTGCTGTCCATCTGTATTTCTGGCCGTCTGTCCGTCCGATTATCACGTCTCTCCCACTTGTGAACGAATTTAGTCACAGTCGTGAAATGCAAATATTTTATGTAGGTAATAATTTTTGTTAACGGTAAAAACTAATAATTTAACTAAACTAATATATATTTTTCGTTACGATATCTGAAAAATAATTATTAAAGTCACCTATGTTATTATTTTAAAGTATTATAGTATATTTAAACTAATTCTTTCTATAACGGCCTGTTTCACAATCGACGAGTAAATTTATCTGCCATTTAAAGTTGTTTCACTCCTTGTCTATTTTCAAATGTAAGAAAGAGAAAGGGCTAAATTTATCTGTCAAATATGCTTTGCTTCTCGATTGTGAAACAGGCGGTTTATATACTTAATTATCGTAAACTTTTCTTAAACATTATTTTTATTGGTATCTACCGGTGTTCGGCCGCTGCCAAGAACTGTTCACAACATATTTACGTCGCCGCATAAAGTAAAACAGGTGAAACAGTTATTATTACGGTTTCTATTGCTAAGAGGTTCTTTGTTGTCAGGTTTTGAGATTTTGCCAAAAAGTAATTCGATTCTATCTCACACTGAAGGTCGCTAGGTTGAACGTCGCCGGGAAATCTCTGTTTATACTTAGTGCTACTCTTTCAATGTAAACGTTTCGCGTTGTTTTGTGGATTTATGTGAAATTACTAACGTGATTAAAGTTTGCCTTAGTATATAATGATTTAATGATTGATTACTTTGATTTGATTTGAGTTTCTTTCGGCGTTCCTTCTCAGCAATGGTCTTCTCTTGGGCAAGTGCTGGTAGATTTTTGACGTTTAAAAGTGCCCCCGCGTGGGCCTGCTTACTTAATAAAAAAAATATTTTATCTTATTTTTAAATATAAATATTGTATTTATTTATTCATTAATGAGATAACACAAAAACATAAAAAGGGTAGATACACACATAGTTACATTTGGTGTAATTACGCCGATTAAATCGGGTACGCTTTTATAAAAATGGCGACATTTTCATCAAACCACCCGTTTAATAATTTGTCCGGTAATGAAGCAATCAGATACAAAAGCTTTAAATCCGGGCCGAAATCGCTTGGGATATATATCCCCCCAATTACAGCCACGGCCTTCCAAGGCATCCCTGGGCAACAATCACCCCGGGATTACCCGGGACTCACAACTGTACCGGTGTAAACGCTCCGCGTACATGTTTTCCAGTTATTCATGCATTGTAAAATCAATTTCCATTTTTAGGGTTCCGAAGTCTAACAAGGAACCCTTATAGTTTCGCAATGACGTCTGTCCATCTGTCCGCAGTGTAGCTCAGATACTCTTGGTACTACAAAGCGGTAATTTGGTATAGTTATACATTTTAATTTTGCCGTAAATTCGCCGACAAGGACGTATTTTTTTCTGGTTCTTAAAATATAAATAAAGTACAGGTACTTTTTTTAAATTTTGACATCTATTTAATAACCTAATAGGACGAAGCAACTGTGGTACTTTATTATAAATCAACGTTTTTTCGCTAGTCCGATGTCATTTTGTCCTGTGCTGACTGCTCAAGGTTTAAACATTACGCCTTTATTTTATAATTTTTTCGTATAAAAACAAGTTGAGTAGCAATATCAACGATTTATGCATACTTAACAGACTCTTAAAAAAATACTAAAACATTACCTAACAAGATCAACATTAAAACTCTTTCTTTGCAAAACGATTACGAACACAGCCCTCTTAAATATAAATAATGTCACCCCTTTTATCAAAACCTTATATACATCGATGAATAGACTTTAAATATGAACGCTATGAAGATAATAATAAGGTTGCTTAGGAAACTTTTTGTATAGTAACATATAAGTTTGTGACCCGAGGCAGTAGATATGCACTCTGGGATTAAAGAAGGCGCCTCATATTTAGTATGAGCCTTAATTGCGCTCTCGCCTTACTTTACTGGCTCGATTATAATGGGATTTACTGTTAATTTAAAGGCTTTGGACATCTTAACGAGGAATTATGTTGAACATCACTCCGTATTCCACAGCACAATGTTTAAAAAATATTTCAGCCTATCACATTTTTTTACACCCTGAAAAGATTAGGTGACTTCAATCTAAATCATATTATTGTTTTGTTATATTTGACTTTTTCTCATAAATTATGCTGCGAGGTAAATTACTAAGATAATCTAAATAAAATAAAATTTGATATAAAAAAATGAATATTTTAGGCATATCTTCGTTTGTCTAATAAATTTTTATTGGCTCCTATACTATTTTGGCCGTTTACCACCACTGTTCATTTTTCAATGATAAAAAATATCTCACATTTGACTAAGAAAGTTTCTCAACGACTTAAGCCGCGTGTTAACAAGGAAACAAACGCTAAGCAACTACTTCTTGCACGAGTAGTTTTAAAGTATTTGTTTCAATTCCACCGGAGTATTTGGCACTGGGAAACAAGGCACTCGGCATAACGTGTCAACAAGAAAGCTCGATGTACAAGCAAACAAGTCATTTTAATTATCATGGCGTGACCGCAGCGCCATTATAAACAAGGATTTGGTGGAAGTTGCAAACTGAAGCGAAATATCTATATTACAAACTCGTTGATGATGTTATTGATAAATACGATTTTGTATCTTTCTTTTATTAATCATTAAGGATAGTAAAATACTTAACTGAAAAGAAAAAAATGCGAACTAAAAAACTTAGTTGTTAAAAAATATCTACCGCAAACAAAATGATATTGTTATCTACATATATACATACATATATAAGCACAGCCAAAGCCGCTGGATCTCAGGACTTGAAATTTGGAGAGAATTTTCCTTGGATATCCTAGCCTCGTCCTGCCCAAGCATTTATAAACAATTCCCGATTCCTGCTCAATGTCCTCTATAAAGGATATTTTAGTACAGATAATTTTAATTACCGGGCAGAACGTACTAAATCTATTTGTTTTTATTAAAAAACGTTGGGCAGGATGAAGCTAGGGGTGCACTACGAAAGGTTTCTTGGAAATTCATCCCCTAAGGGGTTAAAATAGGGGACTAAGCGGGAAACTAATTCCACGCGTAGGAAGTCGCGGGCGTTCTGGAGTAATATATTATTATATACGTTCGTCCTTATAACCGACGATGTAATGTATCTTCACATATATTATAAAGTCACTCTCAACATATTAAAACTGAAAACGTTTAGACCACATGTGATTCCTAGCATTGTGGCAATGAGAAATTTCTCAAATTGCAAAAAGTTGAGTGCAAAATTTTGCATTTAAAGAACAGTCTTGCTTTCCGAGAATGTTCTCAAACATTTCTTGAAAACATTTCTTAACATTGGAAATGTTCTGCTACTTGCACGTTGCTAGTTATTCCCTGTTTAGGCCATGACTTAGCCTCTTGCGCCAAGGTTCACCAGTAGTGTAATTAATCTTGATATTATATTCTATAGCCTTTCCTTTCGTGGCAGCTCTTTTGTCTCTATCTATCCGATTGGTTCCTTTGAAGCTTGCTGGTGTAGTTTGATTTTCAATCTTGATACTAGTAAGTTAGAACTAAGTTATGTAAGTTACCGTTGTTAGTTTAATTCAATTATGCTTTTCGCTAAATACGAGTATCACAGAGTAACTTTGTATTGATATTTAATTCTGAAAATTGGGTTGAAAGAAAGTTAAATACATACATTTTCTTCTCTAAGCTTCAAACTGTAAATTAAACGCTTTGGGATTCCTAGTTTATTAGACAGTAAACAATGGCTATAATGATACAATAGTATTCGAAACTTAGACTGTATAGTTAGAATTTGCTGCTGAAATTGCCTTGTTAGTCCAAGATCATAATTTCAGTTTAATCTAGTTTAAGAACGCATTCTGGGGTAGCAATTTTTGCAATTCTATTTTGGAAGTAAACGGTTGTCAGAAGAGTAGTTAGTACTTTGTCTAAGAGATTTTGCCTTCACAGGTTCTTATTAGGGGAGACCGGGTATGGTTGTCACACGGGTTGGTTGTCACAGCGGCCATCCTCTGGCCATCCAGAATTTCTAGACTGGGGTGAAGTAGGGAGGGTGATATAGCGCTCACGGTCTTTTGACGGCGGTCGATGAACTCATTCGTTCGTTTAGTTTTCTGTTATGTTATGGCCCCTGTGACAACCAACCCGTGTGACAACCATACCCGGTCTCCCCTACAAACTTGCTGGCCACCAGCGGCTTCTCCCCGCTGCAAATTTTCGATTTTCCCGGTGGAGTTTCTAGTTTTTTCCGCCATGCAAATCTTGACAATAACAAATACACCAAAGGTTAGGACAAGACCATCACTGCGGAGAAGAAGCGCCTCAAGAAACTCCAGTCCTCCTTTCCTCCTTAGAAAGTGGTTGCATAAAAACCACTATGTATACCACTATTAATCGTGTATTCAACTGATTCGTCCGCTTACCTTGTACTCACAGCATAAACAAGCATCTGCACCTTTATCGCGGTTGCTTAAACAAAACCAAAGACATAATTCAGCCAGTTGCTTAGATATATTCTTACATTAATGAATACCCTCGCATGTGGGAATGAAAAATACTGCGAGCTACTACGAGACCGAACCCAGTAATGCACTGTATTATTACGCAATTAAACTTGAGGGCAAGAAACAATTGGAAAGAAAGAAATCTCAATTACCACACTTAAAGAATAGCACGAAACTGTCTAAGATATTTTTTCTTTTGCCTGTCTCGATATAACTTTATTAATACATTTTTTAAGGGTGTTAAGACGTTTCTCTTTGTGACTCAATCAGGCATAAACGGCTCAAAGGGTTTTAATGAAATGGTACCTACACTGCAACACTATTTAGTTCTTATTTTAAATTGAGATCATATTTTTGCAATGTAAGTTTATTCGAAAACCATTGTGGGGATTAAATTAATTTCACATTTGGTTGATTTCTATATTTGGCTTCTTACCCGTTTTAGGACCAATGCTGCATCTCTCAAGTTAGGCTAAGTTAAGAAAAAGCTTAATAGCGTATACATATAATTTATGTTCGTCTCATTTCTTTCTCAACAAATTTAACAGTTTTAGCGCGAGTCGATTTTTTATTTGTATGAAATATTAGAAATCTTTTTTAGATCTGATGTTGCTTATTAATACATTTTGCTCTTTTGAGTAAACAGCAGCTGTAACTTCCAATTCTGTATTTTTTACTTCTTTGACAACTGCAATACTACTCGTACAAAGTCAGCTTTGTCACAATTGTTATCTGATTTCTTAAAAATACGTACCTAAGTGATAGAGTGAACTAAATTTTTCCAGTAATTTATAGATTATTTTCTAGTGCCGGTAATTTTTGACAAGCAGTGATTCTATACAAGCTTGTATTTGATATAAAAGACAGAATGTTTAGTTTAGATGCCGTATGTACTGGAATACATAACATAATGACAGAGTAGTACAGTCAAGGGCATAAATATGTATACACCCCAAAGTCTCAAAAATATGTACACAGACCTTTTTACTATGGCAATAAGGTCTATGTGTGCATATTTTTGTACCTATGCGCGGATATTTATTTTTACCCTTGACTGTAGATGTGATGGCGAAGTAGGAAGGTGCTTAAAAGATCTCTGATGTACATAATCTAGATCTACCGAGTTTTGGGTTCGTTAAATCGATCTTAGCTAAATATCTAGCAGTAAAAAAAAATAAGTTGGTAATTGAATTACATGAAATATTAATTATAATTGTACTTTACACAGTTGTATTTTTTTATTATTACAAGCTTACATTTTCCAAACGTCAAGCTTTAATATTTTATTAAATCGTTTAAACTATCCATATAAAAATTATACCAACTTAAAAAATAACATCAAGGCTCTGTTAACACTATTATACCAATGGCTGACCCTCTATTCTAAGCGGTAAAAAACGATATTGTCTTTGACGTGATATGATATTGTTTTTAACTCGGCCGCCACTACTGTCAAGTAAATAAGAGCTATCAAAACGTTGACAATTCGATAACAGGTCAATATGGCTTTTACCACCAAGAATAGAGGCCCTGGTAGGTATATTTTAATGCAATCTACCTAAAACGATGGTTAAAACGGAAAAAAAGCAGCGGAAAAACAGGTCAGGGAAAAAAGGTTGCAAATCTGGTCCGTACCGGAAACGTAAACTAGCTGCCCCGCTAAATAGCAAGAAACTTGCAGGCAATTGCAACCTGGATAGTTTTATTGTAACTTCTAAGAGCACAGTGTGTCAGCTGATTTGCAATATATAATGGTTACCGGGACCTGAGACTGAGTATATTATTATTAAAGTCAAATTCGTAGGTACACATTTTTTTAAAGAAGTACTGCAATAAGAATGATCTTTTTGTGTAACTGCTTTTTTTTGTTATTAATTATTAAGGTATCTCTTACAGCGGCAGACAGCCGCCGTCGTCGTTGCTGCTCTTCGTTACAACAGACGACCGCTCTATATATTGGGCAACCTTATAATTATTAGTATTAGGGCCTGTTTCACAATCGACAAGTAAGTTTATGTGCCAGATAAATTTAGCTCTCTCCTTGTCTATGTTCATGTGTAAGAAAAGGAAGGGGCTAAATTTATGTGTCAGATTATGCTTTACTTGACGATTGTGAAACAGGCCCTTAAACTATCGCATCTTATACATTACACAATGTAAAACATTTTGTCTTTACTACTTTGGTACTGAAAACGGTAGCTTCCTAGTCAACGTAATTTTATAAAGCATTAAAAAAACCGTGGGAACCAATACAATAATATTTTGTTAAACGTCATCATTTATGTTAAGTGTACATAGGTATTACTTTTTAATGTAAAATGACTTCTCTTGCGTTACTGAACGTTGTCTGTGTGCAACATCGGTGTAGACGGCAAGTTGCAGTGTAATAAACATTTAAAAATACGGCCCCAGCCGATCTGGCCGCAGATTGTGGATTATATTTCACTGACCACCCCGCTCTAAACAAAAGGCCAAGGTTCTATGTGATTGTTAAAATCCCAGAAAAGGATTGTATCGGGATTTTATCAACGGTAGCGCAGAACGCTTTGTACGAATGAAGACTTTACGTGAATTTATAGAAAATTAAATTGGGTATAGTGATCGCAATGTTCTTAATTAAATAAAGGTATAGTGTAGGGAAAGAGTCTGTTTACAAATTAATTAATATATCCCATTATTTGAAAAGCAAAAAAACATCGACAGTAATTTACACTACGATAATGCTGATCAATTCGTACACTGATACAGCCTCGCAGCCGCGAAACTATAGCAACAGAAGTGTTTTTCGTTTTCCGAAGGCTGAAAGAAGGTATTACTCATAGCACCTTCCTTCTTACTAGGATGCTACTTTAATTTAAAAATGTCAACCTACTTAGTGCTTCAGCAGTTCGGTTGGCATTTTGCACACGCTTTAAAATTGTCCGCATTTTGGTATTTTGTGTAAATACTCGTAAGTATAACAAAAAAGTATCAATGACACAGATTTCATCACCATTATTTATGGAACTACCGACTTCAAATTGCGCATCAAAATAAAAATGTACTACTAATACACAAACATAAACAATAACTTATATTTAACCACCATATTAAAGCTGTTAAACAAAAAAGTTTACACTTCACTAACACGATAAAAGACCCACCTTGACATTAAAATTCACTTTATTTGGTTTTAAAACCTTTTTATGACTTTTACTTCCTGAACTCTATTGACCATAATTAGACACTAATGTGTCACGATATGGCATAATTTTACCCAATGGCAGTTATTTACGAGCCTAAATTATTATTTCACACTTTTACGATATGAGAATTGTAAAGTAAGTAAAGTTAGTGGTCACGCTTATTTCAGCGCTTTTATTCAACTTTGGTTTATCCCATCTCGCTTCGATAACGTTATCATATTTAACAATGTGTTATTACAGCTATTATTGTTTATTGTATTAAAGCTGTCATGACGTCAACAATATGAAGTGAGACGTCCATTATTTATTATTTCCAAATTAGTTTAAACTACGTTCATAATTTTTAATTTTATTTATTTTTGTTAATGGTTTAATGAAAACTGGTACAGTCGAGTTCATAAATATGTATACACTATAGTACGTTGTCTATTTAATGTCATGTTCAAACTGCCATGTACGAATTATCCCAGCGATTACAGTGACAAGGTACTAAAGTGTATACATATTTATGAACTCGACTGTAATGCTGCTGGTGTGTGGACTGGTTGAAGTCGGCTTTGGTTAAAAATATTCTGGGACGTCGACTTCAGTTGGACAGACCCCATTACCTACCATTTAAAAAAAGTTATTTTTCGCGTTTTTAATTTCACTGCAAGCAACGCCGCGGGAAAGTCATAGTCGCTCAACTATATTAATTTAGATAAATTATCGCCATCCTTGAAACAGCATTAGCAATGTAATAATAAAAAATGTCATTTGAATTCTTTCCTTCTAGACGAAGGAGTTGAAACTCGTTACTTTTGCTCTCGCTATATTTGACAGGTTAGATTTTTTTATAATCGAAACAAAATCAATGTAAAAAAATATTTAACATTTCTTACTTAACATTATATTTAACATTCTTTACTTTCACTTTTGTTTTTTATTTGTGGTACTAATCAGTGTATGGATAAATACTTAGTACAGTTACCGCGTAATCCATCATCAGCATCTCTAAAATAATATCTACGTTATTTTAATTTATCTTTCTTTTGGTTTACAAACGTTTATGCTATTGACAAAGACTTAAAAATACACGATATGTCACAATTTCAACTATAAGAGAGACATCAACAAGAGAGAGTTTTTTCTCTGCCTTCCGTTTTTAAATAAGATCCAAGAATTTCGTAACAAGTGGCCGAAACTTAGCACTCTCTCGAAAAGTGAGGGCACTAAATTACGGTAATATTCGGCCCCAGCAGGTACTTGTAAGTATGGTACCCGGTATAAAGTAGCTGGTATCCTTAGTTCTCTATATCGGGTGGCACTATTATGCACTTAGATCTTTAAATAATTGTTCTATAGTACCATTGCAGCTGTTGTCTTTGGCCCGTGTTGATTTTCTAAAATCGAAATCGAAATCTAAATCTAAGAAAGAATCTAGACATTTATAATTGAAAGAATAAGTTGTTACAGAAAATATTACTTTCTATAAACATTCCCACAAACTGACAACAATAGAAGACATATTGGTTGGATTTAAACATATTTAGATTTAAGAATAACAATTGGCGGTAAAGGCAATGTCAGTCTAATTTATTAGCAGAGACAGTCAATTTAATTTAATTTCCAGACAAAAATCCAGGGGATAAAATTTTATGACGCGTAGGGAGTTGCTATATCGATAAACTCAATTATCGACGCTTGTTCTATAATACTAGTGATCAATCCAAGTTTTGTTTGTAAAAATACTTTTTATTAAAAGTGTAAAAGTTAAACAAAAGAATAACGTAATTCTCTTCTTCTTTTATTTTCTTCGTTACTCTCCCAAATACAAATGCTGGGGGCGATCACTAGTATATGAAACAAGCATCGATAATTGCGTTTATCAATAAAGGAACTCCCTACCTGTCATAAAATTTTGCCCCCTGTACTATTGATTATAATTTCCATCCAATCACAGTGAGTTTTTCCATTAAAAGAAACCCATTTCAATCCCTAGCCTCTTCGTCAAATTAGCCTGGACTTCTTTTTACATTACTGGGAGGATCTAAAGTTAAATTATCTCGGACATCACCAAGCTTTATGACAAAGCTGACAGTTGGATTGAATACACTATTATTTCTCCTGACATTCAGTTGGAACAAATTTCAAGCACCGAAGTAAACCGAAAAGAAAAATCTGATCAGACCGAAACCGTACCCAACGACTTTATAGTAATAATAATATCAAACGTGTTGAATAGTGATTAGGTTCAACTTCAATTGCACATATTGCGGCATTTAAATATTTTTTAAACAGGGTATGACTGCCAAGCTGCATCTTTTCAACCGTTTCCAGGAAGGAAACTTTTTCCAGAAAAGCAACGACTTAATGTTTTTTTCTCATTGATGATTTTGCATACCTATTTAGGTTAAGATTTTGAATTAAACAAAAAGAAATTTTAGCTTTAACTTTTTATCCGAAGTTTGTTAATGGTTCTTAATTGAACTATTGCCTGTGACTATCTGTTTGTACGTCCTTTATATTTTTGAAAGAAATAATTAAATAACCGACTCATTTGTTTTTATAACAGCCACATAAATACCAAACAAGTTTCGTTTTATGCCTGCCTTCATTAGGGCGGATTTACACTTGTAAGTTATTACTGTAAGTTCTGAGACACAACTATGGGTAAGAATGAGTGGCAAATATCTGCATCTCTGTCTTGCATATAACTTTGTTTCAAAACTCACAGTAATAACTTGCAAGTGTAAATCCGGTCTTAGTCTCATTGCTGCGTTGTAATTGGCGGTTATCATTTGTTTTTAAAATTTTCGTTTTGAGTTTCATCGCTTAAATTGGAGAATGGTTGGTAACAGCTATTTGTTGTCGCGTGTCACTTAGTAAGTTAGACCCAAGGCCCGCGAAGCCTGCAAAAACGTTAAATTTGGTTTAATTTCAGTGCAACTTTGTGGAGTATCGTGCATAGGCGTGGCAGTGGCCGATCACAGAGGCTTAGATAACGGCCGGTCGGAAATAAAAGCCGGCTAACTGCTAATTAGCGGGCAGTCGATGCAAATTCGACCGCCGCGTAAATTAGTGCGGCCGTCCACTAATTTCGAGACTATTCTGCTTATTTGAGCTCTGCCTTTATGAGGTTTGCGGACATTGTAAAGTTAGATTACATGCTGCGAGTAACTCTGTTTGCAGCTGCCTCGAGGGTTGCTTTTGAAAGCTAAGTAAATGTCATTATTAAAAAAGGAAACAATACATTCTGCTTTGTTTACGACGAAGCTATCACATACTTACTTAATATAAGTTTTATGTTTAGGGGCGATAAAAAAGTGCTTAAGTTCACTTTTATACGACACCGATTTGGGCTTATCGTAAATACATATGCCCTTGCTTATAAACGTGGAGTAACCATGGAGTAGCTATGCCATGTTTTGTCCTTACCTGTCATTGTGACATTTGAATTCGACGGATAAGGACAAAGCATGGCTTAGTAGATATACCACTTTGAAGAGTACTAAATAACAAATACTCCCTTTGTCGATTACTTTTTGTAATCACGAATGTTGACAATTAGGGATATTAACTTTAAAAATAAAAAATAAACTGGCTGTTTCCTGCGATTTCATCCACGTAGAAGTTCTTTATCACCACTTCCTCGGGAACTGCCCAATTTTCAGGGAAAGTATCCCAAATTTTATACAAATCACTTTAGCAGTTTATTTGTTTATTAAACAAACAAAGGCGCAGTTAGCCTAGTTGCTAGTGACCCTGCCTATGAACCTAGCAGTCACAGGTTCGATTCCCTTTCTCTTTATTTCTGTTTATTCCGTTCTATTTATTTCTGAGTCTTGGGTGTTTCTGTGTATAAAATTTTTCACTTCTCTACATAAGTATGTTTATCGCTGCCTAGTATCCATATAGTATGTACAAGCTTAGGGGTAAATTTGGGACATGGTAATTTTTTATAAAATTGTTTCCTAAGATTGATTTATTTGTTGTCATTATTTAAACAGATTTACTTTCGTGTAGATATTCAGATTGGTTAAAATATGGTGATATGGTGAAAATTGAAATAACTTGCTTACTCCTCTGGCTCAAAAGCTCGTGATGGTCGAATCTTGCCCTCTAAAACGTGTTTTCGCAACGCAATGCATCCCGTTTTGACTGATCTTGATACATACGTTAAAATATGCCCCCAGTTATTATGACATAGCTATAGCATTTATATAGCTCTGTCCTTTTCTGTCATCGTAAACAGAGGCTCTAACCAAGATGCATTATGCTAGCTAGCGTTTCTATTCGTTTTGTTTTAAACCAATCGCGTCACTGGTAGATTACGTGACTTTTCTTATCACGTCATCTACCAGTGACGCAATTGGTTTCAAAACGAAACGAATAGAAACGCTAGTTAGCGTAATGCATCTTGGCTAGGGTCCTGAACTGCAAAGCTAAATCATAATAACCCCCCTGTTCGATACGACGACGAGCGTAACGAGAACGATTAGGCTGTACCAAAACAGCGACACAGTGCGTGAAAATTCCTCAAAATAATAAAGTCATTCATACTCTTATGCATCAAATAATATTGAAGGTTGGTTTATATACGCTTGTTTTTATGCAAATAAACTATATATTAATTAATTAATAAATAATTCATTCATTCATTCATTCGTTCATTCCTTCATTCATTCATTTAATGTTGCTATGTTTAGCAATCGCGCAAGTAACTTATAAATACAATAAAGTTTCGCAATGCTTTTCAATAGATTAAATTATAAAATAAAAAATATAGACCGTAGTGTATGAATCAATGACCTGGTTTAGTTAAAATGTTGTACTTTTACGTTATCTCCGTTCATAAAGTAAACGTTTAATTTTAATTTTAATCTGTCCTAACAGTTAGTTAATTTTAACAATAACGTTACTCATAACAATACCTTTAATGCTTTAGAGTCTTATTGTTATAGTGGATAAAAAAAGAATGGCTGCACTTATGTACAATAGAAACATATCCATTACCTTTGTAACCCAACTGGACCCGATGCAACAGAATAAATCGCTCCACAGCTTCCCGTCCGCCATCTTGGATTGCTCTAACGGGTTCATTTCCTGTGCCTATACATTTCCTGTCCATTCGACGCTGCCAACTCATATTTTTAATGTTTTTGTATGTATTTCAATTTTCTTTCAGTGTGAAATTATTTTATTTCTTTTCACGATAGACTTTTTAACACCGCTGTTGGAGTAAAAAAAACTTTGACCTACTTATTCAATGTTTGTATAACATATCACTTCTTATATTTATCATGTAGTTGTTAACAAATAAGACCAGACCACGCCTTTCGAATAAGTAGCGTGTGCCAATTCTACCTGATGTTTGTACGGTCGGCATCAAATATATTAAAACCACAAACATATGTTGCTCTGAAATGTGGAAACAAATGTGTGAATGTGTGTCTATGTTCAATTATTTTTAAACACTAAGCTTTTATTTATTTGATGGCGGTTTTACATTAAGTATAAAATATTAACAAGTAAAAGTGTTTGTAATCGTTACATGATAAGATTCTTAACTTATACTTACGATACTTCCTATATAATCTGCTGCTACTATTTATTTTTAGCAATATTGCTGTCAGAGCCCCGAACATGTTATGGCTCATACAAGTTGATCTGCACTGACGTCAAGATACGTTAGTTAGAGCTTTTAGCTCTGCGATTGTTTCTAAATGTGCGATGGTTATAGGGTTCCGTAGTCAATCTAGAAACCCTTATTGCTCCGCCTTATTTGAATAATTATGGCTTTCAGACAGTCTGTGTGTCTACCTGTCTTAGAAACTATTAGTTAGTCACAAAGCAGAAATCTGATAAAATTAAATGTATAACGCGCACTATTTCTTAATTATCAATAATAAAACAGTTTTCAAAAAAAATATATCCAGAAAATGTAAAGTTAGGAATTCCTTGTCACCCTTAAACTTATCGTATCGAATTTTGAAAGTCAGAAATTGATTTTCATACTATTAATTATACTCATAAATGTCGATGGTTATAAAAATTGAAAAGCATAACGCTGAGTATTTACAACGTTTAATCAATATCGTTGTACTTTAATTTTCAAAAGTCATAAATTTAATACTTATAATGTTCAAAGGTAAATCGATAATTATTAAGGAATATCTCGTACCTAAGTCAAAATTATTTTTATTGATACCATTTATATTATTTTGTATGCCCACAGAGATTTTAATGCCATTCCATTCTTGCCAACTGTGACGGCCACCATCTAAAGACTGTGGGGTTTTATCTGAAATACTAGTTGATACTAGTTTAAAATATTAGATGTACTTCTTAGATTTTAGGAATAAAATAGATGACCCATGCACCGATGGCTTAGCAGCCACTCTCGAAATTATTCAAAATAAACAGCCGCTGTTCTATCGAATCATTTGCCTTTAAATTTAAGTAATTAAAAGCAAATGAGACGTATTCTACAAAAAATACAATGCAATAAGGCCTATATTAGATACTACAGCCTTATAACATTACAGTACCTACTAAAATTATATGTATTTTTAGGGTTACGTACAGAAAAATTAAAAAAACGGAACCCTTGTAGGATCGCTCGTGCGTATGTCTGTCTGTTCGTCCGTCTGTCACAGCCAATTTGCTCCAAATCTAATCGACTAAATCAGGTGAAATTTGGTAGGATGGTGTAATCCTGTGACCTAAACACAGAAGTACATAATATATTTTTTTTAAATAAGGGCCATTTTTGGGGGACAAATTAGGAAATTTAAAAAAAAGTTTTGCAATCCTTACTGTGTCATATATCAAAAGAAAGAGTTCGTTATGAGGATCCCCCCCCTGATCTCCAAAACTTCTAAGCTAAAATTTTGAAAAAAATATACGAAATATAGTTCATTGCTAGTAGATTACAGGAAACCCAATAAGAATTCAATCAAAAAAATATTAAAAAAATTACGTACGTACGGAACCCTCTCCACGCGAGTTCAACTCGCACTTGGCCGGTTTTTTAATTTGAACATTGGTTAGAGTGACAAATAATACATAAGTACATACATGCATTCCAATATCGAATAAAAATATCTACAACACAAAACACTGGTCATTTCGGGTGGCATTCGTGTAAAGCACGTTAGTTCATTCCGTTTAACAGCCGACGAATAAAGCCCGCGTGTAATCCTGCGCCCAGCCATTCAGCTACGATCAATTAATTTGAACTACTTTTTGTATTGCTAGTTAAATTCGATGCAGAGTTTGGTTATTTATACAAATACGGTCGTGAAAAAACTTTTATATTTATACACATCACATACATAAACTCACGCCTTCATTCCCAGAGTTGGGTAGGCAGAGCCACAGACTCACCAACAACTCCAAAAACTTGTTGATAATTTCTGTGACCACATTTTGCACAACCAGGCTAAGATGTTATCCAGTGTATTAGTGACAGGTTGCAAACCCATCGCCTAACAGCACTACACAGCCTTTAGTCCCTTAGTCGTCTCTTACGACATCCACCGGAAGACATGGAGTGGCAACATTCTAAGCCCGGCACCGCACGGGCATGAGTATATTTATATCCTTTTACAAAAACCGGCCAAGTACTAATCGCACACGAAGGGTTCCGTCTTCTTCTTCTTAAGGTTCTTCTCCGACTTAGCGAAGGTTGGCAGTCAGCTCCGAATATTGTAGTCTATCTCTCGCGAGGAGAAATAGGTACGCAGCACTCACGATTCCTGTCCACTCCGGTAGTTTCCTCAGCCAGGATTTTTTTCTACGGCATACGCGTCTCTTCCCAGCGACTTCCCAGCAACGATGACGTAGGGTTCCGTATCACCGTATAATATTAAAACCGAGCGAAAAATCGCTTAGTATTTTTTGGACAGACGGACCGACAGTGGAGGCTTAGTAATAAGGTCCCGTTGGCACCCTTCGGGTACGGAACCAAATAATCTAGATTTGTGATTTTGTATGCCTCTTGGTAGGTATATTAACATATAGAAATATTTACTATAGTAACAATGAAAAGCATACTTATAGACGTGAAAATTCTTTGGGCGTGCTCAAAACTTCTCGTCAAAATCACATACTTGCTATATACCTATAGTTAATTCCATCTTACTTGTCTTATTAAGTAAACACTTTTATAACCTACTAGCTGTTCCCGTGCCCACTTCGTTGGGCAATAAACTCCTATTTCTGGGTGCTATGGCCCTTCGAGTTTTCTGCAAAACTAATATAACCTAAACCTATCTACCTATTTCGACTTAATTGGAAGTTTTGCGAGTGGGCAAAATCCTCGAAAAATGGAAAATATGCGATTGCTAAAAATTCAAAATGGGAAATAATACGATCTGAGAAAAAATAAAATGGGGAAAAATGCGACTGGAAAGTTTGCTACACGGAATTAATCAGTTTGAGGAACCGATCTAACTAATCTTTTTTTTTTCAGGGTGCGCCTTCCTGACCTACTTCAACCCGGACAGCGCGTCAAGCGCACAATCGGCGCTTCATGAAAAACGAACGCTACCAGGGGTAAGTATTACTAATACATTATTGAAGTATGCATAACGGAGACCCTAGCGAACTTGTAAACGCTACTAACGTTTTTCTTTTCTAGTCAACCACGTGGTTGGTCGCAACGCACGAGAATGTCATCTCATATATTTTGAGTTATAGGAAAGAAAAACTTTAGTAGTGTTTGCATCTTGGCTAGGGTCTCTGAACACTGTTGTGATGTGACCTTTTATTTATTGACCTAAGTGACCTGAGTGAAAATAATTACTGGCCTTAGATACGCGTAGGTAAGCCTATCTATGTATCTAAGGCTAATAATAAATAATCAAGTTCCCACCAATGTTATTAATGCGGAAATAAGTCTGTAGGTCTGTATGCTACCTCTTCAAGGCTAATACAAGAAATTCTTTTTTTAATTAAATACAAAGATACCTTGAGCTTTAGTACTTTTTATCTTGGAATATTTCACAGGATAAACGAGTTCATAATCATAAGACATCGCAAGAATAAGTTATTTACAGAACAAATGACAGTCCTTATTGGGTTACAGGTATCTGGTACGTTACATAATACAATACAATACAACACCTATGTTTTCTTTATTGAATAGCTCATACAATAACAGCATGGAAAGTAAATACAAAAAAGCGATCTTATCGTTTAATACCGATCTCTTCCGGACAATCTTACAAAGAAGAGAAGTTAAAAATATGAACATTAATAATTACATGCGTATAAAAAATAATTAATTAAAAGACAGAGGTTGTGAATATAAATCTTGTATTATAAAACGAAAAGAAAATGAAGATTGCTAAGGGAGAGATAACAGGTGCACTTTTAAAAGCTTTTTAAAAATAGGAACTGATTTCGCGATTTCGCGTCTTAATTGTACGGTAGTTGGTATGGACAGTACGAATAAGAATAAATATTTTATTCGATTAGTTAAAGTTGTCATTGGCGTATTATTACCCGACTGCCGAGAAGGGTATTGTGTTTATCAGTATATAAATGTATGTTTGTTCACTTGTGGCGTTCTAGAAAATAAACGCGTGAACCGTTTTTGATGATTTTTATGTCAATTGATTTGTCTTATTCTTGTGACTGCCACTAAAGATATGACAGTAATTAAAATTCAATATTGCGGAACCTAGACGCCGTATTGCAAAAAAGAAAAAAAAAAGTCGACGAACTATGACAAATGGAGTATCACTGAATAGGTATTTAAAAATCATCTTTAGTTTTCTTGAATCATTTTTCATTTTGAACGATTATTTAGGATTTATAACGATTTATAGTTGGCTAGTAACAACAGGCGGGTTTTCGAAAGCTTGCTTTTTGTTGTCATTTATAAACAAATAAATATCGGGCGACAATCTCAAACGAATTGACCCAGTACCAAGCTAAGCTCTAGGCTTGTATGGGTAATAGACAATGATAAACATACTTATATTGAGAAGTACGTTCTTAAATACATTCAAGAATCAGGAGCACATATTCACGCTCATGACAGCATGGTACTTTCATACAGTCTTAGTTTCAAGTATTTCCTAGCTAAGTTGAAGCTATGTAGAGGTTGCATTTGAAATATTAATTCCATATCGACTTTTAAGCTAGCCTTTAGTCAGAGCAGGTGCCTTTCCAATTTAGATGAGAGCTTTCCACGGCCCAAAATAAAGTGATTGTCCTGCAAATTTAAACTGGGTATAAAATAGGTCAGTGCAGCTTCGTACTTAGCAATATTTTGTAGCAGTTCATACAAGAACATATAGGCGAGATAATATACTTACCTAGGTACTTGTTTAAATTTATTTTTACCAGCTAAAACTGTTGCTGGCATTTCTACTGCGTCATGATTTTTAGTGTGTTCATAAAAAAAGTTTTAGGATTCCATACCGTAACCAAGATATTCGATATTATAGAGATACTAGATACGTTATTCCTACCGAGGTAGTTATTTTTTCTCGTACATCATTAAAAGAAGTATCGTTGGATAGGTCTTCAAAATGATATCGAAGATTCGTTTTCACTTACTTTCATTTAATATATCCATTGTCGTCATCCTAACGTAAGTTTAAAAATCTGAAAGAACCTTAACTAGAAGCACTGATTCCAATTTAAGAACTAAATAAGATACTAAGGCTGGACAAACGAATAGACAGACGGACGGACAGTAAAGTCACACCATTAGTTTGTTTTACCCTTTGGGTACAGAATCATTATTAAGCTAAAAGTATTTTTGGGCTGTAAGAGAAACAAAATTCGAAAGTCATCATTTCAAGTAGGGGTACTTAATTATATTTACAGATGAAATGCACTTGAATATTCATAAGTAAATAAAGGCAATTCAGGGTATTAAAATGTCCGTACGGAGTCGTGATAAGTGCTCTATATATTTTTTACGCGGAACTCCGGCGAATGTATTTTTTAAGCTCATAAACCGATTCAGCGTAATAACTGTATCATCGTAAAAACGCACTTAACTCAGAGTAAGGGTAGATGAATGTGGAATGGATTATTCCTGGCCAAAAAAGTTATAATCTAGTAGGTATTTCCGTGTGTCTATTATACTTAGGTACCCACTCTAAAGATTGCGTGATTATTAATCATGAGATTAAAAAGCACTTAATATTAATGAATTTCTAGCAAGCAATAACTCATAAAAATGTACTCATCTTTACATTAAATACTTTTAAACAATGTAATAGAGATTTCTCTTTTAAGCGAGTATGAGAGCCAGTGAGAGAGAAATACAAACCCTTGCCTTGGGCCTTAGAGCCACTGTACTTGCTTTAGTTTTGAACGACCATATTCTGCCTCGTCTGTATCGCATAATTATGTAAATATGTACGTAAACTTTACATTGCACAAAAAAATAATTATAAGTAAATTCTTACATAAACTTAATATCATTATAATTATGTTAGTAATAATAAAACGCAAAAATAATCCTTTATAAATATTTAGGTACAAAACCGATATTTTTAGGCTAGATTTCTTCCGACGCTGATGTCGGTCGCTGACGTCGGTCGAGCGTACGAATATACACCATGTTCTATGAGATACCGCACAGTGACGCTGACGTCCGTGGCAGATTTTTCATACAGCGACCGATGTCAGCGTAGCAGTAACCTGAATGTGCCATACCATTAAAAGTAATTGTAACTAAGTCCTTTAACACTAGTTATTAGTGTCGTTTGGTCAAACTTTGTAATTAAACTATAAGTCATCACATGTATCAAGTACAAAAATCATATGTCAAAATATCTCAGCAACATAAATAGATTCCTAAAACTACGCAAAGCCAATAGACGATAAAGATAAACGGCTAAACTGCTTTTAATTTTTGATCTCAACCCTAATCTTCCCATAAAGTCAAACTCACGATTTCACGTATTCGGCCTGAATATAAATTGTGTCATTTTACCGAAACCCTAATGGAAAAGCAGATTAAATAATTCAGGCGTAAGAAATTTTGAGACCATAACGGCATTCATAAATAATAAGGTTAACACATCGGGCGGGCGAACGCTTTTGCGCAAATATGTTTTTATTTTTCTATCTTTTTTCGCTTAAAATATTTTATATAGACGTACGTACTGTACGTAGGTGCAAAGCAAGATAAAAATGCAGTGATAATGTGTGGAGGATATTAAGACATGATAAATTGGTTTAGCCATGTTTTTATCTTTTATAAGCAATTAAATGTAGCTCTTGTACGCAAGTATACGAAATGCTATTAAATATAGGAATTACGTCTGTTTTAATAAAAAAAACCCGAGGTGTGTGGTTGTGTGCTTGTGCACGAATGCATGTCGGTGTATGAGCATGCAAACTATTAATTACTAAAACATATGAAAACGTAATAATATTTTTTTTACTTAGCTCCCAGCACTTCGCTTTAAACACCAATGATAATGCAACAAATTTTACTCACACATAAATGAACGCTTTAAGGGTAAGTGGCGTAAGCATTAATTAAAACTGTTACAGCACCGCTATCGCACTACCCTTATCGCCGAGGCCATCGAGCCGTAGGTATATAGGGCGAGTAAGGGCTGCAAGCATGCAGTAGCGAAACCCTTCCCGGAGTAACTTAATTTACTAACAAAAATATGCAAATCGTATGGAAATTGCTGGTGTGTTTTTACTTTACAAAATCTACAGTTTTATTTGAGGGGCATTTTGTCGGCAAGTGTGCTTCACCCAGGTACATTTTTGTTCAGTGTTTTACTTAATGAGTCACATAAAATAGTGTTCGGTCGTTCTGAACAATTGTCGAAATATAAAAATAACGAATTGCGTGAAACTGGTGGTGTCTGATCAAGCGTTGCTGTAAATATCCATATTTCAGGTAAAGTTGTTTACAGCTTATAGATGTTTACAGCTTTTTAGAGTCTTGATCCTTAAAAGAGAAAAAAAATAACCCTACAAAAATTTACCCATGTAGGAATACTTTGTTTATTTTCCATCAGCCATTTCCGTCTTTCCATTGTCTCAATCTTGCCCGATGGTAAGTGACGATGAAGTCAAGGTTTAGGAAGTAGCAGATTCTCTTTTGTTCCATTGCAACTCATATGATGCTCGCAGATTGAGAAGTAAGGTGCGAGGTTCTTTATGGTTGTTGCAGCACGACAAACATTGCACAGACGACTGCACGGTTAGCACAAGTTGCCCGCGACTTGTTTGTCGCTCGGATCTCCCTCTCTATATCTAGTCAGTAACGATAGAGACGCACTGAGCGACAAGCGAGAAAATACAACTTGTGCTACCCGTGCTGCTCAGTAAAGGACCTCTTAGCGCGTAATTTACCGAAACGTTGTTTGATAAATATTATTCTTCCTTTGAGGTTCTCCGCTACTAGAGGATGGCACCGCAGTTACATCTGTTTATCTCAGCTTGTTGCTGATATAAATTCTATACCTACCCACCTATTTGCAATCCATGATTATTAATCAATGCGTCTATTTTGTATTTATCTATGATATTAAAATATCTGTGCATGCTATCTGTTTTATTTTAAAAGATTTATTATGTCACACGTACTGCAACGCAAAAAGCATATACGGATAACGTTTTATCATAAAACTTTTATATGCGGTACCGCGTGATAATATTTTCATAGTAAAATTTGGCTTAGACACATCCCGGGATATCTCTTGGGATCGCCTGAGCAAGGCATACATATGTTATTCTTGTACGTGACCTTTGAAAAATCATAACAAATACGTGTTTTGTTTGCGCGAAAAGAGCCAAAAATGGCAGAGTTTTTTATTATTTGGAATCGACACGGAATGGAGCGTTTGAAATCTGTTAGGCTGTTAGGGAGCTGGTTTTTTATCAAATATTTAAGCTACTTGACAAAAGCATTGGTTATGTTTGTTTTTTCAACCTCTAATGAATTAAACATTGCAACTAATTGCAGCTTATTCATAAACATTTTTTTTTAATACTAACTTCAATAAAATTAAACAAAACTTAATGCAGAATTTTAAAATGCATAAAAGTCAACTAACTTCCATCAGGTGGCCTAAACGCTCGTTAGGGTAACCATAATTTTATCGAAATTCACTTTTTTGATTGAATCATTTCATCGAATTTCATTTCATCGATCGCTATTATCTGCTGAAATCATAATATTTTCAAGATATTAAACATTCATTACGTAGGTTAGGTTAGGTTAGATTTGTGACCACCAAAAAAGTTCAACTCATGCAGCAAGAAATGTCTTCCAATAAAATGATAATTCCTTGTAATACGTTGAAATGTGTTTCGATAAAATAATAGATACCAGCTTGTTAGCCTTTTCCATGCACTCCAAAAACATACTGTTAAATTCACAACACAACGTCTTATTAACAGCTCTTTGCAAACTTTTCTATCACATCCCCAAATAAAACCGCACATTCACAACGCGTAAATCAACCGAAAGACGCACTTGGCACGAAACGCAGCGGAATTGAAAAATGTAAATGATAAGCTGCTATAAGGCTGCTATGCGACTAAACGACTAATAAGTCATGGCACTGGAAGGGGTCCAACGCAACAGGTTCGTGCGTGCAGCGATATAAATTGCTAGGATGCGGTGTGTTGTGGGCTAGCAGATGTGGTCGGGTACAACTCAATGTTAATACGATATATAACCTGCGACGTAGGTACCTCTATACAGGCGAAATTGGTTTCCATCTTGTTTAATATCTTGACCTGCGCCTCTATTCAACACGGTAAAAACAACATCGTTTTTGTCCTGTTATCGTATTGTTAACGTTTTGATAGCTCTTATTTTCTTGACAGTAATGACGGCTGACGTCATAACAATACCTTAACAGGTAAACTAAGATATCGTTTATACCGCCTAGAATAGAGGCGCTGTTAGATTAACAATAGATAAGTTCGGCGTTGAACTTGTTCATTGTCATGTATAATTTGTGAAACAAAAAACAGAGGTACCTACTTATGAAAATTTGCATATTATTTGAAAGCTACCACGCGTTTTTTAACTATTGAAAACCATCACAAGGAGGAGTCGACATAGATTGGCAGCCCTTCTTATGCTGACATCGCTGAACTTAGCCAATTCCGATATTACGTGATCAGTCAGAGATCACCCGTGATCGGAGTAAGTAGTGTTTATTTGCTTTAAATTGCCCCGTGTTCATTCACTTGTGAATGAATTGGAGATAGGATAGGTAGGTTGATTGATATATCAATGAATATGTATTCCTATTACGTTAAGGTACAATATGAGACAAATTAGCGCAACCTACGCCAATCATTGGCAACAGACTACCAAATATGCAATGATTACTTACTATTTTTCATGCAGTCTTCACCACTAATAAAAGCATTACATTATCAGCTGGCCATATTAGGACCGCAGTCGTGTCTCATACGACGACGCAATGGTTTGCAATGATGATGGTTTGAAGTCTCGTACCTAGTGCGCAAACATTCTTACTAACTAGTACAAATAATACCTAGTACATTTCGAAAACCGCTATTTTAAGATTTGGATTCGGATGGTGCTTAATTTATTACCAAGTCGAAGAGACGACATGATCATTCAATTAAATAGGTATTGAAAACAGTAGACGCACCTAAGGGTTCAACGTCTTGTATAACTATACCTGTCTATGAAACAAACCTACTGTCTCAGTATACAGCGCACAGGCAGGCGGTATTTTATCCAGCGTTGGTCCTTCTCGCGCGTATTGCATTTGTTTTGGTGTCTCAGGGGATTCGCCCCTTGAATTAGAATAATACTTTTGTGTATTTTGTCGTGGCTGTTTTACGACCAAGACCTATATTATGTTAGAAGCGTCCGGTTTTAATACAACAATGTGATTTTTAAGAGAAATAACTTATGATATCAAACTCATGTGTTGGCAATCAAAATTACTATTTTTGTTTTGTTTTGTTGATGATAGACCACTTACTTGCATCATTCGTTGTCTTTGCTTACAAAAGAAGGAATCGGATGTCTACAAATTTCAATTTTTAAATCAAAACAATTAAAATGCTTCATTATTGCAACTATTGTAAAGACGTTTTTTCCTTGGATCTAATCCGTGAAGTCCCTACTGTAAATATATGGAAATCCATGAACTCCATTTCTAATTGAAACCTAATACCTTTTTTATTTCACTATTATCGTATATACTCAAAAACAAACGAGTACTAATGACAATAAAAATGTATTAAAAATAACATACGGTAATAATGTACTTATACAATGAAACTAAAAAAAATATATTTTTGAAATCATATAAATATAATTTAAATTTAACAGTGAGTTTGAGTAAATTCGTTAACCGTATTTCCCTTGAGACGTACGGTCAGCCTTATAAGAAGCTGCACACTTTAGTGTTTTGTCACTTTAACGTCATGTTTGAACTGCTGCACTAATCTGTCAAAGGCGTTAAAGCGACAAGGTACAAAAGTGTGCAGCTTCTTATAAGGCTGACTGTACCAATACTGACGTGTAGTTTATCACAATCGTTACAATCCTACTAGTTCAGTAATTCTACTCCCAAGAAAAAAATCCTTCGCTTACATGTAAAGGAAGAAAAATTAAGTAATTATAATTTACAATACGTAATCCTTGACAGCCCTAGTAAGAAACATAATTATTTTTCTCAGACTTTTCTTATTTTATGCCCTAATTATCATGAAATAAAGTTGACTATCCAGAAATTTGTCGTCACGTCATTTATTCGTCCGTCTAAGAAAGTTTAATTGCAAATGAATTGACTTCATACAAATCATAAATATTGAATCTCGCTAGAAACAAAGCAATCTTAACAAATCAATGTAAATTTGGTCATTCAAAAATTAACGCGTCGAGTGTACACCGCAACGCGGCCGAGTTCATTATAAATCTGTTAAAAGTTCCCGAGAAATTATAAAACAAACTAACATACACGTTTGAAGCAGCTCATGACTCGTGCGCTATAACTCGCTTCCTCCTGCACGGACGTATATAGAGCTGCTTCGTGTGATTTGATTAATTAGAAATGTGCAACTATAAATAAACTTCATAATGTACATGCAAGCATGATATACAACTAAACACGTATTCGTACTTGGATTCTATAAGTTGACGTTTAAATTATAATCAACTATATAGGTTCTTTTTCAAAATATTAGTATAATGTTTTTATAATTTAAAAAACACATATTTAAAGTTTTGATCTCATTGTTACAATTTGAACTGGACTGAACTTAGGTACTTATGGTTTTTATCTAAGAAATAGTTGTAAGTTATTGAGCCTTTATATATTTAAAATAAGTTCGTAAACGAACTTATTTTAAATATATAAAGCTAAAAAGTATGTTTTAATTTAACCCGTATGTAAGATTTCCCTATTAAGTTTGTCTCTAAAAATATCATAATGTTATTTTCATTGGGCAATATGAAACTTATTGTAACGCGTATCTATCTGTTTATAATAGAATATCGCTTTATCTTTGAATAAACTTTAAACAACTGCATAAAAATAAAGTGAAAAATAATGTGTAATAACAGCTCTATACAGATCCGTAGCAGCACCAAAGATTTGTGTTTAAAATTTGGTCTTATTATAGCTTTACAGTCGGCTTGTACGTCAGACGCCAATGCGTCTTAAATCGACGCCGGCGCAGGAAAACTGACGGATTTCCGACAAATAATCCGGAAAATAGACAGGGTAACGAGATTAAGTTGTTGTTTTTGTGTTTTGTGCTTGTGATTTTGTGTGTGTTACAATGGATTACGATTCGCTGGTGTATTCGCAGATTGCGAATTACTATGATGATCTGGTAAGTTTATTTTCAAAAATAATAAAACGTCTTTCCTGTCGATTATTGCCAAAGAATAATTAAAATTTAATGAAAATCGAGTACTTAAATATGTGACTTACTAATAGCGAATTTTTGCATTAAATCTTCAGCAAAAACAATTTTAAAATTAAACATCTTCATCAGGTCGTTTATTTGCTTAAAAGTCTTAGCACATTTAAGTACTCGATGAAAATACACGTTAAAAAAAAACAGTCGTAATAATAGGCCTCTATTCAACACGGTAAAAACCACATCGTTTTTGACCTGTTATCGTATTGTCAACGTTTTGAATGCTTTTATTTACTTGACAGTAATGGCGACCGAGATAAAAACAATACCATAATAGGTCAAATCAAATAGTACGATTTGGATTTTACCGCCTAGAAAAGAGGCGCTGTTTATTTTGAAATAAAATAAATAAAAGTAATACCAGCCTAACACATAACACACACATAACATTTAGATTTATACCTATCGTTATAAAGATGGAATCACTTTGGGAAGTTATTTTTATTTGTGCTTAATAAAAAAGCATCTAGTTCGTTGTTGAAATATCGTGTTATGTTGATGAGCTTTGCATGCCACAACCATCAGGTGGCTTTATATGAAGTGAAAATCAGACGACAGCATTAGAACTGCAAGATCGATTAAAGTCTTTTAAAATGATTGTAAAATCAAACCCAACTCAGCTTACAACCGCCAAGGAGAAATGTTTGTGGCTTACATTTTGGGCTGTGAAGCAGGGATGCGAGCTGCTGCAGCAGTAGTGTGCTCATCGGGGTCGGTTAATTTGACCAAAAGTACATTTGACAAACGTATCCTTTTACAAACTTTCATTTCGTAAAAACGTGTTACTTTGTGCTTAAACCATAACATATAACATAGATTACACGGGCATATTAAAAAAGTTAGGTTAGGTTAGACTTATTTTTGAGCACAAAAAATGAAAAATTATGCTGCGGAAAGTATCTTTTTGTAAAATGATAGTTTGTAAAATTATATTCTTTGCCAAATGATGATTTGGTAAAACATTAGTGAACCGTCACCGTTCTAGATACAATGTGACCCATTACCACTTAAGTCAAGCAACCGCAGTTGACTTGAATTGTTCTACAGAACTCATTGATCTTTCATGTCAATGAATAACATCACTAGCTACTGAACCTACTCTAGCAGTAAGGAATAGGGAACAAGGTTTGTGATGAGCACGGTTCACTTATGTTTTACCAAATCATCATTTGGCAAACAGAACTATACCATGGAACCAACGAGTTTTAAAAGAAGACCGCGAACCAGAAGACGCTGCGCGAGAAACCTTTCCAGTTTAATTAAATTAACAAAGTGCAGTGCTGGTACATTTAGATTATCAAGCAATAATATCATTATTTTGTGGAAGTAATTTTCGCAAGTACCTATAGTTTGGCTTCTTGGTAATTTCTTAAGCAATTGTCCAAATCTGTCATTTACACAAAAGTATCGAAGAACCGCGACCATCTGAACAAAAGCAATAAGCCATAATAAAATGATGGTCCCACAATGGCCGTCCCTAAGCACCGCCTATCTATTGTTGCAGCCTCAATGAGGCTTCAATGACTCACTGTTTGCTAGCCTGGGGGCCACTACAGAGTAGGAAATTTAAAATGTATCACTTGGCATAAAAACTTGAACTCAATCACATTCATAGTTGGTGGCGGTTTGTTTTTTTATAGTTCACCTGCCATAAAAAGAAACCGCGCAAATTAAGGAAATTACAAATAAAAGACTAGGGAATGCAGTAGAAAATTAAAGTTATATTTTTCAATAAAAAAATATGCTGTCTTATGTGTGGCCTTTATGTCAGTTTTGTATTACCCATATTATGGAAATAATTATTACAAAAGTGCCCAGTAAAACAAGAGAACCTACACACAGTTATTTGTTTCTTATTTGTTATTAATTTAGTTTAGTTTATTTATTCATCAAATATTACAATATAAATTGCATTGCATGTCAAAAAGTACGAAATTACATTGAGATCGTCAAACATAAATACTAATATTCAAAGAACACAAAAATAATTAATAATAATTAAAACAACAACAATTAAACATCTAATAATGGTCACTGGTCCGATGTCAATACAAGGATTAATAAATGTCAACACAATAATAAATTTACATTACCTTACCTACCTTAACTTTTTTTACCTTTTGTCTTCGTGCTTGTAGTCGAAGGTTACAGTGTTTAAAAATAATTGTAATATCTACCTACTGTATCTGTTATCGAGTGTGATCGCTAGCTCACACGTATACTAATTGCACCTACTAATAGGCACTGTGGAAACTACCTTTTCGATAATTTCTAGCTGCGATGCTTTTGCAATCTGTGCTATTGCAGCCAATTATCGAGCAATGCTCCATTATGCGAACGATTTGGAAACTCATGTTGTAATATTTTGGGATACGAGAACAGTTCTATTGTGTTAGCTATGGTTTTGTCAAATTGATGATAATTTTATAGCTGAAATGGTATTTTACGAAATAAGATAAAAAAGGCTGGAATTTGATTAGTGATCAACATAATTTTCAGCGTTTCATAGGGTTACGGAAAATGGTTCCCTTCTTATTTCGTCAAGTCCATTTGTTTCTATAAAATCGCCACTTTACATACCTAGATACTATTGGAATGATAAGTATGACTAAAAATAGCTTGTTTTCTGTGAACAAAATAGCTTTTATATAAAACATTTTCTAAAGTTAATATGTGGCGATATATCAGTTCCAAACGTGGACAATTACCTGTCCAACGGGAGCTTTAAAACATTACCTGCACGGCTAGCACAAGTTGCCCGCGACTTGTTTGTCGCTCGGATCTCTCTTTCTATCTAGTCAGTAACGATAGAGACGCACTGAGCGACAAGCGAGGAAATACAACTTGTGCTACCCGTGCTGACATTTATAAAATCGACAAATAACACTAATGTTAAGATATACTTTTAATGAAAAGTGTATTTAAAAATAAACTTGATCATATTTTCAACTACATCATCTACCAGTTCTCGTTTAGTTCTACTTTAAAATACTTCTTCTTACTCCGAGCTTCTTATGTTTCACGAAACTAATTTACTACCACTGTTTCTGTTCACAAAATTTATTTACTTATCTATTTTCATTTCAGTATTTATTTACCTTGTCTTCGTGTGTAATTTTGACGTACAGGTCAGGTACTAAAAACGGATAATTTGTTCAAAATACCTTGAAACACTTATCAGGGGCCTTGACATGACAAACTAAAGCAGTTCAGTTTAGGTTAACCGAAAGGGACAGAGCTGTATAACTGTTATAGCTCTGCAGCTTTCTTTCAACCTAAACTGAACTGTTTTAGTATGTCATGGTAACCCCCAGGGCCTCTATTCTAGGCGGTAAAAACCATATCATTTTTGACCTGTTACCAAATTATCAACGTTTTGATAGCTGTTATTTACTTAGCAGTAATGGCGGCCGAGTTAAAAACAACCATAAGAGTTCAAAGATGATACGATTTTTACCGCCTAGAATAGAGGCCCTGGGGCCCTAATATGGCTGCATTTATCGCGTGACAAAGTTTGGATAAGGCATCCGTCACCTTCTGACACGTAAATAAGAATGAGAGTGATGGATGCTTTATCCACATTTGACACGCGATATAGACGCAGCCATACTAGGCCCGCTGGTATGTTAATATAGACCTACGTATTCGTTTCGCCGAAGTTAATAATAAAATCTTCAATGGTTTATTATACAAACGAAACCAGAGCCGACCATGATTGACGGACGCACTGAAAGAATTATTTCAAGCGTTTCTATCGTAAAATTTAAAAGCACACATGTTATAATGCTCTAGATACCTGCCGTTGCTCTCTCGGCGTGTGCGCACATTTAAGCGAGTAAAGGCGCCTTCACATGTGGGTACTGAGATGTTTATTTATACTTGTAATAATTTTGTATCTAATTCGAAACAGGGAAATGTTTATGTGAGAGCATCATGTCAATTGCTTACCTTTTATAATCAAAGCGCTGTTAGGCTAGAAAAATTGTACCAATTGAAGATTACTAACAACTAAAATTTAGAAAACCGGTCTTATTCTAGTTAAACTTGCGTCGAGAGAGTTCGATACGATTTTAGTAGTAGGTAGGTTGTAGTTGGTAGTGACCATGCCTACGAAGCTAGCGGTCCTGGGTTCAAATCCCGGTAAGGGCAGATATTTGTGTGATGAGCACGAGTATTTGTTTCTGAGTCTTGGATGTTTTCTATGTATTTAAGTATTTATATCGTTGTCTAGTACCCATAGTACAAGCCTAGAGCTTAGTTTGGGACTAGGTCAATTTGTGTCAGATCGTCCCTTGATATTTATTTTCAATTTTTATTTTTATAGGTTTCTGTAATCTAAAAGTAGACAATCATATCCTGTAAAACAATAATCGAAAATTTAGGTGCAGTAATTTCGGAGATGTTAGGGGTGGGCATGTCCCCTTGTTGCACCGACCGACACTCACTTCATAGAACGTATATCACTTCGCAGAATTTTCGTTTCGTAGAAAGCGATTTTCCGCTGAACTTGGGTGATTTCATGTTATCTTAAATATAATTCACGTAGGTTAGGTAAGGTTAGACTTGTAACCATCACAAGATAACCTGATATCAAAACGGGTTCAGCAGAAAATAGCTTTCTATGAAACGAAAATTTTGAGATTCGTTATATGAAATGAGTGTCTACAAAACAAGGTTAAACCGGGAAGCGGGGAATGGTCAATTATTATTAATTTTCTTAAATAACTTTAAACAACCAATTCATTTGGTATCTTACACAGTACAGACACACAAGTAACCTATAAAGGTTTCGTTTTGTCATTCGAACGAAAAAGAGTCTTGTAAAGTACATTGTCGTTCAAATAGTCTAGCCCTGAAAGTTACTTGACATAAGTCGGTTATAATGTTCTACTATTCAACATTAAGAATGAAACGAATACGAGAGGTGATCAATAAGTTTTGAGAATCAGTATGAACCATCCACTTAATGATATTCTTTTAATGTGGAATATACCACGGCACTAATCAAAATTAAATTAGAGAAAAAAAAATTATACATTATTCATTTGTTTTTCTGCGACAGCTAAACAAAAAACATCTGTATGATCAATTTTACAAGACGGCAAAAATAAGAGTTCGTTTTGTAATACTTTGGAGCGGTGTGGAGAAAGTTCTTTTACACTAATAAAAAATATTGTTATTAAAAATGAAACCTTGATTTATTATTATGATTTAAAGGATTAATAAGTTATCATTGCAGTGGTATTTTTATCTCCAGCTCTGTAACCAAATTTTAGGGTGGTTTTTTCGGCCTTTTCCAGGACTATTGAGGCCTACAAATAAATAATGTGACATTCGTTTTTAGCAATTGAGTTCAAATAATCTAGGAGAGTTATATAACATTATTCTATCATAGTTATGGGAAAATATTAAAAATAAGATGAAGAAAAAAAAACGAATTTGCGGCAGGAATTGTGCTTCAGAGCCTTCTAATTGACAAGGGTGCTGCTCATCGACCAAAGATCAGAACTGATAACCGCTGTCCTCGTTATTTAGCCCTAACTTTCGACTACTACTTCTCATTCACCGATGTTCAAAAAAAACTACATAATAATCACGAGCTGGTGATGACTTAGGGAAGGTACAAAATTTTATCATTTAGAACTACAAAAGTAAAATTATTTTTATAGTGGCAAAATAAAACAATTGAATGAAGTTAATAAGTGTTTGGAAATATAGAAAGTGTGCTCATTCCAATTAAAATATAACGATTTATATATTTCCCATTTTTAATACCGATTATCAAAACTTATGGATCACCCCTCGTAGTTCAGTTAACATTTTACTGCTTTACCTTGTAGAAACTGAAAAACTACAAAATGTTCGTTATTTTATGCACATAGCAGAGCCCGCGACAGTAGGTACCTCAAGGTCAAAAACATGGATTTTTAACCTGAACAACATCTTCAAAAATGACGGATACCAGGGTAGTGATTCTTTCAAAAGCAAAGGTGAGCGAACACAGGAGTGATGTCCAACCGGCGAGTTTAAGTAGTCCCGTCAAAGCGAACAAAACACATTTCAGCGCGCGTATTCAAATTGGCAGCATGGTTTCTCGAACGTATAAGGCTGCCTAATTGAGAATGCTCGCGCTAATATGTGTTTTGCTCTCTCTGACGGGACTACTTAAACTCGCCGCTTGGACTTCACTCCTGCAATCGCTCACCTTTGCTTTTGAGAGAATCAATACCCTGAGCTTTTGCAACCAGATGCAGATCCGCCTTTAACTCATACAGATTTACTGAACTATAAGCTGGGTATTCATCATCCAATGACCAAGGTATTTTCCACTTAAACAATGTCTTTAACAATGTAGCGATTTATAATTGGAAAACATAAAATTAGGTTATGTAATTGACACGTTAGACGCAGAATGAAAATGATGCGTCTTGACTGAGATAACCTTTCAACAGTCCTTTAAGTCTTGCAGCTCATTAGAAACAAATGTCTTAGAAAACTCCCAGTGACTATAATAATATAGTAGACTAGATGTTGCCCAAAACTCCTTCCGAATAAAAAAAAAGCTTATGTTACTAAGTGATAATAAAACATTCTATTGGCTTAAGACTTTGGCTTATGAGCTATCGGTCCAATAGTTTAGTTGAGTTTATTCATTACAAATAATAATATAAACACAAAAACATTTTTTCTTTGTAATATTAATACTATATACACTTATTATGATATTACATATTAGGTATCTTAAATTAAATAGCGTAGGTTACGCAGAAATTGCGTAACTTATATACCAATATACATCTTTGACGTATATCCCGAGAATGTGGAGCGACTAGCCAGATTGAAATTAAAGTCAAAGGGCCTAGTCTTGGAGAAGCAATCTCCCGTGATGTGGGCAGGTAAGCGTGTTAAGTGGAGTACGCGACAGGCGGTAGCGGTGAGCAGAGCGGAGTGCTGTGGTTAGATCTTGATCATGATTTAAAATTGCAGAAAAGTATTACATTTTGTGGTGCTACTCTCTAATACCTAAAACTATACTGGGGATTCTATGACGTCTTCGTTTGGGTATGGAAGGAACATGTCGTGGCTGATACAACTATTTAAACACTCGTATGCACTTAATTAAAAACTGTTATACAGTGTGTTTGGATAGATAGGGTAATTCTGAACATTTTGACCATATACAAAGATGCACGGGTTTTGAGATATTGTTTTTTTTCAATGTTTGAAAAAACGCTATGTCCGCTAGGAAAACGATTATTAAACACCCTGTTTTGAATATTTTTTAAGTTTTTTACCTTCGCAATATCTGGTTTCTTCAAAATACATTCAATTTCACGCCTACTAATGCTACATTGATCAATCATAGTTTTTCTGGGGAATCCCGTGCAACTTTACACAAATGGTAAATGTTGTTAAAAATGTTCAGCAGGATCATAACTATTATCCCTGAAAATCGCAACACCCGACTGCCAAACACCCTGTATATTATGTATTATAAGAGTTAAAGGCAATCAAAACTAAGTAAAATAAAGAACACACTCTGCTCACGGTGCTCAAATACTTTTCAAAAAGATTAAGTTTGTATTGGATATGTCTGTTAAATACAGAAAACACCACTTTATATTTAATTTTACAATCTACTTCTTTCCATGGCCTTTCGGCTTCATACTTGTAAGGTAGATTTTGTTTTAAGTAGTGATAATTATAAGTTTACAGTATGTTTTTCCCGATGTATGATTCTTAAATTTACTTATAGATTTAGCGGCGAAGAGCAAACCATTATAAATGTATTTTGCTCCAAAATCGAACTTCATCAACCTGAGATATAATCTAACATTGCTTTTTTAACAGCGATTTATCATCCGACACTGACAATAGGGAATTGAGAAATAATGTTCTCGGTGCAAGCCGTTGACAGAAAACAAAGGTAGAATAAACAATGTAGCGTTCGTACACGATGATTGATGGTGGAAATAAAATGATATCTACTGGTATGGCGTCCGTTTATGTACTGGCGCCCTTTTAGTGATATTGCTCGCACAACCTGTACACAAATATATACGTGGGAGCAAAGAAATCAAGCCGCTTAGTACTGAATTTCTATAGAAAGTGGCTTGATTTCTTTGCTCCCAAGTACCTATAGTTCTTTCTTTGTGAAAAGCTCTGAAACTAGGTACACGGATTAGATTAATGATACAGCTATTTCGCAATTTCATTTTTAGGGTTCCTTACCCAAAGAGCGTCCAATACGGGACTAAATTACTAAGCCTATGCTGTTCGTCCGTCTGTCTGTCTGCTTGTCTGTCCTAACTTTGAAAACCTGTCGGGATTGAATTTAAATCGAAATATTACAATAATAATACCTACTATGCAGTGGTATGGAACCCTCGGTGCGCGAGTCTGATTCTCACATGACCGATTTAAAAAAAATAACTCTTGTGAGTTACCTCCCTACCTACCTACATTTTCGCCTAGCCAATTCCGAGGTTTTGAATTTGTGCTACATGTTCTATGCCGATATTACAAATCTAAATATATGTTAATAATCACTTGAATCGAGCTATAATGGATAATTCATATTTTCTTTGCTTTAATATAATATAGGTATAAGACTAGCAAAACTTGTTTTTTTTCATTCGTCGCTCAGTGCGTCTCTACAAATAAGTCGTAGGAAACTCGTGCTCTAGTCGTCGACGCATAAAATTAAATATTTTGCTGATACAAAATCATTTTGAAGACCACCTTTGTTGGCGACTGTACTTTTTTTGCACGTTCATCGTCTATACCTCGAGCACGAACTTTAACCTTCTATCGAATATAAGTTACGTTAACGTATCGCCGTTGAGAAAATTTATTATGGCAATAGGTATCGGCGACCCGTGTCCGTATTTAGGTCTAAAATTTGATAGTAGGCGGAGATTGACGTTGACATTCGTATCGTTATCAGTACGAGTATATTAAGCTTTTTTAGGGTTCCGTAGTCAAACTAGGAATCCTTATAGTTTCGCCATGTCCGTTCGTCCGCAGCCTAGCTTAGAGACTCTTAGTACTAGAAAGCTGTAATTTGGCATGAATATAAGTATTAGTCACGCCAAAAAAAAAACAATTGACCTAGTCCCAAACTAAGCTCTAGGCTTGTACTATGGGTAATAGACAATAGATAAATACTTAAATACATTGAAAACATTCCATGACCCAGGAACAAATATTCGCGCTCATTACACAAATATTTGCCCTTACCGGGATTTGAACCCAGGACCGCTAGCTTCGTAGGCAGGGTCATTACCAACTATGCCAGCGTGTCGTCAAAATTGACTTGCAAGATTTAAACTTAACATAATCACAAACAAACAAACACGTGTTAAACTTGAAAAAAAAGTTGCAATAGGTTTTTATTAAGTTTAACATCCATTTTAACTTAAGCAATTTTAATAAGAGTTATAAGTAAACAATGTTAAATTATTGTGTCTAAGTATTTCCAAATCAAACAATACGAGTACGTTTAATAAAATGTAGTAGATATTTTATTATTTTCCCGATAGCAAAGAAATGTGACGTTAAATTGTAGTGTAAAGTATAAAATGGCGTGTTTTAAACGAAGCTCCGAGCTATGAGACTTAATTAAAAGAAAACAATGTACGTACGTGCCAAAGCAGTAGCGCAAGATAGAAACAAAACAAGAACGATACTTTAGACGGCCAGGGGATTTTACCTTCATCTCGCAAGTGGGGTGAAAATCTTGGAGTTTCCCCCTAAAAAGGATTAAAAAATACGATATTTTCCAGTTTATAATTGAATAGCTACGAAAGTAAGCTAGATGGTCATTTGCATTTTGAACACTCAATTTCTTTACTTCCCTGCGTTGGCCGCACAGAACAGAAAAAATAGTAGAAGCGTCAAGTGGGCGTGTAACGTGTGGCATAGTTATGCGGAGTTCCGCGCAACCTACCACACTTTTGCCGCGATCGCTTATTTCGATATTTAGATATTTCTAAAAGAGGAAATAAATCCAGAAGCATGCCTTATTGTGCAAGTGTGGAATTTAATAGCGATAGCCGCACCAAAAACATTTTCCATAGTGGCGTGTTCTTTTTATGATAGTTTGCGTATTGGTTGTCACCAATACGCAAACTGGGCTGATACTAAGCGAAGCTCATGCCTCTTCCACTGTTTTTTCTATTCCGTGGTTGGCCATCTTTTCTTTTCATTGATTCCATCACAGGGACCTTCCTTGCCTGTTTTTTATTTTATAATTTGTTGAGCCCTTTTTATGATCCCCTTTAAACAGGGTGCTTTTTATTGTTTCAAATTGTCTCTTACAAGTCATATTTCAGACAAACCGGTTTAAACAAGATTCATATTTGTAAATTTTCCCCTTTAATAAGTTTAAAAAGAAAAACATCTGAACTTCATATTTATTCGAATGTATAATTTTATAAAAAATATCCTATTAACATTATTCGCACCAATCCAACTCTTCTTTTCAAGTAATTTCCTACAACACTTGTAATGCTTGTGGGTACATTTTTACATTACCAACCGCGTTCCAACTGCGTGGTTATTTTTAGAGTAACACTAACAACGTAGTCGGTTCGATTCTCTGCCGAACGGATTATTTACGATTGTAAACGGCGGCTTTAAATAGAATTTCTAGCATTTGGTTATACAAATCTGATTTCAAACGCAAGAAAAGAGGATTCAGAAGGTTTCCATTTAGACTTATCTGAGCATCCAATTACATTGAGGTAACATAATTATTTCTGGATTTTTTCTCCTTTTTCTATGCAGTGCTTTAAAATTGGAATTGATCCTAACTACACGTTTTATTTTTATGTGAGAGTTCAATTTCAGTTTTGCACAGTTATACATTAAAATTACGTTGACTAAATTGTTAAATAAAAACTAGTTTTTTTTCGTGTACCTCCCAAGTGCAATTAAAGCAAGGGTATTTTTTACATTATGACATCGAGTGATGTATCATTGTATGGAGCTTAAAAACCATTATGTTCATGTTAATATAAATTTTTACCTCTGGGGACAAGTTAGAAAATATTGAACTCGAAAAGTTTAATTTTCACTAGAGTTTGTAGAGTTACGTGTACAGCCAGAAATACAAAATATACAAATCTGAAAAACATCTTAAATGAACGCACATACAACTAATTTCAAAGAAAAACTATTATAACTAAGTAGACTTGAGTAGTTCCCGAGATACAGTCGACTAAAGTGTTTATATCTACTAAGAACTCATCTAAGGCAGCACCAAATAACTTTAAATAGAAAATTAGTTCATACATATAGTTCTTGACACTGTTTTTCGTGATAGTGGCTTTTGAACCCTACACTAAGCATATAGTTCGACATACTATTGATCGGTTTTTACTTTGAAACCGCTAAATTACCTCCCCTTTTTTAGTCAGCAAAAAGAATATTAAATTATGAAACAAGGTCATTAATTTAAACCAATACCTCATTTTCACGGCTCGTTCATTTTCATTTCATTTCATTGGCACCCTGTGTAATAACTGTAATAGGTGGTTATCATATTTAAATAAAGGATTATCCCACTCGGTGGTAATTGGTTGCATTGAATTAATTATTAATTAATTTGTAATTGGGGCGGTATAACAGTAATTATATTGTGTTTTTGTTGACGTGTTACACTTTTAAATAATTTTATATACTTTAATCATTCGAGCATTTAGGGCGCGTATGAATCCTTTTGTGTTATGGTTTGTTTGTGTTGTATATATTATTATTAACTGAGTGCCTGTTTCACAATCAACCAGTAAATTTATCTGCTATTTAAAGTTGGCTCTCTCCTTATCTATTTTTAAGTATCAGAAAGAGAAAGGGCTAAATTTATCTGTCAAATATGCTTCACTTGTCGATTGTGAAACAGGCGGTTAATCTTTAAAATGCCGTCAAATAATACAAGTTTCTGAAGTTCAACGCTAAATCTTAGTCTAATTGGTCAGGGCGACCATCCTTTTGCCACCTGTACGTTTTGGGTAGGTATTAATATTTGTTTACAACTGATGATAATCATAATGTACGGTTTTTTTTGAAGATATTCTAGTCAGTATTCTATCTTACGAAAGCGGGTGGCCGGTAGCGTTGAAAATGACTTGTAAAATAAATGTAGCTTTCAAACGCCCTGTATTTTTCAATAAAATACAGAATCTTTACTTGTGGATCTTCGGTTGAATCTTTTTCAAGTTTAAGTTTTTACGTGTATTTTACGATGTATTTTTCGCATTATTACATCAACCGAACCATTGATTCGAATACACAAAGTTCATTATTTACTGTTCAATTAATATTAACAAGCAAGATTATTTGCCTTTGATTGTAAATAAAAAAAATACAAAGTATGAAACAAGTATTATACGTGTATGATTGTATTTTTCAGACAAACCTCTAATTAGTTTTTTTCGAAAATTACATGTTTTTTATAGGAAAGATACTAAGTTTCGAAAAAACAAAATGTATCTTTTGCAATTTTAATCACTAGTGGCCGGTCGGTAAAGACGCGCACTCGGAGACAACATGCATCTACTTATACAAATATGATTCACCAGCTTTCTTGAGATAAAACAACCTGTAGTAGGTAATAAGGTTCAATATAACATAAGATAAGGGACCTTAAGTTAATTAGGATGAAGACGAAGAGAAAATACTTATGTGGTCTTTAAATATTACTTTCCTAGATTATACTTTTTAACCCCGGATGCAAACAGTAATGTCTGTGTGTATGTCTTTAGGTATGCCAGTCTGCCGCAGCAGGTTGAAATAATTATTGTCGCCAAGTCTGTTACTTACGATTATAAAAAATCCGCTTGCTCTTCGGTCCGATCGAGGGTTCATAATAAGAATATTATCAGGAATATTTCTGCAAATATATAATATATATATTTTTTTAATACCTATACATGATTGTTTGCACATACAGAATAATACTATCAAATATCAAAGATATGGACAATAGCGAACTTAGACCTTAAATAAATTAATATAATAGGTCAAGTTGAAATCAAAACAAACTACATTAAGAAACATTTTATAAAGTATAATTCCCAAATTACCTTTACTGACAGTTATGAGGTCTTAATAAAACAAAGCCTCAAACATTTTCCTGCAGATTATGAACACGGTAAATATAAAAGGCAATTACTCCCCAACCGCTGGGCGTTTACCGATGACGTCACCAACAATTCCACAATGCCAACGTCACCAACAATTTAATACGGCAGACGAATATTAATAATGGAATCCAGTCGGAGACGCGTAACGGCGTGACGAGGGAATGTGGCCCCATTCTTTGTAGAGGCACGCCCGAGCTATGCCAGCCTTACGAGCCTCGCTTTGTATGTTATATTGAAAATAATAAGACGTTATAGTAGAGGTCTTTTTGTATTGACACCATAAAGATACTGATAGCAAATTCATAATTAAATAAGCATGTTGTTTCCTAAAACTATGGTCTCGGCCAAAATATTCGACCAACATATCTGCCTCTTGGTCAAAAAGGCAGTAAAACACGGTAAAGAAACATATTTAAAATGATTATCGTGTTCGGTTACGGTTATTGGTGTTTAAATATATTAAAATCCTTCCGTAAATTCAGCTAAATTTATCTTATAACATAAAAAAGGTATGAATGCGGAGAATCTGGCAGTACCTAAGTAGTGTAGAAAATGACCAATGACATTGTGGACAATTATACACATTTCTTTTTACGAAGCATGTTGCAGATGAATCTTGATCCATATTTGAAGTAGCTTGTTGTGGATTAATTTTTGATTTATAAATAAATGAATTTTTCAAACAAATGTCGCTCTCTCCACTTTGTTTTGTTTCTCCGCTTAGCCGAAGTTGAGCAATGCACCCTTAACCTTAACAATCGGAAGAAAATAATTGACGTAGTAGGTTATTAAAACCTGCTGAAACCAGTAATGAAAACGTGGTAATATAGTAAATTTATCTTGTTTTTAAGTAGGTATCTGTTTTCATTTTTACTTTACCGTTTTATAAATAACCGGTATATCGATCAATAACAAAAGCTGTCGTGATGCTGCAGATACGACTATCTTGATAATGGCGCAAGTTATGAACGTAAACAAAGCCTTTTATAAGTTTTAACAACTTTATACTATTTATTATTGCTTTAAGTACTATTATTTTCTCCAAAGGGAAGCTAAGAACCAAAAGTAGCTTTATGTTCGTGCGTTGATATAATTAAAGGACAACATCGGGGCTCCATAAATTTTTGGTCCAAATATCAAAGAAATAATGCTATATTTTGTTAGAAGTTGTCCGCTTGAACATTTATTATTATGGCACCAAAACAGTAGGCCCATTGTCCTTGCTTTATTCTAGTTTCAAAATTCTTTATTTCGGTGAATTGAAGTAAGAAAAACAAATTAATTGTTCTACCACTTCACATTTGAACATATTTTGGTAAGATACGATGGTTATAACCTATTTTTGACATGGGGGTTTTTTATAAAATAAAAAAACAAGGAGAGGATGCAGAGATGGGCAAAAATTATTCGAATGACGAATAACGATTGAGAATAAAAAAATCATTCGCGAATAACGAATAAATTTTTCGAATGATTATTCTTATTCGTACATATGGCGAATAAATTATTCATGAATAAATTATTCCATGAATAAATTATTCGCGAATAAATTGTATCATGAATAAATCATTCGCAAATAAAATACTACGAATAAATTATCCTAGTTTATAAGTTAATGGCTATAAGATCGACAGGGGTATTAAATTAAATTAAGAAATGAAAAACATAAATAAATTAGACTTGTTTTAAATAAATAATCACTAAAATACACATTGTTAGTTATACATTATTACATTTTTAAATTAGTTTTCAAAAGAACTCTTTCTTCAAACAAATGGTCTGAGAGCCTATTTGATTTGGGAAGGTTTATCATAGTCGTAGATGAAAATACACGTTCAACAGACGCTGAAGTTGAGTTACGTGCTTATCTCGTTCATTCATATATCCGTCTCTTTCTGATCGGCTACCTGCGAGACAATCCCTCGACCCTAAAATATGCTCCAGTTGCATTTTAATGGTAAATTTGAAAGTGTACTAAAATAATTATTCGTGGTATTTATTCGAATAAAATAAAGAATAATTTATTTATTATTCGAAGAAGTGGCCGAATAATTTATTCGCGAATAAATTATTTGCGGATAAATTCATCACGAATGATTGTTTATTCGAATAATTATTCAAATGAAATTTTATTCGAATAATGCCCATCTCTGAGAGGATGTATATACACAGGTAGAAGATAATTATAACCGCCTCTTTAGTCCTTTCGAGACCATAGTGTTGTGACATTCTGAAACGTTGAGGTAATTAAAAAATAAATGTTTTTACGAGTTGAAGTCCCGTTTTGTTTCAAATAATAGATCGTTACCAGTTCAACAAACAATTGGGTGCTGCTGTCATAACATGTGCATAGTATGGTTTATGACTTTTATGAGCCATGCACGAGATACCTATTCATTCGCCTGCACATATAGTATATTTTAGGGTTCTTGTAAAACCATGAATATTGGTACAGTACCAGCTTTGTTCCCATAATAATAAATACTTAGACGGACAAGTTCGAAGAAAACATGGGTATATTCCTTTTTGCCCGGCATTTTCATACTAAGAATAAAAGGTGATGTCCTTTTTAATGTCATAGCTGTATAGGTAATATTATTTAGTCATGATACGTCACATATATGACTTATATAGGAACTAATTTTATGTCATACAACTATTCTTAGTAATGTCTTTGTAGAAAGGTGTTAAACAAAGCAGGTTATCATTATTCGGATCATCGTCAAGATCGTGTAGGATCTTCAATTATTTGAAGTCTGCATAGCAAGTTCTTAATAGGATATTGTAGATTATTCACTTGATTAACATGCGAGGTTTTTAAAACTGAGTTCGCTATAAGCATTACTTTGCCCCATACCCAGATCCATTGCCCACGACCCTAATCAATATCCGCCTGTTATTTGCCAACATGACGTTTTTATTAAATAAAAGTCTTATAAAATATTTAATCGATGTGTTTTTGCAAAACATTATGATGAAAACTTACGACGTTGTTTATATATGACTAGATTTTGTATTACCGTTTTTATTAGCTCGCTTTTGGTGTCTATGTTTTGGTTTGTCTGCAAGGTATTTTTTTACCACGATTTTAATATTATGAGCTCGCTGTCTTGTTTGCCTGTATATTCTCGCGCTCATCACACAAATATTTGCCCTGTAAAGGAAACGAAGCAAGCGTTTCTAGTTATGTAGCTACCATGTATAAATAAATCAATTAAATAACTACCATGTGACAAATTGACTTGATTACTTATTGTCTAACGCACTCGCAATCAAGATCGTTTTTCATTTCGAAAGTCCAAGGCTTGTCTGCATATTAAATGAAAACAATTGCTCCACTTTGAAGCCGGGTGCGATTGCGAGTGCGTTAGACAATAGTCCCTCTGGTCGCCAATTAAGCTCTTGGTTTGATTAATGGAAACTAAATAACGATAAAAATCCTTACGAATATATTTAGAAATACAGTTTTCCTATCTACCTACTACCTACGTACCGCCCCACTATAAAGTTAGTGACGTCGTAGATTTAAAACACGATAAATAAAAACACATAAAAAACATCCAATACCTAAGAACAATTACACACACATGTTTTCACTCAAGTATCTGCTCCCCCCGGGAATCGACCCAGCAGCTTAGTCGACAGGGTCACTACACTAACTACTAACTGGGTTACCGTATCGTGAAATGAATAGTGGAATGGTGGAGGTTTAAGAGATTCCACTATTTAACCCTTTATAGGTCAATTTTAAAACCTGGTTCTAAAAATGACCACTTACAACTGATACTTTTTGTATTTTTTATTGAAAGAATTTTGTGCGAATAGGAGTAACCTAATGAGGCTAGAATTCAGTTCTATTTTTAGTTTTGCCCTATAAAGGGTTAAAATGTTTAAGGTGTCGTCCCTATGGAATTTCTCACACACATTTCGTTTCTTCTATTATAAAACTGGTACCTGTTATTATAAAACGGAAAATAATTTGCGCCTGTACAGTGAATATGCTTGAGAAGAACACAACAAACGACTTTGGTATTGAGGTATCCCTAACTCAAAACTAGCGATTATTGCCAGTTTGGTATGTTATTTGTTCGAGCTATCAGTTTTATAAAAAACTAGCTTTGCCTTGACTCCAACCACGTGAAAGTCGTTTGTGGCTGTTTCTGGCCGGAACTGTTTGTTTTCTGGGATAAAAATTACCCGAAATTGTACGTTTCCGGGCTATTAAATGCATATAGATTTGAACCAAATTTCACATCGATCATGTGAGGTGTTAAACCATAAAGTCAAAACAAACAAGCAAACAAACTGACTTGCGCATTTTTATTATAAGTAAATATAAGGATTTAATAAAGCAAAACCTAAATCCGCACGAGAAAAGTAGCAGGCATAAGCTCGCAATATAATAATCTCAACGGCTGTTTAACAAGGATAAGGTGCGACACATTATTCAGTAATTAAAAATTAAGACCCTTATAATACTCGCTTTCCTGAAACCGCATTAAAAATATATTTTATAAAGTAATACTCATAACCGTAATCCTGAAAGCCTTCCCGCGTATTACCGCATTAGCCACCTTGACCCTACAAAATAATCCCGCTGGCCGGAGCTACACTTACGAGCCCTATCAAAGCCATGCCCGAGCCCGGCCATTCATTGTGTCACACACAATGCCGCCAAATAATCTAGACGCACCAAAACGTCATAGCGCGTTCAAAATCTGACGCGGAATAAAAAGGTTGGCCCCATTATGCGGCAACAAAGGGCCACACTGAAAAGTATCCCGGATACCAGCTGCAACATTATAATAAAAGGTAACTGCGAATAGGTTTCCGGGATAAAATTTTATTGTGAACCATCGACAAAAGACCCGGGGCTGAACAAAGGTCGAGACGGCGAATAATTCACTGGCTCCTCGAGTGTGTTAGGCGATGGGACACGAAATCCGAACGCTCTTCCAATTGAAATGATGACAATTTACAATTTTCAGATTGGGGTGTAGAAAACGATCTGTAAAAAGTTTCGTGACTTCTTTTGGGTTCCGTTCTAATTTGGAAATGAAAAACCGTTATTTTTTTCTGGTATTCTGACTAGAAGTGATGTAAAGTGAGAGTAGAATTCTTACTTTAGATCAGAATAGTTACAAACACCCAAGAAAAAAAACGAATGACATGTGATATTTCTCTTAACCCAGCTTCTCCCAGTGGCAAAACAAAAATCTTAGCATTTCTATCTTCCCAGAAAGTTTAATTGAGATTAAGGATTTATGATTAATTTCAATTTTAATTTCTGAACTTGTCAAACCATGTCTGAACCATGTCAAAAAACGTAATCGTAAAAATTGAGCAAGAGCATTTTGGACTTTATTCCGTGTGACACCGTATTAATAATTAAACCTAATTTTCTCTTTAAACTTGCTGTTTTAAATGTTTTTAAGTAGGTATAAATACTTCAGTCGTCTGTATCTCACGAACCAATCAAGTTTACAAGGACGTGATAATTTTCCTTTTAAATTTGTTATATAATTATGCGCTTTCATTAAAGATATTTTTCAGATTTTTTTGTATTGTAGTTTTTGCTGTTGAGGGTTGAGCACACGTAACTCTAGTGAAAATGGCACTTTTATGCCCTTACTTATAAACGTGGAATAACCTTGGAGTTGCTATGCCATGTTTTTTCCTTACATTTCTTCCATTGTGACATTTGAATTCAACGGATAAGGACAAAGCATGGCTTAGCTACTCCATGGTTACTCCACGTAAAAAGTATAAGGGCATTAGAGTTCAATATATCCTCAACGGTCCCCAAAATTTAAAAATTGGAGATGTCATGCACAAAATTGTTTTTAAGTAGCCATCCAAAGTAAGGTTGGTTATCATTCATAATAATATCTTTAATCTTAGTTCGCGGTATGAATATACAAAAATAGTAATACGTGAACAACTTGTAACTTTGATAGTTTCTGAGAAAAAGTGAAAATCAGGCATACAAACAGACAGACAGACGGACATGGTGAAACTATAAGTGTTCTTAGTTTGACTTCGGAATCCTAAAAAAGGCAATGCGATAGTTTTATAAAAATGTTTTCGGTTTAGTGCGTATTTATGAATAACTTCAGTATTTTATTGTATATAATGATGATAAATAACGAATAAATTACGTTAATAAAATTAAATGTGTAAACAAGAGAGTAATGATAGGTAAATAATAATCATAATTAGGCCTTTAAATTCTAATTCAAAATAGTTTATAGCAAGAAAGTGAATACATAAGGTGTTACATAAATTGTATTGATGTGTCACAATCTAGTAGTATCAAGTATGCTAATTATAAAAAATCTTAGTTCTCACACAATACCTAGTTAACTAATTATACCTTATTACGAAAACTTATTTCTTAAAAACATCTTTTCATCTAATCGAAAACTAACACCAACACGAGGGCTTCAAAACTAAGACAAAAGTCTCCAAAAGCATTTTGATCCAACTGTATCATGTTGGTGCCTGTGAAAGTTGTTCAATTGAGTGTAGCAAAGCACGCCACGGCTGTACAGTAGGACTAATAAAATATAATTGCCGCGCTGTTCGCATGTATTTTACGAGGCTGAGTGCCGAAATGTTGCTACCCATTATGTTGTTAAGAATAAAATTTAACCGTTTCAAGATATGCCTAAACTAAAAGCGGTATTTGCTTTTACTGCAAATTATTAACACGACTAATAATGATGACGATGGAGAGGAAGCGAAAGTTGTATGTTTAGACCGGTGCACCTGGCGTTCCATAGTCTCTGCCTACCCCATTGGGAGACAGGCGTGAAGGTATGTATGTGTATGTTCGTATTAATACGACTTTAGGCTTTAATTACTCGTGCCTGCGAATTCGTCCGCGTAGAATATTATTATGTTTATTATTCGGCCATCCCATTTTGCAAAGGATTTTGACTATCGTAGCCTTTGTGTTAATCCAGGGAATAGGCTACCTCCATTCCAATTTAATATAAGTGAGATTTCACCAGCGAAAATAAATGAAATCGAGCAGTGCACATCCATCGAGTATAATGTACCTAAAATTAAGAATCGTTTTAATTGTATTCAAAGCATAAATATCAACTAAGTGGCTTCAAATGCGTAACTTGCACAAACTTAAATACACGTCACAAAAACATTTCGTGATTTATTCGTTAACATGCGTTTACAGACTTGAACTATGTCGGCATTAATGCATGTTACAACTTCAGCTTGGATTTAAGTTCTGTGTAAATGTTAGCAATCATAACTTCATTATAACCTTTTGAAACTTATCGCTATGTTGTTGGCCCCAACTTTACCCTGCGTGACTTATTAAGTTAGCCATTATGTTTGGGCGTTGCTCTGACAAGCGAACTAATTACCGTTTTATACAGGCGTTTTTATTGTATTTGACACTCTCGTTGACGGCCAAATAACTTCTTACTGAGTGCGGCAATGTTGAAGGCACGTGTCTGAGTTTTGAAGTCTGTGTGAAGACTAACGAATTAATAATTAAGAGTACCTTACATTTGCCAATGATTATATTCAGACTGAACTGGGGCAGCAGAAAACAAAATACTAAGCTAAAGTTTGAGCATTACACTGGCTAAATTATTCATAAGTTTTTTTATACGAGTAGACAATCTTTGTTTTGTTTGGAATGCGAGAAAAACAAATTATCTTTCACGTGATGTCAACGAGTTATGGTAATGAGATGAAAAATTGAGAAGCTTCTAACTTTAGAACGTTTTCTTTCGATATTAAATAACTTTGAATGGGGTATTACCCCCTTATTTTATTATTTTTATTATCTACTAATTATTAGATCAGCAATAAAAAGTAGAAATTTCAATTTTCTAGCTATTTTGGTTAGTAAGATACAACCCGTTGACAGACAGACAGACAGACAGAAGACAGGCGGAAAGCGGGAGTCGCGGAAACCCTATTACTAGTGACCTGTTGGCACTGCTTGCAAATGTTTTTAACTTTGGTCGTCTCATGTAAAATGAACAAACTTTATCTATCAGGTGCTAAAAAATTAGTCACGGATATTTTAATCATCGATTCTAGAGCCTATTTGGAGTAAATAATGTGGTGGTGGTGGTACATGTAGTGCGATAAAGCTTAATTTCGGAGATTTTCATTATTTAAAAAACAATTCAATAGTTAATTTAATTTGAACTTTGCTGCCTATACCTAAAGCACCTTATATTTAACGCGTACCTTTTTACATAAAAATAAGCCCACCGATGCACAAACCGTACCATTAAGAAATTTGTATACCAAATTTAGACGCACATAATACAAAAATACTATCTCCCCGACCTATTATGATTTGCTAAGTCACGCTGACAAGTATGAAGCCATCACGAACAAACTGTCTATTATACGCTGAATAGATAACACCACTGGGGGTTGATAGACTGAAAGGGCTTATAACTTTCATTTTAACATAATTTATATGGAATCGGTAATCTCTACACTCAAGGCAATATAAAAAAAAATGGAGACAATTCGAAACTACTGGGCCAAGTTTTGGCCACTTTAGGTCGAAATGAGTGTTAAAAATAATTTTAAATAAATACTAAGGACTGAAGATAAGTAAATATAAAGATGAAATATAAAAATATTTGTGTAATTTCATAATTCTTTACATGTACCTATATTAGTTAAAATGTAGAGTGGCCAAAAACGGTGTAAATATGCCAAAACCAGTACCGTTACAATTTACAGGAAGTCGGATTCAACCACGGAATAGAAAAAACAGTGGAAGTGACATGAGCTTCGTTTAGTATCAGACCTGTTGTTGATAATAGGTACTCAAACTATCACAAAAACAACACGCCACCATGGAAAATGTTTTTGGTGTGACTATCGTTTTTACACTCCAAAATAGCACAATAAGGCATGCATCTGGGTTTATTTCCTATATTAGAAATATCGAAATTTCGATATAAGCGATCGCGGCAAGGTAGGTTATGCGGAACTCCGCATAACTATGCCACACGTTACACGCCCACTTGACACTTCTACTGTTTTTTCTGTTCTGTGGATTCAACGAATTTTTACATATTCCCTTTAGTTCGACGAGACGGGCTTTGGACTGTCCAGATGCGAGATTCTCCCACAAAAGGTCCCCAATACATTTGAATGTGCAGCGCTTATATCGCAAGCGTAATAGACTTGAAGCCAAGCCAAGAATGCACCAATTGATTATTGATATTGCAATGCTATATTGGTTTTCGAGGAACCTCGAAGTTAACGAATGTTGGCAAAGGAGCGATATTTGATTTATACCCAGGAATTATTTTACCTAATAATATCGTCCCGGGATTTTTATTGCCAAGTTTCTTTTTTGTTCGCTGAATAATGAAGATTTTGCGGGCTTAAACGCAAACAGAGGAAGTTTGTTTCCACTCTGTGCGTATTTGCAAGACGAAGGAATAGCAATTTATGGAAATTATTAATACAGATTATTTCAGTTTTTCACCTTTATTGTTTTCTTACTGTAAAACTGAGGCTGGGTTGCATTAACTCTGTTACGTATAGGTACTTAATAATTTTACCCACTATCCTTTGTTATGTCGTTTAAGGTTATGTAGTTAGAGACCCTAGGCAAGATGCATTCGGCGTTCGTTATCGTTATCAAAAATGTATAGGATTGACGTAAGCTGTCAGACGGTCGCATCAAACGCCTACGTCAATTCCATACATTTAGTCCGTTTTCGAAAATTGTTTACGTTAGCATTAAGCAACTTGTCTAGCCTCACAGAACATTCGCAAATATTACTCTTAAGCTGTATTTCTAAAACTTTCGTTACCTTCATCGTAACATGCACGTAAACATATTAATAACCACAGCCATTCTTGTTACGTGTACATTGTTAATATCCAAATTGATTCTAGGCTTGGCACTTGGCACCGATTGCTGGCCAGCTGACGGCTTTCCGTTTATTTGAATTAACGTACGCCACGATCCATACAATCAAAAGTTTTGTACAAACATTATTTACTGTAGATCTGCAAATTGACAAGAAATCAATAAATTGATAATATTGAGCCTCACCTACGAGTATGTAGAATCAGCTCTTGGTTTTTGTATTAGCGACAAGTCTTCTTTAATTGCAGCACGGCTAGCCCAAGTTGCCCGCGACTTATTTGTCGCTCGGATCTCCATTTCTATCTACTTAGTCAGTAACGATAGAGACGCACTGAGCGATAAGCGAGAATATACAACTTGTGCTGTCACACCTGCCCCCTATTTCACTATCTTGACAAAAACATGTGACATGTGACAATTCGGTATACATTGAAAAGTCAACACTCTGATACATCACTGGGTTTCATATAAGCTGCGCCATGTACACTAAAATATCACCTGTCACCTGTCATTGTCAGGATGGTGAAATAGGGGGCTCTGGTGTTAATGAGCGGTGGTGATTACTTCCCATCAGAAAACCCGCATGCTCGTTTGCCTCCCTCTCTTATAAAAAAAACCGAATGAAATGACTGGGGGCCTTTCATAAATTAGCCTACTCTTTCTCAAAGGCTGGCAACGCACTTGCGATTCCTCTGCTGTTACAGGTGTTTATGGGTCGCAGTAAAACTTACTATCAGGTAACTAACTTGCTCGTCTACCTCCATTTTCCCATAAAAAATGTCTACAACCAAAACCCATATATTATTATGATACATTTCATAAATTACTTCAGTAAAAGGCTGTACACAGGGTGTCCCAAAACTAAGGGTGGCATAAATGTTAATAAACAATCCGTCATTTTAATGACATGAAACCTTACAGTATTTAAAATTTCCTTGCCGGAAGAGCGTCAGTTACTTAGTACTGTGCTTGGATAATATTACATATCCTTAATTTAAGTTAAGTATGTCTTTCACTTAAGTTCGAATTCTGAATTTCGTGATAATGGTTTGGCTTTATAATGGCTTCCACAGATTAAGTATAGTTTACCATTAGTGGCAAGACTAAAAAAAAATCTATAAAAGACAAGGAATTACACTTACTGTAATTAATTAGACAAGCAGTTCGATTCTGCCTGAACGTTGCTTCACTTCTGGCTATTTTGGCTTGACTCAGGTTAGTATTATGACCTCGTGCCCTGTAAACTACTTGCGTTCTAATTTGTGTCTCGGAGTAGCTCTCGCTAACACATGCCCAGCGGTGGGCATCTTTCAACTTCAATGATGATGTTGATGATGATTAACGGCCTCTTATCGTATTTACGGCGGGCCTACCTATATCATATAATCGTCTTCTTATATGACGTACGAATATAAATACTTACTTAATAAAACCGCAAACGCTTTGCCAACACGAAAAAACAACCACAACATAAACACTGTTTAATGACTTTTTTTATGGAGAAATACATATTTATTCCAGCGCAGTTATAGTTTTTAAGTAGATAACTCAGCTATTAGGCCAATAAAGATAGTATGGCGATATTTTATGTCAATTTTATGAGTATCCTAGTTATGATATTTACTTTCCGTTTTATTGAGCGTCTCGCCGAATAAGCAAATAGACCGTCCGCGGGGATGAGCAAATTTATATTTATATTCTATGAACGTTCCTTATATGCGTTAATCTTTTAGGGATGTTGCTGTAGCTGGAAATCTTCTTAAGATGTTATGGACATTTCATGATGATTTTTGCATGATTACATTGACTATTGATGCTTAAGTACCTAGTTAGTTTTTAATTCTTGCTAGTAGTATTGGCACTTAATATGAATAAGACGATAAGCTTAACAAATATAGTTTATGTATTGCGGGAATATTTCACTTATTAAATAAAACTTACGTAGGCTAGGCTATCACAACATTCAACCTCATACTTTCGTTATATTAATTTTCTCATAAATAATAGGTACCTATCCACAATGTAGATTTTAAATAAAAAGAAAACTTGAGCACGGTTGAGAGCACAAGGACGTTCATATAAACGTTAACACGAATACCATAAACCCGGTGGCCCAATTTACACGATCGAGTGAGGCTTTGATGGGACCGTAAAACACTAGCCCGAAATAAGCGAGCCAATATCAATCAGGCCAATATCGGGGCGCGGCGGCGACGCCCGGAGCGGTCTTGAGTAGAGCAACATGGCGTCGACAACAACCTCTATCGGGTGCTCTAAGTTACGAATCATGACAAACGTTGCTAACATTTTTTATTCCATTATAATTACTTAAAGCATTTATTTTATTTGATAACTTTTTTTAAACATGAGCTGGTTCATAGGGTGATTTAGTTATAAATGTATCACAAAATTGCACGATAAAAGTTGCACAAAGGTACCTAATTAATTTACTGTCGACTTGGCTGTTGTCACTTTCTACTACTTACTATGACTATAGTGACAAAAGGTGTCCTAGTGTGATATCAATAACTAACTTATAACCGTCTATGCAACTGAGTGACTATCAAGAGTAAGGCGTAATAGCTCTCAAAGTCTTGGTAAGACTAGCATAAAAGAGTATGAGAGCCAGTGAAAAGGAAGTACAAACCCGAAGGTCCTTTAAGAGCTAATTGCACTGTAGATGTGATTTAATACAGGATGAGAGTTTGTATTACTTTTACAATTTTGTCGCATCTTAAAACTTACTAAACCCAAAACACCCTCTGGTATTTCCACATGCCGCAACTCAATATAAAAGTAGCGGGAAAAGGATTACTGGCGTCGTCCCCCGGGCGCAATTTGGCACCGCGGCCCCAGATGGCGTGTGCAAAGTGCAGTCCAGACACACCTCATTTTTTATCGAAACTTCTTACGTCTTTGATACTCTGTCAAACATATCTAGTTTTTACCCGTAGCTCGCATTTTATATTTGAGGATATTTGATTTTGATATCATCTGATCATAGTTATCTAAAAAAACCGTGGTTGGTACTCGTATAATTATAGAAGGCGTGAATCATTGTAAGTGGAACTTACACTACTTTACCGATTGACAACAAGCGAAGGATTTTGATGTGTCTTAGAAATCATTAGCGAGAGAGAGACTAAATTAGTTTTCGTTAATGTATAATTTTTTCTAAGTGTTATTTTTTAGTTTTTGTCGCATGTTATTTCTGAAATAATAAAAAGAGTATAATATTTTTTCTGACTCTTTACGTTACTTATTAAAAACGGTTGATTTAATAAATATCAAATGTATAAACTTAACTCAAGAGCTATAAACATAATTAAAAAAAAGAAGTTTAACACTGAAAATAACTAAATCCATAGCAGCTCCAAAGAAAAATAGTCTTGACAAACAAAAGGACAGGCATTTTTTCAGTATTTGCTATGGAACCATAAACAGTACGTAAATTTAAATCTATTTTGTAAAATCAAAACTCAACTTTTTCACGCAGCCCATCATTTATTAATCATTTGCTTGTTTATTATTTACGTCTTGGATTTGTTTTTTCCTTTCTCGAAAGACTGAAAAAAGGCACACAACAACTAATTCATCTAGCTTATAGCTAAGACGCATCGGTCCCTTTGTCTTTATAAAAGAAGCCACAAAAACTTTATGGATATTTATATTGCAATATTAATCAAAAAGATTATGACTTCGTGTATAATGAAAAAGAAGTGAAACGATTTATCTTCATGAATGATACTGTCCCTGAAAATCAGCGGTTTCGGTAATAACGACAAATAGCTTTGTGAGCCCTTCCTCTTGAAAAGCTGCTCATTAGGTAGTCTTAAATTTGTTGTTTTTGGTTTTTCGTTGTTTAGGTAGGTATCTATCAACGTTATCGCTTGTTTTTTCACAAACTTATTAAACCTAAATAATTAACAAAAAAGAATAGCAGCTTTTGAGACAATCCTCTACAAGCATGATGTTTTTCAGAACACCTTTTTTAGTTCCTGTTGTCAATTGCTTATTAATAAAAAAAATGCCTGTTAGAAAGGTATTTACAATCACTTTACGTTTTGAAAAGAAAAAAGCAAACTCCAGACAGTATTCAAATAAAAGCACATAAAGATCAGATATAATCAAATTGAATTCGATCCCCATCTTAATAATATAACCATAGATATTCGTCAGGTAAGTTATTCCGATAAAACCGAAACAGAGACCGAACTTCTAAACCAAACATAAAGGATACACTGAAGCTAAGCTTATTTTATTTCGTCCGAAGAGAATCGGATATTGCAGGCAAGTAAAACGAGACAAGACAAGCCAGTATTGTAGCCTACGAGTCGTTTGGAAAGTGTAAAGTTACGCCAAGTCCCGGGAGTCCTATTCTGTCGCGGGCTCTGTGCATGTAGCTAAAGAGTCTTATGTCATTGTGGTATCCGGAATTACAATTACGATGTGTTCGTACAGATGTGACGTGTGATAAGGGTTGGCCTCTAAGGTATTTTTGGTATTTTGCGAGTCAGTTTGTGAAATTTAGAAGTGATTAGGAAAAATTCCAATGCTACGTTCTTAAAAATGAATATTTCAGTTAAGTTTTCGTTGGTTACGATTTACTTTCTTACTGACTGAGCATCGTTGATTAACTAGATATATGCTAAATATTTTCGGACTTTTGAGACTAGGCTTACCAGGCAGATGGGTCAAAGTCTAAGGGCCTGTTTCACAATCGACAAGTTTTATGTGCCAGTTAAAGTTAGCTCTCTCCTTGTGTATGTTCAAGTGTAAGAAAAGGAAAGGGCTAAATTTATGTGTCAGATAAGCTTTACTTGACGATTGTGAAACAGGCCCTAAGGCAAATTATTTAATTATGTATTGCCATACGTCCTACAGAAGTTTAAATACAGTTAGAACACCAACGCATATGTCAAATTTAACTAGTACCTATTTAAAAACTGGCTAAGTGCAAGTTGGGCTTGCACACAGAGGGTTCCGTACCATTCTTGTATTTTTAATTTAATTTTAATATACACTCTGTGAATTTTTTTCTGTGAGATACAGCCCGCCAATAGACAGAAAGACAGACGGACGGAGAGCAAAGGCTTAGTAATAGGGTCCCTTTGGCACCTATTGTACACGGAACCCTAAAAAACACTCAATAAAAGTCTGATTTTCGAGTTACACGATAAAAAAAAGGTAACCCGTGTCAGTTCAACCAGCAGCCGATAATCGAATTTCAGCCGTACTAGGAAAATACGGTTTTACTCTTTTAATTGCTACGGGGTTTTAAATGAATTACTTCTATGGTGTAAATGGATAATTCCGACTAAAATTTCCTAAATCTACCTTTATTAATGATTATTAAACATTTAAATGTTACCTTAACATACATTAAAATTAAATAGAACAAAATAGTATGAGTCTTAGACAACTTTCTAAGATGATAATGTATCTTAAATACATGTATAAAATATTCGAAGGACGTGTCAATCGATAAAGTAGTTTGGCCAATATAAATTAAAAACTGAATTATTATTATTTTTAATATTTCGCTAATCGTAAATGTTTAAGGCTTAATATTCAGTAAAATTATATTTGACAATGAGGCAAATAAACGTGCATATTCAGTTTTCATATTCAGCCAGGGGCGATTTTACTATAGCAGATCGGCCAGACCCTTTGTTGTAGTTTGTCTTATCCATGAGATCGTCGTTATGTCTTCTAGGATTTTACCCAAGAAGAAAACTAAATCTTAAATACTTTCTTTACCTGACACGATATTCTCCCCTTCCATCTAATTTGAGGCCAAAGTCCCTGATTTGCATAAGAGCTATTGAAGTTTCCACCTCAACAGCCTCGAGATAGACCGATCATGAAACGCTGAAACCGTACATTTTAATTTTATCTCGAGTACTGTCAAGTGGTCCGTTGCACCTCCAGTAATACGAATAATTGTGAATCATGTAATTATTATAAACGGCCAACGTTTGTATTTAATTAGAGTGCTTATTTAATTTTTTGTTGTGGTACACCTATTAAAAGTTTTAAGATAAATAGATTATTTATTAAGGAGTATTTACTCGTTTTTTTTGCTACTTGTATGTTATTTTATAGATAACGATTAATTTGGTAATGACCATGATTTAACTTTTAAAATAATTGTTTTTAAGGTTATTTTTTAAGTCTATATTTATCTCAAAAATGCAGTATTTTGTGATGTGGCTTCGCTTTTACAATGGTTAAAAACTGCCGGTTAACCAATTTGCAGTCCCTAGCAAACCTTCATAACGTAATACAAAAATATCGTTATCATAACTCAAGTGATATTTTGTTAGTGTGAAAAAAATGTTTAAGTATTATCGATATTTTTTAATAACGAAATTGACATCGTAACAAAACCAGAATAACGTTTTGATGCACTCTCTCTCACGCCTTCATTCCCAGAGTAGGATAGGCAGAGCTACAGAATTACCAACAACTGTAAGACCCGATACACATTGGGCACTTTCAAACGCGCGCTTTGCCAACGCGCGTTCTGAGAACTAGGAGTTCTGTTGATGTGTACACATGCAAGAGCGCGCATGTGGTGTGTACACATCAACAGAACTCCTGGTTCTCAGAACGCGCGTTGGCAAAAGTGCTCGTTTGAAAGCGCCCAATGTGTATCGGGTCTTAAAACTTGTTGTTAATTCTGAAACATCATTTTGCACAAAGAGGCCAAGATGTTTATCAGTGTACATTAGTGACAGGTTGCAAGCCCATCGCCTAACAATAATACAATCCTTTAATATTGACTTAGTCGCCTCTTACGACTTCCACGGGAAGACTTGGAGTGGCACGTGGCTGAATTGTGAATTTGTACTTTTAATGCCCTAAATCAAACTATCGTGGCGGTGGCTGGCTACAAACTCTTAGGATGCTTATTAGATGGGCGGCAATCAAGCTCACCGCGGTATTGTACAACTCAGCGAAATTAAGAGGGGGAAAAAGGTGACGTATAACATTATTAAATCGTAATGGTAAATAGCGTTACTATATCGATATAAAGTTTATTTAATTATCATGTATGGTTCAAGTTCTATAACATTATAATAAGAACTTTATAGCATGGAGAATAACGATATGATTTTAACGTTATCAAAAAGTAGTGCTTTTTGAAGGTCTGTCCCTATACTGAGAAGTTTTTCTTAACCGTGTTGCCCCGTCATATTGCAAACCTCCTCCGGACCATAGAATGATACTACAAAAAGTTTCAAATTAATATGACGAAGATTGCCAAACCAAATGCTTAGTTGACTTTGACATTTTTCAAAGCGAAAACATTACTCTAAAACATAATAGTAATATAATAATGACTAAAACATTAACTCTGAAATGAATTCATATAATTTAACAAGTTAAAATGAACATGACCGCCACCATGTGGTTCAGTCATTGTTTCTTCAGCCCTTAGTCTTAAAGAGAGTCATGAAACTCCGCTGTCATGATACCGACTCAAAATGAAGATGACTGTGATTCCTGTTTCAGCAAAGCTATCCAGACTGATGTGGCTAGGTCTTCGTCAACGTTTAGCCCTGTTTCTGTAAGTTCCCGTGACACAGAAAAACCTATCAAAGTATCAGATTACACCAAATTTGAAGATGTTAGTAGGAGCACTATTTTAACAGGTGAAGAGACTTTGAAAGATGTTAAACCCACATACTCTGGAAACGTATTACGCGAAAAGTCTTCGTCCGGGTCCGCTCACTTTGCACTTGTAAACAAGATCACACGAGATCAAGAATTAGCGGAAAGTATCGCAAGGGAATACTTAAAGAAATGTAAACAACAACTAGAAATTACAGGTGAAAAAGGCGGCGAAGAAATGATAATTTTGAAGGAAGCCGTGAAGGATTCAGAAGCTTCTAGTATAATATCATGTACTTTGAAATTCATATAATTACTGATGTCCAAATCTAAAATAAAACAAGTTTCAATGTGCTATGTGTAAATATATGATTTCTGAATTTGTTTTACTTAATAAAGAGTGGTTGCTAAATGGTGAAAATGAAACACTACTTTGAGTAACACGATGGGGTTTAAACCCGGGCAAGAGCATGTCGGATCATGCTCAGTGTAGGGCTCTTAGATGATTTTAGTAGGTATAAACATTTTCACCGTCTGTAGACCAAACAAGTCTACGTAGTCGTGATAGAGTTTCTTTCAGGTTAGTTATATATGCTTTGATCTAAGATATTTTTAGAATTTAGTACTTTTAGTTTTGGCTGCAGGGGGAGGGGGAGAGGCTCGTCATGGTCCCCCAAATCTAAAAATTGATAATAACATGCACATAATGTTTTTTAAGAGCTATCTAATGATAACTCACTCGATGTTAGTTGTAAAACTAAAATAACTTTACCTTTGCTTTACATTTTACCTGCTTTCATTTGGAGATACATACATACCTACGAGTTTTTTTTTTACATCCTTGTGGGCGTAATTGAAAAATGTATGTATGCCAAATTACGGCCTTATAGTAGTACCAAGACTATCTGACTTAAAACGCGGACAGGTGGACATGGCGAAACAAAAATGGTTCTTTTTTGACTACTGAAGCCTTAAGCCCGCTTTACATTTGGCTAAATTCAGTTTGCTAAATTTAGACAGGCGGCGTGGAGGGGGTAAGCACGTCCTCTTGACTAACATGCTAACTGCTCTTACACTTGTCTTTTTTTAGAGTCTTTTTCATTCAGCACACCGAATTTAGCCAAATGTAAAGCGGGCTTTAGAACTTTACGCTTCATTCTTAATAGCCTAAACTGGAATTATAACTGTTTGGTACAATGTTAAGAACTGGTCACGGTAATCCTGCATCTCATTAGTGCAGTGGTGTAAGTGACACCTCAGACCTCCTTTATGTATCCTCTCTCATTTCATTCGGAATGAAATGAGAACCATATATATATAACATCTTCAGGTGCAGCAGCCAACTAAATGCTTTTAAGTCGTGCCCAGTAAAATTAAATAGACCACGACAACCCCAACTTTCTAAAGGTAGCGAGTCAAAGTCGAAAAGTATGTTACTGTACATTTACTAGTACATTTTGTAAAGCATATATTAGCTCAAAGTAAGGATCGTTAAAACTTTGAAAGTAGCTTAGTCCATTAGCTCAAGTCTGGGTTGCAGGGATGACTATGCATTTGCTGGCTTTAAAAACGTGGTAAAGTTATACATTGAGGTTTATAAATTTGGTCTGCGGGTTAGATAACTACTTACAATACTAAATCATTACAAAGGAAAGTAAATCAATACAATACAATACAATACAAATACACTTTATTGAACACCAGAAAACAAAATACGGAACATAAGTAATATAATTAATATTTCTCAGGGATAATGTTATGAAAAGATAATAAAATCAGTCAAGTGCGAGTCGGGATCGCGCACCAAGGGTTCTTTCGTTTTGTTAAATGTCCGCTATTCAAATAACCTTTGCCTTTCCCAAGGCCTTTTGGAATAGAGCAATAAAAAAATAACAAACGAACGTTTACGCGACTTGTCGTCCTGCGCCATTTTAGTTTTGTTCCGTTACTCAATTAATATAAAACTAGTACCAGTTGATTAGAAACATGTAACCATAGTCGTGATAGATAGTTGCCCTTTAATCACGGAAACACACTTAATAGATTCATTTTTAGGGTTCCGTACAAAAAATGAAATAAAACGGACATATAGATATAAATAACGGATAGGATCACTCGTGCACATCTGTCTGTCCGTCCGTCTGTCAAAGCCAATTTACACATGTGCAATGTAAATAAATATTTTTTTTTAAATAAGGGTCATTTTCGTGGGACAAATTAGGAAATAAAAAAAATGCAAACCTTACTGTGTCATATAGGTAGGTATATCAAATGAAAGGGCTCGTTATGACGATCTCAAATATATTTTTGCTATTATTGTTAAATAAATAGTTTTGATTTTATTAATGAAAGAAGACGAAAATTTACCATTCCCCGCTGATCTCCAAAACTACTGAAACTATAATTATGAAAAAAAAAATACAAAATATAGTTCAGTTCAATAAAAAAATTACGTATGTACGGAACTAGCCGGTTAAACTTATCCTTTATAAAAGTAAACTTATCATTCGAAAATCAACTAGTGCTATAAGATCAAAACAAAATGGTTAATTTGCTTATAATGGCTACCAAAGTTTCTATTTTAATATTAATAAACCAAGTAAAAGTTTATTTTTAAATTACTGGAGTCGTGTTAGCCTTGAATATGCTAAAACGCTGCTTAACTTTGGCGAGTCCTCAAACTTGGCGTGCCCGCTTTGAATCTTCAATAAGATATGTACGTCTATATATTTTGAAATTTGCAAGTTTCTAATTATGGACATTATTGTAATGAAGTCTAAAACGCAAGTTCTTGAATTAATTCGGACGGGATACACTCCTAAAATAGGTTAGGCCTTTTTAATTTATTACTATTCAAAATAATAACCTATTTTAAGATCGTGAGTTGAAACATTTCATGTTAGATTCCGTAGCTTTCATTTATTTATCCGGTCTTAATTCAATGCTTGTCCACTCTTTTTAGGTGTTTTAATTTGCAAATAAATATTGATTTTAAGATCCTAATATCAGTTGAAACTGACTGATTATATTGTTACGCCGGTGAATTAAGGCGTCTAATTTTCAATCTTGATTTTTAATGCTTTGAAGCGTTTTGAGCTGGCTGAAATAATATTGTTCTTTTCTGTTTCATAGGTGGCTCTATTGCGCATACAAGAATATAAAAAATCGACCAACTTGTCACTGTTTTCAGGTCCCTGAAACATGTTTTCAGTCCGTTTCAGGCCACCCTCTATCAGATTACGCCAAAACCTAAAAACCCATTTTCAGGCGTTTCAGGGCCCCTTATGGGCCTTTGAAGTACCTACATTTCAGTATGAGGCAATTTTCCACTAATAGTAAAAGAGATAGCATGATTAGAAAGAGAAACTGAGAAGCTTCAAGCAGCTTGTAAAAGAGATGACACAATTAGAAATAAGCCAGCAACACGCGGAATATTCCAGACCCGTGACCCAAGGACAACACGATTGTCGGACAAGGTCAAGGACAAGGTTTTTGAACGTAGAATATTCGAACAACGAAGCTTATTTCGATATTTCTAAAATAGGGAATAAATCCAGAAGCATGCCTTATTGTGCTATTTTGGAATGTAAAAACGATAACCAAAAACATTTTCCATGGTGGCGTGTTGTTTTTATGATAGTTTCAGTATTGGCGACAACAGGTCTGATACAAAGCGAAGCTCATGCCACTTCCACTGTTTTTAGGGTTCCGTACCTCAAAAGGAAAAAACGGAACTCTTATGAGATCACTTTGTTGTCCGTCTGTCTGTCTGTCAAGACCCTTTATCTCGGAAACGCGTGAAGGTATCAAGTTGAAATTAAAACCATATACTCCAGTCTACAGTCCCTTGAAGCTGTGAAAAAATTAAACTTCTATATTTACGTAAAAAAGAGATACGGCGCTTTATGTCGCAAAAAAAGTGTATTTCGACACTCTCGAGGGAATCAAAATGTATAGGCTATTTCCCATTGACATAGAACTATGAAATTTGGCAAGTAACACCGTCTTTTACTACAAGTATAGGAAAAAATCTGAAATCTATACATTTTAAATTAAATCACAAAAAAAAAGAGTGTCTTTATGCAAGGAACGGCGGCGGTACAAATTTTGAATTGCGTTAACCGTCTCATGTGCGGAACCCTCGGTGGGCGAGTCCGACTCGCACATGTCCGGTTTTTTTTCTATTCCGTGAACACACCTATGAACTTACATATACCGGTTAGTAAATTTGAGAATTGAGAGACGACTCGTTTAAGAGCATAACGCCCTTATTTATTTAGGACTTGTAACCTTTAGCTTGACGAATACAGTTAGATTTACGTACACGACAATGAACTCAGGTGGTTACCACATGTTCTAGTTAAGAGCGGCGAGCGGGTTTTATTAAGTTTAATTAGTATAAGAATTTTAATATTAACGCAAGAACACGGAATAAACCGATACGCGTATTTTTAATTAATAAATTACGTAAAAAATTATTAAGAAACTTTTTACTGTACACATTTCGAAGGCATTTCAGTCTTGAGACATGGCGACATTACTTGACTCGTCGCAGTATTTGCTTGCGAGTCCGGTCGCGTAGAAGTCGTTGATCGCTATTCCCTAAAGAACTGCTCAATTTCCATGGATAAATAGTACTTTGAGCGTCTCCGGTATATAAACTATTTATTACTGTACCAAATTTCATGTGAATCCATTTGGACGTGGAACCGTGAAGATGGAACAAACAAACTAACACAGTTTCGCATTTATAATATCATTATAGATATTAAGTTCTTCACCATATGATAGTTTATTCATATAGTAAGTAAAGGAAGACCTGGGGGGTTACTATTACATGGCTACGCAGTTCATTTCACGGCGAGCGTAAAGGACAGAGCTTTAGCAGTTATATAGCTCTGTCCTTGTCATAGTAACCCCCCAGTGCTGAGTTAAATGCCAGCAATACACTGAGTTGGGACCATTTCGTGACTACATCTTCTTGTGCTGTGTTCTTTGTTGTTATTTGTCACGAATAAATGTTTTTTTTCCTTTTTTTTCTTCTTTCAAGAATTATCGCGATCGCGAATCTCTTTTCATTTACGGCAATAACGCATCCCAGCACAGGTGGAGTCCCCAGGAGTCCCGTAATGCAATCATTAGACGTAAACAGCATTAGTACCTCAACTACCCGAAGTAAGAGTTCGTATTATGTTGTGCTATTTCAAGCCTGCTATCTCAAAGATAAAATGGATAGTGAATAGCTTGGATTATAAACACAATCATTAAGCATCTTCCACTTACTTTTATGCTATTCACGGAATGTGCCTCGAATTTCAGTAATAGGTAATATTATGTATAAGTAAATAAATCACAATGGAATACACTTAGAAGCAATGAAAACGGTCACTTTCTATGGTAATTCAATACAAAGTGACCCGCTTTACTTGCTCTTGACTATAGTTCCATAATAATATCATTTTCATTATTGCAACTTTCAAACCACTATAAAACAACAACAAAAAAAGCCTAATCGCTATATATTCACTTGTATCAATTAGACACTGCACACCTGGCTATTTTGAAATTTTTATGGCCTGCTCGGAGCAGGAGATTCAGAAAGGGTACAAGATCGCGTAGGTACGTACTTAAGCCTATTTAACATAAATAAATAATACTCCGGGTCGTTTAGAGTGATTCACGAGCCCCGCTGTAATTTTTGTATCGCTTTAATTGAATAAAAAAGTTAGAATGAGCCAGTTGGGCCTGAAATAGCCGTTTAGTCCGAAAAGTTCCTTTTAGAAATGAGGTTTAGAGACGGTTTGAGTTACGCAACTGCCATTAAACTATTGAACAAGCATAATATATGTTATGGTTCCTATATATGTATACCTACATCAGGAGTTCAGGCCTCAGCTGGGTATAAAGAATGTATAATTTACTTTGACTTTTTGTACTTTTCAAGCAAAACCTTATTATTAATCCATACTTTATTATAAATACTAAAGTTACTTAGTTTGTCTGACTTTCTGTCTGAGACACTTTCACGGCTAATCCACTGAGAAAATCTTAAAGAAATTTGTACTGCGGTTTAGCCGTGTTTTTTATAAATAACTGTCAATTTGCAAGATACATCACAACGGTGTAAGCGCAGTAATCAACCTGGGTAACACCAGGCCTGAAAAGACATACTTCCGCGGGTATAAGTTAAATAATAATAAAGTGCTTTGATCGTTAACACTCTACACAATCCAGAAATCTCATAATACAGATAACCATAAAATGTTCCAAAGTTACATAAAATCTTACAAACAGGATAGTAAAAAATATCGTCAGCTTATGCATTTTAGTGAATTAATTTATTGCCTGTGTTAAACGTATTCCGTTTCACTTCAGACTTAGTATAAGTAAGAGCCGGTGAGATTCTAGACTCGCCGACGGCCGTGCTTAGCGGAGCCTTCAAGGTTATGAATAATTTAGTGTTAGAAATAGGGCGCTTGCCTAACAAAGAGACACGCGGTGGTAAAAAGTGGCAAGTATTTTAAAATTAAACTTTATTTTCATTTATATTTTGGTTAATATTAATATGTCTTCAAAAACAATAACATGAAGCCTAGCCATAAAGGTATAATTTTAATAATGTGGTTAATGTCAATATAATGTTTTTCATTTGTTTTGAAAACCAAAAGTATTCATTTCAGCATTTTTACGAATTTGTGAATTGTAAAGGACTGTGGACTATCAACAACGCAACAACAACAACTGGTGACAACTGATGTCACCTTCCTGTCCCACAAGTCAAGTCCCGCGGAGCCAAATAACTATTGACCCATTACATGCCTTACCATGTACAAGATTCTTACATCCATTTTGAACTCAAAATTAAAGGCGCATTTTATTGTATATAAAGTTTCGGCCTCTACTTAAAATTTGATCTGTTTTCATTTTGAAAATCGAAGGCTTGTCTGCATACAAAATGAAAACAATTGCTCCACTTTCAAGCTGGTTGCGATTGCGAGTGCGTTAGACAATAAGCCCTTAGGTGGTCGAGATGTACCCTCTGATTCGCCTAACTTAATTAGGATTAAAAAAGGTATGTTCCAAAGTGCCTAAGCCCATTGTGGTTTTGCCTAGCCTTGAATATCCAATTTAATTCATTAATTTAAAATGTATTGATTACTTTCTACTTTCCTGACACTAATTTGTATTATAAATTCATGTTAACCTTCAGTTCTGTAATTCATTCTGTCGATTGGTTCAGCGAACGGCATACCCGTGAGTCACAGTCGACGGTCACAACGAGGGTCTGCCATCGCTAAATATCATATTTTCATTAGCTCTGAAAAAACTTGTAACTGAAGTTTATTTATTCAGAGCCCGAGTGTTCAGAGGACTTTTAATTAATAAAGATCTGTTCTTAAAAGAATTTGGTTACATTGAAAGGACGTTAGAGACTTTGCGCCATAAAGAGTCACAGGTCATCTACCATCTTTATGTAATTTCCATGATATGTGAAACATTAAATAAACATAGAGGCCAATCCAAAGGTGTTATCTCTAATTTTACATAAAACGTTGAAAATTATGTGTAAAACATCAAACTTAAGTCTAGTCAAACTCGATTTGCGTTTATAATTTAAGGTTTACAGATTAAACAAAACATTGATTCGAAATGACTCCTCTTATAATTTAATTTAAAGCCTATATCATCTTACAATAAGACAAAATTATCTTGCAAAAAAAAAAAGGTTTTCAATCTACGACATCCCGCCCCACACTTTTTTTATACGTGTCGTAGAAAAAAAATACACAATTTTATTATAGATTAGGTCAAAGTTAAATTAGGTATAACAAAAGAAAAATTCTTAATACTTCATCGAAGTTCTGGATACACGCTCTTGAAAGTAGTTAAATGATATAACTATATTTACTGACAAGAATAAATACTTGTCGAATATTACCCTAAATAATATCTACAGTTATTCCGGGCGTATTTTCCGAACCCAGATCAAATAGTGAAAATCGGCAAAAACTGAGTTTGCTCAGGCATTTGTGGATTTTGTGGTGAATTCTTGTACAAGTTTCAAGAAAAGGCCGGGCTCTTACCTAACCTTTTGCAAATACCAAGTGAAACAAAAATGCTTCATTCTATCAATATTTTACTTAGCTCTTTTAGCTTGTCGACGGTAGGGGTTGTTCGTTTTGACATTATTTTATATGAAGAAAGCTTCTTATGTTATAAATCGAGATAGATCTTAATCCCTGCAATGCTTATCGATTAATCAGAAATATATCACTCAGCTGAAAGATATTGTAATCAAAGCATTGTGTAAAGATATCATTTAAATTATCGACTAATTAAATTTCACTTCAACTATGAGTATTTTTCGTGTCAATTTTGTCACTTTATGTATCGACGTTTATGCGAAAGAGATTGGAACCAATAAGCAAACTGAGTAAACATAATAAACCGAGAAAAGTATATACCATACGTCTGCGGTCAAATTTACGGCCGACATGAGCGCTCCTTGCAAAATAAATCGAGGAGTTGCTAAGAGGCTCACAGTGAGTTCTGAACAACGAAATAGGGGTCGTATTGAGTGAATGTAAATTCTTAATGAACGCAGCGTGTCCTTAACGTGGGAGGTTACGGTGGATTAGGCTGTTCGCAAAAAATGTTTCGCATGTGTCATTAGATCAGCAATTAATTGATACCAATGTGATTCCTTTATTAATTTAGGTGCATTCCTATTAACAAAATCAATATTGATCAAGACATCTCGGTACTTGTACGGTATTTTCTCTGTTATCATTCAAAACCTTTAATGTTTCATCCATTAGTTTCACTTATGACTTAACCACAATATATAACACAATAATTATAAATTAAAACTTTCTTGTATTCATTCAGGCTTGACATTTAGGTAATTTCAAATATAATGGGTTCTTTATTAGAAAACGTAGCCCGGTGGTGAGTGTCGCGATTCGCCTCGGGGGTAATATTTGCATGTTAAACGATTGTTTGTCTCTGTCTAGGTTTAGAGCTTTTCTTTGTTCGCAAAAGAATTCTTGGCCCTAAAGACTGGAGTTACCAAACTTGACTTGCAGAACATTGCAGTTTTTGGCGTTCATTATGGTTTTTAAACCCCGATGTGAAAATAAGGTTACCATAATTTTAAGGTTTTATCGATTAAGAGTTATTTTTGTTTGGTATATAAAACAAACGAATAATTTGAAAGTATATAAATATAATGGTTTGCCTATGTTTGGCCAAATTATTTTTCGTCAAATGTATCATTTCGTCAAATGTTTCATTTGGTCAAACGCTTTTTTTTCCAAAACTGTTAATATTTCAGGATTTTTATAAAAATAACCTAACCTAACCTATAGGGTTCTACACGATGGTTCTGAAATAAATCCTGAAATATTTACAGTTTCGGAAAAAAAATGCGTTTGACCAAATGAAACATTTGACGAAATGATACATATGACGAAAAGTAATTTGGCCAAACGGCAGTACATCAAATATAATATCATGTTAATACGTCCAAACTCTATATCCAAAATGTTACAATACTTTCAAAAGTAATACTGCTCTAATTTAATTGCTAAGCCAACTTGTCTGCAGCCACCCTTCCGATACCATAAGTACCAACGTTCCCCCGCGGAACGCGTAACACTTAACTCCAAGTAGAGTGAGAACCTTTTATTTTAGTTAATTCTATTGCAGGGCTACGTGAAGAATTACTGCGGCCCTTTTAACCGACGCAGAACGAGAAGTAACGTTGGATGCTCGTTTTCGAGCGCTCGTGTTTTGATAGTTTTGCGTACTTGAAGAAAAATTGTTTGTACTGTAAAGATTATTTAGATGTTTTCTTAGATTACCTACGCAATTATGTTCATTATTTTCTATCGCTTTTTTTCGTTTCAAGTAAGGTAGGTTAGATTAGGTACTTTAAAAAAATATTCTATATTATGTTTTTTTTGTAGTAGTCACAATTCAATACAATAGAATACAAACACTCTTTACATTATTATTAGTTACATTGGTTAATAACTAAGACTAACTATAGTTAGTTATATTTCATGCTTGTATTATACTTACAATTAATCCCCGATCCCCGTGTCCATAAGCATCATGTGGAAGTAGCTTACGACGACTTCAGCGAAGACACGTCAAATTGAAAGTCATATTCTCATCGATCATACTCTAAATAGAATAGTAACACCAGGGAATTTATTGCAATTGTATTAATCTTTCTATTATGCTTATCATATCATATAGCTTAATCCCCGTGCCCGTAAGCAACAGGCGGAGGTAAGATACTACGACTTCAGCGAAAACACGTCAAAGTCAAAGTCAAATTCTCATCGATCATACTCATAAATAGATTAGTAACTCCATAGGGAATTTATTCCAATTATATTCAACTTTCTATATACTTGTCATATCGTATAGCTTGATCCCCGTGCCTGTAAGCATCAGGCGGAGGTAAGATACTACGACTTCAGCGAAAACACGTCAAAGTCAAAGTCAAATTCTCATCGATCATACTCTTAAATAGAATAGTAACTCCATAGGGAGTTTATTCCAATTGTATTCATCTTTCTATATACTTGTCATACCATATAGTTTGATCCCCGTGCCCGTAATCATCATGCGGAGGTAGCCTTCTACGACTTCAGCGAAGACACGTCAAAGTGAAAGTCAAATTCTCATCGATCATACTCGTAAATAGAATAGTAACACCAGGGACTTTATTGCGATTGTATAAACTTTTCTTTATCCTTATAATATTGTTGACGTTACAGTAGTAAAGCGTCAATAAAATATGATATAATACAACGTTAGAAAAATAATTACAACATAGGAGCGAGATGGGATAAAACAAACCGAAAAAGAGACTCAGGTCCATTTCTTATCGCCCGCAGCCCCAACGTTTTAACTGGATAAAAAGTATTAAAAACAGAAGCGCCATTCGGTAGCATGATTTATAGTTCTGTATCGAAAGCCTTGCATTCATTATGGCGTCACTTGCGGAAACAATTACAGTTGCAACAGATGCTGTGACTATAATTCATTGGCTTTATTCCCGATGCAAATGGCGTTTAAAAAATGCGTTTATTTTGTATCGAAATGGCTCGGTTGGAAATTAATCGATATAAGAGTGCTATAGATGCCATTATGTTAAATGGTTTTTGTTTTAAACTTACGAGTCTGTTGTGTGAAGAGTATTTCTTTGTGTAACATGAAAATCTCTAGTGTTATTTACCTAAAAACATAAAATAGTAGCCCTGACATCTAGAGGCGCTCATTGCTAAAAAACACATTTTTTGTAACATACAAAATTACTACGAGTCCCACAACACCAGGTTTGAAATATGTATGGGGTAAACTTATTAATTTGAATGATGCGTTTTGGGATCACTGTATACAATCTGGGATGTTTTCGGTTCGCCTTTGTACAACATTTTCTTTTCATATGAATGTTTTTTGTGAAACAATTTCTTTTTGTGTAATTAAGATTTCCTTTACCTAAAATTATGGTATTTCGGGAATGAGCGATCTGAAGTGTCTGTGGTTACCTTATTTTAAAAAAGAAAAAGTTTTTTGATTTTTTGATTTTGACCATATTATTAGTTTTGTATCTGCTGTAGTAGAGAATCAGGATTGAAAATACTTACGCAAACAAATAAAACTTACCATACAGCTGAAATAAAACCATTTCTTTACACAAGTACTTAGGCACATTAAGCTACGGTAGAAGTACCGTTTATGGCCACTGTACCTTTTTTGGCCATTTAACGTTGAAATTAGCATCAAAAATAGGTACTGTAAAATTAAAAGTAATATTCATAATTAGTTAAAACTGAAGATTAATTTTTGATAAAATGTTTGTAATTTCATAATGCTTTAGATACCTATTAGTTAATATTAAGAGTGGCCAAAAACGGTGTAAAGGTGGCCAAACCCGGTACTTCTACCCTATTTTCCATCATTTATAATAATTAAAGGACGCGTGTTACTTCATCGGTGAATAGTTTTAATCCTAATTGAACCGGGACACATTAATTGGCAGCATGTAGGTAACCCGACTGCTGAGGTTGCGAACTTTATTAGGAGATAATGATGCTGCCGTAGTTCAGCGATGCATACTTATCTATATATATAAAAGGCAAACCTGACTGACTTATATATCAAAGCACAGCCGAAACTACTATAAACTTGAAATTTGGTACAGGGGTTCCTTTCATGATGTAAGTGAGCACTAAGAAAGGATTTTCCGAAAATCGACCCCAACGGGAAGAAATGGGGGGAGTAACGGGAAACTAATTCTACGCGTACGAAGTCGCGGGCGTCCTCTAGTTCTACATAGTTTTCCTTCCTTTCATTGATTTGTTTATAGCTTATCCTTTGACCTACCGAAAAGCGGTTTATGGGGATAAAAACAGATTATACTAAGTATAGAATACTATATATGCCTATAGAATAGGTATGCAAACGTTAGGTTGACTATTTTTTTCATCATACCCATTGGGGAGGCATGTAAGCCGGTACTAATAATTTGCACTAAACCTAACGTTTGCATATTCTATAGGCTTCATACTTTCGATTAAAATGTAATAGGTCTGTTAAACAAGCAGTAGCAATTTAAAAAAAGTTCACTGTTAGTTCTTTTTTAATTATGGTCTTTACTAGACTGATTTTTTTCAGTCAACCTATTTGCCATAATATATTACTTACCATATTAAAAAATAAAATATAAAATACTTTTCATCGAATAAACAGCTAGGTGAAGGTCGTCTCCTATTCGTATCTTAGACCACTATATCAGGTGGCCTCATGTGCCTTCTCTATGCCAAAAAAAACACTAATTAACTTAGCAGAAAACATTAGTTCCATTTTAATGTTATTTAAAAGAAAAATACTAACTTATTTGACAAGCTTGCTTTGCCAGTCGCCACAACATTAGCCTACTAAAAAGCATAAACAATATTATAAAACTATAGCGTTTTGTCCAGTAAGCGAGTTATTGGAGTAGCTTGAGTATGAACAGTTTAATCATACGCCACGTTATCGAATCGCATTTACAATTCGAAAACGTGTGCTGAAGTATCCGTAACAAGGCTGAGCTACCCTACGGAGAATACTACTGAAGTTATAATTATGTAGGTGTAGTTCCTTCACCGCGACCTGCTGCGAGATGACCACAACTGAATATTACCTACAGTTTTTATGGTCTCACAACACGGAAGTGTCTGTTTTCATTGTCTAACGCAAACACAAATTAGAACCACTTAAACGGACGTATATTTATAACAGTAGGAATATTGAAAATATGGCGGCGACAGTACTAGTATTTTTAAACAAGTCTGGTCTTTGTAATATTGTTACAAAATTGTTAAAATTTTAATTACGAAAACAGTAAATAATATCCGGTTACAACGAGTTTCATGTAGTATCAGGCTAAATGTTTACTCGTAAACGGTCCTTAAGTGTTATTTTGATGTATTTTCTACTAAAATATTATCATACCGGAAGGTTCTATAATCCGTTCGCGTTAAGAATGCAGTGAATTATCAGTGTAACTGTAGGGTAAATATGTATTTACAGTGGAGTCAAAACTCAAACAAATCATATTGTAAAAGATCAAGTTTAATGTATAAAAATTAACCTACTTTGAGATTTGGTTGTTGGTTACGAAAATGCAATTTACTTTTTTTTTAGCTTATGTTGAACTAACCGATTTTAAGTCATTTTTGCGTAACATTCTCCAAAATTTGTTTGATGTCAATAACGTTATGTGTTAATCTGGTTGCGAACAAAACCTAATGGTACTAACTGTTGTAACAATGTTGTTTTTGCGATTAATGATATCACCATTCTTACTTACACACACAGTTCATCAGTCCTTGTCACTCCACTGCTGGTCAATGAACAATGAAAGATATTGAGAGTAACGTGACACTAACGCAAATGGAAACGCGTAATCAGGAACCTAATCGTAAATTCTTAGAAGCTCGGAATGCCGCCGTGGCCAGTCACTATAAACCTATAGGGAAAATGTCAAACTGCGCATCGTGACTGCACCCTGGGACTTTTTTTACTGAAGTTAAATAGTTTTAATGTTACATATTTTAATGAATTATGATTTGCTAGTAAAGGAATGTAAAGATGATGACAGATTTGATGTTAAACTAATTGTATTTTTTAAATGCTTTTTCTCAGTTTTGTCGTAATGTAGGTTTTTTAATTACTAGGTAAGACGGGCACACTGTTTGTTTGTACGAAAGATCATCGTACGACACAACATTAACGATAATTTATGATTTTAGTAAGACTGGGTCCTAATTATTGAAATATAAACGTCTATTTTACTTGACGACGGACTTTCAATTCCTTAAACCCTGTTATTAACAAAGAATAAAATCAAATAATAGTTTCAAATACAATTTCCGCATGAAATTTCTAACTAACCACTTTCCAATTGTGTACCGAAATTCTATTGGAATAATTCCGCGCGAAACTGGCTTTCAAATCCTCGGTCCGATAAGTTTATCGCATATCAAATCAGCTGCACTAAATCACAATTACACGAAATACGAAAATTTTCAACCAAAACTGCATTCAGTTGCGAAGCTAATGTGACCACAGATGTACAACCAATCTCGTATTTTGGAACATGCCTTTTATTTTATACAAATCTTATGCACCTGCCTTGAGTTGTATTTTTTTTTATTTATAACAACTATTTTCACTCATTTTATTATAAAGTACATATTCATTGATCATACACAATATGATGCTAAAATCATTTCCTAAAGCTGCTATGGTACCGACACAATCCATCATGAGGATCAATAAAAAAAAGTTCATGAGTTCAATTTGAGGTTTACTTTTAGCTTACATAATTAAGGTATCATTATTATTTACGGTATCTATTTTTTAGGTGATTCACAGCCCTAGACAAGATGCATTGCAAAAATGTATGGGAATGACGTAAGCTGCCGGACGGTCGAGTCGAGCGCTTACGTCAATTCCATACATAATGACAGTTTTCGAAAATCGCCTTCGTTAGGGATATGCATCTCGTCTAGCCTCGCAGGAATGTTAATATAATTGAGTCTTATTTTATCAATATGCTTACAAACGTTATGCTTCAGCATCTTTATGTTTCAAAATATTATTAATAGGTATAGTATGAAAAGTAATTATGTCAACGTTTTTTTTGCTAAATGCCATAACGCTTACCTGATTCGATTTTTATTTATTACGTGTCCGTACTCAACAGTAGTATAAATAAAAAGGTAGAGAAAATGCTTCAAAAACAACACCTAAATTCCAATTTTGAGCATAATACCGGGGTTTTAGTATTATTTTATACATATGTATGTATGTATGTAAACTCTTTATTGCACAAAAACATAATTTTTACATTTTATTTTATATTTTAAGTTTCTAAAATTAACTCTGCAAAAAATAGAAATTCAGATGTATATTTTAAAGAATACGCTTGTATTTAATACTTATTCGATGCTTCACACTGATACAAGTCATGCCAATTGTCATTCAACTACGCCCAAGCCACTTCAATATTGATAAAGCAAAATACATCGTTTTTCATTGCTATCGGTGCATTAACTAATGCAATTGCCTCTACCGCGTAATTCCGCTCAATCAACGCGCACCGCACGCGATTCTTTGAGCAAACATATTATTTCTGTTCTGTTTCGGCAAAATTAATATGTTACCCGCTAAATTGTTGGGTAACTTTTTAGTGATACCAGCGATTTGATACACTACGTGAAATTTTAACGAGCAGCGTGCTATTTTTGTTGGGTTAGTCATTTTATGAGCTTAATTTCAAAAGTCCGTAATGTAACAGGCGCCTTTATTCTAGGCGGTAAAATCCAAATGTTATTGTTTTTAACTCGGCCGCCATTACTGTCAAGTAAATAAGAAATATCAAAACGTTAACAATACGATAGCAGAGGGTTTTTTGTCTACCGCACTCGCAATCGCAACCGGCTTCAAAGTGGAGCAATTGTTTTCATTTTGTATGCAGACAAGCCTTCGATTTTTGAAATGAAAACGATTGTGATTGCGAGTGCGTTAGACAATAAACCCTCTGGTCAAAAAAGATTTGGTTTTTACCGTGTTGAATAGAGGCCCTGATTTAATTTTGTGTAGCCATCGTGTTTCATCGATGTTTCGATGTGCCAATCAGTGCATAGATACTTTAATCGAATTTATTAATTTAATCAGTCCCTAAGTAATCAAATTAAATTATTCTTGGTTATTTAAAGGATTACCATGATAAAGTACAATGAGTGTAATTATACGAGCGATTCTCATTAATATTCAAATTAACTATGAATTAAACAATGTTTATTAATGTTACTGAACTGTTTTATGGAGTGCATTATTAATGTATCTTAAGAGTCGAAACCCAAAATAATGAAACAAGCCAGGATCATTATTTATTTTTCAATTTTATACGCTTACAATTAAGTTAATTTGCGCCACGTTAGCCTAGCTGGTAGTAACCTTGCCTAGAAAGCTAGTAGGTATGGGCAGATATTTGTAGTAGATTCTTAAAACTTATGAGAGATTAAACATAAACATTAAGAAATATATGCTATTTAACTTTTAATTCTAAATAAGTTTAATCACGTTAACTTTATGCCTAAAACGATTATTCGCGTTAACGTTGTAGTCGTAGTATAACAATTGTGTCCAGCAATAGTTGAAATTATATCGACTGATTATTGCGCGTTGATCACAGTAAAACATAGAAAAAATATATAATTATGTAAGAATAAGAAACGCCAAAAATATCATCGTAGATATCCAAGAAATACAAAATGAAATGTTAAATCATTGAAGTCAATCTAAATGACTAAAAGTCTGTCCTGCGTGATATTATTAACAAATAAATAGTAATGGTGTAGTCTAACACACACAAAATCTAATGAAAAGATGTATTAGGACACCTTTTTCATTTCGTTTTTCGCTGCCATTCCATACCCAAGCCGTAATATTGTGTAAAATACAGTAGGTACCATAACTCACGAGTGTAAATCAAGGTAGCAATTTAAAACTGGCAACTTGCGAACTCTGCAATTCATTTATCAGTTGTGTATGCCATTAAAACACACTTAATAATTGGGTCATTGCGACCGTTTTGTTTCCGTCGGGCGCACGCGGGCATTCATCATTGCCGGTTTCCAGCTGCGAGAAATGACACTGTGCTGAATGCACCAAATGGTTCATTTTGCTATTTGGGCTTATGAAGTTGTTAAAAGGTTTCACTTGATTGCTTAAGGGCCGATTCGACCAAACTGGAATAAGACTTAATCCGAGATTAGTCCATACAAATTCGGCGTTTAATCTAGATATAAGACCTTATTCCAATTTGGTCGAATCCGCCCTTAGTCGATTACTTAATACATTAACTTGCTGTTATTTTAATTAAACAGTAACCTGCATTGTTTTTTTTTACCTGGGTACATCATTAAATATGCCCTTGCTCGCATTGAATTTGGCTTGACAAGAGTCATATTTGCAAATATTTTAATGAACAATAACTCAAGTAGGTACCTACTTGTAAGTCAACATTTTTGTCTTAGAATGTATGTGCACACTTTCAACTTAATATTATGCATTTATAGCAATTTAAATTAAATTTAAGTACTTTATAAATTTACTTATAAGTATTTGGCTATTCATTTTCCGTAATTATATTTCATTCGCTTTAACTAGAAGAGGTCTCTTAAAAAGAGAATTTCACCTTTTTGCTGTGTTTACATCTTTTTTTTAATAATTGCTGGTATCTCTTTTGTTTGTACAATAAAGTGCTTACTTACATACATACAAATAATCGTATAATCACACAACAATCACTGTGCCAACAGCCGAAAGGCAATACGACTTGCAGTGTTGCCTATACATGCATCATACAAATTAACGGGACACAATTATCCGATTGATATTTCAGTGATCGCGGCTCAATTAAATCAATGACTCTTTGTTTCAGGTAAGTGGAGTTGGCGAATTTATGCTTCTGTAGATGAGTTTAAATTTAACAAATGGTTTCGAGGTAAGATCAAATTAATAATTAATTGATAAACATGATGTATTTTAATTCAGCTTTATTAAAACTATCTACATTTTTTTAAACCCACGGCATACTCGTATGACGATGTGGGCATGTATTCTACATTGATTAAACGAAATCTAATTTTTTTATTGTTTTATTACTGTAACTGTTATTAACTTGATAGCATACTGTTAAAAGTAATATGGATTTTTATTTATTTATTAAAAGTTAAATAACTAAACTAACTGTAGATAACTTGCCTAACTAACCTATAAACGCATACTTGATGAAGGAATTGACTATACAAGACGCCGTCCCAAGAATCTCATCTATTTAGGCACCTAATCCCTAAAGGTTCATAACAAGGTTTGTCGATAGCTTGGGCAGTTATCCACATAAATAGATTACCGAGTTGTCAGCGCACTTGTGAGCCGAAGCGAATCTATTAAGCGCATTATTTCCGTTCGCCGGACGTCACGGATGCACTGGAAATGGAAGCGACTGAATTTTAATGGTTTTTTGCTCTCTGTTAACTGGGTTTCTCCCTCCTGTTGCACTTCGATGGGCTCAATATTTAATGCCGTGCAGGAATTTTCATTGGTTATGATAGAGACAAGGTTTGTACCAGTTGTAACAATTTGTATAGAAATTTGTTGCTCAGTAGAAGTAGTTATTTATGTTGTACCTGCACTCAAAAAAATGGAGCTAACCGAGACAGGTTTTCTCTTAGTTGGCATAAAATTAATACACTATTCATGATATTAGTTATGTCAAACAAAACTTATAGTAAAAACAGCAAGTTCTTTAGCGATTCAACTAAGATCTTAGTTGATGCGTCTAATGCCTTGTTAGGCTCGTATGGATTCAAGACACTTATGCACAACAATCACAATCTTGTTAGAAGCAACCAATTTTTTTTTCAGTGTGTGTTAAATTGTTTAACTTGAAACACTACGCGCTCGTTGAATGAGTGAAAGCTCGAAGGAAGGAATGAGCGCACCTTCTCGCACGTTCAAGTGGCCGATATTATGTGTTATAATCCGTACGTTCAAAGAATTTACGCCCACTCCATTGACGCAACCCATCCATACCTAGCAGATGAATTTTATCCATACACATTTTGTTCATTGCGTATTTTCAGATGACCAAGCTGTTAATTTACTCAAAAAATTAGTAACCTAAACTGCATTTATGATAAAGCCATTCCAGCGTTACAGTACTTAATAATTGTGTTTTGAACAGTATGTGTTTTGTTTTTTAGTTCAGGAAATATGATTTGGTCGTCTGTTAACTACTTCACGATCTTTTTTCCTACGTTAAGGCTTACCGGACAATGGGAAAAATGGCATCAAAATCCTTCAACCCACTGTGCTCTTCGAAGAATGAGGGCAGTTTTAGGATTACCATTTGTTTGATATTAACAAAAAGATCTTAGTAAAAATTACACACTACACCAAATCATATTTCCTGAACTATACCAAGAAGTAAATCATTGGCATAACGATTATACCATAGACGTAATAGTAGAAAACAACTAATTATAGTGTCAAGATTGCCAGGTTGAATCATAAAGATGCTATATAACATTACTAGAGGAATCGATTGTCGATTGTTTTTTTAAACACCGCTTTCACACTAACGCTAAGGTTAAATAATAATTGAAGAATCTGTTTAATCTCAGAGACCTAATGCAGTAGTAAATAATTAAAATCACATTTTGCATATCTACAGCCTCGTCATTGTTATAGTGTAAAGACAACTGTTACTGCATACCGCCGGGCAAACGCTTCTTATTCTTCTGTATAACCTGATCTGATTGCGAGTTCATTCGTGATGAAACAAAATGAAACTGTCCAAAACAACATGAAGACAGAGAAGTGAGATAATCCTGAAATTCTTCTAGGGTATGAGAACCATTTCAGAACAAAAGCTATACAATGGCTAAAATTAAGTTCGAATACGTGAGCATGACGTTATTGAAAAACTCCTGCAGAGCCTTAAGGTATCTCCCCAACTTTGAAAAATGGCTTTACCTAATTCCGTCGTGCCTCGGAGCCCATTGTTGTTAAGCTAGCTAATGTGAAAACACTTATCTCGTGTAGGCTGACGTCTGGGATATACTACTTAAAATTGACAGCGTTACGACATTGCGGACCTAGTATGGTTGCTTTTATCGCGTGGCAAAATGTGGATAAAGCATCCGTCACTCTTGTACTTATTGATGTGTCAAAAAATTACGGATCTTTTATCCATATTTTGTCTAGCGATAAACGCAGCCATATTACGCCCTCTGGCGGGCTTTTTCAATACATTATTTTCGTTTATGATAAAGATCATTGACATTGGAACTTGCTCCTTCTAGGTAACCATTATCTTTGTCTTCGCCTACAATTCAAACGTAAAGCTCCCAAAGCAATCGATTTCCGGCCTATTCGACTTTAAACGGGAATCAAACCGGGATCCAACGGATTTAGTTGCGGCTGCAATGGCTGGTAATGAATAGAGTTCGAAGCATTTATGCTCTATATTGGTTTTCCGTTGGTTAACGAACAGTTTTGGACGGGTTTTTGGAACGCGCGTATTACGAACTTGTTTTGTTCCAAATTATGATTAGGTATTAATATTGGTGGCCCAAAATATGACTGTTTGCGTTTGTGACCTCCGGTGTTGCTTTTTCTGCTACTTACCACGCTGTATTATTCGTGAGATGGCAGGAAGACTGCCCAACTGTCCAACTGTCTATTTTAAGGGTTTAAATGTCGATTATTAAACTAACCATAACTTCATTGTCTAGCCAAGCTGATCATATGTTTGTATGTTTGTAACGCTTTTACAACTAAACCACAAAACTGATTTTAAGAAAGGACATAGGGTATTTTTTATTCCTGTTTTTTTTCAGTTTCCCAGAGAATAGCAAAAGGGATGAATTTTCTGCGGATGGAGTTGCGGGCAACGGCTAGTTTTGTTGTTAGATATTAAAGCCTAATAAAATGTAACTTAACCCTCTACGTAAATAAAACGCGGTATAAAAGATTAAGCCAATTGTAGGGTCAGACAGTTTCCGTAAACGTTGCTTATCTGTTGGTCCCTAAAAATGATATCATGCCAAAGCTTAATACGAATACAGCTTACTTTTGCCAGGTCGATTTGATATGCGACTATTTTTTACCAGTCTTTGCTTGTTAGTTCAAAGTTTTTTTTCCAAGTATATTTATCATTTTTTTTAATTGTAACGTAGTTTAGGCCTTATATAATTTGCTTTGGCATCTTAACGATCTGTTGGAACCGCTGCAATGTTCTGTCAAAGGCGTTAAAGCGACAAGGTACCAAAGTGTGCAGCTACTTATAGGACCCACTGTACCTAAGACAGTTGTTTCTTCTTTTTATTAAATCTTTAATTCACAATAACAGACAATCCAGCAGAAAAGTTCATTATCTCAGAAAGTACAAGACCGAAAAAAACGGTAAGACGGTCATTTTCTGTAAGTTTTTCAAAAAAATAAAAAACAATGTTACAAACTTATCCTACATGCCTACTATATGAGTATTAACATATATAGACGTCCATAACAAAACATGGCGTCAAATATACATAACAAAAACTTGCTTTTTGTTAGTTTGTGCTGTAGGTATGGTAGTGCCGGTACCGTGGCAGTTAAGCTATGAGTAAATGCTAGCTATTTTTACATGAAATGGCGAGGCTGTTGTAAGCTACATCATACCCATGCATGGCAGGTACAGATAAGGCGAGCTGCTTCCCAGAGGCCAATAAAAGTAACCAATCGGACACATAAAACTTTATGCATCGGGCATATGGCTATAGATACAGATACCATTCGGAATATTTGCCTTTACCGAACAAACATTCCGTTGTTTAACTTTGCTGATCTTGTTACGATAAACATTAGTTTTAATAATATGTACTGTTGTATTCTTTTTCTATTTTAATTTCTATTTAATTTCTATTATACCATCCGGTTGAAAGGCAAATGACTGTAAATTAAAAAAATGCTTTTTAATACCCACCAGAGGGCTTATAGTCTAAGGCACTCGCAATCGCAACCGGCTTCAAAGTGGAGCAAATTTTTTCATTTTTTATGTAGACAAGCCTTTGATTTTCAAAATGAAAACGATCGTGATTGCCAGTGCGTTAGACAATAAGCCCTCTGGGCCAGTATTGTGTCGCCTTTGTTGCGGTGGATAAAACTTCTGTCACTCTCGCACTTACATACTGGTCAGAAAGTGACAGATATTTTATCCACGCTTATCCACGTCGGTAAACACGACCATTATAGGACCGCTGAGGAAGATTCATGAATTAAAATGATAAAAGAAGGATTGTCCTAAAATTATTATTAAGAAAAGGTTGCAGAGTAAAAACGATTAATTAAACATGTCTAGTAAAAAGGTATAAATGTTTAAAACTAGGTAACCTTTTTATGTCAGAGATTGTTAGGCCGTACCTATTCCTAAAACGGCCTTAACATTACAAAGGGAAAGGTATCCTCGAGAGGCTTGAAAAGTTTTAACGACTTTCCTACCTGGCTTCAACAATACCAATGTGGAAGAATAGACATCGTTACCCTAAAGGTTAGCATTGATTGGAGTTTGAAAGACCTTACCTACTTTCCATTTCTTTCTATCATTAGATTGGGAAATTAAGTGACATTTTATACGATATTTGGTTAAGTATTCAATTTTTAACCGACTTTAAAATAACTTTTCAAACTATGAAAAAAAGAAATCAGTACTGACGTAAGATAATAGCGTTAACGATACAATAACATACCATCAGGTACTTGATACAACAATTACACACAATAACACAACAACAACAACAACACAAACAAACAAACAATTATGTCACGAAAAAGTTTAACAATGAACTGCGTGACACGGGTTTTTTTAATAGGTATTCATAATTATATTCAATTAAATAACATTAAAAAATATTTGCTAATGGTTTTTGTCCGTAACAAAATAATTACATACCTGCGTAATATTTGCAGAGTAATTCATTGGTTTACTCATTATTAGCCAAGAAAAACGAATTTTCACAACATGAAATGAAGTAAATTTATTTTATGCTTATTTACATGTATCCATGGATGTATACGCGCTTTTAACAAATAAATATTTTTAATTTGAACCCTGTAACGATATAAAACTTGTCTTATCGCCATCACTTTAGCGTACTTCGTTCGTCCATTGTTGGACTAATAATAAAAGTTTCTAAGATTTGTTACATTGACCCTACCTACCTAACTACCTACCTACTACCTTCACCAGCTCATCGTCGATTTCCTTTATTATTTACTTTTGGCCTTCTTTCTCACAATACACACCCACAAGCAGAAAAAGAAAGAAAACATACTTAGGTCATCTGTCATTATGTCATAATCGTTAATCAAACATTAACGCCAAGAACACTGGTACCAATTTTTATGTGGTTCTTGGCGTTTTACATACATAAATAAACTCACGCCTTCGTTCCCAGAGTGGGGAAGGCAGAGCTACAGAATTACCTACAACTCTAAAAACTTGTTGATAATTCTGTAACCACATTTTGTTCTTAGCGTTTTGAAACTTATTAACAGTGATGGGAAATAGGTGAGCTAATTTACCTAAACTTGACGCATATTCATTCATGCGTGAGTGAGATGGGAATACATTATTGAATGAACATGCATCAAGTTTAGGTAAATTAGCTCACCTATTTCCCATCACTGCTTATTAACCATCGTCCAGAATGACGCACCCAATTTTTTGTCTCTGAGTGTAGTAATAAATGAATTTCATCTACACTTGAATCTCTCGCGGGCTAGGCATAAGAGCTAGTAAGTAATTAAACAATGGAACCGTTCTAGTAGTTTGCGTCGGTTCATTGCGTAATCAAAGCGCTTCGTACGGCAAGTTGCACCTAATGATGTGTAAACTTCGGCCGATACTAACTTAGAGAGCTTTATGCCCGAAGCTATAAGGAAACGTTTGTTTGTATTGTTGTTGATCGTTTGCGGTGTACATTTTATTTAATCATGTAATAACGAATATCTGAAACCCTTTTTACCGTAGTGATTAAATTGTTTTTTCAGTGTAAGACCACGAACCCATAATCTTCTTGCAGTTCCAAAAGCAAGAACCGTTTCATATAGGAATTTTCCGAATGTTCGTGCACTACGAATGCTTAATGCACTTTTTGTATCAGCTCCGGAGTGTGACGTGTTTGACAGTCGATGGGTGATTATTTCTCGTGAATGTCTCAGATTCTGTGAGGAAATAGATAAGTGATGAAGAATGTAGATTATGCCCATTATGTTGTTGAAAACTTATCAGTGTTGTTAATTGAATCTCTCAGCGCATTAGTGTCTACTGTATAGCTGTGTAGATTGTACTTAATTATAAATAAATAAATAAATTTCTATTGGCACTTAAATTGATCCAAATAAATTCTCGTTTAAACCGGTAACGTGAAGAACAATAGGCGGTGGCGTGACGCGCGGCTTCCTTCTGAACAGCGAGTGTCCGGTGAATACTCGCAAAGGAAATTAATCCGCTGAAATAGGATATTGAATACTTTTTACTACTATAATTATTATGCCTAAAGCAAGCTACTTACTTAATTTTAAATGGAATAATTAGAGTTAAACTACCAGAAGGTTTTCTTACATTAGTTAGACCTAATCTATTTAGTTACAAAAATCTTTTCTGGGTTTAGAAATAAGAAAAGGTTTCTTAATAATTTTACTAAGTCCTGTCCATCCAACCGTGATTCAGTAGCTATGTATAAATGTAAACCCAATTTTTCAACATTAAATTCACATTCAATATATTATTGTTGAGGTCAGTGTATACCCCGCCATGTAAGGTATAAGGGAAAAAGGACATTCAAAATCAATGTGTGATTTTTTAAATAGTATGAAAAGAAAAGTCAAACTAAGCAGTCGACCGAACCCGCTAGTTGGTAATGTACTCGTCATATCAATCTTGGCTCAAAATTAAAGTTCTTAACATTTTCAGATAGCTCACGGAAAATCCTAAAGAAAAGCAATTTTCTTTTGCAAAGACTTTGAGGTTTATCTCATGTTGCCTGGTTTAGTTTGTAAACTGCAGATTGCTTTTAACGACAGTGTTTGATATCAACTGTGGTGGTGGAAATTATTATCTTCATATTACCAACCCAAGGGAGACCATATTCACAGTCCAGTTTAATTAAACACCAAAATTTTGCGTATCCCTGTCTTGGAGATCCTAGGGAAATGTCCAACAGTATACCTACGTCCTATGGCTGATGTTATGATGATGATAATTTTGTTTATTAATATCCAGTGAGATCTTTTCACGTCTTCGTTGTGAGATAAATTTCTCGAAACCTACAGCTAAAATTTAATAAAAAGCCTAAGATGTTTATTATAATGAACTAATCTTTAATAGTAATAACCATTGAAATCTCCTATGGCCGAAAGCAAGTGCGCAACTCCGATATAGTAAGCAATTACCGTTAAAAGAAACTACCCGCCACTAAGCGGGCAATACAGCCCATATCGGATTATGGCCTGGGAGTTACTTCGGTTAACGTCCGTATTAAAAAGAGGTTTTTTGTATTTATTTTAGCTTCTTGGGGGTTTTTAGCGGCTCAAAGCTCTGTACTTACAGTAGTCGATTCTGGTATAAAGTGAAAACAATATTTTTATTAACCGCGTTATGCTAAATTAACATAATGCGTGGAATAAAAACATCGTTTATGAACTACTGCTACAGTACCTAAAGTGTCAGTAAGAGAGATTTTATGGTACAAATTTGAATTTTTATTATTTAAATAAAATTATAATTTTCTTCGTAATTTTTTTTTTTCATTTTGTAGCATTAAATCTCATTTAGTTACAGTGTATTTCAACTACTTGAAAAAATCGAATGCGCCCGTTTTCTTTGCACATTGTTTGTTCTGTTCAATCATCAAAAAGAAAAGATATTCAAAATAGAATTTTTAGTAACGGCTTGCAAAAAAGTCTGCAATGCCGTGAAGATGAATTACCTGCACAGCATTCACCGGACATTTTGCTAGTTCTGAGAGAAAACCACACGTCACATAGCAAACTCATTGTTTCTCACGGTCCTGGATAAGGCGCAATTTTATGCCGGACTATTGACGACTGTGTTAACATAAGGGGTAGTTATTAAAGGGTACGGTTGTTTCATTTTGTTAGAAAATAATTATACAACTACACGGGTTGTATAATTTGATGTCAGTTATAGGAAAAGAACTAAGGAGAAGAACTATAATTGCCTCATAAATTGTAGAGTCCCCCATGTTAATTTGTAAGTCTTACAAACAGGCACGCTTTAAAAAGTTCGACTGTATGTTTGATATATATCTATTTTAAAATCAACTTTAATACATCTTCTATGAACTTGAATCAAAACTAGCAAGGATTTTGAATTGATTTTGAGTTGATGCTGTTTTGAACTAGCAGTGCGATATTATCGTCTATAGTATGATAAATCCCCGTGTTAAATTCATTCGAATCTATCATTTTAGGTCATTTTTAAAGTAAGTACCCTTTATAAAAAAAAATCTTCCTTTACGAGGGAACAAAGAACCATACATACATATACATCTAAGTCAAAAACATAACCTTCCCTTTTTGGCTAAGGCTCATGAGCAATAAGATTACAAATAACAATAACTTTCGAGAAATCCTGTTAGGCACTATTTTGGTCGGTTCTTTAACTAGGTACAAGAAGGTGATAGCCCCCTGTCGAAGGTTTTTGGTAAATAGTTGAGGTTATTTTAAAACGTCATAACTTAAGTTTTGAATGCTGCTATTTAATTACCTATTGTATTTACAAAAGGTTTACGAATTGCACACTTCTCAGGAAGAGGTCGGCTAAATAAATTATGGTGGTATATGAGTGAAAATAAAAATGCTAATAAGGAAACAACTTAAATAACAATGGTTCATACCTGCGTTTCCAGATATCCATGTCCCTTCATGCATGTTAGGACAAAGTTGCACAGACAAAGCGGACAGCGGAAGCATTTGTTAGTATTTCACGCGACGGCGACCGGCGGTCGGAAGCCAGCGCGAATTATGATTCAGCACTGGTGTTTCTACTAGGCATGTTAGTTAGGTTAGGACGTCGCGAGACCTTGTGCCTTGGATAATGAGAAATGTAATTGAGCCATTGAAATTTTATCTTAAAAAAAAGGCAGGTTTTGGATTCTTACTCGAAAGGCTCTTAGTAAGGTTTACGCGTTAATATCTTAATGCTTACATCATCATCATCATGGGGATATCCCAGAAGTTCCATAATTTCTAGTCCCATATGGATCTACCGGGATATTCATTTTGAAGGAAATGTCCCAGAAGTACCATATGGAACTACTGGTACATATTCATATTAAATGTCTCCCTCTGCTAAGTACGACCTTTGTATACATATATTTATTTTACATACTTAGGCTGGGTTTTATAAAGATCCGTTAGATCAAATTTCGGTCAGGAATGTCAAAACTTGTATGAAGTTACTAAAATTTGATCTGACATATTTACTAACGGACCTTTATAAAACCGGGCCTTAATTGGATACTTCTTCACATTGATTACCTACATACTTCAGTTAACATTTTCAAGTATATGACACTTCAGGTTTTACGTTGTTTCTTATACAAGTGATCGCGTCCCTCGGTAAAAAATGTGCAGTGCCAACACTACCGTTTTCAATGATTTTGCAACACTGATAACGGGGTATGCTCCGAAGATACTCAACTGATTTAAAACTAAAATAAAAACAAAACCAGATGTAAAGCCTAGTATGTAGTTCCATATGGAACTATTGGGATCATTTATTTGACATTTACATATGTACCGATTGTTCCATATGGAACTAGAACTATGGAACTTCTGGGATATCCCCATCATCATCATCATCATCATCATCTTCATCATCATCATCATCATCATCATCATCATCACCATCATCACCATCATCACCACCATCATCATCATCATCATCATCATCATCATCATCATCACCACCACCACCACCACCATCATCATCATCATCATCATCATCATCATCATCATCATCATCATCATCATCATTATCAGCTGAAAGACGTCCACTGCTGGATATAGGCCTCCTCTAAGGATCTCCATAACTGCCAGTTTTGTGCTACTCGCATCCATCGACTTCCCGTGATCTTCACCAGATCGTCGGTGCATCTTTTGGAAGGCCTGCCAACACTTTGCTTTCCTAGAACTTTTTCGCCCCAACGGCCATCAGTTCTACGAACAATGTGCCCCACCCACCTGTCACTTAAGGTTCGCAATTCGCTGGGCTATGTCAGTAATTTGGCCTACATCAGTCAAATCAAATCTCAGCTTTTTCAATCGACTAGAGTACGTTTGATGAAAAGTACCTTGTTGATAACGCAAGTGAAATACTTACTTGAAATCGGTTTTGACTTAATGAATAGTCATAATTAAGGTCCCAACCTGCCTTTTCAGTCGGCGGCACGCGGCAGTTCCGACAGAGGCAGATAACCGTGCGACAATGTGACTAATAACTGCGAACACGTGACGCGCCGTGACGGATGCGCTCTGTAGATTGCGTGCGGCTTTGTGATTCTCTGGAGTTTAGGTATTTACATCAATTAATTAGTGGTAAACACAAGAAAATATTGTACAAAACGCGGTATCATAATGATGAGTGTGTAACTTTTATAGGGTACCTACCTATTTATAAAGAGCCTTATACATCTAGCCCATGACTGGGCGACTCTGAGGCTTAGGCTTAGTCAGAGGGTTCATTATTGTTGTTTACATACCTATACTAATCAACACGTCGACACCGTATCGCCCACGTAAAGATTTAATACCGGATAAGAATTATAACAGTGTGATATAGGTATTTGCTGCCAATCTGCTTTTAGTTTTAAGCTTTTGAAGTATTTATTCAACTATTTACAAATTGAATGAGTCCAAACTCGCTGACTTTAGATTTAGTATAGCGGAGACCCAGTTACCGCGACCTTCTGTCCCTATTATTAGGTCAGCTCTAGTCTTAGTTAAATGGCATCTATATACCAAGCATCTACAGAGGATTTTCATCAGTAGACAGGTTTCGTAATGTTAACGTTAACGATTTTCGAAAACTGACAAAATGTATGGAATTGACGTAAGCGCTCGACGCGACCGGCTGACAGCTTACGTCAATGGTATACATTTTTAATAACGATAACAAATGCCGAATGCATGACAATGTTATCTAGAGCCTTAGGTTTAAACGCGTATTCCAAATTTCACAGTTGACTTGTACAGATTAAACTAAACATTCACCCAAACAAACAAACATATGAACTTAAATTAAAGTTACTAATTCAAACCGAAAAGGAAAACATTAGAAGACAATGTTATTAAACTATTACTACTAACAGTTAGAGACGTCACGAAGTATACTTAACTGTGAGTGTAGCTGTTAAACCTAAAACTTTGTTCTAACTTAACATTAGTTAAATACTTACTTGTCTTAGTTTCTAGATCTGGGGTCGGACAGAAGGCACATTGTTTGGAATTTCAAATTAAATGCTTAAATAATTTTGATGAAACTTTGTGGACGGTAGAACTAACTGGAAATTAATTTTGTAGAATCAATTAGCTAAGTCTTGATTTAGCAATGTCTAATTTCCTTTGTAGAAAATTATAATCAGGACGTTAGCAAATATAATAGGTAATTTATTGAAGACAACATTTTGTCTGCCATTTTGTTCTCGTTGAACTTGTTTATCGTAATTTCTTTGAGAATTTGTACATACAAAAATTTGGGGTGACAAGTATAATTTGTTATTAAACCCGCGAACCATACCTTTTTAATTAAATCCCTTTAAGTGGTTTAATCATCATGGTTCAAGACTGATCGTCATGGTCTCTATTCAACCCGGTAAAACGTAATTGCTTTTGACATGTTATCGTATTGTGAATGTTATAATAGTTCTTATTTACTTGACAGTAGCGGCGGCCGAGTTAAAAACAATACGATACATGTCAAAGCAATTAGCTATTACCAAGTAGGTGGAATACAGCCCCAGGCAACATTGCTTTAACCATTTATAAAATTAATGAAATACAATCTAAAAAACAAGTTGTTAGATGGGTGATTCTTCGGCGTTTTAACCGCCGTCATTGTTGTCTTCGCATATTATTCAAAATAAACTTTATAAATTTCTTGTTATTTTAAATGGAATGGATACTACTCCCGGGCCCGCTGATTTTGACATCGAAAGTTGCTGGTAGTTACAATTATTTTCGTCAATCTATTGAAGACAACAATGACGGCGGTTGAAACGCCCGAATATTCACCCAGATAATTTACTGAAACGAATGGTGTCAATATTTGATCAAAGTTTAATTTAACAAAATGACAATGATAAAATAGACTTAGTTTTTTCATTCTATAATTTAATATCTTCTGGACTGATGGAAGAGTCTTCGTTGCATATAGCCGACCTAGAAGAATTGTTTACCCACTAAGCACAATTGGACCGGACTGGGCATCCGTCTGTCAACGCCACATCACGTCCGCTCGACCATCGATTTCACATTAGCCCTGCATTATCAGCTCTCCACTTTTTGTTCGAGGTTTGGCTAAATGAGCGGGTTTTTTGTGACGTAGTTGGAATAGTCCATCTTAATAAAACGGTTCTTTTAATGTGAAAAACAAATCTATTTTGTTACATTCTCAACTGATTTTTATGAAGCATCAGTACAAAAATATATTTGTGAAAATGAGAGTCAAGTTTGTGTTCAAAGGTAAAACTTCCATCGAATATTATAACATTTATAACCCTGTGTATGTTTTTAGAATGATGGAGAAAATGTTTTGAGAAATAAATTTTAAAAAAAGGAGGTGGTGGTTTATAAAACTAATTTCTTCATGTGTTTTGATCCCATATTGTTTACTTAAAAATAGAATTATGTCAAGTAAAGGATGATAAATTAAACCAAGATAAAAATGCGATGTAACCGAGAAATCAATAAATTACTCGATAAATTAAAGATTCAAGACGTGTTTATTTTAACAGCCCCTGAGCAATTCCGATAAATCTTCTTAATAAAACATGAACGTTCCTGGAGCTATTCCTTCCCTGGCGTCGTTAACATAAAATAAACATAAAAAAACATGGCAATTAACGTGCAAGTTGAGGTAAACCAACCATATGAGTCAAGATTCTTGAAATTAAGCGCCAAAGTCATTGTTACCGAATATACTACAATCCAAGGAGAATACCCAATCTGTGCCAAGTTTAAGTCATGTTAGGGAGTAAAACAATAGGGAATATTCACAATTTTTTTCAGTTTCAATAAAAGCTGATTCATGTAACAAACAGTTGAGAAAAACATTTCTTGAATAGCTATAAAAATAACCAAGATAATATAAGCCAATTTTTTTTTGTTTCTTTCTTTTTCTAGGAAAACAGAATTTAATATGGGGTTTATTATGGCCGTTGTGTTACATGACGCCACACGGCATATCGGATCTCACTGTCTAATTGCTGTCTTGTATTTCTTGGCCAATTTTAATTTTAATTTAACTTTATTATTTTGTTGAGAAATGCGATTTAAAAAATCCATGCGTATTCCCATATTACCACAGTTTCATTACTTGTCATATAGATTTTATTTCAACAAAACTAACACTCTGTTAATATTATTATATTATAGGTATTACCTAGAATTATACATACTCGTAATTATTAAGAAAACATTTTTTTCTGTATGTACGCCATAGTTAATTTCCGAGCAACACATTATAAAATTATACGTCAAATTTTTATACAAATATTAGTTTATTCACCCGTATTATTGTTGAGTAATTATTTTGTAATACTATGTCCTTAAACACGTACCTAAAGTAAAAAATAAAATAACACTGGGTATATTAAACAACGTGGTAACTAAATGTAATTTAAATGCGTAGTAAAAATAAAATGTGATACCTACATTGCCACAATTTTAATATCAGCATATTATTTCAAACTACATTTTTTCATTTTTAAATGGTTTCTTGAGTTACGAAAATAACTATTGGCGGGCGTATTTAAACAGGCAATTTTAGCCAAATTTTATAATTCAAGTATTTATTTACTTCCCTTTCTTAACACACAATAATCACATTAAGATAACGATAAACAAGCCATAATTAAGTAACATATTAGCTGTCAGTGACATGGACCAATTACACGTTCGGTCATGCGGTTGATCGAAATTAAACAAGCTGATTGGTCGTTTGATGGGACGTGTAATATTAATGCCGTGTCAACATATTGCGGATTAGACACGGCTGCTCGTGTGATTACAGAGTCTGTGGGCGCGTACGTAATATCAGTCTGCAACAGATTGGATAACTTGAAGTTTGTCATTTTAAAGAGTATAAAAATCGGTCGTGATACCAAAGCTCAAAATAAGCTAAAAGCTGTGCAAAAATTGCAAAAAGTAATTATCATACCTACATATTATATTTCTTATGGTAGTGACCGCAACCGTCGGGTAAAGTAAAAAGAGGCGTTAGCTGGATAATTACTACAGGAAGTTCTACAACAATATTGATTTTGTAAGAAGCAACCATTTTTTTAAATGTTTTGCTTACAATCACAGTGGCTACTTACAACCTACAATCACGTAGTAGCTCCTTTTCGCCACCTAAGTTAATTTTTTGTGTACGTGTTTCATCTGCGACTTCGTCTGCACATATTTATTTTATGTTTATAATAAAATATTCATAAAACACTGATTTCTGAGGGGAGAACACTTTATTAATATTGATTTGCAGTTAAACCGCAAAGGCGTTACCAACAGACGGACACACACAGACAAAATAGCTTTTACATTTGTAATATTATTAGTAATGCTATGAAACCCAAGCCTGGCCAAAAAACAACGAATATTCTAAATTACTGATACAAGGCATAATTTATTCTTTACTATTTTTGTAGCACTTTTAAGACAGTATTTATCAACAATCATATTGATGACTACCGATTTATGAATTTTACTCATGTAATAATATTGTACAAAAGCATGGAGTAGAGTACACAACACCTGTAGTCGCCGTCCACAATCTCTATCCCAGGTGGTCTGCATTCGTTATGAACATTTACGTCGTCCGTCATGTCGCAATAGGCTGTCGTCGCGTCATGTGGTCCGGTAGACGGGTGAGGACTGTTGCACCGTTTTGTAACGAACTACAATGTTCGGCGATGTTTGACATCGAGACCTGATTTGGTTTGTATAGTTTAAATTATGGTAGAAGACGTATGGAGGTGTTGGTGATATCAAGGACATTGTTATATCAAAGACAATGTGCTTATTACAATTCTCTCAGCAGATTAGGCAACGACCATTAGTATCGAGCATCGTGACGGAGAGAGTGCTTATCACGTGTGGTAGTAGGTACAGTCGGCCTTATAAGAAGCTGTACACTTTCGTACCTTGTCGCTTTAACGCCTTTGACAGATTAGTGCAGCAGTTCAAACATAACGTTAAAGTGAGAAAACACTAAAGTGTGCAGCTTCTTATAAGGCCGACCGTAGGTAGGTAGTAGGTGTCCTTTTTAATAATAAATGTATCAAACTTGATCTGAGTCGTACGTTACGTCGTTGCGTTTCACGGAGTATTTGCGTGTCGTGACGTAACACGTCATAAGCATCCCTACGCCCCTGGTGTGATTGAAGGCAAACCGGTTATGTTACAACATTTAGCTCCACGATATTGTTTTTAATCTTACGAAAACGGATCCTCCTTGCAAACTATGACATAGTTATTCCTATACGTTAGTCCGCATTTATGTTATTGACATTGACGGCTAAGACTAATAACACGGCAGGAAATCTCATCATACCAAATTATGGACAACGATTCAATTGAGATGCGTTACTACACAGAACACATCGGCCCTTATTTTACATTGACTTTTCCCGTAATGCATCTGCAATGCAATGTATTATTTTCGACTCGGCCGGCATGCATTATGGTCAAATAAGAGCTATCAATACGATAACAATAGGTGTAAAGACAATGTACTATCACGAACGTTAATTTGTGACCCATTTCAAGAAAAATATGCTTGAAGTCGTCAACTAACTTAAACTTAAACTTTTAGGAAACTCAACCTTATTGTTGTAGAATGTCAGATTGACTTTGGACCTAAGGTGAGTACCAAATTAAAGTTCGCGACTGTACGTAGAAAAGAGGCCCAGAATAATATAAAAAACGCATTAGATAGGAGTAACATACCTATTTACTATGTTTTTAGTAAAGTAAAATCTTCCTTAACTGTGATGTTAACCAAGTTTTTAATTTTAGTTTGACTCTTTGATATTAAGAAACTAAGGGCCCGTTGTTTGATCAGTAGTTAACTCAACTAATTGTTAAAATTCGAAAAAGGAATCTAAAATTTGACACATTTCCTTGAGAATTTAACTATTAGTAACCATTTTTAACCATTAGTTAGTTTAACTACTGATCAAACAACAGGCCCTAAGGTTGAATAAATATGTCGAAAAATAAAAGTATATTGCAATTTTAATATCAAACCTGTGCAATACTGTGCTTGGTGTAAAGACGGCCCAGGACATACGACGGAGCTCCTCCGTAGCCCCAGATTTATGGGGCCTGCCCTGCGGTTGCTACACGGAATACGGACGTCTCAGCATCTGATGTATGAGACGAGCGAATTTATGCGACGTTTATTGGCTGCTTAAAATCCTTATTCAAAATACGCTTGATATTAGAGTAAAATATTCACATATTTGAAGAGCACTTAATGAATATAGTAAGAAATCGATCCTGACATATTGCACAACCATGAGGTTTTTGAATATTGATCATTTTGACAGCAGCAGTAGAAAAATGCTGTTATTATGCCCATAACAAATAAGTTAAGCATTGTTTGTTTTACTGCTGTCAACATTATCAAAATTTAGATACTTCATGGTTGTGCTTAATGTTAAGATTGACTTCTTATCGGTACACTTTAGTATACAAAGTAAACACAACAGATATCTAATTGGAAATGCAGAGGTGCCTTCCAATGTTTGTTTAAAACGTTTTCAATTCGTCATAAACATGAGATATTTTATTAGTTACTTCTTACTAAAAAAATAGAATGGAAATTTTTGAACACCTTAAGTTCCACAGAAAATATCGTGTGAAAGTTGAGCTCACAACCTTGCGGTGGAAAATAAGTTTCTTTACGCGAGAGAGGAGTTTTATTGCCTCACTGTTCAGGGAAAGTTATTCTATGTTTGTTTGCATCGACGCTACACTTCCATATTTAAACTAAACCAAATAATATAGTACGTATAAAATTGTATAAAAAAACTTTAAACAAAAACTTTTGGCAAATAAAACAATACAATATAATTAAAGTTATAATAACAATTTTGACTTAAATGGTAAACAACACGCTGTCTTATCGCTACGTAGAGATCTCTTTCGATGACATGATGATATTACAGTATTATACGATAACATATCAAAAACAATGTGGTTTTACAGAGTACAATAAAGCTCCAGGTTGCATCATCCATATCCTTTTCCTCTTACTAATAAACGTTGAGTAACGGTGGTGTAGCTAACCCATGCTTTGTCCTTATCCGTTAAATTTAAATGTCACAATGACAGATAAGGACAAAGCACCGTTTAACTACACCACGGTTACTCGACGTTTATTACTAAGTTAATAACCTTCAAATGCAACTGGTCTACCAAAATGTAACTTGTCAAAATTCTCTCTACGGAACGGAATTCTATAGTACCTACGTGAAGCAGTGGAAATCAGGAAACAAAAAATTCTACCGGGATGAAGTGAAAGCGTCATCATAATATATCGTCGGACAACTCCGCGGACACTGTTAATGTTGTGTACCGGTCGGTGGGTATTCCGATAAAAAAAACGAGACCAATTGCGGGTAGTTCGAAAAACTCGCACGCAACATAAATAAGCACCAGCTCTCTTCAGCCTGCTCGCTACCACGACCGTTGCAACACGATCGAAACGTCGAGGTATATGTAATTTTTTACGTGATTAAGTCCCGTTTTAGATTTATTACAGTATGCAACTTGTCTAGTCCTAGGTATCATGTTAGGGCATTGCTAGGTCGTCACGCACAATGCAACTACAATATAAATCAGGAGACAACAATGCCCATTTGTCTCACTCAAGTGCATCCTAGGCTGCAAGTGACGCATCTGCGCCCCATTGATAATGCAACGCTTAAACTCGTGAACTACAGATTATGTAGACACTACGAGTATACCTAGTGGTGTTATCCTTTGACCCAACTCAATTCTATGAAATCTAGTAATTTTGTGGTATAGGTGTTTGCACCATGATACCTTACGAAATATATAATTTCTAGGAAATAGCTTTGTGATGTGAAGGGGGCCTAATATGGCTGCGTTTATCGTATGACAAAGTGTGGATTAAGGCATCCATCACCTTCTGACACGTAAATAAGTACAATCACGTAAATAAGTACAAGAGTGACGGATGCTTTATCCACATTTGACACGCGATATAGACGCAGCCATACTAGACCCGCTGATGTTGTACAACTTTTGACAAATTGACATTAAATAACTGAAAAGAACTCAGCGTTGAACTTTTGCACAGAAGTCAATGTTTTATAATCCGTTTTAAATGTCATAGTATCCTATGACATAAAATTAATGCTTATATATATACGGTTCTCTTTAGCAAAAACATAATGCTCACATTTTTTGTAAGCACGGGTTAAGTATTCTTGACCGTGCCAAATTACGGGTTTAAATATTTTTACTGAACCGGTCCAAAAGGCTCTTTCGGCAAATAAGAAAATAAAGTCTGAAATTCAAGCTAAATGAAGTTCTTATTTGCCTGGTGGCCGTGGTCAAGGTAAAGGAGGAACTATTTACGAATATCGGTAAAAAGTGCTAAGATGACGATAATGACAACGGTGATAGAATTTCGACATGTGTTTAAATGTGTATGGATAGTGGTTATCTATATATATAAAATGCTAAACTGATTGTTGATATATCAACGCACAGCCCAAACCGCTGGACCTAGAAACTTGAAATTTTGCACATAGATACCTTATACAGTGTAGAGATCCACTAAGGAAGGATTTTTGGAAATTCCACCCCTAAGGGGGTAAAAAAGGGGCTGAACGTTTGTATGAAAGTCGGTCAGTTTCGAAGTTAGAATATTCAAATTTTGGGTTTAGGTCGACAATTGAAAACTAATTTATACGTGTCTCAGCGTTTTTGACAATTTCATCCCCGAAGGGATGGAAAGGGGTAAACTGACTGACTGACCGATCAACGCACAGCCTAAACCGCTGGACCTAGGGACTTGAAAATTTAAGGGAATATTCCTTGGGTACCCTGGGGGTGCGCACTAAGAAGGGATTTTTGGAAATTCATCCCCTAGGGGTTAAAATAGGGGGTGGAAGTTTGTATGGAACTATGGTACATTTTTATGGTTGGAATCGTCGTAATTGGGTTTTAAGCTACTGTTTATAAACAAATAAAAAAAACAACTTTCAGTGATTTTGGAAAAACTGCCCCTAAGGCGATAAATGGGGGGTAGAACTTTGTACAGGAGATTAGTTCTTTTTGAAGTAAGCAACCACTATGGATGTCATTTTCTTAGATTACGGTGAAGCAGATTTCGAAAATGATGTCAAATTTGGAATTAAAAATGGCAGCCTTGATATTTTTTTTAAAAGTCGTCATGGGTGTCATTTTCTTAGATTCCGGGGACGCAGATTTCGAAAATGACATCAAATTTGGAATTCAAGATGGCGGTCACGATGTTTTTTAAAAAAGTGGACATGGGTGTCTTTTTCTTAGATTTTGGGGGCGCAGATTTCGAAAATGACGTCAATTTTGGAATTCAAGATGGCAGCCATGATGTTTTTTGAAATAGTGGACATGGGTGTCATTTTCTTAGGTTTTGGGGACGCAGATTTCGAAAATGATGTCAAATAATAGGTAAAAAATTCAAGATGGCGGTCATGGTGTTTTTTTAAATTTGTCATGGGTATCTTTTCTTAGTTTTGGGGACGGAGATTTTGAAAATGACATAACATTTTTAAAAAGTAGTAATAGTTTCAAAAATTGTAAAAGATCTATTCATAAAGTAGGCCGCACGGGCACTTTTACACGTCAAAAATCTCAACGGTCAGTCGTTTTTAACCGACTTCAAAAAAGGAGGAGGTTCTCAATTCAACGGTATGTTTTTAAATATTGCTTATGAAAATTATACAATTATAAAACCTAACCTAGCATACAAAAACAATCAAACATAAAATAAAAAATAGATATATTCATGCGTAGATGAGCCGGAATTACTACAGGTACTTAGTGCTAATATATAATAAGACAGATTAGTAATTATTTGACAAAATTGTTTAATTTATTAATGTATATCTCCTATGGGTTCTGCCACCCCTGCGACATTATGGGACAGGCTTTGTACAATCTGTTTTGATAGTCTATGTTAAAAGGACCGGTGTCAGATTGACGTTGACAGCCTTGACATATCCAGATTTTAACATTTTTTCACCATTTTCAAGACTTATTCATGGCGTATTATTTCTACGGCTGTTGTTTAATATTAAGGCGGTTATAATGATCACTTGAAAAAATTAACGGACAGTTATTTTATTTTTCGCTGGAAATTGGGCGGTTATTTAATTCTAAAATGTCAGTTCAAATAATATTCAAGGAGTAAAAAATCTATACATGGATACATAAAATATTACTGTAAAAAATCTATACTAATATTATCTGTCGTCTGTCTGTCTGTTACGCTTTCACGGATAAACCGCTAAACCGAATTAGATTAAATTTATATAAGTATGTACCTACTTTGTATCTCGAACATCATCCCCTAAGGGGGTGAGATTTGGGATGGTAGTTTGTATGAGAATTTGGTCATTTATGTTTGGGAGTTCGGCCATTTATAATGTTAGATACATTAAAATTGGTATTAAGACTCATAATATAATATAATATCGAACTATGATGTACATTAAGAGCAACCAAACTATCATGGGGGACGTCGCCTTAAAATTGCGAATTTAGACAGATTCTCATCTACGAGTGATACCTAACTAGGGGTACACTGGCGGATAAAATAAATGCATGTAAGCATCTACAATATAAGTACCTATATGTAAAAAAATAATGTATATATCTGAATACAAATATGCCAACAAATACTCAATGATACACGTACAGTCGGGGCAATATGCGACAGCTCTACTAAAAATTGGCGAAAATCGTATGGCAAGAGATAGTAACGGTATGATTACATTAAACCGCGAATTCTGTAAGATTGTACAAAACACAGATAATCTAAAAAATTACGTGTACCCCGATATACAAAACAATATAAATGAAAAAAATATGTTTCACGTAGAAGGCGGTGTTGTGGAGTATCTCTCGGTATACAATGTCATTGTCAATGTCGAGCAAGTCACGTCCTACCCTTAGAGTTCCTGAACTCTTTGGAGCTATCGGGAGTGCCCTCCCATAAGTTCATGATTAAATTTGGTGTCCCGGTACTTCTGATGCATAATCTTGGTTATGTAATGGCATACGGTTGCAAATTGCCTCCTACCTAGGTCGGAATATAGTAAGGGCAATAATTATGTATGGAATCGCTAAAGGAGAAAATGTTGTAATTCCCCGGATTCCTATAAGTAATTCCGAAAGATTTACCATTTAACTTTAAAAGAGTGCAATTCCGTCTAAAAACAGCTTTTGCCATGAACATAGACAAAGCGCAAGGACAAACACTTGAAGTAGCCAGCAACAAGCAAACTGTTTTTCCCATGGGCAACTGGGTATGTGTATGTAGCATGTTCACGAGTATCCAGACCACGAAATCTTCATGTTTTAAGCGAAAGATGGCAAAACAAAAAATATTGATTACTAAAATTACCTAGATGACGCTACACAATTCAACTTCTTTTTAACCGACTCCAAAAAAGGAGGAGGATATAAGTTCCACTGTATGTTTTTTTTAAATGTAAATTCACCGATTTCAACGTCAAATATGGATCGTTATTTTTTTTTGTTTTGTAGTGTGTACTTTCTAGGTGGTTCCATTGTCACCAAATTGTAATCTGATGAGGAAATCCATAAGGAATTGGGGGAACTCCTCAAATATGATAGGCATACATATAGCAATTTCAGTATTTTTAGTAACAAGTCCAGCATTTGCATTCAGAAAGTATCATTTGGTGAAGTGGAACTGATGATAAAGACCACAGATGGCCAACAGAACTCCTCAACGGTACCTATTTCAAGGGTGGCGATAAGATATCTCGATTAAGACAGTTGAGCGACTTTAACGTATAACATTTAATTGTGTAAATATGACTATGACTTTCTTGCGGCGTTACTTGCGGTGAACTTGAAATGTCTTAAAGTTTCATATCAACTAAGAAGTGGGACTACATAACAGCTTATTATGATCACTAAAAAGTATAAAATAAAATAAATAATTTAAAAAACAATGAAAACGCCTTCAAAATTGCAAAAAATAACTTCTTTTAAAACGGTATGTAATGTAATGGTACGGCAATGGTACGGTCCAACTGAAGTCGGCGACTCACAATATTTTTAACCAAAAGCCGACTTCAGTTGGACTGGCCTATGGGTTACCATTAACTTACCATTACATTACATACCTACCATTTTAAAAGAAGTATTTTTTTGCGTTTCTGAAGGCCTATTTTTTGTTTTTTAAAATATTAATTTTTAAATTTCGAGCTTTTTAAAAGATCATTCTGACCAAGGAGGAAGTCAAGCTATAAAATTACTTAAAACTATTGATTTACTTATTTGCGATAAACAAGTTCTACGCGGACGAAGTCGCGGGCAAAAGCTAGTCTATGTATATAAATGGCAAAACTGACTGAGTTATATATCAACGCACAGCCGAAACTACTGTACCTAGAAACCTCAAATTTGGTACATGGGTTCCTTTCATGATGAAAGTGAGCACTAAGAAAGGATTTTCCGAATATCGACCCCCAACGGGAAGAAATGGGGGGAGTAGAGGGAAACTAATTCTACGCGTACGAAGTCGCGGGCGTCCTCTAGTTTCATATAATTTGTAGCAGTGTAGACAAGGGTATACTCGTATTAATGTTAAAAGAGACTGAGGTTTATTTATGATTTTTAAACCACCCTCTTTTTAACACATAAACGAAACATCACATTTAAAAAACAAAAAGCGCTAAATCTCACCCGGACTTCCATCCAAACTTCTTTTTATTGTATCAAACTGTTATTTCTCTATAGAGACGAAGCCTGTATAAACAAAGATACGTAACGGTCTTAATTCGACTTAATCCCGGATAAGAAAGCATGTCGCTCGCAAGGTGGACACGAGACGTGGAGGCGGGACGTGCTTCGACTCTCGACTATGGTCGGGCCAGGAGATACGCTTCTCGAAAACGATTTCTAACAAGTCATTTCATAGCCACCTTGCCACTATTTTGTAGTTTACACGCCATCACAGTAATCGATATTATAAATTGGAAACATTGGGTGTAAGTATGTTTGTTATTGTTACTCTTTGATGCTAACTAAAACAGAAAGATAATGGATAAAGTTTGAAAATGAGATCTTATACCTATCCCAAAAAACATACGATTTGGTGGGATAGTCAATAGTCAACGCAGAAGAAGTCGCGGGCAGAAATGTTTGCATGAAAATCTCATTATGTTGTGTGCGGGAAGACCCCTACTGGACAAAGTAGATAGTGAAAATTGGATAGGGTTCCAAATGTTGTTAAGGTAAGTGATAATTATTAATAACACAAAAACAATAATTCCAATACTATTTATTGTCCTTTGATACAACACTTCATTATGTATTTCGCCTTTATCCTTTATGTGGTAAAACCGACACAAAATTGATCAATTATTGCGTAATAATAAGACCGAACTGAAGTGGCCACGTCTAATTTTTATTAACAAGCTTTCATGTGCAATATAAAAAAAAAGAAAAAAAAACTGTTTTAATAGACAATTCGCCTCTTTAAGAGCTCCAAACCAAGCCTTACTTAATTTGGTCTAGTCAAGTTACCTTGCTATGTCCTTAACGCGTATTTGGAAGCGAACTCGATTGCAGAGTAGCGTCGTCCTGAACAAGTTTGTTCTCAAGGATCCTCTGCCATCTTTTGGCAAAGTCGCAGCACTGCTGGATAACGATCTTGAAGTTTGACTTAAAGCCTATTATTTTACTTTAATTAGATATAAGGACTTGTTAGGTTTAGGTTTTAGGTAATTTAAGGCCCAGATTTTATTCCGAACTGGTTTTATAAATCAAGGTTATTGTTTTTGAATATTTTAAACCTTGACACACTTAAGTTATCAATAGTGCAAGTTCAATTGTCTCATGATTAATGCGCTTAAGAAACTAGTGACTTTTATTTATCTATTAGTAAATAAAATGATACCATCAAGAACCCTTGCCTTTAAATAAATAAGATAAACTTATAAAAAATAAGTAGTATGGCAATGGCAAATATGTAAGTACTTAAACGCAGTTTTTCCACGACGAAAATTAAATATGACTAAATTAAAAATGACTTATTATTACCATACATTTTGTAACTAGCAAGTTGTGACGTCATAGTCCAGTATCAATTCGTACGGGGCGTTTTCAACGCCTAGTAGGAATGTCAGATTTTGACCCTCATGTCTGGCTTTTGCAGTGCTCAGATTCCATATTGGTCTTATACCTAATATATTTGATCCTTACAAAATGTCAACTAGTCTATTACGTATATTTAAGGTTTGTACATTGATAATTTTATGAAATATCACTTAGTCTAATGACATTAGGTAAAAAGATGTTTTTTGTCAAATTAATCCATGAATGTAATAACTATAATAAAACATTCAACACATAAATCAGTTAAATTATCTGCTAAATTAGTGTATTTCAAATGGAAATTTGGATACCATATTAAAGAGCGATTAAGCAGTCAAATAGGATATTGTATTTCAGCAATATAAAGACAGTTGAAGGGAACTGACGCTAAGTGAATAACTGAATAGTTAAACTCTCGTAATATTTACATAAACCGTACATTAACGCGGTGGTCCAAGTTTGGAGAAATTATCGTTCAAGCTATTGATAGACAGCATACATTTAATTATTACTTAAGAAGGTTAATAGTTCGTTTTGGATCGGTTATAGCTAGTAAAATATTTCGACCACTTTTTATGTTGAAGTTCACTTTGTACTATTTATGTAGCAAAATACTTTGACTGTAATTAATATCATAATCCACATAATTATCCGTATTTGGCAGTATTATTATATCCTTAGCATAACAGTTATTACTTTTTTTGATAAAAATTGACATTGCAAAAAGCGTATTCGGTATTAGTGCTCAACTATCCGAAAATGGGTTTATTTGAATTTTATCTGTAGTACTTGGTGAAGATAATAACTTTATAATGAATAAATTTGTTTATCAAAATGGTCATGTTGCATAACAATTAGGTATGTTGCATAATATTGTGAAGCAAATTTAATATTTTATTTCGTGCGCCCATTCCAATAGCAATAATAAATATGTATGAAGATATTGAAGATTATTTGGCCATCGGATGTTATCCTATAATGTATGCGATGACGATTTTTATCGTTAAATTAACCCCATTTCCCATTCCAGACAAGAAAGCTGCAGCAATTTTAACGTAGACATCATGATAATAAATCTCTTTATTCGTTCCTCTTGTGAATTATGCCGTTGTACAAGCGAAGGCGGGCATATGGCATGCGGTAAATGAACCAAAAAATCCACGAAACACGTTGATCGAATACTCCCTTTGATGTAATACGTTCCGAGCCGAATGCAAATATGAAATATGCTGTTAGCGTTACAGGTTAAACACTGGAAAATGAACCTAGTTTCTTTGTGCGTTTTATACCTAGTACGTAATATATTAGGTACCTGTTTATTTGTTAACGCACGAGTATTTTGATCACGTTCGCTTCATGTTTGCAGCATGTGTAACTACATAGTTGCCGTGTTGCTAGTTTTCATAAAATCCACCTTTATCCACATTTAACAGCGACGGAATGTTTGTCTTCGTAATCATCAACGCAATGTCAATCAAGGTTATGAAAATATCATAATAATAGTGATTTTAAAACCTACAAATACAAAGCAAGGGGACTTTTAAAAATATTTTCAGGTGCGGGCAATGTCAATTAGACTAGCGTAAAAGCGTACAGTCGAACTCAGAATAGCTACTGATATTCTAAATTCAACTCACTCTCACTTTTTAAAGTAATGTGTAATGTAATCAAATTACTGCGACAAGCTACTAAAATGACAGTTATTTCTGAACTCGAATGTACCAGAGTGAATGAGAACTATAAACCCGAATGTCTTTACAATATAGCACTGCACATATTTAGGACGGTAAATACGTAGGAACCAACACAATTGTAGACAGTTTCACAGTTCGCAGTGAATTGACGTGCGTGTTGGAGCCCAGCCAGACGTACCGACTGGCTGAACCGAAGTTTCCGTACATATTCCAAGTTTAATCCGAATCAAGCCTCTTCGCTAGGGCTCTAGCTCAGGCGCTAAGTCTGGCGACACACAGATAAACTGGATCGAGAGTAAAATATTTATGAATTAAAAGAGAAAATGGCCGTCAAATATGATACAAAAACTTTATATTCTTACTTTGGAATTTCGCATAAAACATTAAATAACAATAAAAACACGAGTATTATTGTGTGTAAACGTTAAATAAAAATCAGTTTCCTACTTAATCTATTTATAACGTTGAGGTTATAGATATGAGCCGTTGTAATTACCACGCAAACCGTTCTTCACTATCACACAAATCCAAATTGTTTAGTAATTGTGCAGCGCCTCTATTCTAGGCAGTAAAAACAATATCGTATTTGACCAGCGGGCATACTGGCTGCGTTTATATCGCGTGTCAAATTTGGATAAAGCATCCGTCACTCTCGTACTTATTTACGTGTCAGAAGGCGACGGATGCCTTATCCATGTCATGCGATAAACGCACCCATCACGGAAACATTTTTCACTCGGCCGCCATTACTGTCAAGTAAATAAGAGCTATCAAAACGGTGACCATACGATTACAGGTTAAAGACGATATTGTTTTTACCGCCTAGAATACCGGCCCTGTACTGTTAATGATGACCGAGTGCGGTGAAATGTCTAGACCTCTATTCTCTAATCTACTTAGTATAAATTATATTGCCTTTGACGTTTTATCGTATTGTCAATGTTACGATAGCTCTTATCTTGACAGTAATAGCGGCTGAGTAAAACATAATACCATAACACGTCAACGACAATTTGATTTTAACTAGTAAAATAGAGGCCCAGGGTAGTGATTCTCTCAAAAGCAAAGAAAGCCATGCTGCCAAATTGAATATACGCGCTGAAATGTGTTTAGTTCGCTTTGACGGGACTACTTAAATTCGCCGCTTGGACATTCACCCCTTCGTTTGCTCACCTTTGCTTTTGAAAGAATCACTACCCTGTACATTTGTTACACTATTGTACATAAGCTGCGTATTGTAGTTTAATGTACCTATGCTATAGCTGGCCAGAATAATCTTTCATGTTTTAGAATGATTAAGTTGTTGCAATTTTTAACAAAAACCGGTACTTTAAGATTGAAAAAATAATCTAATGTTCAATTTATGTAAGAGTATTACATATTAAGATAATTTTGTTTTTCTCCGATCTCTGGTCTCCGTCGTCCAAGCCCGTGTGCTTCGTTCACTAAGTCTTCGCATCCTGCTGCAGATAAAGTTTGCCTAATTAACACACTTGCTCGTCACGTCACCACCTGTTTCGCGAGTTCGCCCTAATGCATATTGTTTTGTTCAATTAAAATACCATTACTAAGTTAGGAATAAGTTTCAACGAGCTAACTTTTAGTGTACTGTCTAAACAGTCCAAGGATTAAATGTAGTTTCAAATAATCTCAAATAAAATATACAGGTTCATGTCATTATACATCCCATATCCCACTATTCTAATATTATAAATGCGGAAGCTTGTGTGTGAATTTATTAGAAGTTTCTGAAGTTATAACGATAATCGACATCTACGCAGACGAAGTCGCGCGCAATAGCTAGTAAATAATATTATTTAAACTGTATTTGCTTGAAATTTTATCGAAACAGAAATCGAGATTTTAAATTATGTTAAAGCTTCATCGAAATAACGAGACCATGTTCGAAAGTGCTTAATTGTCTGTCACGTAAACAGAACATCGTATTCTGTCGGATAGGTTCAATCTATCTTTCTCTTGTTTACTTATCGGCACGAAATACGTAGATGATCCGACAAGAAACCATACCGTATAATTAAATATTTTCTATCCGTGCAATATCTGATACCGTCTAATTTTAACAAAAAATTTCTCACAAACGGCCATTCATCCTTAACTGACATTCTGAGCAGTAGTGGAGGTCGTATTCGATAACCCACAAAGATTAAAAATCAAAAAAGTTGATTGTGGAAGTGGAGTAGTTAAGTGGTCTCCGTGGCCATGGGCTTCGCGATCTACAGATTGCATATGAGTTGCTAGTAATTCACACGAGGTTTCAACACTTGACAGCAAAGAAATAACCAATGTAAAAAGTGAGCGCAAAAAAAAGGTTTCGGTCTGGATAAGATTTGAAGCATTTAAAGGTTTTTCAAACTCGAAACATTATCTCAAAAAAAATTAAATCTTTGGCAAGGAGTTCTATCTAATGCAAAATTTTATTGAATTGTTGGGTCACCCTTAACGTAATCACACTTGCGTAGTATTTGAAAATGTAAAGCAGTTCGTAACGATGGATACAGGTCAACGACCGCCGCCAAGAGCTTTGGAAGATTATGGATATTGCATTTGCATACCTAATTTAAATTGTGCAAAATAACTTTTGACCAAGAGATTTTTGTTTCTAATTTGACAATACAAATATAATCCAAATTATAAAAAAGGAGAAACTGACTGAGTGACAGACTGACATGTCAACGTACAGCTCAAACCGCTGCTGGGTTCAGAGATTCCAAATTTGGGACGTATGTTCCTTATGAGGTTTAGAGGTGCACTAAGAAGGGATTTTTGGAAATTTATCCCCTAATGGGTTAAAATACGGGGAGTAGCGGTGTAACGAGGTGTATTCACCTATGTGTTACACCTCGTTCAATTAAAATCGTTCTGGCATTTCCTATCTGGCTATTTTTATTCTAAATTCTAAATTTAAGTTCATTCTAAATTTTACGATCGCCTGCGCATGACGACAAGTTCAGTCGCTCACGAGCTCCCAAGCTCCAGAAGTAATATAATTTATAATATAAATAAAGTGAATATAATAAATGTTTTAAAAACTGTGAATTGAGAATTACTTATATAAAGATTTACCCTTCACCTCCATTCCTTCTGTTTATGGCATTAATTGTGCCTTATTTTATAATTTAAACTAATAGAAGACCTTCAATAAATAATCCTGCCCTGGACTTCTACCATATCTTTATAACAAACCACTCCCTGTTCCTGATCCTGTTACGGTCATCCCATGACAACGGGAAAACTTATGGAGCGTACGGACTCTCGGGCGTTCTCTAGTAATTCTTTAATTTTGTACAACTTAGGTACTTATTTGTTTTGAGAAACAATACTAATAATTTGGAACTTCAAGTCAAGAAGCAAATAACGAGTATTTCAATAACACAAATTTTGACCTCAATTTAAATGTCATAAAATCCCTTTCCGTTTGAAGCTTTGTCGCAAATATATGTTAATTCAGACCGTAAGATATTCTGAAGGAACAATGTTGAGATATTCGGGCCGGCGACATCTTGGACGAACTCGCTAACTTGATTATTAAGGGGGGTGATGAAATGCAATGGTACTGTTACATAGTTGCGGGCTGCTACAGAATATTGTTGAAGATTGTCTTTGTTACGTTATGCTAAGTTATTCCGCTTACATTATTAATTAAATTTTGTTTGATTTTGATTTCGATATTGTTGTTGATGAAATTAAAAAAATATTAACGCGTAAAGTACTCGTATTACTTGGGAACTCCTTTAAATTCCGTTTTTTTCCTAACATTAATTTGTCCGAAATTTCTTGTTTTTGAATGCTATGTTATGCTGGAGCTATTTTAGAATAAAGGCATAATTTAATTGCAATACGTAGGTTAGGTAAGGTTTGACTTGTAAGCGATATACAAAAATAAAGTTTTCTATCAAGACATTGTATTTGGAATTATGAAAATTCGGAATTTCGGTTTATTCGGAATTATGACTCTTTGGACCCCTCGTACCTTAGGTAGGTACGAGGGGTCCGAAGAGTCATTTATATTTAAAAAACTGGACAAGTGCGAGTCGGATTCGCCCACCGAGGATTCCGCACATGACACGGTTAACTCAATTCAAAATTTGGACCGCCGTTCCTTGCATAAAGACCCTGTTTTTTTTTTGTGATTTGATTTAAAATGTACAGAGACTTGTAGTAAAAGACGGTGTTACTTGTCAAATTTCATAGTTTTAGGTCAACGGGAAATACCCTATACCTATACATTTTGATACCCTGGAGAGTGTCGAAATACCCGTTTTATGCGCCATAAACGGCCGTATCTTTTTTTTACGTTAATGTAGAAGTTTGAATTTTCCACAGCTTCAAAGGACTGTAGACCGAAGTATATGGTTTTAATTTTAACTCGATACCTCCACGCGTTTCCGAGATAAAGGGTCTTGACAGACAGACGGACAGACAGACGGCAAAGTGATCCTATAAGGGTTTTGTTTTTTCTTTTGAGGTACGTAACCCTAAAAACTGAATAATTGCTCGAGTAGCATACAGGAAGCTTGAAAAGAAAAACCCGTTGACATTTCGTTCACGAACGCTTGCTAATGAATGCAAATTTCATCAAGCCAACGCACATGCTTCATAATAAAATGCTTAATACAAAATATTTTTTATCATTGTTGCTTTAAAGATTTTTTAGTTGTTTGAGTCGGATAGTGAGGGTGTCTAATGATTCGTATGGGTAACAATTTTCTGTATAATTTCAGCCATTTTTGCCATTTGTATAATTTCAGTTTATTTAAAATCACTTATCATAACTATTTACTTCGGCTTATAATCGTTTAGTATAAGATCACTAATCATAACTGCTTGAATTATAAAACTTCGGTTAGCATTAGATATATCAGTTTATAGGGTACTCACATGGTACTCATATTACTATTACCTTATACTCAATTTTTCAACAGTGTAGCTTGCAGCGATCGCTCGGCTTGTGCATCACAAGTAAACCTAACGCTTCTCCTCGCTCTGCTCGTCGTCGTATCTAACTTTTACTTTCCATTCACTCATACTACACTTAAAAAACCGGATAAGAGCATGTCTGACCATGTTCAGTGTAGGGTTCCGAAGCCGTTACCACAAACACCAGACACTATATCAAAAACAACATGAATGAACTACTTTTCTATTAAAAAAACATAAATAAACTTATTTTCTATAGTTATACTTAGAATAAAAGAAAGAAAGAAAGAAAGAAAATCATTTATTCGTGACAAACATAAACAAGAACAGATAAAAACGTACAAAATGAAAATAGCCACGAAATGGTCCCAACTCATCGTAATTCTGGCTTTAAAGTCAGCGTTGGTCTTCCGTTGGAACCATCTTAGCCACTTTACTTACCACCTCAGCACGTGGCTATACTTCTCCCCCAACCAGTGTTCCTTTATTTTAAGATACTATGCTACTTAAGGATAATTTATTCTTTAAAATGTAAAAAATTAATTACCCTTTCGATTGGCATCATAAAAACACAGGATGTTAATTTTTTCAAATTATTTGGTCGCTTCGATTTCCAGATGAGCAATTATATAAAATCTTTGAATTCAGAATTACTAACTATTAAAACAAAAAATGTATCCATACCGCAAAATATCCTATCTGCAATATTAAAGGTACTTTCCCTTTGTGTCGCATAGCCGCGGGGCGCCCTATATATGAATTACCTTACTTGTTTAAGTTTAATTGTGTTTTTGGTTGTTTGGCAATGTATGTCTTTGAATTTCAGTAAAGTTTTCTTTGCATATGGATTATGATCGCCATTTTTTAAAACATGAACTCGCAAATTATTAAAATACAATAAAAACCAACATCACAATTATTTAATGAAACAAATTTCCAGATCGGTTATAATAATATCGGTTTACTTTGAATTTTTGTCATGCATTATGTAGGTGCATAGTTTATTAAGCAACAAGGCAATCAATAGCCTATTTTAAATACTAGTAACAAGTTTAGGACCCAAACTAAACGTAAAAACGGCAGCGAGTTTTTACAAACTGTGAATTACATTCTGTAGTTGCAGTGGTTTTTTGTTGGCAACAAAAAAACTCAATTTCTATAAATAAATCCTTGAACTTGTCTCACGTTGGGTCACTTTCACGTTAAGGTCTTAGCTTCACGTCTTTAGCGGGAATCGTTTGGGTTTTTTCAGCATGTTTATGCAGATAAAATTAAAGAAATTAAAGGAAAACTAATTGTGAATAGTGTTAGATTGACATTAAACCGATATTACTTTGAACAGGTAATGTTCTAAACCACGTAGCTTATTGTAGGTAGTTGCAAAAAATGTAAGCTAGCCAATAAAGTAAAATTTACCTCAGAAATGTTCTATCTCAATAAATATAAAACTTTTTATCCTTCTTTAAATAAAAAGTCACGTTGCATTATGGTATTACATGTAGTTCTGATTTAAATATTTTGATAAGGTTTTTTTTAATTTAAGTTATACGTATTTTTCACTTCTTCTTTTTCTTCTCATCTCTTTCTCTTACTCATCCACTGCTGAACATATGCCTGTTCCATTGTTCACTATTGATAGACAAATCTTTTTTACTAGTTGAGCCCAATATAATTGGGCATTCAAAGCTAAAAACACGTTGGTTTCTGTAAGTAGATATTCTTACTAACTAACTAACAAATCAAGCTCAGTAAACAAGGATATAATTTAGTTATGTTTAAAACGCATATTTTTTTCAGCCCATACATTTTACTTGTGATTTCCGAAATTATTAACCAACTGGTTCCTTGGAGTGGGATTATTCTTTATTCCCATCTTTGCGAAGCCATTCCTCTCCGAAAGAACTTGTCTGAAGTTAAATCCGACGCTTTAAAAAACTTAACTATTTAAATAAGTCAAACAGTTGGAATCTTAACTTCAATTCAAGAAAAAAATTATTAAAGAGACTGATTATGACCCGTAACAGAAGTTGTATTAACACTGAATTTTTTGCCACTTACTTCAGTTAACATCTTAATCGGTGTGTTTTGTAATCGAGGAAGTGGGCAAATTCTTATTACCAAATGCAACCGTGGTGGTATAACTGCTAACAAGCGGCTAGATAGCACTGATATACCACGCTCCTAGCCATCTATTATTAAACCAGACGGTGCATCATCCTATTTTAGGTTAAGTTTGTTTAACATCTTCTCAAGTTGAAATGAATTTAACACACATATACAATAAAGTGTCGTGTGAATAAAAAAAAACTTAGTAATGTCGTCTATATATAAATCGTCTTTACTTCTAGAAAGAAACATCTAAGTGCAAAAATTCATTTCGTTTTACTGTCGAACATCCAATGTCGCGAAATTTTATTTGCGATGTAACAGTTGTTTTTGGGTGATTTATTTTATTTCTTATACAACAGATAATAAACATCTTTACATGTTTTGGCCTATCTGAACTAAGTTTTGGAACCTGTATGTAGTTAATTTTACTCCAATTGATTAATAACAAGCTAATTGAGCCGACAATCTTAAATTAAACAAAACTAACCTTAAAAGTTAGGTATTTCAGTCTGAAATCCCACGTCACAGTGTCCGTTAAGCTGGTAACGAAGGGAGGCTTAAGGCCGTCAACACGCCAAGCCGAAGGTTCATCGTCCGACAAAAGTCACTTTAGAGAAGAATTTTCAAGAAATTCGTCCCCGTCAGAGATTTATAGCGTTCCTCGACGTTCTTAAATTACTCGTTTTTATTCTAGACAGACATATTTTTTACATCAAATTATAGCATTTTTATCCTTCAGCTGTATTAACTAATGCTGCGTTAAGATTAACTTTAGCAAAGAGTCGTACAATTTCTGAATCAAAGTTCATTGGTGGCGTTCGCTTTTCTTCTCTTTTTACCTTTCTCTTGCTAGCCTTTAATGATCCTTAATGATTTATATACTTTGGCATGAAGTGTAAAATTGATATATCTATTAGTAATTTAGTTTGATTTTAGAATAGAAGTTAATTAATTAAGGTGTCGACAGCTGATAGATGGGTACTGAGTTTATACTATTAAATATTCTGTTGCCTAGCCATGTACCGTATGAGTTTTTTATTTCGTAAAAACATCGAGTTATGTGGTGAGTAAAACGTTTCCCGTTAGAAAAATTCATTTTTCACAAATGCTAGCACATCCAGACATCATAATGCGTCAACGTGGATATTAATTATTGTGGTTATACTTTCTCATAAGGGTGCTTACAAAGGACAGATAGCTGTTTCTTCACTTAGATAACTCCGTATCCTGAAAATGAGAAAAACGCTCACAGCAAGAAAAATGTTAGTTGAAATTACTGTTATACCTTCGGCACACAGGTCTAAAAAGTGGGGCGCTTGATGCTTTAAGTGCAATGCATTTTAGCTGCGTTTTCTCAGCTTCTGGCGTACAACAATTAAACCCTTGGCTAGACCAAGCAAAGTTTGTGAGGGAACCGCTGCATCCGTCTCCTTTGTGTCTGAAAAGAAGCGCAAGTTACAGGATAGAGCGAAGTAAAAAAAAAACTCCTCATATTTAGAAACGTAAATGTTAAATGTTTCGACTTGGGTTTGTACTCGTAGCCCGAATTTCAAAATGAAATAAAATACTCGTACAATTTAAGCAAAAGTATAAATTAACTATGACGTAATGTTCAATACAAAATTCTTAGTTCCATGGAACAATTGGGAAAAACCCAATGAAAACAGGCAACGACGACGAATTGTTTTAGTAAGAAGGCCAAAAGGATATGTTCTTGGGTAAATAAAAAATATTTGAGCGTTTGGTCAATAATTTTCATACATAGTAATACATACACATACATAACTCACGCCTTTATTCCCAGAGTGGGGTAGGCAGAGCTACAGAATTACCAACTACTTTAAATAATTTACTTTAAACATTTTGTCAAACCAGTCTTTTGCCTAGAAAAGTGAAGTTGTATCAGAAGATTCATAAGTGATTGGTCTAATCAGATTTATTTCACCATTTACAATTCATTGAAGAAAAAAAAAGTTATTTCTTTTATTAGTATATTAAATACCAAATTAATAACTTAAATGTTATTAATTTAATTCCTGTACTTTTCATGGGGTGTGAATTTATTTAATGAAAAACACGCGTATTGTCTATTTTTTAATTTTGTTTACGAGAGAGTTAACGAGATATTTTAATGCCTATAATTATGTGATATCGGTATTTAAACAAACGTATTATTATTATTTTTTTAAATTTTTATCTTATACGAAAATGGTTATATTTATATACATCGTCTGTCATTTATTTTAAACTCAAAGAATTCAAATGTATTTTTTACTAAACATATTATTATATCAATATCGCATTTTCCTATAAATCAGTCCAATCAGCAGGGACTGAGCGCGCTCCAGGGCTTGCTAAATACCCCGTGGTTTTTTGCTCAACGTCGTGAGCTCGAATCAGGAAGGAATGTATCAAATTACAAATTTAGGATAATTTAAAAAATCTAGACTCAGCCTAATCTAGCAAACCATAGAGAGGGATATCGGGCACTCCACTCTGCCGCGCAAACCATAATCACAGTAAGTCGACTTTTTGTCAAAATTGAGTTAACTACATATTCGTGGTCGGGAAATTGAGATCTATCGCCCTATATATTCGGTTTATTTTTATTACTTAAATGACGGAAGATACCACTAGCCTATTCACAGCAAGTCATGCTAAAGGCTATGTTTCCTAACGATAGACACAGTATGAATACTTACAAATGACATAAAATGAATATTTTTTACAGTAAGTTACGTTACTTAAACAATGTGTAGGATATCGTAGTTTTATAATAAAACTTTACTTAGCATAGACACGGTAACTAAAAATACTATGATTATACTTAGGCAATCACTAAAACCTAAATTATATAATCCTATTTATAATCACAGTATTTCAAGTTACTGTGATTATGAATGGGCAAGATTATTCGATGCTGCAACATGAATCCTAACAATAATTAGGGTAATATTACTTACTGTGTTTATGGCTAACATTTCCCTAATGTTTTTTAGTAATATCCTAGGAGCTCTCCAAGTATGTTTAGAACTTACTGTGAATATTGCTAGGATTTTGAGTCAAAATGGCGGGCGTGATGAGGCGGGGGGCAGGGTTTTTACAGCGTCGGTTCAGTAGCTTACGCGCTGCGCTGCTTACCACCAAGTCGAACAAATGATCCGCACAAAAAAGTGTATGACTTCAGTGATTTTGAACATAATGTTAGGATGGCGAACTCTCTAAAGGTCAATGCAAAGTCAATGGAAATATCAGATTTCTTTGTGTTTTGTAGGCAATGTTATCTGGACTTTCAGCCAACATTGCCCTTAATGATTTTCGACCCGATTATAGCTCCTACGCAGTTGCAATGAGCAACAGGTCAAGAATTAAGGAAATGATATCGTTTATTTTAATCGTTGACTTGATATCACCTTAACTTTCGCTTAAAAATGAGTGGGCAATGCTAGGCATTTCTGCTCATTTCTATACAAGTCACCAAAAGCGATTTCAAAATGTAAGGGTATCATATTAGGGTTAAATATTGAAATGAACCTGTTTTGATTAATTTAATTTATTTATTTTTCATTTTTGAGTTTTAGGATATTGAAAATTAACAAAATAAAACACTGTATTTTTAAAGTTTAACTTTTAATATGGTAAAAAAATTGAAATAAGAATAACTTATTCTCCATAATATAGGTAACTGAGATCAATCATTTTTTTTTCTATTGAATAATGTATCTAATAGCAAAAATACATAAAGAAAAGTTTCGGTTACTTGGACGTTATACTAACTCACGAAAAAATATTTTACACTACAATCTATTTTGATAAATAAAACATCACAACCGGTAGAGATTCAATAATACTTAAAGATTATTTCTTAGAAAATATAGTTTACTATAGGTATTAACAGCACGTGTAACATTTTGGCATTAACGACTCATTAAAAGAATTATAAAATGTGACAACCCTGATGACGCTCTTTCAGCATCAGGCAAAGTTGTCGGTCACACGTTCAAAAATTTACTGATAACATTACTCATGATCATAACTTTAGTTATATAAAACCTGGAATGTTAAATCCTAAGCTAAAATACTCTGCAAGGTGTATTTTATTAAATATAAATGGATATACTCACCTGCGTCTTCACTATGATGAATAGTAGACATGTACTTCTGACCAAATGTTTGCCCGCGAAAACACATTGCCTTCAACGAGTCGCAACAAGCTACCTACTGAGTGAACTTAGAGACGAATGCCAACCGCAGTGTTGTCACAAATATAGTTTATTTTCTACCATATTAAATAATATTGGCATAAAGAAGAAGATTTTTGCCACATTAACGAATTTGTTTGTAAATAGCATTTTGGGCAATGATACCCTAGGCGGCAATGTTGGCGTATTTCACGGTAACCGTTTATAATATTATTTCAGTCAGTTTTTATAAAAAGTTTTACATATTTGTAATGTGATCTTGCAAAGTGTCATTTTTATTTCCTTTTTTTATTTAGAATTATTATTTTAAAAGTTTTATTTAGGTACTTGACATTTACTTGAGATTTACTATAAAATTTATTGTAATTGTAATTAAAGACATTTTATGAGAGAATATTACCTAAAATACTTGCCACCTAGGGTATCATTCGTTTATGTGGCAAAAATCATTTCTAAACTTTGTATCAAAAAATATTATTACATTCTAAGCACTTACACATCTTGTATAGATGTATAAGTGCTTAGAATGTAATAATACCTATTTTTTGATACAAAGTTTAGAAATTCTACTACCTCAATAAATGTTCATGTTGTATCTTTAGTCTTTTATTTTTTTGTTTTTAAGTTAAATCAACGTCATAGTGTTATTTGTGGTTGATTGTGAATGCTAAGATAATAGAGTTCAAATACTAGTCAATAACACAGTAAGTCTCATACATTTTACCGCCAGACAGGGTAACACCATACGCAATTTGGTGGTTTTCCTAACCATAAATACAGTAAGCTTGAATTCCTTAGCATAAACACAGTATGTCATGGACTTACTGTGTTTATGCCTGCAAATCTAATAGTTTTTATTTAGACCACCTAGTTATAAATATATTTGGATTAATATTTAATATAAATTCTATGAATATATAGCATTTACTTCTCTGATAAAAAAGAGCAATTTGTCCTTTAAAAGAATATCTAAAAATATTTGATACCTATTGCTATTCATGGAAGTTATTGATAAAACATTAAAAAATACTTTAAACGCGATTTTCTCCAAATTAGGTTTTAAATACTTACTGTGATTATGGTTTGCGCGTGACTGAAAACTACCTCTTACGGTATGATGATGATGATGATGATGAAGATAATCTATGCACTTACGTCCGTGTCACAGCAGACCTTGAACGAGTGTAAATCAGTCTAGAATTGGTCCGAATATTCGATTTAGCGAGTTCAATCGAGACTCGCTAAATCGAATATTGGGATTTCCTCGATTGTACGTATTTAGATTTAGATCTTGCGTACCTATTCTCATTACTATTTAGTATACATCTCAAGCCATTTGAAAAGGGGACACACTCGAGAGCCCAAAAGTCAAGACTCTGATTTACACTTACTGCAACAATTACTTCGTACACCACCCAAAATACAGTTTTTTGTTGCTTGAAATTACAAAAGCCATTTTTCCATGGCCCTGACGTCACGTGCGGTAACGACCAGCGTTTTCAATTACAGTGTAATTGTGGTAAAAGCCGTAATAACGGCGGAACCCGGCAATTTCGTACGTCGAACGCAAATTGCATTTGTTTTTCACTGTCCATGCTGTAGACAGTCTAATGTTTTAGGCTTTTTGGCGTTGCTTGTTTGGGGTTGGCACACATTTTAATTACGAACCACTGCCCGTTGCTTAATAATAACAGTGGCATTAAAATACTTTTCACGGTTTTGTAATGAGACTAATAAGTGAGTGACTAAATAAGTAAGTAAATGCAGTTGGGAAAAATGTGTTTGTAATTAAATTTGAATAAATTATCGAGTATTTAGACCGTTACTATTACATGACTAAGCAATTCAGTTTAGGATGAATGTAAGGGACAGAGTTATAGCAGTTACACGGCTCTGTCTCGTTCTTTCACCGTAATATAGTCAAACTGTCGGGCGCGTACGCTTAAAAACTCCAGTCGAATTCAATAAGGCGAATAATTTTCGCTCAAAGTACACAAAGTGGTCTACAAAATTGTACTTACTGTAGAAGAAAGTTTACTTCGCTAATAACACCGGCGAGGCGTCGGTCCCAACTTTGGTTTACTAATTCAAACTTAACGAAAAATCCACAATTTTGCTAATTTTCTTCAAGAACTATATCTGGTCGGTGTTCAGTAACTTTATTTAAATAAAGTCGAACTTTCTCTTTGAGAGTTATTCAAATGTTTGCTTTTTGGGTTATGTTTCACCTTATCTTTTGCCCGCCGCGGTAAATTTCATTATGCTCTTTGGATTCTACGATTGTCGTTTAACTAACGAATGACTAGCAATTTATTTAAAATTACGAACGTAGACATCATATGATAAAATATATTTTGCATGTGGTGTAGGGTTACGGAACCAGTAATAGACAAGGACCAATGATGGACACTCGATTCTTATTTTACAGAAGATACGAGTTATTCATTTGTTTTGCAACAATCAATTTAGCACCGTATGAAATTTGAATTACGAGTAAAAGTGAAGTGTCGATTACTGGTGCCTGTCAGCTAAAAGTGTCCATCATTGGTGCCGTCACCCTATGTTATTATTTTCGTGCAGCCATGCGAACATTGCACATAATCCTGAACCAAACCGCACCATTTATAGTGTAACCCGATATAAATGTTAATATCTGACAGCGGAATTTCTAGCCGGAGTTTAGAATATGCAAGCATGGTGAGTATACACGAGTATGCATAAGCGTATACCAATATGAAACTGCGATGCATCGGACGCGGAGCCCGTAACTGCGGTTTAATACATCAACGTCAAATTGATTTACAAATAATTTTCATTATTTGTTTAGCTGCTGAACTGTAGCAAATAACCTACGTTAGTTAAAATTACGCAGACATCGCAAAGATGAAATGTTATAATGTTAAAATTCGGTAATGCGTAAAAATCCAAACAGACATTTATGATTTAAAACAATTATTTTCATTTTGAGTATGAATATAATTACATTAAAAAGGCATATTAAGGAGATCACAACGGGTTATTGACGTAACTAATAGGTATCGAAAAACGCTCGACATGTTTCGAGCATTTTTCGATATAAGTGTAAGATACACAGTAAATAAAAAATACCTAAATAAAAACACAATCACAATATTAAATAGTCATCTTAAAGAAAAGCGCTTGCGTCGCGTCGAATGTTTTTTACGGATGGCCTAGCAACTTTTAAATTCCATTTACAGTCAAGTGTAAAAAATATTGGAGAGTGAAACATCTCTAAAACATGTCCCAATGCACCTTATTCCAGTGTAATAAGAACTTCGTAACATATTTATGAGAGGATTCTTTGGATATAATATTTTTGTAGTTGACTGTACGATGCTTTTATATGATGATCCATGCTTGCTATGGCGATACGAGTAAACTGACCATTATTCTTATCATGCACTGCACATCCCTGGCGCCATTTATAGAGTAGATGTAATAGTTTACGGTGTGGAAAGTGGATTAAGGGAAGAGTGATTCTCTATCTTCGTCTATGTAATGCCAAAGTTTCAAGATGGTGCGAAAAGATTCTCTATCTTTATCTATGATTGTACCTACTTCAAACGCTCTTAATTTGCTAAAAACAAGGTGTTCAATGTTTTACATGTCATGTTAATTCTACATCGTCTACGTTATTCGTATAACTACTATCGATCTCTTTTGTGTCAATCATAAAAAAATACCATCATAGCAACGTACGTGACTAACTAAATTTAGTATGTTATACAAAAAAACAGCTAGGTACCGAAAGTAATTTACTTATTCCGTGAGCATTTCGCGTTTATATCTAAACGATAACAATAAAATTGCAATCATCACTTTAATAATCATACTCTCTGGACTCATAAAGTTCGCATGAGGGTGATCTTTCTAAAATTAAAACGGTAAGAGCCCCGTTATTGCCGGTAGCTACCGGCATAACAATAAAATGCCCTCTCCTGCCCCAGATTGAGTCGTTTCGTTAGGAGGGTCATTATGCAAATTTTGGGCAGGAATTTTAAATTTGCCTTTACACTTATTTGATTAGGGCACACAAATTGTTTCATCCTCCCAGTTTACTTAGGCGACCTTTAAGCAAATCCACTGCTGTAGATTATTTGGGATTTACGAGCGCCGAGGTTTTTTGTTAAAACCACAGTTTTATTAGACAACTGAATATATTTTCCAAATTGTGGAACAAATATGAGTTTGAACTCTTTTACTCGATTTACTGTTGACGACGGTATTTGATGACATTTACTTATACATACTTATTATGTATTATTTTGACGCAGTTTGATGAATATGTACAAAATTTACCAAGGAATAGATATTTTTTCCTCAAATTCTATGTAACATTGTGAAAGACCATTACATCATACTGAAACGTCGGCCTAGTCCCGCGCTAGTATCGGATGCATTTGTTGCCTGCTATGACAGCATCGTTTATCGTGGAAATCCTTCAATTTAATATTTACAAACGAATGTTAAGAGATCTGTTCTAGCATTATCTAGTCTGGTTAAGTCCTGAAACGTTATACGTATCTATAAAGCATTGTAGCAGATTCATTTGTCGACTGTAAAATTTCTTAGTCTGAAGTTGTTTGGATCACTGCCATTTATTTTTACCCCAAAATATTATATTCAATTAAAATCAATCACGTGTTCCCGGAAATAAAATTATTTTAACAGACATGAATGTAGGTAGGTAACTTAAGTAAGTATAGCAAAGCAAAAGCAAAGCAAAATTCAGCAAATTAGCCGACTAAAGAATTAAGTGAAAAAATTCAGTTGGTTTGTTTTGATAAAATTAAACTACCTAGGCACTTACAACATGGTGCTGTAACGTACAGGGTGGTTTAGTTGCACACATCAATTATGTTAATAATGATCAGATTTGGTTAAAAAAACTTAGTAAAAACCAAATTATTAAAACCCACTACTTACATCAATTTGTTAGCATTAAGACTGCCCAGCGAGATATTTTAAAATCTCCAACAAAGCCAGCGTCCAATATTAGGTGCTCAAAATCAATTACCTGTCCGTTGATTGGACAATTTGTCGTCGGTTAATCCCAGTAGGGCGATCAATATTAGCTTAATGACCTCATCAGGTAGCACGGTAAACGGTTTAATCGTGGGCCATTGAGAAATGTTGGCGTAAGCCGAGGGATAGATTTTTAGCATACTTAAGTGAAGGTTGCTAAGATATATTGTAAGTTAAATTGTATATAAATAACGATGTTTAGTTCTAACTATATTAAAGCGAAAAAATAAGCGAAAAAGTAAGTGATTAATTTTGTGGAACTTAAGTAGGGTCTTGGTGGCATTGTGTTTTATTTAGAGGTTATGGGCCCAGTACCTACGCTACCACTGCGCGACTCATTTTATTTATCTATGATCGTCTGCTAGTTTTTATGTCATATTCTTTTATTAAGATAATAATTAATACCTAATATTAGTAAAAAAGAAAAAGAAAATGATACTTTGATATAAATTGTAAATATGACTGCTACCAAATAAAAAGGTACCTACATAGATTCGGTAGGTACCTATCTATTCTTATCTTGGCAACGTAGATATGAAAAACTGTTTTTTTTATTTACCATTCGAATAGGATATTATTGTATAAGAAATGAAGTTTAAACTTGTTGTAGTTTCTTTTTAGTTTTTTAATATTTGGCAAGTAGGCATATGATTATTTTGGTTTTCGTATGGATAATAATCTAGGCCGATGAAAATAAATATTTGTAATAAATAAGCCCCAAATAGGCTGGCTTATGAATGCACTGTGAACCATGAGGGTGAACACTATTATTTGGCGTTAGGTAAGTGGAAAGGCCATAATTATTATGTAACTATTTATGCCATCAGTGAGCGACCCTAAATACATAAAAAGGATCTATTTCGTTTGGCCAAAATATTTTTGGTCAAATGTTTCATTTCCCAAATTTTCATTTCATTGCCAAACGGCAATTTCCCACATAAAAGTTATAAGAGAAAAAAAATGTAAGTTATATTTTACTGGCTTTAGTTGTACATACCACATACGACTACGAAATATAATAACTACGAAAAGTTCTGTTATATTTACACTTACGAGAGTATACTGACATTGAGACTGAAAATAATTTCATGTCACATAATATTCAATTTAGGTTGTCGTAAGGAATCTGCAATGCGGGAGGTAACTTTGTCTGCTTTTCAAGGTCAACCACATCTAGTCGAGACGGCGGAGGTAATGTAAATATTTCCACATGAACCAAAATTGTTCTGTATTCTTCACAATTTTGGTGAGCGATATGGAAAACTATGTTTTACTATCTCTGGTTCAAGATTTATTGATGTATAATTAAAAATAATGATTTGAAAATATCAACGAAAAATTACGTGTGAGTTTCTCAAGTCTGTGCATTGATAGCAAAGTAAAATACGATGGGAGTCTAGAATACGCAGCAGATATTTATTGTATACTCGAGGACGCCCGTGACTTCGTAAACGTAGAAATATTTTCCCGGTACTCCTCCTTTCTCTACCTATTGGGGGTAAATTTGAAAACATTCATTTTAAATCCTAGGGTACCTACTTAACGCACATGCCTCCAAATTTTGAGTACCAAGGTACTGCAGTTTATGCTGTAAGTTATCTATCAGTCAGACAGTCACGGGAGAGTTTTATTATGTAGGTATGTATTAGATAAGAGCTGACGTGCATTCGCGTGTCTTTTTCCATACTGGGGTTCTATTCTACTTAGGCTAAACATAAGTGCATTGACATGTTGTCGTAATTGTTAACGGTATGATAACCTTATTTACTTGGCCCCAGGTTTAAAATAAATTTACAAGCATTTGGAAAAACATCTTGGCTGGACCTTTTTTCTTAGATTTTAGTTGTCAATTTGTATATTTCTGCTTATTATGGAAATTAGGAGAAAAATATTTAGGCTTCAAAAAACTAAATAACTATGTATTTACTACATTAAATGTTACGTAAAGTGCAAACGCAACAAAATACAAGTAAACTCATGTTGTACTACTGCTTAAAAAATTGTCCATTCGAATGTAAAAAAGTGTATATTGATACACCGTTTAAGCCTACAAAAAAGTAAAGCGATTTTACAAAATTGCCAAAACGTGCACCTTACGAAACTATACGATACAACAAAAGTCATGAAGTTCTTGCTGAATCCTTTTTATTCGTTCGGAAATAGGGACAAAAGTGTTTCGAAAGCCGTTCGGTTCGGCGTTGGAGGTATACTTTGAGTCTATACTTTGTGCAAACGAGCGTTTGATAGGGGCATGGGGTAGTATAAAATCATTCTAGATGCGCTATTTCAAAATAAAATGTGGGAAGACTATTTATTCATTTTTGCCGCACCGCACGGCATGTTTTTTTAAACGAAGTGTAACATGATTCCGCTTGCAAAATGATTGAAATCTGTGCAGTAAAACCTCTGCAGGATCTAATTGGGTGATGTTACTTTTTTACTGGCCTTCTACAATGCCGAGACACGCATGCTAAAGGTGTTAAAACCTTGCAAAAAGTAAAAGTACGCGTAAAGTGCAAAGGATTTTTTTTGCAAATTCAGTTCAAAATGTAACTAATTTATTTACTTGCGCCGCCAACCAAACTAGCCTAAGCATTTAAAAATAAAATTAAGAACTACCTGTTTTAATGTCTGTCATAAAACAAGAAAAACATTACATTTTTATTATTATTTTCTCTGTATCCGTCGGTTTATAAAGCTCTTGTCTAGTACCTCTAGTTCTGTTTATGCCTATAGCATAGTTTGGCAATAATTCAATTTGTGTGAAGCTGTACCCTGTTTGTTGTTTGTTTTGAGACAAAATGTAACTTTACCACTGTATCAATTTTATACAATATAAAATTATCGGTCACAACCCGTAAAACATTTCACATGTTTAAGTCAGTTTTAAATACAAAATCCCCTTCTTTCAACCCTATATCCACGTACTCTGCCAGAAGTTTGCGGTATCTGCGAGGCTGGCGAAGGATTATATCAGTTTCCTGGATTATATCCTTTATGATAAAATACTCGACTTCTATCCAGGGGCTTGCACAGCCTGAATGATAAATGTGCGAACCGCAGCAAAATTATAACATGGAAAGCCCTTACCTGAGTTTTCGAAAGTGGAGCGTACCAAGCGTTAGCTTAAGATGCGATTACCGAGAGTAGTAAATCACGTATAATCTTGGTTTTAAGTGAAGTACTTATTCATTTAAAGATGTAATTTAAAAAAAAACAAGACAATCTGACACAAACTGCCAATAAGCTCTAGGCATATACTATGGGTACTAGACATCAATCAACGTATATATATAGACAAATAAATACTGGCATAGGTATAAACTCAATCTTAAGAACAAATACTTGCGCTCACGACACAAATATTTTAGATCTTACCGGGAATTACACCCGGTTCCTCTAGCTTCATAGGCAGGGTTACTACCAAGTATCAAGTAGACTAACCGTGTCAAAATATTTATACAGTTTACCATTAAACTTCTCTTTTCGAACTCAAATCAATGGCAGCGTATGAAACAAGGCAGCGAAGTCGTTATACACTTGAACACAGGGGAAAATTACCCAATCTCATCCCGACGGCAAAATTCACTCCCATTTTTCTACTAAAGATAAAAATTCCACCGTTCACAGTTAAACGGGTGCTCTCGAATGAAAGACTCCTTTAGAAACGTACGTATAAGATGTAGCTGTATCTATGCAGCTCGCAGAATTGTATGCGAAATCTCTCGTGAAATTGACGCCCGCCGTCTCATGTCTATTCTTTCCTCATTCCTCTGGCGTCTCATAGAACGGCGAACCGACTTAAAAATTGAAAATCAAAAAAACATCTTTAAACCTGATATACTTGACGTAAAAGGCAGTAGCATTAACTATTGGTAAGATAAGAAAGTTAAGGAGCTTAATGTCTAAGTTTTTAATGTTCGCTACATATTGATCATAATGGTGATGGACGTGTCTGAATATTATTAAAAGGTTTCTTTAAACTTCTCACTGCACAAGAAGAAACATGAACTGCAATCTCAATAACTTTCTCTCGACATCGGAACACAACATACGGAAAACTAATAATTCAAGTGGAACCCGCCGCGCCTTTTGGAAAGCGCAAATTGTACGAGACAAAGACGAGCGAATAAATTGGTATATTTTTATTCGTGGGACGTGTGACGATTCGGTGTCTTGTTTGAGTAATGTGTTTTATGGGCCATTGGCAATTGTGTTCCGTGATATACAGCCCAGTTTAGAAGTTCACGGCGAGCGATAAGAACGATAGCAAATAATGGAGTAGGTTTGCGATAGGTTGCTACGTAAAGAATACAAGTTTTGTACAGTCATCACGATACCTAACAGTAACTCTGTAAACTCTTTATCCCCTAAATTTTCATAAGAAGTTGAAAATTCAAACTCGTTTTGATTTTGAACCAGCATAAAATAATGTCATTAAAAAACCCAAGAAGTGAACATTTTGGTATAAACACCGTGATGCACACTGTCCAGTTAAGGCTCTAGGTGCTTCAGATATGCGATAAAAATGTCAACATTTTATTATACAGAATTAAATATTAAATAATGAGAATCAACGCCTTATTACCTAGGTACTCTTTGTTTTACGTATGTTTAAAAAGTCACATACAGCTTTTAAAATTTGTTCAGTTTCTAACTAGAAAGAGCTGAACGTAGGTTTGCTATTGTCTCCCATACGCTTCCACCTTTGAATTGATGTTCGTCGAGATGAATCGCCGAGCGGTGGCAGTCCAAACGCGGGCAAATTACTCCGATCAATTTCGGCACGGAACCGTGGGGATTTGCAACCGTTCGATGCAATCTTCGACTTGTCATTGTCATTGCTGGCTCGGACATGAGAATGAGTTCGAGAACAAAGGCCCGTGCTTCTGCAATGCCATCCAGGCGTTCCTTTTTGGACGTTATATTGATCAGAAACTGATGAGTCCTCAAACTGAATATGCGATGTGAACCTCTTTGGAGCAACTGCTGCAAAATTGAATTTGAATTCAAAAGATTTAATCAATTTTGCATCTGCTGATGTTTGCTAAAAGCAAAAGAGAAGACAAGATAAAAGTATAATCAATAATAAAAGTATTATCTCCTGTGTAAATTCAATTTAATAATTATTTATATAAACCGATTTTGTTAATATGACTGTGTACACACTACTACTAAATTCACTAATTTAATCTAGAATCATATTTTAACTATATTTTTACTAAATGAGTGATTCATCGCTGTTTTAAATTAGGTATTGGAATTAAGTAAAAATATTTTTTTATTTCGAAACATAACTTATGCATGAATTATGAATAAACTAATTTCAATTTATTGTATCTATGTAGTAATTAATAAATTCATCGAATAATAATACATACTCTAGGATTTGTCATTGTGGAACAGTCTAGGGTGGGGTTATTGTTTGTTGATAAAAATATAAAGAGAAAATGGCCAACTGATGCAGTTTGGCAATTCGCATTTATTATTGAGTAGGTGCTGCTCTCTCTTTATTATTATTGAAAAGAATAATAACCATAATTCGCTAAGTATAATAATAAGAAATTGTATACCTAATTTTGATAACGTAACATATTGCTTAAGTTACGTGTACCCGTAGAATTCACAATGTACGATAAATCAAAAGTCGCCGGTAAATTTTCGAATTTGAAACCTAACTGCAGCAGCACCGTTCGCGCTTCGCATAAAAATCGACCACATTCTAATAAATTTCTAAATCGACATAAGTTGTTTCGTATTCAGGTTGGCGCTGGGGATTCCTGAACACAATAAGATCATGTTACAAAGGAGGACGCTTTGCATATCTACGGAGATCGGTAGAGTCGGCGATGTTTGTCGTGGACGTTTTGTGCTTGCCGCGCCGTCGGTGCAGTTTTTTCCTTCTGTACCTTGAGGTTTGGGCAGCACTGCTAGCGTGGCGTTTCACGGCATTTTTCGACATTTTCATTTTTTGTGCAATTGCTTAGATTTAGATTTAGATTTTATTTATTTCATAATATAAGTTACTTACAGTTATATTGCACGCATGTCAATTATACAGAATTCATTATGATCGTCAAAGACGTAAAACAAAAAATTATTTAGCAAAAGCCAATGTCAAAAATTAATGTAATGAGTCTTAGAAGTAATGTTAATTTTTAACTGTCTGAATAACATTATTTCCGCTTATTTACCTGTTTAACTATTTGCGGAAAACTTTCAGTGTTTTTTTTATTTATGGGAACAAAATGGAGCCCTGTCAATGTCACTCTGCTGTCCGTTTGCCCGTCCATATGTCATGGGTATCTATGTAAATGAAATAAGTTTTAGTTTTAAAATTTTCATACTTTATATAGAAATTGAAGCAATACGGCATTTTTTGTAGTTAACCTAAAAAAAACTAGTTACTTTGCAATTACTGCTGACTGCCCAAAAACTACTGTCAAAATTTCTGTACACGGGGGTACTTTGACATGGCTATGCAGTTCATTTTACGGCGAGCGTAAAGGACGGAGAAAGAGCAGTTATAATATAGCTTTTTCCTTTTCTCTTGGCGTAAACTGAACTGCACAGCTATGACATGTCATGGTAACTCCTCTGGGGCACGTTTCTCAAAAAGTATTAGTCTAATAATATTAGTTTTTTGTCTCATAAATAAAACTAAAAAAAGAGACAAAACACTTATATTATTAGACTAATACTTTTTGAGAAACGGGCCCCTGGTCATAATTACTAGTGTTTTTTTTTTAAACATTTTTGTTTCGTTAAAAAAAGTTAATAGTGCGGGGCCTGACTCGCTTTGGAGTGGTTTTTTTTGGATTATTATGGTTAGGTAAGTTGAACATCCCTAATATAAAAACCAGTTTTATGATGACCTACGAACTCAAACACAAAAGTTACTTTTTTAAACACGAATATTGAAAATATTTCAGTATAATTATATTCCACTAGCTTTCCGCCCGCAACTTCGTCTGCGGAGAGTCAGAACTTCTGTTAAAAGTACAGTTATAGTATACATCACCTTCAAATGCTTTTAAAAAAAAAGTCTAGAACGTGAATTTTAAGTAAGTAAGCGGTCCACATAAACAACTTTAATTTCATGGCTCTAACCTTTAAAAACAAACAAAATTGACATACAAAATAAATTCACTGCCTCTCTTTCACCATTACGTTTTTTTATACAATTCTAGATAAATTTGCCATGTTTACTTAGCAGAAAATTTTAGAAAAACACCGATGCTGAATATTTTCTGTATGTATAGTACTTAATACCCATTTTCATATTTTGCAGGTATGTAACTTTGAATATTACATTATATCGATACAAACTTTACTGTCAGTAGTCTTAGATCCCAAGTTTTTCCCTTTAGTTATTTTTATTGCTAATGAATTTGCTCTTAACTAACTATTAATAAACAGTAGCGTAAATATACTTTTCCACATTTTTTCCTTCAAAAATTATCATAATCCATTACAAACTTCTACCGCCAATTTACCCGTAAGTTTTGCCAAAATCCAATTTCCAATATTTTTAATTTATAACTACAGTAGCCGTTACAACATTTTTCACGTTTCTCACTTCAAAAATATCCCATACAATTTTCTACCCCCGTTTTACCTCCTCAGAGGTAGTTTTTCCTGAATCGAGCATTTCTACCAAGTTTCGAGTAAATCAGAACATAAAAGTATTCGTTCCTATATAAACTTTGCAACCCCTTTTCATCCCCCAAGGGGTTGAATTTTAGTTATCACGTGACTCATTATTTGCATTGCAGAGCAAGCATTTCTACCAAGTTTAAAGTAAATTTGAGCATACCAAATATTTTTTCCTAAACAAACTTTGCAACCGCCTTTTATCCCTCTAAGGGTTGAATTTTGGTAATCGCTGAAATACGCGTCTCATTTTTTGCATTGAAGAGCATTTCTGCCTAGTTTCAATTAAATTTGACCATAAAAGTATTTTTTCCGATACAAACTTTGCAACCCCCTTTCTTCCCTCTGTAGGGTGACTTTTAGTAATCGCTAAAACACGTTCTCATTATTTGCATTGAAGAGTATTCCTACCAAGTTTCAAGTAAATTTGATCATAAAAATATTTTATCCATACACACTTTGCAACCCCCTTTCATCCCTCTAGGCGTTAAATTTTAGTATTCGCTGATAAACATTTCTCATTATTTGCATTGAAAAGCATTTCTACTGAGTTTCAAGTAAATTTGACCATAAAAGTATTTTTTCCCATACAAACTTTGCAACCCCCTTTCATCCCTCTGGGGGGTGACTTTTAGTAATCGCTGAAACACGTGTCTCATTATTTGCATTGAAGAGTATTCCTACCAAGTTTCAAGTAAATTTGATCATAAAAATATTTTATCCATACACACTTTGCAACCCCCTTTCATCCCTCTAGGGGTTGAATTTTAGTAATCGCTGAAATAGGTGTGTCATTATTTGTATTGAAGAGCATTTCTGCCGAGTTTCAATTAAATTTGACTATTAAAGAATTTTTTCTGATACAAACTTTGTAACCCCCTTTCATCCCTCTGGGGGTTGAATTTTAGTATTCGCTGATATACATTTCTCATTATTTGCATTGAAGAGCATTTCTACTGAGTTTCAAGAAAATTTGACCATAAAAGTATTTTTTCCCATACAAACTTTGCAACCCCCTTTCATCCCTCTGGGGGGTGACTTTTAGTAATCGCTGAAACACGTGTCTCATTATTTGCATTGATGAGTATTCCTACGAAGTTTCAAGTAAATTTGATCATAAAAATATTTTATCCATACACACTTTGCAACCCCCTTTCATCCCTCTAGGGGTTGAATTTTAGTAATCGCTGAAATACGTGTGTCATTATTTATATTGCAGAGCATTTCTGCCGAGTTTCAATTAAATTTTACCATAAAAGTATTTTTTCCGATACAAACTTTGTAACCCCCTTTCATCCCTCTGGGGGGTGACATTTAGTAATCGCTGAAATACATGTCTCATTATTTGCATTGAAGAGCATTTCTACTTAGTTTCAAGTAAATTTGACTATAAAAGTATTTTTTCCCATACAAAGTTTGCAACCCCCTTTCATCCCTCTGGGGGGCGACTTTTAGTAATCGCTGAAATACGTGTCTCATAATTTGCATTTAAGAGAACTCCTACCAAGTTTCAAGTAATTTGATCATAAAAATATTTTATCTATAGGTACACACTTTGCAACCCCTTTTCATCCCTCTAGGGGTTGAATTTTAGTAATCGCTGAAATAGGTGTCTCATAATTTGCATTTAAAAGTATTCTTACTGAGTTTTAAGTAAATTTGATCGTAAAGATATTTTATCTATACACACTTTGCAACCCCCTTTCATCCCTCTAGGGGTTGAATTTTAGTAATCGCTGAAATAGGTGTCTCATTATTTTTATTGATGAGCATTTCTACCAAGTTTCAAGTAAATTAGACAATAAAAATATTTTTTCCCATACAAACTATGCAACCCCCTTTCACACCTTTAGGGGTTGAATTTCAAAAAATCCCTTCTTAAACGACGCCTCCATTACAAAATCAACTTCCCCTCAAAATTCCAAATTTGTATCTTTAGCGGTTTAGGCTGGGCGTTGATATGTCACCCGGGACATTGCCTTTTATATATATAGATTTGACTGCAAAGGCGAAGTAATTTTTTTAACTAGAGAAGAATTGGTGAATAATGTAGTAAGTTATTATTTAGATGCTAGAATTACCATTTTACAAGGTATCTTTCTTTAACCATCTTTAATACAATCATATTTTTATAATTCAGGTTAGTATTCATTTTTATTTAATTCTACCTATTAATAAATAAGCATAATAATTGTAGATCCATTTTATTATTAGTACTTGTGACTCTATGATCTCACTCGAATATTATGTAACCACAGATTGCACTACACGTCCTTTGTAACAATGTCGACTAATTTGTGAAATAAGTTTAAAAATAACTGTTGTAAAAACACAACAGAAATAAGCCCACCCTGCAAGTGAAGTAAACGCTTTCATTGCGACACTGTACGCCAAAGTTGTTCCATAAAAGCTCTTTTGCCTCTCCACCTTTCCTTTGGTATTTTGTCGACGGTATTTTTTTCTTTCGAAATTCTTTCTACGCTGGTAGCTTCGCTTAATATAGTTAGTTTATTTACTTAAAATTCTTACACAACTTCATTGAGTACAAGTGAAGGTTTTTTTAGAGTTCCGTGCCAAATACTGACTAAAACAAAACCCTGATAGGGAATTTTGTTGTCCGTCTGTCCATCTTGGCTTGTTAGACACAAGCCCCCCTTTTTCTCTGAAATACACAGTATACACAGATCTATAAGTACTCACTGTATTAATTATATAACACCATTAAAAAAAATATGCAATTTATTAGAATAACAGCGTAGTATTTAGTGGTTCCCACAAAATATCAATATAATACAATACATATACAAACATTATTAAACAGCACATAATATTTACATTACATACGTAATAACATCACTAGAAATTTGCACGTTTTATTTAGGCAGCTAAACAAATTAACCAACCATAAGGGGTATCATTTAAACCTCTAAGGTTCAAAAACTAGCTTACTATCATAAGATCTCGCAGCCGACCGATAATGTCCAAATTCGACAAACCTATTATAAAGCATTGAGAAGCTATGATCGTTTTCCATCATTTTACCTACAAATAAAAGCGTTTTAAATGAACTTAAAAATAGTATTTTTTAAGTTATTTTTAGTATTTTAGTAGCATACGCAATAAAGAGAAGCACTCGTGGCCAGAAATCACAACTTGTGAATTATACAAGCGAAGTCAAGTCCATTTTATTGTAAGGAGCTGAAAGGAGCTTCCACCGATGATTGAATAAAGGAAATAGCCTAGTCAGCCCGTAGTCACAAAGGGTAACAAAAGCGGCATGGAAACGCGGACAAATGTTTGCCCTCGCGAATCCACCGTATTCTGACTCGCTTTTGGTTTGGCAATGAGTTTTGAGTTTATGAGTGCATTTGAGTAGGTAAATATTTTTTTTAACATTTCTCTCAACTAATTGACCTAAAAGTTGTACGAACAAGTTAAGCAATTTTTTTTTATTAATTGGTTTTTACAGAATAATATTTCTACAGTAAAATAAATATTAAAATTCTACACTGTACAGTTCTGTTACTTTGTGAATTCTGCATCACAACACAATTAAACGATTTACATTGATTCCAATCCGAGATGTAGAGAACTATTCTAGGCGGTAAAAACCATATCGTCTTTGACCTGTTATGGTATTGTTTTTATCTCAGCCGCCATTACTGTCAAGTAAATAAGAGCTATCAAAACGTTAACAATACGATAACGAATCAAAGACGATATGGTTTTTACCGCTTGAATCTCAGCCCAGGAACAAGGTCGACCTTATCCACTCTAATACACACACCTGTAAGTGTTCAATAAGGTTCAGGGCCCGTATTATGGTCGCCTTTATCGCGGTGGATAAAGCTTCCGTCACTCTCGCACTTACATACTGGTCAGAAAGTGACAGATGTTTTATCTACGCTTATCTACGTCGATAAACACGACCATAATCGGCCCGCAGGTCGAGAATTCGTTAGTCCATTGCAGGCGCTTTCAAATGCCCTGTTTACTGGGAATTTTAGGCAAAACATCTTATATTGCGTGTGAATCGAATTCGCAATATCAATGTGGATGATTATTTATGTTGTAGTTAATGGGTCATTATAATAGACTAGAGGACGCCCGCGACTTCGTACGCGTAGAATTAGTTTCCCGCTACTCCCCCCATTTCTTCCCGTTGGGGGTCGATTTTCGGAAAATCCTTTCTTAGTGCTCACTTACATCATGAAAGGAACCCCTATACCAAATTTTAAATTTCTAGGTACCTACAGTAGTTTCATATATGTATCTGTGCGTTGATATATAAGTCAGTCAGGTTTGCTCTTTATATATGTATATAGATAAGTATAATACCAATAATATTGGTTGGTAGATTGGTTTTTATTTAGTCGAAAAAGCCGAGTTATTTTTATTACAGTCGCATCGGTGCATTGCAAGCGCCCTCATTTGCGATATCCCCTTTCGTTCTTTTACCCACACCGCACGCGTGTTTGCCGCCGACCGACGTTATACATAAACACTATGTACATTTTTATGTTTCACTTGATAATTCATTAAAATAAACTAAATTTGTTTGATTCAGTTCGTAGTCCTTCATAAAAGAACTTGCAAAAATGAGATCTTACCGGCAAATAATTTATAAGAAGAAAATCTACTTCGTTTTTGTCGTTTAATCAAAATATGCGACAGAGCAAACAATACCCCCGTCTTATATAGACGTTTCCTAATATCATCGTGACCCTTCTAATACCTCACTAAAGTACTGTCATCAATCTACTCTTTCATAGGAGGGGAACAGTATCCAAATTGTAACCTGAAGTCTTAATAATAGGGATGATATTCGTTTGTATAGAATAACTAGCCCAGCTTTTTTCTATATTTATAAAAGCTAACAAATTAGTATTGGCATTGAAATTTATAAAAAAATGGGAATAATAAAATAATGTTCGTCTGTTCTAAATTGAACTGTTTAGCATTTTATGTTATCTCTGTTGTCAACGTAAGTCTAAACATCTCTTTTAAAAATCGCAAGACATAATCTAATGTTTTGAGAAACTGCGGTATTGCCAGGTTCAAATGCAAAAGCGAATTCTTTTTTAGATAAACCCTAAATAAGGATCATGAAGCATAAAATCTAAAATATTATTTAGCTGTCTTTTATAAGTTTAATCCCTTTTTCATTACTAATGTATGTATGTAAATTTTTACAAGCGTATATAGGATAAGCCATCTATCTGACCGGCGTTCAACATAACGCCGGTTTCAAAAACGAGATGGTGCAACTTTTCAAATCACCCTGTGGTAACTGAATTGTTTATGATTCTTCACACACTTGAGGTTCAACACATTAATAAATTCCACAATTAAGTAGAAACTACACTTTTTTAACTGCTATTTGTCGGTTTTCCTAGTTATCCCAGCGTCAATTTCTTTTCATAAGCACTATTGCACTAAATATGACCGAAGCCTTATTTCATTGAGTAATTTTATAACCGTTGAAATTCAGATTACCATTCGGCTTCACTAAATTCAGTGATCATTTCGTGATACCCCAGATTAAGACAGAACCTACCTACCTATAGATCCCAATGTAGAATGAACAATGAGATCTTTAAGTTTTGCACTAACTTGATAAATTGAAGATAACTAGATCGATGGCAACTTACTCGTAAATCTTTCCAAAAGATAACTGGGGCTAAATATTCCAGGTAATAATTTTGCAAAATAAATACGTGAAATCACAGATCATCAGTTTCAATTAACGGTCCTCGACTTGAAATCATTAACAATTTGGGTATTTTAATGTTTTAATTTCAGCAAAATAAACCATAAGGTATTAAACTTCAAAAAAATATGCCAATCAACCAACTAGGTATATGGTACGAGGTTTCGTGGTAGTATCGAAGATTTTCGCTCGGGCCGTGCTGTCCAAAATTCCGTGCATGCCCCGGCCAGTATAAATTTAGGGGAATGAGGGGGCATTAGAAACGGTCTCGTGTCGCTTTGCCGTGATTAGTTTTTAAAAGGGTTTCGTTTGTATCTTTGGATGAGACTGAATAAGCAATAGGGAAAATGCATGGATTTTTTAAATCGCATTTCTCAACAAAATGAAAATACCGTAATAGAGATCACCAAGTGTGAAATTAAAATTAAAATCGGTCAAGAAATACGAATGATACAAGCATTTTAAACTGCTAATTAGACAGCTATTAGGTAGTCAGTCAGAGAGATCCTATATGCACTGTGACGTCATGTATCAGGTCAGCGATATAAACTCCATGTTAAATTCTGTTTTGCTAGAATTGTTTGCTTATATCTTAGTTATGTTTCTATAGCTATTCAAAAAATGTTTTTCTCAACTAGGTACCCATTTTGTTACATGAATTAGCTTTTTTATAAATCTGTAAAAAACAATCATGAATATTCTTCAAATATGTATCTTCTACAATTAAAAACAATGAATACATAACAATAGACTAATACCGAAAATATATTCATGCTAAAACTATGGATACTATTTTATTAACAAGCTACGTACCATGTGTATAGTAAAGGGCAATAAGGCTGATATTAATTAACCCTGACATTTACTTGGTCGTGAGTAAAGTTCAATTAACACTGACACGTTATGTTGCTAATTAAGTAGGTATCTAACTTTATCTAAAAGCATTTATTCGTACCTTTTTTCTGAGCTGGTAAGCTAAAGGGTACATTTAGAATATATGCGATTGAGTAAAAGTTACAAGATATGAGGTAGGCGGGTTGTTATTTTCTTTAGAAAAAATATTACCCCAAAAACATTACTATGATAGAACTAAATTACATCTATGCTTCATGCATGATTTTGATATCACATTCAAAAGAGTGTTGGCAACACCGTGGCAACGGCGATGCTGTGAAGTCGATTTGGCATCCGGCGGAAGCAGCGCCAACGCAAGCGCCCTCTTTCGCCTCTCGTCGGACAACATTTGCGCGGGAAAAATGAGCGCGCAACAGTTTACTTTAAAGCTGCAACGGGCAGCTCCGGGCATTCATATTCTGAATTTGTGGAAGTCAACTTCGTTATTCGTTCTAAAGTTAAGTATTTGTAGATATGTTAATAATTTATATGTGAATTTATTTGATATTCGGAGAATAAAGAACTGTGTCTTTAACTGCTGCTTTGATTTACAGTCTACGCTAACATCAGAAGTGGGATAAGTAACCTGCGCGCAATATGGGTAAACGCAGTAAAAAAAGTAAGCGGAAACGAGCCCGGTCATCCAGCAGCGGTTCCAGTGGCAGTGGCCGCACTCCGTCACCTCGACGACACAGGCGGGAAAAGGTATCTCGGAGAAGTGAAGACTTAACTGTGAGTAGTACAAGCTCTGTAACACTTAACAGCATCATACCTGAATTCGACCCCCTAAAGGATAATGTTAACGCATGGCTGAGTATTGTCCAATCCTATGCCGATACATTTAAATGGCGAGATGAAATAATTCGTTACCAGGCGCTTAATAAACTAAGAGGTTCCGCTAAATTGTGGTACGATTCCCTGTTACGCACTGAGAATAATTGGCCTACCTGGAAATGGAACGTGTGGAAGGCCAAACTGGCCAGTAGTTTTCAAATACAAAGAAATATGTATGATTTACTCAAGGAAATTATCGACAAAAAGCCCTTAGAAAACCAGTCTCTCTACGAGTTTTATTTTGAGCAACGGTGTAAAATCGACCGTTTAGGTTTGAATTTTTCCGATCGAGATATAATATGTATTATTTTAGGGAATATTCAAGACAGTAATATAAGTGCGTCGGTAGAAGCTAATAGTTTCCATTCATGTGACAATTTCGCGAGTTTCTTACATAGTCGAGTTTACAAAGCCAGGGCTAATACTAAATCGCTTGCCCTAAGCACATTACGTGAACAACAATCCAAGTCGAACGTGCAAGCGCAAACAACTAGTACTCTTACGTCTCCATTGGTAGGAGTATCAAATCAAGCTGGTTCCGCTAGTCACGATTCTAACCGTAAACCTTTAAAATGTTACGTCTGCGGGGGTAACCATAAAAAAAATCAATGTGATGCAAATAAATGTACCTTTTGTGGGAAAAAGGGTCACTTAGAGTCAGTATGCTTTCAAAAAAAAAGTACTAAGCCGGAAAAGGAGGAAACAAAATTTATATCCACCTCCAATTCCAACACTAAAAATAAATTTGTAAAAAACATATGTTTGGACAACCTTCATCACGATGCCTTTATCGACACCGGTAGCAGTTGCTCCCTGATAATAAAGTCGTTAGCGGAAGGTTATCCTTTTCAGAGTTTTCCGTTGCCTACACCTATTGTCCTACAGGGTTTTTCCAAACAGAACATAACAAAAGTTACCCACGCTATAAAAGTGAATTTAAAAATCGATTCAGTAGTTTTAAAAGAGATTGATTTTTATATAATTGATGACCTCGCAGGTTGTGATATTTTGATTGGAAGGAACGTGACGGAACTTCCTAACTTGATATACTCTCGGATTGGTGACGTGTTCCAGTTCAATTACGCCGAAGATTTTACGGAATTTTGTAACAGTATAAAAGAGGTAGACTTAAATACGGATGGGCATGCTAACGAACTTGTCGCTTTATTGAGAAAATACCGCGATTGTGTAGCATTAACTGTAAAGGAATTAGGAAAAGTAAATGATCACGAAATGGCCATAAATCTAACTACATCAGAACCGGTTCACTGCAGGCCCTATAGGGCTTCGAATCCCGATAGGATCATTATGCGTGAGATGATTAGCGAGTTACAAGAACATAACATAATTCGTGACAGTAACTCTCCGTATGCCAGCCCAGCGCTGCTCGTAAATAAAAAAAATGGCGAAAAAAGGTTATGTATTGATTATAGGTCGCTTAATAAAAAAACAATTAAAAATAAATATCCCATGCCTCGCATCGAGGAACTAGTTGACAGATTACAAGGAAAGAAATGTTTTACTAGTTTAGACTTAAAAAGCGGGTATTATCAAATCAATATGAGTAAAGAATCTATAGAAAAAACCGCGTTCATAACAGAGGATGGACATTATGAATTTTTGAGGTTACCTTTTGGGTTAGTTAACGCGCCATCCTGCTTTCAACAAGTAATGAACAAAGTATTAGGTAATCTACGCTTTGGAAATGTTATTGTGTATCTTGATGACGTATACTTAGTAACTGAGACTTATGAAGAAAACGTCAAGCTACTAGAAAAAGTTTTACAGATATTTCGAGATAACGGACTAACATTGAACTTAAAAAAATGTCACTTTTTTAAAAGCGAAATCGATTTTCTCGGTTATAAAATCAAGCCGGATAGCGTTATGCCCAATGAGTCTAAAATAATCGCAGTTAGAGATTTTCCCACTCCCAAGACTGTTCATCAGCTTCGCCAATTTCTTGGCCTGATAAGTTACTTTCGTAAATTCATTCAAAATTGTGCCATGTTATCAGCTCCGCTCACAGCTCTGTTAAAGAAAGAAGTCACTTGGAGGTGGGAAGAAACTCACGAAAAAGCTTTTGAAACTTTAAAAAGTAAATTAACTTCCGAAACGGTGCTATCCATGTTTGATCCAAATAAAGACAAAATACTTTATACTGACGCAAGCCGGGACGGAATCGCTGGAATTTTAACGCAAATCACTAGCGAAGGCGAAAAACCAATTCACTATTACAGTCGGCAAACTACGGAAGACGAAAAGAAATATCATTCGTTTGAACTGGAGTTGTTAGCCGTAGTTAGCTCACTACAAAAATTTAGATTGTATTTATTAGGATCAACATTCAAGGTAGTAACGGATTGCAACGCAGTACGGTTTGCACTGTCAAAGAAAGATATTATCCCGCGCATTGCTAGGTGGGTACTTTCAACACAAGAATTCTCATTTGACATAGCGCATAGGGAAGGGACACGAATGCGGCATGTAGACGCTTTAAGTCGAAACCCGGTGCAATCCGGAGAAAAACCGGAACACGAAATTGTTATGTCTATTACCGAGGCGGACTGGTTACTCGCTGTACAAATGCAAGATCCGAAATTAACAGAAATAAAATCAATTTTAGAGTCAGGGCAGGCCGATGATCATAAATCAATATTTAATGATTACGAACTCTTAGGCAATAAAGTTTACAGGCAAACACCTCACGGCCGTCGGTGGGTAGTTCCAAATGAATGTATCTGGCAAATTATTAAATACAACCATGACGATATAGGGCATTTTTCTTTAGATAAAACAATAGAGCGTATTAAAAACCTGTACTGGTTTCCCCGTATGAGGAAAATAGTCAAGAAATACATAAAAAACTGCCTAAATTGCATATATTATAAGGCCAAAGGAGGACCTAAAGAGGGCGAATTGCACCCGCTACCTAAATACGCGCAACCATTCCACACGTTACATTTGGACCATTTGGGTCCGTTTGTCAAAACGAAAAATAAGAATACCCACTTACTTGTGACGGTTGATGGTTTCACAAAATTTGTTTTTATTTCTGCTGTTCCATCTACCAACGCTTCCTGTGTCATAAAGGAGCTTGAAAGTATTTCTAAAGTATTCGGGAACCCCAAAAGAATTGTAACGGACGCTGGGACTTGTTTTTCTTCTAAGGAATTCGAGCAATATTGTGCGCGAATAAACATTAGACTACATCGCGTTGCCACAGGCATGCCACGATCTAATGGGCAAGTGGAACGCTTCAATCGGACGATATTAGACGCTCTAAAATCACTAGGCGCTAATACTAACGATGACAAGTGGGACCAGTGTGTAAAAGCTTTACAGCAAGGTGTAAACAGCACAATTCATAAATCAACTAAAGCCGTCCCGTGTGAAGTGTTGTTTGGCTATAGGCTGCGTACCGATAGCGATAGTTTAGCCCCAGATGCCATGGACGACACATGCGTAGATGTGACTTTGTTGCGTAAGAAAGTAGATGACAATATTAAAGCCAGTGCGGAACACTCGAAACTGAGATTTGACAAATACCGAATAAAAGCCAAGAATTATGAAAAGGGCGATTTAGTGTTAATAAAAATACAGAGCCAAAACAATGATGGTCAGAGTAGAAAATTAATGCCTGCATTCAAAGGACCATTTCAAGTGAAGAAAGTACTTGATAACGATAGGTATGAGGTGACGGATTTAAGAGGGGCTGAAAGAAGCAATAAACCTTACATTGGAACCGCTGCTGCAGAAAACATGAAACCGTGGATACGTATTGACGGTTGGGAAGCAGATTAACTCTAGTATCGTGTTGGCAAGGTATTTATATTTATATACTCATTTCTCATTTTTGTGAATGACTACCATTGTAAAATGCAACTAGTTTATGCTCACTAAAGCTAACCAGTTGGTTAAGTAGTTAGTGTAACCAAGTTTTTCTTTATTTGAGTCAAGATTACATACTTAAAAATGTGATTTCCCAGGTTTACATAAATGTTGCACATATTCTTAATGTTTACTTTTAATCACTATAAATAAACTCTATAGGTACGCTCAAGTGAGTAAATCTCTTTGGGTGAGTAAAATGGTTGTAAGCGAGTCAAATCACGGTGTGGAATTACTGAGTGTACGCAAGTGAGTAAATCTCTTTGAGTACAAGTGATTATATGTGATGTTGGCAATGTGCTGCACTGGGATATTAGTTTAGTGTACGCAAGTGAGTAAATCTCTTTGAGTACAAGTGATTCTATGTGATGTGAGCAATGTGTTGCACTATGATATTAGTTTAGTGTAGGTAGGTACACAAGTGAGTAAAATCTCTTTGTGGTACAGTTGATATTAAGTTGTGAAATCACGTTTACGTGAGAGTGCTCGATTGACAAGTATGATGCAACATTTATGGTCTAGCTCAACTTTAAGGATATGAACTTAAATGTGTTTTTATCATGTTTCAGTATTTCATCTGGACTCGTGGGGCTTCTGAGACAGAAGCCTTGCAGCATGGCCGTGTTGGCAACACCGTGGCAACGGCGATGCTGTGAAGTCGATTTGGCATCCGGCGGAAGCAGCGCCAACGCAAGCGCCCTCTTTCGCCTCTCGTCGGACAACATTTGCGCGGGAAAAATGAGCGCGCAACAGTTTACTTTAAAGCTGCAACGGGCAGCTCCGGGCATTCATATTCTGAATTTGTGGAAGTCAACTTCGTTATTCGTTCTAAAGTTAAGTATTTGTAGATATGTTAATAATTTATATGTGAATTTATTTGATATTCGGAGAATAAAGAACTGTGTCTTTAACTGCTGCTTTGATTTACAGTCTACGCTAACAAGAGCAATGCAAATAACAACAATTAAACGTAAGCCCTGCAAAATAATGCACTGAAACAATACAATTAAAAAACTCGTTGTAACTTGGACTCAACCCGTCCTTAACTCTATCTTTAAAATCAAGCCGACACAAAATCCAATATACTGTACAAAACAAACAGGTAGAATCGTGCAATGGCTGCAATAGTGTCAGGGCCTGGCCGTGAAATGGTATCACTGGCGGCGCGCTCTAGGCGGTGTCGTCTGATAGTGCCTGACACTACCGACACCGCTGGAACAAATTGCCGTGGACTCCAGTTTTGCCGGAGGCTTGCACGGCGAGGGAATTTGTGTTACATTCCTTTGCTGGTGTTTGGTCTTGTTAATATCTAAGTAAACGTGAGGTTATAACTGGGTAGGTATTATGCGCTTCTTTAAGTAAATACGAAGCGAATGCTAATATTCTTTCAGGCACGTTAACATACTTTTTAAAACAGATTAATGAAATTTGGAATGTGTTATATTTACACTTGTATTAATGTAAACGGTGCACAGGACTTTCTGAAATTAACCTCCTAATGGGACGAAATCGGGGAAATTTAGAATTTTCTAGTGGGAAAATAATAATATATTGTATAAGTAGGTACCTGTAAAGTCGCAGGCATCTTCTTTTATTAAAACTTTGGTTTCTACAATTTTTTTGAATTTCGAGATTTTAATCCATACTTAATTATGTTATTTTTATCAGGTTTTTACATCTTTCTACATCTGTCTCATCACAGTACCTAATACAACCCGATAACAACCTTATGACTGAAAGACTACATGAAATTTATGAAAAGGGTTGCTAACGCCATCTATATGCTTTTTGCGTTTTTATCACCTCATCGAACATGCCCCTTTGGGCAGATAGTAACGACATCTATCCGGAGCTTCCAGGTAATGGACGGGATGCCAGGAAACACGACGTGCCCCACCCGGACGAAGCACTTAGTTCGGAGCTGGAGCGTTAGATGGCGCTGTAGTTAAAACGGAAATAATGTTTTACGTATAGCAGGATGGAGAAAAAGTTAAACGTGATATAATAAAATAATAAATTATAAGCGTAACATCAACTGTACACTGTAGATATTTGAAATATTCCGTGGGTATTGTTTATTAACATTGTACCTATTGTTATTTTAGCACTAAGTATGCCAGCTTAAGGGGTTACGTGTCCGAAGAGTGTCAAACGTTACTCTATTACTAAGCCTACACTGTCCATCTGTCCGTCAATCCGTCCGTCTGTCTTAACTGTAAAGCTGTATCATTTGAACTTTAAGAAATAGCGACTTTTTTTCAGGATAAGGTTGGGCGCCTTTTGCGTCACTTAAAGATTGGAAAGGAATAAAACGTTCTAAAACGATTTTTTGCTTCCCTTAATATAAATTTTATAGTCTTAAAAAGATACCTATACTCCCTTCAAAACATTAAATACTTAACACATTTACCCCTCAGTTGGAATAACCCCGCCCCAAATTATGTGTTATTACGGAAAATGTCTATACAAATAAAAAAAAGGAAGTTCAAAAATACTCGTAAAGGAGCACCCCATATGATCAAGAAACGTATTTTCAATGTATTTTATTTTTGTTGTATCGTAAAAATGATACAGCATACAAGCGTCGAATTTAATATGATTATAGTACCTACAGTCACCAGCAATAATATAATTATTATCCAGCACTCAGCAGCCCAATATTGGATAATAATATTATTGTTGGTGACTGTACAACCCCTAAAAGAAAACATCAAATACTTAATACCGGTCAAGTGCGAGATGGGCTCGCGCTCATTTGATTTAAAAACGAATTTAAAGCGGAATATAATACACATCGGTGGATTTCATGATTTCATTACAAGGCGCAAAAATTGATTAATTAATTTTCATTATTTCTCAAGGTTGAACAACAATGTAGTCGATCAAGCAGCAAACATGCCGGCGAAGAATTATTGGCCAGCCCATAAAATCTATGTTTTGAGACCCCAAACCGCCCCGTTCTGAGTAGTGTTGCTCTTGAGAAAATATTGTTTCGTATAGCTGGGAAAATGCATTTCGACAATGGCACGCAAGATAACAAACCGAAAAACTGCGTTTACGAACCGTCACGTAAAAATAGCTTATTTAATGACTTAAAAAGACCAATATCGATGATGCTTTATATTTTTCGAATTATAATGATGTACTATGCCTTTGTTTTGACACCATTAAATTTGAGAAACCCCTAACCCTAACCCTAGTTTAACCCTTCGTCAGTGTAAAAAAATACCGAATTCTGGACTCTTCAAATTATGGAATAATCCAGAAAAAGAAACGAAAGGTTAACCCCAGTTTTGGTAATATTTGTCAGGGTATACAATTATTTACTTATCTAGGAACCTATTTATTACAAATAATTTGCAAGAAAAGTTATTCATTTGTGCCTATCCTTTTTTGCATAATCACAATTTTTTAAAGTTACCTACCTACTTACCTAATGCGCCTCGAAAATCAGAAATAGAATGATCTAATGAACTTAAAGCGCTTAATTTCATAATTAGGTACCTACTTTAATTGGTTTGTTAATTATTATTACTTGAAAATTATTTGAAATACTGAAATGAAATAATTAATAAAGCATAAGCTTTTTTATTACGCACAGATTTTGATTAGGTACGCTAAGCGCTGGGCAGGTCAGGTAGGTAATTGTATTTTTTTTGGTAGAGGCCTATTTTGATTTATTTGGAAAGAGATTTGTCCAGATTAAAAGAAGTGGTCTCTGCCTACTCCTCTGGGAAACAGGCGTGATTTAATGTATGTACTCGTATGTATGTATTTTGGTAATACATGTCATGATCCCCAAAATCCCCACAGATCCCAATAAACACAATTAATAAAAAAAACAGATAAATGTCCTGCCAAAGGTTGCTGCAGAGGTGAGAAACACTTGGACGCGCTGAATAGTGACCAATAACGAACTGCGACGGCGAAATGTTTATTTGTTGTTCGACTGGGTAATGAGGGCTGAGTTCTCAAACCAGGTACAAGCGATGAGAAAGAGACACAGTAAAATATGAACGTTATTATCTTGACTTGTTTGTAGTCAGAAAATGAAACATAATTTATTTTAACCGGATAAAAAAAGTGAGTGGAAGGGTTGGAAGGGGCCGCCCTGGGCGTACTTTTTCGAATCAAATCGGAGAAATACTGGAAAAGGGCCGAATTTTAAGTACGCGAAACCGACGTGCGTGCATGACTCGATGTATGAATGTGGAAGAAGCGAAAGAGATTTGTCAAGATCGTAGCAGGTGGAAAGAAGTGGTATCTGCCTACCCCTCTGGGAAACAGGCGTGATGTATTGTATGTATGTATGTGTAAAAAAAAAGTTGGCAGAGAACAAAGAAAAGTGGCAAATACTCCACCGACAAGAGCCTGGCTCTTTAGTTAATTGATGAGTTGATCAAATAGTTATAATTGAAAAGTCTTAGTCATAATTATAACATGACTTGACATGTATATCCATATCGTTGTTAAAATGCGTACCGAATGGCAGTTTCATACTAACATAACACAAACTTACTAATGATTTTGAAAACTCAGTAGGTAGGTACGGTTTAAAAATCAAAGAAACAAATAAATTGTTCAATTTTATATTTTACACAATTTAAAAAGATAAGACTAAACAAAATCTCCTCAACCTCTCAATTCGACCATCTCCGAAGAAGGTTGCCGATACCACGGCAACTGGGATCACCTATAGCAACGCTACTCCCCCAGTATCTATGGAAACCCCCCCCTACTTGAGGTCTTTATGATTCGAAAGGCCTTTCTATTAAGAAACATAATGATTGTAAACCAAATGATGATAACTGAAGATTGCTTTCTTTTGCAATTTATTTATTTTAGTCAATAGTTTTTAGGGTACCTCCTCTACACGTATCTTAAAGATGTTTTTTTTTTTCTCGTTTACCTCATAGTGTTGGGTCACCCAACTGTCGTTACTTCGTTAGATAGGTCTTTAAAAAATAATGCGCATTTGAGAACATATTTTTTCGATTGAGGGATCTATTTGTGAAATATTAAGATTTAAAGTAGCAATTTTTGTTAAAGTCATGTGTCGACGGTTTTTTTTACATTATAACCTGGTATGGTATCATTATAGCTATGTTACTTTCAATTATTGGATTTGGGGGACGGTTTAGGAAACATTGAACTTGAAAAGTGTAATTTTCGCTAGAGTTACGTGAAGGTTAAGAATTTACATACATACATACCTACATACATAATTCCTGTGACAGTCTTTTTTTGTATTTTCAAGCACTTACTATACTCACAATCAAGGCATTTAAATAAGGGTGAGTTGTAATGACAATATTTTCGCTGTGAAAATTGAAACAATACAGTATTTATTAAAAGACAAAAAACCAGTGTAGGTATAATAACTGCGTGTTTATTCGACGTGTCAGAGGGATCATCATAGTTTGCCCCTACAGTAAATTTTATACACAATACTGATTTCAACAACAAAACATACAAACATTTGCAGAACTATTTCCATAATTATTGATAATTTATAAAATCTTTGCACCTACTTCAGTAAAAGATTCTTAGCACCAACGTGACTTATACTGTTGTTTTAATTCTTAGCTACATACATATTTTATAAAATGGAAATAATATTTAAATGAACAAACGGAGCTACCAAGCTACTGAAACCCAATAAACCATCCCCCAAAGCACTTCCTCCGCTGGTTTCAAAAAAGGTTATCTCACAACGATAACAATAATTCAATAAACTATATTACTTCCTGCACTCACAAATTTGAATAGTAAAACCAAAAATTTCACGAATAAAATTCAAATCCAACCATTTTTATATGAATTACTTCCTAACGGTGGATGAGTAAGGAATGATATTGTATGCATTTTGCATGAGTCGTACGGACGAGTATTATCAGGGGAAGGTATTTGAATATAACCGTACGGGTAAGGTTTAAATTTGTCATCCGTATTGCGAGTAAACAGCTAAATAAGATGTATTTACGTTTTATTTATTATGTTGGCAGTGAGTTTATAGCTGAGGTTTATAGCTAAATAAAGAGATGCTATTGTCTTTTAGTATAATTACCGTGTATATTTGCCGTGTGGTGCCGGGTTTAGAATGTTGCCACTCCATGTCTTCCCGTGGATGTCGTAAGAGACGACTAAGGGACTAAAGGCTGTGTAGTGCTGTTAGGCGATGGGTTTGCAACCTGTCACTAATACACTGGATAACATCTTAGCCTGGTTGTGCAAAATGTGGTCACAGAATTATCAACAAGTTTTTGGAGTTGTTGGTGAGTCTGTGGCTCTGCCTACCCCACTCTGGGAATGAAGGCGTGAGTTTATGTTGTTGTTGTTGTATAATTATTCAAAATTCACGATTTAAATTAATTAATAGACAGCAAAGACTATAGAGTTTTGATCGATAAGGTCTGGTTTCTGGAAATATAAATTAGGAGCTTCACTATTAAACATAATACTAGGAAAATGTATCGTATAAAGCGTTACAGAAACTTGAGACTACAGAAAGCGGTTTACGTTATCCTTGTAAGTTGTTTTCGTAAATGTAGTAGGGTTTAGTCTACAAGTTCTAAAACGAGCTCCCCTTCATCGAAAACTTAAAAGTCAAAAACGTAAAAATAATAATTATGTATTGTCAATAAAATGTGGAAAAGCGGCGCGTTATTTTAACTTATACGGGCTCCCGAGATGGTAAAGTGCTGCTTTTTTATCAAAAGTACTGGCCTCTCATAAACTCAAAGGTGCTCTATTTCTCGGAGTTGTAGAAATATCTTATTTTTAATGGAATACGGCGACCACAACAAAGTTAGATTGGTACCGGCTTGATTACTGGTTGCCGTGATAGGCAATTTCCTCCGCTTTGAGCACGACTTCCTGGTACTGTGTGCGAATATTATGAATTGGCTTTGCCATCGGGGAGGTACAAATGCTTTGTAGAGTTTATATTGCGAAAATATGATTTTAAATTGAGGATTTGTATAATTAATCGCAGATATTCACCTTTAAAAAACATCACTTAATGTGAACAATGATTGAAGTTCAGTATTTTTCTTCGTATTTCACTAAAATAAATATTGCTTGTTCAAATCATTAAAGTTGCGAAGAGGGGCGTATGTAGGGTCACTTGAACTAAGTAAGTAAATAAATAAAATGTAGTATTAGTCTCAAAAATTATAAGTTAAATTTATGAATCATTAAAAACAACTTTAAACATTTTAAATACATGTACAAAACACGAACTTTTGAAAAAACTGTGTAAAGCGCGCATAAAATATTTGGCGCTATAGTATTATAGTTCTTATTTATTTAACAGTAAAAGAGGCCGAGTTAAACACAATACGATGATATGTCAACAGCTATAGGATTTAACGATTAAAATAGAGCCTGAGGGATTATTGTCTAACGCACTCGCAATCACGATCGTTTTCATTTTGAAAATCGAAGGTTTGTCTGCATACAAAATGAAAACAATTGCTCCACTTTGAAGCCGGTTGCGATTGCGAGTGCGTTAGACAATAAGCCCTCTGGTCTTAGTGGAAATTGACAGAATGTCAAAGTTGTGAAAGCATCGCTAAAATCGCAATACATTCGTAATCAAACGTAAGTCTAAACACTACTTACTTATAAAATATTTTTTTGTTAAAGTTAAGTAAATACCTATAAAAAAAGTTATCAAAAAAGTTCAAGTCGATACTTAAATTTCTAGCCCCCCAGCTCATAAGTACCCAGTACATTATTTAAAACCCCCAAAGATGAAATCTGATGTAAATGTAGAAACAGTGAAGAGGTAGGTATTCGCGTCGAGCATCATTTATTATGCCACGATGACACTCTATTACCCCCTCTCGTGTCAGGATGGGATGTGTTTCAGCTCAGATAGGGCGAGTAATGAGAAAAAGGATGTAAAATAAGTGAGATTAGATGAGAAATTTGATACAGTCGCACCAAAACACAATACATACATTAAGTTTGACAAGGTGGAGATTAAGTTTTAGTTATCAATAAAATGCATTGAAATAACAAATTAACCTAGGTAGTCTATTAACAAAATTCTCAAAAATATGGATACTAAACAACGTTATAAACATTCCATTTCACACTCATGAAAGCTAAATAGTAATTTATCCAATCTAGGATCGATGTCATGAAGACAGCCGAGCGTTCTCCTCACATCTCTTCTAGTTTTATTTCCCCCATAGATAGCAGCAACCAAAATTGTGACTGATATTAAGTGACACCAAAATATATTAAAATATAAAGCGGTCCTACCCAAACCAGAGTAATAAAAGTGCTATAAGTTATAACTGCTAATAATAAAGTTGTCCATTTGCTTTCTCCATACCATAGAAGAACTAGCCAAGTGCGAGTTGGACTGCGAGCACCCAAGGTTCCGTACCTACCTCTTATTTGTATAGAACATGAGAAGCCCAATAAAGTCCTGGTGCTGCATGCTGTCACTGCTGGGTTGTAGAAGCCCCCCACATGTATATATACCGCTCTTTAAAGTAAACAAAAGCCGACCTTACAAACCCTATCACAGAATTTAATCTTGTGTGTGAAAAGTGTTTGTTTTTGTGAGCAACTTTTAAGTATTTTCTTGTCATGTATAGATTATCTCTAGTGTATATATTATATATAGAGCAAAAGTTCAACAACCTTCGGGTTTCCTCTTTTCTTTACCACCCGGTCTCGTACGCTCATAAAGAGTTATTACACAGTACATGTTTTATCCCTTGACTATACATACAGGGTGTTCGGCAGAAGGTTGGACAAACTTCAGGGACTAACTCTGTAGGTCATACTCATCAACTTTTATTATGGGACCATCATCCAAATCGCGAAAAAAAACAGCTGTTCCATACAAACTTTGAGAGCTTAGCAACCGAAATGTACGGAACAGCTGTTTTATTTTCGCAATTTGGATGTCAGTTGATGAGTATGACCTACAGAGTTAGTCCCTGAAGTTTGTCCAACGTTCTGCCGAACACCCTGTATATAGTCGTGATAAAACTTACTTTTATTGATTCGAAACATACAAATCAGTCTTCAGAAAATACGGTATGAATATTAGTTGTTAATTAGTAAGTATACCAGACTAATTTTATAATGTTAAAAACAAAACCAAATTTAATCACAAGGAACATTGAACAACGTATGCTCAAGTTACACGCATTAGCTTGTTTACGAGCACGCAGGCGGGTCGACAGGTATTCCCGGGTAATCTTGCGCAGCCGGGTAGGAGGTTAATGAGACGCCCTCATGTGCCCTCATTATGTCATACAAACATTGTTCGGTGTTGGCAGACATTGACAGGGCTTTTATGTTAGCGATCTGAATGGGCAAGCACCTTTGTCTCTGCAAATAGGCCGGTCATATTTCATATTGTTTGATTAGACGTTGATCAATCAAAAATAAATTGTTATGCTGTGGGATACATTTATCGTCATCCTTGTTCTTTGAAGTCAGGATTACAGTCTTGAGATTGTAAATGTACCTATATAGGCGTCAGAGCCCGTTTACTATAACCCGCATTTATCTTCTTAAATTTAAGAGCTAGGCCCTTGTCTGTGGAACAATTTCCAGACACTCTTTCTAAAGCCTTTTCTTTTAGGGTCTGATAAGATTCGACGTCTACTTTTTCTTTTATCTGATGCATGAACGTTCTCCTTTGCCTTCCTCTCTTCCGCTTCCCTTCAACTTTCCCTTGCATAATTATACTTAACTTTATTTTTCTTCTTTACAGGTAAGATGGAGTGTTGCGAAGCCCACGCGTAGTTGGATGAATAACTATGAATGCATCGTGATTACTGCTTAGTGACCAAAATGTTGTTATTTTAAAGGCTTCTATTTTTTACCTTATTCTCTGTTTACTATGCTTGCTTTTGTGCTTGAAACAAATGAAAGAAATATACTACGGAATGAACGTACTTTATCTTTTTTTGTGTATTTAAATATGGTCGAAGTTTTAAATTACGATTTTTTAACTAATGACTAGCTAAACTATTAGACACACGTTGCAGGCCTTTACGTCAATATTCGATCAGATTTAATTGTCAGATAGTCAAGAACTACGTTCTAAGAATTCTATTTAAATCTACATCGCTGCTGATTAATTCTGCTTTCAAATATTTTTTCTATGTCATATTTTACGTCTTATAAACCAAAACACTAAAACAGCTATAGACAATTCTATTTTAATTAAACATAAACCTATTCAAAGGAGGGTCGGCAAGGGAATCATTAATGAAACCTTTATAATGATTAAGCCACCACAATACGTCATCAACAGCGTCTCGGCAATGCGATTATACAGCCACAATTTGATGCAGGGCTCTATGTATAATTTAGCGAGCTTGTGTATAGACTTACCTGACGAGATTGAGGTAAGTTTACATAATAACATGTTTCAATGAAGAGCGAACAGAAAATATTTCTAAAGGATGCATTCTTAGACATGTGCAGTGCAAGAGGACTTAAAAAGTCGTATAGGCTTGGGTTATGTCGTTTAGAATAGCATAAGAGCGTATGTGGGCGAGTGAGAGGTAAATACCACATGGGAAGTCGTTTTTAGCTTATTGTATAGTATTAGAAAAGGCCCAAGCGAAATCTGCACCCACGCTACGGAAATTATGTACATTTAAATCTAGTAGAGAACTATAAATATTTAACTTAAGTATTAACGTTTTATAATTAATAAAATAAGGACATTATAGATAACAACGGGTAAGTACATATTTAAAATTGCAATATTTGTCAAATTATTACAACTGCCTTAGCCTAATATGGTCCGGTTTAAAATCATAAAATTGTCATAAAATTATCAATCGTCAAAAGATATGGAAAATTATAATTTTAGTTAAAACCAATTGAAATCATTTCATAAATGGTTCTGATCAACACCCCAACTAATAAGTCCACACATGGGTTATCTCGTAGCATTTAGGCAGTACAGTCAAAGTCATAAATATTATTATGTATACGTTCCCAAGAAGTCAAAAATATCTACTACTACTGCTGATAATAAGGTCTATATTTATATACATATATTTAGCGCGATGGCCGTATAAATATTGGTGCTTTTGACAGTACTCGACAGTGTACAGAGGGCTTATTATCTAACGCTCTCGCAATCACGATTATTTTCATTTTAAAAATCGAAGGCTTGTCTCCATACAAAATGAAAACAATTGCTCCACTTTGAAGCCGGTTGCGATTGCGAGTGCGTTAGACAATAAGCCCTCAGGTTAATGATGTGACAATGTTTTGCCTACATGATTCGAGAAAGAAAGACATCAAATTGGGGAAAAGTGTTTTTAATCGATTAAGTATACCTACTTATGGGATTAGTGGTAAAAAAAAAATGATATAAATTATTACAAAATAACATACGTCTTCTACTTGAAATAATCCACTTTGTGTAAGAAAAAGAAATCTCATTGATGGTAAGAGTCACAAAACGTTTCTAACGTTGCAGCGTATTTTATTAAGGGCGGATTCGACCAAACTGGAATAAGGTCTTATACCAAGTTTAAACGCCAAATTTGTATGGACGTATTTCGGATTAAATCTTATTCCAGTTTGGTCGAGTCGGCCCTGAGTTTCTCTCAGATTTTTACAAACTACGTCGCACTAAATATTTCAGAGAGGCTTTATATTAAAACACAATTCAGCATTCCGAATTTGAATAATTGACGACCTGTGCGCCTCTATTCAACACGGTAAAAACAATATGGTTTTTGATCTGTTATCGTATTGTCACCGTTTTGATAGCTCTTATTTACTTGACAGTAATGGCGTCTGACGTCATAACAATACCATAACAGGTCAACTACGATATCGTTTTTACCGTCAGGAATAGAGGTTCGGAGCTGGCGCGAGACTGATACGTCAATAAGATGCCATTGAGTCACAGCCATAGATTTTACACCATTTTATTGCCCAGATTTAGGCCCGTATTATAATAATCTGATCTCGTCTCTAATGCTCGTATCAAGATGACGGGCATCTCAGCGGAGATGAGTTTATCAATTCGGCTCTTAGTGTCCTAGAGGGCGTAATCATACCACTTATATATTACTTCGTATGGACAGGTCCATAGGTTATGGTTTACGGGTATTTATTTAAATCTAAGACGTAATTATAAAAAATCACATCCTCGAGATCTATCGTTATTAGTTGCGTTACGATACTTTAATTTGAATACACCGAACATCGGTTTCCGACATAGGTATAAGCTAAAACCAATAGAGAATATGTACGTATAACATTGTATCCGTATAACGAAAGTCCTCCTGCGCAATATACGTTTTAATTAACATAGTACTCCGATGCCTGGACAAAAGACAGCCCGATATTCGCTTTGGGGTGCAGGTGAGGTCGTTTCGCCGTGCGATACGGACTCGATACGATTTTGAAAAAGTTGGTACGTATGTGCCTAATCTTATTTTGGCAGGAGAAAAGAAGATTCTAACCACGAGATATTCATCAATCTATCAAATAAAAATGTTATTGCAAAGCATAGAGGGGTTGATGACAGATTAAATGACAGTCGAAGTTTATTTTTGTACTTTGTACTTTGTCGCAGATATTGATGTAAGTACTATGTAAACTCAGCGGCAAAAATAACCGCCCAGCAGTATTTTATTCAAACAGGTGTTAACAAATATACCTTCTCAAATCAGATAATAACCAAATCAAGAATAATTAACCAAATTCACTTCAGCTTGTTTTGTTGTCCAGAAAAATAATCGCACAAAATGGCGTACCAATAATAATCATAAAAGAAACAGGACTTTTATAAATTACACTCAAAAGTCACTTGAAAGACATATCGAACAAAACGCAATAATTTCCTATGGACGGGTGATTTGTGGATCGTTTGTTATTTCTTCGAAAAATCGATGGGTAAAATTCACGACGATTAAGACTTCTTAATCGTCGTGGGTTATTTAGCTGAAAATAAAACAAGATGAATCTAATTGGTTGAATATTCTTGACGTTATTGTTTAATTTAAGAAGTAAATATTATTTGTTAACACTTGTATGAACAAAAGGCGAGTGGGCGGTTATTTTCGCCGCTAAGGGCCCGTTGTTTGATCAGTAGTTAACTCAACTAATTGTTAAAATTCGAAAAAGGAATCGAAAATTTGACACATTTCCTTGAGAATTTAACTATTACTAACGATTTTTAACAATTAGTTAGTTTAACTACTGATCAAACAACAGGCCCTAAGTGTATAATTTAAACCACTCTCACTTTAATACCTTACTAGAACAAGGCACTAAAATGAACCGCAAATTTTTAGTTCGGCTGTACAGAAACGCATAATTTTGTTTCATTCCTTGTCTTTCATTTTTGTTTCTTACTTAAGTAGATAGGTACGCAATTCGCATACACAAACTTATTCGAAATCGTTCAAATAAATCGTACAGTGTAACGTACTTAAATGATATTCGGGCGCTAACAGGCGTCAACCGGTGACAAAGGTCATTCATATTGCATCCCGCTCGGCCGCCCTCGCTAATTCGGATTATGTCGACATTGTCTACGAACCTGCCGACGAGTCTATGAAAACCTATAGTTTCGGATTACAGTACAGTCTGATGAATGGGGCCGTTCGCACAATGCGTATTGTATTGGCATCGGGTATTTTGTATGCAATCAATACGTACCTGTTAATTATGAAATCGGATATTCTCTGATGTAAGTATGACGATGAATGGTAATTTATTTATTTTAAAATATTTGATATGAGTTATACGAGTATTATAAGACATTACGTATCTATAAATAATTGGGAAGTTATCTTTTCCCAAATAGAGCATTACTTACTAGGCCCTGTTTAGCTTTGACGAGTCCTTGTTACAACAAATTTAGCATCCCGATCCCGGCAGAGGGCGCTATTTCTGTGATGGGTATCCCTTTAAAATCCATAAAGTTGTTTGTACTAAGTTCAAATGTATTGATTGGTCTAAATCACTCTTATAAAAAAAAATGTGGTTTAGTTAAGTGAGATAACATTTTTAAAATAATTTATAATAAAAACCGGTTTCGATCAAACAAACAATTACAATATTACGCCCCTGTGATTGAGGCACAGCGCTTCCTAAATGGTGGCATGGAAACCACCTGGCCATTGCAATAGCAAATATTTAAAGGCTTGTATAGACTACGTTAGTAATACGGTCGAGTAACGAGAAGTTCTAAAATATTAAATGTGTAGATAATATTGACCCCCATATTTGTGTTTTGAGTAATAGTACTACTAATTAGCTCTTTATAATAAAACGTTAAAAATACCTCAAAAATTACAAAGGAATTTTAACGCAAACTTTATTTTCAGATATTAATAGTTTATCTCATTATTTAATTGTAATAAAATTGTTAAAGTGCGATCAGACGAGACGGCGGAAAAAATTCAAGCCTTGTTATAAAAGTGCAACCCATACGTTGCGGCAAATGGCGTGCAAGTGATGAGGCGGCCCGCGCCACTAGCTGTAGCGGTTAATAAATGTACCAGAATTTATAAAATTAGTTTATTTCTTTAATCCGGTACATATCAAGACATCCAATTTTTTTCCTCTTTTAGCATAACGAAAATAAATACTTAACTATCTGTTATCAAAACTAAAAAGTTTATTTTATCCATCTTCTAATTCTTATGACAGGTGCAATCATTTATGGCACCATCAAGCTGGTATGATAAAGATGGCAAAAATTCGACATAATTATGCATTTCTCAATAACTAAAAGTAGGTGAAAGAGTTTTACTTTTATTTAAAATGAAATTAATTTCATAATCTTGTCACAAGAACAGTCGTTAAGATTCCAATATTTTCTTGAGAAATTTAGGTACTTCTTTTTTAAATAATGTATTAGACTGCCGCCATTTAATTTTGTTTAGCTGCAGTGGTTCAATCGTTTTTTTTTAAAATATAAATATAGGTACTTACTGCATTAATTGATTACAGTTGTATCAGAATACGGTCGACATCAAACATGACATGTCATGTTATGTTTACGTATCTTTACCTAATTACATTAAAATAATGTGCGAAAAACTAAACATTTCTTTGATGACCACTGAATATTTTATTGCTTAATCTCAGGGATGAATATAAACTAATATTTTATCTGATAAAATATGTAAGTATGCATCCAATGACCATTGAAGAGCTTTATGGTACAATATACTCGTATTACATGGTGGTTAAACAATCAAAGTCGATAACTGTACATAAACGCAGAAACATTCGTTATTCCTCCTTCACGTTACAAAGATTTCACTTCTGCTTATGACGTACAGCTTCTGCCTTTTCCCACACCCTGAGCTTTATGTAAAAGAATGTCGCGTTGGATCTCGCCTTGTTCCAATCTAGGCACTGAGCCAAACGGCCATCATGTCTTGATAACGGGCTGTAATCTTTAATAGTGAATGAGCAGCTTATAGCAGCCATCTAATTTTGTGGTCGGGGAAAAAGTCTGGTGTTAGGGTTGCATTGCATATGAGTACATGTTTATATTCTATAACACAGGGTGTCCTAAAAATCAACGTCAACCCGCTTAGGGTTGAAAGAGCAGCTAAAAAGGTATCGATTTAACCCCTATGTATGTTCAGCGATTTTTACTAGTTTCGGAGATATTGAGCATTATAAACTGAACTTAAAGTTTGTAGATTAGGCAATGTCTTAAACTGTAACCAGGTCACTTGGTTGTTTTTACCTGTGAACTCATACTCATTTTCAGAGTTTAACGAAATAACATATTTTCGAAGGTTACTTAGGTATGTAAATGGAAGTAAAATCCTCTTTAGCTCTCAAGATTCCATTATTGAATGCATATTTAATGGGTGCATTACTGTTTTCGCTCGGCCTGCGATTTGAATTATTACTTTGCTACTTTCGTTCAGATATTTTTTTCGCTTTATTAGTACGAGTATATTACCTGCTCCATTCATGTACCATTATAACGCACACCGTTCATTGTACTTGGTTATTTACTTCCCTGAGGCCGTATTTCACCAAACTGGGACAAGGTTTTATACCTAGATTAAACGCCGAATTTGAATAGACTAATTTCGGATTAAGTCTTATTCCAAGTTTGGTGAAATGCGGCCTTAGTTTGGCTTTTCAATTGTATAATGTTACAAACCTATCGCAAGAAAAAGCTGGTTTAAAAATATTCAATAAATTAGTACCGTGACCTTCAGACAACGCACTGACTAAACCGTTGGACCTAGGGACTTGGATAAATTTGGAGAAACTTAGGGACATTTGGAGGTACGAGTGTTCTTTGGATACCCTAAGTACACTAAGAAATGATTTTCCAAAAACCGACCCCTAACGGGAAAAAATAGGGGGAGTAGCGGGAAACTAATTCTACGCGTACGAATTCGCGGGCGTCATCTAGTACTTATTAAATAAAATGTACTAAATACTAGAAATTTCTTAACCCCTAACCCCTAGAGCGTCAGCGATTTAAGACTTTTATACATTTCGTTTGAAACATGCGGCTATGACGCCATTGCCACCGACGTCCTAGGGTTATAAAAAACACATAGGTACCATAGTTTACACGAAAGTACTTCCTTCGAAAGATTCCTAGATTTTTGTATGTACGAACAACTCGAATCCAACTCGTATTTGACCGTTTTCTTGTTATTATGCATGCTAATATGGTTGAATAAGTTTAACCTTGAGTCTTCCTACTGTTATAGGCTTTATTATTCTGCTACTACGCTAATCGGTTACCGCCATCAAAAAGTAACTCCTTCCTCTAGGTAACTAACTTGACCTAAATAAACACTTAAGCCAGTGAAAATCCGCCGCGTATCAACAAGTGTTCCAGCCTAGCGAAAGATGCAACGCCACATCTGGCACAGTGCCATGCCACGCCTAGGCCTTCCATTGGTTAATAAAGTTAACCAATTGACAGGCCAAGTTGTGGATTGGAGGGCAGGTTATATAACTGACCTGTAAAGAACTAGGTCAGGGGGAGGTAAATCGGGTTGCGGTTAGGATGCAGTTAAATTTTGTAGTTGGTTCAGTTCACTGTAATTTTATTTGCAGCGACAAATGAATGGCTTATTTGAATTTTCGGATAAGCCCTGGAAGACCAAAGCTAAGATGATTCAGTCTTTGTTAGGTTACGTTAGGTTACATCCACGATCATCTCGTCGCATCGATCGATTGGTAACTATGAAACCTCATTGATGACGAATTAAAAATCGGTCAAATGCATATCAGGCCACGCACATGGGTTTCGACATCAATGTCTGAACTCGCTTGTCTCTCCTTCGCTCGTATTTTTTTATTGCACGTTCAAGGCAAATGCGAATTGCGGCACCAAATGGATAGTGTGTTTTTAGGCCCCTGGACTTTTAAAATCTTTGGGGCTTAGCATGTGTTCAATATAAACCAGAGCCACCGCAATGTGGATTTAGTTTCGCATATTATAATGGTCATACCAGCCAGAGCTACTGCTACAGTCCACGATGTAGGTATTTGATTTAGCATGTTTTCCAGACCTGACCCACCGCTACAATTTGCGATTGGTTGACCTTTGGCTCTGGCCGTCAAATGTCGTGCCACTGACGCCTTGACGGCTACAGCCGTCACAAGTTCAAGATTAAAAGAGACTTTGTTTAGTATCAATAAGGTGTAATTTACATAGCATAGCGGACATGTTTGGCGTGTGAGTGAAACATTTTGTATTCGACGTAAGGAGTTCAAAAGGTCAAGCTTAGCATGTGTTCCAACCAGACCAGAGCCACGGCTACAGTTCACGGTGAATTACGCTTAGCATACGCTACAGATAGACCAGGGCCTCTATTCAACACGGTAAAAACAATATCGTTTTTGATCTGTTATCGTATTGTCACCGTTTTGATAGCTCTTATTTCCTTGACAGTAATGGCGTCTGACGTCATAACAATACCAATAACAGGTCAAATACGATATAGTTTTTACCGTCGGGAATAGAGGCGCAAGTGCTAATACTACGGTTTGCGATGGATTTGGTACTGAATTTACTACTTTTTGTCGCCAATTGGAAGTCGATATAACAATATTTTTTTCCTTGGTTAAATCGAGACAGTTTCTTTAAAAAAACCTTCATCAAATTATTAATACTTGTATTTATTTAAATAATCGTTTTTGCAAAAAAACTTCATTTTATAAAGTAACTATGAGTTTGGCCAGATCTAATTTAGTATGTGTTACTTATTTTAGATAATTGGCTCAGGCATCGAGACAAACCTTTCAGTGGTTTAACGGTGCGATTAAATGTAAATTTTAATTCTGTTTAAGATAAATAAATTGAAAAAAAAAATATATGTAAGTAAAAAGTACCTCAGGCATTCAAGACCTGCGAGTATTTACACAAGTTCTATTCAATTAACTATTAACTTGAGCTCTATAAGGTAAAAATACTACTTGTGGGAACATACTCTATTCTGTGATTGTTGGCCTTTAGACAACAAAAAATTGACATGGGGTGTTGCAATTTTATTAAATGGGAAATGTTGGATGGAAAATAATCAAAATTTTCAGTTTGATATGGACCAACTTAAACGAAATATCACCTGTCTCACAGAACTCAATAGCACGCTAGAGCGAGTCCATGCGTGAACTGAAGCGTTCAGAACTAGTATCTAGTTAGTGAGTGGAGTCATGCGAAAGTTACTGGACTTGCTTCATCCATACTATGGGAACTCACGGTGTTTGACTTATTTAAACTTGATGTATTACTCTCAAACTTTCCAAACGACTTAACTATTAATGTGATTTTTTTTCCGTACTATGTCAAAATACACTTACCGGCAAAATTAGCGGAACGAAAAAAAAAGGTGTAATTTTTAACGTAACAATTTTAACTTAATAGAAACAACAATATTTACAAAACCATCTGTTCATTGAGAAGTCAGTAATTTTGTGTAAGGAAATTTCGTTGTTTTAAATCACGTAAAATTGACAGGTTCAAAATGACACCTTTTTTTTCGTTCCTTATGCCGGTGAGTATAAATTATGTTGTGTAGCGGTTAATCGAGATTGAACAGCCTGTAAACTTAAAATTAAAATTATTTTAAAAGGTAAATAATATATAATAATGCCCATTACAGTCATATTTTTAGACGGTTTTATATCGGGAAACTAAGTATAATAACTAAATATCGTTAAACGGATAAGTACATTTAATAAAAATATCTACAAAAAATATAATATAGTAGGTACTCGTAAAGTAAAAAATTGTATAATTACATTTTGACATAGCAAAACGCAATCACATAGATAAAATAATAATTGAGCCTGCCGTCGCTTGTGCACAGCATATTGCAGCTTGGCAATTAGTTAATACTAATTTGGGCACAGTTCCCGGCTTAATTGTTCTCTAGTTAGCGTTTGTGCTGTCAACTAAGATATTTAGGTAACTGTAACTGAGTATGTTACAATCATATCAAGTAAACTTTAAAGCCAAACATTGCAATGTGATCACTTTCGTGAGAAATTTGGATATAGCTTTCTCAAAATCAAATGCTTGCTTTTGTTGTTATTTAAAAGCATTTTTTATTGTAAATGGTAAGGGCAAAGCAATAGGCTCGATGCTCCCAGTGCATTTCGATGTCTTCAGACGTTTTAAATTATTGGAGCATGAAGCAGGGCCATCTGTGTGTTCCCAGATGAAACGAGCCAATTACCCCGTCTCACTGACTTGCGTTTTTAATGTAGTTATTCGTTTTAAATATTCGTGTTAAAAGTTAGCAGAGGGCCCTGCCAACATCCACTACGCGAACTATCGTTTCTATTCATATCGTGTTTAAACCAATCGCGTCACTGGTAGATGACGTGATACGAAAAGTCACGTGATCTACCAGTGACACAATTGGTTAAAAACGAAACGAATAGAAACACTAGTTAGCGTAGTGCATCTTGGCAGGGCCATCAGATGCTTTCAGGCGTTTTGTGTAACCAGAGTTGCGAGTGATAGCCTTATTTGCTTATAAATAAAGTCGATCAAATTTGCACGGGCACTCAAGTGGCTATAGTCGTACCTTTCGTTGCAAATCTAGAACTTGCTAAGGGAGTAAACAATAAATACTGTGATTTTCTTCCTTTTCGATTAATTATACGCCATTGCTCCGGACTGTCTTAATATCAGAAGATTCTATCATTTAACAAGTCGGGTTATACATAATTCCAATTCCAATCTTAAACGTAATTATTCGTAGTACAGATGAATTAGTTTTAATTCCTGTTCCTTTTTTTTTTTCAAAATAGCTTTACTAATTAAATTAACCATAGAAGTTCAAAACGAATCGGAGTGAAATATACAAGATAAAATAACTAAAAATAAATCGAAACCAAACCGATATTATTAAGCTGTTTGTCAAGTACAGAACAAAGGCTAGGCTACATAGTAAAGTTGAATCAAATGTAGCTCTTTTCATTGATGGTTATTTTTATCTCAATTTAATACACATTGAAAATGTAAACAACAGCTGTGTTTCCGATCTAACAACCGCATCACCAATTATGATTCCTTTGTAATAAACTCAAAGCATCATTTTGATACGTTTGTGTGTATCGATTTACTGCCACCAACATGATCGGTTACCCTGCCCGGTATTAATTATAAGTGCTTTGTGTGCCGTATATCGATATTATGTTCTACACGGTGGCCATTCATTTGACATAATAGGAAAGGGAGTTTGATAATGCACCACACCGTAGCATAATATCAGACAAAAGAAGACATAGCAAAACATATAGCAGGAAACGTACGATGGTTCGGTCATTTGGAAAGGATTGGTGATAGGTGCCATTATACTGTCTCAACTTAACTGCGTTCTTTCTCGAAACAGAAAGTTACCAACTCTTCTTCTTCTTGTTATTTTAAAAGCGAATCTCTTATCGGTATAGTATTAGTGATGACCTCCACATATCTCAATCCACTGCCATTTCCTTTACCTCTAAAAGATATGACAGCAATTTTCCATTCTATTTGACTCATGTAACTGATTCTTGTGCCCAACTCAAAAAGTATAAATCCTCATTCATTTCCTGCAACTTCACCCCACCGTAATCCTGGAATTCATTTAATCACTACTATCTCCAAAACCTACGGATTCAGCCCCTTCATTTGTTTCCACATAAGCCGAATTAGAGCAAGCCCGTAACAGCTATCCCTTCCTTCTTATCTCGCTACAAAATTCGTCTGGGCAGTGCCATAAATTGTCACAAAGCAACTGCTGTGGGCACACTGCATGCGCATTGCATTTATGGTTTATTTAAAATAACATAAACATAACACATAATAGTTAAGGTATAACATTGTAATTATTTACTCGTTGTTATTCAATTATTATTTCTGAAGTTGTTTAGCATAGCTCAACGCGTTTAGCCTTGTTGGTATACCGCGTTTAACCTAGTTGGTTGAATCTGATTACAAAGCTGACGGTCACGGGTTCGATTTCCGGTAAAGGCAGATAAATGTACGTTATGAGCGTCAGTCTTTGTTTCTGAGTCTTGGACGTTTTCTAATTTTAGTCCTTATTTAAGTACACTTTTTTTTATACTGACTTCAGCTTATTTGTAGCAAGCATTTAAAGTAGTACCCAAATGTATGTTTTAATAATGTTATAATTAATGTCTTTCTTCTAAAATTCTATATCTAGGTACTGTCGATTTTTTATTCACTTACCTATTTAACTAAAAATTTAAACCTTTCCGTCCGAGCTCTAATTATATCGTAATGACAAAGACTCCCGATTAGCCGCCGGGTATATAAATCGCCGCTATTTTTCTCTCCGACACTTACTTTAGTGCTTTGTAGTGTTCCCTGTCTGGCTTATTCGAAGCATTTGGGTAATTAATTGTTGAATGTGTATTGCGAAAGTAAGCGTCGGATCGGTCCATGAATACCTACACTTCTAAATTTGCATCTTTTTAAAAATATTTTCGAGTAACTTCTATCTATTTCGGCTAAAATCATTTAAAACAGCATTGTTGTGTTTTGTTTATTTTAACTATTACATTTAATGCGTCTTGCTTTTCCAAATTTTATCGATCAAAACAAATTGTGACTCACGAGGGTTCCGCATCGTCTCCGACGTCGTCCGCGCGTCTTTTCGTACTGAATTTGTAACTTTGATTCGCGCTAATCAGACAAAATGAGTCTTTAACAGGATTTAAACCCACGACTTTAGCCACAGTTACTTAGTAGCCAGGTTTTAGTATGATTCTAAAAACAATGTATCAAAGGCAATCAATAGACAGAATGAAATATATGAGCCAACAAACAATTTTATATTTCATTCAGCAAAGCGCGAGCAACTTTAGTTTCTGTCACGTATCTCATACAGGACCCCCTGCCAATATAGTGCAGCTAGAGCAACCATTGCACAAGAAAATTGCACTTCAACTTTAACCAATATTAGTCGAGTTGTACATTGGTAACGTTGAGATATGTACAGCAGCGTTAAATATCAATTCGAGTGTTGCATATTGCGTTAAACTTCAGATACTAGTGACATGACTGTTTTGAAACATGATTCATCATTAGTCCCTTATTTTTTGGGGTTCCGTACCAAATACAAAATATTGGAACCCTTAAGATACCTTTTTTGTCCTGCTGTCCAACGGTATGTCATGATCCTGTTTCTCTGAAACGACTAAAGCTACCTGGCTGATATTTTTAATATTTGTAGTCGGTATTAAGTGGTCCAAACAAAGCCTCTACCGTTAAACATTAGAAATTGTTAATTTTGCAGCAAAAACCGAGTCGCCAATCAAAATAATTGTTCTAGCCTATCATGGTGATACTGATAAATCTGATAATATATCATTTGAAATCTCTTAAGTTAAATATAATGTTTTTTTTAATATGTATGAATTTTGAAACCAAAAAAATAAAAGAACTGCTCTAACACACGTTTTTTTTAGAAAAAAAAGATAAAGTGTCAGAGGGCAAACTTTGTATTAAGGTTGCTAAAATAGTCTTTATACAAAAATAGGTACAGTTAACTGTAGTGGAAGTTACGGCTTCTGTTCACTTTAAAAAGCGTAGATATGTATGCCCTGTGCGGTGGGGATTACAAAGTGAAGACAGCACTTTATTGGGTTTCTAATATTTATTACAAGAAATACGTTGTGCGAAACCTTCAGAGCTGGAATCCGACTCACAATTAAAGGATTTTTTATATACCTATACATTGTTTAGAATAAAAAGCTCGATGAACAAAGAAGAATATTTTCTACATTTTTATTTATTCCAAATAAACTTTTTTGATCATTTGCTACGTCAAATCTAGGATTTACTGTCATTAGGTACAAATGGAAAATCGTCCAATTGAAATTATACGTCAGTTCAGAAAAATGACCATTTGAAATACAACAAAAAGGAAAATTTTCCATCCTGAATAACGTCTAAAATGGAATCATGTCCCATGGCAAAATTGTCCAATATGATATTGGTCGAAAAAATATGTCATTTGTATTTACGTACACTCAGAAATATGACCAATTGTAAATACGTCCTACCTGAAATATGTACAATTTATACTATATTTATATGGTCTTAATTCATATTAGACTACATTCACTTGTGCGTATTTCATTTTGCTCATCATTTATAATGGACAAAACTCCATTGGGACTTAATTAATTTACAACGAAAATAAATTTGGTTATAATAATACTTTTCAGCACAATTACATTTTGACTAAATTCACTTTGGATACTATTACTTTTGACCCAACTTCAGAATGGTTATTTCACGTGGACGATTTTCCATTTGTACCTAATGACAGTAAATCAAATCTAGGTACATTTGAAACGAATATAATTGTATACTCCATTGCAATTAAAGCCTTGCGGTTGGTTCGAATTGCTTTGCATCACTTCGTTTTATTGGCATATGGATTGGATACGCTTGCCCCAATATGGCTTTGCTACCAGCTATGTCATACACGTAGCATTTGCTCCCTGCCCGTCAATAATTCTGCTTCACAGATTGTAAATTGCTTCACTCTGGTTCATCTAAATATTGACTGACCTCTGTCTGCCACAGACTAAGAGTTCAGGCAGTATGTCAACATCATATTAAGACTGGTGCCCTCATTCCAATTATTGTGTTTTCTAATAAACTAAATTATTATCTTGAAATTGGAGATTGTTTTTTGGTTTAGATGAATATTATATTGTATAGTATATCTTTACATTATGATCAGATCTACCCTATACACATACATCAGGGTAGTGCAAAAGTTGTCACCCTCTACAAGTCAGTTACACAATAAAAATGTTGAAGATATTTAGAACCTTGTCATTGGGAATGGCATTTGTCATTTTTATTCTTGTCATTTGATGTTAGTTTAAAGTATATTATCAGTTCATTGTCATAAATGCACTAAAGTTCTTAACATTTTTGATGAGGGTCTGTACATACAAGTACAGTCAACCAATTAGATTTCTAGGCCACTTTGGAGTATGTTAAAGTGACGTTGACAACCAAACGTTACAGACTTCTTATGATTTGGTTTACAACGTCACATTGACAAAGTCAATAGTGGCCTAGGTATCAAATTGGTTGACTGTACATGCATGATAAATACACATTGTATGTCAAAACCTCAAATCCTGTTTAAACAATAATGAAGAATATAATGGCTTATGTTTAACGGATCACCAGATGTAAATAGTAAATTATAACGCCAAAAAACACTTTTTACTACCGAAAATAGTAAATGATCACCAAAAACTAACCTAGCCTAACCTAACCTAATTTGGTGATCCTTTACTAATTTTGGTGCTCATTATATTTGTTACCAAATATAAAATCACAGTAGGTTTCAATCCACCACTTAAATTGCCGTTTCACGATTGGAATGAATTTCGAACAAAATTTCCGAGTCTGAACATTACTTGTCTTTCTTTGAAAGTACAATGTACAAAGCACATATGTAAAATGTGCCTACTTTGCTCCCCCACGGGTAATTATGCTCCATGGTTGTTATATTGAGGTAATCTGTATTGTAAATCATTCTATTGCTTTCATTCACTGCGTGGCTGGATGTATACATCGATTCTTTTTAGAAAATTGGTCATCAACCTTAACTTATACCTAAGTAACAAACGAAATAGTTACAATGGAGCTTAGTTACCCATGGGGAAGCAAAGTAGGCTCATTTTACGGTACTTAATTATAAAGAAAACGCAAACAATGGGATTTTATAAATTTGCTTTTATTCAATAATTTACTGTTCCCAAATCTATGTGCTGGGGTGGTCACGCCAAAGCTATGTCAGTAAACAACGCTGCACGATATTATACGCGTGTACGGAGAGTAATTAAGTTGTGCACCGGGCCGCAGCGGGAAAGTCAAACGTATATAGGTGTTATTAAAGTTAAAATGAATGTTAGCGATATTGCCCACTAAAAAATAGATTTAAAGGGTATCGTAGAATGATAAAATAACCATGCTTTAAAAAATAAAATTACCAAATCGCGAATAAGGGAGCGATCACACCAGAGGCCCGTTTCACGAAGCTACAAGTTACCACTTACAAGCGGAAGTCTCTTTCTAACTCCTTTTGCTAGAAAGATGGTTCCATTAGTAAATTGTAACTTGTAGCTTCGTGAAACGGGCCACAGAAGTTAACGGTGCGTAAATCAAAACTGACGCCATGTGTGATCCATGTTTTTGTTTACGCGACACGGGTAAGGACCAAAAAGTTGGACCATAGTTAAGCGCAGTTAACCATACAAACAACGAAGTCGAAAAAAGTTCCGTTGTGCGACGAAAAGTATCCCTACAATTGTATGGCTAATTTTCGTGTCACACCGGAAAAGTTTCATAGAAAATTTAATTGAGTGAGTTAGCGTGCCCAACTTTTTGGTCCTTACCCACACCGTATTTTACGTGTCGGTGTGGCCGATCGTTAAGACCTTAAAGAAAAGAGCTTATAAGTTATAGTTTTAATTTTTGTTGATGAGACTCTGTGAGCGGGTTACTAATTCATATTAATACAAAGCATAACTATTTAAAATTTCAGCCCGATCGCTTCAGCAAATTTAGTGATGAACCGAGCAAGCGCATGTTGGATCAAGCTTAGTTTAGGCTTCCGTCGCGGTTTCTACATATACTACCTACATGTAGATTGTAGAAATAACAAAATTAGTCTCAAGCATCTCAAGCGTTTCATTCACATCAACATCTTACTGAATTATTTTAATTAATAAATAACTACATAACTTTCTTACCAATAATTATTGGCGAGCCAATTATTAATTATTTTTATTAGCGAGGAACTAAATAGACTTTGCTGCCACTTTAGAGTAAAGTGTAAATTACGTAATAAAAATACGAAATAATGTATTTTGTTATTTATTACTTTAAAAAGAGTTTAACAATAATATTTATGAACATTTAAAATCTAAAAATGCCAAGACTTCGCCTCACATGGCGACACCTAAAACCAACAAAATTGTACGTGTGCTATTAAAATATCTATAAATAGAAGGTGCGTAGCCAAGTAGTTAATAGTTTTTAATTAAACCATTATATTATTTATGCTACGCATGATCAAAAGCATCCAACATCACTTAAGTTACAACACCGACAATCTCCAAAAATGATTTAAATAACATATGAAATAAAGACTCAAAATACTAAAACACCGACAAACTCATAAAATTTAAAAAAAAAACATGAAATAAAGACCCAAAATACTAAATGAGATGGATCAAAATGCTAAACGAGATTAGTCTTTTTAGATATTTAAAGAGTGATTTATATCCCTAAAAGACCTGTCTCTTAAAAAAAAACATTAACAAGCTGACTTTGTAAAAGTTAACTAACCTATTAAATTATGTATAATTGAGTGTTGTGATTTTGTAAGAAAGCATAATTATTATGAAGGTACTATGTAGTTTAGTTGAGTACACACGACTCGTAAGTAGGTACCATGTACTTAATGTTAATGAACGCGTCCGGCCCTCCGTATCGCTCTAGGATTTGAAGAGTTTCTTCTATCAGGTCTCCAACGTTTTCACCGCTGGATGCCGTTTGATCAACTCCAGAGCCTAAGTTCACTGAAATTTAAATGGTCTTAAATAATCTGTCGATACAAAGTGTTGGAAGTACTTTTTTTTCAACCAGGATATTTAACAGTAGGTAATACCTCGATATTGTAAAGGTATAAGTGCATATTTTTTTCATTTGAACCATTTCACTATCAGTTTACATTACGAGGTGGCATCTTGTAAAGGGGCGTTTTCACTAAAACGTGTAGGTACAGTCGTGTTCATAAATATATTTTATACACTTTAGTACCTTGTCTATTTAATGTCACGTTTAAACTGCGATACCTGAATTGTCACAGCGATTAACGTGACAAGGTACCAAAGTGTATACATATTAATGAACTCAACTGTACCCGAATTAAGGACTAAAATTAAAGAACTTTAACTTTGTGAGTTTTGTGACAAAAAATCAGCCATACATTGCGGCCGTATTAAATATATGACAAATTTTCGTTACAAACGAAAACCAAACTTCTTTTCGAAACCTCCTTAATTTTAGTCCTTAATTGGGGTGAACGTTTTAGTGAAAACGAAAATAAGCCTAGGCCTTTATTCTAGGCGATAAAAACCGTATCATCTTTGAATGTATTTTACTTTTTCTTTACATATTAAAGAATAAAAAAAATACACAATTTACAATAGTTAACGTATCTTGGTGTACATTTTTACAGATTTTTGAAATAAAATCTTGTACATTTATGCTGTATTTATTTAAGGTAAAAAGCCCTTGTTTTTGAACTAACTCTAAAACATTCTATGAAATTTAATACAGAAGTTTAAATTTAAAGCCTTTAAATTTTCCCGGCACATCCAAAAACTCGACGCCGTCAGCTCGGGTATCAATTCGCGGTCGTTCGCTCGCAATTAATCTACCACGTGACAAGTCTATTAAACCTGGAAACAATATCTATCTGCGATGTGTCGATTATGCCGCTTGATTGATAGCAGACAAATGAGGCGGTTAAGGACTATAGATTTTAAAGTTGAACTTGAGGGTAAAGCTCTAAAACAATTAATTAAGATTTGGTTACATAAAGCAAGGTTTAGAGTAGCAATATAAATTGCAGAAGTTTACTGCTGTCATACTCTAACTTTTAAGTTTCTAAAAGACATCAAAATTGTGCTTCTTGTTCTAGGATTGAAGTTAAAGCAAGACAACAATTAACTTCTGCAATTTTTATTGGTAGTGTAATTCGCGTTTAAGTTACAAAATCTTGCAACTTGTTTAGTGCCAGTACGTGAATACGATACTCATAACTTACTTAGTACCAATTTCACCAATCGATGTTAACCACTTAACAGACGATTAGAGCGTTAACAGCTGTCAAAATGTATGAACTAACAGTCGATTAACATTGATTAAATTTAAATTTAACATCGTTTAGTGAAATTGGTACTTATTGTCTGAGTGAAATCACCAACGCGCAATTAGTCAGCTTAAAGATCATAGCTCAGACTTTTTCAAAATAAAAGGAAACCTCTACCTAGCATTCAAGCGGGTTGTGTACGTGTACAGTAAAATCAATTAATAATAACCCTGCTTTCTATGGCTTTCACGTTCTGTCTGGCAACTCAAATACTGGCATATACCAGAGAGACTGGGACATCGATATACAACCGAGTACTATCTATCTATCTAATCTAATACCTTTAAACGTGCAATTCTTGTATATATAATTTGAATCTCGGAAACGGTTCCAACGATTTTCATGAAATTTAGTATGCAGGGGGTTTCGGGGGCGATAAATCGATCTAGCTAGGTCATTTTTAGAAAACTTACCAAAAAAAATATCATCCGGGTACTATTTATTATGTAGGCATGTATTCTCATATTTAACTTACTATTCTGATTCCTAAAAAGGTTGAAAATGGGCAGAATTTGGCGGTAGTAGGGCACCAGGGCTTCTCCCACTTTATCAGAGCCTTTGACTATCATCTGGATACATTTCATCGCATGGCATATAACGCTCGGCTGCTTTGTCGATAGTGCATCTGAAATTAATAAATAATGAGAATGGTTAGTAACAGCTTTCGGGTTTATTGTATTCAAACTTGCATATTACTTTAATGATTTCAAAGGGATCATGCGAACAGTTTTACTTTATTATTATAATTGGTTTTTTAAGCCTCAGACAAGAATAGGGTTTTTATAATATTCAACGGCTTTGTCTGTGTCTGAAGTGTCTTCATCTCTCATTCTTGGCCAAGTGCCCAATTTCAACATGGTATTCTGGATCTAATGTAAGTTGCACAAAAATTTAACAGCTGTAAAACTAACTCGTTTTAAATAATACGCAAAACATACCTTTTCGTAAGAAATCATGAGTGGATGTGATCCATAATAAAGAAACACAAATCACACACACACACACTAGTTTGTCGAAACAAAAAATGTAGATCCCGTAACAATAAAAGAGACACACATGCTCATCGTTGTCGGCGTTTGATAGTCGTGTACCTCGATTTCATTAATTTCTTGTAGCTATTCATCTATTCGCGTCTTGCCGCGATAGCAAATTTTGCTATAGCATGTAATATTGGTGGTATATTCTGTTACTCGTGGGTTACTAATGTCTTGCACAAAATTTATTCGCACATTTTCGTTTCGCATAGCAACCATTGGCACAATCATCATTTCGCACAATTGCTGTTTGCCTAAATTTCTTGGCACACTATCATTTCGCACAATTTTCTTTGGCAGAATAATACATTGGCATAACGTTGATTAGAATAATAGTCCTATGGTAGAACAATTGTTTCGCCGAATTTTGTATGGCATACTATGTAGTTGGCATAAAATTATAAAGCAGAATAATATTTTACTTGGTACTTCATCCTTGATTGTACCCCTAATTTGCTCCAATTGCAATGCGGTCCTGGCGCTTCGCCGGCCGCTGCCGCGGCACGCTCGCTACGCTCGCTCGGCTCGCGCGCTGTTATTGTAGAACTTCTAACCTAACCCAACCTATTTTACTGGTAGCGGTTCGTTACTCATTATTATGCTATGTTACAGTTATGCCATAATAAATTCGGCGGAAGGTATATTCTACTACATAAAATTCTGCGAAATGAAAGTCGGCCATATTAGTATTCTGCTATTCAAAATTGTGCCAAATGACTGTTATGCGTTATGACAGTTATGCTAAGTATACTATTATGCTAAAGTATCATTCGGCTAAAAATGTTTCTGCGATAACTGTTATGCGAAATGTATTTCGGACAATCGATATTATGCCAGATGAAGGGAACCCGTTACTCGTATATATTTTTAATCGCGTTTTACAGAAATAACATTTCTTTTTTTGTAGCATGAATTATCGATCGCCTATTTAGTTAGCCGCTAATATTTTTAGACGCATTTTTACCCCGGTCACTTATATTGTTTTAGTGTATTGTATTAATCGTATTTTTTTATTAATCACCTTTAATACTAATCGCAATTTACCTCTACCAAATAATTGTCTATGATCGTTTTAGTCATATCAGTGATATTATACAACGAAGCTATTATATAAAACGCGACCCAGGAGGTAATCTGCATGTGCGAAATGCGTTTAAAAACCAAAGTGTAGTGCTTAAATGAAATATCGCGTTAAGTAATAAACAAATATATAGCGCGATGAAATGCAACTAAAGTGAAGAACTACACGAAAAGTAATAATTAGGTATTATAAAATACAATGCATTTTATACACCTTTGTGATTGGCAACGAGAAATAACAATACCATGAAAAAACAAAATCAGAAAATTTTAAGATCGCGGCAAAACGCGAATAGCTACTTGAAATTAATGATTTTGAGGTACACGACTAACAAACGGTCGTCGGCGGTGGGACAAGTGCCATAATCTGGTAACTATCAGTGACACTTACTGCCGCACTCAGAGACGTCAATTTAATTTAATGCTTGATTAATAAAGTTGCTGCTGTCACTTTCTTTGCTACAGCAATAAAATAGGACAACACGTCAATAAACAAGCATTAAATTTAATTGACGTCTCTGAGTGCGGCAGTAATCCAGTTTATTTAATTTCTTACTCTTAAGGGGTATAATTATTTGCGGCACGACAGGTAGTATCTTGTAGGATCCCTTAACCACCAGGTCATTAATGCCGTGTTCAACAATGAAGTTGAACGGGTATTTCGATTCCGCCAGACCCTCGAAGAACATAGGCAGGTAGTGATGAAAATCCAGCTTTTCTATAGGCACCTGAAACTCATACACTTGTTTAAATAAAAAGGCCAATAAATAGTTTTGACGTTTTGATTGTAGAAGCCTGAGACAAACTTTGATATTTATAATAATGCGTCATAGTATGAGAAATTAAGAATCTATCACAAATAGCAATTGTCAACCGGTTGTTCTTATTTATCTCTATTATTTAAAAATATATTTATTTATTATGAACGGAACAAATTTAAGAGACTACTATTATTTTGATATAGTTTCACCTTCCATTTCAGTCTTTTTCCGCAACTAGTGAATTCTATTGTGATTGGAAATTCTCCTCTAGCATACGACTTCCTGAAATTAGACGCCTTCTTGCTCAACTTAACCTCGTAGATGTCGATTTTTGGAGGCGGTATCACTTTTGTGTTTTTTTGCAACGCCTGTATTGTAAATGCTGGCACGAGCCTGCAAAAACACAAATTTTACGCAAAGTTGCAATAAAAATATAAGTTGTATAAATTTATTTCAAAAAATTCGCTCATTCCCGAAATAGCAAAATTTTAAGATACCAGTTTCTCAATATATCAGAATCCAAAAAGTAAACATTCAAATTACGGTATAGTTCACCCAATTTTTCAAATCGGTTTTTTTGAGAACTTGGTAAATAGAGTAATTTGGTGTTTTTAAATTCTAGTAGGTGAAATAAAAAAGGACCAATAATAGACATTTGATTATTATGTCACAGAAGATAAGGGTTATTCATTTATTTTGAACCAATCAACTTATGACCGATGATCTTTGAATTAATAAGAGTTAAATGTCCATTATTGGTGCCTTCAGCTACAACTGTCCAACATTGGTGCCGTCACCCTATATTGGGAATGAGCGAAAATTTTAAATATTGTACAGTTAAGTAATCCCAGCTTATTAATAGCTTTTGGCTGGCTATCGCTATCACGCTTGTACGGTCAGCGTCATAAATATATATACGTTAACAAGGTTTCAGAAATATATATACACCCTTATTCCCTCGCAGCAGAGTCGTGTTTACATATTTTTGAAAGTTTTACTGTGTCTATATATTTGATGCTGACTGTACACGTATCTGACAATATATTTATCACTCGCATGTCATCTAAACACTAAGATTGCCGATCACTATTACGAAAATGGTAGCACTGTTACTTTTTAGGGTTCCGTACCAAAATTGTAAAAAGGGAAAGACTTCGTTGTCTGTCTGTCTGTATGTCACAGCAGGTTTTCTCAGCAACTATAAATGCTATCAACTTGAAAGGCCGTAGCAGGATAAGGAAAGGCGAAAAGCCCTTTTATGATAATGAGCTGGTTTTTTTTCTACAGTTACTTACATCTAGCAGTGCAGTTTTGCCAAGTTTGGTTGAGAAATTCCCGGTGGTTCCGCAGTTTTATTTATTTCAGTATTCATAGTCCCGCAGATATTTTTTTTATATCGGAATTCTTTAAATATGTATTTTCTCAAAAACTATTAATTTTTAATGTAACATTCTTTTTTATTTTGGTAAGTTTAATTAAATATTATGTTCTAAAAGAAAATGGAGTCTCCATCTTTAAAACTTATGTAAAAAACAGGTAAGTACAATTTTAATAAACTTTTTTTGGTTCTTGGTAGAGCGACCACTCTAATTGTCATTGCTAAATAAGCCTTACTTAACGTTCTGTCACACAACAGTTTGAAGGATAAAATCGGAAAGCAGCTGTGTCAAAATTAAATGAACTAGGGTTGGATTTTATTACATTTTATTAAGAAGCTATTCTGACACCGCCTAAGAACTAAAGCATAAATTATTTTTACAAGGATATAAAATTACATCACAGCTACTAGTTCTAGACTTAAAAAACCGCCCAAGTGCAAGCCCCCCTTAAATATTTATTTTATCCTGTTTTTAGTAGGTATTTGTTGTTAAAGTGGCAACAGAAATACATCTACTGTAAAACTTAAATTGTCTAGCTATCACGGTTCATGAGATACAGCCTGGTGACAGACAGACGGACAGATGGACCGAGGGACAGACGGACAGCGGAGTCTTAGTAATAGGGTCCCGTCCCTTTGGGTACGAAACCCTAAAAAACAAAGCGGTTCCGAACAAATTGTGTTATCGTTTTGTTTGGAACCGCGTTATGTTTTTTCTGACCACTTAACTACTCCAAATTGAGCGTAGCAAACACTCAGTGATTAAAATAATAATAAAAAAAAAACCTTTTATCAGAACTACTTGTCAAAATTCTCCTAAACGATTTTCTTTTCCGAATTGCGAATGCTTCGTGCGAGCGTTTTTTATAACAGAAAAACTGTATTCTAAATAATATATACGTTTTTGGACCTTATTTCAATGGAATAAAGTGTATACATACATCTCTTTGTACTCTACTGTACAACGGAACCTGAAATCAATACGTGCTTGACATGCACTTAGTTGATTATTTTATTTGGCTCTAGCAAACGTCAAGAAAAGAAAATACGAAAAATGGATAACACATCTATTTGTGCCTGCTTAAATAATTTCACATACATGGCCGAGGTCTCCTTATAGGTAAAGATTTACCAGTGCCAGGAGACCCCGAAGAAAATAGTATCAATCTTTAGGTTAGTATTCTAAGAAGTCTTTCGAGAATATATTGAATGATAAGTACCTCGGTTTCCTCGGCTTGCGTCCACTAGTATAGTTTGGGCTAGGCTTCTTCAACGAATCACGAAAATCCTTCCCGCAGTTTTGCGGAACACACACAGGTAACAACACCATGTTGATCTATAACAACACGATACGAGCAAATCTAATAATATCGATCTAAAATGTAGTAAAACAAAGTAAAATAAGAAAGTGTATTTTGCTCTCGGCTAGGGTCCACAGACTACTAAAGGATACTTACTAGAGTCTGATTGTTTGTGTTGGAACTGATCGTTGCCTGGCAACGCGTATCGATTGATCACCAGTAGCGACTTGCTGTTGATTACGAGATTTTTTAGGTAAAACTATTAACCCTTTTGGCAGAGACTTCGATACCGTTAAATTATAAATCAATAAATAAGTTGATTAATAGAAGCTTCAGGAGTACGGAAAATTTATTTTTTCTACCAACAAAACATTTTTTCTCTACCGATTTTCATATAGCAAGAGAAAAATGACGTACTAAAGCGATATAATTTTTTTAATTAGTTGTCCGTCCCACCGGGCCAGAAATAAAATAAAAATGATAGTTAATATCTTCACCTTTTTGGTAACTAATATTTAATATTAGGAACCAAAAAGTTAGTCGTAATAGTTGATATGACATTTTATTTGTTAGTTTCTTTTAATATATTTTACACAAGTTTAGTAGTTGGTTTTGGATGTGGGGGTTCAGTGAAAGTACTAGGAGTTATTTGGACTGGTTTTTATCAAAACTCGAAACCCGGTAAAGAAGCACAAAGTGTTAAAGTTGAAGTATAGGCTTTTTCACTTAAAAAGGTAGATAAATTATGTCTTATGTGATATGGTTTCTTAACCCTTTACCAGGCGGCGAAGAACAAGCTTGTCTTAATAAGTTCTTTATATAGATTTGCAACCGTATTGAACGTCTATTACAAAATGTATTTACAAAAGTCGGATATGTTCCTCCAGTAAACCAGAAAAATTAATGTGGGATACGGTATTCCCATTGCCTGTCTGAGTAATGAACTGGAATATCCAATTTATGCCCGGGATACACGAGGCTAGTTTTTCAAACCAGGATAGCAAGCTAGATAGCTTACTAGTAAGCTAGTAATACGAGTAGTGCCCTTGCTTGGACACATGCTAGTGCTATCTACATGATGCCAGTAATTTTAAGTCAGTCAGTTACAGTCAACAGCATAAATAAGTGATCATTTATGTACTTTGTCGCTTTCAACCGTTTCACAATTTTGTATAACATTTCAAACACGACGTTAAAGTGACAAGGGACATAAATGATCACTTATTTATGCTGTTGACTGTACCATTGCAGTGACAGTTACAACACGTTAATACTATTATGAGACAGGCGCTACCAGCCAGTATAAAATAGGAGATCACTTTAGATTTTCTTTCGTCCGCCACTAGTTACGGGAGGCTCAGTCACTTTTATTGGTTTTCCAGATGTGCCATATTCATCTTTATGAGATGGAATGGTAGCATTCCATAGACATTCCTCCTCACTGTACAATTGTACAAACTTTAAATTAACCTTTAAATTTGTTAGTAGGTTTAGGCATCTTACAGCAGAAAATACGTAATAAACAAAAGCACATAGTCTCTGCGCACTAGCCTAACGGATACTAGCTTCACCGGCCACACGAAGCTAGTACAAAAGCCAGGACAGCGAAATCAGTACTGGGGGGCGCCACTAGCTCAAAAAACAGAACGGCAAGCTATTAAAAACTATCCTGGCTTCAGCACTAGCTTACTAGCCTGGAAGTAAGCCAGTTTTGTATACACGAAGATAGACGCACTAGCTAGCTAGCTTACTGGTACTACTAGCTATCGTGTCTTGAAAAACTAGCCTCGTGCATCCAATTTAGTGTAATCATATTCTTGATCAGGCAAACGGTGATATGTTACCCACATAGCAGAGTACATTGTATATCATAGTCCGGTTTCAACTCTAAATCTCGTACAAAACATTATATCAATCCCTGAAACTATGATTTCATGATCTTCATTCACTTCATGACTTACCTGACACGACAAGACAAAGTGGACGAAAGGGGTATATCTTTATAGTGTCGACGGAGCTCCTATTTCTGGGTGTTTTTGGCCCTTCGGGCCTGCTGAACATCTAACATATCCTAAACCTACCTCTCTTTTATGATACACATTTCGGCCAGGTTCAGTCAACTGAATAACCGAGAAAAATAATCCCACTGGTTCAGTCAACTGAACTGGACAACTGAACTATTGGGAATAAAGGAATTAACGGGGATATCCCAGAAGTTCCATATTTTCTAGTTCCATATGGATCTATCGGGATATTCATTTTGAAGGAAATGTCCCAGAAGTACCATATGGAACTGCTGGTACATATTCATATTAAATGTCTCCCTCTGCTAAGTACGACCTTTGTATACATTATATTCACATTGCCACTTCTTCACATTGATTACCCACATACTTCTGTTAACATTGTCAAGTATATGACACTTCAGGTTTTACGTTGTTTCTTATACAAGTGATCATGTCCCTTGGTAAAAAATGTGCAGTGCCAACCCTAGCGTTTTCAATGATTTTGCAACACTGATAACGGGGTATGTTTCGAAGATACTCAACTGATTTAAAACTAAAATAAAAACAAAACCAGATGTAAAGCCTAGTATGTAGTTCCATATGGAACTATTGGGATAATTTATTTGACATTTACATATGTACCGATTGTTCCATATGGAACTAGAACTATGGAACTTCTGGGAAATCCCCGAATTAACCGGGCTATGGGCAAAATAGTTCCCACATAGTCATACTCTAACAAGGCAATGGGATATTGACATCCCACATCCTAATTCTGGTCATATTACAAAAATACATGAATATTTAGCAAAATATAGGATTGCATTACCTTACAACACTCAAAATCATGTCCGAACTACACTTGGGAGCAAAGAAATTGAGCCACTTAGTACTGAATTTCCATAGAAAGTGGCTCGATTTCTTTGCTCCCAAGTATATCTGATTTTATTTCGCTGAAATTAAGTATAAAGTGTTCGGATTTTGTCACAAATCTCTAAAATTACTGGTCAAGTGAATTCAAACGGCTGCCAAAAGTATATTATTGGATTTAGCGATGTTTTGTGAATGAAGATCATGAAATCATAATTTCAGGGATTGATGTAATGTTTTGTAGGAGATTTTGAGTTGAAACCGGACTATGGTATACAATTTATATACTAGGTGGGAAAAATCGAACACTTACTGCCGCACTCATAGACGTCAATTAAATTTAGTGCTTAATTAAAGTAGCTGCTGTCACTTTATTTGCTATAGCAATAGAATAAGACACCATGTCACAAAACAAGCGTTAAATTTAATTGACGTCTCTGAGTGCGGCAGTTAGTACTGAATTTCCATAGAAAGTGGCTCAATTTCTTTGCCCCCAAGTATATATTATATATTAACTTTAATACTTAACGTAAAGAGTTAAAGTTAATAACACCAAGAAGCACTAAAAGAAGTCTTCTAAAATTACATAAATAGGTACAAATAAACTGTACTAACTTCAATCAAGTAAGTAGGCACCGGGTAAAGGGAAAAGAAATAAAAAATCCTTTCAGTAACGATAATCATGTATTTAACAAATTAAAAACTAATGTAACATCCTGCTAAAGTATTTTAATTAATAAATAACTACATAACTTTCTGACCATAAAGTAAAGTTAAGTGTGAATTATTTAATAAAAACCCGAAATAATGTATTTTTTAATTAGGTATTAGTTTAACAATAATATTTATGAACATTAATAATGTAAAAATGCCTAGACTTCAATTCACGTGACCACATCTAAAACCAATAAAATAGTATATGTGCTTAATAAAATATCTGTAAATAGAAAGCGCGTAGCCAGGTAGTTAACGGTTCTTAAAAAAAACCATGTTCCTATATATACTACGCCTATTCAAAAGGATCCATCATCATTATTAAAGCTACAATACCGACAATCTCTAACAATGTTAAATAATAAAGGCTTCAAATACTAAATAAGATGAATCCTAAAAAGTATTATATCCTTAAAAGACCTATCTCTAAAAATACAAGAAACTAACAATCTAACTGTAAAAGTTTATTGACTTATTAAATTGTATAATTGAATGTTTAAGATTAACAAGAAAGCATAATTAATAATTATTATAAAGGTACTATGTAGCTTAGTTGAGTAAACAGGACTCGTAAGTAGGTATCATGTACTTAAGATTTATGAACGCGTCCGGCCCACCGTATTCCTCTAGGACTTGAAGAGTTTCTTCTATCAGGTCTCCAAGGTTTTCACCACGCTCTTCACTTTGATCGAGTCCACCGCCTGTTCTCACTGAAATTAAAATGGTTTTTCATAAAGACCCATCCATACACTGCACTGGTTGGAAATAATTTTGTCATACCTTGCTATCGACATTGCAAAGGTATAAATGCATCTTATTTAAGATAAATAATTTCATTGGGTAGGGGTCTCCTCACATACATAGTTTTACGCAAAATAATCATCGGGCATAAAAATCGATTGTCATAAAACGGTTTTTACAATAAAAAGGATTTTATTTTAATTATTATTAAAAACTAACCTAACCTAATCTACACAATAGACGTTTATTAAATTGTGCAATGTCAGCCTCAAAGGGTGATATGATAATCGATTTTTATGCGTACAAAAAATATGCGAGTAGATGGCCCCCAATTTCATTATCAGTTTTCATTACGTGGTGGCTTTTTGTAAAAGGGCGTTTTCACTAAATCCTGTACCCCATTATTATTAAGGTCTAAAATTAAGGAACTTTAACTTACATAAATATTCTACTAATATTATAAATGCGAAAGTTTGTGTGTGTGTGTTAGTTTGTTACTCCTTCACGCAGTAACGGCTGAACGAATTTGGATGAAATGATTGATTGAAATGAAGATAGCTTAGCTAAGATAGCTATTTAAAAGTTCCCGAGCGAATAAAAATAATTGAAATCTACGTGGACAAAGTCGCGGGCAGAAGCTAGTTAGCCATACATTGCGGCCGTAATGTATGACTAATTTCGTCGCATACGAAAACGAAATTTCCTTTCGAAACTTTCTTGAATGGGATACAGTCACCAGCAATAATATAGTATCCAACATTGGGCGCAAAAATATTTTACACCTTTATTAGTAGAGGTATAAAAGCGTATCAGATATTTTTCCGTCCATCCTGGATAATATATTATTGCTGGAGACTCTACATGTTTTATTGAGAACTAAAATTAGCCTGATATAGTTTTATGAAAATATTCGAGATCTATAAACTCAAAGACCTATTCTAATATACAACGTGTTACAAAATACCCCGTAAAAAATATAATAAATTATCAAAGCCAGAAATATTGTCAACCCTAATAAGCTGTCATGTCAGGGAACCGGAGTTAGCATAGATTATTTAACGGAGAGGCCATCCTACCAATTTAATAATTGTCAACTTTAATGGTTTTTCTGGTTTTTATCCACAAAGGTTCAATACTGTCATTATGCTTAAGTACTGGCTTCAAAAATCGTCAAGACGGAAAAAATGTTATGTTGTCAATTTCAAAACTTCTTATCGATACTCTACAATCGTTTCGTGTTTTTTCCAAAATGACGATGTTTTCTAACTCAGAATATTACGACTCCAAAACACGACTTGTAATACTATCTAATCGAATACTGTACATTTTGTTAGTATGTCTCTTGATCGTTTCACGAATTAGGTAAAAATGTACATAAACATTCTGCGTGGTTTACTCTTTAATTTTACTGAAATAGGGTTTGCACATCAATGAAAACAATAATAGTTTTATATTTTTTGCCGGTAAGTCATACGGTGATAGTACGGTTCTCAAATATTGTAAATGGAGTTGTTATAAGGCACCATTTAACCCCCTTTCGGCTTTACGGGTATTTTTCCTTTTGACGGTCGGTGACCACTTCTGGATTTGACCACTGCTGGATTTGACCACTTCTGGATTTGACCACTGCTGGATTTGACCACTTCTGGATTTGACCACTTCTGGATTTGACCACTTCTGGATTTGACCACTTCTGGATTTGACCACTTCTGGATTTGACCACTTCTGGACTTGACCACTTCTGGATTTGACCACTTCTGGATTTGACCACTTCTGGATTTGACCAGGAATGGATGAAATGTCAAGTGATGTGACACATTGTTTTATATTTTTGTCTTATTTTAAAACTGCGATATACTGCAGACCTCGCTGTGTCTTTTAGTAAATTTGAAAGCCTCCTAAGGAAACAGTTCTGAAACCGGTTCTGTAGACGGCCGAAGGGAATATCCTTACAATTGGACTTTTTTCACTATAAAAAATCCCGGACTCAAAACAGTCTGTAAAAAAACCTCTAAAAAGTAAAAAATAATTATTATTGGCCATTCAAGCGTCGACACGTTGGGGAACCGCTAAGTAAATCACATAATATAAAATACCTCAGCTACTTAGCGGTCCCCGACGTGTCGACGATTGAATTAAAATATTAATAACACTTATAATTAAACTTATAGGGCCAATAATTTAGAGGTTTTTTTACAGACTGTTTTGTGTCGGGGGTTTTTTAAATATATTTTTTATTTTTATTTTCCGCTTTTAAACTTTTCCAATAAATAATAAGACTACAGCTAGCAACGTCTCTTTAAAGACATGAATAAAAGGTGGTTCATTACTCATAAATAAATGGAGGGGTGTTAAAAGTTTATAACGTGAGTCTCATGTCTGTATCTGAGTGCCTTTTTGTGGCATCATAGCTCCCAAACGGATGAACGGATTTGGACGCAAGTTTTTTAAATAAAGCTACAAATAATCGGGATGGTTATTAGCAAGATTTCATGAAAAATGGAGTGGCCGTTTGAGGTATCAGCTCTGAAAGTAGGTGTCGCCGTTATATCGGGGGCTCAATATCGCAAAAACGGCGAAACCGATTTTGACATGCCTAAAAACCACCGCTAGAAACCTGCAATCAATTAAAAAAAACGCATCCAAATCGGTTCATCTGTTTAAGAGCCACGGTGCCACAGACTAACTCACACACACACACACACACACACACACACGCACACGCACACACACACACGTAGAATCTTTGTTGTTTCCCTTCCACTTTTCTCTAACACGTCTTTCTTGACTATGTTTTATAGTAAAGAAAGTCCAATTGTAGGGTTTATTCCCTTCGGCCGTCTACAGAACCGGTTTCAGAACTGTTTCCTTAGGAGGCTTTGAAATTTATTAAAAGACACAGCGATGTCTGCAATATATCGCAGTTTTAAAATAAGACAAATATATAAAACAATGTGTGACATCACTTGACATTTCATCCATTCCTGAATTGGTCAAATCCAGAAGTGGTCAAATCCAGAAGTGGTCAAATCCAGAAGTGGTCAAATCCAGAAGTGGTCAAATCCAGAAGTGGTCAAGTCCAGAAGTGGTCAAATCCAGAAGTGGTCAAATCCAGAAGTGGTCAAATCCAGAAGTGGTCAAATCCAGCAGTGGTCAAATCCAGAAGTGGTCAAATCCAGCAGTGGTCAAATCCAGAAGTGGTCACCGACCGTCAAAAGGGTATTTTTGTAACACCTTGTATAAACACAAAATTTGTTAAATAAATAAATTAACTATTCACATGACCAAAACAACAACAAAAAAAAGTAAAATCGCTCTCCTGTAAAATTAGTCAAAATGTAATTAGTACGATTGTGAACTAAGCCATCGATATTTGTTATGTAAGCTTGTATTCTATATATTTTACTTACTATTCTGATTCCTAAAAAGGTTGAAAATGGGCAGAATTTGGCGGTAGTAGGGCACCAGGGCTACTCCCACTTTATCAGAGCCCCTGACTATCATTTGGATACATTTCATCGCATGGCATATAACGCTCGGCTGCTTTGTCTCTAGTGCCTCTGAAATAAATTTATGAAAATGCGTAAGTAAGAGCTTTCGGGTTTATTGCAGTCAAACTTGCACATTACTTAAATGATTTCAAAGGGATCGCACGAACACTTTTACATCATAATTATAATGGGTTTTTTAAGCCCCGATACAAGAAGAGTTTTGTCTGTGTCTGATGTGAGAATCTCAGTTACTGTAAGTTGCACCAAAATTTAACAGCTGTAAAACTAACTCTTGCAATATTTTAAATAATACCTAAAATACTTATTTCCGCAAAAAATTCATGGGATCCACCCATTAAAATTTTACCCTAATATTATAAATGCGAAAGTTTGTATGTGTTGGTTTGTTACTCCTTCACGCCTCAGCGGCTGGACAGATTTGGATGAAATTTGGAATAGAGATAGCTTACACCTTGGATTAATGTGTGTATGCATGAATGTATACTCTTTATTGTACAAGAATAAAAGAGAAATACAAAGCGCAGTCAATATAACCAAGAAACAAGTACAAAGGTGAACCACATTTGGTAATTTAAAAGTTCCTGAGGGAATAACAATAATCAAAATCTACGTGGACAAAGACGTGCACAGAACCTAGTTATGTGTATAGAAATGATTACGAAAAATATTAATATGAATGAAAACGTAACCAATAGGCACTTGTCCCACTGCGCAAGAAAGCGATTTTAGCTATAGACTATTTTCTAACTCAAGGAACGAACAAAAGATAAATCCCGTGTTAATAAAATAGGAGTAGCTATTATTTTACCGAAACACCTTTCAACGAACGTATCATTACGCAGAATTTTCATTTCATCGAAAGGCATTTCTCGCCGAATTAGTGTTTTTTTGGTAATCTCAAGTCTAACTTAACCAAGCCTACGTAATTAATGTTTATGATATCCTGGAAACATCATTGTTTCAGCAGATAATAGCGTTCCATAAAATTGAAGAACTGAAATTCGATAAAATGTGCATTTTTTCGAATTTCACAAGGGTTACCATAAAAGAGACACATAATATTATATTAATAGTCAACTATTCTAGCTGTTCACAATGCCGGCGAAAACTCTCTCCACTAGTTTGTCGAAATAAAAAAAAAAGATCCCGTAAGGCCCGGTTCCCACTATGCCGGACCGGCAATTTTGCCGGATGCCGGTAAGGCTAGTGGCTTATGACGCTGTTCACACGGCATAATGTGAACAGCTTCATATAAATTGTGCAGCCACTACCCTTACCGGCATCCGGCAAAATTGCCGGTCCGGCATAGTGGGAACCAGGCCTAACAATAAAAAAGACACGTTAATAGTTGATCGCTGGCTCTACTCGCTTCTCGCTCATCGTCGGCGGTGGGACAAGTGCCGCAATCCGGTATCAGAGACACGAAACTAGTTTATTTAAATTCTTACTCTTAAGTGGTACAATTATTTGCGGCACGACAGGTAGTATCTTGTAGGATCCTCTGGTTACCAGGTCATGGATGCCCTGTTCAACAATGAAGTTGAACGGGTAAGCCGCTTCTGCCAGACCCTCGAAGAACATAGGCAGATAGTGATGAAAATCCAGATTTTCTATAGGCACCTGAAATTCATAAATAAAAATAAAAATAAAAAGGCCAATAAATATATAATTATAATACATTTATAATAATGCGCTATAGCATGAGAAGTTGAGAATCTATCAGAAATAGCAATTGTAAACCAGTTGTTTTTATTTATCTCTATTATTTAAAAATATACTATTAATTTGATATAGTTTCACCCTCCAACTCAGCCTTCTTCCGTAAGTAGTGAATTCTACGCTGACTGGAAAGTCTCCTCTATTATACGACTTCCTGAAATGAGAGGGCTTGTTGCTGTACTTGGGCGCGTAGATATCGCATTTTGGAGGCGGTACCACTCTGGTGTTTTTTTGCAAGGCCTGTATAGTAAATGCTGGCACGATCCTGCAAAAAAACCAATTTCATGCAAAGTTGCAATAAATAAATGTTTTTTTTTAATTAATTTCTTACAAAGTTGTTAAGTGTTGTTATAGTATTCCCAGCTTCTTCATAGCTGGCTATCGCTGTCACGCTTTCTTTCGCAGCTGACAGTTTATGTGTCACTAGAAAAACGAAGGTTGCCGATCGCTATTAAGAAAATGTTAGCACTGTAAGTTTGTTCTCTAGATTTATTTACTTCATTAGTGTTGAGTTTTGGGAATTTTTTAACTGCCACGGAGAAAAAAGTATTGAAATAAATCATGTTTTGTATTGATAAAAAATGTTAAAATAATAATTGAGGGGTACTCGGAAAGAATAGTGGCGTTATCTATGAAAAAGGACCTTATTGTCGATGGCGGCGCTTACGCCGCACTGCGTCACGCGAGGTTGTATTTATATTGGAGCAACGTTAATCATGGCGGAAGCACTATCGACAATAAGGTCCCTTTTCATAGATAACGCCACATATGTCTAGTCACTTAAAAAAAAACCCTGTCAAGCGTGAGTCGGACTCACGCACCGAGAGTTCCGTACCATCACATAGTTTGCATTATTGTATTTAAAGTTGAATGTTACGTTTTTTCGAAGTAAAAATTATTACATTTATTAAATTATTACATTGATAAAAACTTGCGTTGAAAATGACTTGTAAAATATACGTAAGTATATTTCAAGCACCCCTGTATTTTTCAATAAAATACAGAATCTTTCCTTGCGGATCTTCAGATGAGTCTTTCGCAAGTTTAAGTTTTTTGCGTGTATTTTACCATGTATTTTTCGCATTATTATAATTATGATAGTGATAGTGACATTGAATTGTAGAATATGTACGTACGTAAAAAACGTTACTTATAATGGGCTCCCATTATTTACCGTTTTTTTATTAACCGTAAGCCATAGCAATTTCTTAATGGCGGATTATCCAATAATCTGCCGTAAAGAAACTGAACAAAACATACAGTCCCCCTAAAATAAGGAAAGGCGGACATTTAAATCACAAAATGTAGAGTTCCCAATGAAAGTTCGTAACCTACCACTGTCTCGTAGATATAAATCTTAATGTAACTTTAATGTTGAATTTCACCAACCACTTAACAGTCGATTAAAGTGTTACAGCTGTCAAAATGTATAAACTAACAGTCGATTAACATTGATTAACTTAACATCGTCTGGTGAAATTGGTACTTAACCTTTCACCTTTAAAACCTCTTCATTAAAAATTACTTAACTTTCGTGATTAACTTATGAATTGCTATATCTCAAAAAGTTACTAAAGTGACTAGACATGGTCTTTCTGTGTACACGAACTAAAAGGTGTTCTAAAAAACTCATGTTTATAGAGGCTGGTCTTAAAACTCATGCCTTCATTCCCATAGTAAGCAGAGCTACAGAATTACAAACTAGCAAACTATTTTTTGTTCATTATTTACCTACTGAGAAAAAAAACACATTTCTGCTAATGGCTAAAGCTGGGCATTCACGAACGCTCCAACAAGCCGAATAGAGCAGCGCTGCGCCAAAAGCGACCCGTGAATGTCAAAACTGTAGCGTTTAAGGGTGCGTTTCCACCAGAGATGCGCATTAATGTGTTTTAATACATTTGACACCTCGCGACGCGCAATCCGAAGGGAACCATCGTGAACGTCGAAATTCAACTTTGGAATACGCCACGCCACCGCGCCAAGCCAAAGGCGTCGTCGTGAATACGTTCTCTGGCTGACATTTTCTAATCAGTCTGCTCCGTGATGTAGCACCGTTGAGAACGTAAAGAAGTGGAAACTAAATGGCGTGGCGCGCCCGTGAATGTAGTCAAAATGTTACACCCATCCAGTTGTATACTCTCCATCTGTCGATGAGACATACGGCGCGTCCGTGAATGCCCAGCTTAAGTTTAACCCTTAAATGCTTACGCTTAATTACAAGTGTGTATGTATTAATTGCTGAGAAAAAAATAATTTTATCACTTTATCAGTGTTTGCTACGCTCACTTTGGAAGGTCGGAATGACTTTGACTGTAACCGCGTTTTTTTTTTAGTCTTGCACTAGCTGCGACTTTGAAAAGACCATGTGACGTTTAACCCTTAAATGCATGATGATGTAGATATACATCATATATTTTAAAGTTCAATTTCAAACATACATTTTAAGTAAATTTCAAACTTAGAATTTATGCAGTAAAGTTTGTAGTTTTGTCAAATTCAAATTTGGAAATGGACTATAAAGACGCGTTTCACTTTCGACATGCTATGCATTTAAGGGTTAAACTTAAGCTGGGCATTCACAGACGCGCCGTATGTCTCATCGACAGATGGAGAGTATACAACTGGATGGGTGTAACATTTTGACTACATTCACGGGCGCGCCACGCCATTTTGTTTCCACTTCTTTACGTTCTCAACGGAACACCCCTGGAACAGGTAAATCTTTACTCATAAGGAGACATGGATCCATGGATGTGAAATTATATAAGTAGGCACAAATAAATATTATGTATACCTACTTATTTTATTTTCCATTTCTTCATATTTGCTTTTCTTGGATGTTTGGAATTACAGGCGTGAATTGCAGAGTGGAGTAGGCGGAGCTACATAGAATTACCTATTTAAATAATAATAATAATAATAATAATAATAATAATAATAATAAAAATAATAATAAAAGTATGCTTTTGGAGCCAAACCTAAACTAGCATTATTTTTAACAGAACAACTCGTTAAAAAATTCCCGTTATCGATTGTATTCTCCTGAACGTTATTTTTTTCTAAAAACCATATCGTCTTTAATCTGTTATCGTATTGTTTCCTTGACAGTAATGGCGGCTGATGTCAAAACAATACCGTAACAGGTCAAATACGATATCGTTTTTAACACCGGGAATAGAGGCCCTGAATTGCGAATTCTAAACAAATGTACAAAACGCTTTGTGTACAGTCGAGTACAGTCAACAGCATAAATAAGTGATCATTTATGAACTTTGTCACTTCAACGTCGTGTTTGAAATGTTATACAACATTTTATTGTGCAACGATTTAAAGCGACAAGGTACAGAAATGATCACTTATTTATGCTGTTGACTGTACAAGGATATGAATACGTTTTTGGACTTTATTTCAATGGAATAAAGTGAAAACTTTGTACTCGCCTGTACAACTGAACCCGAAATCAATACGTGCTTGACATGCACTTAGTTGATAATTTTATTTGGCTCTAGCAAACGACGACGTAAACATACAAGAAAAGTAAATATGAAGAAATTGAAAATAAAATATACATAATATTTATTTATACCTGATCACATTTCTTTAGAAAAAAAAATTGATTTCGTCACTAAATTTAATGCAGCTTCACCCAACATTTCGGTCCATTCAAATTCATCTTTAACACTATTAGGTTCACCGATTTTTGACGATGCAATCGATCCCATTATAAATTGTAAATTAAATCTGTTTAAAAATACTTCTAACCTTTTGTACGAAATAAACCCCCATATGGCGCTTTTTATTATTCGTTTTTGTCTTTTCACTCCAAAATTCATGTATTTGTTACGGAGTTGTCCAATTTGGAAATTTCCAGACATCATGGCTTCTATAGACATTACCCTTCAATCAACTCTGTCTAAATTATTAAACATTCATTTTAGTTCAAGGCCTTGGACTCAAGCGGTTCTCCCAATTCGTTTCGGTGGACTTGGTATTCGATGCTCTTCTAGCGTGGCACTACCAGCTTTCCTGTCCTCCGCTTATGGTTCGTTGCCTCTCGTCAGTATTATCTTAAATATCCCACAGATACTTGACGTTGAGATTGCGAACCTGGTGGAGGCCAGGGATGCTTGGTGTGAGTCGTGTCCCGGAGTGGATATGCCAGTCAAGAGGCATATCCAAAGAGCATGGGATACTCCTCGCCTCATATCAATTCATACATCTCTCATACAAAATAGTCCGGACGATTCAGATCGCGCCCGTCTTCTCGCTGTCTCTGCAGGCGAATCAGGTCACTGGCTCCACGCTCTTCCTTCCCGCAATATAGGCACAGTCTTGGACCCAAGCTGCTTGCGCATAGCAATAAGTTTGCGGGTTGGAGCTAGAATCTGTGAACCTCATACTTGCACGTGCGGGAAGGAAGTGAGTGAGCTGGGACGACATGGCCTTTCATGCTTTAGAAGTGCCGGCCGTTTGTACCGGCATGGCACAATTAATGATCTGATCCGTCGTTCGCTTGCCACTGCCTCTGTACCAGCTGTCCTGGAACCAGCAGGTTTACATAGAGACGATGGCAAGCGACCAGACGGAGCTACATTGGTGCCGTGGAAACTGGGTAGGGCACTGGTGTGGGACGCGACGTGTGTTGACACATTCGCCCTGTCCCACGTCCAGTCAACCCGTAATCGGGCCGGTGCAGCAGCTGATCAGGCCCAAACCAACAAGCGCCGCAAATATTCATCATTATTAAATAATTATGAATTTGTGGCGCTTGCAGTGGAGACCATGGGACCTTGGTCAGCTGATATGAAAAGCTTTATTAAGGCCCTGTCATCCCGGCTCATAGACACCTCCGGAGATCCTAGAGCTGGTGCTTACCTCTCCCAAAGGATTGGGCTAGCTATCCAGAGAGGTAACGCAGCCAGTGTCATAGGGACCATGCCGCGAGCGGACCTGCTAGAGGGGGTGTTCTTTTTATAGTGGTGATTATTATTTACGTCTTTAATATTTGAGTAGCTTAGTTTTTATTTTAATTTAAATAAGTTTAGTTTTAACTTTTAATTGTATTATATTATATTTTATTTGTGCCTACTTATATTATTTCACATCCATGGCCGAGGTCTCCTTATGAGTAAAGATTTACCTGTGCCAGGAGACCCCGAAGAAAGAGAGCATAAATCTTTAGATCAGTATTCTAAAAAGTAAAAAGTCTTTCGAATATATTGAATGATAATTACCTCGGTTTCTTCGGCTTGCGTCCTTTAACATTGTTTGGGCTAGGCTTCCTCAGCGACTCTCGAAAATCCTCCCCGCAGTTACGCGGAACACATACCGGTAATAACACCATGTTGATCTATTAGAACACGATACGAGCAAATCCAATAATATCGATCTATAATGTTGACACAAGTAATAAAATAAGAAAGTAAATTTGCTCTCGGCCAGGATCTGATTGTTTGTTTTGGAACGTGATCGTTGCCTGGCAACGCGTATCGATTGATCACCAGTAGCGACGCTTGTGGGAGCTCGCGAGTTGAAAAGGCGGGATACACGGGGAGGTTTTAATGGCGGCCGCGCTTTTGTACTATAAATTAAAGTTATATTAAGACGGACAAAGTATCCTGAACGCAAAAAATAAATTTAGGTAAAAAAAATATGCTGTATAAATTTTGCATACATTGTGAGCGTAATAACCGAGTAATATTTTATGATTTGTATTTAAGTATAATTTTAATGGCATCACCATTTTTTGGTGAAAAACAACCAGTTACATCTCATAGTTACATAAATGCAAAAGTCTTAAGGTTGAACCGCACTAGAGCGGCGCTGCAGCGGAGAGGCGCGTCGCGGCAGCGGAGCGGCGCAGCAAGAAAATATTTTTGCCATTGTTTCTTATAAAATAAAACGCATTATAGCTGTACAGTCGCCCACACACTTAACTGACCATTAAAGACGGAGCTGAGAATAAGTGTCAATGCTTGAAAGGGATGTAAATATATTTAATATGAAAAAAAAAACTACATCCCTGTCAAGCATTGATATTTTCTCTCTGCTCTGCCTCCAATGGTTAGTTAGGTGTGTTGCTGTGTGTACTGCAGTGAAGCGGCGCGGCGCGACGCGACACAGTTGACTCCCCGAGAATATTTTGCCGCGACGCGCCTCTCCGCTGCAGCGCCGCTCTAGTGCGGTTCAACCGTTAAACGTTCGCGTGTCTGAAAAATATCCGTATATTTTCATACCCGGGGCCGGTTCGCGCCGCAGAATTATATTAGCGATGGGGAATTTTATTACATTTTAATATAAGGTATTTTCGCAATATCCCCGACAAAAATCTGTTGAATTTTGATCAGGAGTTATGTACTCAAAGTTTTACTATGTGCCTAGAAAGCGAAAAAAGTTCTTTGATCATTTTTACTACGACATTTTTGAAACTTCTGGATTAAATTCTCATAACGGGTTAAAAATGTTCGTTTACCCTAGTTTGACATGAAATAGAGGAGCTTGTAAAAGTCTGTGAGCACTAACAAGGTGCTTTAGGTTTGTACTTCTCTCTCACTCACTCTTTATAAGAGCGTATGAGAGCGAGTGAGAGACAAGAACAAACCCGAAGCACCTTCTAAGCGCTATGAGCTAAAAGTTTTGGTTTCATTTCAAATGCGTGTTGATCAAACACCTAAATTAATTGACTTTAACATGTGACCTAAAAATTGTAATAACTTTGTCAGTCTCAGAACCGTTTATAATGATTCTAAAATAAATAATAAAATAGTACTTTACGCAAGATTACTTGAAATGAACTTAAAAACTGTCTTATAATTAATAAGATTTGGGAAAGTAAGTATTTCCTCCCTTACGGATTTTACGCGAAATCGAACGCTGGCGACGTACGATATTTAAAATTTAATATTGCATCAGCTGGGGAGCGCATTATGAAATTTTTTATGTCGTCATCGCTGCGGTCGAGTTTCAATGAACCTCTTTCGGTTGCTTCGCCAGCAAGTTTGCTGTTGCAAAACGATAAGTTTTAAGAACCCAATAATAAAATTGTCAATTTAGTTCGTACTAGTAGGTTATTTGTTTACCAAGCGCAAGTGAAACTATCTTAAGCAGACGGCCATTATTTTATCAAGGGCTGATTTTTCAATCTCCAGATAACACTATCTGTCAGGTAAATTGTAGCTCTGTCTTTATCTTTCTTAAGACAAAGAAAAGGACAGAGCTACAATTTACCTGACAGATAGTGTGATCTGGAGATTGAAAAATCAGCCCTAAGTCACACCTAAGTTAATGATGCCTATTTGATAACATAACACTCATTTAGTATAACTATCGTTTTCTTGTTATTACGCATTTTTAGTCAATTTCTTCTAACTAGGATAGGTTAGGTTAGAACTTAGGTTAGGTAAGTATTTTTAATTTATGAACATTATAGTTTTGAAATTATGCATTTCGTTTTATGCATCTTAATTATTATATCGTTGGTTTATCATAGAGCTCGAAAATAAGCAATTTGTGTTATGTAAAATGAAAATTTCCACCATTCGTTTTTATACTAAACATTACACACTCAAAACCAAGCACAGGCGGGCTTGAGAAACACTCTGGAAATATCTGGACTCAAAGCGACTTCTGGGGGAAATCCATATTACCTCACCTTGGTAATCACACGTAAATTGGGTACCAATCTACAATACGTGGACTTGGATTAAGTATAACGTGTAGGTTGGTAAACGTTCGTAGTCCGTTGCAGTAGACGAAAAACGGCTGCAGTGCCTTCTCTGGTTGTAGCTTTGACGCGAAAGGCCAACCGGGATGAGTGTCTTTGTTAAGCTATATGACACGTCGCGTCGCACACTCAACAATATGGACGTAGTTGCAGATTGATCTGCGTCTGCGTGAGCTTGAGTTAAAATACGTAGATTGGACCCCTAACATACCTCACACATACCTAACTGTAATCTGGATTGCACTGTTGAATAATTTTCCACTACACTTTCTAACGCAGTGACTAGGCACTCCAGAGTAGTAAACGTTAGTCGTTCCAAACATAGGTACTCTGCTACCCTGGATTATCCTAGCCTTGATAAGATATTACAAACATAGAGACCTGCATTAGGACTGGAAAAATGATCCCGAGAATACCACTAAAAAAATCATCTATTCTATAGAAACTTCTATGTTACTGTTAGGGTGGGTTTAGACCAAGCGAACGAACAAGAATTCTATGATATGGCATTATCTCTTACGTTTACTTTCTAAAAATAAAGACAAAACATGTTCTAGAGCATTCGCTCGTTTGGTCTAAACCTACCCTAAAACTCAAAATGAATAGGACAAGAGATTTAAAGCAAATTAAAATGCCTTTAAAAACTCCGGAAAAAAGGCGTATACGTACACAAAATATTGCTGCTTTATCTTCGGCAGGGAACTTGGTGACACAAGAGCTTCTATTGCGGAGTCTTTTGATAATTGTACTGCATTTTCTCGTCAGTCAAGATTTACTAGTTCTATAGAAGCCAAATGAACCTCTATGACCGAAACAGTTTGTGATATAAACCGCCTTTCAAGCACCCTTTTCTTTACGCCTACTGATGGTTCTGGGTATCATCAAAACGCTCGATCCAAATAGTTCCCCTGACCCAGACATGGCTTGAGTTATAGTAGATAGACTATCAAAAGCTATAGGTTGCGTTAGAGCGGGATCTCTTGCAGCCATTCTTGACTTAAGGATCAACTCGATTTTCTGTACCACAATTTTGGAAGTCGACTACCGACGAATGCATCAAACCAAACAGGATATTGTCACCTTCCATCTTGATAACAGCTGCAATTACTGCTGCTGTCAGTTAACTTATTTACACTGAAGTTGTTTAAAGAATGTGACTGATATTTCCCTACTTCTGATGGTATGTCAAGCGCTGTGCGAGTCTGTTTTAAACTACAACATCCTCGTTTGGGGTGGTATCGCTATACCAATGGGGTTCAGCATGCGTGCAGCATGCTACTATAGTGAACGTTGGCGAACGTGTCAACTTGGTGTCAACAAAGAGAATATAACTCTAGGTACGTTACGTGTCACATTATGCGTCATTCATGAACAAGTGTCAAATATAAAGTTGCTAGTTAAATAATATTCAATATATAATAAGAACATACTATAGCATAGAAGCCGGACTATAAGATGGACTTTGCATCAGCTATCTTTCTCTACTTATGTAGGTAATAAAAGAAAATGAAGCAAAAAGTAGGTTTTTTTTTTAAACCAAATTATAACTGTAATTTGATTATTTTAGGGCCTGTTGTTTGATCAGAAGTTAAACTATGTAATTGATAAAAATTGTAACTGAGCATTTCTTTTTTTTGCCACTATGAGTGACATCTCCAGAATTAAAAAAAAAATGGCAGGTGGGGAGTAAAGCTCGAGAAAATATGTCAAATTTTCGATTCCTTTTTCAAATTTTAACAATTAGTTGAGTTAACTACTTATCAAACAATCTCCTACAATAACCAAACTACAGTTATAATTTGGTTCATAACATAACATAACTGATCTGATCTAATAATGAGATTTCCCATAGATGATAAGAAAAAGGAATAGATTCCCTTAACTGCTTAAATCAGCGTATTAAACCTATACCTTACGGTATATAAAATAAAATAGTTTGTTAGGTCGTATAGCCAGATTTACGAGCGGCTAAGTACAGGCCGAGCTCACGTTTCGACCATAAACAGATTCCTTGGCCCGCGTAACGAACGATACTTAGCTCAACCGCGGGCGACGTGTCCCGGCTCCGTTCCACCGGTTAAGTAACTATATAACAACCGCGACCATAGCCACTGGACTTTCCACGGATAAAAAACTTGGAAGAATCGCACACGAAGGGTTCGGTACCATTCTTGTATGGGGATGAGGGTTGGGGGGTTAACTTTATCTCTTCAATTTGATTTCAATTGTACTACTTTTTGTTACAGTGGCAATAGAAATACCCACTATAGATATTTCAAGTGTCTACCTATTACGGTTCATAATATACAGCCCGTTGGCAGACAGACAGACGAACAGCGGAGTCATAGTAATAGGGCCGTTGCCACCCTTTTTGGCACAGATCCTTTCAATGGTCACTTAAAAAAGATAAAAAGATAAAAGATAAAAGATGTTTATTCAGTAAGTAGGCCGCACGGGCACTTTTACACGTCAATAATCTACCAGCGCTTCGCAAGAGACCACTGCTGAGAAGAAACGCCGCAAGAAACTCAACAGTCAGTCGTTTTTTAAACATTTCTTATGATATGATATTATACAACGAAAAATAAAACTTAACCTAGTATTATATAAAACAATGAATGTAACAAAAATATGTCTATATATATCATGCGTAGTTGAGCAGGAAAATGTGTCAAAACTCAAATTTTCTACAAGAACTCATAAATAGTAAATATAAGAAATAAATAAAAATTAAAAATTATACTTACCTATGACGGTGCAAAACAACACATAATTAGTTTCGATACATTCCCCTACAGAAACCGTGTCCCCTAGACAATACACAATGTTTATATATTGGTATGATTAGGTTATTATTAAGATATTTAGGTGTTTAATTTAGGCCAAGCATTTTTATCTGTTAGATAGTCTTCGACCCTATAGTAAGCTTTAGACATCAACGACTTTTTCAAGTAATTTTTAAGTACTGGAAATGGTAACTTTAAAACTTCGTCAGGTAATTTATTATAGAAATGAATGCATTGACCTACAAATGATTTATATACCTTACGGACACGAAATTTTTTAATAGCAATTTTATTCTTATTTCTTGTATTCAAATTATGTATGTCACAATTCTTAATAAAAGAGTCTTGATTTTTAATGACATAAATAATATTCTCATAAATAAATTGTGATGCTACTGTCAAAATATTAATTTCTTTAAATAATAATCTTAAGGAATCACGGGAGTTTAGGTTATAATATAGAACGAATGGCTCTTTTTTGTAACACGAAAATAGTTTGTATGTCAGCAGCTTTTCCCCAAACAAGAATACCGTACGACATAACACTATGAAAATAACTATAATAAACTAAGCGAGCTGTCTCAACATTGGTAAGTTGTCTAATTTTCCTAACAGCATAAGCTGCCGAACTTAATTTACCTGCTAGTACTGCTAAATGGGGACTCCATTGCAAGTTTTTGTCTATAGTTATTCCTAAGAAAAGTGCCTTATCCACCATTTCCAAACACTCATCATTTAGAAAAATACTAGATTCTACCGGCCTAACATTAGGCAAAGCGAACCTAACACATTTAGTTTTCTTAGCATTAAGTAGCAAATTGTTACTAGTAAACCAATTAAGTACTTTACCTAGCGTCGCGTTTAACCTACTATAATCAACGGATTTTCGGTCTACCTTGAAGATCAATGATGTATCATCAGCAAATAGCACAATATCGCAAAGGTTAACTACCGCGGGTGGTAAGTCATTTATATAAACGAGAAATAAGAAAGGACCTAATATAGAGCCCTGTGGCACACCCAGTTTAACAGCCGCTCCAATGGACTTTGTTTGGTTTACAACAACCGTTTGTGTTCTATCACTAAGATATGAAGACATAAGATTTAGAGAATTATTTGACAGACCATAATGTTCTAATTTTAATATAAGAGTCGCGTGATCTACACAATCAAAAGCTTTGGAAAGGTCACAAAAAATTCCTATTGCATCACAAGATGTCTCCCAAATATTGTATATATATTTAATGAGTATAGATGCTGCATCAGTTGTGGATCGTCCTCTGGTGAAGCCGAACTGATTACTGTTAAGCAGTTTATTTCTATTGAAGTGACCTAACATATCTTTTAACATTAACTTCTCAAAAACTTTACTTAAAACAGGTAGAATAGAAATGGGTCGGAAATTCGTTAAATCACTCCTCTCGCCCGATTTAAAAAGTGGTAGGACTTTACTATATTTCATAAGATTTGGAAAGACCCCCTCTAAAATGCAATTATTGTAGATTAAAGCTAAGTGAGGTGCAATTATATCTATGACATGGTGGATGACTTTAACTGACGTTCCCCATAAATCCTCCGTTTTTTTCAAACTGAGCGATTTAAATGCCTTAATAATAGAAACTGAATCTACGTGGGTAAAATCAAAGCTTATATTACATTTAGTCACATTAGCACAAAGTAATTTTTGAGCTCCAATCGCAGATGATTGAAGACATTTCGTGGTATTAATGGCTATGGTGGAGAAAAAATCTTCGAACGCTAAGGCCACGTCTTTATTTGATGTGATTTGTTTGTCACCCTTGTTTAGGGTTATTTGATTATCGCGAGTTTTTGTATTACCCGTTTCTCTATTTATAATTTTCCACACAGTTTTTACCTTATTGTCAGAAGCTTTGAGTTTAAGACTTAAGAAATTTGACTTAGCAGTTAAGCAAACTTGCTTAAAGGTCCTCGAATAATTCTTAACGTAAACTACGAAGTCATCGTTCTTGTTCTCCTCTCTCTCTCTATATAGTTCATAAAGCCTATTTCTACTTTTATGAATGCCTACAGTAGCCCATTCACTAAACTTGGTTTTTGACCCAGAAACAGTTTTCATCTTGAAATTGTTATTAAACTGGTGAAGAATTACACCGAACAAATCATTATAAATACTATTAGAATCCTGATGTGAAAAGGATAACCCACAGATATTACTCTGAACTTTATTTTTAAATAAATCCAAACGATTACTGGTTATGGGTCTGTATGTTATTGTCTGTGGTTCTTGATGAACATCATTTAAAAAAGAAGCCTTTTGGCCACTATGATCAGAATTAAAGCAATTAAATTTTTCCTTATCCAAACATTCGCAATTACAAAAAATATTGTCTAAACAGGTTGCACTTGAAACACCTATCCGTGTAGGTTCAAAGAACAAATTATCTAAGTTAAAAGATTTAAATAAACTTAAGATTTTAATAGTATTATTTGACGATTCAAGTAAGTTAACATTAAAGTCTCCACAAACAATAACATGCTTTTGGGTTTTAGATGCTAATTTTAACACATTATCCATACTGGATTCAAATGTGCTGAAATCAGCCGATGGTGGTCTGTAAACACAAATAATTATGTAATTTTCTAGTTCTACGCTAGAAATTTCTACAAGCCTTTCTATCGATAGCCTAACAATATCTTTCCTTTCTTTTGATTTTACTGTACTTTTAACAATTATTAAAGAACCACCATGAATGGCGGATTTTCTGGCAAAAAAACTAACTAATTCAAAATTAACAAAATCAAAAATTAATTGATCAGGTCTAAGCCAATGTTCAGTGATACACATAATTTGTACATTTTCAGTATCTAAAAATAATCCTATTTCTAATTCTTTGCTGGAAAACCCTTGAATATTTTGATGAATTATATTTATACTCAAAGGTGTTTCCGCTGTCCTATAATTTAGTTTAAATGATTAGGAATTGCATTTGTACCACTATTATATCTATTTGGCTCTATATTAAAAGTCAAAAGTTCTACCAAAGTCAAAATATATTTCTTTGGCAAATGAATTTTTTCAGATGTTAGCGTGAGGCGCTTGATGAATTTATTTATTTACTTCAAAATAAGCAAACTCCTCTTACTTCGTCAACCAATGATTGATTACCCCCGCGCCCTTCTACAAGTAAGCCCCTGATCCACCTATCCCAGCTGGCCATACCACCTGGGAGGGAAAAGTGGACTTTTTTTTCCACTCTTTCCACCCAGGTGGGATAAGGGGAACATTTCAATTTCACTCTTCCTACTCCAGGGCCCCCTCTTCGACCGTATTCTTTGAATAGGTGGAACAGGGGCTTGGTAGGTTTAGGTTATGTTAGTCTTGCAGCAGGCCCGGAGGGCCAAACCACCCAGAAATAGGAGCTCCCCGTAAGCGGACCTCCGTCGATACTGTCTAATTGATTTGAAATAAGAGTGTCGACGGAGCTCAGCTCAGGCGGAGCTTCTTTTTCTGGTTAGTTTTGCTGCAATACTAACATAACCTAAACCTACCCAGGTTCTGGTTACGAAAATCTTGTTTAATAACTTAGTTATGAACGTGGACGAAGGGATAATAATAATAGATTAATAGTTAAATTGTTTAATTATTTCAATTTGCTAGCTGCCGGGGCCCTAGTTTAGGAAGAGTAGAATTGAAATGCTCCTCTTATCCCACAATGGTGGGAAAAAAATCCACTTTTCCCTCCCAGGCGGGCCATCCCGCCTAGGTGGGATAGGTGGAAAGGGGGCAAGTAGGCACGTAGCGTGAGACAGAGTTTGTATCGTATACAACACTTTCACCGAGCTAATTTACTGACGAAACCTGCTCCTCCAAGCTCAATAAAATGTTACTACTCACATTGTTATGAATAAGTTCACTGATTTACAATTTGTTGATAAATATTATGGCGTGTTTTTAACAAATGAACTTTTAGTGCTAAAAAGCATGTGTGGAATGGTTCATTGGAAATAGCGTAGCAGTAATGCTCTGTATAAACATGATATACAAAATTTATAGGGGCTTCTAACGGTTCCAGTGATCTCGTGTTTTCCCAGCGCTATACCAAAACACCTTAATGAACCTCTTTATTTGTCGTTAGCCTTGTAAATAACATCGGGTCAAAGCAGACTAACGATGCTCTAAATTATCCCCACTCCCTTCTTAACTTTTGTACATACGGTGATGTCGGGTAAACAGCTTTACTAGTACGATTTGAACGAGTACATCTTGAAAGGAGAGCAATCTATTGGATTTGGACATACAACAGTAAAAATCTAACCTAATTCTGAAATCTATAGAGCGACCCGCCCTCGCTTCGCTTCGGGTTTATGTAAGTTTTCTGTAACAACCGTACAATAAACTAGAATTTATTATAACTGTGGAATGGTCTGTCGCCTGCGGTATTTCTGGACCGTTACGACCTTCAAACCTTCAAGAAAAGAGCGTACTCTCATTTGAAAGGCCGGCAACGCACCTGTGACTCCTCTGGTGCTCCAGGTGTCTATGGGTGACGGTGATCGCTTACCATCAGGCGATCCGTTTGCTCATTTTGCCTCCTATACCATAAAAAAAAACATAAAAACCTTCCTCTTGAATCACTCTACCAGGCACGGCTTATTTTAGAAATTACAGTTTTCATTCACAATTAAAAAACCCGAACGTCATGGCGAACACCAAAGTGCCACAAGGTGTAATGTTGTTTCGGCGATTGATTGAGATTTGATTTGATTACTGAGAAAATATCTTTTGATAGTTCCTAAAGTAACATAATATATAAAATTCAGCTTTTTTACAATAACGTAAGTAAAATTATAATTCATTATAATTTAAGGGTGTCTGACAGGGGGTTGCAACTGTATTAAGAGTCTGAAAATAGACGACGTGATTTATAATTTTATTCTAAATAAAATACGTGAAAACTAAGCTTAATACTTTAACGAAATTGAGGTGCAATTTTACACACCTTTGCTACCTGTTACCATACAAAAAAAAAAACCAATGTGATCCAAACTTCATAGTCGGGGATAGTTTTTACCTGTATTAGGGACATACACACAGAAACTTTTATAAAGAGGCTTCTAAACGGGCCATATTTTCACTGCAATATTATATGGCCGGCAACTATTGGTGTCCCTCTCTTAGTTTTGATTTAAATGCTTCGTGGAACCATCCTGACCTTTTTGCTACAATGTAAAAAAAAGATTTTGACTTTCAGTCACCCAAAAATTATACATGGTATCGCTTAGTAGTCTGTGGAAGTCTGTGAGAAAATGTCAAAAATGAAGGTGCTGTTGAATCCTATGGTTAAAGCACAAAATCTATTGTTAAAGGTGTCATCCACTTGGTTTAGCAATTACTACAGTAGAGTGCCTTAAAATTTAGATGTGATAATGTAAAGATAATACAACCATAATTGGAGTTGCAATGCATGTTCGCAGAAACTGTTGAGTTAGTAAGAAATGTTATCCGACTACGAAAAAGAGGTACTTACTTTTTTTTTGAAACGTGTTTTTAGTTAGTAACCAAAATTGATTGCATGCTATCAATTAGTATGTTATTACATTTTATTATGCTCCACTTAAGCATCAACCATTTAAATTATTTTATACTAGCTTCTGTCCGCAACTTCGTCCGCGTAGATTTCGATTAGCGTTATTCCCTCGGGAACTATTAAATATTCCAGGATGAAAAGAAGCCTATGCGTTAATCGGTAGGGTAAGCTAGGTCCACTCCAAATTTCATCCAAATCCATCCAGTCGTTGCAGCGTGAAGCGGTAACAAACTAACATACACTTATAAATCTTATGGTAGCACTTCACTTGGCCATATTTTCCAAATATTGATCTTACATCTCTTTCGTTTAACATACTGATTGAAAGAGATGCAACGATAATATTTGACAAATAACAACCAACTGAAGTGCCACCTTTATAATATTAATGAAGAATAAGAGATGAAGACACGAGACGCAGACAAAGCCTTTGAATATATAAATACCCTCTTCTTGTATTGAGGGTTAAACACGAATTTGGTAATTAGATGACTTAATTATAAGTAGGAAAACCACATAACTCGCTTTTAAAAAAAAGAGGGTCTACGTATTTAAAAAAAAAACCTTGTGGTGTTTGTTTTTTATAATGTACCTTAATCTCTATCTGTACTGGGATGGCCCATGGATATCTACCAAGCAACATGAGAAGGACTAGCTTAACAATAAGTATTTTTTTGGAAATCTATTGCTATTGAACTAGGTGCTATTATTCATAACTCCAGTCGAAAGACGTCCACTGCTGGACATAGGCCTCCTCCAAGGTTTGCTTCATGGACCGGTCCTGCGCCGTTTACATCTATAGGTTTCCAGCGGCCCTAGTATGGTTTCGTTTATCCCGTGACAAAATGTGAATAAAGCATCTGTCACTCTTGTACTCATATACGTGTCAAAAAGTGACAGATGGTTTATCCACATTTTGTCACGCGATAAACACAGCCATATTAGGCCCCCAGCAACCTTAGCCACGTCGTCGGTTCACCTTTTTGGAGCCCTACCTACGCTGCGTCTTCCAGTACGCGGACGCTAGGTACTCGAAAAGTCTTCAACCCCATCGCCCATCTGCTTTACGAGCGAGGTGCTCCGCCCCATTTACACTTTGAGTGACCTTGAGTTTTTTTATGAGGCCTATAACTAGCGCCCACGCCTTAGTTTAACAATCGACCAGTAAATTTATCTGCCATTTAAAGTTGGCTCTATCCTTGTCTATTTTCAAGTGCCAGGAAGAGAAAGGGCTTAATTTATCTGTCAAATATGCTTTACTTGTCGATTGTGAAACAGGCGGTAAGTCATCACTGGTAACACACACTGGTCGAAGACTTTCGACTTGAGACACTGTGGTATATTCACGGAACAGAAAAAACAGTGGAACTGGCTTGAGCTACGCTTAGTATCAGACCTGTTGTCGCCAATACTCAAACTATCATAAAAACAACACGCCACTATGGAAAATGTTTTTGGTGTGGCTATCGTTTTTACACTCCAAAATAGCACAATAAGGCATGCTTCTGGATTTATTTCCTATTTTAGAAATATCGAAATATCGAAATAAGCGATCACGGCAAAAGTATGGTAGGTTATGCGGAACTCCGCATAACTATGCCACACGTTACACGCCCACTTGACACTTCTACTGTTTTTTCTGTTCTGTGGGTATATTGGACAAGAAGATATTGCGTAGCTTCCCGAACTCTGCTCAAGCGAGTCGAATTCGACAATTGACGTCCTTCTCAAAGTTAGACCTACCTAACTGGAGTACACATAAACATAATCGTCAACAACTTTAAGCGCCTCTGAGCCTCCGATTATTACAGGAGTTGGTACTACATGGGTATTTGACATGACCTTTGTTAGGTCCATGTTCATTTTTAGACCAACTTGTTCGGAGGCTCTGCTGAGATTATCGAGCATTGCGCTTAGGTCATGCCATGACTACCACCTGCTATTCCTGACTCCGGTAGGTAGGTACTACTTACATTTAAATACTCACTTAATCGGACTGGCATAAGTTCTGTACTATTCTTGTATGAGTCCCCTTTAATTTTAATGTTTACCATATTTTTATTATTTGTTGTTATAGCAGGAATAGTATAAGTTCAGGATATTTGAACATTTTATGTGTCTCCCTATTGCAGGTGCAAGAGGTACATACAGCTATTGTTAGTTCCACCAAAAAACGATAAAAATATCATGGTTCTTGTATGGGGCTCCCTGTATTTTTACACGCTGACAAACAGAAAGACAGACAGGTCAGCGGAGGCTTAGTAATAGGGTCCCTGATAAAAAGTGTGATATAAATTATGCTATTTTTTTTAGTATTAAAAGAAACTTAATGAAGCAAGTACGATTGAAACAGTTTTCGGTAAAAGTATTTGCTGTGCTATAAGCTATTTTTTTTCAAGAAAGTCAATCTTTTCTTTTTAAAGTTCAAGTTTAAATATTATCCAGCACAATAACAACCTTCAACTATCTCGTCAGTTTATATTTGATAAATAAAACAGCTAAAAAAATGTTTAGTTACAAACTTAATTCTTTTTTAAAGTTCGTTACAAAAAAACATAACATTGCTGCAACACAGAAAATAGACTGACAGACAACCAAATTATATGGCTACACAACCCTAAAAACCATGTAATACAGTTAAAGTAACTGTAGACGGCCTATTTGTATTCTCTCATTCCCGCAAGCATCCATCTCTAGCAATTACACCGATATGCAAACTGCTCACAATCACGGCGTGTAATTTAAATCTTCTGCCTTGGAACTTAGACGCTGGATGTGGTTGAAAACAGATTCTGACGTTTTTATATGAAACTTAACCTACTTTTTATTTGAAAAATATTTATTTTACATTTACACTTACTCCTGGATATATTTTTTTTACTTTTACTGTTACTTACTTACGTTCGTATTTAACTTTCCCGACAACTGGAATATCTATTATTTTATACACACATCAAAAATGTCACAGGATCAAAATTATCCTAACATTATTTAGATATATTGCAATACACTACATTGCGATACATTGCAAAATATTAGAATAATTAAGGGTTATTTTTGATTCTTAGACATTTTTGATGTGTGTATTATTCTCTTACTTGTTTTTACTTGCAACTTCTTTTGCTCCAACCAACCTGAAACACCAAACAAAAGTGAAAACAGTAATATTTTCAAAATAAAAGGTAGCCTATGTGTTTCAAGCTATCTGCATTCCAAATTTCCTGCAAACCTGTCTAACCGTTTCAGAGTGAAGTAGTAAAACTTAGAGACTTATAAAATTAGTGTGATATTAAGTTTTCAGGGTGTCTGGACTTCTCGTAAGTTTTTTTATATATGTTAGTATTTATTTATCTATTTAAGTGAATGTGTATATTACCCATAGATACGCCTAGGTAAAAGCAATTTTGGAAATAAATCAATAAATGCAAGGTTTCTCTGCGATATTAATAAAGTTGATTTACAAGTCACTTCCAGCTGCTTACTTACTGGGAATCTCCGTCGGGTTCCCTAGACAACCTAACGGTACCCTGCTCCCGAAGGGCGCTAGTAATAAGCCAGTAACAAATGAGTTGCCTTTCTTACTTCATTGTTGATTGTAATATTACACGTTTTCTTAATGGCTAATTAAATTATGTAGCTTTCATCGTATACGCTGAACATTTAGATTTACCTATACCTACATATAGAATAGAATAGAATAGAATAGAAAAACATTTATTTCGCTTAATTATAATCAATACAGTGTGTGAAAAGTAGTGCTGCGAAAATGGTATCCACTCAGCTATATGTCGTACAACCTGTCGGAGGTGCGACGCTGGTTTTCTGTGGACCCGCGGACTGGTTTTGCTAGACAGCATACATTGCATTCGCTTGTCCCTCCAAGTTACAATAGGGATAGCATTTATATATGAAAGAACTCAGTATCTACTCAATAAGTGCTTATATCGAATGAGTTCTGTTTTAAGAAGTAGGTATAACACAATAATAATTAACTTAACCTAACCTGCCAGTGTTTTCATACCTGTAATTAAATTTGTGCCTCAACACGAAACCGATTACATTAAATTTGAATGGATAGTAAATGCGCTTTTAAAAGTCGCTTGAATGTAAATAATGATTTTGAATTTATAATAGGAGGAGGGAGATTGTTCCAGCATTTCGTGGCTGCATACTGGAAGCTGCCACGAAATGCCGCGGTTCCGTGTCGAGGACAGATTAGTTTGGGAGCCTGTCTCTCAGGCCTCCGCGAAAATTTCAGTCTCCGGTAGAGATACGGCGGTTTTTTACTTTTAACAATCTCAAACAAAAGTGAGGCAAAATGAACTTTTCGACGAGCTTCCATCTTTAACAAACCACCTTTGTTTAGAAATGGTGTAACATGAGATCGATGCGGGACAGGAAAACAAAATCTGACGCACGCATTTTGCAGGCGTTGAATCAGGATCTTGGTGCGAGATAGTAAACATTCGCCAAAGACGGTATCAGCATAATTTAGTTTAGACAGTACCAAGGTATCTGTTAATTTAATACGAAAATCGACGTTTAGATACTCTCTTATTCTATATAATACTTTCAAACGATAGAAGCAGTTACGAACTGTTTCAAGCACATGATTCTCAAAACGTAACGATCCGTCCATGAGTACGCCCAAGTTCCTAGCCTCTGATACTCGACTCAACTTATCACCCAAAATTGTTACTTGTGGATTGCAAGATATCACTTGTGACCTAAATTGCCGCGTACCTAATACCATAAACTTAGACTTAAGCGGATTCAGAACTAAACTGTTCAAATCTGACCATTGGGCTATCTGATCCAGGTCATGGTTCAACCTTGAAACGGCAGTGTCCATGTTGTTGGCTTTGAAGGAAATGTAAAGCTGCACATCATCTGCGTAAAGGTGGCACTTGCAGTTTTTTACTTTATCAATTATGTTTGCACTATAAAGAATAAACAGTACCGGTCCCAGGATCGAACCCTGAGGGACGCCCCTCGTTACAGGAGCTGCACTGGAGACTACAGACGTACCATCAGCATTTCGTATTTCAACTTGCTGAGTGCGACCACCGAGATAAGAAGCAAACCACCTAACGGCACTAGGTTCAAAGCCATAATATGTGAGTTTTGAGAGTAATAATGTGATATTAATTGTTTCAAAAGCGTGCGTAAAATCAAGCAGAGCAAGAATTGTTCCTTCACCTTGATCCTGTGCTTCTAGGATGTCATCAATTACGTTTAACAAAGCCGTAGATGTGCTCCGTCCTTTCCTGAAACCTGACTGGTTTTCAGGAAGTATATTGTTACTTTCAAGGAATTGGGTAAGCTGTATACATACAGCCTTTTCTAGAATTTTAGACATGAGGGGAAGGATGCTTATGGGTCTTAAATCTTTTAAATTTATCGGAGCTGCAATTTTAGGTATAGGCCTTACTGTAGCTACCTTCCATGCATCAGGGAAAGTACAAGTTTCAATTGATTGATTTACTATATGTGTAATAAGTCGCAATGTACGTGGCAAAGTTAGTAGCAACATGTCAAGTGATATTTCATCAACACCCTGGGCATTTGTTTTAATAGATTGAATAATTTTAGCAATGCCTGATTCAGTAACTGGTTTAAGAGTAAAAGTGGCGGAGCTATGCCTGTGAAATTCATAATATGTTAGTTGTGATATATTTATATCATTCCTGCCTGGCACATCAAGAAAGTGTGCATTTAGTCGGGATGGATCTTTTAGATGAAGAGGTAAATCAATTTCCTTACGCTTGAAATCAGCTACATTTTTTTTTATATTTTTCCAAAGTGTGCGGGGGTCTGTTGTTTTATTGATAATATGATTATTAAAATATGCAAATTTTTCACTTTGTATCGCACATACAACAATTTTTTTAAAATCTGTGTAGTGCTGTTTATGTGATTCTACTCCTGTGATTCGACACCTGGCGTGAGCTTCATTACGTTTTTTTATCATTTCCTTGATGTTGTGTGTTATCCAGGGATATGACTGTTCCTTAATAAAAATATTTTTTTTTGGCGCATATCGATTAATCAGATGTAACAAATAGGCATTAAATGAAGCAACAGAAACCTCAACATTATCGGACAATAACCTTTCCCAGTTAATGATATCAACATCTGAAGCAAAACTTTTCATATCAATATTTTTAAGAGGACGGTAAGTTTGACTAACCAAGTAATCATATGCTTGATTAAATTTGAATAACAGACACATAACATAGCACCTAAATATCATACCGCTACAAACAATATTATAATATTGCACAAGACAATTTAAAGAAAAAATACTTTTTAACAAGGTTGACCATAGGGGTTACTATCAAAATTCCCTTTTCGCCAAAGGACCATTTCAGCTAGATGACATAACAGTAAAATACACGGTCAGCAAAGAGTCAATTCAGCTGAATGACATGAAAGTAGAATACTCAGTCAGCAAAGTGTCAATTTAGCAGGACGTCACAGAATTGAAATGAGCAAGTAGCCAAACGTTTGGAAATATAAATAGTCCGTATGATTAGAATACCTAATTAACCGAAAGTAAAATTAGTTGATTGACATGAACATAGAAGGAGTTATTAGCAAAACGTCTGGAAATTAAAATAGTCAATATAATTAGAAGTTTGAATTATCGAGTGTCATATCGACGCTTGCCATTTTAAGATCCAGACGTTTTGCTAACGGGCTATTTGGCGTTCATGTCTATTTACTAATTAAGACATTTTGAGATACAAACGTTTCGCTACCGGGCCATTTAGCTTTTATGTCCATTAAGTAATATAGACATTCTAAGATAAAGTCGTTTCGCTACTAGTGTATTTTAAATTGTAACATTCTAAGATCCAGACGTTTTGCTAAAGATACATTTAGCGTTCATGTCTATATAGCAACAAAGACATTACCCAATCCAGACGTTTGAGCTATATTGTCATTTGGCGAAACGGGAATTTTGATAGTAACCCGACCATAGTAGTAGGAAATTACACTGGTAATTAATATTGCAGTAATACTTTGTGGTGGTACATGTAATTGCATGAGATATAATAATAGAAACTGTCCATAGAACATGAGTGACTAATGTTAACGTTTCATCCACAAAAAACAAACAAACCTGAGGCCAGCCGCATAACAAAATAACAAAATTTAAAGAAAAAATACTATTTAACAAGGTTGACCATTGTGTTAAGAATTTGCACTGGTAGTTAACATTTATATTGCAACAACACTTTGTGGTAGTACAAGTTATTGCATGAAATATAATAATAGGAACTGTCCATAGAACATAAATGACTAACCTTTCATCCACCAAAAACACACCTGAGGTCAGCCGCAGTGCGGATTCTTAAAATTGGTTTACCAGCATCCTGTCGGGTAAAAATATTTCCTTGTCTTGTCCATATGAACCTCCATTGAAGCCTTCGAGCTTCCATCCGGGCCATGTAGAAAAGGTGCCTGTTGGTGGCTGTGAGGCGCTCGTTCAGGTAGACTCGCTGTGGTTCACCAGGTAAACCAAAGCCTGTAGTATCAATTACACGACGGACACGCGCCGCCTGCAGCAGCTCATCTCGCTTGGCACGGCGCACAAATCGCACCGCCAGGGAGCGCGGCGCTGCGCGTCCCGCGTCACCCGACGCGCCAGGTGCCAAGCGCCGCGCACCGACCCGCGACACGCTTGCAACATCCTGTACCGTCACATCTACACCAAGCTTTCTGCCAATCAGAGTGATAAGGTTAGCTGCATTCTCATCTGGTGTTTCTGGCAATCCCGTGATCTCCAAGTCAGAGAGAAGCAATTCTTGATCCCGAATGTTCAATTCGTTTTTAAGGCGTTCAATTTCTTCAGGCTGGTTATTTTGGGTACCAACGAGCCCACCATCTTGCAAATGTTTCTCCAGTGACAGTATGCGTTCGTCGAAGCCAGTCAGGCGCGTCATTATTGCATCCATCGTCGCAGTAAGTTTATCCAACCGATTGAAGAACTTGTCGGTGAAACCGTTCAGTAGTGACATCACATAAGTCTCCATGGTAGATTTTAAGCTTTCGTTGACAGTGTTTATTATAAGCTGATGCGTGTTTTCATTTAGGCTACCATCTGCAGCGTCTGGGGGCTGCTGTGTCACGGACTTTGTTCGCATTGTGACGTTCTCAGAGTGATAGTTGTCAACCTTATTTGTACACTCAACAGTATTCTCGCACTTATCCGACGCATAAGCAGTCTGCACAGGTGAGTTTTGGTTGTCAACTTTAGGGCCTTTACTTCGACAAGGCGGACACAGCCAATCCTCTTTACGCTGTTTATCCATCAGTCGAAAGCGCGGCTCAGACACATTCACACAGTCTAGGTCAAACTTAAGCTTGCAAACTTTACAACCCAACAATAGTCTACCTTTAATTGCCTCTCCGCATCTAGCACATTCATTTGAATTAGCTTTAGCACCATTACTCATCTTAGTAGCCGGCCGTTAGTAAAGTAAATTGAATTGGTATGACACAGAAAGAAAGTTCACAGTGTAAGTTAGCGGGAAGCAGCGAAAACAGCATGCGCTTGAAGAGTTTACTGCGTCTAGCTTCGTAAATATTATAACCGCTTGAAGCGCTGAGCCGCTGAACTGAATGACGCAAAGCATATAAAAGTCTTGCTTGACTGACTGTCTGACAAACGACGCAAAATGTGAACAGCTGATTCTGCGGACTAGTTTGGAGGGAATGTTTCTTGAGTACCTTAGGGGCGCACTTAGAAAGGATGTTTCGAAAGTCGACCCCCAACGGAAAGAAGAGGGAAAGAGAGAAACTAATTCTACGCGTACAAAGTCGCGAGTAAACTCTAGTTTATATATATGGCTCCTGAACTTAAGACTGTTTTTTATAGACAAAATTATAAAGCTCTTTAAAAATTGAAAGCGTGAGCCACATTTGGATTAAAATCAAAAATCATTGTATTTTATTATGCGTTGATCACAATTAAAAATATTTGTAATTCATTTGCTTTAACCGCTCCTGAAGTACCTACGCCCCAAATAAAAGTCCTTCTATTTTGTCGTCTATCTTTACTAGACTTTTGTTATTTCTCAACACCTTGAAAAAAATCAAAAAATCACAAAGATGTCAAGGATTAGGTGAGGTAAAAAAATTACAATTATTTTTTATTTTCTGAACAAAGCTTCATAACGATGTTTAATCCTAAGAATTTATCAGAAACATTTTTTTTTGCAGGTAAGTCTACTTGCGAGCTCTTAATAGGATTAATTACTCAAGAAGCTTACGGCAATAAGGTAATTTTTAACTTTAAATAAACTCAATAACAGTAGAATAAATTAAATGATGTATCATTTAATTTATTCTACTATTATTAACATGTAACAAACAAATAAGGTTTATGTACCTAACTGAGTAAAACGAGCCTTAGTAACACGCGACGATGCATTTTATGGAAGGCTTAACGTTAAAATGTTTTTAAAATGTTCTGTGTAAATAAGAATTTAGTTTATCTGTATGATCAATAAAATGTAAAAATAAATGTATTATTTCTGTTATACTTAATGGTAATTAATGATCAAAACGTGTTTTGTCACACAATCTGATAAAACTAACCACTAAACTGTTTTTTGTGACAAAAAACGTTTTGATCATCAATACACGTAATCATTTCCTTGGTTCTTCCTCGTTACAATTAAACCTGGCTTTTACCCGCGACTTCGTCCGCGTAGATTTCGATTATCTATATTCTTTCGGAAACTTTTAAATATTTGCGGGATGTTATAAGCTATCTCCATTTTAAATTTCATCCCAACCAACAAACACATAAACTTTCGCATGCATAATATTAGCAGGATTAATTATTATTAATTTATTAAATTAATCTTTATTGCACAAAAATAAGTACAACAGGCGGACCTAATGGCATTCTCTACCAGTCAACCAAATAATTAATCAGAAATTTACATAGTGGGTGCACAGAAAAAGAAGACAGAGATAAAAACTAAAAATGTTAAAAAATATTATGCTAATTATTGCAAATCTCTATACCTATACTTTAAATTTATATATTTTTTTCTTTATAATTTTCTATTAATTGAATGATTTTATTATTATTGATTAACAAAAGTAGCCTGTCAATAAAGAAAAAGTTATTAGTTTTGAAATATAACCGAGACTAGTATGAAACAGGAAATATAACGACAAGCCCAAACACAAACCACACGTACATGCCATACCTATATTGTTCACTCACACATAAACTAGTTCCCGGCGTATGCAGAGGTCCTATGGCATGACGATCTCGACAAGATGGATGATGCAAATGTATCCAGTGCATTTCTGTGTAACTGTCACAATTGGACATGAAGTTTGAATAGGAATTCTTGGTTCAGTTTTGCATTGTATGCTTTCGTGTTTGAATAAAGTAACGAGTACATGTACCTATTCTTTGAGTTATTTCAAAAAATATGTACCAGTTTTTAATTATAAAGCCTCTAATTAACCTTGTAATACTTGTAAAGAGCTAAGATCAAACCCACCAAATAAATATTGCAATGGAATGCTCGTAATTGTTTAAATTGTTACACAGTTTATAATCAAACTATACGCTTCGCGATGAGAGGGAAACGAAAATAGTAAAAGGTATAGGTTAAAAACTTAAGTAAATGACCTCTTGCATATATTTTTAACCCATCTGTATAGACCGTTTGACATTCTGTATTTGAAATTTGACGTTAATTCCATACTAGTTTTGGACACAACTACATGTGAGAGGTGATTTACTTATGTTTTTCACCTATAGATACGTAGGTGTACAAACATCGAGGAGGACTCAAACAAACATCTGCCATTCCGATATAGGAATTATTTGCATTTTGTTTCACGAAGGTTTGGTAGTCAGTCAGTCATAATTAAAATTCTGGTAAAGTGAGAACGCTGATTTTATTACTGGTGCGGTGACGAGAGTAGCAACTACCAACTTATAGCCCGTCGAGTATGTCACTTATCAAAGTCTTAATGAACATGTTTTACGCTACAAGTTTTTATGACTAACTCGAGTAAATGAGTTCAGAGGTTATGCCCCTTTTGCACTCAAGTGTATGTTCCGAGCGTGCATTTTTATTAACGCATATCGCGAATCATGATGTTTATAAGCTAAGTTTGTTCATATTTTGCTACATAAGTCGTTTTTTTTTTTTTATGATGAATTTACAACTTGATTTTGGCATATTTAGTACTAAGCGAAGTCAAATCATATTTGGTTATCATACATTCATGTATCAGTCATTCAAAAAATTGTGAACCAATATAATTTCTAGTTACAATTCTGGGGTTCTAGTGAAAAAGGATATGTCTTAGACTTAGGGCCTTTACACACTAGCGACTTGTCCGGCTATTTCTCAGCGATTTAACGTGCACCACGCTCGCCACGAGATCGCGGCGTGCACGTGGCGAGCGTGGTGCACGTTAAATCGCTGAGAAATCGCCGGACAAATCGCTAGTGTGTAACGGCCCTAAGTCTAGTTTACTCCGTTCATATACCCTTTTTTATTACGAGTTAAGTCGACTTGTACCCCTTTTTCACTAGGACCCCAGAATTTACTTTCGACCATATTAAAGAGATTACAACAGGTTACTCACGTAAATAATGTCGAAATACTCTCGACATGTTTCGGGCTCGACCGGAGTCCTTATTCATGAGCAGACGCGGCCGCAGCACTACGAATACAACGGGCCTGCGCTGTCAGCCTGGCATCTCGGTGCGAACAGCGTGGCTGGCGGTAAACTACCCCCGTTTTCCTCATTATTGCAATTCTCAAATGTAGGGTCGCACACAACACTAACTACGTCACTTGTTAAGGACGCGTCCACACTTGCTACCGGAGCAGTATACAAAACTGTTTTCCAAATAAATATGTCTGAGTCTCACGAAATTTTTATGTTACCATTACTTTCGACCATTAACTGAGGTCTAAACTGATATAAGTATATCTCTGTTATTAAAGTTTTTTCAAACCCTTATAAAATAAGTTTCGTTTTTGGGATTTTATCTTAACAATTGTACAAAAAATTCATCAACATCAGCTGTCGAGTATTTTTTAAAGTCAAACGGAGTCAATGGACAGACAAAAATCCTAAATTCAGTAAATTAAGTCGAAGAGAGTGGAGGGATGAAACATCATAGGTACCTAAATAATTAGCTTTCTTGTTATTAATAAATTATGTTCAATGTACGTTTGTACTTTTGTTATAGTTTTTCAAGGATGGTATGAGATTTTCTCCGACTTATGATACGACTTGAATAGTAAGAGCTCTCCGCTCACTATCGACGTCTCCATCTCGCTAGCCGCAGGCAATCAGGTTTTTTTTAGCCTTTCCCTATTTAAACACCATTATAAGAGTATATTATTATAAATTACAAGCAAACAAAATAAAAAACCAATCTGGAAAACAAAATAAAAAATGCCAATCTCATTTTTTTACTGTGTTTTATTTATTAGTAACATAAAAGCCATTTATTCATTCAAAAACACTTTGAAGTCCCTGAAATCGTACAACAACTTAAAGCCTTACTAGTTACTTTACGAAAGATTTTGTGAACGCCCAAACACCAATTATCGAACATTACGTGTCAATCACGGACGGGAGAAACGCGAAAGTTTGTTCCAAAAACATCTCTTTGGATGTATTACGAAATCACAAACATTCTGAGAAGGCGTCGCTATGGCAACGAGGTTTAAAACGGCGCAGGCGCGACTCGACTCCGCCTCCCCGACCGCCTGTTGCTGCCGCGTCTGCCGTACGCCAGTCACCTTCCAACCCTCAGGGACCTACACCTAAATAACAACTACGTCTGAAAACTAACCAATTTACATTCTACCTTATTACCTCAACGAGTCAATGTTTCGGTGTGTATGACTGGGAATAACATCAGTTATATGAACTGGCGAAGTTGTCGCAGTTGTTGCGACCCACCCCAACCCACGTGGCGACACGACAACATCTCGCTCCCGCGAGTTCATGAAGTACCGCGAAATCAGGTATCTAAATGATAAGAATCGGAATCTGACGCGTGATCTATTATGTTACCAGGAATGTATTAGCAGGTGTAATAGTAGTTTACGTGACGGTTGCGTAATGCCAATTACGCAGAGTCGCGTACAATGCTTTATCTACACACATAATTATAAGTACTCTAAGATTGTTTCAGAAGCCGAAAGGCAAATGACCAGCATTACCTATGGTAGTAGGTGACAGCGATGACAGCTGTAACGTAATTTCATTACGTTATCGAAAATTAACAGCTGTCATCGCTGTCACCTACTACGACAGGTAATGCTGGTCATTGCCTACAGGTTTTGAACGAATAATTAGAGGACTTATGATATGTGTGTAGATAAAATATTATTTAAAGGCGTCCTTATCGGTAATAACCGTGTTAGGTGCAGTACCCATTAAATATTAAATTTCTGGTAAATTATTATACATAATTTAGTAATGTTTTCACCATTATTTTTTCATATATGCAGAAATGAGTTTTTCTCTTACTCTGTTTATTACATCTTCAGGGTTACTTACCCACTGAACTGATTTTGATGATTAATTATGTATTGAGATAGCTTGAGCAGTGAGAAAGGGCATAATAACACTAATGTGAGGCAGACTTAATTATAATATTTGTTTGTCATAGGTAGTGTTTTCAATTCATCAAAGTTAACTTATTTTATTATGGTAGGGGGGATTATTTGTTGTTCTGTTAATAATAATTATGTTTTGCATTCAAATTGATTACTTATTTTGATTTTCAAGTGAAAAATAAAATACAAATCATTGCTGGATGGGCGGAAGTGATTTCTGGTTGGCTGGCTGAGTCGCACCACCACAGACTAGAACTCAAATGTGTCAGTGTAGTTTTACTAATCTGTGCTAACCAAGCTGTAAGGTTATATAAGGTGATATCGGTTTCAGAAATAACTTTATCTTAGTCAAATTTGAAGGACAATCGGTTGATGTGGTAAAGTTTACCTAACTATACTTTAATTTTAATTTTATTGGTGCCAGCGGCCGTGAGGCCATTTAAGTAGGGATCACTGAAAACCACGTGGCTTGCCATGGCATAATGTTCAGTGCCTCCTTTTTAGACACAATTTGGCATTTGATTATTATTTCAGTTCTTTCACCTGTTATAAAATGTGTCCAATATTAGCTTTATTTATTGCATTTAATGGTAGTAGGATCTTGTGTGAGATCGCTACCACTATCTATCCTTTAAACTAGTGCCAAGCAGCAGTGTTCGCATTTTTGTGTTCCGCTGTGGGGTTAGATTGTTTGGTGGGGGAACCCTAAAAACAATCTAAAAATCCCAAAAACTGCTCGTTAGTAGTCGATGATATTAAACATGGAATTCTTAGTTTTAAATCTTAATTAGCAACTATTCTCATGTGTCGGAAACAGATCTTCGATCTTCAAATTTATTTTTGAACTAGTATAATAAAATCAGATCAATTTGAGACTACTAAAAACTTTTTACTTAATTATATTCAGCGGGCAGATATTGTTCTCGAATCCTGTTAAACAATACCTAACAAGTTTGCGATCCGTCAATCAAAGAAACCTCAAAATTACACCAGTAAACTTTAAAAAACTTTCATATTTATTACCCAGAAATTCATTATTGTTCTGGAATAAAAACACCAACTCATTGAATTGCAAAGTAGTCGTAAAAAAGTACCCATCATTAAAAACAATTAAATGAAGTTTTGAACCTAAAATACCTTAACACCAGACATAACATTAAAACGGCCTGCGAAGCAGTTTACGGCAATAAGTCAGGCATTTCTCACCTCTTGTCCGATCCTTCGCACCTCGAAAGTGGAAATAAACAAGGCAACTTTTGCCATTCCGCATTGTGAGAACGAAACTGCTTTTATACTGAGCCATGTTCAAATTAAAGTTGCCAGATTACAGAAATGTAGTGTTGAGTTCAACGTTGCATCTAGGAGACGCGGGCGCGAAATTTCGGAGTTTGAATAAAATTACTAAAGTTATTAAACCAGAAACCGCAAGCGTGTTTTAAATGTGCACGGTTTTCTTAACACATGTTCATGACGTGTTGATATGATACGAAAATTGTCCTAGTTATTGTTTTGTCCAAAATAAATGAGTTTTCTGCTATTATATACAGGGTGACTGCGGGGTCGTGTAGCAACAAACTAAACTTAAACTAACTTCGCCATTAGGAACATGACGAAATAGATTTAAAAGCGTTAAGACCATTACTTTGCTTTTTATTTAAATAAACAAGAAATGAATTATTTTTGTTCAGGATCATGGCCACCCTACATTGAGTATTTTTTACTCGTCTGATTGGTTGACTTTTAAATAGGTTTTAACATGAAAATTTTAGGTGACCATAATTTTAGTATTAATTACGGAAACATAATATTATTTTAGTAAAATGCGAACCTTTAATTGTTTCAAAAACCACTATTCTAATTGAATCTACATCATTCACTGAGTTGGAAAAAATAATTTAAGATCACAACCCCGCAGTCACCCTGTATATATATTTTTTGTTCTTTCTAATACACTTTTCGTGAATCGAGGCACTAACACAACCCTTCGGCGTTGCAAAGACTTCTTCCTTTATAGGATTTAAGTCCCATTCCGTCCACGACGCAAGGTTATGAATGAACGGACTTAAAACTTCATTTCCCGGGAAGTAGTTATACATATACGAGTAGGGTATTAAGGATTAAAAGTTTGGCTAGACATCTGGCTCTTACGAAGAATTATGAATAGCGTTATTAGTAAACTATATCCGTTTAAAACTCGCATGTCGTTAGTTATAAACTTAAAGAACTTAATGCGACCTACAAGAAGAATTATAATTATTGTCATTAGGGTCATATTAAAAATGAATGAATGAATGAATAAATGAATGATTTATTCATTAAAAAGATAAATAAGAATAATTTTCATTATTAAAGTGACGACAACGTAGGGTTATAAAATATTAATTATTGGCACCAACGTAGTGATTGAAGAATGACCACCCTCTATGAAGTGCAAGACCATTGTAGGGTGACAACAATAATATAAATTATCAATTAGGTACCCTTAAACCGTTTATATTTACGGTCCTAATTGTATCAAAAGGCAAAAGACAAAACAAAGGACAGGTAACCAATTACGCAACGACAATTACAAAATTAATTTCAAACCAAACGAGATAAGTTGGGAGTTTTTAAACGGAGCACTCGAACAATTTGGGGAATCGGCGGCGCGATTAAGATTCATTATGCTTGTAAAGTTTTATCTCCAACGTCGAGCACAGAACTTGTTCACGAGAGCAATAAAGCATTTTGGCAGATTTTGAAGTGGGTAAGGACGGGCGAAGCGGGAATGCGGATGGAATTATTAATTTATACATATTTATTATTAACGGACATTAAAATATCAGCTAAAAGACATTTAAAGATACCGAGACACATACTCGTACATATTTGATAAAATTTAGTAATTATGTTTTCACAAGTCTCTCTCTCTCTCTCTCTCTCTCTCTCTCTCATATTCTCTCAATCTCTCCCTTTCCCTCTCTCTCCTTTTGGTCGTTCCCTAAAGTGTAAGATTCGCTCCCGTCCTTTTAAATATTTAGGAACAATTATTTATTTATTTAGGAACCAAGCAACCTTATCTTATTACAATGATATTTACACAGATTTAGTCTGAGAGCCACAGACTAAATCTGTGTTTAAAGGTAAAAGAATTGAGAGCAGTAGAACAGTTTAATTGAAAATTTATAAAATAAGTGGGGTATTTAACTTTTAAAATGAATACTGCAATTATTATTGACAAGTTTTCGGGCTTGTAACCTTTTGCTTTATTACAAAAATCTTTGACAAGACAAGTTTGGGTGATAAAAATGGTTAGACCTAATACAGTTACACATTCTAAATTATAATAATAATACAAGTAATAAATAATAGAAAACTTCCAACTTATTATTATTTACGAATACCGAACGAATAATGAACGAAGTAATTATTTTATTGCGTCCTTAACACTTTCATGCCCGAAAATGGCCGACGATTTGCAGATGAATATTGTCAGCACTAGCAGCAGATTAAACGTGCATTACGCCGCGACAGATGTCCGGGTCGGGCAGGACCGCTTCCCAATAGCTACACGCTTGCCCGTGTTGAACCATAACGGTATTGACAGTATTTAAATTCAATGGTAACCATTACATTTCATGTTACGCTATTGTTACTAGCGTTTTATAAATCGCACATTTTGATATCGATAAACGTGCACATTGTAAAACCAATACGTTGTCATGGTGATAATAGTTCGGTAATATGCGTTGACATTGTAATAACAATAGGCGCTCCACTTGCAGGAAAAAAATACAATGTCATTATGTTTTTATTTCATACAAACTAATTGAATCAGGTTTTAACATCATGAAAACTAAACCAATTTGAATGCGGCTAAAAGTGTTTTTCAGCTAAGTTGACCCGAAAATGGCGTACAAATACCAAATACTTTTAAATGCAGAATTTATTGCAAAATGTACACTTCAAACCGGGAATAAAATGATAAATGGACTTTTTGGGTTTTTGACAACCTTTAAAAATACTTTATGCACGCTATTTTGGACATAATAGGTCTGTCCCAATGGAGAAAGACCTTTTTACCTAATATATCAAACAAGAAATCATATGAGGCTTATAAAAATTTGCACAATTTTATATAGAGAGAGACACTGAAACCAAATATCTCTGTTTCAATTACACGACATACCTAGAAAGAGCAAAATAGAAAACCAAACTAAATAAAGTTACTCGCATACCCTGCCATGTCTGTTTTAGACAAATAAGGAAGGAAGCAACGTTTTCCGTTTGGAGCGCCCCGCGAGCAGGGAAGAGATGGGACATCAAAAAGAGTTCCGAACAAAATGTATATTTAATTAGATAAAATTTGGGTTCCTCTTCATTTAACTAATTGATTTTAAAAGATAATTAAAATATTAAGTTTTGATTGTACCTAATTCACCCTCTGGTAAATCTGTGAAATATTTTCTTGGTTATTAAAGTAGTTACATATTACTTTTATTTTCATAACTACTAACTCAGATTTTTTATATTTTACAGATTTTCATGTGTACGTAGTTATTTATCAGTTTACAATGCCACCACGAGTTAAGACTTCTGCCATTACCCCTCCCAAACGTTTATAAATCATGTTTTATTAGATTCTTCTCCTCAAAATTCCTAATACAGATTCTTCTCTTAAAAATGTTTCTCGACTCCTTACTGCAATTCGCAGCATCTAACCGTACAATGCACCGTCACAGACTGAGACCCTGCGTCCGTGGAGTCTCCATTATTAAGTAAGACCGCTCGAGACCCGACTGTCGCATTTTATACATTGCGGCTTTTATTAGGAAGGTAAACGCACGGTATACTTACGACGAACGTTTTACAACGAATGAAAACAATAAAAATCTTATGTCACTGCATCGGAAATCGTTTTTTTTGGAAATAATAATTAACAAAACGATGCAATGTATGCATTAAGTAAGTATAATTATTTTGTATGCCCATGCGTAAAATTAGAGACTAAAATTGTAAATTGTAGTTGTGTCTTTGTATTAAGTAGTAAAAAGGTTAGTAAGTTTTGATTTTTAATGTAAAAGAAAGTTAGTGAATTTGCATAGGCACGTTGCCATTTATAACAGGCCAATTGAACCCTTCCATAAGTGTTTGTAAAAATCAAATCTAACACATTTAACGTAAGGTACCCTTCCCAATCACGGGGACAAAGTTGCTGTATTACAAGTTGAAACTCAACTTATTTTTATTAGCCATATGTAATAACAGATTTCATAAGGTCACCTTGTCCCTCTATAATAAATAATATAAATATTAGTTACAACACATTTTTTATGTCCAAGGGATTATCGATTATAAATAAACTTACCTTGCCTGAGATGCCATGTCAAAACATGTCAATAGTGACAGTTTAGTAGGTATGACTTGATGTTTACTTTCACGCATGTCTTGACAGGTTAGTATCTTAGCTAAAATTCTTTAATCAATACGGTCTTCATTCAAGCCCTGTCCGTACACTCTTTCCCTGCTATTCATAAACGTGTAATAACTAAAGTGTTAAAATATAAATCGCCCTTATTTGTCAATGTGACATTTGAATTTTACAAGAAAAGTGCGTGGGACTGCGTGCCACGTACTACATTATACAAGTTGACCAGGTCTCGCTTTCACAAACGTCTGTTATCCCCCGGGATGGTTTCTAACGAGCTTATTGCACTTGAAATTGCTTTATTGATCTATCTACCTGAACATTAATTACTGATTTAAGCACAATTCAAAATTGAACCTCGTACAAAGTCATACAAAAATACTGAAAAATAGTTTTGTTTATACATTCGAAAACACCAATAAACAACCTGGCAGGCAGGCCCGAAGCAATCATGGCCACAATGGCTTCAAATCTGATTAATTATTCGTCTAACAGAGTCTATTATTTATCGCTAAGCATTCATTAAATTCGTCACGGGCCGCCGCGTCGCGTCAGGGCGAGGGACGCTATAGGCATAGTATATTTAGGTACGCAATGTATTTGAAGTGTTTTGGAAAAGCTCGATGGAGTTATAGCGTCGCATTGGAATGCTTTTATAAACAGATTATTTACGTTTCGGTCGCTTAATGTTTTTGCACAATGTTTAAATTTGTCTTTAAGCTTTGTAACGCCTTAAGTCAAATATTGGGTCCTTACATAATGAAATTGCCGTTTTGTTTAACTGGCCACTTTGGTTCAAAATATCTGGTGTTTGGATAAGAATTCTGAATTCAAATTTATTTCAAATTTTAGCTCATGTGTTTGTGCTTCGAATTTAGAGATTCATTTGTTAGGTATTGCGTCATTTGTTTTTTCTTTGACATCATTCCACCAATGCTGCAGAAACGGCTCGAAGGATTTATGATGTGTATGAGGCAGCTACTGTAAAAGAAAATACGGTACGTTTTTGGTTCGTTTGTGTTCTTTCTGGAAATTTTGACCTATAAAACAAGCTCCGTGGACGGCTAATTAATAGCGCAGTTAATAAGAAAGAATTAAAAGTGATTTTGGAAGCGGATCCATCGCAAACTACCACAGAGTTATGGGCAGGCTTCGGTATGACTGATAAAACAGTTTTAATTCACATGAAACAAATTGGAAAGGTGAAAAAGCTCTAAAAATTGGAATATTATTGGTACGTTTTTACCATATAAAACGCAAATTTCATAAGTAAGGACCTAATACAAAATGTAAGACTCATACACCTAGCACGTTTCGAAAGCTATGCAAATTCAACTTCATTTGTATGGAAGAAGCTGTAAAACTGTATCTCTCACGACTATATACGCGTCAGTTTCTTTGTAGGCACTATAGCCATGACGACTTTAGGCGTCATTGGCGTTCAAAAGGTTAAGTTAAACTCTTGTTAAAAAAACTTTCCTTCTTCTCTTTTTCTTCTTTCCTTCTGTTTTGTTAACAAATCTGTTTATATGCACGAGGTTTCATTTTACGAAAAATCAAAACGCGAGAATAGAACTTTCTCATGTTTTCTCCTCTTTTTGCCTTCAAATTACGTGGATGATTAAACGCCTTTCGAATTTACACTGAAAGCACTTGGACATAAGATGTTTGAGAGTCCCTGTCATAAGAGCCACTCGAAATAAGCTTCTGTTCCTTTCTTAAATTATTGTAACATTTTTTTCTTGTGATGGCTTAGTCGTTTTATTTTAGGCAACTTTCGTTTGATGATAGATTTTAATCATGTTATTCACCAGATGTTATTTTTTTAGGCACATTTTGCACGTATTTAGCTGGTTACTTAGAGTTTAAGAACAAATAATAAATTGTGTTGTTTTCTTATCTCGGTAAGTAACATTGACTTTCTTGTGAGCGTAGTATTCAGTCACAATGTTCTCTAAATAGAACTCCAACTGACAGGTAGTGGCAAAATTCATTAAAATTAATTCAGTTGTTTGTTAAATGAAGCGACAAACATTTACACAAGCTTTTACTTTGGTCCTTTAATATTAAACGAGCTACATTTGCGAATTTATTTGAAAATGTCTTACGATTTTAGTCAAACTACTTACAGGTTACAGAATTATTTGGAGTCTTTGTCAATGCAAAATAAAATTGATCTGATTTTTAAACTGTATTGTTTTGTTTTTTTTTACTGTATTGTTTTGATTTTTTTTACGTATCTACTTAACATACATACTAGGTACTGTCACAAAATTGCATTAGAAAAAAAGGTTTTCAATACCACCTTAATTATTCTTTTAAAGCACCTACACAATATCACACATACTTAATGCCTTTTTCGTTTGAAAATAATAATTATGACACTATACAAGATGTTTAAAGTAACGTCAAAATTATTTGAGGCACTATTAAATAAGCTGTAACCGCGGATCTTAAAGGTTAAGTTTTTATTGACATTTAAAAAGTAAAATAACTCGGGAGAAATTGTACGAGTGTTTGGCTGTTCAGATAGTTTTGCTAGTTAAAACATGGTTTTAAAAACAAAAAATCCGATTCCGAGAAGAAAGACTCCGACAAACTGAGGACCCATCGTTTTGATGAAGATTTTTGTAACAGTATAAGGTGACAAATTCCGATCATATCGGAGAAAAAAAACTGTTGTCACTTTTCCATTTCTTGTTAAACAACTTTGTATTATTTAATACAGCACGCACTAGCTTTACTTCGTTATGCCTTAAACAGAGATAATTTGATTCTAAATATTTACTGACTATGGGACTTAACTAATAACTAAAATTACAAAATGCTGCGGTATATCTCAAGTCAAATTTCCATGCTTTACGTTAGTTTTGCACGCCATAATTAGATTCGTAACTCATCTGTCTGTCTCCACCTAATAAGTACTTGCAGGAGGAGTCGGGGCGAGGCTTGTATAAATCAAGACGCCGACACCTGCTACAGTTGAAACCTATTACTGTAGGAGAGCTTCACTAGCGGGTCACACACTGCTGGTAACGATGGGAGGAACAATACTCATGAAAAAATTACACTAAAATTTATTTTCTAATATTTTAGTAGATTTTTAAATTTGTACTTATAGCTGGATTTTCCTGATTAAAATCCCGCAAAACTTGATATTTCCGTTATATTTTGATAGATAAAATGGAAGCTACACGCAATGACATGTTATAATATAACACATTACAGATATCATGCAGGCAAAGCCGGCGCGGGTCGCCAGTGTACAGTCACCAGCAATAATATATTATCCAACATTGGGCGCAAAAATATCTGACACGTCTTTATTACTAGAGGTATAAGAGCGTGTCAGATATTTTTGCGCCCAATATTGGATAATATATTATTGCTGGTGACTGTACCTCATATTGATTACTCGTCAAAGCACGCGCACTTGTGTCGTTATTCTGTAATCCGGCGCGCGTAAATCATCACATAACTTAAAACATACAAATAACAAGTTTGATACAGCGCTCGCAGGCTGCGCTCCAAGTTAAAGGTAATTTGCATATATTATCATCCAGGTAGGGTATTCTGTTCAGGCAGCAGGTTTTAAATGTATAAGACGCCTTCAAATGTCTGAAAGTGCTTAATTACAAGACGTTAGTGCCGTTATTATTATTGAATATATTTTTGTGGTAAACATCAATTTATTAATCATGGCGCGACTTTATCTTCTATTTATCACAGCGACATGTATAAAAAGAATGAAAGAAAAGTTAAAATACCGATAAACCAAAGTTATTTCTAATGAAAACAAATATTATATTTGTGTGTCTGTATTCTTCACAAAGATCTTTTTGTTAATATCAAACAAAAGGTAATCGTAAAACTGCCCTCGTTCTTCGGGTACTAACAACAACACCAATAACTAACTATTAAAATTATTAAATCAATTTTAACCTTTTCACATTACAGTAAAAAGGCTCACTGAGTGGTCATTTGAATACGCTGCCTTTTTGTTTTTAGTTTCTCAACCATATAACCACGCCACTTATTTTGTATATTTATCGATTTAATTATCTACGTAAGTATTTTATTTCGGTACATTTCTTGTTTCTTTTTCTCAGATGTATGTGCTGTGTAATAACTGTTAAGTTTGGTTATATCGGAATAAGCACGCAGTTACACCGCAGCAACTTCTAACTTCAGGTGATAAACTCCCGTTTGCCGTAATTATGATAAATACTATCGAGGACTGGATTGTCCTCGCTCGCGTTTTAGTCTCCATTTTCTATTATGAATATTAACTTCGTACATTGCTGCTTTGCTACTTTTTAAGATACGCAATGTCTTCAATTGTTTGATTATAATTAATGTTTTATGGTATATGCATTTTGTTCATATTAGCGATTGGCTTAGGCAAATTAATAAATAAAAATGTTCCTACCTCGATGTCTTTGTATCCTCATATTTCAAGACAGTTATCATCAAAAACATATACCGTGTGCTATTTACAAACTAAATATTTGTCAAACTTTGTACCTACGCTTTTTTTAAATAATTAAAGGATCCAATTAGATACAATATGTTATGTTAAATGGTTTAGTTTAGAAGTCATTTACAAAGCTATTGGAAACCTTAATATTATTTTTTAACATCGGTTCAACAATACCCCCCACTAAAAATTCCTGCAGATCCTTTAAATTAAAAATTATTTGTAAATCACCCAATTATGTTGCGTAAATTGCAGCCCTTTGCTAACATTTCTAAATTAAAGCCACAGATACACTGTAGGGGTACCCCCTTCACCCACTAGGGGGATGCAATTCCACGAATCTTAACATCAATTAATTTGAACGCCCTTTAAATTAAACTCGCTATTTTAGCGAATGTAATGTAATTACGGTTTTTTGTAGTTTTTTGTAATGACTACAACGGACGAAGTTTATATTGATACTGTAACTAGGACCGATGATAAATTTCACAGAAGATACAATTAGTTTAGGGGTTTCATTACTTTGTTACTTTTGCCGTTGTGTTATTTGCAAGTAATTTATTCATTTTGCAAGTGAATAATGGAAAAAACGTGATTATTCCTACAAAACTGGTCAAGTGCGAGGCGGGCTCGAGCTCCGAGGGTTCCGCAAATACGTCTTATTCATACATATAAAATATAAGAAAACGAATGAAATTTGAATCTTTTTTGCGTTTCACGCTGAATACTAATGTATTACAAAAGACATTTAATTATGTTTGTAGTAGAACAAAAATAATCTCATTTGACCGCAGTATGATGATCATGATGGTGGTAGTTGCCCCCCCCCCCCCGTTTCGCTCACAATGAAACAGTGATGAAACAACCCTACGGAGTCGCGAGCCTGAATCTTTATAAATACCGAATGTATACATATACAGCTGAAAACCAAACAGGGCCACAATTTCGGGTGTTTTAAATAGGCCGGTTATCCTATCAAACTTTGTCCAAACTAAATAAGATTGGGTTTCAGTTTTCCACCTTTAAGTTTTGTTATTAAACTTCCGCGAAAACATAATCTCGTAACATTTTCACTTTTGGCTGAGTTGGGTTAGCATGGATTTATTTAAGAATAATAAAATGTACAGATAGGTAAACATGTTTTTTGTAATGCGAATACTACGTTTTTTGCTTGGAAATAACTAGAATAAAGCAAAACTTATAAGTTTTGTGTGTCTGTCACATTAAAAGCTGTAGATATTACTTATACTGAAAATTGTGATGAAAAAATACTGAATAAAAAGTTATTTACATACCTTCTTAGCCCCTTATTCATAGACGCAGTATAAACGTTTTTTTTGTAAATAATGCTTTAGCATATTTTGTCAGATGCAAATATCAGATAAAGACAAAGCATATTTTAGCTATTGTGAAGGTTAATATTTTAAGGGCCTTTCAAAGTCTAATAATAATAATGAGGTATTATACTACTAAAGCAGCAAACATAATGATACACTTGCTCTTCAGCAAATAGTCCATGTAAGACTTACTGCCGCACTCAGAGACGTCAATTAAATTTAATGCTTGTTTAGTGGCGTGTTGTCTTATTCTATTGCTATAGCAAAGAGACAGCAGCAACTTTAATCAAGCATTCAGTTTAATTGACGTCTCTGAGTGCGGCAGTTATTTGTACACAAATCAATACTAACAAGCTCTAAACTAATATACCTGAAAGTCGAAACCCTACACTGTGCAGTGATTAAGTAAGGCTATCTGCCATGACGCTCCATGAAATATTGTCGTTGGAGTGTTTACCCCGCACCCACCTGTGCCAGACACAAGCCCAGATACCCAGCCGCCGGTTTGTAAAAAGAGAGAGTTAATAGTTGTTGAATATACTAACTACAGCTCGTCTTAAACATCGCAGATCGACCAAAACTGTCACAGAATGGAAAGGCCCACTGGGCAAACGCAACAAAGGGAGACCGTACGCACGCTGGGAAGACGACATCAAAAAAATAGCAGGACCAAAATAGCGACCGAAAACCGAGAAAAATGGCAATCGTTGGAAGAGGCTTTCACTTGAGAGGTTTTCCTGATGAAAAAGGAAATAAAACATAATAAATATTAAAATTAAACAATGCATATCAATAGTGTAAACTTAACTCATTTTTTTGTTTTTTTTTGTACCGGGAAATAAAGGGCTTTTTTTTACTATACTAACTATCAGGTTTTAAAAATAATAAAATTGGGACAAGCTTTTGTGGCCGACTATCCTTTTTTCCGCTCAGATATCTGCTTCTCAAGATGAAACTTACGAGCCCCAACTCGACGGGTACATATTAAGTACCTACAGCAAAGATCCCGACTCAATCATCAGATCAGCCTGATAGTAGATAGGTACTATAACTGCATTGTCATCGGGTTTACACATAATAATAATATGTATTCCAAATTTCAGCCCATTCCACTGTCAAGAACTGGTTCAAAATTGACTTGCAAAATTCCAGAACATACAAGTGAAAGTTAAATAAAAGCTTGTAAAAATCGAACAAGTAAATAGTTTTAATATTCGGGCAGGCAGATGACTATTTGAATGTATTTAATAGTATAAAAAAAAACTTTCCTGTCATGAGAATTGTAATATTTGGAATAAAAAAAGAAAACTCATACATATAAAGAGTTTAGAAAATCAGTTCTTTCAAAATAAGTGTTTATTTTCACTGCAAGTGATTCTATTTTTTCGTAATTAATAAACTCGAGTTCATGACATGATTTTTGGGAGAAGCAATCTAAACATGAACTCCTTTGCCAAAAACGTTATCGTTGTATGTTGATATTAAGAATCATCACAATAAGGTAGAAAAGGTTTTTCCCAGCTCCCAGGGAACATAACTTAATTTCGAACTTTGTTGCTGATGTTACGGCATCTATACAAGAAGTTAGATTGCTATCGCTATCGTTATTATTTTGTATTATGTAATGGTGTTCTTAATAACCCTGACTGGACAGTTATAAGCTACAAGTTAACGATTACACTTAACTGTTTATTTAGATTCATTAGGGTGACATAAAGAAATATTATCGAGACGGCATCGAAAGTAATTTCTTTTAAGACCAGTGTAGCCGACTTTAACACGCACACAATTAGATTAAAGTTCGCACGAAATTTACAAAGATTGAAAACTAAATTTTCGCCGTCTGCCAAGTACCTAGTGTGCGTGTACGCATGGCTACACGTAATATTTAAAGCAAGTAACGTCAGTTTCTTCATGAAACACTTGAACAACTCACAAGTCTATGACTTGGGTTTGTGGACACGAGAGTACCTCTCACATAACAAAAAAAAAATGTGAATCGTACCCAATTTTTTTTAATTATTTTACTTAAAATTATTTCATATTTTGCTCTGGTAAGACAAAATCAAACAAAATTTATTTTGTGCGCGACATAATAATCAAATAAAAAATATATGTGTGCAACCTTTTTTTTAACTTAATTTAGTCTCACGACACTTTTTATTTGACAGACACACTTAAAATCTGCACTTAATAATTAGGACATTTTATTTTTATCAAAAAACATAAAAAAGTCATAAAACATATTGAACTAAGCAGAATATATTTATGATCGCTATGACATCTAACTAGCATTAAAGGCATGTCTCCACTCGAGCACCGAGCGGCGCTATTAGCCGCTCCGTATAATCGCGTTTGGCAACAAATTACAAGTTACAAGACGTGGCTGCGACCTTAGTGATCCATGCATAAAGTGATCAATGACATCCTTTAGCTGAACTCTGTACATGTATTGAACTGAGAGCATTTTGAACGACCTAGACAGTTCTAGTAAGTAATTAAAATTTAAAGAATAAATAAATATCAGAGAACTATTAAAAACATTTACATAGTGTCAAACTAAAGTCTAGAGTACTAAACTAGGATAAAAATACTTATATAGAGAAATAAACATCCAAGACTTAGAAACAATTACTCGCGCCCATAACACAAATATATTATAACGGTCTTAAACCAAAAACGCACTGACAGCGCGGAGGCGCTGCTGACGGCTTAGTAGCGAGATGCCTACTATCGCACTATGCCTACAACATAAATATGAGGTAGGTTTAGGTTATATTACTTCTTCAGCAGGCCCGGAGGGCCAAAACTCGACTCTGTTAGATTTAATTTTGAAATAGAAAATCATTGGTCAGTTGGCATTGTGAAAAAGTCAACTAAGTGCGATAGTAGGCATCTCACTACTAAACCCTGTTGACGCGCTCCCATGCCCGCCCGCCACGCCCCGCTCTTTGGGAAACGATTTTTACTATGGGAACGTGCCGCTCTGCCACGCTATCAGTGCTTTACCTGAAATCGAATCTGTAAATGCTAGCTTTGTAGGCAGAGGCACCACCAACTAGGCTAACCTTGTCAGTGTCTATGTTAATTTTGAAATTTTATTGTAAGTAGTTCATTTATTATAGAAATACATTATAATTCTTGTCAACATGTCAAAATCAAGTACTATAATGAAATCACTTTCAAAAAACCATTTTCAACCCCTGATTTTCTTGTTTTGCATGGATTGTGAATTTTATGTAATCTGTTTTCCTTTTTTTCACAAAACAGTAAAAAGAATAGGGAAAAAATATTGACGTAGTAGGGAAAATTATTTTAATATTTTTTCAAAAGGTGATATCATAATAGGTAAAATATTAAATTTAATTTAAAGGATAATTACTGCGTGCCTATTTTTATCATGTTTATCGAGAAAATTACAGGGGGTTCATTTTTAGAAACTGAAAATCAAGGATCAATTGTCATTGTCTACCCAACAAAACATTAAATTAGTAAAACACAAGGTCAACAGTAAATACTAATGTGGGTTGGGTTCGTAAGGACTAGATTGCATAACGACTCTATAAGCAAAACGTCTTAGTTGCATAAAGTCTTGGTAAGCACAATGTCTTTTTTGCAGAATGCCCTAGTGAGTAGAATGTCTTAGTTGTTCAATTGACAACTATAGCAAAACGCCCGAAGTTGCAAAATGACTAATAGAGTTTACGTCCAAGTTATTAATAAGTCTTGATTGTAAAACGACGCATAAGGAAAAGTGTCTGGATAGCATATGGTCTTGGTAGCAAAACGTCATGATTGCATACCGGCTAGGTAATATTAGATGAATTTAATGTCTGTAGGGACGACTAGTTATAAAAGATAAAACTCAATTGACAGTTAAGATTGTTTAACAATAAGTATATTATCTTTGATTTTAAGTGGCCAAGCAACTCGACTTTGAAGTTTCTTTATCAAAGAGTTCCTCTTGTCATTCAACCATCTAGTCGTTATGCCATTTAGACGTTATTAATGTTTGACGATATGCCTACCTAGTCGTTTTGCTATTACAGCATTTTGATATTAGGGCGTTATACAAACAAGACGTAATAGAACTAAGTCCAATCTTAAACCCGGGCATTCTACTATTAAGACGTTTGTACAATTAGACATTTAGCTACCAAGACCTTATGCTACTAAGACGTTTTGCTTATAGAGTCGTTATGCAATCTAGTCCTTACGAACCCAACCCACTAATGTAAACAAAGTTAACATTTGGATAATAAATAAAGCACGACTACCTCAAAAAAAAGCTCTTTCGAATTTGAAATAATATTGTTTATGTTCTTCACGCGGCAATTAAGAGGCCGTATACGAAATTTTGTTTACAATGTATTGCTGTGAAAGTCGTCTAAAAAATGTATGAATTACTTTTTACCACTTTGATATAAATTTTTCGAGTAAAAAAAATAATAAACTTTTTATAGAAAACGGGCAAAAATTATTTTGATTTCAGCTACTCAGAACTCTCGTTCATAAAATTAAAACAACAGAAATAAACTTTAGTACAAAATAAGTCCAATAAATAATGTTTTAAAACAACCTAAATCTCGCATTATAATACTCGACAAAAATAAAAAAGTGGCTCATTTATTCGTAGCTCATTTATTCGATCATAACTAAAATGACATTTAATGTTGAGCATTAAAACTTATAGAAAAGCAATATTTTAACTAACTGTAAAATCACAAAAATAAGCAAAACCACAAAAAATTAAATAAGTTTAACTCAAGCGTTGTATGTATTATAAATTTGCATCATGTTCCCCAGATCGTAAACATTGTTTTAAAAGAAAATTACATGTACAGCCGAGACACAGACAAGTCGGAGACATAAAACTAGATTAAATCAGTTCACACACCATTAGAACGACCCCGTCCCCGGGCAAAAATAGCCCTTATTGTGAAGTGTTTGGACACACAGGTTTGTTTTGCATGTAGCGAGTGAGGGTTGCGAGGGTAGAGTGGATCAGAAGCGTATACAATTAATCAGGTATGACGAAGGTACACTCGGAAGGAACTTAATATTGTTATGTTTTGTTCGGAGCTGAAGTTTATACTTGGTTATTGTTAGTATTTTGTGTGTACGGTGCCAATTCGTACAGTCAAGGACTTTAATTGTTATGCCACTATGGAACCCTGTCGCATAACGTTCATCATTAATTTTGGCTTAATTTCTTTCATGTGGTTTGACGCTGTCAGTATGACAGGGTTTCATAGTGGCATAACAATTAAAGTCCTTGACTATACCAGTGCTCAGTGCTCTTGGTTGAACGAATTTGGGTTATAAGTAGTCATAAATGTTTTACCCTCAATTTCGAAAAATAATACTTTTATCTTTCTGACTCGTCGAAAGTTGAGTTCAAATTCAGTAATTATTTTCTTTAAAAAAATACTTTAAATACCCTGGGAGAAGCGTGTTTAACAAAAAAAAACTTTATTAAAAAAAGCATCCTATTTTTTATTAATTGATATTGCTATGTATTCATTCATGGTAATTTCGTGCAAAAAATACATCCTTTGACACTATTCTGGGTTCAAAAACCAATCCAAACGATATCGCGTATAGTCTGTGCCCATTGAAATTGGCAAAGATGTAAAGACAACCAAACGAACCAAATTACCAATATTACTCGATAATCACGTGGTTTTAAAGATCAAATGAGGTCTTAGCACTTATTTATAGGTACACTTGATCTTTGCTTCCACATAAAGTTTAAAATTAAATAACTATTAATAATACGAAATTTTAAATAAAAACTATAGGTACTTCTTAATTACTTCAAAATCTGTCAAGTAATTTAGCTAGACATTTAAACGTTTATTTTATTGACGACATGTTTATAACTTTATGTACTGTTTTTCTGTTGATCCTATGAAAAAAGAAGCCGATATAGGATCAGTCTCGTATCTATCCGTCCATCAGTGACATAATATCTATTTTCTCCGATTATCTCATTCTACTTCTCCGTTCCGGAACGGTTATCCTAAAATACTTCGACGCTATTTGACGTATTGCCTTTAGCTTGTAGATTAATAAATTGACGTAAAATTTAATACGTTCATCAAAATAATACGGCCAGGAACCGCAACGCAGCGGAACGCTTTATGAGTCCGCCGCAACATTCGATCGCGCCTGTCACTCGCCACGCGGCCGCAGCCAATCCTGTGGCGGCCGCGCCGTCACCTTACGGAAATTGGGCACGATTGCTTCAGCAACTAGTCTGCTTTAACCAAATAAGACAACGTAATAGTTCAGTAAATCTGTATAAATCAAGGGTAGCTTTAGCTTGCAAAAGGTAGGGTATCCGCCATTTTTGACTTTGTTCTACTGATATAGGAGCTTTATTAAAAATCAAAGTTTTCAAATGTGAGATGCTGCCAAAAAATATTTTTTTTTGGTTTAACAGCAAAGTTGTATTCTAAAAAAATGAAGACTAAATGCGCTACAATTTGCGATCTTACTGAATTGGGTTGGATACGAGGTCAATTCTGTATCACTTCATTGGGAACCACGAGGGACCAGCTTTAGAATTGATTCTCAAATTAACGCACTCAAAAACATTTCTACAGTGTATAAGTGTTATAACGGACGGAGGATGACAATTTATTAATATTAAAATTTATAAATTGCCATAACATACTGCTCAGGGTATCTAATACTACCTACTTGGTTTTAACTTATTTTAACAAATTTTGCTTTCAAAACCTTTTATAGTTACAGCTGCATTTGCTGTAGAGTTAATAAAAGCTAGCAAATAATTTGTGATATTGCTTGGACAGTGTCGAATTTATAAGCTGGCTTATTGAATGTCACTTAGTATAATTGAAATATAAAATATTTTACATTCAGGTGCATTGATAACCGACTCAATTTTCATATTGCGCCGGTTCATTAGCAATGCATGAAGTACATCGGTTTAAAGTCAAAATGTCTTTACTCTGGGCCCCATGTTAAAGGTGACTTGGAAATTAAACGTTTGTTTTTATCGCTCACGTACTGTATTAAATGGGTTAAATCGTTTTCTTGTTTGCTGTTGCCCCCGGAGTTTGAAGTCTTTTTTGTGTCTTCGTATAAAAAGGGCATCAAAGATATTGAAACATAAAATGGGTCCCTAACAATGAAGTCTTAATACAAATTTATGATCACTACGCAAAAATGAGAGAAAATAAGGTACCTTACTTCCACATATTTACTTGGTAGACAGCTTAGAGCGCTAAAATTGCCGATTGATTATCATTATCGCTCGACGGCGTCTCATACAGACAATCTTAATCAGAAGATTTGAATCATTTCTTTATTGCATGAAAAGTGGTAGCATAACACAGGAGGCGGGGCAAACTGTAGAACTATTGTTTAAATTAAATAAAGGAATCTAAATTTAAAGATTAAGAATCAGGCAGGTGTTCATTCAGACACTGTAATGGTTATGCACGTTCTTACCATATTATTACAAGTCAGCGTTTCATCGAAGATATAGACGAAGCACATAGTAAACTTGCTCAAAGGTTTGCCAGAAAAGGAGAAGGCAGAGCGTATCATCCTTCGACATGCAACTTGCATGACTAGCGCTTCTTGGCATATTTTAACAATACTTTGCTAACAGATTCAAGATAACAAGACCTTAGAGGTTTCAATACAGCATCTCCTCGTAATATCAATCCGTAACCGTAGTAAGGTTTATATTAAAACCGAGCCGAGCCGCTGACCTGTGTGATGTGGCCTCCAAATATCGAAGACAGCTACACTGTGGCGTTATATTTCACACGAATTTTGCTTTGGACCAATCCATGAGCTTCACGTGATTGATGGTAGTCAAAAAAATATGTAATTAAGATATTTAGTTGACGTAAGAAGACTGTTTTTAACAAATTTAATAATTTCCAGCCTTAATTTAAAAGTCATACTGAAATTCCGCTATTTAATAATAAGGGCGTTCGTAAATAGGCCTTTTGCAAAAGCTGAGCTCTAAATGTCAAAATTATTTTAACGATCAACAAGATTGATGAAGTGAAATTTGGTGAAATTCTCAAATAAAGTAAACACTGTGCATATTGTTTTTTTTATTTTTGATACGATTTTTTTGCCTGTATTTTGTTACACGAATTAAGAAGCGAGTCGTTTAAGAGTATATCACTGCACCTCATCTGACTGTACAAACTGAATGCGAAGGTCCGTCGCTCCGCGCCCGCTCCGCGCCAGCGCTTGAGCCGCCGCGGGACACGTTCTGACGCGATACATCAGCGTAGTATTGGCGCCCCCCCTCACCCCCATTTGCATGTAAATTGAATAACGACGACGTGGCAGAGCTTTGGCTATCCGCTAGCGTTTCACACTTTCCGAAATGTATGTGGGAGCCGATGTTTGATAAAAATATGTTTGTTTAGAAATTGTAGGTTACACATAATGTAGTCATGTTTTTACTGCGGGTTTAATAGCGAGGTGTGTTTAAAGGTAGGAAAAATAAGTGGCAAGTGAACATGTAGGTAAAAGCCGGGATAAATCACGTCTTGGACCATGTTAAGCGTAGGATTCCTTCGCCATTACTACAAACATAAAAGACTATCACAAAGAACAACAACTATCAGCTAATTTACTATTTAAATCTATATATATAAAAGGCAATGTCCCGGGTGACATATCAACGCCCAGCCCAAACCGATAAAGATAAAAAGTTGGAATTTTGAAAGGAAGTTGGTTTTGTAATGGAGGCGTCGTTTAAGAAGGGATTTTTCGAAATTCAACCCCTAAAGGTATGAAAAGGGGTTGCAAAGTTTGTATGGGAAAAAACATTTTTATGGTCCAATTTACTTGAAACTTGGTAGAAATGCTCTTCAATGCACATAATGAAACACGTATTTCAGCGATTACTAAAATTTAACCCCTAGAGGGCTAAAAGGGGGTTGCAAAGTTTGTATGGGAAAAAATACTTTTATGGTCAAATTTACTTGAAACTTGGTAGAAAAGCTCTTCAATACAAAAAGTGAGACACATATTTCAGCGATTATTAAAATTCAACCCCTTGGGGCATGAAAGGGGGTGGCAAAGTTTGTATAGATCAAATATTTTTATGATCAAATTTACTTGAAACTTGGTAGGAATGCTCTTAAATGCAAATAAAGAGACACGTATTTCAGCGATTACTAAAATTCAATCCCTAGAGGGATGAAAGGGGTTTGCAAAGTTTGTATGGGAAAAATACTTTTGTGGTCAAATTTACTTGAAACTTGGTAGAAATGATCTTCAATGCAAATAATGAGACATGTGTTTCAGCGATTACTAAAATTCAACCCCTAGAGGGATAAAAGGGGGTTGCAAAGTTTGTTGAGGAAAAAATATTTGGTATGCTCAAATTTACGTGAAACTTGGTAGAAATACTCTTCAATGCAAATAATGAGACACGTATTTCAGCGATTACTAAAATTCATCCCCCAGAGGGCTGAAAGGGGGTTGCAAAGTTTGAAAGGAAAAAATACTTTTATGTTCAAATTTACTTGAAACTTGGTAAAAAAGCTTTTCAATACAAATAATGAGATATGTATTTTAGCGATTACTAAAATTCAACCCCTAGCTAGAGGGATGAAAGGGGGTTGCAAAGCGAGTATAGATAAAATACTTTCATGATCAAATTTACTTGAAACTTAGTAGAAGTACTCTTCAATGCTAATAATGAAACACGTATTTCATCGATTACTAAAATTCAACCCCTAGAGGGATAAAAGGGGGTTGCAAAGTTTGTTGAGGAAAAAATATTTGGTACGCTCAAATTTACTCGAAACTTGGTAGAATTACTCTTCAATGCAAATAATGAGACACGTATTTCAGCGATTACTAAAATTCACCCCCCAGAGGGATGAAAGGGGGTTGCAAAGTGAGTATAGATAAAATACTTTTATGATCTAATTTACTTGAAACTTAGTAGAAGTACTCTTCAATGCTAATAATGAAACACGTATTTCATCGATTACTAAAATTCAACCCCTAGAGGGATAAAAGGGGGTTGCAAAGTTTGTTAAGGAAAAAATATTTGGTACGCTCAAATTTACTCGAAACTTGGGGTAGAAATACTCTTCAATGCAAATAATGAGACACGTATTTCAGCGATTACTAAAAGTCACCCCCCATAGGGATGAAAGGGGGTTGCAAAGTTTGAATGGAAAAAATACTTGGTCAAATTTACTTGAAACTTGGTAGAAATGCTCTTCAATACAAACAATGAGACACGAATTTCAGCGATTACTAAAATTCAACCCCTAGAGGGGGATAAAACGGGGTTGCAAAGTTTGTTTAGGAAAAAAAAATGGTATGCTTAAATTTACTTTAAACTTGGTAGAAATGCTTGCTCTGCAATGAAAATAATGAGTCACGTGATAACTAAAATTAAACCCCTTGGGGGATGAAAGGGGGTTCCAAAGTTTCTATAGGAACGAATACTTTTATGTTCTGATTTACTTGAAACTTGGTCGAAATGCTCGATTCAGGAAAAACTACCTCTGAGGAGGTAAAACGGGGGTAGAAAATTGTATGGTATATTTTTGAAGTGAGAAACGTGGAAAATGTTGTAACGGCTGCTGTAGTAAAAAATATTGCTTTCGGCGATTTTGGAAACACTTAGGGGTAAATTGGCGGTAGAAGTTTGGAAGGGATTATGATAATTTTTGAAGGAAAAAATGTGGAAATGTATATTTACGCTACTGTTTTTATAAACGAGGAAAAATTTACTTTCGGCGATTTAGAAAAAACTATCCCAAAGGTTAAGGTAAAAGTTTGGTAGAAATTTGGTCATTTTTGAAGTGAGAAATGTGGAAATTAGTATTAAGATAACCTAATGTTTATTTTCCTATAAAAAACCTACCTACCTACAAATTAAAATTATGACTGAAGTTAAATACATGAAACTCGGTATCAACACCAATATAAATTAAAAAATAACCATTTTTTAAAACAATCCCTGGACAGTATGAAAAGCGGGTGAAAATTTGAATAGGAGTTTTTTTTTAGCCGGGTACATGAATTATAGCATCTAAAACATTGCAATCTTCAGTGTTTTTTAAACATTTGCACCTTAAAGGAATAGTTAGTTAAGAGCAAATCCATTAGGTATCAATAAAAAATAACTAAAGGGAAAAACTTGGGATCTAAGACTACTGACTGTAAAGTTTGTATCGAAATTATGTAATATTCAAATTACTATTACATACAGAAAATATTCAGCTTCGGTGTTTTTCGAAAATCTTCTGCTAAGTGGGTTAATTGTTTGTATAGGAATATGGCAAATGTATCTAGAATCATATTAAAATAACGTAATGGTGAAAGAGAGGCAGTGAATTTATTTTGTATGTCAATTTTGTTGTTTTAAAGGTTAGAGCCATGAAATTAAAGTTGTTTATGTGGACCACTTACTTAAAATTCACGTTCTAGACTTTTTTTTAAAAGCCTTTGAAGGTGATGTAAACTATAACTGTACTTTCAACAGAAGTTCTGACTCTCCGCAGACGAAGTCGCGGGCGGAAAGCTAGTAAAGTTATATGGTGCTATTCTAGATTAAATTAGATTAGAGATAGACAAAAAGTTTGACCACAGAATCCAAAAAATAAAAACGTTAACTGTTTCAAATCTGCGCATCCTTTTCCGTTAAAAAAAACGAAGAAACCTGCAATTCAATAAAGTTCGTGAGATTCCCAACCGTCTAAACTACCCGAATTGGGGTGGCATGGCTTGGAAATTTTGCTCGATAATTTGCTTCAAAATTGGGTTGAATATAAATTAATATTCTCTTTCATAAATTTAATTAGCAAAACTTGTTTTTTTTATATATATAAAAACATGGGGGCTTGAAACAAAATGATATCAAATTTAACCAAACGTCATATTAAAAAATTTGGTAATTAAAATGCAATTACTTTTCAAAGTTTAAAGAGAATTAAAATCTATTAATAGGTAATTTTGGAAACCAAACAATTTATTGACCTCAGATTAAAAAAAATAGCAAACTGGCGGACTATCTTCTAAGTAGGTATAGGGGTACAAGTATTCTGTTCTTACAAATTGAGAGGCTTTATTTCAGGCTCTCTTTAGTCCACCCGGATTATTTATAATTTGAGTCGGGCCGGTCCCGCATTATAACACTCACCCAAGCGCATTAAGGTGCTAATACTGCGTGACTAAGCGGGCTTTACTCACTCGTAGAACCCTAATATGACCGACCAGTGCAGTAGCTAAATAAAAATATCTCATAACATAACTAAGTAAAAGGAACGAGTGAGCATGGCACAATGCAAAAATAGATGTTCCAAACGCAAACGAAACTTAAAAAAAATAGATTTTTTAGATTATTTTTAAGATTTTGAGAGCTAAATTATTCACATTATTAAAATGACTATTTAAACAGGGTGTAAGCAATGGTCTACATAAAATTGATTCCTACATCTTTTCAGTCTATTAGTTTTTTTTTTACTTAATAGAAATATAAAATTTTCAAATCTAATTTATTTATTTAATTACGTTTAGACATATTCCATAGATAGGTTAGATAGAAGTGTAGATTGTAGTAATGAACAGGGCGTGAGCACAGCTTAGCTGAATTTAAGCTTCTCCGTGGTCAGCCATGGAGAGATCAGGTACATTAACTACGTACATTTAATAGTTACATAAAACTAAGCTTATTATTTAATTAACTATTTTTTTCAGTTTTATATCTAAAGTTAGTTGTGTCAAAATATGGTTCTACAAAACACGAGCGATCTAGATACATCTTAAAACCTCTTCCTTGATCTCCGTGTATTAAACATTGGTTTTCTAAACACATGCAAACCCAAAAATTTGTTGTGTTTTTAATAGTAGGTCTATTACGAGTAGTCGTAGAAAAATTAAATTATTGATAATTAAAGTAAATTAAGTTAATCGATTTATAGAGAGTAGTGAGGATGATAAGAGTAATAAACAATGAACTTTTGTTTTGTTTCAGGTAAGTCAAGCACTCAATGCACTCGACCAGAACAGTGGGTAACGAGAGCGAATCCCCGCCCACGTAATGAGCTGCTAACGCGGGCGAAACAAAGAGATGAGCCTCTTCATTAAAGCTCCTTCAGCAAAATGTACCGTCTTTGTTTAATATTAATGCATATAAAGTTACCCGTACACGCCGTTAGTCGCACTCGCAAAATAGACTCGGATTTCATTATTATACTTAACTAAATTTAAGAAGTTAAGGTTGTTAACATTTAAGTTTATTAGATGTTTAATAAACTGTAACTGTGCTGTTAGCCTAAATTGTGCAAAATATGGTTACAGAATTATCAACAAATTTTTAGAGTTGTTACTAATTCTGTAGCTCTGCGTACCCCACTCTGGAAATGAAGGCGTGAAGGTATGTATGTAAGTAAACTGTTTTAAAATTGTGTTCCTGTTCATTTATCACATGAACATTTGAAAAGCTTCGCGTATTTCAACCTTACATGAATATACTGAGGAATATTGACGCTGTTACCCATGACGGATTTACCCTGTAGTGATGAGACGATAGAGATGAAATGTTTAAAATATGATTGGCTCAATGACCGGTATTTAGCTGCTCGCATTCAGTGTTTTCCCTTTATACGTAGTATAGTCGACGCACCTTAAATGAACATGCCTGCTCTGCTGTATTTTCCGGAATGCGGCCAAGCTCTATTTAGGGTTTCGTAGTCAACAAGTAACCCATCTAGCTTCGCCATGTCGCCAGCAAAGATTGAAAACTTGGCTCGGGCTACCATCTTTCAAGTGTTACTCGTCATTCGGATTTAAGGAATATTGTAAGTTTTTTTCATAAAAAATATTCTCTAAAAACAGTCTTAGTCTTTGCTTGATTATCATCATCATCATTTCTGCCAAAGAGGTTCACTGCTGGACATAGGCCTCCCCTAAGGTTTGCCACCGGACCGGCACGGACCGGTTAGCTGTGCCGCTTGCATCCATCGGTTTCCCGCAACCTTAGCCACGTCGTCTGTCCACCTTGTTGAGGGTCTAACCACGCTGAGTCTTTTGGTACGATCACGCCACTCGAGAAGTCCTCGACCCCATCCGCCATTGGTTCTGCAAGTGATGTACCTCGTTAACCGCCGCTGTCCAGTTAGGCAGTTCCAACTTTGAGAAAGAGGTCAATCATTTGACTCGGTTGGGCAGCGTTTGGGAAAGTATTGCAATATCTTCTCGTCCAATATACCAAGTCGAAAGTCTTTGACCAGTGTCTGTTGCCAGTGCAGATGACTTATGGTACTGGAGATGTGGGCGCTAACGATAGGCTTTTTAAGAAAGCTCAAGGTTACTCAAAGGGCAAAGAAGAGGGCTATGCTCGGAACTTCTTTGCGCGAACGAATCAGAAATGAGGAAATCCGGACGAAAACCAAAGTCACCGACAAAACCCTAAGAATGGTTAGACTCAGCTAGAATCTGTTTCATACTTTAATAAAAAAAAACAGACAAACGAAAAAACATCGATTATTTTGAGTAGGGATGCCTAACTAAACACCATATCACGACTATTTCATTTCCGTATAGTCACCCAATCGATCTGTTCAGCAGATACACATTTCAAATCACAAAGCCTTCCAGCCATCGTTCTACTATCGTATTTTTATGCCGATAAATACGCAAACTTGGAAGAACTTCTAAAGTATCAGGTAAAACTTTGAAAACTCCTCTTAGTTTCACACTATTGAATACGTACTTGCATCAAGAAAATGTATTTGTTGTTTAGTTGTTTTAAATATAACTTTAATCTATGGAAAGCGTACCAGCGTTCCTACCTACTAATAATGAATACTATTTGTTACTATCTATAGCTTAAAGTACCAACATACGAATGGCACTGTTTTCTAGCAGGTTTTTTTATGGCAGGAAAAGGCAAACGGGCACACCGAATAGCACACAAGTTCAATAACAAGCCATACAGAGGCTAGATAAATGATCTTAAAAACAGCATTGGCTATAATAAGAGCTACAATAATGTACAAGCGGCTACCGCGCCGATTTATACTGCTATAGGTACTAGATACAACGTATCTGCTGAATGAATGATCGTAAATGACGTGTGTTAGTATGAAAATACAAAAGTGCCATGTGAGCGGTAATGTTAAGTAGAGTTAAGGCCGCACTCAAAGTCAGTTAATGGCGATTAAGTAGTTTCTTGGTGACGATTTTTCATACAAGTGCGGATTAATTTTCTCTCAAACATCTGACCTCAGATCACGGTAATATGAAAGATAACATTATGATACGACCGCAAAATGAGTGTTGTCGATCCTATAATCTATTAGGAGGTTTTTGGTGATGTTGTTCTTGTTTTGTATAGCGAAGTGGCACAAGCTACCCGCCACTATTACATATTACTCTAGTTTCTAAGATATAGGTACCTACTTTGTATCAGGGTTTGAACGGGGAGACGAAGTGTCGGCAGGCCTTCCACAACGTGGACCGTAGATCTGATAAAGGTCGCGGGAAACCGCTGGATGACAGCAGCAGAGGACCGATCGTTGTGGATAACCTTGGGGAAGGCCTTTGCCCAGCAGTGGACGTCTTGCGGCTGATGAGGATGACCTTCTTTGCGCTTGCTAATTAATTCCAACGAATATTTAAGTCTATCGTAAGACTTCAGTTTTCAATCTTCCGTTCCACTCTGACCGATTTTTGTTGTTAGAAAAACACTTTTTTTTTCTACTTACTTACACTTTTTTCATGATCTTATTACAAAAACATAGTAAATACAAAAATAAAACCGACATTAAACGCCCGTGACTCCTATAGGAGCTTGTCCAAGTACAAAACTGCAACACCTAGGGCAAGGAGTTAATTTATCACACTACACTTCAATGAAATTAACTATGATGAATGGAAAAATTATCTGCCTCAGTCATCAATCATGGAACTTAGTTACAAACTAAAGAGTGACTTTTAATGGCCGAGACGAGAGCGTTACGATTTTACAAGAAGCTTGCGAAAGCGTATCAATTAGTATTTTTTCTAATTTATAATTATGAGTGCTATGCGAATAATGTAAATAGAGAGCTACCATTTACTAAAAAAAACAACACTAAAATAAACGATGTACTTACTAGACCTTGTTTAACTCTTTGTTATATTGCCAACATGTAGGTAGTTTGTTGAATGGAAAATTTAAAACAAACACGGATTAACGTCAAACTTTTTTTTAATGCTGGGGTCTATATACTCATTCCTACTTAGACAACTTTGGTTGGGCCATATAACGTGATGGCGGACATATGCCTGGTGGTGACATCAAATACCTGTATTTCATTAATCTTTTGCTTGTAATACTAATATACTAATTTCTGCATATTATGAGTTAAATTTCCATCAGTCTTTAAGTAATAACTTCTTTTGCTTCTTCGAGAGTTGATTCTATGGAATAACCGATGAGTGAACTTCTTGGCGTCATCTCGTATGCTTAAAAACCCATGTTTTAATTAATTTTAGCAAACAGGAACAGCACTGCAACCTTTCATGACTTGGATGAATAATTACACATTTTAGTTCCTAACATTTTCTTTCCTTTTTTTTCAAAAGAACGACGAATGGGTCTTAGTAAAAAAGAAACCATAAACTTTCAACTGGAATTAAAATGCAGCGAATCCTTTGGACTTTATAAAGACTAAATGCAAAATTAATTATAAATTTCACGGAGAAGCAACTGAAATATAATTGTAGAGAGCATGCGAGAAATGTAAAGTCGCATGGGTTTATTAGAACCCCTTTGCTAAGTTTATTTATGTAGAATGTGCTGTCGATTAGGCGTCAGATCCTTAGAGCATTCCATAAAATAAATTTGATATAATAAGTGTGACAGGATTATGTGTATATTTCTGACCTAGTTTTGTTTGTATGGCTTGAAGAAGGCAAACGAGCACACAGGCCACCTGCCCCTTATTTCATCATCCTGACAATGATGGGTGACAAGTGACGATTCGGTGTAAAATGCAAACTTTAAAGTTTTCACATCACTGGGATTCATATAAGCTGCGCCATGTACACTAAAATGTCACCTGTCACCTGTCATTGTCAAGATGGTGAAACAGGGGGTTTGTGTTAAGTGGGATCTGTGACTCATAAACATTTGCATTCTCAAAACTTAAATCTTAAGACTACATTCCTAAGACCGTGAATGCGTTGCTAACCCGGAGGTCTAAGATGGATTGCTTCTAACTATCCTAGTAGTTTCACCGGTTTTGCTATCCCACACCGGAACACAACAGTGGGAATATTGCTGCTTAGCGGTAGATCAAGATGGTGGTAGTGATCTCGATGAACCCTGCACAAGATAGAACCCTGCGCAAGCAGATACAACAACAAAAAATAGAAATCTAAACACATTTTAATTGTTAGTTTGATGACAATCTAATCTCCACAGGCTTCTCAGTGTTCCCATAAACATTGATTGCTTTGCAAAAGGGACAAAAATCGGTTTTATATAATAATGTTTCCTAGGTACGGAATGGTAATTAAGTATGAACAATTCTAAATTTCGGCAACCCTAAATCAAGAATAAGCGCAGTATTTACCGGCCGAACCACTCCATGTTTTGAGATATATCTTTCTATGGTGATGCCCACACCATCCGTTTTTTTTTTGGTTTGATGTAATGACTTCTAATTTTAAGTCTTTGATTGCATTCGCTAGACACGGTAATTATGTCAAATGCAGGTTGATCATTATTTTTTTCATGTAGGTACACATTCCATACATCCACAAATTGATTCAGATTTACATACATTTTATTTCAATTCTGAGTTACTTGGTAAGTCTCTACCTCTTGAAATAGTTTCAAATTATTAATGTGAATTATTTCTCTCTTCTCTTTTATCTTTAACATACCTTATCAAATCCGTTTTATAACCCTAAAACTCTTGGCAGATTAACTATTTATTTCATTTAAATTAACTACGAGTACAAACCTCAATATTTATTATTCCAAGTCTGATAAGAAACCTAGTCTCAAATATACCCCCAAGCTCACCACTAATTATGCGGTGCGTTCGCCCAATGATTTCCCACAGGGCCGTGTCCTGTGCACTGTTTTAATCATATACGAGATTGCATCCGAACAAATAACCAGTTTTGACCGGTTTCTGTAAATAATATGATCTACTAAAAACCGGGTATCTGTTTTGGACCATGCACTGAATAAAGTAAAATTCAAGTTTTTGGTAGTAGGCAATCCATTTTTTTTATATCCATTTGAGATAAATTATATATATTTTTAACTCAGCATAACTTTAAGGTGATTAAGTGTAAAGTCTATGTAGAATAGGTACGGCCCCGAACAGCAGCCGCTCAGTTGTATGAACTCTGTACCTACTCCGTTTTGTATTGGAAAAAGTGTTACACTTTTAAGTAAAGCATTAAAAGATAAAAGATAAAAGATAAAAGATGTTTATTCAGTAAGTAGGCCGCACGGGCACTTTTACACGTCAATAATCTACCAGCGCTTCGCAAGAGACCACTGCTGAGAAGAAACGCCGCAAGAAACTCAACAGTCAGTCGTTTTTTAAACATTTCTTATGATATGATATTATACAACGAAAAATAAAACTTAACCTAGTATTATATAAAACAATGAATGTAACAAAAATATGTCTATATATATCATGCGTAGTTGAGCAGGAAAATGTGTCAAAACTCAAAATTTCTACAAGAACTCATAAATAGTAAATATAAGAAATAAATAAAAATTAAAAATTATACTTACCTATGACGGTGCAAAACAACACATAATTAGTTTCGATACATTCCCCTACAGAAACCGTGTCCCCTAGACAATACACAATGTTTATATATTGGTATGCCAGTCGGCATGGGTGCTATACGTACAACCCAACCTGAGCCTAGTTCGCTCGGTAGGCAATCCTAACTCTGCAACAGGGGTAAAGCGGTGGTAAAGTATATAACTCCATGAGCTTAAAAAAAAACCAGGGGATAGATTATTATTTGACTTGCTCAATGTCAAGTTAAGTATCGTTTTCAGGTGAATCTAAAATAGTCAGTTTATTCGCCATATCAGTTAAAAGCAAAACAAGATTTTACAATGAAACATTCAAGAAGATATACCTATTTCGTGTTATATTTTTTTGAACTCTAATTGATATAGTGGATGGGTGGACTATCTATCTATGCTGAAATATATCCACTAAATTTTTCTCCAAGGCTCAGGGAGTAAGATACTTTGAACCTGGGTTGACTTTGGGTTATGATTGCCTGCCGGGCGATTTGGACTCAGCTTGGCTTGTCTAACACCCATGCCGATTGGCAATGTTCAACTCAAAAGTGTAACCCTCTCCATACAACATTTCGCAGTAGAAAACAGACTAGGGGATAATAATAGCAACAAGTACCCTCCAACCCCGATTCCATTTTTCTAACCTTTCCAACACCAAAATCATAAAACAAATAAGAAAAGTCAAATTATATTATTCAAGACTCAATCTTTTATAAAATAAGTATTCTATTTTCTCACCTCCTCCTCCGGAGCGAAATAGTTAAAAAGTATCCATTGATAACTCAAAGAAGATGATGCGAATTTCAAAGTTACTAAACTTTATAAAACTTCGGTCGTTTTCCCGGTGAAAAATATCCCCGAATAACATCGAAAAAATGGGTACGTCGATCGTAAAATAACCCAGTCCGATCACACAAGTCACTTAGGGGTGAGGTGTTTTGAAAAAACTTGGCGGAATTATGCTGAAATCCGCTTAATCAAAGTTTTCGTCACAGGTGTTTTTCGACGTCCTCCATCAGTCGCGTAGCAAGATAATGTATAAATCGGTGAAGGAAAAAGTTTGTTTTCTCCGTGTACGCGCATGTGACGTACCTACAATTAATGTGATTTAAGACATGCCTAAACGCTCTAAAATTAACTATTTTGCTTAAAGTACCTCTCCTAAAATGACTCTGTTAACTCTCAAGGCAACCTAGTTTGTAAGCTATCCCGCTACAGCGATTCATCAGCGCTCGCTAATACACCATGAATATTAATATTATGTCAGTTTATTTGCTTATTTATTAACTTGGAGACCATGCGGACATGTTTTTATTCATGACGCGTGTAATCTTCTAATTATCTGATTTTGAGGATAAAAATTACGGAACTTTGTTGTTATGAGTCAATTTTGATCTCACATTTTCTTAAGACTTTCGCAGTATTCAAACATTTGTAGTTTAACGGGACTTAATCGCGTTAAATAATCATTATTATTATTATTAATTACCTATTACCTTTAATTTTGTCGTGACCTTGCTGCAATAGGATCGAAACGTCGAGGTTATTTACTTCTTCACGCTATTGTGTCGGAATACGGGCCCACCCGTATTATGGTTGCCTTTATCGCGGTGGATAAAGCATCAGTCACTCTCGCACTTACATACTGGCCAGAAAGTGACACACGTTTTATACACGTTTATCAACATAATGAACACGAGCATAAGAACCTCGCTCTTAAACGTAAATAATTTTGATCCTTATAATTATAAGAAGAAGAGTCCTAGCAAGACGACGTCTTCCAGTGTAACATTAAAATCTTCAGAATTTCGTTATAAAGGCCGCCATTTTGTTGCGTATTAGTTTACCGCAGCAGAGTTAAGTTGGGTTTTATAAAGATCCGTTAGATCAAATTTCGGTCAGGAATGTCAAAACTTGTATGAAGTTACTAAAATTTGACCTGACTTATTTACTAACGGACCTTCATAAGACCGGGCCTTAAAATATTAAATTACCTTTGTTCTGGTAAATATATATTTTTTTTATTTATGTACCTTACGACATAGTTTCTCGCCACAAAAATAAACAACAATCACGACAGATAGCATAAATTCGCACGACATTACGTGTCGCACTCCACGGATAATGTGCATACTCCGTCTTCGTTCCAAGTCCAATCCTTTGGGGGGTCGGAAATAGGCCTCAATTTAGTTAGGCGGATCTCTGTTTATGCTTTACGAGGAGCATTTTCTCTCAATTCTGTGATGTTTTTAAAGAAGGATGTCGGAATCGTCAAAGCAATAAATAAATATTGTAATTAATAATGAATTATTTTAATGAATAGTGCCCATAATTATTTACATAAATTCGTTTTAAGATTTAAAAAAAAAACGTGTGCGTCTCGGAACGCCCGATAGAAGTGATAATGATAACTTAAACTAATCTAAGTTGAACTATTTAAATTTGAAATTGTTTAACTTGGTGATAGTTTTAGGTTATTATGCTCACTGTCAACAGTATTTATGCTTAAACGCACGGTGATGTCAGCAGGTAAGATCAAATACCGTTTACCATTTTCGTCCATACCTTTTAACTTAAGATTTGCCTAGCGGCTGAGAGGTAAGTCTATGACGCTAAGGTGCCGCGGTTCAAACCCGATTCCTGCATCTTTTTGTATTTAAAAAAACTGTTAAAAAAATAGTACTACCGCTGCCCTATGCACGAGAAAAAGGGAAGCCAGACAGTCTGTCATTAATCGCGCGTTACGTAACGAAATGGTTTACCCTCCGTAAAGAAGTTATCACTTCAAAAAATGTTAAGGTGGGCAGTCCAGTTTTTTTAGGCTTTTTATCATGACAACATTGTCATGATACTTCATGCATATTTTTAAGCTGAACCGCGAATTGCATGACAATACTAACTTCATGTTAAGATTTAAATATTAGTCTAATAATAAAAACAATGTGTTTTTTAATTTGGGATTTAAAAATATTTAAAATATGCTATTTCGGCTCATCTTATGATAAGCTTGCATTTATTAAACCGTAAAAACTTAAAATGTAAGTACACCATTAAAAGAGTACTTATTGTTATTTTAATGACATCGCTTAGAAACAAAACAAGTAAGACGTGACTTTTCAAAGAGTCAGTTTTTAAGTAACGCAGTAAAAAGTCTGGCTTGCAGGCAGTCGCCAAACTTTATTCGCAAATTGACTCCACGTATACGCTTAAGGTGCACTTTCTTTCATCCCGGCTCAGCGAAAAATGCGGTTCAAAACACAAGGGTAAGCGATCTTGGGAAGTCACTAAAATATTACGATACCGTTAAAAACAGCGGTCAAGCGTGTTTTGCGCCATGTGGATTACTTTTACCTACGAAAGTACCTAACAGATCGTTTTTCTTACTACTACCACCAATTACCTAATTATGATCCAAGCAAAATTCTTAATAAAATATTTTCATGAGAGACATATTTAATTGTTTATAAAAAAATGCTTTACCTAAGGAAAAAAGGGCGATTGTTTTCCTAAAGAGAGTAATAATAAAAAGAAAGATTTTTCATGTTTATGCCTTTTTTGCATATAATGCTCTACAGACTTCATTACTTTACGTGTAAAACATATCCAAAAATAACGGATACCCGACCTTTTGCAACATAAAACGTCTGATTTTACTGAACTATAAGTTCAAGATTACATGATTTTGATTCACGTAACATTTTTATGATTGCTTATAAAGAGTCTGTCAAAAAGAGAGCAGAGAAAGTCAATATGCGACATATTTCTACATTGTGACACGATTTAATATTAAATTGTCTCGTCTTCTGTAACTTGTGTAACAGCATTAGCTTGTATTAAGAAATACGAAAACTAAGCAAAATGGCATTCTAAAGACTTTAGCTTGGGAACTTTGTTCTGCATGAGATTTCTCGGTGTTTGGAGCTTTGAAATTTTCTTCGTCTACCTCTATTTGCCCCAAAATTTAAATCATGCTATTTTTGTGTAGAATTTTATATATTCATTACAAATATTTACATTGAAATAATAAATTTTACTTTTTAATGTAATTAGAAAGGCTTTTAATGGGTCATTATTTTATTATGTCCAGATTTCGTTTCTGATTTCAATATACACGCACAATACATATATTATTTTCTCCCCTTCTCGTTTGCAATTCAAACAATTTACCCATCCTGATACTTAACTGCAAAAGATATTTTTAATAGTTTAATTAGTATTAACGTAGTGATTAGTGATGTCGACTCTAGTTACAAAAACGCAGTTCAGTTAATGTTCAAACTTTTTTATTATAAACTTGATTAATGGTTTAGTTTTTCTATAAGAGTACAGTTTTCAGTTATATTATAAGTATACTTCATAAATGTTGATATTTTGTTGACTGTATTATGTTCTTTTTTGTTCTTTAAAAATATTGCAATAAGCAAAGAATTGCCAATAGGTCAAGTTTAACTTATGCAATAAAGATTTTATAAATAAATTGTATTGTGAAAAGCTGCCTTGCTTTAAAATTCCATAAAAGATATGCACTTACGTTTTAATGTTGCAGAACAAAAGTAGTTCAGTTTTGCGTGTAGAATCGATCGTTGTATTTACAGCCCCAAGGTCAGAGGCACCCGATTTATATTTAAGTATATATTATATATATATTTAGAAATATTAACAAACGCGTCATTAGATTGACCACATACCTGACATGCTAAAGTCAAACCTAAATTACTCGATTCAATAAATTGAAATATTCCATACATAAATAGGTAATCAATAAATTTAAAGCTGTTTTCTGTTTGACAAACTTACCTCAATTACTGACTTGGGTTTGTTTGAATACTTTTTTCTAGTTAATTACAATGTTGTTATAATATTGACAATAGGAGTTCCAGATTTTAAGTAAGGCCTTTAAATGCACATGTAGCAAATGTTTGTAAGTAAAGAATACGAACACGTTTTATATCATCCTCTTGTTTTTGATAGTGAAACTATTCTATACAGGTGTACTTAGTTTTTTTTAAAGATACATGACAGCACGCCACATCTCGTCTCTAAAGAAGACAAAATTAGAAAAAAAAAACAATTGTCTCTTCTATAAGTTTCTAATTAATTAATGACAAGAATTAGAATATGTATTTTTCAGTATTATCTAAGTTATTTCTAATACTAATACTAAAAAAACAAGTAAAGTAATTGTTATTATTGTTTTACGGCACTGAAATTGTTTTAATAAATAAATGTCAAAAATTCATATAAATTCAAAAACTTTGTAGACATCCCGAGTATTGCGACGTACGAACATAAAATTAATCATTCAATTAGCGTCAGAGAAATTGCAAAACAATGACAATTATACACAAGTACGTGCATATTATTCTCCCGAACTCCGAAGTTATTCCTTCTTCCGCACGCACGCAACATAAATTTGTTACAACTGATTAGGAAGTTTGCGCCAAGTTGTCATCGCAACTCTTCCACCTCCTCCCGCAGGCGAAATTTTTTCATTGTTATATCTTTCCCTGTTAGGGATCAGAGTTCATGAGCGCCCCGCGCTGCGCTACGGTACGTGCCTCGAATACCCCAGTCCACATTACTTTCATCGGTTTAAACCAGATGAGTGGGAGTAGGACGCTGCAATACGCGCGAAAAGCGCACCCTTTCAGCAAGATTTCGTGACCTCTCAGCGGCTTCCAGTTCGCAAAAATATGGACGGTAATAACATAAATCCCTTTGGCATATAAAACACTAAACGCTCTCGGGAGTGTCCCAACAATCGCCGCTTTTTATGAGTGGTTGTTAAAATATTAGTGCATTTATGAAAATTCTTGAAGCGCTGACAGAATTTCATTTATGTTTCCAAAAGTTACATTTACATTCTTTGTTTATTTTCACTGCACTAACATAGAAACAACTATTCTGCGTTCACAAACAAAATCTATGTTTATTTTCTGAACGTTTTTTTTTCTATGTTATGAACTTTTATTGAGTGAACTGAACAGGATCACCTTTGTATAGGGTATTACGATACTGACAAAAAACCGTTCAGTAAATCTGTCTGAGTTAAGGGTAGGTACCTGCCATGCAAAAGGTCGGGTATCCGCCGATTTTGGATATATTCTTCAAGTAGAGGCGTTTATAAAAAATCCAAGTTTTTGACCTTGGGGTGCTGCTACGAGCTAGATGCCATATCAATAAAAAACAACTAAACTTTGGGTTTTGAAGCAAAATGGTATTCTAGAGAAATCAACAAGACTAAATGCGCTACAATTGGTTTTTGAATATTTTTTATATAGGTACCTAAAGTTACTGAGATGTGAAAATTCAAAATATGGATAGTGAGTGTTGTTTGCACACAATTTCGAACAATTAGTTAGTTAGTTAGTTAATGCCACGTTATTAATTATTGTTCGAAATTTTGTGCAATCAGTCCTTAAACTCCGCCAGCCGTTAAAATCCTTAACCAGCTACGTTGCCAATTATTATTATTTTTCTTTACTTTTTCATCCTAAAAAAGTATTATTAAGTAGTAAATATAAACCCCTGAACTACTATTTAGTTTTTGTCTCTGAAGTTCTAGACACAACGACGCAGGGTGACTGTGGCAAGCGAGCGCACGAGTAGGTGGTACGAGAATAACACTCTTATTCATAAACACACAATAACTAAAGTATGATTCAAATAAAGGTGTCCTTGTCTTCAATAGTGTCGTTTAAATTTGACAGAAAGAGACAAAGCATATTTTAACTAAAATAGGTTTATTGTAAGTAGTCAATAAACTTCCAAGAAACATCCTCATAATAACAACTTGCAAAAAAATGAGTATTTGTAAAAAAAAAACTGTTTTGGGCCAGGTTTCACACAAAATATTCAAAATCATCTCTCAACACAGCAAAAGAAGGCTCCAATTTGCTTTATGGCAAGGAAATCTAAGATATAATTTTGTTTGTTTTAAAATACAGTCGCTATAAATTATAATGATGTACCTACACGACGTATTCCAAGTTTCCACCACTAAAATTATGCATGGAATATGACGAATGAGGTGAAAATGGCATCACAATATCTCATTTGTATGCGTCGAGCGGCCTAGCCTAACCATAAATGAGTAGCAACATGCCATGCATACTGTAACTCGAGTTGGGTTATGCTATGACTTTCCTATAAAATTAGGATGTGAAGAGGTGCAAAATAACGAAATTAAGGGCCGAGTTCCGTAAAACTACACAACTATTGGTCCTGGCCTACAACAATAGTCCAATTTTACTTACCACATTATTCTAAAAATTTGATAGCTTTAGCTATAGCTAGAGTTTAGAGCAATCGATTTTAGGCCAAACAGTAGATGTACCCAGCAATAATTGCAGTAAGGTATCATATTTTAGAATAATGTAATGAGGAAAATTGGACTATTGTTCCAGGCTAGGACCATAGTTGAGTAGTTTTACGGTACCTATTATTATTTTAATTGTTTACCAAAAAATAGAACGTATCTTTGATATCGACTACCTACATAAAAGTACTGATATAATTGCCCTTCCAAAACATAAATAAATGAATGTATGTAAACCGTAAATTGGTATAATATAGTATTCAATTGTTTGTTTTCGCAATTTGACACTCTAACCTACAGATTCAAACTTTTTGGACCATTAGAAAATGCCACTGGCAATAATGATTATGTCATTATGAGCACACGTTGGTATTATAAGAAATAATAAATAGGCAATTGGTGATTAAAAGTTTGACGATCCTTAAAAGTTGGACATGCAATTACAAATTAAGTAACTACCTTAATATACACAAATACCTAGGTCAATATTGATTTCTCCAGTGGAATTATTCGAAATATGCGTTACCAGACTAAATTCAACCTTGTTCTGCGAAGTAAAGGTTAAGTTAAGGGAATTGTGTCTGTATAGGAAACGATTTGCTCGCTTCATAAAGTTCGGCCGGTACGCGGAGCCTGAATAAGTAAATGATTGAGGGACAGTATCAGAGATTGATTTACTTTGGTTTGGTTCTAACATAAAACTCCTTTAATTTACTCACAGATTTATTTAACGCTTTAAAGCTATGATAAATGCCCTAGAAAAATGATTGGTAGGTATTTAAATACAAGACATGTCTTTTTTCAAAAGCAAGATCATAATTTTTTAAAGTTGTTATACCTACTTGAACAAAGGCCATGGTTAATTTGAAGACTGTAATCATTAGCCAAATCGTACTTAAAAACCTACTAGTAGTAAGAGTTTTTAAACAGATCGAAGTATTGTCGGGATTATCCTAAAGTGATCTCATTTGAACGTGTTTATTCATACATAACATAACATGAGCAAGTCTTGTATTTTTGTGATATATTAATATTAGAGGTATATTATTTTTTTGACGACGCGCTGGCCTAGTTGGTTGGCGTATGACCCATTTGTTCCATGGAACTACGAATTTTGTATTGAACATTACGTCATAGTTCAATACAAAATGCGAAGTTCCATGGAAAAAATGGGACATACCCGTTGGTAGTGACCCTGCCTACAAAACTAGCGGTCCTGGGTTAAAATCCCGGTAAGGGCAGTTATTATTTGTGTGATGAGCGCGAATATTTGTTCCTGCACTCAGGAACAAACAAACAAACATCCATTACTATGGATGTTTTCTATGTATTTAAGGATATGTGTTCTTTATATAAGTATTTATATCATAGTAGAAGCCTAGAGCTTAGTTTGGGACTAGGCCAATTGGTGTGACAGTGTCCCCTGATATTTATTATTTATTTATTTAAATACCTCGACTAGTAATTATATAACTTTAAATGTTTTTGCACAAAAAAACAACATGTTCCTAAGATTAAAATTGCGGTCCCCTTTATTTTTATGCCCTTTTATTTTATTTTATTTGTCGGACGATATAGGATATGTTCTTATTTTTTGTCAACGGGAAGTACCAGGTTGGAATTTAATGCGACGGATGTATTTATTATTGCGTTGACTTTAAAGGTATTTTTTTTTTAAATTTCTATATAGATTATAGTTGATAAATTAAATTAAAAGTATTTAGACATAGACAGACAGACGAGCAACGAAGTGATCCTATAATAAGGGTTCCTTTTGTCACTACTATTACGATTTTTTAATTAAAAAAATAATGAAAATGCCTACCTACTCATTTAGTTAGGTAATTTGTCATCTATACAACGAGTAGATACACATGGGCAGTTATTCCCTACTTCAAAAAAGCAACAGAAGCATTTGAAAAAGACGTAACTCGCTCATAAAAGACATAAAATATATTTTAAAAAAGTAAATGAACACCTTCAAAGAAAGATCGCTCATTAAAGCAGAAGTGCTCTTTCGAATACCATCGTAAAAGCCGAGCAAAATTTTCATTACGCGAACTGGCATAATGATCGGACCGCCATTAAGTGGCATTATCTGGCACTGGCAAAGCATAATCTTGCTCCTTGAATGCATAAAGAACTATAAACGTCAGATATCATCTAATTGAAGTTGGAGTAATGGGCTCGCACATTAAAACGTCTAAGGTAACGATCGGAAAGGTGCCTTCAAGTGTAAAATATTTAAATTTTCCGCGCAACAAATGGAGGTTGGATGGTAACGGTATAAGGTCGCAAATTGAACAGATCTGAACTGTTTAATTAAAAGTGGCTGGAGAGCCTCCTTGAGTGATGTTTCGGATTTTATTTAGAACTTAAGCAAACGGCACTGGCGCGGGCTTAATTACGTTTGACTCGTGTTGCTTTGTTTTGAAACTGACATAAGATATTGAACATCGGGTAATGCGATAAAGGATATTTACAAATTAATTAAATTGAATATTAATTTTGGTTTAAATATAAAGTATCTTTAATTAAGATTGAAAATGGCATTGATATAAGTAGTCCATTAAAACTCAAAAACAATCGAATTAAATACATGAAAATTTATGAACAATTAATAGTACTACCTCCTAATAATTCATGGGGTGATAGTTATTATGCTCCTAAATCGGGGTACACCTAAAGTCCGTAATATATTTTTATGTGAGTTTCTATTAATTTATTAATAAATTATTAATTATTATTAGTAAGTTGGTAGGCAACACAGACATAAGTCTATGTATGACAAGTACATAGGTATTAATTATTGATTTACACATATTTATGTAATTAATTTTTCATTAATACCACTAATACCACATTACTGAATGCAGGTATTGCAGGTTAAATATCATTTTCCGTTGAACTACAAGGCGCCACCAGCTTAGCAGTCCCTGTCGGCCCACTTTAGCACATAATTTGACCATCGGAGCAGCCGATAGAAGTTGGGAGTCTTAAGATTCCCGAATTTTGGTTAATACTTGTCGTATCCCCCTGGAGAAATATCGCTTCAGGAATGAGTGACAGCCAGACGTATTCATAGTTTCCTTTGTCTGTACCTATGTCACGTGTGATTAACTTGTAACTTTGTAGAATAATTTCCGTTTCCTGCATTATTATTTTTTAAGTTCGCCAGCTTAAAGATTGAAAACTACTACCACTACCACTACTACTACTACTTTCTGTATGATTATTTGGTTGACTGGTAGAGAATGCCATTAGGCTTTAAGTCCGCCATTTCTACTTTTTTGTGCAATAAAGGATAAATAAATAAATAATATTGCAAACATAAAAGCGTCTACTTTTGCGTCCTTTTTCTTTGTCTGTCTGACAGTCTATCACAGATTTTCTCAACGGTTTGTATATATTTAAGAATACAATTTTGAACAGCTGTTATTATACGTATGAGCTTACAAAAAAAGCCCAACTGGAAATGACGAAAAACTTTTAACTTTCCAAATCAAGTTCAGTATTCATGCAGCTTAGTTCCTTAATTTTGAAGAAAAAAATATGTTTAAAATATTATTTAAAAAATATATACCGCTTACCCTACGATGAATGCATTTCACGTGAAGTTTTTGTATTTATTTATATGTGTAAATGCGTATTTGTGTTTATTTCCTGAAGAACAAACAAAATTAATATTTTTTGAGTAAGTAAATAAATTAAATAAATACCTTTAAAGTCATAATAATAATTTGTTTAAATAATATATTTCGCGTTAATATTTTTTCTAATCTAAAACTTACTAAATTGGATGATTTTTTCTTACTAAACTAATATTTTAGTGTGTTTTTTTTTGCATCTGGTAAACCACCAAACACAAATAATCTGTTTTTTTTAATGCAATACCACGAATTATTACTATAAAAATATATTTCTTCAAACTAATCACATTTTTGATAGGGTTGCAAGGAATTAAATACTTTTTCATCTTTCTGTCCCTCTTGAATTTTAAGTGAAACTTTGCTCCAATTAACAGCTAATATTTTTTTTACTAAGTAAGATAAGTCTATGAATTAATACAGTTAGATAACCAGCAGTTCCACCAAACCCATTTTATCTACATTTGCTTAATTAAAATGGGCAGCTTTGATCACATTAGTTATATTTGCACTGCATCTGGGCTCTCAGACATTTGTATAAGTTCAAACATTTGCTTGCCTGCCGCTGTACAAACGTCGTCTACGCTTTGATTCTCCGCAACGATGTTCTATTTTTACTGTGAATTTCAAATTTGAAGATAAATTTATTTTACCGACAAGTCATTAACTTTGCAGGCATACATTATGTGCTGATAATGAATATTAATTCTAAGATTTATTTAGTGTTCATTTAACTAATATTTAGGAGTAGGTACATGTGAAATGATAAAAAAATATGTAAAGGTTAAAAATAGGAACAATAACATTACACATAAACATATTTTATGATTTAAATATCGATGAAAAGAACAGGCAATGCACGTAGAAAGTAATAAAGACGGTTACGTTAAACTAATGAAAGAAATTAATTGTTTAGTTTTTGATATAATTTCATCCGATCGCTATATTCTTTGACATATTGCACTAAATTTATTGCCAGATTTCACTTGTCTATCATACAATTATCAGAATGATATGTTTCCACGTTGAATTTGTAAATTTATTTATAACTGGACACATAAACAACATCACAAAAAATATTTTTTTACGGAATCGTAACGATAGGGTATATTATGTCCTGGTTTTTTTCGACGAGCTCAATATTTTAGTATATTATTTTTGCCACTGGTTCAGGTGCTTGGTTTTAGGGAAATAAAACTCTTATATTATGTCACTAAATAAATCAGAAATCTATATGTTTTTTTTTGCTCAAATCACAGCGCTGCTGGTCTGTACCGGTATATTACCGGCCAATTTTTCCTACGCACGACTGTCGCGCGCGGGATACTTGACGGGTTAAAATTATTCGTTTGTTTACTCAATTGACAAATTAGCCAATTCAGTACATACACGATGGCACGATGGCAAAATTCGCTGTTGTTGTGTTGATGTTTTGTTCGCTGAGTTCTTGTGGAAATTTTGAGTTTTGACAGATTTTCCTGCTCAACTACGCATGATATATATAATTAATACATATTTTTTGTTACATTCATTGTTTTATATAATGCTAGGTTAAGTTTTTTTTTCGTTGTATAATATCATATCATATCATAAGCAATGTTTAAAAAACGACTGACTGTTGAGTTTCTTGCGGCGTTTCTTCTCAGCAGTGGTCTCTTGCGAAGCGCCGGTAGATTTTTGACGTATAAAAGTGCCCGTGCCGCCTACTTACTGAATAAACATCTTTTTTTTTTCCTTTTTTTATCTCTTTTTTTACCAGCTAGCCTAAAGGCGGTACAAATTTCTACGTTTGAAGCATTGCCGGTAAACCGCCACATTCTATAAGAACGACAAATTATAGAATGCCTAATTCTTTAGGAGCTGCAACAAAAAGTGTAAGGCCTTGCTTGCGATTGGGGCAACGTATTATTTTAAGGCTCCAGTGATGTCGAAGACATATTCGTATTCGTATTCGTATTCGTATTCTCAGCAGTAGGACTTAACTACGGTGACGGCACCAGTGATGGACACTTTTAGCTGACAGGCACCAGTAGGACACTTCACTCTTAATTCAAATTTCATAAGGTCCCAAATTGATTGTTGCAAAACAAATGAATAATCCTTATCTTCTGTAAAATAAGAATCGAGTGTCCATGTCCATTACTGGTTCCGTCACCCTAAGTTTAAAAAAAAAACATCATTCATTTCACCCAATTTCGTCCAGCCTTTGCAGCGTGAAGCAGTAACAAACTAAAATACACACACGCAAACTTTTGCAATTAAAATATTAGTAGGATAGGATTACTTTCTATAGGACGTGTTTTTTTTTCAAATGTATGGTTTAAATCAAATCTATAAAAATAATATGATTTCTTGTTTAAATTAAGATAAGACAATGTGTGCGTGAAAAGTCTATTTGTAAAGCTAAATTAAAACTAAATACGAGATAATTTATTGACAATCATTCAAATTATGAAGAGTATAGTCGAATTATGTACGAGCTCCAGTTATGAATTGATTGACGAGTAAACAAAGGTTGACGTAACATACACCAAACTCTCCCCGGGAACGTTGTATAATGAGCGCGCAAATCTTTACACAAACAGGGTGTTCTCAAAAATTCTAACACATTCCAGAATTCGAACCTTGATCAAACAGCCAAACAAAATTTATGCGCTCACCCGCGTCGAGGATTAAAATATTAAAACTGCGGAGGTGTTTTTGCAATTTTTATTTATGGCCTGAACAATTGCATGGGTTTCATTTCATTTTCAGAAACTTCACCCGAATGATTTGTTGCTCGAAATGTATTGCCCGGCAATTTGGAAAAAGATTGATTGCTCGTTTCTTCGAAAGTGTGATTAATAATATTTTTAGCTGAAGGGTTCATGTCACTAAACAAGCGAAAACCAATTAGAAGTTTTCGCCTGCCGGCATGATTATAATTAAGCTTAAGGTGGCTTTTGCGTTGTGCTTGAATTTCACATTAAAGTTGATTTATTTAGGGTGTCATTTCAACGTTTATGCAGGGCATAAATATATCACTCAGGTCTGATTCTGTCCCTTAATTTATATTACCTAGTTATATTCTTGTGATTCTTGATATTTATTGGAGAAAAAATACAACTACAAATATTACAAATGAAAACTAAAAACAAAACTAAAGATGTGACAAATAAATATATTGATTAAAACAAAAAATAACTAAACCGAAACTACTTTTTAACTACAATTTTGGTTGAGTACGAGTCTCAGTCACGAAAAGGTGTCTTTTACAGTCTGATCTGTAAACGTATTTTTACTTTTTTTTCTATGTACGTAGTTATCGCAAAAGATAGCTTCAACAGACTGAAATTGAAATATAACTAATACGGTAAAACTTGTTTAAATTTGATGATATGGTAACTGTCTGTTTTTTGTATGTTATAATTTTTAAGACGGATACAGTATACTAATACTCTTTAATATTTTTTTACGGAGTTAGAGTTTATCAAATAGCAGATTAAAAACAATGGAAATTAAGACTTTTTTTCAGTTTTTATTAAATGCTGCTGCTCGTGCCCGATATCACCTGGGTGATATTTTTCTTTCATACAAACCTTGTCCTAACAATTACGAACACAATAAAAAAATAAGACAAATCAGTCGTGCCATTCTCAAGACGTAATGCTCAGTTATACATGTTGCAATTGATTTTTATAATTTGAACCTGTACACACACATCAAAAATTAATGACCGATACCCGACCTTTTTGTTTTGCAAGGTAAAATGTACCTTTTATTTTACTAAACTATAATTGAAAAACGAGTTTCTCACAAGTCAGTGTTAGCTCGGCATTAATTCATCTGGTAAAGCAATTTTTTAAACAAATGTTAACTTTTTAGAGTAGTCATTAAAGAGACAGAGTATTACATGTATAATTTATCTGTGTTTTAAACTTAATTCACCTGGTCATTTTTTCGCTCAGAAATACACTTATAAACATACAATTAATATTTTTAATAGGTGTTTAAAACATCTGACAATCAATTCCTGTTTTTGCTTACTATTTTATTGGCCCCACTGCTTTCAAGTAAAAAGTATAAAAACATTAATAGTTATTTATTCACATTTCGAGATTCCAATAGGATGTGCGTGACCGTCTCCTTCTCTGTAACCTTCTAAAGTTATATTTCTTGTAGGCTGTCTGTACCATATCTAGAGTACTGTTGTCCACTATTTATTTTACTTGTATACCTATTTAGTTTCATCAAACGCTGCTACATCATTGATGTTTACATATTTCGTGGTTATTTGTTCGTGTGCATGTAGTTCGTGTGTCAGACCGTACTACCGGGATTAAGCGCGCTATTTGCACTGTGCCTCTGGTTGCAATAGCTCAGTAGATATATTATCATTTATAGCTGATATAGCTGGATGACTGGTAGTTACGATATCGATCTTGACCTATCTAAACACAAAAAATAATAATAAAATTAGAACAATGTATTTATCGTAGGTCGTATCGACAAGAGAAATCAGAACTGCGAATATAATGTAAACACAATCTTTTACAAGTTTTATACCTACACTACAATGGTTGTATTTTTTTATATTATACAATACAGAGAGGTCTTTTTCTTTTTTTTCTTTGCACTATTGCTATTGTAATGTTTTTAACTTGGCCTCCATTACTGTCAAGTAAATTAGAACTATCATAACGTTGACAAAACGATACCGTGCCAAAAGAAATTAGGTACAGCAGTGTTCGCATAGTTGTGCTCCAGTGTGGCAAACCGCAGAAATAACTAGAGGCATTCGATCTTAGTCCCTAGAGTTGACAGTGCATTAGCGATCGTAGGATTGCAGTCTTAAGATTGTAATTTTGAGAATGTAAATATGTATGGGATAGATCCCACTTATTATCAGGTGGCTTTTGTGACCGTTTGCCTACTCCAAGATATGAAAAAAAAATGTGTAGCCCGAGTAGAATACAGCCCCTGGTTAGGTGCCCACCACAGATATAAATACACATAGATAACGTAAACACCTCAATCTGTTTGAAAACTAACCGTGTTACTTTTTGCTACCAACTGGGACACACCAAGAGAAGATAATTTTCCGTTTTCCGCGCAAAATCGATTCAAAGTCGTCACTTTTTTGGGCTATTGCAGTTTATTATCACGCAACGAGGCATTTCTTCATTTAGGCCGAGCTGCTAATTACGTCGACGAATCCGGCGATCAAGTTAAAAATACACACACTAATATCTTAATTCTGTACAGAGATAACTTTAGTTTACCGGTTAATATGTCGACGAATTGAAAAACAAATTTTAATAAATTCTAGTAATAAATTAGTAAAGATGAATATTTGCGGTGCTTGAGGATTTTGGCCAGATCCGCTGCTGCAAGGCCTGGTTACGGGTCGACTGGATGTGGGAAAGGGCGAATATGTCCTCACAGTGCCCTACCCTGTTTCCACGGCACCAATGTAGATCCGTCTAATCGCTTGCCTTCGTCCCTAACCATACGTGCGGGTTCCAGCACGGAGGCGGTGGGCAAGAATACAACGGATCAGACCATTTAATTGTACCGTGGCGGTACAAAGCTTCTAAAACATGAAAGGCCATGTCGTCCCAGCTCACTCACCTCCTTGCCGCAGGCGCAAGTAAAGTGAGGTTCACAAAATTCTTATTCTTATTTTCTGATTCAATTATTATTTTTTCGAGAATATTGTACAGTGAGTAGGTACAAATCAATATGAAATTCTGGATAATATTTGTTGTTTTAATAATTTAAGAATATAAAGCAGTTAATAATCTGGTATTAATTATCAAAAACCCAATTTCTAAGTTTGCGTTCAAAGCCTTTTGCGCGGATATTTTTAACAAATTACTTTGATGATCCACTTTTGATAGAAAGCTATGAATGATTAAGGTTGAGTTTCCCGCATCGATTGGTCTCGCATAGTCAGATAAAAGTAATAATAATAATTACTATTGTGTTAACGTTATCAGCAGGGCTCCAACTTTTAGTCACATCCATGTTAAGCATAACGTTTGAGGTCGTTCACCCCAAATTGCATCCTAGATCCGATCACTGATCATAAGCTAGATTCTCACACAAAATCTATAACATTAAAATTAAAATACATTTTTTAATAATTATAATTATAGATGTCATTGTTTTTTTGCGTATTTAATATAGCATTAAAACCTTCGCGTTATTATAAAAACGCGTAAAGTTAAATTAATTATATTGGAATCCTTAAGCATCTATGCAGAAAAAACCAATAATACGATACCTAAAGCAGCACTAAATTGTGACCAGGGCTTGAATACCGGTATTATTTTCATACAAAAATACCGGTATTCAATTTCGGTATCTCGCTTATTATTGAATATTTTTGCTCTTCAATGAATTTATATAATAGAATAGTGTTATTACCTAAATTATAGTCGAAAACATCAAGGAAATAATGCAAATTAAGGAAGATATTTCAATTTTAATTAATACCGGTATTAAGCCCTGATTGTGACATGCTAACTAGTCTTTTCGTTTTGAAACCAATCTATTATCTTTAAACCGATTATTTAAGCTTTATTATAAAAAAAGCTTGATGTGATGATGTCTGTAAATCCATTCCTTACGAAAGTAATTCTATTTGATTGTTTGTTTCTTTCTTAAGTTTTCAAAACAGAACGGATCTTAATGAAATTTGGCAAGAAGATAGACAAATTTTTACCCTACGTAAGGACATATTCGAAGTCAAAGGCATAAATAGTTTAATTGTAATTAAATAATCCTTATTGGAGTTTCGATAAAGCACAACCAAAATCAAAAGATTTTTTTAAATCGTACTAATCCATAACGCTGAATGGTGGCATAACCACCGTTTCGCAGAAAATAGATATTATATTACCCAGTTGCTATTCACCAGATAAATACATATTTCATGGGTCCCGTATTGAATAACAATGGGCTCGAATGCTAAGCGACACATTAACAACGAGCTAAGTGTATTGGATTTCCACGATATAGAATCTAGTTTCATCCACCTTTTCTGGCTTTATTTCTTTCTAGAAATGTTAAATGCAAGACATGAAATTTAAAAGACATGAAATTTTAAATTATGTTTTGTTCTTGCGTTTATGAGTAAAATGAAATATAGCAAGCTTCATGAGTTTTTTTTTCGAGAATACGGAACTATTTGATTTTTCTACGAGCGAGATTAAAATTTTTGAAGATCGTATAAATGGTAACCTTGTATGTTACACGTATCTATCTATATAAATAAAAATGAATCACTAAATGTGTTGCTAAGCGCAAAACTCGAGAACGGCTGAACCGATTTGGCTGATTTTTTTTTGTTGTCTTCCTTAATGTCAGGATAAGGTATACATATAATAGATCGGAAATTTGCAGCGGGGCGAAGCCGCTGGCGGGCAGCTAGTTTAAATATAAAACCGACCATGTCCAAGTAGGACATGCACATGAAAGGTTCCGTGCCATTATTGTTACTATGGCGCCTATACTTTAATTAGGTATTTTTGACTTTAGACTAGACTTTAGACTTCGTCCGCCTAGATTTTGATTATCGTTATTCCCTCGGGAACTTCAAATATAATTTTAATCCGTCCAGCCGTTGCAGCGAAAGAGTAACAAGCAAACACACAAACTTTCGCATTTATATAGAAAGATTGTAATAGCGATAAAAAACGGCGGTACTCTGTGAAAATTTCAAATGTCTTCAATCATCATTTTATGTGATAGGTGGCAATTTTAAAAGAAAGTGGCGCTAGTAATACCGCGGTAACGTATTGTGCATTATATACTAAAACCATCTCAGAAATATACAGGATATATTTCCTAAATCATTTAATTTTTGCAAATCAATGCTTCATTTTTTGGGATAACACACTTAACTGCATAATATATGTATAAGACTTTCATACGAGACAAATACAGTACGTTTTAATTTTTCATAATGCAAAAATAGTAGCTCGATGTTCTAGCTTAAAAGCCTCGTTTTATAATGTAACCTCTGTGCGACAAGCTTAATATTATGGTTCGGATATTCCAGGCCCCTTGCAACAAAAATTATTATTGAAATCTAGTTTTATTTAGTTTTAAATTCTGTTAAGTATTTTATTGGATTTGGAAACCGTCAAGGAGGTAAGATGCCCGATTGAAAAATGTCCGGCTTTTACTTTTGATTTATATTATTTGCTGATTATATTCTCATTCACTTGACATTGGCGAAATGCGAAATCACTACGAAACCGCCATAAATAAAAAAGATGAAGAACTATTTTATTTCAATTAAAATATTTAGACCTGTCAGTCAACGAAAATAAAATTAATTTATCATGGCACGTACGATTCATTTTTTATAAATTTATTATTGATGTTAAACACAACTTGTTTTTAAAACAATCATACTCACTCACCACCTGTGAAACAGTAGTCATTTGCATCAGTGCGCGTATCGTTTAAAATAATCGCTTATGATTTAGTATGCTGGTTTCAATATATCACCAGCGCGATCTTAATTCTGCGGACCCCCATCGGTAGCCCAAGTGTGGGCCTGAAGCGTGACTGCCTCAGCCAAAAATACAAGTATATGAACCACCAGTCTACGGTTTTTTATTCAATATTCTTCTAAAAGGTATCGTGTTTTGTAAAGCATCTGTTTTAACATGTCTCACTTTTAAATTCTGACCACCTTGCCTGATCCGATAATTATATTTGTGGGTAATGTACGCCCAGGAACAAAAAAATAACAAAAAAAGGACAAAAAAAACAGACAAGACCATGTAGAACCTTGCTTAGGTTAGGGTTCCAACACCGTTACTACAAACACAGAAAACCATCTCCAAAAACCATTCAAAAACCACAAATACAACATAAACATTTTTTATATCCTAAGCAATTTCGTGATTATCCTAGATGATGTTCGGTAGGTAGGTACAGAAATTTTAGTCGCCTTTAACTCAAGAACATGAAATCAACTTATGTCCGGTTTCTATATTCAAACCGCGGATAGATATAGCTTTCTTCAGAATTCAGATTAATATTGGACACGTTTTGTATTGTTAAATGTCAAATTTTAACCCGAAATAATAAGCCTTATCTGTCCGCGTTTGAATATAGGAACCCGACATAAGTCATGATTTTTTATATTAATTTTTTGTGGTTTAATTTAACATTATTTTCCTCATTTTTATATTTATAGTTTTGGCTGTAGGTTTCGGAGACACGTAATTTTCGTAAAAGTTCGAATATTCCTAAACAGTCCCAGAATTCTAAAAATGTCACAAAAATTCATCCCTGCTATCAGGTACCCGAAAACAATAATCATGAAGTTGTCAGCGTGATTGAATGTATGCCAAATTACAGCCTTGTAGGTATATTACCAAGAATCTTTGAGTTAAACCGCAGAAAAACAGACGGATGGACAGACGGACATGGCGATCTACTTATAAGAGTTCCTTATTGACTACGGAACCCGAAAAAAATGTTAAAGCATTGTCAGCTTAAGTAATGTTATTTTCTCTCTTTTTCAGGTAAGTGTTAACGCATGATACGATGAAAACCAAGTAATGCGAATTAACGTAAGGCGGTCGGGATGCGATAAGCATAGTAAGTACATACTTATACTTTACTCTTCTTACGAAACTAGCGGTCTAGCACCCGTATTTGTAGTCAAGAAAAGTAATTACTTGAGTAAAAGTAATGACTTAAGTAACGATTTTTATATGACTTTTGACATTAATATTACTCAAGTTATTACTTTTCTTGTCTATAAATACGGGTGTAGGTTTCGATTTTAGGTAAGGACCCTGATAAAATAAAAATAATTCTTTTTTGTAGCAGATTCTGCAATAACTAGAAAACTACGTCCCTGATTCAAGCCGTTGATATCTCATTTTAAAGAGGATGGAATTCCCTATTTTAAATAGTTTTCTTATTTGGGGTTGCCATAGAGAAAACTAAATTACTAGTAAAAAAATAATTGAATTTTTACACAGAGGAATCGCAAGTGCGCTGCCGGCCCTTGAGAAAAGAGTAGGCTCGTTTTTAATACGAGTATCATATCCTTGGAGGTTGTTGTGAAAAATGCAAGAATGTGATAATTCTAGAAAGAAAGAAACTAAAGACAATTGTCACCGATTAACTTCGATTTTGACTTTGAGTAAACTGCGGAAGCCGAACTCGCTCCCGCCTCGGCTCCGGGCTCGCGTCGGCTCGTCAGGCAAATGCTTATTTATGTGCGAGCTACAATGAACCCGTCCTTCTCTCAACTCGTTTCCCAGCATTAGTGCCATTGTCCCCCACAATGCACCGCTAGGTTTAAACAGGCTTCCGTTGATAGCTTCATTTGTGTTGCCATAATGATTTGTTTAAGTGAGCATTGGGTGACAGTTTTGGATTAAATATTGGCTAGGTAAATTTATTCTAGTGTTTATCCCTAATAAAACTATATAGATTTATTTGGATTACAGTGTACTTTCAAAAAAAAAAGAAACGAAAACAAGGACTAAAAATAACGAATTTGATAGATTTACCTACGGCTGCTAGTTTAATTTCTATAATTGTTTACATAACTTTATATATTTTGACAACGCCTCCAGGGCCCGTATTATTGTCGCCTTTATCGCGGTCGATAAAGCTTCCGTCACTCTCGCACTTACATACTGGTCAGAAAGTGACAGATGTTTTGTCTACGCTTATCTACGTCGATAAACACGACCATAATCGGCCCGCAGGGCTTTTTCTTCTGGGTGAAACCATATTATTGCCTTTAACATGTTATTGTATCGTTATTAATTCGGCTGTACATTACTGTCGAGTAAATAAGAACTATAATAAAGTTGACAATACGATTACGCGTCAAAAGTTAAATATCGTTTGACCGAGAGGAATAAAGGACGTCGTTTTGTGGTTGGATTAAGGAATAATCGTTGTCTAATTTTATACATATTATGTAAAATGCTGATGATATCTTTATCATAGCTGTTCTAATCAAAATATGTTATGATATAATTAATCACGAAGACGCGTTCAATTATTGGAAGAAATTAGGTTATGTACGTTTCATAAGCTATGGATTTTTTGAGAAGGTAGTTTAAATTGATTAATTTGGGTAACAAAATGACATGTGAGTAATTAAAGCCTTGCTGTATTAATTACTGCTTGACCAGATTTAACGTCTGTTTATATTATATTACAAAACTTACCGAATCACTTGGAGATGTAAAAATGCTGAAATATTCATAGTTAAAAGACTGACTGCTGAGTTTCCTGCGGCGTTTCTTCTCAGCAGTGGTCTCCTCTTGGGAAGCGCTGGTAGATTCTTGACGTGTAAAAGTACCCGTGCGGCCTACTTACTGAATAAATGCCTTTTATCTTTTAAGCTATCATTGCAAATTTTATGTTAACGCGTTCAGTAAATACGTAAATGAAGGATTTCACCACAACAGTGAGGGAGTACTCCTGTCCCTATCACCGCCCGTCAAGGTTGAAAATGATCTATTTGAATTAACCTTTGAACCTACCTAAGACCTTTGTTATATTATTAAAGTGCAGTAAATGATTCGAGTATTGAAGGTACCTAATTGCATAAAATGGCAATTACGATATTTTAATGCAATACAAGCAGACGTAGTTGTTACTGGAATGTGTAAATGGAGCGTGAAAAGACGCCGTCGAAGACTCAATTTGCACCAAACGGGTGGTCGAATACTGTCCTAACACAGTACTCTTTGCCTCTGCAGTAAGACACAAAATACAAAACAGAAAAGTCGTCGAATTGTCATCATGTCAGGTTAAGATATTTATTGCAGGACTAAAGAAAAGAGTCACCCAAATCAAAAATCAATGCGAACCTTTAATTTTTTTAGCAATATTTAATTCTTGGTCGTAAATTTTCGGATGATTAAATCCAAAGAAACGGTATGAAAACACTTTTATGCTGTCAGATAAACTTTAATATTTAAGGGATTGGTAGTAAACTCGCTAGGTGACGCGTACTTACATCTAACGGTTTTTGTAATCTATGATCAAACTAGCTTCTGCCCGTGTATTTTTTCACGTAATATTAGTAATTCGTCATTCCACAGGAATGGTTATTTTTCAGAATAAAAAGTTGCCCGTGTGTTAATTCAGAGACTACTCTCATTATAAATCTCATCCAACTCCGTTTAGCCATTTTAGCGTGAACATACTCGTACACGCGTAACAAACATACTTATGCCCACAAACTTTTTCATTTATAATTATAACTATAATAGTGTAATGTGATTAGTGTAATAGTGTGATTGATCAATAATTATGTTTCTTTTTACCTTGCCACATTTCTGTTTAAAATGTGTTTACTGCGCCCTGCCGCAGCAGGTGCCATCAATAGACTTATTTTAGACTTACAGAGCTAATTAAACGAGAAAGAAACATTCCCTCCCTAGAAATCGCACCGCCTCTCCGACACAGGATTTGTGTTCTCCATTTAATTTTATTTGAAGTTCTTTCAAGGAACCTTAAACCTTTAAGTGCTGAATGCATAGTAAAATTTGAATTTGATTAGTAGATGTTTATTCTTTAAAAGGTAAAATTAAGTTACTATTTTGCATCTCTTTTTTGTCTGATCGCTAAGGCTAAGGTAGGAGGAAGTCAGGTAGCACAAGTTAAAACAACTGTTTCAATCACTAAGTGAAACAATTTCTCAATTTAAGTATCCATAGGAGGAACTTACATATATTGGTGTCTGCTGGTGCCTGACAACAGTGACAACTATAAAGAAATTTGTATTTTTGTCTTTGAACTTGTTTGACTTTTTTATTCCTCACAAAAATTTTATTCACTGCCCGAGCATCATTTACCGAAACCCTATGAATTATAATTTAGATATGAGTTCGTACCTTATTCTTATTATTTATTACTTAAATTAAAATTGTAACGGTGTATTTTTTTTTTGTTCCTATATTTATTGTGTTACAATCTTTAAAAAATGAAGTATTAAACTTTTATGTTATAAAAATTTAATACCTACAATACCTACTAATAATAATAAGGTTTGTTACATTTTTTCGATTAGAAAACAATATGTTACAACAGTACAATACTCTACAAATACTCTTTATTGAGCACCAAAAACAACAAAACACTGAACAGGTCATTTTTATTACAGGTATACAACAGGTTTATATTTTACAACGTATGGTCATTCAAAAACCTACGTCAACTTCATTTTAAGTCAGACTGGATAACTATTTTCCGATCAGCGCGGATTTGAAAATTATATTATCGGCACTGAATTCAACTCTTTTGTCTATGAATAAAAGCCTTTCGCAGTCGAGGCTTAAGCCAATCCGGACCGGTGACGAGCTCGATCCAAATTCAATATTTCACCAAAGGGCAACACTAATTAAAATCTATCTCCTTTTTCCATTAAGGCTACTGATTCTTTTAGCCGCTAACTGAACAACAAACATGGAGGGTCGGACTAACATTAAAGAGATTTTATTTCTCTATGCTTAAAAAATTCAGGTTAATTCAGGTTGCTTAAAACAAAATTCATCGTTTTTCTTTTAACTTGCATTAGTGTCTCACTGATATCGTCCCTATGAAGTGCAAACCCTTGCCCTACCCTAAGATGTTACTCCTGTACCGAGATTCTAAGCCGCCATATATAAAAGTGCCGCCTCATCAAAAAAAATTTACATTATAATAAAAAAAATCTATGTTAAATTAAACTCCGCAGTACTTGCCACAATGGACGCCCGTCAACGGTTTTGCTCATGATCATACAGGGTGTCCCAAAATCGGTAACCCACATTGACACCGGAGGTAGGTCAGCTTAAGAGGTACCGAACCAGCCTAACATGACCTCAGTAAAATGACTTTATTTTTTTCAAATTGCTAGACCCGATACAATGATAGGCTTCATTGGTCTAGCAATTTGAAAAAAATAGTCATTTTACTGAGGTCATGTTAGGCTGGTTCGGTACCTCTTAAGCTGACCTACCTCCGGTGTCAATGTGGGTTACCGATTTTGGGACACCCTGTATGTTATTTATGTGGGGAAATGGGGAACTTTTTGATGCTCATTCCGACCGTTGACAGTCATGTCATGACCCGTAGGCTAGTCTCATTTATACTCACAGGTGGGTCATTTTCAGGGGTCGGAATAGGTAGTGCTTATTAACCTAAACTTGAAGCATCTCAATAACGTATTCCCATCTTACTCACGCATGAATGAACATGCGACAAGTTTAGGTCAATAATAATTAAGCACTACCCATTCCAACACCAGCGGGCCTAGTATGGTTGCGTTTATAAATCGCGTGACAAAATGTGGATAAAGCATCCGTCACTCTCGTACGTACGTATAAGTGTCAGAAAGTGACGGATTTTTATCCACATTTTGTAACGCGATAAACGCAGCCATATTAGGCCCCCAGAGGCCCTAGCCAAGATGAATAAAGTTCATGAGCGTTTCTATTCGCTTCATTAGGGTTCCGTAGCCAAATGGCAAAAAACGGAACCCTTATAGATTCGTCATGTCTGTCCGTCCGTCCGTCCGTCTGTCCGTCCGTATGTCACAGCCACTTTTTTCCGTAACTATAAGAGCTATACTATGGAAACTTTGTAAGTAGATGTATTCGGTGAACCGCATTAAGATTTTCATACAAAAATAGAAAAAAAAAAAATTTGGGGTTCCCCATACTTAGAACTGAAACTCAATTTTTTTTTTTCATCAAACTCATATCACTCATCTGTGGGGTACCTATCTATGGATAGGTTTTCAAAAATGATATTGAGGTTTCTAATATATTTTTTTTCTAAACTGAGTAGTTTGCGCGAGAGACGCTTCCAAAGTGGAAAAATGTGTGTCCCCCCCCCCGTAACTTCTAAAATAAGGGAATGATAAATGTAAAAATAATATATGATGTACATTACCATGCAAACTTCCACCGAAAATTGGTTTGAACGAGATCTAATAATTAGTTTTTTTTTAATACGTTATAAATCCTAAACCGCATTTTACCTTTCATTCAATCAACTCCAATATAATAAAGAATAAAGAAAAACATTTATTTAGATGTATAGTGGTACGGAACCCTACGTGCGCGAGTCCGACTCGCACTTGGCCGGTTTTTTTTTTAAACCAATCGCGTCACTCTTAGATGACGTGATACGAAGAGTCACGTGATCTACCAGTGACGCGATTGGTTTAAAAACAAAACGAATAGAAACGATAATTAGCGTCATGCATCTTAGCTAGAGCTTCTGGTCATTATACTCTCGCCGCTGTGCTCCCCGACAGTTTGTTATAGACGAAGTACATTATAAAAGAAACCAAAATCCATCACTAGTAATTCCCTTTTCAAAGTTAATAAAAAAGATCAAAGCCTTAATTTCATTCGTGATTTTAAAAAGTATTAATCCAATCACTGTCCCTTATCCTTTGTTATTTGACAGGCCTATACAAAAAGCTATCACATTATTAATTTTCTGCGTAAAGGTAATTGATACCACTGTGAAATATTATCCGTTGCTTAAGTATTTTGCACATACAAAATGCTACGCTACAAAAATATGCTTTATTTACTAGGCATTCCTTTGTTTTACCGAGATAATCTCCTATTTCATTTTATTCCATAGACTCTTCGGTTTTAATATTTATACTTAGATTCATTAGATGAAACCAATTTCATAATCTATAATTTTATTTAAAATTAGTAAAGAAGAAGAGTGTTTGATAAAATAAGGAACCAGAAGCTCACTTGAGGGCCTATGAGGGCTGGACCATAGCGAAGGAAGTGCGTATAGAGACGTTATTAATATCGTTCTTAGTTTAGGCTGTAGAATAATGTAAAAATGCGGTAACTCTAGAAGGGACAGACTGAAACGTTACAAATGGAAATGTAGATACCAACTCGTAAGTGTGACCAAAAGTAAAATGCCGGCCAGTCATAACCAATGCTACAGACTTTTATAGTAGCAGATTATCGATTTAAAAGTTATTATTATTAAATTGTGCGATAATTTATAGCCAAGAACTAACTTTCTCTCAAGTCCCACTTGCGCTCCGATTTTACTCCTAATTTGAAATATTGTCAATTTAATTTTAAAATCCAAATAAAATCTACTTCAATTTTCTCTCGGTAAAAATAAAACCTACCGTATTTGACTAGAGGATCGATTGAGCCCCGTTGACCTGTTCCGAGATAATAAAAAAGTTGAATGATACCATGCCCACCCTATCGGAAAATAGAAGTGGATCTTTAGTTCCACGAGTCCAGTAACAATGTCGTGTACAGATGCGGACGGAACGCAGTTTGAATAAAAGTTTATTTGATGCTTTGGTCTAATCTTTAGGATGTTCCCGGAAATAAATTGAAGAAAGTATTCTGTTTTGGAATTCGTTTTAGGGTTTCGAGGGCAAACTAAGAATTCTTATAGTTTCACCATGTCATCCGTCTGACCGTCTGTCCGTCTGTCCGCATTCTAGCTCAGAGATTCTTGGTACTATAGAGCTGTAATTTGGCATTAATATTATATTTAAATTATGCCGAAAAAGTACTAAAATAAAATCTTGTTTTTTTTGCGCTAGATATAGATTTTTTGAGTTATTAAGTTGGGTGGCGTGAAAAATATTTTTAATAAAAGCACATTATAAGTGGGTGCCGCAAAATTGGCGACGTAGACGGGTCAGGCCTAGATGGAGATGGCGGGATGATTTGGACGCATTCCTCAGCAACTGGCCGGAAGAGGCACCTAATGGGACTCATGGAGACCAAGGGGAGAGGCATTTGCCCAGCAGTAGGATACTCATATAGGCTAAAAAAAAACTTCGGAACTCTACGTACATTTCGTACGCATTCGTTCGTTTCGTGTTTCGTGAGCATGTTGAGCACGTTGAGCATTACTTCTTAGACACACTAACTGCAAGTATTGTTAAATCACAACATTGGAATTTTTAGATACCTATGACACAATTTCAATGGCTCAATTATGTTTTTAATTACTTGTTACGGTCAGAAATATTATTTGAACCTAGTTACTTCAAATTTAGTTTTCCGTTTACTAGTACCAACTTCAGTTTGAATTCAGATTGAAATCCATTATTTAATGACTAATAACTGGTTTATTATAACATAAATTTAATTATTTTTGAAAAAAACAATGCACTTTGTGATACCTCGATAAATGATTTAGCCAAACGCTTTTACGCACAACAATACCACGGGGTTCCCGAAGTGAATCCGAGCCCGGCCGAACTCCCGCGAGCATTCGCTCCGGCAGAACCCCACGAATTGCGGACCGCCGACGAAACATAATGCGCAGCCCGTAGGATTATGTATTTTGTACAAAATCTCCTACCGATGTTTCGCTGTAATTGTGGATTACTCGTGCTCATGTTTTCGTTTGTTGCGCTTGGGAAAAGTTTATATTCTACTTTTTTCAAAGGTTCGATTGTTACGCTTGTTGTTAGTTAGTTAACGCTGTCTGATGTTTTTTTTTTAATTACAAATTCACAATCCACATTTTACTCGCCTTGGCCTAGGTCAGGTGTTTTGACTACTTAAAGGACTGCCATCATACATAATAACTCGAATTTATTGACATAACTATAGCTTGGCAAATTCGTTGGTGACACTCCCATGGTCCGAGGGGGGGCGGGGTTAAATTACAAAAAAAAGGTACCTATAGTAATTTCACAAATTGGCAAACATGCAACTCTGAAAAAGCTACAATGTTATAAAAAATTATTAATGGGGAAAATACGATTGGAAAATAAGCTTCAAGATATTTAAGTGATTTTAAGAAAATGATCTAAAAAGTCGGTTTTTGCTTATTGTGCTTGTGTCCCATTAAAAATATTACACCTTAGTTTACCGTAGGTGAAAAAGTTGAGAACAAAACATTACAAATACTCTATCTTTATGACGCCCAATGTTCATCACATTGAAAAAGGGACACAAACCCATAACCATAACCGCACAGTTTTTTTTTTTAACCAAAAGCCCTTTGTACAGTTTGACAAAAACAAAGTACCTTTTTTACATTTAGGTATTTATAAGGCACAACAGTCTGCCTTAGCGTTAAATATAACCGATAAAGATCACTATATCACAGAAAAATACTATAATTTTTAACGTACTTGGAATCCTCGTCTACCAAATAAAAACAATTGAAATGACGGGCGGATGAGACGCACAAAAACACTAGAAGGAAAGTAAACACCAGATAGTGATTAGTTTCGTTTCCAAACTCTAAAATTAATCAATTGTAACGGACTTCCCTGCTTGCCAAGGGATGAGGAAGAGGGTTCATACGCGACGTTGGTCAAAGTCTAAATAATGCGAGGACTCGGACTTTTTGATAGGTCCGGCGGGTTAAATGCAGTCAGTCGTCGACAGATGTGTATCTCATTCGACAGGAAACTGGAGAATACTCAAAGGGGCCCTTTGACAAGGCGTACCCTTTTTATTGGACGGCGATATATAAGTCAATTAACGACGCCGACGTCGCAATACGAGTATTTAGGCGACCAGTCTAAATAAGCAAGAAATGGATTTTTCAAGCAAGTTTTCGCAAAGTGGGCTTTACCGGAAACGAAGCGAAGCGTATTGTCAAGTGACGGGACGGAACACTCGAATTCGCCTATCACTTGCAAAGCCCGTTATTTGCTGTTTTTCCCAGATAGAGGAGTTCCCTCGAGGAGCGGAGCGCGGCGAACAAGGGTAGGTGGGCCGGGTAACTCTGGCTTTACAGAAAGTACCGAACAACTTGGAACTCTGAAGGTTCGCCTCGTGTAAATAACGGAAGCCGAGCAGGGGAGAGACGGAAGGGGCTAAGTCGCGCGCAGAAGGCTGCTGAATCCGGCGAGTAAAGCTTTCAAAAACTATTCAAGGAGGCTTTGTTAGGACCGAACCAAAAATTACGAGGCATATAATGTTGTTACTTAATTAAAGGTCGCTAGCAAATTTGTAATATTTTCCAGAGATAGTATGAATATTTGTTATATACCCTAAAAGCAGCTCAATTACCAGAACTAACTAAAGTTAATCCTTACACTAAATATAATAACTCCATCAAGGGTGGATGCAATATTCAGTGCGAAGCGCAAACCGGCGGAACTTCCTGTTTGTTACAGAGAGCGGAAATTCAATTATCCAGCGATAAAAGTGCGGAGCGGACGCCGACGTGCGCCACACGGACTTGAATCACTGGATGTCGCTATTTTGTTCGCTTTATTGTATATTTCAAGCCAAGATGGAGAATTGAAACAATATAAGTAAAATAATTTTAATATAGCCAATTTCAAATTTCACTATTTCTTTTTTTGAATAATAATATATTTTTCGTAACGTTTCAAGAGATTGACCACAGTATCAAATATTAACATGATATAATATTTACCTTAATTTTAACACATTTACATGGAATCTACTAATAGGTATGTCACCGCTATGTTACACCAGAAGCCCTAGCCAAAATGCAAATGCTATCTTTCAAAATGTATGGGATGACATTCTCGTGCGTTGCGTTAAACCACATTTTAAGTGATAGAAAAGAAAAACGTTAGTAGCTTTTGCATCTTAGCTACGGCCATAGTGCAGTTATACATGTCACACATAACGTTTTTAGTGCGTCCGGGGTCCAACGTTACCGGTTGGATCTTAATTGGGGTTTTATTTTATAAACTAGTTAATTGCCTCTTTTTTTGTTCAATTAACAAGCTTTAAAAGCTTTTTTCTTGTTTTACATTGGTTAAAACTATAATGATACGGCTTTTTGAAAAATGTATTTTTGACTTCTCGTACTCGTACAGTTTTTGTTTATGCTCGATGTAGGCGACATAAAACTGTTTTTTAAAAACTAGAGCAAAAAGTGATGTCTTCTTTTAAGATCCTAAAATCCTACAGCCAATCGCAAACATACAAAAATAAAACAAAAATCAAAAGAAAAATCGTATTATTTATTGAAATAAGTTTATTGATTGTCTTCTGTGATCTGTTTTTTTAGGGTTTTTAAGTGTCGCTTTAACGATTCATTATATCATTTGACGGATTTTTTTAATTTTTCGGTGTCTCAATGTTAGCTTTTTTTTTTAAAGTGGAAATTTTAAAAGTGGTCTTTAAAGTAAAATAGAAATTATAAACCACGTAGGGGTAAGTATCACTAAAAAAACATAATAAATAATATGTCTCAATTAAAATGATAAAAAAATTGATATATATGTATAATACTACCACACCACCGATAGGACAAGTTTTATCTCAGTTGTCATGTCTTTACAATATTTAATTGTTCGTTTCATATTTAAATATTGTTTTACTACTGAAAGTCAGACATTAACGAGGTGGAAACCGTCTTAAATGAATTATATTCGCCCTAAAAATCGCGCAAGCTCTAGTTAGTTTCCTTCTTTTTCTTTGAACTCATTCAACTTGTAAAAAAATGGTCATGTGCGAGCCGAACCTGAGCAATGAGGGTTCCGCACTTACGTCATATTTGTATGAAATATTAGAAACTCAGTAAAGTCCTGCTGCTGCTTGCTGTCTTCACACTTTAGAAGCCCGTTTATACAGGACATACTCATACCTATATCTTTAAAGAAGGAGTAAACAGAACCGTAACTTCACCAGCCTTAGTATCAAGTTTACCTTGTGACCCATTTTCTTCTTTGTAAAAAACATAAGTTTTAGATTTTATCTTTAGTAGATTCTGAAATCGTCACATAATATACCAAAAAATATCAATTTTAAAATCTAAAAAAGATAATATAATGATTAATCTATTTAAAATATCCTCAAATAATATATTTATATTCTTTTGGATACTCTGTGTTTTTCCACAAAAATAAATATTTGACATCAAAATTCAAATCAATTCAATTCTTATTTATAATGATGCGGGTTTGTTTGGATCTCTAAATTCTACATATATTTCACTAATTCTACATATTTTTCATCAGAAAACGGGTCTTGATATACAGAAGGACTGACGCACAGACGGACAGTAAAGGGTTCAGTTTTTCAGTATTTGGTACTAAACCCTAAAAATCCAATTATCAAATGGACAAATAAATACTTTGGTTATGAAAAGCATGCAAGCAATAAAATAAGAGAACTTAGTCGGAAACCAGGAAGTACTCATAACTCTTGTTTTTTTAACCGACTTCAAAAAAGGAAGTTCTCAATTCGACTGTGTTTTTTGTATGTTGGCTACGCGATTGTGGACCGATCTAATTTAAAACGGTTTTCCTTTGATAGAGTGCTCTCCTGAAATGTTCCCATTGTTTGTAATTTTGCATGTTATCATTAAAAAAAAATCAGATATCAAATTAAGTAACACTTTAACTACTGCATTCAGGTCATGTGCGCCGCGGAAGGCTTCGCATTTGCTAAAATGAACTTTTGCACGCTTACTGAAATGGACTTTGACACTTCACGCTGCCATTTTGTTTTTATTTTAGCTTTCGCAAGCGCACGTACGCTCGATAAATTTCATAGTACTTAGTGCACGTCAGGAGCACTGCTTTCAAGGGGCTGCCAAATTGGCCAGACACGCCTATAGGTGGACTGTCTCACAAACCTTGCATTGCGAACAATCTGTTTGCTCGCTGTGAAATAGGTTCGTTTTTGAGGTTACCTTTTTAAAGTTGACAAAGGGACCCTTTTGCCAAGCCTCCGCTTTGTTTGTCTGTTTGTCTGTCTGTTAGTCTGTGGGCTGTATCTTATGAAACATAATTCACCATTTTGACAGAAAGTGTATCACAGCTATAACAACAAATAATAAAAGTACAATTAAGTTAAAAATTAAAGACCCCACACAAGAAATAAGTTTTTCGGCGTTTTTTTGCTCCACCTTAATAATTGCTTTATCTCTTGAACCGGTATAGGTAGACACATTAACTATTCAACTACACATTAAAACCTATTTATTTCCTCTTAAGTCGTAACAACGAATAAAATAAATACAACAATGGTACCGGAATCCTTTGTGTGTCTCGCATTTGGCCGGTTTTTTACTGCTAGTAAAGATTAATTTTCTTTAGATATAGGCCCGCTTAGAACCTCTCTTATTTTGTTATAGAATTAAATTTTAGATTTCCTTTAAAATCGTGTAGATTACTAAATACACTTTATACGAATTACACACCTTTGTGTGCTGTCCTGTTTAAACATATTTAATAGGTAACTATCATAAAGACAAAAGAGTATAAGCATGTAAAAAACTGTCTTCAACTACCTACTTCAATTTAATTTTCTGCATTGAACTGTGTAAGTGGCTTAAATCACTTAGAATAAACTTCAAACGGTTAAAATCCGCGGCAGTAGTTATAATCAGAAGTAGGATCACGTTAACTCAGTATAGCTTTAGCAATTTTATACTCGAAAGGAAGTGGCTCTCAAAATTGTCTCTTGCGCTGTAATAGGCGACAGTCACGGAACAATCCTCGTGGTACTTAACGAATAGTTTAACGGGACGAGTCAAAGGCGCCTCGAGTTGAACTGTGAACTCTTACCTATAAAGCAAGTGAGAAGTGGAAAGCGATTTTATATAAATTTCATGTTTATCAATGTTTATATATAACTATTAAAAATAAATAGGCTTTGATGCTAACGTTTTAATTAGATAATGATAATGATTAATCCATACTTTCATGGTAATGTTATAAATGTGAAAGTAAGTTTGTCAGTCTATTTCTTCCTTTTCACGGAAAAAGCCCTTTAACCAATTTTGTCGAAAAAGGACAAAGGGTAATTTTATCTACAATTAGCGATAAACAAATTCCTTGCAGTCGGAGTCAGAGAGCAACTAGTATACGATATATTTCTCTCAATCGCCTCGCTCCCTTTCTCTCTTGCTCTCATGGTATATTATCTAGTACACTGTAATCAGCATCACGACTAAGTGTTTATTTACCCTATTTACCACAATTTGTTAAGTAGGTAATCGTAGTAGTATTATGCATATCACTTGATTATCGTGATTAGGAAGTTTTTTATAAAAACACAGTCTATGAGATATTATGGTATAAGTACATCTATTTTATAAGAACCTGTATCATTATCATACGGAAAAATAGTTTAGGTCTCTTTTTTTATTGATTCAAATTGGCTCTGGTTTTGTTCATACCGCATTTCTGCACTGGTGTATTCTCTTGCTGTCAGCGGGCATATTTTCAGTACTATTATTAAGTATACAAACAGTCTTATACAGTTTTATAAAAAACCGGCCTTACCAGTTTGCCTGAGAAGAAATAGCCATCAACATTAGTTATAGATGTTTTTTACAGCATCTGAAGTTAAATGGTTTTCCCTATCATCAAACTGTTGAACTTAAAACAACAAGACAGGAACAAAACACATTTCAGCCTTAGCAAGTTCATTAGACGTCTCGGCAAGTAGGTGTTAGGCGATCGAAGTTTGCACGGAAGTCTGAGCTGATAACCCTAACGCTCAAAGCACGGCGCTTGCAGCGTCAGGCGCTTAAAGTTTGACAGCTAAGCACCGTTGCTGGCAACTCGACAGCTCGACGTAGGTTCGTGCATCGCAAAGACATTCCGACGAACAAATTTTACGACTGAAGCTACTTTTATTGAGTTGGAAGTAAATGACAGGAGAGATATAGCTCGTGACAGCGCCGGTGATATTTATTGTTGTTTCTTATTAGAGACTGGTCGGTTACGCTTCCCGTTACTTACGGTTTTAGAACAAACGACCCCATTTTCTATATTGCCAGTGTGTAATTGTGTTCCAATTGTTTTTGTTTACGTCGGATGACATTAGTTCGCGTTGAGGCGTCGATTGTTGGGGTATTTTGAGTTTCAATATGAGGTGAGTCGGGGCTATTGCATCTACGGGGCTATTGTAACTATACATTCTAATTTTAAAAGAAGAACACGTTTTATGAAACATTTAGAAAATGTATCTTAAGTCACGCTATAAACAAGGTCTTTGAGAAAGTATTATGTAACATAAGTGAATGACAAGTTACTAAACAGTGGTCCATAAATATAATAGATTGCTATCAAGCAAACCATATCTTTTTACAATGTTATTTCGCGGAAAGATTACTTTCCTCCACAACATTTAGTTGTGTTAACAAGTCTTACCATATTTAACCTAATTGTTTTGAGCCACAGTTATGTATGAGCTGATGTATGTGTGACATATTAATTGAAGTAACAAACAATAGTATTATTTTTTACTTTTAAAACGATGTTATCTAATTACGGGTTGTCTCCTGATATTTATTTATTTTATTTATTTATTAAACATCAATAAAACACGATGGAAAATAACAAGCCAATGCAATTTGAATGCCTGGTAATAACTATCGAAAATTCAAAACGGAGGACCTCGGCATCTATTTACATTCGCTTATTAGTGTTTCGCAAATTCAGATCGCTGAGTTAGTTGGGGGTCAAATTATGAATCAGAATTTTACAAAGAGCGCCGCGAGCCCGGGGCACGGCGCTCAATCGAATATTTATGAGTGAAAATTCACAGCTGATACAACTTTGGTCGACGATGGAGAATAAATAAGTCGATAACAGAAATGATGTTTCGTGCACGGGCTTATAAGTGATAAGCCACGGCTTCCAGCCTGTTTAATATGAATGGAACAATTAAAAAATATATAATCATTTATTAAAATCTATCCTTAAAACTTAAGAGTGACATTAGTATGGAGGAAGCAAGGGGAGTTTGTCTAGATCGTAGCAAATGGAAGGAAGTGGTCTCTTTCTACCCCTGCGGGATATATAAAGGCGTGATTCTATGTATATTATCAAAATATTATTTTTTTCTTTAACATAATTCTATATAATACTACGGCTGGTAAACTAAATTACTTCCTGTCGTGATTCTTTCTCTTCGCGTAGGGTAGGATACGATATTTAGTAACAGTAAATTTTACCGCGTAGAAACATTACAATAAAGTCCTGCAATTGAACCCAAATATAAAAGTCCGTTCACTCCTACCAGAGTCACGTGCGACTGTATACCCCGATAAATGATTATTGCTACGAGGAGGCCAATTCCCAAACCTCTAAAGCCTTGAGCCACCTTTTTAGAGAGAAATGGAGTTTCGGTGAACAACTTTGACTAAAATATGGCTACAGGAGCTATTCACATAGACTCTTCAAAGTATTGCGTTACACTGACTAAATCATTTTGAAATAATATTGCTGAATTTTAATTAATACAACGTACTTTAAATAAAAATCTGCTATTGAAAACGTATTACCGCGATTGAAATTTGGGGCATGGCACTGCCTCCGAGTAGATTGAGCTCGTGAATTCAACAGAATCACTTTAATTTTGTGTTGTGTAGTAAGGGCAGGAAGTGAGGAGATTGGTAAGTAGATAGCAGCGCGGGTCTGAGAAAGTCAAAATTCAATTAATAAAGGAAGTATTGAATTAATTTACTAATAAGAATAAAAATTATAAATATGCGTACTAATCTACATTAAAACATACCATACCATACACAATAATTGAAGTAAACATACTAAACATAAAAATGAAATATATATACAGGTAATCTCAAAAAGGTTAAAGTAAACTAAGTTTGTCAAAGTTCAAACGATAATAGCAAAAAGGTAAATAAAAGATAAGAACAAGACTAATACAAAGTAATAAACCAATTTATTTAAATCTGTAAAGATACATACGTCTAATCTTTTCATAAATTATGCAAAGAAGTGTTCTTAGTTCAAACCAGGCAATAGCATTTTAATGAAATCCGCGCAATTTAATCACGGCTTGATCAAATTTCCTTCCCTAGCAAACTCCACGCCGGAAGCGGACGCTGTTGCCCACTGTTTAAATGACCAGTTTTTATTCTGACCTCGAGACTTGTACAGTCAAGGATTTTAATTGTTATGCCACTATGAAACCCTGTCATAATGACAGCGTCCAACCACATGAAAGAAATTACGCCAAAATTAATGATTAACGTTATGCGACAGGGTTCCATAGTGGCATAACAATTAAAGTCCTTGACTGTACCAATTTAGTAAAGACAGTAACATCCTATCTAATTGCTGCTTCGATGATTGGTCACCGCCAACTGTAGTTGATTGTAACATTTACTATCGGTGGCAGCTTGAACTGTTTTAAAAATACCAATGACAAATTTGAAAGGAAATTTGATTTACGTGGCAAATAATTTTACTTAGATCGTCTGATTACTGTAGGTACTACGTTAAAGATTTCCTTGTATTTTATTTATTTAACTCGACGAATCCTGAATTATTTTATATCATTTCAACATGCCTATTTATTGTAGAGTGGTGAGGTGAGGTCGTTTAATAATAGAGTTTTTTAGCTAAGATAAAGACCGTGCGGTAAGCTTCAAACTTCTACAATAAGTACAGCTACATCTATTTTTTGTCTTATATCCCCAACTCGCATCTCGGAATGTATCTACACCGTTTCACCATGGAAGGATGCTCTGATCACATTACGGCCTTAATATTTTATTATTTACATTTTAAACTTTTCAACTTTTGGGCCTAGTTTTTGTGAACAAATCTTGAAATGTTAACAGGGTGCAATGATGTGTGTGGACTCTTCAATTTTCAACTAGCGGGAATAATTAAACCTCCATACATTCTCCCCGGTATATAGTTTTATATGTGAACTGAGTTTCATCTGGATATCAAGCACGATTCTTTGTATTATAAATTATAAACATGAGCTGAACTGCTTGAACATTAATAGTTAAGCACGGAGAAATCCTCCAAAAACGGTTCGTGTAACCCGAGTATAAGCAACGTGTATTGGAGGGAGAATTCCAAGCGCGTAAACCATGTCGCACCTAACTTAATTAAATTCTATTATAAGGCAGCAAAGATAAATAACTCCCGCCGTTAGTTCGCAAGTTGAAATTCAGAAAGAACGGAGTAATTTCTTCTGTGTGAGGCGTTTAGTTTTAGAGGAGAGGGTTTCTCTTCTTGAGCACTCTTTGATGTACTTTTTTGTTGCGTTACTAGTGAAAAATAATTATGTTACTTGATTTAAAATAGATAAAATACACTTAAAATAAAACTAAAAGTACTTATTTAACAAAAAATATTAAGATCCATCTGAAGGTTAAAAATACTTACTTCATTGCCGCACCAAATGGCTACACTGATCTGTTTAGAAGAAATGATTAAGTATGATCCAGAACCATCATTTTACTAACAAACAAATATTTTAAGGGAAAAAGGTCATAAGCCCTATCGTTTACGCTTATTTTCATCTCATAAAACGTCACTTTAAAATCCTTCATTCCACCTAACACGCTTCAAAATCCAAAACACCCTAACGTATTTACGCTTGTAAATAGCGCAAAGTGTATTACGAATGCAGTCCGCTCTTCTGTTTCCACGAGTTAAATGCAATTATCTGTAATACACGGGAATGACGGCTGTCTCCGCGCGCTAAACGCCTAACGTGGGCTGGAAAGAGAAAACAAAAAAATGTATTTTCATTTTCGATGTCCATCCAGTTCCAATGTCCAGTCGAAGAAATAAGATAAAAAATATTTTATTTTTAATGATTAAAAGCAATGACCATGTCGATGTTCTACTTAAAGTGTGCAATGTAGTTATTTGGTGGATACAAACCACATTTTTTTTTTTAATTTATTTAGTTATGAGATAGGTAAAGAAATACAGAATTATAAGATCGTTCTCGCTAGAAATCAAAAGGGGCCTATATTCAGAAGTGGACGACTACGGACTTTAATGAAGATGATGATGATGAATGAAGTTTGAATAAAGCAGAACAGTATTTCTGAAGTTGTATAATAATGTATCTGATAAAAGCATATTCCAATAAAACCAATTTTTTGTGTTTTTTCTTCGAAGTTTTTATTTAGTGCTTCAGTGAATTGTTGCTCCTAATAATCGCTTCTCATTATCACTAAAAGTAGAAATTTCAACTATTTTGATGTAAATAATTGACAATAACAGCCGATAAACACGTTTTCTCGCTTTAAAACAGTTTAACTACTCGCTTAGTGCGGCTGCAAAGTGACACTTGTTCAAAGCTCATCAGGTTTACAAAAATGATGCCTATTTCATAACCGATTAAGGTGCTTTTCAACTCCACGTAAGGAATGAGTAGGAAAACACGTTTATTGGTTATAAAATAGACGTACAACTCATATACGTTACGTGAAGTTAGGAATTTAATAACGGTGTTCGCTTGCAACTCTAAATGATTTTAGAATTTGTGTAGCACTGTGTTAATCACTATAACGTTTGAGCCTATGTCTAAATAGTTTTATAAAAGTACTCGACGCAGTTACAATAAACAAGCGAAGTATTGGCAATAATCTCTATAATAGATCTATATTATTGATAGGGTCAAAGTTACTTCGTCTCTAACTGTTTTTTTATTAATTTGATCTTAATAAAAAAAGGTCTGCAAGATTGTGTAGTTGTTCGATGAGGACCAATATTTGTTTTTAATTTATGTTATGATCTGATGGCATACTTCTGGATATAGATAAACAAATACCTAACACGCAGAAAACGTACTATCGGTATTAAACAGCAATAGACATTGCACCTATATTATCCCATACGTGCCCAGTGGATCGTTTTCGAACCATTAAAAAACCACTCCTTCCCCCCTCACAACCCATATCTTTAATTAGACTCGTCATTCGTACACTTTGTGACCAAAAATAGTTCTGGGCATATATGGGATAATTGATGTCTACTACCCAATGTACAAACCCGCCCAGGTTTATAGTTAGTTTGAATCAGGACGATTTATAAAAAATCCCTGAAGTCTTTACGTACTTATTATTTAACAAAGGAAAAACTATTTATAATTCAGAAAACACATGTGGAATTTCTTTGCCTTTCTGCCGTGCCACTACGCTTGGCCTTTATCTTCACCCATGCCATCTAAGCATAAGCACCTCTTGTCCATTTGCCAGCGAGAAACAAAGAAACTTCAAATGTTCCAGATTTTATCCGCTCAACTCCCAATATTACCGTCTGGGAGTCAGTGTTAAATGTTTGTGACGGGAGCAACATAAACGACATAAAGGGATTCTAGTGCCTGGGCGGAATGTCCGCAGCTGCAAATAAACTGTGCTTTGTAACTTTCGCCTAAGACTTCCAACAAGACGTTCTAAAGATCTCGAATCCGATAGTTCTAGGAGATTCTTTAGTTTTAAAATGGCCAGTGTCTTGCTTGTTATCTGTTGATGGCTTTCATCGACCTACCGCCGCGCTGCTAACTACAAGTATTCGTATTATAAATTTCTTAGCTTGCTACTCTCGCGCTTAATGACGTCGTGTTTTTTAGCTCATTTAAAAAAACTTTGAATATAATTGCTTGATTGTTTTATAAGTAATGATACTACTCTCATTAAAAATGGAATAAACGTTAATAGCGAGAGATTTGTGTACCAGTTTTCAGTTTTTCTGAGAAGAATTAAAAGAAAACATACAACTTGACGAGGCTCGCTAGACATTTTCAATAATACTGAGATTGAAAATGCTTTTATCGTTCAAATATTTGGATATCCTTACGTTTAAGTCCGAGTTGGCCATAAAATTCCTTTTTAGACGTCGAGCAAAATTGCCTCTAGGTAAGTACTGCCCCTTGGCCCGCGTAGCCGTACGTGTTCCTACATACCCACCGATTTTGTTTGTGTTTGTATTTTAGTTCTAGCATTTTGTTTACTTTATAGTAAAGTGCGACCCACCGCAAATGCAAATGTTTACATTCCGATATCCTCTCTCAATAAAATCGAAGTCTCTTCTCAAAAAGTGTACCGTAATATTATTTGCTACGAGGAGAAAGAACTCCACAGACACTGATGCCAAATATTTATTTCATAGGCGTGAACTATAAACACTTGAAAATTATAGATGGAATCAATTCAAAATTTACAGTCATAATCGTAACTAACATCGACAAGCCATTGATCAATATTTTTTGACGAGCGTACGGGGCAACCTGCCTGACTGAGAACGGTCACCGTCGTCTGTTAACATCAACAATGCCAGGAGCAGAGCTATCACTGCCTATAATAATGAAAATGAAGACTAATGATGATGTAACTAAGTTATCTACCACATACCTCAATACACAAACCTCCTTTTTTTACTTATTTGATTATTGGTCCTTTTGTTTAGTATATATTTTTATTGTCCGTCTAAAAAAAGTAGTCTTCTAGTAGTTTCCTAGTTTGAGTTTGACTATTAGATCCCTTAATAAGGACATTATAACATGTTGCAATGCATTGTTGCAACTCGTACCTACGCAATTCTGGATTACCTACATTAGCTATTATAATTTTGGTTACGAGTAATCGTGATTTTAAGCTAGTAGTAGTAGGCTCCGTACAAAGGTCGGCCGGTGCAAGGAAAACCTTGTCAAATGGGGTTTCGCTGGAGACTCTAGCATCCAATGCATCTGTGGGACGGCAATCCAGACAATGACTCACCTACTGTCCTGCCCGGCCTGCCCACTCTCCTGCTCCGAAATAGACCTCAGAGATGCAACGGACAGAGCGATCAGCACTGCGACCTTCTGGGCGCGAGTAATATAGTGAAACCATCGACACGAGAAGAAGAAGAAGCTAGTGTTTTTGCTTTTAGTGGTGTGATGTGCGCGGGAATTAGAGTAAGTAGTTTTTGCGTATTGTGTGCAAGCTACTTTTTTGTTTGTGTTTAAACCCTTTTCAATGTAAAGCCTTTATCTATCAATATGCCTATCGTCTTTTAGGGTCAGAATGGGTGGACCGATTTTAATGCAGTTTATTTATTATAATGATTTTTATGCGGCAGTGTTTTTTGTTAAGTGATAAAAATCAGTTGACCGATTAAAAGTAATCATCTAAAACTAGTTCATGTAAGTTTTTTGTAAAGTATTTTAATCTTTTATTTATTCAGTTAAATTCTAAACAGCCGGCAGCGTAATCCAAAGCACTGTGACAGCTCTTATTGAGTGATTGCTGCCGGAAGACCCATTCATCTGCATTAGGTTTTACACCAAAATCATTTTACCTGAAATCTTTGGATTTTGATGAATCACGTTTCACTAGAAAATTCGGGCAAGAGCATGTCGGACCATGTGAGCATGGGATTAGGTTAGCGTAGGTTAGGTTACATAAGGTTCCGTCTCCGACACTACAATTATAAAAATCTATCTCCAAATATGTACTTAGTATTTATTATTATTATGTAGATATTTATTTAATTTTCTGTACATTAGGTTTTTTATAATAAATAATCAAGTATAAAAGAAAATAACAAATTAATACAAAAAATATACATTATAAAAAATCTAACCTACGAGTGCCACCACAATATTATTATTTATTATTATTATTATATTGTATATAAACAGGCAGTTGACACTAATATGTCTAAATCTTTGTTAGCTACACTGAATGTCACACTCATTTCATATGTTAGTCAAACGTATTTTTGAACTTGTTAACACTTTTAGAGTTCACAACATAAACAATAATAACAATAACAATAAAATTTGGAGATACATTTTTGTTATTGTAGTGAAATAGGTATGAGCAAATTTTCTATTTTAAGTTTTGAAGTCAAGAACCTATGAAGTCCACTTAATCGTCGTAATTTTCGAATTTAATTTCATCGGACGCTATTTTCTGCGGAAACCATGAAGATTACAATATATCTTAAAAAAATATTACGTAGGTTAGGTTAGGTTAGAGTGACTACCAAAAAAAATTACTCAATTCATTATGCGGCGAGAAATGCCTTTCGATGAAATGAGACTTCTGCATAATAATTCGTTCGTTGAAATGTGTTTCGATAAAATAATAGGTACCTTACACCCTGACTACGGAACCTTATAAAACAAGTTTTTTTTGTTGTCATGTTGTTCATTTAATGAATCAGTTATTTTATTTTCATGACGCATTTAAAGTTGCTATAAACTGAAACATAATAACAATGTATTTAACAAAATTTTCTTTTTTTCAGGTACGTTTTATCTACGCACATATTTTTTCCAGATAGCGTAAGTTGCGGTTGGATTTTTTTTAAGTCGTATCTCGTGTAATGATACCATATCATAATAGATTAGTACAGGTACTTATATAACGCTCGATTTTCAAGTATTTTATTACCATGATTTCTTATTTTTTTAGGAGAGGGCCTTGGTGGCTCTACTTTCTATAATTACCAATAAGCTTTTCCAATTAAAAGCTCATAAGACAACTTATCCGATGCTTTTATAGTTAAGGTAAAACATCGTAAGGAAACCTGCGTATAATAACAACTGAGTGCGTAAGTGAGGTAACTGCCAAACTAAACTCTACCATTGAATAAAATTTTAAACCCACTGACGGACAAACAATACTATAACCGTTACGGATGGAATATGCGCAGTATATGTAGTCTGGAACAAGGCATTGTACTGTAGTAATTAGTAGTGGCCTGCGTGGTAATTGGTGCAATCAAATTAATTGTTACCTATTACATTATAGTTAGTTTAGTTTTGAGTAGTAAGGTTGCAAGTAGTAACAACTTGAAACCAACACTAATTAGCTTTATTAGGTCAACAAAATTAATTTTTATTATTATTTTTTGATAACAAATCGAATAATTCAAAAATGAACTAGATACGAAAACGTATTCGTTTTCCGACGAAAGTCATCAACATTTTAATGAAAAAAATCTAGTGAGTAAAAGAAAATATTAAGCAAGGAAAAAAGTGACATTTTAAAATGGACCTCCACTCGAAGAGCCTTTATCCCGTCAGACAAAGAAGTCTGCAGTTGCAATTGATGGACCCACCATTCAGAGGACTGGAAACAAAACGCGAGCAAGACGTTGCGACTGCTCCCAGTCTTAGACAAAACTTACTGTAAATTCTGTACTTAGTGGAGTTTGTTCCGTATATGTTTTGTCTTTTTACTGAGTTGTTTAGGTTTTTTGCAAACGACTATTTTTAGCAAATAGTAATACAATTTTATGTCGTTGTATTCAAAGGTTTACGGCGACAAATTTCTGAAATTGCATACCTACCTAAGAAAGTTTTGGAAATAAATGCTAAATAGAGATTTAAATATTGAACAGCTTTAGGCTTTTGTAGTGTTTTTAATAAACTTAAATGACAAAATAAATGAAAGTCTACGCGAAGTCGCATTGTATCAAATTTACGCCAAATCGGAAAATAGGATCATTGCCTCTCTATTCTACTGGGTAACATTGTTTTTAACTCGGCCACCATTACTGTCAAGGATATAAAAGTAGCCATAAAGTTGACAGTAAAATAAAGGTAATATGGTTTTCATTTTTTCATTGCCAGGGCCTAATGACCTTGTTTAAAATTGACTTGGAAGATAGTTCGGAAGTAGTATCGGGTCGACCCGATAAAAAACTTACTAGCAAGTAAAGTTAAATATTTAGTAACTTATAAACGCATGAAAACAATATCCGTTTATTAAATACCTATTATGTCAATAATACGTTAAGCGGATTGAGACGCAACATTGAACAATTTACAGGCGTTTAATTTATTTTCAAGTTGTTTACTTACGATAGATAAAGATTTAGAGTCTCAAATTCCATTTAAATATTGCGTCATTCAGATAATTCCTTAAATGACGTCGCGAGGAGCACAACCGGCTTAATTTTCAATCGTATAAAATGAAATTCGCCTGTATTTTGATAATTTCTATCGTCAAAGCTATTGATTCAGTGTAACCAAGAGATAAATTGCTGGATCCACAGCGGTATAATTACTGATTAGGTTGTGATGTTTACTGAGGTAATAAATTAACTAAAACGAACTAATTATGATAACTCATTTGCTGTTTGTTTGAGCCGTAATTATAATAATCTTTGCCATGATCTTTCAAGTAACGTTTTATAAAAATAGGTAAAAACTTCTTTGGCATTTTATACGTTTATTTTGACAGAAAATAATTAACCAGGAAAAAACAGATTGGTTATTACGGTTATAATGTGTTTTTAGTGAAAATTACAAAAAAAACAGATAACGTAAAATATGTTTGTAAACATGAGTAGAAATGCCGCTGTAATATTTTTTGTTGGTAATAACAATATTATAACATTAAACAGTACCAATTTTAAGCTAAGCGTAAACATGACATCGTATCTAACAAGCTTGCGAACACGATCTGGAAACTTTTGTTCCAGCTCCAAGCTAATTTCGTCTCTTCAGTGCTGGTATAAAGTGGATTTCCGTCTGTTCAATTTATATAGTTATAAGATACGGTCCGCCGATACGTCTTCCCCAATTCTATCGTGACAGGAACAGGTGTCAGGGGTAGCAGCGCGATCATGCGGAACCGGACATCTTCTGAAACGATTCGAACGATGTATAGTTTCGATGCGGCGATGTCGATCTCTTTATACATCTTTTTAGTCTATAACCCGATCACCGCAAAAAATGCGATAGGGTTTTTTATTTGCTGTATCACATTACAAAACCGAAAAAAAAATAGTTTCATTTAAAGGCAATAAATAATTTGTGGCTCGATATTCCACTGCAAACAATGTTAGGATACTTAAATAATGTTAGGTTTCTATTTGCATAGCTGTAATGGTCCGATCCCCCTAATTACCTAAAATTTATGATATAAAAAATTTACAGAGCTTGAAATCCTACTAATATTATAAATGCGAAAGTTTGTGTGTGTGTGTGTGTGTGTGTTTGTTACTTCTTCACGCTGCAACGGCTGGACGGATTTGGATGAAATTTGGAATGGAGATAGCTTATTTATACCCTGGATTAACACATAGGCTACTTTTCATCCCGGAAAATTTAAAAGTTCCCGAGGGAATAACTATAATCGAAATCTACGTGGACGAAGTCGCGGGCAGAAGCTAGTATGAAATAAAAAACACTATTTTTATCACTGACGCGGTGAGGGTCAGCCGGGGTTGAAGCAGTTATTTGCAATGTAACTTTAAAATAAAAAAATACCTGAGAAAATTTTATGAAGTATAAATTCAATAACAATGAAAGTAACAAATTTTCTCTCAAATTAATTTAAGAACGTTGTAAACCTCTTTTTAACTATTTTTTAAGAAGGTGCTATAGAACTTGGTATCCGTTCAGATCTCAATTATTTTATTAGCGACACCATCACCCCCAAAGTATAATTTCTATTTGATAGTGACTTTTTTTCACATTTAGATATGTTTTGGTTCGGATCAAAAGGACTACAAATAAATTGAAAACACTTAATTTTAGGATTCAGTATTAAGAGGTAGACACAAAACCCTAATCAAATTCAGACAAACGCGGATAAGATTTGTATGTAGCATCTCGGAAGCAGCGCTTTTATTTAAAACCCTTTAAAGTTTTAAACCCCATTATTAGGTGTCAACGTCAATTTGGGAGGTTATTATGACATAGTATGCAGTTCATTTTACGGCGAACGTAAAGGATTTTTCAAATCGGTCTTGTAGTTTTTGAGCTAATTCGTTACAAATATATAGGTAAAGAAATGCAAATCTTTCTTCTTTATAATATTAGTGTTCCTAGATTAAATATTGAACTGTTGGTTTGGTTTCAAACGTCATAATAAGTTCGTGCATTTATGAATTAACAAACAGAATTCTCCTTTCCAAGAAATTCATTAGTGAAGTTAAATAATTATGAGGATTAGGTACTTAGAGCAAAGTAAACGATGCTCGGCGCAAAGTAAGCAGAAACTGATCGTAGTGATGACGTTGTTTGATCGCGTGTTCAAGGCTTATCTTTAGGTTACGCAAATGATTACGGAAGGATTCTGTGTAAGTTTACCGGTACAAATATGCACAGCTACTTAAGTACCCGGCCGTTTACTTAATAATTACTTAATAGTGTTGGTAAAAACCGCTTTTATATTGTTTCTATCTACACTAATATTTTAAAGAGGAAAGATTTGATTGTTTGTTTGCATTGAATAGGCTCCGAAGATACTGGACCGATTTGAAAAATTCTTTCACCATTAGAATTCTACATTATCCCTGATGAACGTAGGTTATATTTTATTTTACTGCGCGGACGGAATCGCGGGCAACAGCTAGTTTAATATAATTATATTTATAAAGAAAGTAAGTGAGTATCATCTTTAAATACATGCATTGTGACCTTATTTGAACAGGAATATCCTTTTCAAATAAGGTCATACAGCGCCTTATCTAGAAGTACTTACTTAAATATTTAACATGTGTATAAATTAAAAATATACTGTTTTTTATTATGATGATACTGAACTTGATATTACATATTGCCTATATAACTTTTCGATATGACCTGTAGTATACTCCTCCTGGTATATAGTCCTGGGGACCTAGATAAGATTCATAACGCTAACGTAAATGATTTTCGTGAACTGTCAAAATGTATATTGACACAAGCGGTAGACGCCTCCGCGCAGCAGCTTACGTCAATGATATACATTTTCAATAACGATAATGTTTTGTAATTGTTTATGTGCAATAAAGAGTTTTCATACATACATAACGTCCGTAAAATGAATTTTGTCAAGATTCACCGATCTGTCATCCACCAAATATCACGTCAATCGGTTGAAACCTTGAACTGTAAAGACTTTTTCATTTGATCCAACATGTCCGCTAGCTATTCAGGCTGACGCCGCAGCCACCCCTCATGTCCCTCACCCCATTTAATTTTGTATAAATGCACCATGTAATGGTGCTTTGAAAAATTTCATATTATTATTCCTTACTCGTAAAACAGCACATAATTGCAGAAAAGAAAAGGAAACGTTTAATATATTTATACATTGAATGCTAAAGATACAAAATAACAATAATAAATAATTATATTATAATACGATCATAATTTTGTTGCAAAATTACATCCATCCGAGGAAACCTGTGACACGTTTGTTTAAATTGTTCAAGGTGATAATATAATCTACACTTCTACACTAATATTATAAACAGGAAAAATTGGATTGTTTGTTTGTTTGTTTGTTTGAATAGAATAGGCTCTGAAACTACTGGACCGATTTGAAAAATTCTTTCACCATTAGAATTGTACATTATCCTTGATGAACATAGGCTACTTATGTTTTATTTTTCTGCGCGGACGGAGTCGCGGGCAACAGCTATTGTTTATAAATGTTAACCATGTTATTGTTGCTGTTTGAAAGGCTATATTATAAGCGGCATAAAAACATCGTTGGAAAAATCTGTTCAAATCTTATTGATTGGTCCAAGCGTTACAATGACATTGCCGCGTGTTCGAAGCACACCATTATATTACGCTGCAAAGGTAGGCTCGAGACGTGCCGAACGCACAGGTTTATCTTTACTTAAAAGGAGATCTCATAGCCATGGATGTTATATACATACGTAAGCAGAAACAAATGAAAATATTTATAAATTTACATTAAGTTTTATACTTGCGTCTTCTCCGAGAAAATGTTCATACTACATTCATTTGTTATCTTCATAATCTTCATCGACTTCTTACAAAGCTCTGCTATGACACATCCATGCAAAGCACAGCACAACTTGTGTCCAACTATACCGGGTCCTATGTAAATTTAATTTGCGAGTAATCCACTCAGCGAGCGAGATTGCTGTTGATTGATAGACGCAAATTGGAAATAGGCTCGCGGGCAGTGACAAACGGAGGAGTGTTGATGTGGCAAAAAGCCGCGGTAGGCCGGGAGCTGTCGAAATACCCCGTGGTTATTTTTTTTACCGAATAAAAAATGAGGCTATCTATTTGATTGTGTATTTTTATAATGTGTGTTCATGCATAAATTCGTAATTTCCTTGTAAAGATTAGATCAAAAAAAAATTGTTTACTTTTTATAGTATAAAATAAAGTCGCTTTCCGCCGTCTGTCTCTATGTATGTACGCTTAGATCTTTCAAATTACGCAACAGATTTTAATGCGGTGTTCATCAATAGATAAGAGTGATTCAAGTTATTATGTAAAATAAATTCTAGAATATGTAAGGGTGTTACAGGAAACTCACATAAAACGAGTATAAGCGAGGGCGGGTCGCTAGTTGTATAATAATTATGTCAGTAGTAAACTAGCCTTGGTTCATTTTGCATAAATTTGAAAACATTTACATCAAACAAAAGCTGCATATCTAACCTTAAACTGATCATGTTTTCCGTTGCCGGTTGAAAACTAACAAAGTAATATTCTATCTCACGACATAATAAGAAAATTAAATCCAGGTTAAGTTCGTACGGTAACTACATAAGTTTTCATTAGACAAACAAATTAAGTTGAAAGAGTAACTTCCCTGACCCTGTGCGGGGTCGTGCACTATCGTGGGGATTTCGACACAGCGCTGCAGCGGGAGCGGGGGAGAAGTCATTAGCGGCAGCGGGAGCGGTTACGTTTAATTCATTTTCGCTAGATCACTACAAATTTAAATTTTACGTTAAAGTACAATAAACGAGTAATTTTAAGGAATGGCACAGCTTGGCTGAATTTAAACTCAACCTTGTGTCAACTTTGATTAGACAGCTATAATTATGAAAATTATATTAAAGCTTCCAAAAAGTATATACTTACACTGAAAATATTAATTGGTCGCTTCTAACAAGATTGTGATTTTTGTGCATAAGCGCCTTGATTCCATACGAGCCTGACAACAAAGACGTTAGATACATTAACTAAGATGTTAGTTGAATCACTAACGAAATTGCTGTTGCTACTATCAGCTTTGGTTAATAGTAATAATATCTTAACTATGGTATACATTTTTTACGAAGAGAAAATCTCTCTTTGTTTGCTCTCATTTTTGTGAGTGTATTTTTAATACAACTTTGGACGAGAGAATAAAAGTGTTGTTTTTATTTTAAGTGTGCTTAATTCAATCTATTAGGTATAGAAAAATGCAAAAAATATATATAAGAAAGCCACTAAAGACTGACGGCTCCGAAGCATTTTGTTTTGTTTTACACGTTTGGTTTCGCTGACATTTATGTCAGAGAAGCCAGAGGGCGGTATTCTGTTCAACTCTCCGCTTGCTCTCGTGATTTGCTCGGCACCCCCTGCAGCGCACAACTCCGCAATGGGTCCGATGACTCCACAATCGCCTGCAAGTCGCCTCTGTCTTTATTATCCCAGCTTTGTTATTTCACGACCGTCACCGGTTTACGATTCGGACATCTACGTTAACTGTGTTGTTATGGCCAAAAATATAGCGTGCTAGATTCGAAGGGGAAAGATTTTGGCTTTGTTGATTTATTGGGGTCACTGCGAACTTTGTTATACGTTTTAAAAAGCCTCAACACATAGTATCAATTTGGCCGTTTACTACTTTAGATGATTTACTAATCTAATCGTCCACTTGAAATTATACATCAGTTCAGAAAAATTACCATTTTAAATACAACAAAAAGGAAAATTGTCCATCTTGAAAAACGTCTAAAATGGAATCATGTCCCATGGTAAAATTGTCCAATATGATATTGGTCAAAAAAAATATGTCTATTTGTATTTACGTACACTCAGAAATATGACCAATTGTAAATACGTCCTACCTGAAATTTGTACAATTTATGTTATATTATATGGTCTTAATTCATATTACACTACATTCACTTGTGCGTATTTCATTTTGGTTATAATTTATAATGAACAAAATTCCATTGGGACTTAATTAATTTACAACGAAAATAAATTTGGTTGTAAATACTTTTCAGCACAATTACATTTTGACTAAATTCACTTTGGACACTATTACTTTTGACCCATTTTCAGAATGGTTATTTCACGTGGACGATTTTCCATTTGTACCTAATGACAGTAAATCCTTTAGATGGGTTGAACAAAGTTAACGCTCGAATAGATGTCGCAGTATGCTAAGTAACTAAGTACTAATTATATTTGAGTTAAGAGAAATTAAGAACAATATTTCAATATTATGTTAAGTCTCGGAGAATCAATAAAAAAATACTTCAGAGAATGTCAGGCCACACCTTCCATAAATACGAGTAAAATGCTTCTTATACTTCGAAATAGCCTGGCACATGAATTAGAATTAGGGCCGATTTTTCAATCCCCAGATAAAGCTATCCGGAAGTTAAATTTTAGCTCTGTCATTTTCTTTCATATGACTTCAGAAAAGGATAGTAATACATTTAACTGACGGATAGTTTTATCTGGGGATTGAAAAATCAGCCCTTAGAGTTCCGTAGTTGTAATTTCTATCGATTAGTGTTTAAAGTTAAGTTATTTTGGTGATTTTTATTGTTAAATATTGTTTGTGTTGGATTTCAAGTCCAATTTAGTCGGCTATAATGTAGTTAATTATATAACTTCAACAAATCGTTATATCGTTAATAATTGTTTCAGTATATTTGCTACCTAATAATCTAGATGTTTTGATATTTTGTAACGTTTTTCGACACCAAACCTCCATAAAAGCTACTTGAAGATAATATTTTAAAAAACTAGGCATGATTTCCGTTTCTTTCAAATTCAATAAAAAACACCTAATAACCTAAGACCCAGAAAGAATATCTTGAAACTTCTTTATATTAACAACTTTATCCTTCGATAATAATTATCCACTTCCCTAGCATGGCATTTAAAAGCACCTCGCGAAAAAGTCAACTGCTTCGATCTCAAGTTAAGTACGTAATTTTGAATTTATTTTCAATCTACGCTAATATTGGTAAGTCAAATCGCTTAATTTACAACCGGAGCTCGTAGAATGGATCGGATGCCCTAAAGTAACTCTTATTTGGTCCTTAATCTAGATTTTGTTTTGGAAAGGAAACCGCTGACCCAATCCTTCCGGCCACAAATTATTAATGAAGATTTACATACTTCTACAGCGGTCCTATTTAACAACTGTTTGCCACTGCAGTAGAAACCATCCCACTCAATTCTAAGGCGTAATTGCGAAAAAAGTCGATAATAGGTATGCAAAGTGTTATGCATCTAGGACTGACCTATTTTGTTTGGTTTATTTCAGATTTCAATTTCGGTTTAAAATAAGGACAGTGATATTTAGATTTTCTAGTTATTCGTTGTTGATTTACGCTATACAAAAAATACCTATACCTATATACAGGGTGGAAAAAACGAACGCCACATGGACGGCAACTACCTTAAATATTGGAAATAGCAAATTTTACGCAAAGAAGACTTACTTTTATTTTTAAATTCATTCAATACTGGATTCATGGATTTTAATAAATTCGTCTGCCTTAACTGGGAATCAAACTGGTCGAATATTACAAAAAAATAAAGTAGGGTTTTTACGGTCTTTATTTAATTTAAAAGTGTATGTGTTGTAGATAACTATAAATGATCACTATCAATGACGCTTTCGATCTGTATCATAAAACACGACTTAATTGTTCTGTGATTTTGTCATATTCGACCAAATACAATAATGCAGTATTTATTGTTTTTAAAATAACAGTTAATCTCCTTTGCATAGAATTTGCTATGTCCAATATTTAAGGTAGTTGCCGTCCGTGTGTCATTAGTTTTTTCCACCCTGTATAGTAAAATTATATATTTATTTTGTACCTTTCCAATCATAAAACTCAACGAAACATTTGAATTTGGAAATCTATCTAGTCTATCCACTATCACATCTCGTGTTCATCGACTCGACTAAAATTACACAAAGTTTGAACATTAATGCAAACGTTAGGTCGTATGCGCCACTGTCAATATTAATAGAGGATCCGTCAATTATCGGTGTTAACTGATGCTTAAAATTGCGATCATAAAGCTTGGTGGAGGAGTGTAGGATTAGACAATTACGTACATTTACTAATTTTGTACTTTATCCCTTCAAGTGACAAGTAAACTATAGTTAGTTTAAATTTTAATTTTGAGTTAATGTCATAGAGTATTAATTGTTTTTTGACAGCAGCCGTTATACGGCTGCTTGCCACTCGAAGGGTTATAAAAGCGGATTGAGTATTTTTGTAGTTTATATCAAATGAAGGCAAATATAACTAATCTTTCCGATACATATACAACTTTCTATAATAAAAGATTGCATTTATATCCTTTTAAAGTTTGACTTTTATCTGAAAAACGCATGGGTGCTCGACACCTTTGGCCAAGGCTGTATGTAGAATACGGCAGCACGCTTCAAAGTGAAAATTTAGTCATCATTGTATTGACATTATCTTAAACATCGTTTTACTACTAGTTATGTATCTGTTATAATAAGTTTCTAAGGTACTAACTAAGGCGTTCTTTTTCAAAAACTCGGTCCTGTTTTATTCTAAAACTAAGACATTTTAATTTAAAGATACGTGTCAGTCAAAACTCGAAATAAAATAAGTTTTATAGTGACTTTTGTGTGCAATGTGAGTTATTTTGATCGAGTTCCTAAACCTAACCTAACCTAATCTAACTACGTCACTCCGATGTCAAATAAAGGTAGTAAGTAAAACAGTAAGCAAAAAAAAGAATTAAACTGTTTGCAGAATATCCCCATTATAAATAAATATCCTGTGTGTGTATCGACCCTAAGTCAATGTGATGTGTAAACATATGTAACGGAGTTCCGTTTATTACGAACTAACTTTAATAATATTCTGTTAGTTCGCAATTCAACACTGTAGTTTGACAAATTGAGAAAATATTTCTTTGGGAGAATAGTAACACAAAAGTTAAAAAAATGTAAAAATATAACTTTCTGATTGGTTCCCGAAAAATATAGAAAACTGGCAATAAATTAAATCGATGTAATAAAACTTGACCTAATACAAAGAAAATATCTACAACTGAAAAGAGTGCAGCATGATTCGCCGTCGCGGAAGACGCGCGTGCCCTCGCATCAAAATGCCGGCTTCATCCGCTTTCAGGCGCAAACATTTCTGAGCACACTCAAAAGAATGCATTAGTCCTGGTGTATTACCTGGTTTGTTTGAAAAACTAAGGCAACGTTGACCCAAATTCCGCATTCGGCGGGTTTCATTTTGGACCTATGCCGTTTTGAACAGTACCCTTACCATGAGTTACAAAATGTTACAATAAACGTGCTCGATAGCGAGTCAAATGCTTTCCCTCGCACTCTATAAAAATACTGAGAGGTTGCGAGGGACAGAGAATTCAACTCGCTAGCTAGTACTTATATTGTAACTCATGGCAAGAGTACAGGTTTTTCCAGATAAATCCGGTTTAGACTTGTCATGAGTAATTTGAAAGACAAACATCCAAACGTCCTAAAACAATACATTTATATTACTATAAGAATAGGATATCAAAAGAGGCATTGGACTTTTTCTATCCGTTACCGACGGGAACAAGGAAAATACATCTTACTAGAACATCGGTTTCAGGAAAAGCAATATCCGCACTAGATAACATGCTAGTTGAGCAAGCGCTTGCTTATCCGTTCTTGTATCTAAGTAGTTGATTTTTAATAACATCACTTTTATTACTTTGCTACGGCTATTTGTTGCATGAAGATTAATCTCGTTTTAATCTTAAGTATTAGTGTTAAAAAATAAAGGGGTCCCTATACAAGAAATGTTTTTAGTATCGTAAAAACAGTAAAACATACAAGCGTCAATTTAAACATGATTATAGTGCACACCCATAAAACAAACAAACAAATTTAATAATAAAACCGGTCAAGTTTAAGTTGGGCTCGCTTAGTAAGACGCTTGGTAGTGCACTAAAATTGAAATATAATATTCGTGATTTGGTAAGGACATAACATTCAAATCAATACCTATTGTGCGGCGGTACGGAACGTTAACACATATGACACACAGATGCTGATGTACAGTCAGCATCAAAAGTAGCTAAGCAGAATAACATGCTCAAAATGATCTCGACACGACGTATTCTCTTGACAATAGAGTCGAGTGCAGATCATTTTGAACTCTTCGGTTGCGTAGCTACTTCTGCTGCTGACTGTACAGTCTCCCAATAAAAATGTTGAGCATACTTAGAAGCTTGTCATTGTAACTGCCATTGTTAGTTTATTATGAAAGTGCACCAAAGTGCTTACCATTTTTGTTGGGGTACTGTACGCGAATCCAAATCCCACTCGACCGTTTTTTTCATAGAAACATCTAAACAATGCAAGTCTAACAGATTTTCTATAATGTACCAGAAAGGATGCTTCGGATAAAAGACAGTCTTACGCATAAACAGAGAGTCAAAAAGAAAAAAAAACCGTGTTTAATTATAAAAATCGATTTATGAATCGATGCGATCTAAACACTCAAATAATTTTGAAAAGTATTTATTTTGAAGCGCTATACATATAAATATAACGTTGAACAAAATAATGTTTTGCTCTATAACTTTAAAACGAGCCATACTTGAAGGTTAATTTAGTTAAACTTTCTGCTTATTTCAAGGCCTACCTTTAAGGAAGCTCTATATTTAAACCTCATTCTCTTTGACACCCTTTGCAGATTGTCCTTTAATTGAAAAACTACAGGAATATTTGCCAATGAACGGCCAGCACAGACAACAAACGAAGACAATTCCATAAATAAACTGCTTTTTATATTTCAAATAGCCGGGCAAGAACATCTTTGATTTTGTGTTACCCGGTAAATACACCCGCTTTACGACTGCGCCGCCGTTATGATTTTCTACATCAAGTTTTATGTTTATTTTTATTTTAGTGTAACGGCTCAAAATATTATCTGGGATATTACTATGGAAGGTTCACTCGGGAGTGACCTTAATACCCGCGATTATAGCACCATAAAAAGGTGATCCAAGCCCCTTTTTTCAATGCTACTCACCTTTTAAGTATTTTGTTGGTGTAATTAATTGAAAAAAATATATAGCAAGTCAAATTCATTTTGACCATCACATTTAATTTTTATGTAATAAATATAATATTAGACTTCCGAAAATATATGTATGTTGAGGAAATTCTTAAAATAAGATTAGTTAGTGTCAATCATTTTTGTCTTCTGTAGCTAACAGGTTAAAAAAATTTGGCAATCAAACCATCAATTACCATGTCCACTGGAGCGTCGGCGATTTTTAAACTTTCATACATTTGGTATGGAACGTGCGTTAATGACGCCGCGTTGCCACCGACGTCAAAGGGGATATTTAAATACATAAGGGTCAATTACATAACCTCCTTGTTTTAGAATTCCATTAATGGAAAACGATAATTAATTTATTAATTCGGTTTTATGTTTCACTGAACTTACTCTTAAAAGGGTAAGTAAGTAAGTAAACTCTTTATTGCCCAAAAAAAAATCGTTTTACAAAAGAACACTTATATTAATATTTAAATTATATACGGTCAACAGCATAAATAAATAAGAGATCATTTATGTACTTTGTCGCTTTCAATCGTTTCACAATTTTGTATAACATTTCAAACACGACGTTAAAGTGACAAGGTACATAAATGATCACTTATTAATGCTGTTGACTGTACAAAGGCTAAAACTTGAAGCGATCGCTAGTATATAGGAAAAGTATCGATAATTGAGTTTATCAATAAAGGCGATCCCTAGCTGTCATTTAATTTTGTCTGGATATGACGTAGTATACTTTTATCCTGAAAGATGAAATAGTTCCTGAGGGAAGAACAATAAATAACTTATACGCAGATAGAGTCGCTAGCAATAGCTCTAATGATTACAACAGAGTGCGTTTAGAGTGCACGTGATAAATGCTGTCATGTGGCTTGGTTTATTTTTAGTTTGTATACGTTAAGAAATTAACGTGCAACTGGCCTCGTAGGATGTTACAAGACTCGTTAATCGACTTTCAATAAAAAAAAAAAAAGTTTGTCATAAAAATTATACTACATTTCGCCTTAAACCAGTTTTGAACTTTGCTTTTCGATTTGGTACAAATTTTCTGGATTTCAATAAAACTAAGCTAAATCAACATCAGGTTTTTAATTTTAAAATTAGGTACTTACTTAGTTTAAACAAGAGAAGTTGAAATTGATCAACGTTTACTTTATCAACGACCACTTATTTATACCAAAGTCATAATCAATACATACAACGGAAATATAAAAGTTAGTAAGTTATTAGGTAGGTCAATAATTAGAACTGCTATGCTAACGACACTTTCCTGCGCTCGTTCCCACAATACCAGAATTTCTAAATACTACACTACTCTCTGTACCAGATATTCCAAAACTACCTTCTAAATATTGGGTTCAGATAATCAACAATATCTAAATTAAAATTTCAAGTTTTGCTATCCCTGTAGTATATTGGTAATTAGGTATTTAATTCTGGCATTTCAGCAATAAGCGCTTTCCAGTTGTATTTTGATTGCTGCCGGATAGTAGTTATTCGATGTGTGACACAGTGTATGTTTGTTTACAGAAGAAAGGCAGCTTGATTTTCAATTCTACAAAAAAAAACACATTAATAACAGTTACGCCAGAGCAATCTAAGCTTTAATTTGTCCCGGCAAATCCCTGGCGATTAAATAAGGAAAAATAGATTACAAACTCGATTTCCGATCCGAAGTAAGACTAAAAACTCGACCAATCGTCCAACTAGTACAACGATTTCGAAGTCGGAAAGCTCTCATTACGTGACTAGTGTTTACTGAAACATTTCAATCTGACAACTTTGTTTTAGCTGTTTGTGTACGCCTCGACTAGCAGGGTGATCAGTTGACAATAAATAGAATTAAAAAGGTGTTAATATTTCTTATAAGTTATGTTTTAAATGCACAAAGTTAATAAATTAAGTTTGTGAAATAAAATCTAATATACTACCACAAAAAGACAAACGAATATATGCGACATTGACTGTTCAGATTTTATAAGACGCTCTTATTTAAGTTTGACATTGTTTAAAGCTTGTCGTCGTTAAAAGTATGCGCGTTGTTTAACAATTGAATCACTAATTTACTACAGCGACTTTGACTGTTTTTTTTCGTATGCAATTAATTGCTTTAGTAAGATATATTTATTTGAATTACACGTAGAATCAATATTTTACTTGAAATCTAAACAAGACCTTGAGAAAACATCTGTACATACACAAGTTAAAAACATACATACAGCATTTCACGAATATTTATTTTGTGCTTTTTGGGGAAACGAATCATTACGTCTTAATGTTGATCCCCTGTATTTATTTTTTGCTTCATTGTGTCTAGGTCAGTATAATTTATTTTAAATTATTTTACTTTTAGTCAAAGAACAGCTTCGCGGTCCACCCGAACGTGCAATATTGCTACAGTATCATAAGGATTTATCCCTAAAATTTCTTTCGAGCCGCGTGGGTAATTTGATTAAAAATTCATTAAACCGCCCGCTGCGCGCCCGGGGGAGTTATTTAGTGCAGCCTCGCAGGCCGACACCTCTGAGGGGACTGGGATAGCTTTGCACCTACGGCCATTTTTTTATCAGAAAGTAAGGTACCGTACAACTACACAACTATGGTCCTGGCCTACAACAATAGTCCAATTGTACTTATCACATTATTCTATAAATATTATAGCTATTAGCTATAGCTAGAGTTTAGAGCAAATTGATTTAAGGCCAAACAGTACATATACCCAGCAATAATAGCAGTAAGGTATCATATTTTAGAATAATGTAATGAGGAAAATTGGACTATTGTTCCAGGCTAGGACCATAGTTGTGTAGTTTTACGGTACCTACTACGAGAATTCGACGGACTCTATAACTCCAAAGAAAAATAAACGTTTTTACACAAGGTGGTCAATTTTTTTTGCTGTTTCATTATCCTCAGTTTACCTCGACCAACCCAACCAGTCTATCGAGTTCATAACTCACAAAGCTATGTTAACTACGTTGTCATTAGTGGACATCCGTGCACCCATTCTGATAACAAAAAACGGTTAAAGGTGACGTTTTCCCGATTTCAATTGAGAAAATCGATGTCGTCTGGGACTGTTCCTAGAACACGCAACTTGCCTAAAGCTTAGTTTGGAACAAAGTCAATTAATGTTCTTACAGAAATGTTACAGCGAAAAAAAATAAAAAATCTACAACAAAGGGATTGAAATGAATTATTGTTACAATGCTACCTTTTAATATCATTCACTGTTAAAACTAAATTTTACATTAGAATTTTTTTTATTACACTTACTGCCGCACTCAGAGACGTCAATTAAATTTAATGCTTGTTAAGTGACGTGTTGTCTTATTCTATTGCTGTAGCAAAGAAAGTGACAGCAGCAACTTTAATCAAGCATAAATAAAATAACAAATAATTAAATAATTAGATTGACGTCTCTGAGTGTGGCAGTAACACAGTCACAAATTCCTAGTTGCAGTAAACAGATAGGTATTGTTAATAGGTGTAAATTTATAGGTAAATTCACCCTTGGTCAGCCATGGAGAGATTACATTAAATAGTTTCGTTTATTAAAGTTTAAAGCTACCTCATCAATGCAGCATCCAGATTATTAAGCCAAGCTAAAATTATAACAATGTATTGCAAAATACGTGTCAGCGCAACAAATAACACGCGTGAAATCCAATCAAAATATTCAAAAACGCTGTATAAATTGTGGAAAACCGATTATGAAAGTTTTACTCCGGAAGCCGATACGTGTTAAAACTGGAAGGGTCACTGGCGTAAAGTGGTAATTGATGATTTAGACTTGACGTTTTCATAGAACTTAAGTAGGTAGAATTTATTTTAGGCAAACATTTGCTACTTACATAGTGGCATTTTTATATACAAACACTTTACCTAGGTAATACGTAAAAAAATCGAAAAATACTACAGCCCATGTTTTGATCGAATTGGGCATTTTCAAAGTTAATGATGACTGACGCATAATAGCTGATTCTCACTTTTTTTTCAGAAATGTCCTACCACAATGTACAGTCGCGAACTTTAATTTGGTACCCACCTTAGGTCCAAAGTCAATCTGACATTTTACAACAATTAGGTTGAGTTTCCTAAAAGTTACAAATGACTTGACATCTCTAGTAACATTGACGACTTCAAGCATGTTTTTCTTGAAATGGGTCACAAATTAACGTTCGTGATAGTACTTCTGTGCCTTTTACGACATAAAGGAATTGGTTACTTGGTTAAATACGTGCTGAAATCGTAGGTGTCAAAGCGATGAATAATGTCTTTTCCATTTGCCGCCATCCTTGCTCCGCTATCAGCGTTAACCGCGCATTGCAATGCAATCATCAAATATTTGCACTTCACTGGAAAAGTAATACGGTTATTAATTTACTCTCAATTCATCGGACTTTTCAGTCACGACTGCGCGCTTAAGCATGCATTCTGTTCTCTTTTACTAGTTCATTAGAGACGCATGGTATTTTCAGACACGGTCGGTTTGATCTTTTCAATACTGATGTCCTTAAAATGGGTGTGTAATGTTTAGCATAAAAACAAATGGTCTAATGATCATTTTGCATAACACTAATTGCATAATTTCAATCTGCATAATAAAACATCGATATAACAGTCATGATGCATAAAACGAAATGCATAATTTCAAAAACTATAATGTTTATAAATTTAAAAATAAATATTTCTAACTGCTTTCATTACTATTAATGTGGTCACAGTTCTAACCTTACCTAACCAAGTTAGAATAAATTGACTTAAAATGCATAATAACAAGAAAATAACAGTTATGCTAAATGAGTGTTATGTTATTCGATCGTATGCCAGTTAAAATTATACAATTGGTTTTTATGCTAAACGTTCATTATGCTTTTCGTGGTTAGTTAAATGAAATTATGCAAAATGTTTTTATACTGATTGAAGCGCACCCCCTTAAAATACTTTTTTACGGTTTTACCGTCGCATCTGAATTTTCTCACGGGCCGTCTATATGATTTTGCGACACGGCCTGCGGTCATTTTCTTTAAACGACTGGTCTCAGTAGACTGGTTTAAGCTGGATAATCTTCCAGAACTGGGCTTTCTAGTAGTCGTTTTTCTGATTGAGTAGGACGTTAAAATATTATACTTGAACTCTTACCCATTTGAGTAAAATGCTCCACAGCCTTAGGATTTGTATTGATAAAAGAACATAACCATACCTTTGCGATTTATTTTTTCTGGATCTTAATGCCATGATTATTACGTAGGTATTTTTTTTTTTTCAATTATTTTCAAATGACATATTAAGCAAAAGACATTATACAACACACAACAACATATACTCGTACCTTTCTTTGATTGTCTTAATTTTAAATTTTAAACAGAGTTTAAAATTTTATATAAATTTTACTCTGCATACGTTAAAAGATATCTACTTTGTGGGATCGACTATTAAGAGAAGAACTCATAAGAACCCATAAGAGCCCATAAAAGTATTTTTAATTATACTTAGACCCAATCCATAACATGTGCCATGCTTTATACAAATCTTTTGGGTTAAATCCCATCCAATCATCATCACAATAAAATTGTACTTCATATTTTGTAAAAAATTACTTCTCTGTCCTTTAACATCACCCGTTTTTGTCCAAATATATCTCCTTCCTGAATCAGAGTCACCTTGATCAAAAGCAAACATTTGTGTAAGTTAGTGGCGTTACACTCCGACGGGTTCTACGCCGTTACTTCACGGATCCTGTGATAGAATCCAATTATTAGCCGTGCTCCACTGCGATTGTTCGTCCACAAAGCACACTTTAGTGGCGTTTATTACAGGACAAACAACATTCTAGAAAGAAAAGATTCATTAAAAGGTGTGTACACTTACATTTTACGAATACCTGTCATTATTTTTAGAGCCGTGGAATATTGTAAAAGAAGCAAGTTATGAAAAGGAAAAAAAAGTTTTGTTCGTTGAACTTCAAGCTGTTCCACGAGACCGAGTGACTGTTGCAAGCAATAAATTGTTTTGAATTTATATTTTGAAAATAGTTCTGACTTAATTTTGTTTCTATATTTTACAGGGGTTGTCTCAGAAACTATTATTAGTCCCAGTTATATTTATCTAACGTAGCGTTGTTATCATGCTCTACTGAGAATATTTAAGCAAACGAATTCTAGCGTTATTACTCCCCATCGTTTTAGAAGCGTTTCCCGCATATGACGAGTGTATAGTGCATAATATAAAATTGCATCGTACTAAAACCATTGCAACGTTCGATGCATTTTATAGTCAGAGTAGTAAACTTCGAAACGGAACGAAAACGACAATCGTGTACTTAAGTTTCTCATAAACGATATATCACTTCCTGTACTGAACAATGTTATTTGGGAGAATGTTTGCTCCACGCACAGATATTGAATTTAATAAAACTTGTATGTTTGAGTGACAAAAGACGGTTGTTAAACATGACAATCGCGATTCATTTTATTGCGATGTTAAGTTTTAAGTGCTTCTTATGTTTTAATAATTTTTCGCCAGCATTTTAACTATTTTTCCACATATTCTCATTACACATTTTTGTTTGCAATGTAAAACATAACTTTAAAAAATGGTGATATTCTTGAAGCGGTGTTTATTTTTTGAGAAATGTTAAAATCCATGATGTAGACATCTCATGAAATCGTGTTTATTTGTGTCAACCTAACATTTTGTTCTCACTATACTTACCTGGATCGAATTTACCTTTTGCAAACCTATCGCCTAACAGCACTACACAGCCTTTAGTCCCTTAGTCGTCTCTTACGACATCCACGGGAAGACATGGAGTGGCAACATTCTAAACCCGGCACCACACGGTACTCTAAACCCGGCACCACACGGTACTCTAAACCCGGCACCACGCGGTACATCTTTTTCTTTGTATTTAAAAATATATCTTATTTGGTAATAATAACGATAATAATAGCATTAGAACTGCAACAATATTTTATTTCACTACTTAAGAGTGCTTCAAATAGTCCGTAAATAAAGACTTTCGTATTCATGAATTCTAGTATAAAGATCATTGCAAAACACAAAACACGTTCGGAAATGCCTTTCAATCAACGTATCAAGCGAGTGAGCATGAACATCGCACGAACAAAATTTAATTCAGAGAGCATGCACCCGATATCCGAACGGCACATAAATACCAATGCGACTGTGCTGAGCTACCTCTAGAATTTGTGTCGAACACAGACAACACAGGGTAAGACACGTGTCAGTGAAACGCTGCTTTTGTAACCAGGAGGTTCGCTACGCTCCGTTGTTGGAAAACGTTGTGAGATAGAAGCAAGACGCCGGTTCGTCATGGCGGAGTAAGAAAAGTGAGCTCGGCACACTCGCCCGCATACAAATAGTTTACAAATGGCGTGTTGTCGGTGTGGTGTCGCCGCGACGTCGCTACGTCTTCTTGCAGTTCACGTGGCTCAAGGCATAAGCGTTGGATCCTATTGTTTGCAAGCAAGAAAGCCGCCTAATAAAAGGTTATATCCATTTTAATAAATCTTAGATTTTTCGACAGAATATCCTTGACATTCACTAACACACAAAAACGGAATGATTGTGTTTCTCGACTTTGGCAGGACTGCGTCATCATGCGGCCAAATCTATGATCGTTGAAGAATTTACGGGCAAGTTTTGTAAAATAATAAACGTAATGTATCATTCAACATAATAACAAGAATATTAAAAAATACCAAGTATATGTTTGGATCAAACTCCCGGTCACAATACTTAGTTGATAAAGCACGTCGTAAATTGTAATAAACTTACAGAAATCAAACTAAAAGTGACAAACGTATTCAACTATATTTAAATCTAGGATAAGGATTCAGTGCTTTCATCTACTTTTGTTTAGGAGTTCTACGTCATTAAAAGATAAACACTTAAACATTCGCGTGAAATGGAACAGGGATTAGTAGGATTCACGGAGATATTAATGAAGAAAAAAGGAGATAAACAAGATAATAATAATTAAATATTATGGACATTCGGAGTATTCTGTATTTTTAACGTTTAAATGATGTTCTTAGTAATTTAATTAATAGGTTACCCAAAAATATATTTTGAAGTAAAATTACAAATTTATCCGTAAGTAACTTGCACCGCGTACGTCTCGTCGCCGCTCACCGCAACGACTAAGGGAATTTTTAGATTATCGAATCAACGGCGGGCGCAGTTAATGATAACAAATTGCAGTACTGTCTGCGAGGAAATAACTCGCCGTTGGTTTCGTTATAAGTTATAAGCAAGTTTTGATTCAGTTTTGTCGTGGCTTAGTAAGTGTTCGTTTTAAAATATTTTCTCCTTTAATGTGAGTTAGCAAAGAAAACATTTTGCAGGTTGATATTATTTTTCAGTTTGGTTTTAATAAAGATGCTTGTTATATTTTTTGTACTTTGTAATACCTTTTTACCTGAATTAATTCTTATTTTTCTTTTATATTATGTAGTAATGTGTGCCTTATTGGCTATCAGTGCATATACCTGGTAGTCTTTGTGTTTACTATTTTTAATAGCTAGTATGAACTCTATAGCCTGTCAGGCTAGCTCTATTAACTCTATTTTCTTCTTAACTTACTATACCCGATTCGTCTGGATTCAAACCAAACGCATAGTTTCCACTATTGGCGGTTGTAATTCCGGCACGCTATTTTCCAGTTAAATTGAACGGTACTGCAATAGAATTTGGTCCATTTCTTTAACAGCTTTTCAGCAACAAATAACTAGTACCTGTGTGATTCTATAAGTAATTGCTAAGATACGAGTAGGTACATTGAAATGGAAATCATTGCTTCACCTTTTGTGGGCTCTGGCATTCTGGCAATATCCAGCAGCGGATTGTGTTTAGAGATGGTGGGCAACAAGCTTTTATAGAGCGCGATGTCATGGCAGAAATTAAAAAATAAAGGTTATTCCTTTAAATTTTCAAACACATTTGTAAAAAAATATGTTGAAAATGGATTATTTTTGTAAAGTTTTATAATAAGACTAATTATTATATTAGGTATAAATTGATAAATTATTTGTACTACCAGTTGCCTTTTAAAATTTGGTTTTTGTTTTTGGTTCTATAAATTATCTTCGAATAACGAGTCGCCTTCAGCTTTGAGTAAAATCTGTTGGTAACAATTTTTTTCCTCGTCATTTCTTGTGTTATTGTTATTACTTTCCTATATGTACCCTAATGTTTCGTATTTTGCCCGTGTCCATAAATCATTGAGTCACAGTCAGGTGGAGTATTTGTTAAGTATTTTCATTATTCAAATACTAGAATGTCAACAAACATTCTAAGTACTTGTAAAGCTTCAGATAACCTGAGAAAAGAACGGAGATATTTTAATTTCATTTAGTGAAGGCGTCTGAAAGCCCGGAGTCAGGTAGTGTAAAAGAAAACTCATTACTTCTCATTCAGCGCGCTAGGGCTGGGCTATCGATAGTTTGTCTGTCGATGTAAACAGCTGATTCGCATCGACGTCAACGGAAAGCTACGCAAATAAAGTTTATTTCGCGTCGCTTGCGATTTATATTGGTTTGCGCGGCTGTAAAGGAAGAATGTTTGCAGTTTGCTGTGACATCCGCAAACGGATTGAAAATTATTAATAGGTTTAGTTTCATTCCAATATTCTTAATGAATAATGTTTTTGTTTTAGTATAAAAGATAATATAAAAAAGATAAAAAAGTTGTAGGCACGCCAAGGTCGTTGATTATTATTATAAACTACTTATTTAAAAAAACAAATTACCATACAATGGAGCCGACGCGTAACGCATTTTTTTTTCTTACTATAAATTAATTAAAATCATTAACATAATCCATTTTCAAATTAGAAACCTAAAAAACATCAACAAACAACATGAAAAACATTAATAAGAATGAACACACTGACCAAATTTTATCCCTGTGTATTGTTTCACCAATGTTCTGAAAACACTCATGTACGAGTACATACTAACGTAATAAAAGCAGACAATTATATAAAATATAGAATCGTTACAATATAAGAACCTGTCGTCTGATGGCCGTGACCCAATATTAGTTTAAAAACAAATTTTAATGTTACATATCAGTATGCTATGCTAGCAAAGCCTTGTCGCCTCAATGCCGATGGGACAAAGAAAAATTTATCGTACGTACGTACACAGAAGGCAAAGAAGTCCATCTGTTATTATTTGTAGTTAAAAATACCACGAGACTCTAATTTGTGTTTAATTCAGTGTTCGGTGTGCAAGTTTTACAGTCGTAAAGTTACAGTTTGCCGCATGAATCAACAAGCAAGACTAGAATAAATTTAAGAATTTTATTTAGCTTTGATTGAAGTCGCATCCGTTCCATCGTGTCAAATACATTTTATAGTGTGATTGAAGTTGTAGAAAAAATAAAATATACCTCAATATTGATTTCGTTTTATAGTCTTCTTAATTTCTTCTTGACCGCATACAAAGTGGTGTATAAATTACTTACAAATATTCAATTGATCGATGTTGTCGTAATTGTCTGTAAAATGCGCAATGATGATGTTTGTCTGTAAAATGCGCAATGATGATGTGACAGTCGATTTATCTGATATTTGGTCTATTATATTTTCCTATTCAGTTAAAATGGTTTTATCGAATAATCAAGTCATAATAATCGACATAGATTACGATTTCCTAACCCGAGCCGCTTCTAATATTTCTACTATATTGGAAATCCATGCGATCCTCGTCTTGGGGGACGCTTTTCACCCTATTTGCTTCTAGCTTTATTTTACGATACGGAACAGTACTTTTTTTATTATTCATGATAATACGCCTCGTACTTGAGTGGTTTTGTTCCGTATTATTTAGATATGAGAACGCCGCTTATGTAATAATGTATTGAGGGTGTCTTTAGCAACGTGCGTTAGATAACACGTAAACAATTTACCCGACTGCGTGACGCCAAAAGAGGGTAGCTCTTGATCTCTTAAACCTTTTGTGTCAAACATGACGTTAACTAGTAAATTTGTAAGCTCCTAAATCTTTGATGACCCATTTGTTATTTAACCATATTAGATAGTTTTAACTAGTCAATGCATCGATTTTGCTTGTAAAGAAACTCCAAAATCAATACCTAATTATTGTTATAGTCAATGTGTGAAATTAAATTAAATTACCAGGAAATCTGTATTAAGAGCACCAGCCTAGTTGGTATACTATATGTTTACAGGGTCACCATAGTGAATACCTAATTGTTTTTAATTGAATAGTAACAAATACCTAGAAACCTTGATATATTAATAAAAAGATAAAAGCTATTCTAAGGGCCTATTTCACAATCGTCAAGTAAAGCATATTTGACACATAAATTTAGCCCTTTCCATTTCTAACACTTCAGCATGGACAAGGAGAGAGCTAACTTTAACTGGCACATAAATTTACTTGTCAGTTGTGAAACAGGCCCTAAAAGTAATAAATATTATATATGTTACTTGTTATGTATGAAACCGATGTTTTAAATGGAACCATTTCAAGTGCTTGCTTATGCCCAAACTAAGGGCAGTTACAGACGGACTGCATTTGAACTGCAACCCAGCTGCAAAATGGCAGTTCTAGGGCAGTTCTGATGCAGTTGATTTAACTGCATCGAAACTGCAAACCAACTGCGCAGTCCGTTTAGGTAGACTGCACGCTAACTGCAAGCGGACTGTGCAGTTGATTTGCAGTCTTGATGCAGTTACATCAACTGCATCAGAACTGCCCTCGAACTGCGATTTTGCAGCTGGGTTACAGTTCTCTGTACCGGCCCTAAGAGTACGTCTCGGTGAGCATATGTAAAACCTTTCATCGCGACTTATCTAAACAAATCCCCGACCCGATTCCGTCTAGTCTTCTGACCCACTGCTCGGCATTATACACAATTTTATCTACGCGAACTGGGGTGCTTTTATTTTCGACATATAACTTAAACTTCCTTAGGGCCTGTTGTTTGATCAGTAGTTAAACTAACTAATCGTTAAAAACAATAACTAACGGTTGAATCTCGAGGAAGTGTGTCAAATTTTCGATTCTTTTTTCGAATTTTAACAATTAGTTGAGTTAAGTAAGTACGGATCAAACAACAGGCCCGTCACGTTTTTTAACGATTAGTTAAAACTACTGATCAAACAATAGGCTCTAAGGCTGGGTTTTATAAAGATCCGTTAGATCAAATTTCGGTCAGGAATGTCAAAACTTGTATGAAGTTACTAAAATTTGATCTGACATATTTACTAACGGACCTTTATAAAACCAGGCCTAAGAGTCCAAAAAGTATCAGTTGATTCCGTTTTCAAAAATAAACAATAAAATTTAATATTATGGTGGAGTTTTAGGTTTTGTGGACAGTGAACGTGCTAAACTTCATTCGAAACAAAAACCACTACTCGTGTAACATAGGTGCAATTACGTCAAACCATTTCCAACTACTTTACACAAATTTGAATCTTAAACACTACAATATTACAAAATTTCAGGCATCTGGCATATTTATTTAACTGTAACTAAAAAAAACGAATAGTGGTAGTTTTAAACGATATAATTAATTATCCTACCATTTTTCTTCCTAAACCCATCAACGTCGCTTTATATGCGGTTTAAATTTGTAAAGGTTGGACATAATTGGCAATTAATTACAAGTCGGTCTGTCGCGTATAACTACCGAGGCATGCCTCGCTTGTAATGGCGGCCAATTATCGCTGTAATTCATGTCAACATGCTTCGGTTGATTTGAATATGGGATGAGATAATTGCAGCATTCGTTTTCGGTATAATAAACATGTTACTCGGTTATTTTACTGTCGTTTTTATGCATCAATTATTGTAAAGAGAAAAAACGAATTGAAACACTGTAATTGTTTTTCATTGAAAGTTCTTATACTTACACTTTCGTCATCAAATCAGTACAGTAGCTCCATACTATTATATCAGTACCCTTACCATGAGTTACAACTACCGTACTCGCTAGCGAGTCGAATGCTCTGGCCCTTACAGTATTAAGAGTAACCTTATAGAGTGCGAGGGACAGAGCATTCGACTCGCTAGCGAGTACGGTAATTGTAACTCATGGTAAGGGTACTGTATGCAAAATTTATGTGAATCTGGCGCATGGCAGTGGGTGTAAACTGATTTTCTCCGCAACCTGATTCGGGTATATAAATTCATACATAACAAAAAAGCTAGAAAATCTGAGGGCTTATTGTCACGATCGTTTTCATTTTGAAAATCGAAGGCTTGTCTGCATACAAAATGAAAACAATTGCTCCACTTTGAAGCTGGTTACGATTGCGAGTGCGTTAGACAATAAGCCCTCTGTTTTGTAACTAAAACAATTCTCGTTAATCGTAGAGGTTTTTAACTTATATTAATAGTGGTTGGAATTATGCAATGCTAGTATCCGCCGAGCCTCATTAAAATTTACTTACCTTTATTGTCCAGTTGGTCATCCTAACAGAACGTGGAATTATTCTTATCTTAGGAAATGCATAGTGATGTATAAAGCACGCTGAGCGGCGCTGTGCAGGCTGATGAGGTGATTTCTATGCATTTGATTTGGCCCCTTACCGCCCCGTGGAACTCACCGCCTTAATTCTAAAGTACACCTTTATTTCACTTTGTTAAGGCCCTACTTGCTTCTATATCGCTATCATATTTTTAACGTTACGGTAGCTCTTGTTTACTTAACAGTAAGAGCTACGATTTATGTAAATTCCGCACTAGGCCTGACCTAAACCCCAACACATATTTCGTATACCACAAGCGCTGTCACATCTGTAGAAGCATAAGTCACAGTTGGTGATAGTTGCACACACACACACACAAACTCACACACACACATACAAACTCACACACCCACACACACACACACACACCCACACACACACACACACACACACACACACACACACACACACACACACACACACACACACACACACACACACACACACACACACACACACACGCACGCACGTACGCACGCACGCACGCACGCACACACACACACACACGCACGCACAGACACACACTCTTACATACACTTTTTGTAAGTGTGTGTGTGTGTGTGTCTGTGTGTTGGGAAACTTAATCTTGCAATTAGCTCAAGCCTAAGCAAACCTATGTCTTCGCTCACATTTGCTCTCAATATTACACACAAAATCAGTATCAGTTTATAAATCAGTATATGTGAGCGACTCAACGTCATACGGCGGCAGCGGCAAGGAATCCATTTTTGCGTGCAATATGCATATTACGCATGAATTTTTAAATCGCATTTGTCAACAAAATATGAAAATACCGTAAAAGAGGTCACAAAAGTGAAATTAAAATTGGAATCAGCCAAGAAATACGGATCATACAAGCATTTTTAAATGCTTACTAGGCCAGAGAGAGAGAGAGAGAGATCCAATACGCCGTGTGACGTCATGTTACACGTCCGCCATAATAAATCTATGTTAAATGTTTTTTTGCTGGAAAGACACAGGAACAAATTTTTGTTAGCTTATATCTTGGTTATTTTATACTTATTCAAAAAAGATTTTTTTTTACTGTTTGTTACATGAATCAGGTTTTATTGAAGCTGCGAAAAAAAGTCACGAATATTCCATACCTAATTCTTACTTACGTAAATAGTATAAAATTTGTAAATCTTAATTAGATTTTGAACCAACTTAACTATGAGAAATATGAACATTTTACCAAATAGAGTTTTATGTCGTAGTTAATTAGGATATTTTAAGTAGAAAGCGTTACACGTAAATCAAAACATTCAAACTGCAGAGGCAGCTGCACTGAGACGAACTGTAGTACCGTGCGAGCATGAATTTATTCATAGAGACTGCTCCGACCGTACACAGGGAGCCACAGTCAGGATCAGTGGAACAGTATGTAAGTATCGATCGTGAATATTAAATAAAGGATATTTAAGAAAACAATGTTTCTTAAGTGGGGTCTGCCTACCCCTCTGGGAAACAGGCGTGATTTAATGTATGTATGTATGTATGTAATATGTAATATTTCTTAATACTTTCTTTTACAGAGCCTCCTTTGAAGCCGTAAAGATCCTGCGACAGCCAATCGCAATTCAATAAATACTAAAATACATTAGCGTGCAAAAAAAAAACACACACACACACACCACACACACATACACACACACACACACACACACACACACACACACAGAGAGACACACACACACACACACACATACACACACACACACACACACACACACACACACACACACCACACCACACACCACACACATACACACAAACACACACACATAAACTCACGCCTTCGTTCCCAGAGTGGGGTGGGCAGAGCTACAGAATTGCCTAACACTCTAAAAACTTGTTGATACTTCTGTAGTTCCACATTTTGCACAATTAGGCTAAGATGTTTACCAGCGTATAGTTACATAACATTATTTATAAGTTATTATTGTGTCCCACTACTGGGCAAACGCCTCCCTGGATTTCCATAACTCCCTGTCCTTTACATCCTCCATACTATAAGTAACAAATGTAGCTACTATCCCTGTCACTACTTATTATTAATTTATCAATATGTTCTGAAATAAGGAAGCTTAGTTTGCTTAGTTCGTCTATTTTGAGATTTAGTGCTAGTTTTAATTTGTAAAAAATTAATAAGTATATTGTTTATTCGATTGCAAATATCATGTAATTGTCCTAATAACAAATTCAGTTTATCTGATTTTATACATTCTTTTACATATTTACCTACTTATTTACCGAAACGATTCTAGTAAGCTATGATTTTTACCCTTTTGACAGAAACTCTATGGCACTCTGATGATGATTTATTTGACAATTAAACACTAATGTATGACATGTGTCAAAAGGAGAATGCCATGAAATCACCTTACAAAATCTGAACCGACACAAACGCAGCATTAAAAATAGGTAAATAGATAAAAAACGAACGCCGCAGTGTTACCGATTTTAGAGTGACAATTTAATAAATATTTTAATGCATTTTAAATAAATATTATTGAATTTGGAGGTATAATTATAAAACTGAAATAACATTTTACTGCTTTGATACTGTGAATACTGCCGCTATACTTAAATTATACCGCAGTTGCTCTTATTTGTCGTCTCAAGAATTCAGTTGAGATTTTTACATAGCTTTCTTATTTTAATTCTTTTGAAAATGGTGTTCGTCTCACTTTCTCGGTATATGCAAACTCGCTTGCTTTTAATGATTTGCTAACCACACTCATAATAACACACATTTATTTTTCTCTTTGTGGCTTTATGTTTTACACATTATTTTATGTATGATTTTCATTATTATTAGATGTGTTATTTTTTCAATTAGCTTCATTTACTTAGTTTATTTAATTGTAATTTATCATAAGTTTTAATTCGTTAAAAGTATTGTATATTCGATTGCAAGTGTTAAGTACTCGTAATTATACGAATTACGTCTTTCTGCTATCGCTGATTATTTCTTACTAATTTATGACAACAGAGCCTTAAGATTTTTAAAGTTTAAGTTTTTGAATTATAGTGTAATTTAATACATTACGTTATTAAAAATTGGAAATAAAGTTTTAGAATTAGGAATTATATATATTTTTAGCTAAGGAAGGCAAAGGTGTACCGCATGGTAGCGTTCTTTGTCGGTATCATTAAAAGCTTAATAACTCCTAAACCAATTATCAGATTGAAAAGTTTAAACTATATTCGGATTGGTAAGGAAAGGGCTTTTTTATACTTTTATAATTACTTTAAGTTCTGAGACATCCTGTACTATGTAATGACGTAAAAATAGCTATTTGTATGCCTTATACCATAGCTAAATGATCTTTATTCTTAGTCAACACATCTATTATAATATAAAACTAGTTGTTTTCTATGCGAAGGATGTTCTATGCCACTTATTTAAGTACAACACAACAAATAAGGACCATAGTCACGTCCTTTAATTTTAACTCATAGAAATAACTGTACTTGTATAAGCAATTTTAGGAAGTGACTATATTTTATAATATAATATTTAAAAACACATTTTTCAGTTACAAAAAAAAATTGGGTAAGCAAATGAAACGGTTGGGAAACGATAAATTTTTCCAAACATATTTCGACCAAAAGGCAGGATACTAGAATTAGCAATACTAGCCGTAGGCACGAGCAGCGTCGTAGCCTCGTAGGCGTTGAAGCGGTCTCACAGCTTGGCGGGGGAACAAATTAGAGTGCTACGCGAAGCAAAAGCGTAGCACAGACATCGGTAATCGCGTAGCAAGAGAGCATAATAAATAATATGTCTAAATCGTCGCACTTCATTTTCGCAAGCTACTGTGTCACTATAACAATATTATACTTTGATTTTTCTAAGATGATGCCTGTGACAGCTGTATTTCGTAATTTTAATCACTTACTATACTCACAAACGATGTATTTAAAAATAGGCGATTAATTATTTAAATTCTTGAATGGCGTCGCTAGGTTTGTACCGATGTAGTATTTATGTAAAGTTAAAGAAATAAGTGTTATAAGTGCTTGTATGAGCTGGAACAGGTATCATTTTACAAAAATCAGAGTAGGTATAATGTTGTGTACCTTAAAAACCGGACAAGTGCGAGTTGAACTCGCACTCGAAGGATTTCGTTCTATTCTTGTATAGGGCCCCTTTTTAGGGTGCCAAACTAGGAACCCTTATAGTTTCGACATGTCCGTCTGTCCGTCTGTCCACGGTTTAACTCGGAGAGTCTTGTTACTAACAAAGCTGTAAATTGGCATAGTTATATTAACTATATAAAGTAAAGGTTTTTTTACATTACAACATCGAGTAAGGGTCTCCCCAGACCTATCGACGCGGAATCGGCTTAAGCCGGAAAAAAAGCTTTATGTCCATACAATAAAAGCGAAAAAGACGTCACGCCGTGCGTAACGCAGAATCGAGCCGAGCCGAGCCGAACAACGCCATTTTCACTACCTACCTACCTACCTACTGCACGGACATATATTTTTTTCTTACCGGCTCAAGCCGATTCCGCGTCGATAGGTCTGGGGAGACCCTAAGGTGTCAATAAATAAGCAGCTCTTAAAAACTATGATGTCCTTGTTATTATCATTTTTTGTTGAACTCGAAATGTGTAATTTCCGCTAGAGTTGCATGTCTCCGGACGCCGTCCTATTAAAATTCTGAAAAATATTTCTTCAACAACAAACAAAATATAACATTTCTAAATTCTTACAAAGTATCTACGTATTTACGCAGAGAGAAAGCACCAAGGTGCTTCATAACAAAAGTAAAACACGCTTTGTAAGGAGCTTAAGATACTGTGTCGTGATATTTTTTTAAAGTTCTGTTTAAACTGACACCGCCGTGCTGGTACAAATAAACTTGCTTATATAAAGAACTCACCTTTCTGAATAGGACGGTAACAAGGTTATAACAGCACTCGAATTCCACTGAATAATTTACAACAATGACACAGATTGTATACGTCCAGGAGCCCTAATATGGCTGCGTTTATCGTGTGATAAAGTTTGTATAAGGCATCCGTCACCTTCTGACACGTAAATAAGGACGAGAGTGACGGATGCTTTATCCACATTTGACACGCGATATAGATAGACGCCATGCTTCGCGCTTGTTTTTTCTTAGCACCCAAATAATCCAATTTTAAATTATTATTACTATTGTGACTTATTTACTTCGTTGTTTTCAAACGTGATCTTGGTAAAATTTAAGAAATACACGAAATAGATGAATATCTTAATATTTTTAACTATTTGAACACAATTTAAAAAGTGTTTTCGGATTTATAATACAGACCCCCAAATATCCCATCGGGCTAAATACAGCGTGTCAGTTAGGACGTAAGTCTTGGACCAGTGTGTTGCAAGTGATGAATTACTGCATATACACACGCTCCCTTACATTATGGGCCTAATGAAAAAAGTAATGTAATCGAAATACGAATATTGAGATTTGCAGTAGAACAAAGGTAGGTATCCAACGTAGCCCTAGATTGCTGGACTTATGCCCTGGCCATCGCACGAAGAAAAGCCGCCCGATGAGCTCAAATAGTTCTTGAACGACGATTGTTATAGCCGTGTTAAGGTAACAGAAAACCGCTAGATGCAAGTGGTACAAGACTGATCATTGTAGCAATTTTCGGGGAGAATTAATATACCCAGCAGTGGTTTTGGATTTGTAATTAAATTATTTATTTATTTTATTAGGGCATCAACGGAATACAGTAAATATACAATTGATAAAATTTAACAATGAACAAAAGCCGACTATATTAAACATTCTTATATATAAGTATATTATTGTTATTGTTTATATTGCACGATTACTTTTAAGTAAAATTTATTATTATCCAATATATGTAGGTACCCAAAATTGTGTAGCAAATAAATGTTAATATAATTCATTCATTTAGATCTAAGTATAAATGGTCAGATTAACTTATATTATTTTAATAACACCGGGCTAGTGTTTTTTCTATTTAATAACCAGAAATTGACTAAGTCCCTAATAATAATGATGGTATAAATTTCAATCATTTTTACAATTTGCATATTAAATACACTAACCGTCGGTTTCACAATCGACAAGTAAAGCATATTTGACACATAAATTTAGCCCTTTCTCTTTCTTGCACTTGAAAATATACAAGGAGAGAGCTAACTTTAAATGGCAGATAAATTTACTTGTCGATTGTGAAACAGGCCCTAAGACAATGGCGGAACAGAACATTAATACAAAATTACGATTGATACTACAAAACAAATGTACTTTTTCACTTATTAATTAAGGGAGCCTTTTTTCTTATAAAAATACCTACGTCATAAATACAAATTGAGTCTGATTCCGACTTATCAACATAATGTCAACTTTTAATCTTACCTATTTCTCATATTTTTAATAAAAAACTATCTTATAAATATACTTGTGACCACCGTTATAGAACTTATTTGTCACATTTCCCCGGATATTATCTCGTCATCTAGAACAAAAAATACCTTCCAGCATTTCCCGGGTCTCGAGCTGCCAACTTTAATCAAAAGCAGCGAAAACAATACAGGTAGACAAACTCACTTTCGTATTTGATGATATTAGGTAGGGATACTTACTTTATGCAACGATCTGATGTGACCCACCCGACCGTTATCGGAGTCGGCCCAAACTTCCATAACGCTCGCTTCAAAATAATTCTACTCTCTTTCCAACCGAGTTGTTTCTGTGAATGTACGCTCGCCGATGCGTTGTTAAGTTAAAGCGTTTAACTTTTCTGTTTTTTTTAATCTGTCCATTGGACTGCATGGAGTAAGTAAGTACTTAAGCGTACTTCTCGTATTTCGTATTTTTGCTATAGATACATTAGAAGTAGCAGAAGTTAGGTATTTTGCTGTAAGGTAAAGTTTACTGGAAGAGAATGCTTCTGTAAATCAAGGCCCCCTCACGGAGTGAGTGACACTTTTCGAGTTTAATATTTTCTAAATAATTCTAAAAATTCTTGATAGTCAATATTCAGTTTGTGGATGCCATTTTTGTTATAACTGTTCGGTTAATATTGAGGTACAAAAATGTATTGAAATTTATAAAAAATAATTGGATGTTTACTAGTGCTTCGGCCTAGTAATAAATTAAAAAATAATAAAGCGTAATCAACTACAGCACACGAAAAGCCCTCAAATAAAAATGATTTTAATTTATAAAAAAGAGAAGAAAACAAAAAGTGCGGAAATTCTTTAATTTTCTTAAGGAAATTCCTTTAAAGGACGTTCGAATTATTCGTTAATAAAGCTTCCAGTTTGCCGGCGCGAATTCCTTTGATGGCAATGAAATATTGCCAACTAGCGGGTCCAATCCTGGGGTGACGAGTAAATCCGGGCCTACAAATAAAATGAATTCGCCCTGGAGCAACAGTAGAAAATTGGAAATGTCATTTTCGCCCTTTTTTAATGTTTGTGGCGTCGCGTCGTTTGAAACGCTGGGATTACCGGCGGCGCTACCTGCCACGCTTGGCTCGAATCGATTGTCGAAAATAACCAACCACACAATCGGTAATTTAAAAATGTTACATATTTCGAATTTCGAACGTGCTGTCAGTTATAAGCAATGCCTGTTGCAGGTAAGCTTTCAGTGATATTGGTGTCCGCTAGTGTATTATTTAAATACCAGTTTAAATAATACACTGATTTTTTTGCCAGTGTTTGAATACCTATAAATAAAAAATAGTATGTACCTACATCTTCATTTAAATTAAGAGCTAGGCTCTTGTCGGTGGATTAGGTAAGTAATTGCTTCTTTTCTTTGATTTCTGCCAGTTTTTAAACTTCCTAATATGACACGACATTGGCCTTAGGTCTTATTTTGCTGAAGTAAGTAAACCTAGGTCTTCTTCCTCCACTTTTTCCCTCAACTTTGCCCTCCAATGTTCAAATAGAAACTGTCGTGCCGTATTAGGTGTGTTTCCATCTTTCCTCTTCTATATTCTATGGTTTCTAAAATATGTCTTCTATCTTTTACCATTCTCAAAACCTCTTCGTTGGTTTTCTTCTTCATCCTTTTTTGGATGGACGAAAACTATGTATAGCAACTACCTATAAATTGTAAAGACATGAACCCAGGGACACTCGCGCCATCTAATGACGTATCATTAATGAAAATCGTTTGACCCGTTGAGTACGAGGAGATTGTAGGAACGGACATACATACAGGTCATACACATAACCCTCCTTTTGGGCTCAACTGCAGTTGGGTCATAATGCGTTTTTTTTAAAGGAGATACAGGATTTTTTAAGTCAAACTTGAGATTATTGTCTGACTGTTTCTAACATTAGGTACCTATCTAAGAGAAAGACGAAAGACTTAAGACTTTAGTCGCAGTGTTCTTGGTAATCTTAAATTTTATTTGGATTCATCATATTAAACCATTGCGTAAGGGAATTAAAAATCTGAATTCTGTAAGGGTTTCTCTGAGGTAAGGGTAGTTTTAATTAAGACTCGGATTAAACCTTCCTCTAAATGTATTTGGTGCAGGTTATAAATTAATAATACAATAATATCATTTAATTTTACGTCCAGTAGTTTGTAAATTAATAACGTAAAGTTAACGTTGGTATTTTATTTTTTCGAATGGCAATTTTTTGACAACGAATAACTAAATTCCAAATATTTCTACAACCAGCAGCAAAACATACTATACATTCATTAAACGTATCATATATTTACAACTGTTACAATTTTTGAATGAAAATTGTAACAATCAAAAATAAACATTCTATGACAAAATAAGTTACTTTATTATTTGCGAAGATTGAGGACTTCCCCGTAATTTTAAGACTTAATAGGGCTGTCAAACGCTTAAGTTGTCAGTTTACTTTGTATCGCATTTCACTTTCAACTAAAGAGAAAAACAAAAAAGCCCTTACTCAAGTTTAAAACTAATTTTCCGTCACACAGCGTAATGCGAGCGAGCGAAATAGCGAATATCCGTTGAAACTCCGCGCAAGGAAGTGCATAGCGACGGAAACGAACGTGAAGCTAGGAGCAATTTGCGGAGTCAACCCCGGCATGTTGTGCTGGTGATATATCGTCCCGTGAAGACCACACGGACGTAAGTGGCAACAAGATTGTAGTACAACTCGTACCTTATGAATTCAATAACAAAGTTCAGTTTTCAAAACAACTAATGTTACTTATGCCTAGATTTAATTTTTTACTAAGACATTAGAACTTTGTTTGGAGTACCGGGAATATGTACAGGTATCGCTTAGAGGTAACTTTTTGACTGAGTTTACTTGTATAGGTTTTGTTTAGTGTTACTTCGAAATTGTTTACGAACGAATTGGATTATGATTTGAATACTCTTTCAATGTACGATAAGATAAATTTGCAATGAAAATGCTAAACATTTTTTTATAACTAACGTATAATTGGTGGTTGGCTCTTTGTCACTTCTCGGTCTAAATAAAATATTTCGTCACTAACCATAGAAATAACATTTGATGGAAATTTTAACTTCGCGATACTATATCTTACAAGAGAGAGCCTTCTTGGAGGTCTGAGAGTCAATTGAGCATTTGTATGTTAGCTTGGAATATTTTTATTTTGTTCGCCAATCTTCATACAAGAAAAAAAGTGTCCCAGATTTTAATAATTATGTAAGCTCATTCTTTCAGTTCGTCACGACCATTATAAATAAAAAAAGACTGCATACAAAAATAAGACGATCTGGAATAGAATATTTGGGACACTTTTTTTCTTGTATAAGGTTCGATAGTATCAACGATTCTGATTAAGAAAAACAAAAAAAAAACGAATTCTGGAAAAAAAAGTTAATCTACATTTTTTTTGGAAAACACACAATTTTTTTTCTCAGTCATCGTGAGGTTTGACTTCAAGGTGAACCACACCGTGTTTGATTAGAGGCCCTGTACAAAAATCAAATGGAACATATTATGCCACTTTTTAGAAGTTTGTCATGATTTGTATTTTGTTTATTATGATAGAACACGTGTTTTGGAAAAACTGGCTGTCTATTGCGGTTGAAAAGATACAGTTCTATGACAGATAAACAGGCAGATAACGTAGACTTAGGGCTGATTTTTCAATCCCCAGATAGAGCTATCCAGAAGGTACATTTTAGCTCTGTCCTTTTCTTTCATATGACTTCAGAAAAGGATAGTAATACATTTAACTGACGGATAGTTTTATCTAGGGATTCATAAATCAGCCCTTGATGCATCAAATACTATTGTAGTACACTAGAGCAGCTTTATTAAGGCCCTGTCATCACGGCTCATAGACACCTGCGGAGATCCTAGAGCTGGTGCTTACCTCTCCGAAAGGATTGGGCTAGCTATCCAGACAGGTAATGCAGCCAGTGTCAAAGGGACTATGCTGCGAGCGGACCTGCTAGAGGGGGTGTTTTTTTTATAGCGGTAATTAATTATTTAGTTCTTTCAATATTTGGGTAGCTTAGTTTTATATAATTTAAATACGTTTAGTTTTAATTTATAATTTTATTCATGTCGAATTCTGTAAATATTAAAAAACTAGAGTAGCAACTGGCCAACTTTTACTACTAGGTCTCGTCGAAACTGTTAACTACACCAATTCTTTAAGTGTGTTATACCGCTTTAACTTATAAACGCATGTCAAATTTATGCTATAAGATCAAAAATAAAGTTAATAATAACCACCACAGTAACAACAAAATTATATATTACTGTGTACTTCCGTATAAGGCCAATAATTTGAAGCTGAAATTGCCTGAAATTGGATTTAACGTAATTTGCTCCGTTAATAAAGTGGAATTTCAATTTATATGCAATTTATTTGATCCATTACTCTCCAATGTTGGTTGGAATCTTCATGATTGTGTTAGCATACATTTCACAATGTAAGACAAATTGTTTTGGCGTTAATTCGAAAGTGCTAATTTTTTAACTGTTTCTTAAGTACCTAAACAATAAATAAAATGTATAAATAGGTAAATGTCAAGGCGCAATCATTAGTGAATATCACACAAATTAACCTAGTCCCAAACTAAGCTCTAGACTTGTACAGTCAAGGACTTTAATTGTTATGCCACTTTGAAACCTTGTCGCATAACGGTTTGCATATTCTATGGGTTTCATACTTTCGATTAGTATGTTATTGGTCTATTAAACAAGCAATAGCATTTTTTTTTAAAGTTTATTATTATGGACTGTCCTGGCCTGAAATTTTTCAGTCAACCTATTCGCTATATATTACTTACCATATTCAATTTGATATAAAATACTTTTTATCGAATAAACAGCTGGGTGAAGTTCGTCTACTATTCGGATCCCCTACTATAAGTGCGTTTTCAATGATGAGTTTGCCATCGTTACTAATAGACATCTATTTTTGTTTCAGGTAAGACACGATATTCTGCGTTTTTATGTTACGAAGTACTGTACAAAAGTACTCAAGCATAAAGTTTTTCGTTCTACCGAGTAAGTAACAACGTTATCGACAAGCTTTGTACGTCGATTGGAATAAGCGTCCGTATTCAGTGCAAAATTTTCCCAGCAAGTTGACATTTAAGATGACTTTCATGAAATTTGCCATAGGCTACTGTGGGTACCTTTCCATTGCTAATGCAATTTCTTAATTTTAATTTTACGTAATGAGCGTTACAATAAAACGTGTACTCCCGATGTTCTATAGCAAAGAGAAAAAAAAACAATCGCAATATAACCAGGCCTTACTGTTTTTGTCTTTGTAGATTGACTTAACCATTTAACACTCGCCGCCAAGCCCAACACTCGTTCATATCGGGTAGCAACAGGTCCCTTACAAGTAGAAATATTTTTATCCCCTATAATGTATCACGAGCGCGTTCGGGCTTGAGACCAGAGATTCTTCGAACGCCGTGATTTGTGGCTCACCTCGATATCGATTAGTCGATATTTCAAATAATTCGTCCCCAAATATTTATGGCTTCTCGTGTAAGCGCGATATAAGGATTTTATTGGGCCCGCCCTATCTGTTACCTTTCAGGTTTTAATTGAATTTTTAAGTTACGCTTCGTGATTTGTGACTTTTTACGGATGAGGGCGCGATTTGGATTGGTTTGGAGATTTCTTTTTTCGTATTCTACCTAAAACGTGCACACCAAGATGTATATTTTTAAGAAGAAATTATTCTAGGATTACTTTTAACTGTAAGTGTCATTTGCGTTTGACAGTATTAAGTTTCTTTCAGACTAACACATTTCTTTCTTGAAAAGAAAAGATACCTAAATAAAGATCACAATTAAAATCTAAGTGTAATAAACATATATCGTAAAAGGCGGATGTTTTTATTTCTATAAACTGTATTTTTCTATCATTATATGCTTATTTCATGGGAGAAATTAAAAATACAGCTCTAACATAATAACAAATATATTCAAAGCTGTACATCCACATGACTATCGATGAAGCAGGTCCCATCACTACAAGTAACACTCATAGCACTATTCGGAATGAGATTTCACGTCTGCCACACATCTTATTCGCGGGTGGGGAATATTGCAACTCATTCTATTATTATATTCGAACAAAGAAAACACTCGTATAAGTATAACCACGTGTTGCCAGTTTGGCTTACGTCATGCCGCAATATTGGAGCCAAGGGAAGCCACGGCATGCTATGGCAAAGGAGATATATAAAACAGTTTTCTTGTGTAGTTTAAAAAGGAACTAAACATAATAAATGAACGAGAATAAATACATTGTATTGCAACAAATAGCATTTTTCGCAGCGGTCAGAATCTTGTGGAAATCTAGGTACAATTTTAAATTTTATAATAATACTTAATGATTCTTTCACGCTACAAGCACAGGTAACTACTAAATTAATTTAAAGTGTATTCAAAACATCGTGTATCATCAATTGAATTATTAATTGTCCGCAGATATTTATTTATTTATTTATTCATTAAGTGTTGGAACGCAATTTCATACATTAAAAACACTATGTATACATAAAAAAACTTTCACAGCTTAAGATCTTTTAGCCTATGTAACGATAAAATACCAAGTAGATTAGTGATTTTAGTGTTGTAGTGTAGGCGTATTATGGTGTTGAATAGCTTTTTGATGATGGAATCGGGGGGTAGTTGTAACTTTTTATATTAGTTTTAATAAGCAGTTTAATGTTGCTAGATGTCAATGGATGAGAAATTGGCGCATAAATAAAAAAACATACCACTGTGTTACAATAAAAGTATAAAAGATTTAAAGTAAGGAAGTCAAAAATCTACTAGCGCTTCTCAAGTTACGGTTACGGTTTCAACCAACTTCATTACCTATGGATTTCGTTTAAGATAGTTTCCCATGTTTAACAGGATGTAAAGTTGGTAAAATATTGTATCTTGTAGATAACAACTAAAGTGAATGACGTAAAATCCCGCCACCAGTTCCACACTGCCATAAACCGAGAGCTCTCTCGGATTATTCCAACGAAATTAAACTTACGCCGCCCGCTCAATGACTTAATGGTATTTCAGTGTTGCCTTTCAGATTTCACTTTTAATCTGAAACCTTCTCCTGAAACCTGGAAATGTACCTAAGCTTTGCATGGAATAAAGTTTTATTTTTCAAATTAAATTAAAGGGATAAATTATTCAACTCATGCGTTCAAGTAGGCAAGTAACCTGCTTAAAGATTTTTCGACACATAGATATGAACATTTTAAGTTCGTGCATAATGCCTTGCTATAATTATGTGAAATGTTTTGCCGTCTATGTATTGAAACTTAACATACAACACAAACAGGTATACTATTCTTTTAACTAGTTTTATCAACGCTCACAAATCGTAACCGTCGAACGATTATAAACTGTTGAAAAGTACTTTTTATATTGTCTTGTATCCTGGAAATAGGTGCCCTAATGCCTTCAGTTTCACAGTCCATTTCCACAGTTCGTAAAAATAATACACTCAAAGAATCAAATAAAAGTTTTAGGCTGACTAATGAGTAACATAAATTTGATGAACGCTTAGGGGAAAACTCAACGTTTTCGCTCCGGTATGCTTTCTTTTATGAAACTTGTAACTATATTAGGCCTTCATTCCTAACGGGGGCTATTTTGTTATATATAGCTTCTATCTTAACTATGTTCATTTTATTCTTGTACTCTCTTAAGTGATTATAGAAATGTTTAAACACTAGCAAATAACAGGTATGCAAGTGCGCCCAATTGAATTTGTGGTGCTCAATCACATTAACAAGTAGAAAGAACACTTCCGGGTGGAACTGCTCTGCACCTAACTGGTTTACGCTGCTTCGAGTCGGAATATACTGACTTGGGCTGGTGGTCCACACGGCTCGCTATTTGTGGTTACCTCTAGGGATGGCAACGTTTTACTTCATTGGGTTTGGGACATATTAAACATATTATTATTAAACAATAATGCTTAAGTTCTCAAACGTGTAAATGCACTTCTTTTGCTCGTCGAAGTTGTAATAAACTAAACTTTGTACTCGCTACAACATAAACTTAAAATATAAAACTGGCCACATAAAGTAGGTTATTTGCTGGAGGGATCTGTTTTAGTAAATACTAGCATCCCACCTTCGCTTCGCTTTGGTTTAAACAAAATACAAAAAAAGTATGTGTGCATTTGGAGTCATGGACCATACTTAGTAAAATAATTTTTAAGTAGATACATTCAGTGGGTCCGGAGATCACATATAAGCAAACGAACTTACAAAACCTCCCTCTTCAAAATATAACTTTAGAGCAAAAACATTAGCGCTATTTTTTAAGATTTATTCGACTACAGCCCTAGGAAAGTAAATAGTGATTTAGACTTAGTCGTGTGCAGAAATTTTGTCAGGAGCAAAATTATTTAAGACACCGTCTGCTGTGACCAGAATTTGTAATGTGAAAATCTATTTGACGCTGTGTTGCTCCTTGTCAGTTTATAGTCATATAAAATTAGATACTTTTCGTTGTGGAAAGCTTTCTTAGTAACATAACAAACATTATTATACATAGTATTTATATTCGTAATGTAATTTTCAGGGCCTCTATTCCAATGGATAAAACCATACTGCCCTTGTGCTATAATAATTCATTATTCATTTGTTTCATCAACATAGTTTAGTAAGGTGACAATGCAATGTCAAATAGTGCAACTATGGTATGCCTTTTGCGTATGAAACAATTCCCAGCAAAATCTAATAAAATTATGAATTTAAGTCCCCCTCCGTGGTCATACATAAAACTTGAACCCCTTTACTAATAAACGTTGAGTAACGGTGGTATAGCTATACAATGTTTTGTCCTGATCTATCAAATTCAAATGTCACAATGACAGATAAGGACAAAACATTGTATAGCTATACCACTGTTACTCAACTTTTATTAGTAAGGGGGGGAAAGTATAAGTATATAAGTAATGTGGTTCTATTTTCCTATCAAAATTTCAAATCCTTACGAGTATATCAAATACATGCCTTGTTGTATAGATAAGCCTCCACGTTTTCACTTGTCTCTTTATTTTTATTACAATTTAATTTCAAATTAAGTAGTTCTTTGCGAGTAAAATGAAATGTAATATTATATTGGTACAGAGTGGGGTAACGCCAAAACAAAAATGCCGTGCTAACGCGAGGATGTGCTTGCACATGCAGTAAAAAAAGCCCTCATATACCTTTCCTACCTACCTTGTTAATATTTCCGGGGTTTAAAATGGCCGTTCATGCTTTTATTGGGTTAATTTTAAACTTTTAGGGTTAGTTTCAAAGGCCGAAGTTTGATCTTAACTCCTCATGTGGGTATCGAAGGTCACAGATCGGGGTCAGTAGGTACATGGTACGCAATCATCAGTTAGTTAACCCCAAATTAGAAGTTACTAAACCCAGCTAATTACACGTGTTTTGTTTCAGAAGGGTATACTCGTATTTGTTATAAAACGCTTATTGATAAAATCGCTAAGCAATTTCAACCTCTTTTCCTCTCGTCTTCGGTAGAGTAATCGCCAACCGCTCCGATTTTCTGTCAACTGCGTGACTTTCTGGTATGACACGATCTTTACCTTGTCTTTTATTTACTCAAAGTAATTTCTTCTTAGTTTCCCCTGCCTCTTTTTCCTTCTACATTTCCTTCTATGATGTTTTAAAGGAAAAGGTCGTGCTGTAGCGTCCTATCATAATTCCTCGTTTATTTTCTATTGTTGACAGCAAATTCCTCTTTTTTTTATTCTGTTCAACACTTGTTCATTCGATATCCTTTCCGTCCAACTTATCCCCTCCCACACCACGTTTCAAACGCCTTTAATCTCTCTATCTCTTTGTACCAGTGTCCACGTTTTACTAGCGCATAAGACTATACTCCAGATGTGCGATTTAATGAAATGCTTTTAAATGCTAGTTGAAACTTTTGAACCGAAAATGTGTTTTATTGCAAAAATCTTGTTTGGTTAGGTTAGGTTAGGTTATAAATCAATTCTCGTGATGGTAATTATTCTGGCTACATCTAAAGTCACTGTTAATAATACTTCTGAAATATTTTTAGAATCTAAATCCTCCTCTGCCAAACCTTCTCCTTCGTATAAACCATCTATATCTCTTCCACCGTTTGCCTATATTCTTATTATCGATTATTATTGTGATTTTTTAGTATCTTTTATGTATACTTTTTGACCTTTGTTTTTTACTTATATCTTATATCCTTCATTATATGGCCTGGTCTGTTGTACCTTTTTTCATGTAACTGTTTCATAGCAATTTCTCTCCAAGTTGACTTCTTTCTGATTCCTGCATTTCCTTGTTATCATATTAGTATTTTTTTCATTTAAGTACATTATCGTTATCCGGTTTATATCTATTTATTCTTTATAATAATATCATGACGTCTATAATTTCTGAGTTCAACCACTTCTTTCTCGGGACAATCTTTTCTCTTTCCAAAAACGTTTTTCCTGAACTTTTAATTACACCCTTATTGTTCAAATTTAAATTATCATTTAGCATTTCATAGTTTTCCTTATTATTGATATTTTGGCTTAAGCTTAGCATATTTCTATATTGCACTTAATTATTGTTTTTCTTATCCTTTAATTTAATAAGATCACTTTTCTTTGGCTTTGAATTTCTACGTGCCTTTGTTTAACTCAAATATAATGTTTACTAATAAGTAGATTGTGATCAGTTTTGATGTTTACTCCTGGCAATGTTTTACATGCCGCTCTTTGTGTTTACATTTAATCAGAATATAATGGAATATTAATAAACATATTTTAGTTAAAATAGATTCCACATTCCTTAAAGGAATTACGATAATCAAGTTCACACGTCCCCACAAAGTCTCGTAAAAGGTTAGTTATAAATAATAATATGCTTTCTCACTGCAGCCTCTAAATACAATATGTATCTAGTATATGTATGGATCTACAGTTGTATTTCCCGGGCAGGGCTGGATCAATTTCACAGGTGCAACCAACCGTTTTATCTCATTCACCTCGCTTGAGACTGAGGTCTCTAGTTCCAGAGCAATCATGTGGAGCGGAGAGACGCGCGTTGGGTGGAGTTGTCATCTATAAACGCATCTTGCGCTTTAGTTTCTGTTATGGTTATGTATTATGGTATGGTATTATGTTTTGTATTTTTATCTTTAACCATACTCATCCATACATGTATTGTATTTTTTTACAGCTAGAACGCTAAAGCGCCTTTAATGGAGTTTGGTATGAAGATAGCTATAGCCCCGGGAGAATATTGGGTACAATTTAACCCGAAAAAATGTACAGTTCTCAAAGGGAATAATGATAAACATTTTCTACGCGGATGTAGGCGCTAGAAACAGCTAGCAACGAAATTAATAAAAAAATGTTCGATGAGTTCTTTGTAAAGCTGATAATCTGACAGTGCTTAGGAAACTTAACTGACTATTAACCCAAAATCCTTTAGGCCTTAGGAAATCCTATTTAAATCGGTTAAAAGTCTATAGATAATACCAGTAATGAACTAACGAGTACAATGAGATCAAAACGGAATCACTGATAAAACGTATATGTTTGTTGGATTCTACAGAAAATGTTTATCAGAAATTCCTAATTAAAGTTAAGTAAAAATAATAGAAAGTGTTTTTTATTTTCATTTTAATTTACAAAAACGCCCCACAAGTAAAGGATTTTTTGTACACTAGTTGAGTTTAGTGTAAAACAAAGTTTAGGGACGATTTTTTGTGTGTGCTGCTCTGCCGCGGCACCACTATAATGAAAATCAATTAATTATATGGTGAAATGATGTAAGTTGAACGTTCATAATGTACTATTATGCTGTTTATGGCTGTACCTGTACTAGCGAACGAAATAATGGGCATTGGCTGCGGCTCCGCTGGGGAGCATACTGGGGAGCAAACGTGGCTCCAACGTAGAACTCGTAGGTAAAAATAATGTAAGATGTTTTTTTCGTATAGAAATTAATGTACGAAGCCATAAACAAGACATGTACATTATGTACGTTCAACTTACATCATTTAACCATAATTATATTTAAATGATTTTCAGTATGGTAGCGCCGCCGCCGCTGCAGAGCAGCACACTTTTTCGTAGATTAAGTTCCTACTTGTTTATTATCATTCATTCTGTAGGAAATTACTGACGCTGTACTTATCGCCAAACTAAATAATCCGCCACACCCTTGATTCAAGTTACATCCATCTATATATAAAAATGAACCCCTATTTCTCCTGGTCACGCTATAACTTGAGAACGGCTTTACCGATTTCATATATATTTTTTTATATGATTTCTAATACTTCGTAAAAAATAAGAAATAGCAAAAAAAAACCACTGGGAAAATCGGAAATTTGCAGCGAGGCGAAGCCGCTGTCTGGCCGCTAGTAATATATAAATATTAAAACAACCATAGTGTAACTACATACTTCCAATATATTTTTTAATTTAACAAGAACGTCAGTATCAGAACACAAATTACATCAATGACCTATATGGGAATAACATGCTTCACTTACAAGACCTTAACTCGAAGCCGGGTCTTAACTTATTCTCCATGTCATCGAGTAATCCACAAGAGGCACACGGCATGGTCGGCATGTCAAAGACGAAGTTGCTGAAACATCAAAATATATGCCGAAGTACTCGGTAGTTGAATTACCGAATTGAGTTTCGGAATCAAATTCTACTATCAAAACAACTGTTACCTCAATAGTAGGTAACAGTTGTTTTGCCGTGTTTAACCTAACTGGATTATGTCACGTGTATGCCATAATTATCAAAGATTAATGTGTTTGGTTAATAAACAAACCAGGTTCTGTTTTTGATTGATTGTTAACTGTACTGACCGCATATAAAACAAATGCTTTGTAGGTGTATGTAAATAGCGTAGGTTCAATAAGGTGGAGCTATTTAATTTTGATCCTTACTTGCTTGCTTCAAACATTGTTTTGTTTTCAAAAATGAAAGCAGATTAGGTATAGTATGTAAACTATACTTATTACTTATGCTTACTAGTTTAAAACAAAAAAGTTTTTTTTTTTTGAAGATGAATAAATATTTTTAATTTTACTCACTAAGACGTTGTAATTTTGCAAAAAACAGCGGAAAACATAATTAATCAGAAGCAGCTTAATCGATAAAGTTTATTGAACTTCTTATTCGACTTCATAAATTGAATAAGAAAAACAGTAGGTACTCAAATTAAAATGGTACATTGAACAAAATTGCGTATTTTTTTGTTTCATTCGGGTTCATGCCTGTCTCAATTGATGTTATATTTGCTACAGAAAATTGCCCGGAGCTCGCTCCACTATACACTAAACTAAACTATATTTGCTCATAGGCTACTTTTTTCCCCGGAAAATTATATAGTGAAATTATATACTTAACTTTTGTATAAAACTTCGGTTAGTAAAAAAGATGCATAAAGTATCTTTCTAGTTACGTTTACTGAAACCAAAACTGAAAATTATCACAGTTAAATGTATAAAAATAAAAAAATCCTTTGCAACTCTTTTAATGTATTTTTATAAAACGTAACAACTTACCTTTAACCCAACACTTTTTATATCAGTTTCTTTGATAAAATTGGTCAAATTAATGGTTTCTTTAACATTTTTTTTACTATTCTAATCGAACATAATAGGACCACATTTTTTTACTAAAGGTAAAAATATTTTTATGATTTTTTATCAAAACACGTTACAATTTTTTTTTTAATCAAAAGTCAACGATGTTTTTTTTTCATAGTTTCCGTGCGGTGTCCTTTGAGATTTATCATTAAACCTAAAGTAAACTATAATTAAACCAGCACAAACAATAACACCCGCGCCATCACTTACCGATCCCCGCACACATAAAAATAAAACAAAATATAAAACACATAAACGTAATGCCCACATGACAGAGCCTTGCATTAACGGGGCTAAGAGAAAAAAAACTTTTTTGTAATATGACACAAACAACATCGTAATAATAAAACCAGGAGCTTCTGAAGCTTTCTGGCGCAGTCTGATTCGCGCTTCCTTTATTAGCCGACATCCGAGCTTTATGCTGACGACTTTTTTATTTCCGTTTATTCGCCGTGCGACCCGCTGGCGAGGTGTAGGTAGAATGATGAACTACCTATTTTTATTGCTTGTAAGTAGTTATCGTTACGTTTTTATTTATAAAACATTGTGATTGAAAATAAATGGCAAGTTTTAAGGGTATGAAAACAAACATTTTACATGACATCATAATTCTACATAAAATCTATTAATCTATTAATTGCCCGTGTGGTGCCGGGTTGAGAATGTTGCCACTCCATGTCTTCCCGTGGATGTCGTAAGAGACGACTAAGGGACTAAAGGCTGTGTAGTGCTGTTAGGCGATGGGTTTGCAACCTGTCACTAATACACTGGATAACATCTTAGCCTGGTTGTGCAAAATGTGGTCACAGAATTATCTACAAGTTTTTGGAATTGTTGGTGAGTCTGTGGCTCAGCCTATCCCACTCTGGGAATGAAGGCGTGAGTTTATGTTATGTTATGTTTATCTATTAATAATTAGTCAATTTTCACCTTTAGCTAATCACTTGTTACGGTAAATGATTAAATTATGGTGATTTTTGTCTATGTTTTTTTGTAAGGTTCGCTATTTTTACATTTTTGAGCGCTCATATTCCTTTTAGCCTGCTACCTGCCATCGTGTTTCTGTATTACGTCCTTTTTAAAGTACTCCTTTTCCGCTGTAAAATAATTTTCGTTGTAAACATTGTTGGGTTAATAAAGTGATCTTGCGGGGTTAATGCAATTAGTACCGGAGCTTTAATAAGCCGTTAACATTACAATGTGTTCCCGTAGCTAACAAGTACGCCCCCGGAAGTTTTGGGTTAAATTTTACTGTCGATAAGCGAGCTGAATGATATTGGACGAAACATGTATTTATCTTTATAGCCAATCAGAAAACTAACATTTCACGAAATTACAGTTTGTCACACCAATTGACCTAGTCCCAAACTAAACTCTAGGCTTGTACTATGGGTACTAGACAACGATAAACATACTTATATAGATCTGGGGGCACGGTAGTGCCCTCGCCAAGACGATAAATATATACTTAAATACATAGAAAACATCCATGACTCAGAAACAAATATTCGAGCTCATAACACAAATATCTGCCCTTACCGGGATTTGAACCTAGGACCACTAGCTTCGTAGGGAGGGTCACTACCAACTAGGCCAGCGCGTCATCGTATTGCAGCGTATAAACGATGTAAACGAAGTAGGTAAGGAATTTTTCATGTTATTACCATGCAAATGGTCGAACAACTTGTTTGTGTTAGTAATAATTTTGTAACTTGATCAGTAAAATGAATTACGTCATGTTGAATAATGGTCAGAGGGCTTATTGTCTAACGCACTCGCAATCACGATCGTATTCATTTTGAAAATCGAAGGCTTGTCTGCATACAAAATGAAAACAATTGCTCCACTTTGAAGCCGGTTGCGATTGCGAATGCGTTAGACAATAAGCCGGTCAGTGGTCAAACTTTTGGTTCCGATGACGTCACTATGCAAGTATAAGATGATTCGAAATGAAAGGGTAGGTAGTAATGAAAAGTTCAAGTATCGCGGAACTGGTTCTGCATTAACCCTTATTATCTTTCAGATATTGAGATGGACGCTGGCAAAAATCATCGAGGCCTGAAATGGCTCATAGGCAGATTTGGCAGTATTTGATTAATTATTTATACGTTTTATGTAAGTTATACAACTTTGCATCATTTCACGTTGATAGGTTTTGTAATTGCTGTGACAGATAGACAAAGAAATCATACGGACATCACCGCACACCTTAAGGGGTCCTTTTTACCCGTTTGGTAAGGAACCCTAAAAATGATCTAAGTACGAGATTTTTGCTTAAATATTTATATCCTAAAAGTATAAAATATAAATAAAACTCCCAAAATACATGCGGTTAGGCATTTAATTCTGCGCAAAACAAACTGGGAGCCCCACGAACATATAATAGCCAAAAAGGCTCCAAATAGTGTTCGACAAAATTTACGAGTGCGTTCTTACTTTGTCCGGCTTAATTAAACCTTTCCTAGTACATTAATATCAATTATGGTAATCCACAGAGAGTGGATTCAACTGCCGACCTTACTTGAGCGCGTGGCGCAGACCGTACTTAGGTCACTGTGCTTTGGGAAGCGATCCACAAAATTTCGAGATAGAAATATTATTCAAGGTCACACAATTAAAATTTAAAATTTTATTTGAATATTTTGTTCCATTAAAAAAACTCTTGAAAAACTACACAAACACATTATTGACCAAAAAAATATTTTTATCGATTATTATCCGGCTAGATAGGAGAAGCGTGACCTGACGAACGGAATTTCTAGCTGTGACTGGAGCAATCAGCAATAGGAAATGCGCCCCAACAAACTAGGCTACTAGCTATGTCACGTGACTTTGGAAGCCAAATCATAAGAAGACTAGCGTTTTAGTTGACAACGTCACTTTAACATAGTCCATAGTGGCCTAGGAATCAAATTGGTTGACTATGCGCCAACGGTTTAAGTAGGTACATTTTATTAAAATATATTAGGTAACATTACTATTCAAAGGGAAACGTTTGCTGGGACAATAAAATAACAAAAATTTATCGTGCCCCACGTTGGGCGCCAATATGGGAATAAGGATATATTGCTGCTTGTACAAAAAAGAATATCTTAAGCAGATCTTGATTGAAAAGTTATATGAAGCTTGGACAATGCGACGCGTGGCGCATGCGGCGATGCGTCCCGTTTTAATTATTTGTGACGCATTCTCGTTAAAATATTACTTTTTTGACGTTCATATTTTGGCAAGATTCATTCTTTAAGTGTCAAAAAAATCCTTAAAAATATCAAAAAATACATCATATTCATTTTTATTAAAAGTTATCTCAAACTCCTCTCTTGCGCCATACTCTTATCATTTAAACCTACATAAAGGTAAATCGTTTTGGAAATTTTGCCCAAAGAAACTGTTCTTTAAGGCGCAGTCTGTTCTTTTATTATCCAATCAGGACCCGCAAACTTCGCCTTTGAATAGTCATTCACAATTACAAGGCTTTAAGACTGATTTGATTTGGTTTTATTGGAGTGAGAGGTTTAATACGCGTTATTATGGGTTTGGTAGGTTATTGTTTAAAATTTATAGACCCAGTACTTGGACAATTGTTGTCAGTTGTAGCAAACGCAGACTGAAATAAAACTTTAAAACTGCTGATAAAATAAAAAGCATGATGAGTAAAGGTTAGTTTAAAGAATTGAAAAAGGAACTTATTCGTGTTTTTGTAATATTTTGTCGTAATATAAAAAACAAATCACAAAAACAATTGAATATTAAAACAGAAACGAAAAATAGAAATAATTTCACGGTGACAAATTCCGGTGCGATTGAGACTGCGGTCATGCTTCGGTAGTTTTTGCTCGGGCAGCACTCACTGTGCAGTACCGTGACATCTGTATCTAGGTTTATACCATGTACAGATTTTTATGGCATAATAAGAAATGTTATTATGAACTTATTTGCTGTAAAAAAAATACACACATACAGACATATACAATACATGCCCTTTCATACAAACGCCTATGCGCGCACTACACTCAAAAAACTATTCTATCAATTGTCATATTTATCGAAAACTATATTTTTAAATTGTTTACGGCATTCGTTGTAAACATTCTTGTCGACTTTAAATAGTTTAAATTACAAGTTGGCTACCAAATAATATGTGATTGTTACATTTTGCACAACACCATTCAGTTGTAATAATATAATTGAAGGAATGTTACACGGGGGAGCTCAACCTGACGACACTCGAGCCGGTTTTTTATTGTACTCCACCGTGCTGTCTCTACTCTACTTAGAAGGGTACGTTTTATGTCTTTGGTTTGATTTAAATGCTGGGTTGCGAAGGTTTAGGTGTTTGATGGAATTGCTTATTTAAACACACCCGTGTGTACAATATTATGTGTAGTGGTGTGGTGTTACGACCTTTTGCAACTTTTAACCTGCCGTTAAACCGCAGTGTTAGTATTGTTGTATGCTGGTGTAGGGGCAAAACAATGACTAGCATAGATGCATTCCATAATAGTCCTCAGAATTAGGTACGTAAACGGTCACGTGGGCGTTTTCACTAAAAAGTGTACCCAATTAAGGACCGAAATTAAGGTTCTTCAACTTTGACAGTCTGGTGACAAAAAATAGCTATACATTGGCGGCCGCAATGTATGGCTTATTTTCATCACAAAACTGACAAAGTTAAAGTTCCTTAGTTTCAGTCCTTAATTGGGTACACTTTTTAGTGAAAACGCCCACGTGACTTATCGATTATTAACTCTAAAATTTCATATTTACACAAATCAAATTTAATTTTAGATTTTAAGGATGTAGGATTTTTTTTTAATAAAAGTATCATAAATTAACACAAATTATTTTTGTTCAGTTTTTAATTCACCTGCATCCATGTCTCAAAGATTTAATACTATGTTTCCATCGAGCTTTTACACGAGAGCATAAAAACGTTTTGCAGCTGAGTGCCTATAAAGATAATGCAAATATTCAAACAGATAAAAATCCGAGTACGAAACTCGTATAAAGACAATGGTATAAAAATAAAATACCGTAAGTATGCATACGCTTTTCTGAATGTACTTTTTAGGTATAGTTACGATGTTCTTCCCGGAACAACAGAAATGGCCCATAGTCAATTTTAAGCAAAACACTGTTTGATTGTTTATTATTTTACTACTCTTTATACACAACATTTAAAACAAGGATAATGTTTTGTTTTATAACGTACGTTTTTTATATTCATATAATAATGTAGGTAATGTAAGTGTGAGTACTTTTAGTATGTGATCAATCCTACGCAGCACAGCCCTCTATTAAAAAGGCTAGTGATAAGCAGGTTTTGCCTTTAATTAAATTATGACAGTTTAAGCATATTAAGTTAATTGCCATGTTTAAGCTAAGTACTGCAAATGTTTAGATATCATTATACACGTATTATTACATTTTAGCCTGGTTCTCTTAGCCCTTTCTGAGCAGAGTTTTGAAAGGTTCATGACAGGCAGACGGTACTTAACATAAGTACATGTGTTTGTAGAAACATTATCGCATTCAAAATAATTGTTTGCTAATAATTCACATAAATTTGAGGCATGAAACATCTTAAAGAATAATAATAATAATAAGTTTTCTTATAGCTATTTTATAATGTGTAATTGTGTATGTTTGGATGACTTTTATTGAAATTATTTGTCTTAAGTATGGAAAGGGTATTTTTCATTATATATGCCACGTTATTTATAAAGGTCATGATGTTTTTTCCTCACTTTAAATAAAAAAAATGGATTTTATGACATTTCTGCTATCCTTCTTTAATAAAATTCCAGTAGAATCATTCAAGCGTTGAAGCTAAGTACTCTCGGAATTCAGACGCAATACAACTTACCTAGAAGAGTGGGCACGAATTATAGAATTACCTGACTCGCCTCCAAGCCTGGCTTAAGTTACAAACTCGTGGCGTATGGAAATTTATTTTTGGAAATAAGTTTTGTACAAAGTGCTTTATATAGTGTTTTAATCTTAGGACGTAATCACACCGTGTGTTTGTCGTTAATATTACAAAACTAAAATCCTTTTAATTGGAAAATGAGTTTGTAGCTTATACGGGTAAATATCACCGCCATAGAGTTGAATATGTAAGAGTAAATACAAAACAACAATAACAACAACAACAACATATTTATAATAAAATTTATAATACCTTATGCATTTTCAAAATACTAATATTGAGGGTTACCCTATAAAAAATAGCAGAGGATCATTTTTCAGTGTAGGTATTTTTATCAATAAAACTTACTGGTTACACGAGTTCTCATTTATGTTTTCATGCAATTATGTTAAAATAACTAAATAATCAAGATGGGAACTGTCAGATTTTGATCTTGAATTAGATTTTCGAGTATAGATTTGATAATCACAATACTATTCAAAAACATAACAAAATCTTCGTCCTCCAGGGGCAAGAGTTAGTCAAGAGCAAGCCCATAATCAATAATTAATAAAACATAAAAAACAGATCGTCAGACGATATGCGCCCTATGGTAACCCATCATTTTATCGAATTTCACTTCATCGATTGTATCATTTCATCGAATTTCGTTTTGTAGAACGGTAGTTTCTGCTGAAAACAAGATGTTTTCAGGATATCTTAAACATTAATTAGGTATGTTAGGTTTGGATAGAATTGTCAAAATCAAAAAAAATAACGCATGCGGCGAGAAATGCCTTTCGATGAAATGAAAATTCTGCGAAATGATACGTTCGTTGAAAGGTGTTTCGATAAAATAATAGGTACCCTATATTATGTGCGTCAGAGTGGGCTCGCCGCTCGCTCCCGAGACTCCGGCTCGGGCGCGCCTCTCAGCCCGCGGGTCGGCCGCAGCGATCGTGCGTAATTCAGTGCCTTGTCTACCTCTATCCCTCTCACAGAAACAGCCGCTTTTCAATTCGAAGCGGACCGTTTACCCCGCCCCTTTTGAAGCTTACTTTTATATTTCCTTTAAATGTTAAGTGTTTTGGATGTAGGTGTTTTATTTATTCATATTATAAGGTTGACCGGTTCTAAATTTGGTTAACTTTGAACATGGTTAATGTTTGCTAGTTTTTATGATAATATGGTGTTTCGTGTTTTTATCTCCTGGCAGATAAAATGAATAATATAGATAGACAGACGCGGCGGGGATTTTGTTTTATAATATTATGAAGTGATAATACAACTACCTATAGAAAAAGTCTCCTCTCCTTTTAATGGCGTTTGCTGCATTTATACCTCAAAATCCTCTTGAATAATGATGTTTGAATACGTGGAGTGTTCTAACCCATTTAGAGAAGCTTAGATCCTTTGACATCAGCTTGAGTTTAGTGGTCATGAAAGTTTTAATTAATCTACTATTTGCCGCCCCCGTAGACCCTCTACGAGCGTAGCACTAGCTTCTACGATTTTCTATGTGTCGTTTGATACTTCGAAATGCATACGATATAATCTGACGAGGAAGTTGATTCTCGTTTCTTTGATAGCGGCAGGAAATCGAAGTTGCGATTTAGAAGAGAAATAAGAATGGCTCACGTCGCGGACGGATTGGGAATGGCTTTTGATTTGCAGATGAGTTTGTGGATCTGACGTCAAAGACTTTTAGATAGGATTTACTTCTGTTAGTGGAAAATGTTTGGTACGACAAGTAATACTTAACGTGAGTTAATATCTTCAAATGTTTTTTGAGATATATTTTTTACCTTTCTTTTAGTTACTTAAGATACATACTTACTCGTATTTGGTAGGTAAGTAACAGATGCGTCATCATAATAAATATGTTTGCGAACTGATTCGTCAATGTCGTTTGCCGTCGTCAAATATCAATGTTCCACAAGCTAACTACTCAATATGATGTCTGGGCATTAGTTCGTCTGAGATTTGACCGAAAATATTGAAATGCTTCCAAATGTGTCCAGGTTCCTTTTCGATATTTATACAATAATCACGTTATAAATTATGATTTTGTTCGAACGGGTTGGATTTCATTTTACTGTTATCTATAGATAGTGCGACGCTTTAAAAACGCCCATAGTATTATGCTTTTACGTTTTTTAATAACCGTTAACTTTTTGTGGGTCACATCTCTTTTTGTACATAATCATTTTAATATTATTTAATACTTAGCCCCCGTGACCCTTGTGCAAAACGTGGTTGCAGAAGTATCAACAAGATTTTTGGAGTTATTGGTAAGTCTGTAGCTCTGCCTACCACACTCTGGGAATGAAGACGTGTGTATATGTATGAATGTATGTAAATACTTTGCAACTTTCACTTTAATTTTTTTCATGACTGTGCCACTTTAGTGTTATTGACGACCTAACTTTTTCAAGAACTTTACTTAATTCCTAAAAACTATGATGGAGAACAAATTTTCTTAAATACGTCTTCTTTAACTCACACGTGCATTATTTTCCACAAAAACCCTGTCGAAAATTGTTTTCTCGTGCACAGATCAGTTTTATAAAAGTGGAGTGGCGAGGCATGCGTCCCTCAGGAGCGGTTAGGGCGAGGTTAATGCATAAGTAATGGGAGTCGGTCCTCGTGGACAACCTTTTAAGAAAATTCACCTTCAGTTGGCCAAGAAAGCGAAGGTGCGTGTATTTGATGGGTAGGTAAGTTTAGAAATCTCTAGTTATAAGTTATATATGTCAAACTAAAGTTGTTGTTGCAGGCAGAAGACCGCTTCAAATTTTAAAAAACTTTGATGATTTTTGGATGCTTACATACATAAATTTTGTCAAAGTAATAATATTTACTCGTATCGTCTCGTTATTGTGCTTAATAATGTGTTTTTTTTTAATTTCATATACGTGAGACAGGGAGTGGTTGATTCGCCTTAAAACTACTACAGCAGCAAAATCTCCTCTCTTTCTGCACTTGACCCATCAGTCGGAACCATAAACCTGACTTAACTTATATATTTGTTCACAGCACCAAAGTTTTAGTTACGGATTTCTTGAATTTTGTGCGATTGAATATATTTATTTTTTAATTTCATTTTAATAGCACGCTATACTGCAGACTACTCTAACACTGATAAAAAACTCACTATCAAAAGACGAGTCAAATGAGTATCTACACGCTCGACGGATCTAAGTAGTTATTAAGTACTTGTTACTTATTTATTAAGTACTTAGTACTCATTAAGTACTTAGTTCTTAAGTATAGTTTAGTACTATTAGCCATCGAGAGTTCCTTCCGTCTCCATCATTATACCAGTATGATAGTACCATATATAAATGCTTTGTCATTAAAATTGCATATGTATTGTATGCCAAATTTTAAGTCAATCTGAGAATTAGAAGTACCTAGGTTAAAATTGACTCGCAAAATTTAATTACATTGTTTGTTAGTTCGTGTGATTGTGTAATTGTTAGACAAAAAGGTGAGGATAGTTTTTTTTTTCTTTTAATATTAAAAACATTATGAACCATTTTCACTGTAGACGTTATCACCATCTTCGAATATCACTCAAAATATATCTACGTATTTATTTGCTATTTTTATTTATCTTTAATTGCTGTACGTTTAGCCATCCGTTGTTTTTATTCATCTCTCAATCGCTGAAAGGATAACTGGAAGAGATCCCTTAAAGGGATAAGTTCGCCTTTGTACATACCTTTTGTTTTTCTGTTTCTTTTTTTGTTTGTTATTTTCTGTTTATGTATAAAGAGTTTACATACATATTTATATACCTTCACTTCTGGACATAGGCGTCCCTTTTAGGCCCCCAATTCGGTAATTGTCATAACTAAGAGTTGTTTTAGATTTGGAATACAGTAATTTTACAACTATTCTTAGGATATTATTAAGTACTTTTAATTTTTATATTAAATTATTATGTATTATTTTATTTGTTATTAAGTAACTCAAATTGAAGATGTTGCAGTCATCTATAAAATAGTATTAGTATTTTAGGCCCCCAATTCGGTAACTGTCATAACTAAGAGTTGTTTTAGATTTGGAATACAGTAATTTTACAACTATTCTTAGGATATTATTAAGTACTTTTAATTTTTATATTAAATTATTATGTATTATTTTATTTGTTATTAAGTAACTCAAATTGAAGATGTTGCAGTCATCTATAAAACACGGAACGAAATATTGACATCCCGATAAATGGTCGTTCACAAGGAAATTAATTTTATCACTCGACTAATGAAAAAACGTCCATCGTCCGTATTGCTATTGCATTACCTTGGGCCGAGGAGGCTGAGGAGGCTGAGGAGGCTCTACCGGAAAAAACGACGGCCATCTAAGCACTAACGCAATTAAGTGCCCGGCCTTTTATTTGGTTTTGATTCAATAATGAAGATTGACGGTAGATGGCGCTAGTTTTATGTCGAAGTTACGATCGTTGGCTTCATTAAGCGTACGATACACGGTTTTCTAGAAAGAGACGAAGCAATATGAAAGGGAGAGTAATATGTTTGTATTATTGTACTTTGAGTTTTAGTGAATCGAATATCAGTAGAGAACGCTCTAAACGCACAAACAGTGATCAGATTCATGATGTACTTACTGAATTATTTAATCATTTAAGGTCGTCAAATAGACCTTGAATGGGGATCTAAAGTTATCTTATCTCTTTAATTATGCTTATTTGAAATGTTTATGTGAATACGCCATACGATTAAATTAAATGTACTGAATAAGGGTCCAATTTAAAGCATCTGAAATCGACGTACAGCAATAGAAACTAAAAGAAGTACCTTTTTATTACTTATTCACATTACAAGAGTGATAAAGGTACGTCTTTCAGTTTCCCTTACTGTACGTGCTTACTGTACTGTACGTGCATGAAGTGATGAATGTAGAGGAAGCGAAAGTTGAATGTTTAGATCGATGCACCTGGCGTTCCATAGTTTCTGCCTATCCCATTGGAGGTATGTATGTATTTTACTTTCCTCGACCAGAACAACTAACGAGTATTATTAATCAAAAAGTGAAATAACCATCTATGTAGAGGTAATAATAATATAAATAAATGTCCTTTTTCGATGATGACAGAGCGCCAACGCTACGGAACCGTTTTTTTTATTTTTAGTTTTTTAATATAACCATGTTAACAAACTTAGTTATATTACAACTGTACTGTACTGTACTGTTTTCCACAATGTTTATTTGAAAATAGTCGAAGTAAAAGTGCAGGAAATCTTGCGGCAAACCTCAGTTACAATCGCGCGCTGGTTGTAGCGTAGCAATTATTGTCTGAATAAAATAACTATTTTAGTAAAAATTAATTCCGTTCCATATTATAATATTTTGAATATGCCCGCTGTCAAATTTTAACAGCGCCTATAACTACTGCGGGTCTATTCGGCTCACGCCCGCGCGTTGAGACTTCATTTCCGCCGACTGATGGATGGACCGTCTTCAATTGTGTTCGGCGACGTGTGGACGATCGATGCGTTGTTTTACATTGTGAATCAGTAATTCCGACTGATCCGAAACTTTAAATTTTTCACAACTTAACACGAAAGTTTTTTCTTTGGGTTTCATACAACAGCAAAAAATTGAAACCTTATTAAATTACTCACCCGTCCGTCTGTCTATCTTTGTACATTTTGTGCAGTATTTGCAGGAACATGCATGAACTTTGCGTTTTGGTTAAGATGTAATTTAGTGACCCGCTTTTGTAGAGTGAGATGGAAAATTCAAGACATCCTGTAAAATAAGTGTTTGCTAAAAAAAAATACAAGTTTTTTTTATACCTATCAAAAAACATATTTACTACCGTAAATATATTTATTACGTAAAAGAATGATGTATAGAAATACAAAATAATACAATAACCTTACTTTAATTACTTAAAAAGTGTCGGAAGGGAAGAACAAGGAGATGGTAGACGAAATTAAACAGATATGGCAGGCCTCATATGGAGAAGGGTGGTTTGGAATAAATGTGACGTTCCACATTTACATTCCACATCCTTTTTGAACATGAATTATGATCCCAACTTATATAAATTAAATTTGTTTATTCCATTTATTCCTGTCAGGGCGAAATTTTGAAAAATCCGTTTGAGAGCACTTTTAACAATAGCACACAATTAAATATACGTATTGATGATTAGAATGATTTAAAACACTAGTTAATAAAAAAAATATACTTCAGGCACATTTATTCGAGGTAACAGGTAGCTGAGTAGAAAAGGGCGATAATGTATAGTTTTAAAATGAAATGCTTTATAAACCAGCTTATGATATTGATCCTTATATTTAGCAAACACCCTGCAGCCCTGTAACAAAATCAAGCTAGTAACAAGCACGAGCCTTACAATCATCAAAATAGTTCGAATATTTCGTATAAAACCGCTTGTATCGTACACCTTTGAATAAATGCAGTCCGGATGGTTTCGAACACATCACGAACAGCATCCATCACACGAAATAGACTCTGACACCCGGTACACCAGCCAAAATGTGTTGATCCCTCCGTTCCATAAATCACATGAATAGAGTAAATGTGACATAAGTGCCTAGTTATAGTGGCTAAATGCAGATGAATATGTCTTTTAGGTACTATTTTGTGACAACCACGTCGGAGTGTTTGTAGGTAAACGGACCGTGATTTCTAGATTATTTGTTTTGTTTCATTTCTGTAGTTAGCGTGTAGGTACAGTCGAGTTCATAAATATGTATATACTTTAGTACCTTGTCTATTTAATGTCATGTTTAAACTGCCATATTATATTGAATGTCACAACGAGTGATAAAGTGTATACATATTATTTTATGAACTCGATGTGCCTACGTAAAAGTAATGTGTGACCTTAATTGGCAAACAATTTTAAAGGCGATACTTTATTATGTGTATGTTTAATTGTAATAAACTGTTATTTTTTCATTTACTCGCACAGCTGCTCCAGTTCATAAAGTAAAAAAAAAAAACAAACATATTTAAACTGTTATCGAATATTAAAAATCTTCAAAACGGTTTTCATAAAGATGGCCGAATGACTATAACGAATGATCGGTTGAATAAGTATTAAGGTGGATTCACGTTACACCATGCCGGAGTCAGGCCCGGCTCCAGCACGGCGTATCCACCTTTATGCGTGACCGCTGGCTAAAAGAGTAAGTATTAAAAGGAAGTGACTACCTGGCTGATTGAGCATTATTAACGACCGTTGGCTTGTACACCAATTATTAAATTCATTTGCTAATTAATCAAATATTAAGTAATATACTTGAGTATTTATTGCTTTTCGATATTTAAATGTTATTATATTACTATTATGATATTACATTTCTTCGTAAATTTGTCTCTTTGAATTACTGTGTTATTTTTGTTTTATTGTCATTTTTTCGCAAAATATATTAAATAACGTTTGATACACGTGCGCAACTGTCATTTTCACTCGTCCCGAGTCTTGTCCGTTGCTGCACTCACATCAAAATATTCTATTATTTTATTTAAGGTATCAACAGCAGTGTGACATTTTATTTAGATAAACAGCAGTTTCCCCGCTCAAAGCATATGTTTAACTATCCAGCGCGGAAATGCTGCCAGCATCTTCGGGACAATGCCGCAGGGCCCTTTTTTTAGATATAGCTTTTTAGTTTTATAATAGAATGAAGTTTTAAAAATGTAATTTTAGTTTTGTAATTAATTATGTATTAACTTGAATATTGTTATGTCCCTAAATAAATTCCTTTTTGTCATTAAATGAGTAAAGTAATACAACGTAAGTTTAGAACAGTATTTTCATAACCTGCTTGTTTTATTTTAATAACTAACTATCAAAACTCTGTTTATATGAAATCTTAAATTAATGAAGGAGCAACATAAGAATTTAATAAGCTAGGAACTGCACGTGAAGTGCAACTTGCAAGATAATACGTGTAACAAGAAAGTAAGGAAATTTAATATTCATCCCGTCTGAGAATTTTGCATGGGAATTCTTAATCAATATGCTATGCAACACTAAAAATTAGCTTGTTTACTTAGCAAGTTTTTAAACTAATATTTAAACAAGTTTTGAAACTAATTCTTAAACTAATTTTTAAACTTATACTTAAATGCATGCGTTTTTTAAACATAGCAATCGGGATTCTTTGATATTTCTATAAGACTCTTTGTTTATCCTAATATATATGGTGGTAAAGTATGGGCACTATTTTACTTCGGGCTGAATCTAATTGCTGTTGACATGTTATCGTAATGATAATGTTTATGATAGCACTTATTTAATTGATAGAAATGGCTGCTGAGTAAATCTAATACGATAACAGTACATTATTATAGGGACAAAGTAGAATAAGGGCCCTGGTAATATAATCAGGAAAAAGCATGAAAGATTAGCTAAGTTTATTACTTACATGTAAGATACACCTAAAAACAGACAGCAGTTTATTTAAATGAGCGTACACGTAGATATTAAATTAAAATTTACGTTCACAAACCTAACCGCTAACGAGTGCTCCTATAGTTCGATAGTCCAAATAATAAATCTACTTTTTTTATCTTCAAATACTCTAATCAAATATTAAGTACCTAATATAAGTATTTATTGCTGTTTGACGTCTAAATGTACATTTTGATTGATATTAGATTATACTCGATTTTTTTGATAAGTTTTGACACTATTGAGTTTTAAATAAACTAAAAATTTGCGATTAAAAAAACTGTGTTGATGAAGCTTTTTTGTAATAAATGATTTTTAATAAATACATACATACATAAACTCACGCCTTCATTCCCAGAGTGGGGTAGGCAGAGCTACAGACTTACCAATAACTCCAAAAAACTTGTTGATAATTCTGTAACCAATCAGTAATAATAGTCATCATAGACTAAGAGGGCTCGAAAATTTTTCAGAGTGGTTGCTTAATCTGGACAGACAGACAGATGCACGACAAAAAGATCGCACAAGAGCTCCTTTTGAGGAACCTTAACAACGATGAGGAACCTACTAGTGGTTTTCACGTTGAATGTATTGTAAAAATGGCCCAAAAATTCGGTTGATTTACAGTGCTATGCCTGTTCGAAGATGTCTTATTGTAACCAGATCCAGGGACCTTAATCGTTAAGAAGATTTATTGTTGCTTTACCTTCAGTTCCAGTAAACTACATGCATGAGTAAGTGATCCATAATCAGAAATTTTAGCGGCCGTACCGTTAAGTAATTAATTGGTTCCCCTATGGATTCCCTAATCGTCATTTTTCCTTATGCATCGTTTGTCCGAATTTTCGTTTATCCTAAAGCCATTTTCGTTTAAATTTTAAAACTTTTCAGTGTTGTAATAATACAATCCTAACTCAACCGAACCGCGGATATAATTGGAAAACTTAAAAAGTTGCCTGACTCATCTGTAACCCAGTTTAGGGCAAATGAAAATTCGGACAAACGATGTGTTAGGACAAAGATTGTTAGGGATTCCGAGGAACACCCAATTATTTAATAGTAAGTAGTACCTTGAGGGCAGGCTTTCTTTATTCCCACTCGTGGTGTGTACACAATATAACTTCGTCATCTGGCTAAAAAAATATATCCTGTGGTGGCTTTAAACTATGTTAAGGTCATATAGATGAAGTTGGCTAGCAAATAATATGATTTAGGCAGACCTAACAAGAAAAATAAACGCTGTCCAAAAAATTACTACTACCTAAATAATAATAGCTGCCAAATATAACTCATCGCTAAAAATAACTTTTATGTCTCTACAACCGGCCCCCACATCATATTAATAATGTCCATCCATTGTTTTGTCGCCGCTTTTTACCGGTTTCTTCAGGAGTAATTCGAAACATTAATTTTCCTAATGGACTAAAGCTTCCTAGTACGGGACAGTGAAATACTTCGCACGCAGGCAAGAAACAGTAGGAATACATAGTTGGTAATAGGTTTTTATGTTTGGTGACAGACTATAATAGCCATTTTCGCGCTGGATTTGAACATGGCTACCATATAATGAAATTAAGTACATGCCAAGAGCTTTCATATGACATATAATTCATCACTGTTGTACAATGTTGAAAAAAGTGGGCCCAAAATGACGCATGGTCCTTTGTTTCGATAATATGTAAAGATATATTGTCGAACATAAATTATATATTTAAGTGTATGTTTGTATGCAATACGTTACATAATGCCAAATAAAATCTAATAACCAACAAAGACAATGAGTTTTGCCCATTATCACTGATTGACTGTAAATCAGAGCACTGTGCAACGTTAGTCTGGAACAGATGCGAAGTGTCTGCTCCGTAAGTAAATATGACTGTTGCGCTTCTCAGCAATAGGTTGCGGCAAATTTACAGCGGATCATGATTTTTGTTGGGTTATTATTTTCTTTATTTATTTACAATCTCTCGTATTTTGCCGCAACTCTTTAAAGGGTGTAATGACCTTATTCTGCATAATGCCTACGGGCGAGCGATATAATTTGTTAATATAAGTACAGTTCAGCTAGTTGAGACATGCGTGTTTATAAATAATAGTAAACCGCTTTTAAAATAAAACTTACGCTTCCGAGTTAAAAAAGGAAACATGATAACAATTGTTCGTATAATAGTATGTGTTCCTGTTGTTATCTGCAGTGTTTTTTTTTCTAATAAATGTTGCAGTTCGTTTGTTTAAGTTTGAATATAAGCAACAGGTAATTTAAACTCGTAAGTGTTATTTTATTATTTTGTAAATAATGTTCTTTGCTTTGTTTTCGGTCTTTCTTTTTCCGTGTACCACTTTTGTTACTTTCTGTATGATTATTTGGTTGACTGGTAGAGAATGTCATTAGGCATTAAGTCCGCCATTTGTACTTTTTTTGTGCAATAAAGGTTAAATAAATAAATAAATAATTAATTCAAACATGAAGTGTGGAAAGCCAAAGTAATGAAACAAAGTTTCAATAAATATAACGTTATCATACAAAATGGAAAAATGCAAACAAAACAGCAGGTTCCTTACCATCTCGCTTACCGCTGTATTTTAAGCCACCTCCTAACCACCTTCCAGTCGCCCCTTTAATGAATTAAAATGCAAACCACCTACAATAGTGAGTTTAGCGCGGCTCTTACCGTCTTCGCTTAGTCTACTTTGATTTATACTTAATTTTTATCGCAATTTAAACCTTGCGGGATTTCTTTAATCAACGAAGAGCCCTGAAAGTAAATGAAAAATATTAAAGGTTATTTGTAAGGGTTTTCTTTTGTTTTACAGATAGTAAAGTTTGTTTTCGTTTGAAGCTGTAGAAATTACTTTGAATTAAATCGCAGGACAAGTAAGTATTCATATATATTTACAACAAAGTACATTAATTGGTTTAAATAAAATTTGAATTCGTTAAAGTTCCTGGACAGCTACGAAAGTGTCCAGTAAAGTCCAGTGATTTTGATTTTGAAATCAATAAGTGTCCAGTAGGTAAGTATTGGACACTATTTTTTACTCCATCAGGATTTTATACAAAAGAACCGATATTTAAAAAACATTTTCATTTGCTTTATAATTAAAATATATTTACATTTTATTTTTAATTTACATGAAAAACTGAACATTCAGCCCCACAGAGGCTGGCAGTTTGACACAACAACGCTGGTCCTATTAATAAAAAAGAAATTGTGAGAACGAGGTCAGTGTTGCCAGAATGTATGCTGTAAAAAAAGTAGGAAAAACATTTTATCGTTTGTTGTTTTGTTGTACGTTTCTGTAGAATTGAAGGTAAATTTACAAAAAAGTACATTAAACTTTTCATTAAGTAAGTAGGTACACTTTTTTATACAATCTACTTATTTTATTTTTGAGAAACTCACTAAACATGCTTCGACCATTATGGGCCATCTCAGCCTTTTAATTCATACTCATCCAGGAAGGCTCTTTTACTGGTCTTTGCAGTAATATACAAAAATCGTTAAACCACCTTCAAATTAAATGAAGAGTGATTAATAAATGACGAGGTTACTTTATCAGAAACGTAGCGGGGAGTAGAATGATAGCAAGGGAGGCGGAGAAAGCTTGAAATTTTGGAAAAAGTACTTTAATTTAATGTGTAAATATAACATAAATAATATAAATGATTTAACAAAACTGTTTTCTGTATCACAACACGACGTCGTCAGTCAATTTTGTCTAATGAATACCTACGTTTGTTTTTTGTCACAAAAAAATCAAAGGGGGGCAAGAAAATATTTACTATGAATTTAATTACTACCAGGGGAGGCCCGACGCAAAAAAGGTTGAGAAACCCTGTACTAGGGCAACCTATCCTATTTTTGCCACTATACATTTTATTATAAGGTAATTCAGGCAATAATTCTACAATCATTTGGCGGCAAAACTGTTTATGAACCTTTAACATTTTGTAAAACGCAATTCTGGCGCCAGTATCAAGTAAAACATTAGCAAATTTTTTAACCAAATAAGTGAGGTAAATAAATAAATATCATTAAGGTAAAATGTAAATCTCATATCCATTTCATACAGTGCCTTGAAAGTAATAGTTTCACAAAGAAGCAAGCGCAGTTAGAGCACCGTCCCCCAAACGCTCTCAAATCAGAGCATAAGGGCCCCGGCATTTGCATTAGAGTTGCGCAGTCTGGGAGAACCGCCTTTCGCGCAACCTCACCTTTTGCACAAATTGTATCCTGGAGTCGCGGCGTTTGTCAATAGAATGAGTCTTTCTGCCTCCTTTTTAGTAAAAATATCTGGAATAGTCCTTTGAAATATTTAGTCTTTTTTAAGTAATAGGTTTAATTTTTGTACAACTCAAGACTGATGTTTTGGTGATGGAAAAGTTTTTTGAAGTCTTATGACATTAAAAATGATACTGCTTGTGTTGTCTGCTGTCATCTTCTTGGCCTGGTTTTTTTCACCATACACGAAATTGACTGAATAAAATTAAATATCTGCTTTACTTTTAAGGGCCACATCTAGTCGTAGTAAGACTGCATTCTTTGTGCAGCGCCACACTACGAAAAGCTACGTACTAAAAGACAGACTACCTGAAACCGATGCTCCATACAAATTTAGTAAACAATTAATAATATGTTTGTGCTTTTTTTTGGATTTAAAAATTTAATTTATCTTTGCTTCGAATTTTACAATTTGTACATCGACAAATAATAATGATTGGTAATCACGGTCAATGTCCCGTTGATAATTTGTCTAGAATGTCAAAAGATCATTAAGGCAACAAAAACTTCTTTGAATTTGATACGTTAATGGACATTACTTTTATTTATTAAGGGCTGATTTTTCAATCCCCAGATAAAGCTATCCAGAAGGTAAATTTTAGCTCTATCCTTTTCTTTCATATGACTTCAGAAAAGGATAGTAATACATTAAACTGACGGATAGTTTTATCTGGGGATTGAAAAATCAGCCCTAAAGCAAATGAATTGCGCCTCTATTCTAGGTGATTTGACCTGTTATAGTAATGTTTTTAATTCGGCAGCCATTACTGTCAAGTAAATAAGAGCTATCGAATGACAATACGATGACAGGTTAAAAACGATATTGTTTTTACCGTGTTAAATAGAGGCCCTGTATGATAATTACAATAAAATTGTTGACCCAATTTGTATGTCAGTCGGTGTCCGCGAACCACTCGAGCGCAGCCTACGCCGTAATAAGAAAAGGAAACAGCGCGACAGCTCGAGCCCGATACTGACTCGAAATCTCTTTGCACAACTTGTGCGCGTATTTTAAGCAAATGGTGAACGAAAAAAACTAAATATTTTCATTCTGTTACTATTATTTTGTTGGATTTAATTATGACCGATATTCGTGAAAATACCTGGTGACGGTGTTTGAGAGAGTGAGGAAAAATTAATAAAAAAAATCAAATGTGTCTTAATTTTTTTTAACACCTCTCGAAAACCCGAACGTGTTTTAAAGCCTTTACTTTAGCAAGATGCTATCATTTTTAGATTTTTTAAGGGTTTTTGTATAAGTATTTGGTAAATTGGTTATCCGAAACGTAATTGGCACAATTATTATAATATCAAATCAACGCTAGCCCAACTCTTATTTGTATTTTTTTTGTATTTGTTATTTTTCATGGTTCGTACCTACTAAAATCATATCAAATTTAATGCTTGTATGTTTTACAATTTTACGATAAAACAAAAATAAAAATATGTTGAAAAGAAAACGTTTATTATTTACCCTTTATTATTGGTATAAAACACGCTCCGGAAAAAAAACAACCCTTTACCTATCACGGTTCAAAAGATTCAGCTCTTTAAATTTAGGATAGACGGACAGTGTGGGCAAATAAATAGGGTCCCGTTGGGCTCCCTTCAGGTACGGAACCCTAAAAATTGCTTAATGCTTAACTAAAAACTGACACAATGAATGGAAATGTCCGACAGCTTACGTCTATTCTATTCATTTGAAGGGTTCCGTGCCCAAGGGTACCAAGTGGGACCCTATTACTAGGCCTATGCTTGTACGTCCGTCCAATCGTCCATGTGCTTAACTTTAAAGATCTTTATCTTTTGAGTCAATGGATGCTATTGATAAATACTCGTAGCATATTGATTTTTTTACTGAAAGATGAATGAGTACAAAATAAAGTTCAATACTTAATTAGGGGACTTCCAATACTAGAAAACTTTCTTTTGTTAAAACAAAAAGTTGTATGAAACTCATAATATTTAAACATAATTCAAAATTACTTTTTTCGTTTAGTCTCTTGAAAAGAATGTTAGCAATTATCTACGCCGGAATTTAGATTAGACCTTTTACGAGGCGGCGAATTTTGGGAGTAATTAAATTTTTCCCTAATAATTATGTTAAAAATTAATTATTATTATTTGGATAATTAATTATGAAAAAACTTTAACTGAAATTGGCTTATAGGACAAAAGGAGTTAATAATTATTTTTTCTTAAAAAACCTGTTAAAACTCAGATGAGTGTGATTGATTAACTACAGCACATATCTACACTAATATTATAAAGAGGAAAGATTTGATTTTTTGTTTGTTTGTTTGTTTGAATTGAATAGGCTCTGAAACTACTGGACCGATTTGAAAAATTCTTTCACCATTAGAATTGTACATTATCCTTGATGAACATAGGCTATGTTTTATTTTTCTGCACGGACGGAGTCGCGGGTTACAGCTAGTTCACTATAAATGTAACATCACTGGACAGTCCATGAGTATGACTAGAGAAAACGCATTTTGCGATCGGTAGCGTTATCGAAAACGCGAGCGTTTTATGTCCATTCCGTGCATTTTGTCAGTTTTGAAATCGTTTACGTTAGCCTTATGCATCTTGTCTACGACCCCAGCGATACCATAGTTACTCTAACACATCTGTTCTAGGCGGTAAAATCCAAATCGTATTTGTCCTGTAATGGTATTATTTTTAACTTGGCCGCCATTACTGTCAAGTAAATAAGAGCTATCAAAACGTTGACAATACGATAACAGGTCTAAAACGATATGGTTTTTACCGTGTTGAATAGAAACCCTGCACTCTTTTGAGCGGTTATTAACATTAGCCTGGCAATACACTATTATTGATTATTATTAATACATGTCACAATTACTGCTCATCATGCCTTTCAAGATGTTGCTATCCAAGGCGCAGGGACATTTATTATTTAAGAGTTCTGCTAATACTTCACCATCAGTTTCACTTTACCACATGAATTTTAGCGAGCAAAAGTTACTTGATAATTTTATTAAAAATATTTCATCGCCAACTGTGAAGCTTATCATTAAAAAGTTCCAATGCAAACTTTGGTTGAGGACCTCATCAAAATCAATCTCACCAAATGATGCTTAAGTAAATGCAAATAATAAAAAATGCCTTCTTACTATTAATTTAGCGTTTATAGAAAATCAATTCCCGTTTAAGGGGGATGCTCTATTCACCGCAAGAGACATGACAATGCCTGATCTTCTGCTTACCATAATTATATGGTAGATCATTTACATAAACAAGGAACAGGAATGGACCTAAAATAGAACCTTGAGGTACGCCCATTTCTATCTCTATCTCCGACAAAACAACTTCATTTATCGCTACCTTTTGATTTCTCTGTGTTAAATATGACTTAATGAGATCCAATGCATTTCCTATAAATAATAAACTAAGTTTACAAATAAAATTACCATGATCTACACAATCAAAAGTTTTTAGATAGAATACAAAAAAGTACAATAATTTAAAAGATTAATTCCTCCGTTTCATGAAGACACCTAAAAAGGCAATCTCAGTAATATTGGTAATATTTACATTGCAAATAATTTAATTGTTTTGAGAACAATTAAAATGAATAAATACATAAAAATACGTATTTTTTACGAATATAAGTCATATTATCGTATTTCATTTGGTTTTTATGGCCCATTTTGACACTACAATACCGAAAAGGTTACATGAAATATTTAAAGTTTATAAAATCTAATAAATAAATGTTTTTTTGTTTCAGGTAAATATTGACATATTTAAAAATAAATGCTGACTGTGGTGAGTACAAAACTACGTAAGAAAACCACATTGGTGCGCAGAGAGTGATCGATGTAAACCTCCTTCCAATTCTTCTCTCCCTTATGGGAAGTCACCCTGCCAGAGTTCGTCTTCTAATTACGTCACGTACTAAGGATTTCCCTAACTTTCAACTAAGCCCAGCCCTACATGAACCGCGCAAACATCACGCCCTGCTCAAAGATATGCGCTAAGCCTACTCAAATGCCGTAATGCCATAATCCTGGAACAGGCGTTCTCCTAATGCGTTCATAAAAGTTTTAAGGCTTTATTAAATTGGTCAAGACAAGATGTGCTGTATAAAATTGTAAAGATTTTTTGATGAGTTCAGTAATGAAGTTTTATCCGTATAAAAACAGATTATTGCAGTTGCTTTGCGAGTATTTTTCTTAATAAATTGATTAGCATTGTGAGTCAATATAAAGTTACAATTAGTAGACGAACAAATTCTTTCTTTGAAAGTAATTTGACATTGCTAAAGTGGGTTTGTTTTCAACAAAAGAGGGCTAATGCAATTCAAACAAAAACTAAATCGAAGCACGAGAGCTGTGTCAATCCGCCGAGTTTTGTTAACGAGTCGAGCAAATAAAAAGTGTTGTCAGTCACAAGGCGCTAACGACCTAGTGGCCGACAATGGTGAGCGGTGGACCTTATTTATCACACCTTCAATTAAATTAATTGGTTATTTGTTGAATGGGATTTGTGTGATTTTGGTATGTCTGGCTTTTTTAAATAACAAAACTGCGCAAACAGACCGAAGTTTTTTTTTTTAATAGTCACTTTTAAACGTTGTTCGATTTCATGATCAGTTAACTAGGCTTATATTTTTGAACAGCGACAAAAGGTGGGCCGGGGACAGTTAACAGTTACTTTCAACCGGAGTACACATCCAAAATATATAATATACATAATAGGGAATATGCATGGATTTTTAAATCTAAACAAAATATGTATATACCGTAAAACAGATCATCAAAAGTAAAATTAAAATTAAAATCGGGCAACAAACGCATGATATAAGCATTTTAAACTGCTAAGTAGACAGCGATTAGATAGAGGCAATAATTTTTGGGTACTCTTGGAGTGCATTCAGCAATATAAGTTTGAAAATCAACCACCAACGGAAAGAAATGGGGGAATTCTATATAGTTGAATGGTTGAATGAATGTTTTTATCTACATTGCGATATTTTCACCGAATAAAACAGCTAATTTCCCTTGGTGTTACCTACTAGTTCAAATAATAGTTTAGACCGTATGCTCCGTTTTGCTGTCTAATGCATTTCAGTGCTCTTTTAAGTGTCCTTGACTATGTCTAGTGGCAAACACTTGGTTATTTTTATCTATATTAAACAAGACAAAGTGTGGGTAGGTCGAAAAACTCGCACGCCAAACAGACGAAAGGCGAACGCCCACCGTCAGTCTTCTTTTGACCAAGGTTGTTGTAACACAGTCGAAATGCCGACATAATATGTATATTTTATTTTATCATGCGATTGATTTCCTATTTATACTTCCACTAGGTATTCTTAATTTAAAACAGGTATTTTTATGTTATTGCTAGGTATCAATGTTCCTTTGAACTAGGAAGATACTAAGTCCGTTACCGTCTTGATAAGCTCTCAATTGTAATGCAGAGCATCCTTTACAAACAACCAAACCTCTCTTATAACCGCATGTTATCATACTGAACGCCGAAGCCGAAACGTAGAATGTAAAATTAATAAAGTGAAGCCGTAGACAAGTAAACAAATCAAATGGGGTCGTAAACGAAATTATTTTGTTCGAAAGTAAAACAAACGAAAGTAATTAAAACATAATTGTAAGTTACGCCGACAATGGTGCACACTAAAGTTAATTATTGAACAAGTATCTCTTTGTTTAGGAGGTGGCAGACAAGCAGTGTTTTTGAATAGATAACTCCTTCGAAGAACCTGAAATATGTTTTTGTAATGTTCTTAGTGATTTAAAACTACATAGACGAGCTCAACTACTAAAATGAAATGTCAAATCGGTAGGTAGATATTGTACGGTGCGCCATCATGTCATGACTTAATCTTGGTCTTCAACGTTGGAAATCTTGAGATAGGAAGTGGTCGTGTCCTTTAGAGCCCAAAAACCATCAGATAGACTGCTCCAAACTGAAAATATATTACATTTATATCTTAGATTCTGTCTTCTTTTACACAGTTATCATCTGCATAATATCATCCTGAGATCCATTACCACCTTGCGACTCCATCATCAGATCAGCAGTTAGCATATCATTTGGCCTTAAATAATTTGCTGTTCTATAATTCCATAAGATACAAAATCGCATGCTATTATTATTTATTTGCGTTAAGCTTCACTTCACATATCTGTCATATTCTTTAATTGATTCTAAAGTTTCATAGACTAAAACAAGGGTTATATAACGCCCATAAACAAATTTTGCGGGGCGGTGCTCCTACTTCTGGATGTATTGGCCCTTCGGCCTTGCTGAAAAACTAACGTATCAGAAACCTACATCTAGTCGTATTTCTAGATATTATATATTTAGCCTATAGGTAACATGATCTTTAGGGAAAATTTAATTCATAGATTCTGATTTTAAAGATGTTAAGTTTTAAGATTATAGGTAGTGATTTTTTAATTGAGTATTATATTGATTTTGTCCGTCATAGATAGTTATTTTTAGCATGTGTAAGTTATAGCTAATTAAAGTAGAGATTATGCAATTTTAGATCAAATGAGGGTTTGTATTGTCACCGAAGTAACATAAGTTTTGATGCCAAATTTCAGATGAGTTGGATGCCGGGAAAAATTAATTAATCCGATAATACAATACAAAAATGGTAAAAGAAAACCTTTCAAAAATGTGCCAAACATTCTCTAATTTAGGAAATTCATTACAATGCGGCGCAATAGGTAACCGTGTTGTCTACCTTATATGTAAAATACTTGAAACATAAAAAAAATAACCTAACAATACCGTAAAACTCAAATTTCTCGGAGCGTCTTCGTAAAATTCATTAGAGACTGTTCGCCGGCCCACTTACGGCGGTTTGAATAAAATATGGAGTGGGTAAAGTGAGCCTTTTATCTATTAAACGCATTTGCTGTTACAAATCTTTGCTCTCCCAGCGTGTATTACTTTGCTGAGCTGGTGTTGAAACAATTCCCAACGCTTAGCTAAGTACATATTGTTATATTTCATGGTCTTTTTGAATACAGTATTTAACCCGTCAAGTGTCCGGCCCTTGATTTATAAAAGTGCACGAAATGTCCAGCTAATTTTCGAGATATTTTTATTTTCTGTTTGAGTTTAGAAAAAGGTGAATTGTTTACGATTGGTATAATTATATTTTATGATTTATATATCAATGGAAAGATAAAAGAACAGGCAATGCAAATGCAATGGAATAAAGATTATACACTTACATTTTACTGATGAAAATAAATCATTAACTTTAAAAAGTATATTATTATTAGGTTTTGATATTTTTTTCACCCGATCGGTTTATTCTTTGACACACTGCACTTAATATATTGCCACATTTCACTTTTCTATTGTTAAAATATCACCATTATAAGTTTACGCGCCGAATTCATCAATTTGTTTATCACTACACACATAAAGAACATCACAAAAATTATTTGTTTACGGAGCGGCGCTGGCGGCCGGCCATTGCGGAAGAGCACGTCCTATTGCGCAATAATTTCGTTTTTATTATTTTTTCGCTTGTTCAGATGCTTGGTTTTTGGGAAAAAAAATCCAGTATGTTGCCAAATAAGTGACAAATCAATAGGATTATTACACTAGCAGGGTCTTCGTTTATGAAATTTAAATTCTCCAATCACAGCGCCGTCCTGCGCACAACTGTTGTGCGTAGGACATGACCGGCCAAAATTTTCTACGCACAACTGTTGTGCGCAGGACACCTGACGGGTTAAGGTGTACCATTTTTTACCGACAAAATAATTCTTTAAACGTATGATTTCTAACTAATCTAAATTCATCCAAAGCTGTTTTCTACTGAAGCCGTTTGTTCTCAGGTAATATTAATTAGGTACGTTTGTTACACTTAGGACTTTTCGCAAAAGTACCTAGTTAATATTAACACCCGCCCTGCACTCAGAAAAGCCAGTATTTACTGAAAAAATTTAAACATGAACATTGCAAGATAAGTAAATATGTTTTGTGAGACAGACATAATGTCCATTTTCACACCACATGCTCGAAATTGCCCAATTATATATCATGCAAACCTCACCTAAAGTAAGTCATTATAGCCATCGGGTTTAATAAGATTCAGTACCATAATATTATGACCCGCTGGTTAATAATGAGATTTGAATTCCTATGAAAAATTACAATTTGTAAGTTATTTTTTTTAATAATGTACTTTAAGTTTTAATAAAACGTTGATTCTAGTAAGTAGCCTTGCTTTTTATTGTCTCGCAAAAGGTTATGTAACACACTTTTTCAAAATGTCGTTTATTGATCAAATATCAAACAAAGATTGTGCAACTAACTAAAATCGAAGCCTCTCGAATGTTCTCTAATCGCAAACACACTAAAAATCATCAAAGGATCCAATTAAATGATTGATGAAAACACGATAGCACACTGAATCGTTTTAAACTCGTCTAAAGCTGCCCCCGGGAGCAACCGGGTTCATTAGATGATGTAGGCATGTCATTTGCGTCCCCCGGGCATGTCGTCGACGTAGTTAGCCCCGGTTAAACCACGGTTACACTCAACGCTGGACTAAACGTGATCTAATGAGAATTCTCGATTACAATAGTGTTCTGAACTATGTATCATTTTGGAAATAAGTAAAATTTTATCGATAATTTGGAATACTTGTTCTTTTTTGGGTTTTCTCTTCAAAACATTGCGCTATGGCATTAGAACAAGAACAATTTGTGAATAATACTATTATTACTTGCATAAGCCTTTGTTTTATTAATAACTAGCTTCTAGGTTATAATGGAGGTTTCATATTTTATGTTTACATGACTGTCAGATCGGAATTTAAACATGGAAGCCATTTTTATAAGTCTCGGTATTCTTTCTCGCTTTCATCCTAACCTACCCACATTGTGCTGTCTCGTTCACACACTTTTATATTAAATTTTGTAAGGCTAGCTTCACTTTAGGTACAATTTACTTTATGTATTGTTATAGCTTCATTTTAGGTATTTTTTTGTTATATCAAGTAGGTATCAAAAGTTTTTTACATGGAATGCTGGCTTTGAATTAGAGCATACGAGTATGATTTTAGCTCAGAAACAGAATCTGTTTTTGTGATGAGCGCGAGTCACACAAATTTTGCCCGCTACCGGATATCGCCGAACCTGGTACTGGCTAGTTTCTACTAAACTAACCGGTTGGTTCCCGATTCACCGTATTCCTGTTTTGTCGAATTCCTGATTCGTCGGATTTTCAATATTGAACGACATTATGCAATTACAGTGACTTTACTTATGTATTAAAATAAATAACATATTTAACACAAAAAAATGATTGAATGATTCTACTTTGACTCAATAATTAACATTCGTGATAGCAACCAAAAACATTTACCCTCCTTTTCAGGTACCGTAAAACGGGGTAAATAGGAACTAAGGGGTAAATAGGGACACAACCTAAAATGAAGCATATGTTACTAATTATAAGACTGAAATAATTTCCAATAGAACGTAACGTTATTTTCATTTAATACTTATTATTTATTATTTCATTTAATATTTGTAACAAGTTATGCTTCATTTTAGGTTGTGTTCAAATTTACCCCCTTTAGTTCCTATTTACCCCGTTTTACGGTAGGCGTGTTTATAATGGTCCACTTTACATAATAGATTTTATGTTATACAAGTAATTCTGTCAAAATAAGAATACGCCGAAACAGGAATCCGACGAAACAGAAATCCGACAAAACAGGAACACAATGAATCGGGAACAAATCCCATTGGTAAATACACGTATTGTACCTATATTACTGTAACATTCTCTTTTGTTATACATGTAATAAAACATGTACTCATGGTGCTTTTGCTTGATTACCTTTGTTTTACAGCGTCCGTTAAGTATGTCGAGTGTTCGGCTCTAGCTTCGAACGTAAAGGGAGTAGATAATTAAAATCAATCAATTAGCCGATTGCTTCGTTGAAGAGACTTATTACTCAAGGGAAAACTTTCATAAAACTTGCAAGTATTAATAAGTAGTAATACATATTTTGTCGGCCTTATAATACTTTTCAATTCATCACTACTTATGTCTTTACCTATATACATTTATTAAACATTCTCCTCAATTACTTGTTTAATTGTTTTATTGTTTCGAGTGGTTTTGTAACTTTCCTTTAAAATTTAATTAATTTTATATCTATTACATAGATAAAAAAAACTGATATAATGGCGACCCCCTCTTTATTAAGAGCTGATTATCTTTGAAACGGCCCGATAGATTTTCATGAAGCCTAGCTAAGAACTATCCTGAATATACTAGATTTCTTTAAGAGAAACCGAGTCCAAATCGCTTCATCCGTTTGGGAGCTACCACAGACAGAAACACAGATACACAAATATACAGATACATAGACACATTTATACACACATATACAGATACACATGTTAAACTTTTTTGTATCAGGGGTTAGAAATACTTTACAATATATTTATTCCTTTACCGGTATAAGATGCGTCAACTGCAAAAAAAATATTTAATCGATATCTTTTTTTTTTAGATGTAACTATATCAATGGTTATAAATTCATATATTTGGTTCACTTTTCAGATATCTAAATAGTCTCGTTACATACCTTAAGTATTGTTTATCGTTGTCTTGTACCCATCATAGCTCAAGCCTGGAGTTTAATTTGGTACAAGGTCAAATCATATGAAACTGTCCTGTGATATTTTATTCTTACACCTATTTTGTTATATTATAAAATAATATATAAATTTTACACTCTAACGCTCTTTTTAGTTTATGCTATGTTCATGGTCTAAAAGGAATTTTAGCGCACAAAAAGCGGTGAAAAATCTACGCTTCAAATTTGAAAGAGATCCGTGCCTATGAAATTGACAATTAATCAAGTTACTTGCGTTACGTCCCCGGGGTGGTAATGCCAAATTGTGGAGGTGTGCGTACACCGCACACTTTGATCCGTTCCGGATGTGTTTTCAGATTTCTGTTTTCTTGTTTTTAAGACTCGTTTTTTCCGTGACTTGTTTTAGGAGTTTTAAAAACGGCTTAGTACTTGCTAAAAACAAACATGTAGAATACTAAAAACGTATTCATTACAGAACTCGTAAAAAAATAATTTATAATACAGGTATGTAAAAAACACACCTGATACCGTGTAAAATGAAACTTAAACTGTCTAGGTTAATGTTTTTAGAGAATGCAGATTTCAAAGTAAGGACATAATAAAACTATTCCGTTACCGTTTAAACTATTCAACCAACGTATATATGTGAAGCTTGGAATGTAAGTATTCTTCTATAGACAAATCACTAGATTATTCTAATGATTGTGTCTGTAGAGGATAAGGTACTACGAAAGAAGAAATACGAGTAGGTCATCAATGGAAATCAAATTTATAAGCAAACGAAATTGCGGACATCCTTTTGTAATTAAATTCGAGTTCTCATGTCACCCTAAGTTTGAGGTTTCTTTTAAAGTCTATCAGCCCCATTACAATAAGTCGTCACTGGTAACATACATTGGTCGAGGACTTTCGATTTGAGACACATCGGCATATTGGACGAGAAGATATTGTGTAGCTTCCCGAACGTTGCCCAACCGAGTCGGATTCTAGGTTTGACCTCTTCCTTGATGTCGGACCTACCTTACTGAACAGTAAGGCTAAAATAATGATGATGATGATTATACTGAACAGGTTGTAAGATGTTGAACCATTTATAAGGTTGAAATAGGTAACTTTAATTAACGAATGATGGTTACTCAGCAATGAAGTTCTTTCTGAGATCATTTCATTATACATCATTGAAATAATCTAAAACACATGTGTATTTTTTTGGTGAACACATAAAATGTTTACTTCAGTATATCCGGCTTCACGTGGCGTCTGCCGCACTGCGCGCCGATCGTCAGTCGAAAGCGGTCAAAGGGCCAGCGTACCGCGGGCACACAAATCCAATTTGCCTTCGACTTTCACAAGCCTTGTGCCAATTAAACGGCGCGTAAAGTGCGTCGGTGCCCTTTTAAACCCTTTTTTGATCGGCAATATCGCGTCCCCGCTGCGGTCGAGAGGGACCAACTATTAGGGTTCACCAACTTAGATAAAAGCGGAATCTACATTGCGAAGCTAAATTATGTCCCTGAACAGATTTGAATTTGATATTTGATATGATACGATGTGTAATGATTATCTGGCACATATAAAAGGCGTGCAATTATTTTAGGTATATTTAAATTCGAATATAATTTTATCTGTCGAAGGCGACCATGATACGGGCCCTGAGGCCTTCCCCGGGACTCAACGAAACAAAGTTATGTCCTTACATAGGGTACCTACTTCTTATCTTGCAACACCTAGTATGTTTTTAAGAAGATAATGATTTTGTTGCTCTAGAATCATAATTATATTACTTCTGGGTGCTGCTTACGACTATATACGCGAAGAAACATTATACCTTTTTTTCTCAAATCAGAGTTGTAATTTTCTTGATGTGCTATATATTTGTGCACAATAAGCAACAATCGCTTGTCATGTTGAGAAAGACGTCAATAAAAGCAAACAAAGACAAGCATCAGCAATAATATTATGGTAAAACAAATAAATAGTAGTTTTATAATAATATAAGTAAGAAAAACTTTTACTCCGAAATAAACTCAGCATTTCCAACCAAAGAAAATCTGCAAAAATACAAGTTTCATTTGACAATACAAAAAACAATTTAATCTGGAATAATGGCTTAGTTTTGGTAAAAGTGTTACATGGTGAGTGGTTATAATTGGAAACGTCAGGCGCAGTGTGACGCCCCGCGGAGCGGTGCGGATTAGGGTCCGCTGTCACTACATCCCGCTCGGGGCGGCGGAAGCAGGGGGCTGTAGCGGGCAGGAATGGGACATGAAAAGTTAGTCAACATCACTTGGCGCCTTTTGCAATCGATAGATGAGCTTTCTACAATACCATAAAACCAGCACATCACAAGTAAGACATAAAAAGCATTATAATTATCCTCCTGCGGTCCCTTGTTCTAAAAATAGTACATAATACGGCCATTGAAAAGATCTAGTGCGAAAGAAAGTGGAATTTCTTTCGTTTTTATGAGTAATGATCAAATTAGAAAATTGACTTTATTTCATTCACAATAGATTCTTATTCCATTGAAAAATTTTGTGGTACAGTCCTTAAGAGGCTAAGAAAGCAAACAAACGTAAAATATATAAAGTATGTTTTTAATGGACAAAAAAAAGTTTTTTTTACATCGAATTATACCTATTTATCTTCAGACACTCTTTATTTTTAACGTCTGCTCGCTTTGTTTTTTGAGTGCATCTTTTACTTTAAACATGTTGTTCCGATGTGACCAATGTTTCTTAAATAGTGCGGTAATAGAGAAAACGAATAAAATACATAAACTAAAAACTTAACTATGATTCACGTAGGTTAGGTTAGGTAAAACTTGTAACCATCATACATAACCACCATACCATCATACCTGAAATCAACACGGGTTCAGCAGAGAATAGCTTTCTATGAAACGAAAATTCTGCAAAGTTCACGTTCTATGGAATGAGTGTCGGTGAAATCAAACAACTAAAAAAGAAGCTACAGCAGGTTTTACTTTTTTTACAATATCACATACGGTTTTCTATCACTTTCATAAACATTCCCACCATAATAACTCCATCTGCACGTGCGAGTTTATAACTGAATATTGTAAGCCTTATCGTTCTTATTTTAACCTGGAGTTCCGTCAGGAGCTGGGAACCCGGGTTCTTATAATTATCTTCTTTGTTTTACCTCGCCGTTTTGATCGTATTGCAACGACCGAAGCCACAAGCATACTAGAGAAGCGGTGCTTATCAACTTAATACCTACGAGTTTCGTGAACTACAGGCACTTGGTGTTGGTTTTATCGAAATATCCACCGACAGAAATTAACATTACAGTATCCGGGTAAAGCCGCAGAGTTTATAAACTGCTTAAATTGTTATATAAGCCAGTAAATATTATAAATAATATTTACTGGCTTATATAACAATTTTATGAGTTTAATAAAATTATACCTTGTCCATAATAATATATATGCTCAAAATTAATTGTAAAGATTTTTAAATTTAAACTAGGTGCAATAAACATATTGAACAAAATAAAATTAACAAAAAACGCAACAATTGACTTATCAAACTGCAGTTTTAAAAAAGGAACGCTTCATCTCCTTACTCCAACCGCACCCGTCAGAAGGAAATTATAAGACCGCGTTTATCTTTTACCGGCAAAGCTACATTGCAAACTCATTTTTAATCATAAACGTCTTGCTCATAAAGTTAGAACGTTAACGATCGTGGTAAATGATGTGACAAAAACAGGTACGTGGTTCACTTGACGGACTAATATGCTGACACATAGCGAGAATATACACGGTTAGTTTAGTTTACTGAATACAATAGATTAGATTATAGATTATATAAAATAGGTCATGTCTGTTTTCTTTGTTTGCTCCATATAGGGCTAAGGGACTGTTGCCCATTCTGCCATATAAGGACGGCCATGGAAGGCTTTGCGAATTTAACCTTTTTCTCATGTTATTATTTATGTTTTGTTTTCGAATAATTATGTGTTATACCTTCCGTGGTTGCACCTGATGGTTCCAGCGGAAGACCAGCGCTGACTTTAAAGCCAGCATTACGCTGAGTTGAGACCATTTCGTGGCTATTTTCTTTTTGTACGTTTTTATCTGTTCTTGTTTATGTTTGTCACGAATAAATGATTTTCTTCTTCTTCTAAACTTTATAGGCAGGTAATAAGTAAATAAACGTTATACATCCGCACGTTGCTCTCTGCTGGTGGAAAAGATCCAGCCATCTTTTCCAAATCTTAAGGTCAATATTTTCTATGAAAAGTAAAAAGTAATATTTGAATATGAATTCTGTTTTTGAATGAGTAATGTATTAAAGCAGAGCCGCCATACTCATCTTGATCAGATTATTATCAAAGCGCCTAAAATATTGAAGAATAAACAAAAAAAGTAGATTCCTGACTAGACTGACTTTTTACCCTTATCTTTCTGTATTACATTATAATAAAAATCACAAAGTCAAAATAAAAAGATTACATCTTCCTAATATTGTTTAGGTATGAAAAACAAATAACTCCAGTTTAGGAGAAGGAAAAAGGAAACCTTTTTCGATTTGGATATGCAGCTAGTTCTTCTTGCTCGCCAAAAACTTGACTCGTATTTCGTTAAAAGACTTATACAACTAGCCCGAAACACTTTATTATTGAGTATCAGTGCAAAAAGGATTACGACACGAGATACGTTTTTATTAATATCTCAGTTAAAACAAAGCGTCGCGTCTGTAGCGACAAAGCAATTAAGCGATCGGAGCGAATGCGTTCCGCCGCACAATAGTCATGTTCCTTTATTATTTCCCTTGCGAGAGTCTCTTTGGCAAGCAATAATAATTGTTTTTGCTGTATAGAAGTTAGTCAATCTTAAAGATATATTACTTTCTATAGTCATAATAGTCAAGCTGTTTTCACCCCTATTCTAATTGACCATTTGTGGTATTTCTTATTTCAATCTTGTTTTCTTTAAACACGTTTTTTTAATTGATTTTAACTAATTAGTTAGTCATTAAACAAAAAAGAACGTTGCAGTCAACAGCCACTTACTTATCCACTAAAGAAAGAAGTGCACCACATCTCTCACGCCGTACACTCCGACAATGTTGCTCAACACGCTCTGAATAATAGAGCGTGCCAACAAATAAGCCGAGGCTCGCTGCGCTGGCCCGCCACCACTTAAAGCAATGAAGTTCCATTCTCTATTAATGCCGGCTTTTATTTTGGGCCCTAGAAAGTAGAATGTCACGGATTAACACTAACTCGCTACGTGGCCCTTTGCCCAATGTTCGTGAGTTAACGTCTGTACTTTATCTCTCTTAATGTAATTATTTTATAGTTTCAGAGCAAAAAAAGCATGGTTTTTCTCGAGGGAGAATATTGTAATGCAAAATTTCGAATAGGTAACTGTCGTATTTTTTGTTTTTTTCGGTATTGTCACAGTCAAAAAACCACATTAGGAACATTGTGTAAAAAAAATGCACAGATTCAAACAAAGGGTCATAAATGCACCACGATTATAAATAAGCAATCAGGACTTTTCTTAAACCTCAGTAAAAACTAATGGCAGGTGCATTATTTATTTATTTATCGTATGACTTACAAATTAATGCATTAGGTGCATTGTATGCCGTTTTATTAAACTTGTTGGAAAATTAACATTCAATTTGTTAAAGAGAGGCATGTACATGGCATCATTCACCCAACGATTCGCAATTATGATGCCACAAAGTACTTTACGTCGATTTTCTATGAAAAGGTGGTGCTAGCCTGGTTGATAGTCTTAAGGTAACTGCAACCACTAATTGACACCCAATATGGCCTACCACTTTTTTTTTGCAGATAAACCTGAACATATAAAATGAACATTCTATCGAATGTTGAATAACAGGTAAAGTCGAGAATCATCTCGACCGACTATACTGTTTCAATTTTGTCAAATACGAGCTTTATATGAAGTCAACAAGACATTCGGAGATAAGAAGGTGGTCATTTTTTGTTAATTTTTTGCTATAAATAAAAAAAATACGTAAGACAAAATTATAAAAAAATTGGTATGGAAATTTCCAGCCCTTTCATATGACACACCATTTATTATAATAAAATCACTTTAATTTTTCAACCCCCTCATTCTAAACCACTTTTCAAATAAATATAGGTATGTATATAAATAAATTAACTAAAAAAAACATATTGTTTTTACTAAAAACAGATGCAGGCAATCAAGTTACACAACTATACCAAATTTCAGGTAGATAGCTCCTAAAGTTTTATAGAAAAACTGCTGTGACAAACGGGCAGTCAGACAGACACCGAATAGTTAGTCTCACCATGAGGTTTGCCTTTTTACCATTTTGTTACGAAACCCTAAATACTGCGATTTCTCACTATTTTTTAGAAAAATAATGTTAGCTAACTGTGCTTGTAAGTATTTCAAGTTAAGAAATAGCAAAAAGGTCACCTAAGGGCTGATTTTTCAATCCCCAGATAATCTATCCGAGAGTTAAATGTATTACTATCCTTTTCTGAAGTCATATGAAAGAAAAGGACAGAGCTAAAATTTACCTTCCCGAATTTACCTTTATCTGGGGATTGAAAAATCAGCCCTTAATGTACCTTTTCGTTGCAAAACGCAACTGAGTGACTTAGGATAACGAACAATCCACCAATCTTGTAAATTAATAGCTTTTTATCTATAGTTCGTTTTTTTTTTAACCTTAATAATAAAAAAACATTTCATAATTTAGCCCAAACTTTAACTTTAAACATAAACATCTTTGTTTTGAAAGGGGTTTATATCGTTTTATGGCTTTCAACTACGCATCTAGTGGTAGCTACGTAGATGAAAAATACACCGAACAAAGAGCCAAGAACCTCCTGTATACGCCAGATCAATTTTCAAAGTTGAGCTTCGATCTTAACTTTCATAAGCTTCGTGTACACTTGTGTATCGATCAACTGTAAACAATTATTACATGATTTAAGTTATCTATCTAAAATCAAAAGCGTGCGTTAATGTAGTTTTCATGTAGATTCTGTCAAAATGTTTTAAGTACTTTGCTTGTTGTGGTGCAAAATAAGGGTTGTGAGTTTGATTTGTGTGGCTTTATAAAACCTTAAATGCATGTGTTTTTCTTTTGGCAATAGTAATTTATATTACTCGTGCATTCATACTCATGTGTGTGATTGTAGGTAATATTTTAAGTTGTTTGTTAAGGTATTTGTTGTTTGTTAGGTACGTACTACATCATGCACTAATGCTGGGTTTATAACAAAACAAACAAAATAAAAATAATAAAAATACATTGTAACAAGTAATTTTTTTCTCCGTTTATTTTTTCTGAGGTAGAATATTTTTTATTAAACGTAGTCAATGTAGACGGAGCTTTAAACACAAGCGTCTGGTCTGTAGGGAACTTAACCATCCACTTTATTAGCAAACTTCTCGATGGGTACAGTCTTTCAGTAATTAGACTGGCTTATATTATTCGGGTGACTGCGTTTCGATCTCGCGAACAGCCGATACCGGCTCTGGCGTCGTAAAGGAATAGGTAAACTTCTTTTGATTTATAGCATTTGAATCTGTTTGGCAAGAATTGGTTTTGGATTGGCTATTGAACAGATAAATACGATACATATTTTTATTGATTATCATTTCAATAATTTTAAGTTACATTGATATGCACGTGTCTAGTTAACCAGGATAAAATAAGTCTACTTTTTCGGTCTGGTTTGCATTTTTCTTGTTGAAAATTGTTAAACATCAGCTTAGGGTACCTATGACACAATAAAGTTTCAAATGAAAAGAGCAAAAAAGGACTTTATCATCTTTCACACTTATTACTAAACATATGAAAGAAAGCGTAGGGGTTTCATTTTAAAACTTCACTCGTATCTCCGTCATGAAACGATCAAAACGTGCCGACGAAAAATGGAGGGTCAAAACAATTCCCAAAAGCACACAACGTAAGATATCGTACAACCCCGAAAAATCAAAATACATTTACTGCCTACACCCGTATTGTGTAAGCATGTCCCGAAGCGTGAAGTGCGAGTTGTCGGACGCAGCGCCCGCGCCGCGACGAGCGCTCGGCAAACAGGCCGCGCGCGTCGAGTGCCGGCCCGACAGAAACCGGTAAAACATATCTACCGATTTATTGTTAACCGGTTTTAAGGTTTTTTTTGTTAGTTTACCGTCGCATTACTTGAGGGGGGTTTTGTTGTGGCATGGCATCATGTTAAATGCTGAGAAAGAGAAATTTCGAAACTTGTTTATACTTTTTGAGCATAGTTTCGAACCGAAATAATTATATTTGAGGTTATATATTTGCCCGTAAAAGTGCCCGTGCGGCCTACTTACTAAATAAATGTCTTTTATCTTTTTTTATCTTTTTTAAAGTAGTGACGAAATACTGATAAGTAATGAATGTGCAAATTTATTAATTACTTCGTACATTATAATTAATAATGCAATATTACCTACTTTTTAAGTATGCAAAATATTGGCTTTCGAGAAAATTGTGAACCAAACAATAATAATACAATGAAAAACAGAATCATACGTAACCTTATTAACTCATTACGTGCAGGTCTTTCTTTTTTTCAGATGTAAGTAGGTACCTAAATGGTTGCTTAAAAAAAGATGTTTCCGTTTTGTACCTTTATTTTACAGCGATATACTTAGAAAACTAATCGATTAGGAACAATATTATCAAAAGAAATGGAAATTTCAAAGACCCTGCTTATGTTATTTAACTTTATGTGACGTGTAATTTTACATCATCATTATCATTAATAAAGAAGTACCTGATTATCTGAATCTGTATCTAAGTATTTACATATAATGCAAACATTCGAAGTACATAAACCTCAACAAAATATTTAGTTTCATGAAACTATACAAATACAGGTAAGAAACGATTTTGACATTTGAAAAATTAATGAACTGAAGACGGCACATTGAAAGGAAATCATGATAAATGTGCGCGTCAATATTTAAAACGTGGCACGGTACAGGTGCCGAAGCCCTCCCCAAACACATTACACGCAGTAGGTAAGTATTGAATTTGTAGAATGTTGAAATATTTCCCAGGCTCTGGACCAAGTTGGTGGCTCTCGAACTCCTCGCAAGTTTTATTAGGATACTTGTGAAATTTCCGCCTATTCCGCTGGAAGTGCTCTCGCCTGATTAAACAAGATGAATTGACTCGAACACGGTTGAAAGTACGCAAGAATTTAGTTATATTTTTCAATTATATTCCCCCTTACAAATTATAAATGAATTCTATCTAATGTTTCGCGTTTAATTAGTGATTACTATTTATCAATTAATAAAATTGAATGTATACATTTATTTACGAGTAAGTATGTGATTATACTTTTTAAGATTTAGTTTATGAACTAAATTCATATCTATCGAATAATAATTTATGCAAAACAATTACGAAATAAACAAAAATAATTTCCAATGAAAACATAAGGCACAATACAAACGAATCCATGTTATAAATAAAATAGGTAGGTATGGACCGCCATTAATAAAAAGAAAAAGAAGAAGAAATAGTTACCTAGGTGAACAGAAAGGGCGGGAAAATGGATGTAACATGGCGAAACACTGCAAGTTTTCAGTCTCTAACCAGTGAGGCGATTCGAGATTCCATAGAAGTGACGACATTCGAATTCGTATTCGAGATTCCATAAAAGTGACGGTGTCATTCCATGCAGGTTCACGATAGAGATTCATCTCGAACGACCCGACAATTTGACATTATGCGAATTAAAATTAAAGTATTAAGCTATATTGACAAAATTTAGTTCGGTAGGTTGTTTGACGCTCTCATGAATTACTTTATAGTCGTTATGCAAGTAGTTTGTAGCAATGCATTTCTCCATAAATCATAATGATACCCACCATTTGAATTCAGTCTAATATTTCTGAATGCCCTTTATTTACTTTTAATTATAGTCTGTGTCAATTGAAATTGCCCAAGATACAAACACGATCAAACAAAACAATTTACCATTATTACTCGATAATCCCGTGCTTTTAAAGATACAGCAATGATTTATACACTTGATCTTTACTTCCACATTAAGTTTAGGATTAAATAACTATTCATTATACGTTATTTTAAATAAAACACGCTTGGTTAATATTTGAGGTTATGTGTCAAACAGTACTTAATTGTTTACATCTTTGGCAGATTCAATTGACACAGACTAATACATTGCTAGAAAACTTGTATCAAAACTGTCTGCACGGTAATTTCTAGAGCGGCTAAGAGCGTCTCGTTGTGTGTCAGATGTGCATCGTGTACGAAAACTTATTGTTCTATAAGTTGATAAGAAGATTTACATGCTATAGACAAGAGGGTAGATGCAATACGAGAGAGGAACCAGCAGAGATTTTGAAGGATGCTTGGTGAGATTAAATTTAGTTCTACAGTATTATTAACGTACATGCAGTGATGTGTAAAGTAAAGATTCAAGTTTACAAATGTTTCGAAATAATAACGATTTTAATAAAACAACGGGAAACTAAAAATGAGATACTTTGGGAACCTTTAACCTTGTTGGTGCGACCCTTCTTCGCAGCTAGCGGTCTCGGGTTCGATTCCCGATATTGGCAAATTTTGTGTGATGAGCAAGCGTTTGTTGCTGATTCTTATCTAATCTTATCTGTGCAATAATAGCTAATACTTCTTCTATTTTTACTACAGTACAATCTCATCTTAGAAACTTGAATTTGTATCCAAGATTCTGCTCGGCTTGCATTATAATACCTGCCATTATATTATACGAATATAAAGAAAGATGAGTCATTCGCGTGGCTTAAAATACGGCGAGTTACCGCTTGCATTGTGCAGCGAATCTAAGGCATAGAAAATTGTAATCATGGTCTTGTGGCGGGATCGACAAAGAGGATTTTACTCACAGATTCTGTTAAATTACTTTATATATCCACTACTCGTACTTTAAATTATAGGTCCACGTAGGGGGCTCGTATTTTATTATGCCTTGTAAGAACATAAACATAGTCATTATTCATTAACGTTTTTTTTGTTTTTTTTTTACTTTAATTATTCATGGTCACTGTGCACGGTATAAATATCCTTGTGTACAAATTTCCGGCTTTGTCACTGATCATTTTTGGGAAAAGTGAGTGTGACATACAGACAGACGGGCAAAATTGTAAGGGCCTAGTGTGACCAACGATTCCAAAAAGCTGTGGCCCCTAATGTTATCCCTGAAAATTAAGGTTTCTTTACACCTCGCATAGGTAAGAGGGTAAACCAGTTTGCCTTAATTTATTTTTTTAATGTATATGTAAGTATTTTAAATACTACTTAGCAATTTTGCATGTATATATGCTATTACCGCCCAATTTATTGATATAACTAAAACATAGCGACACAGCACATAATAAATTATCATGTTTTTGAGACGAATTATTTAAGGAAACAGATCAGTCTTTGATCAAGTACGAAGTTTTTACTAGACACACTTGGCAAAGTATAAAAAAAAACTGAAAAAACAAGTTTTTTTTTTATAACGACTCCTGAACATTATTTTGACTCGTTTTTAGGTCCGTAGTTATCTTTAACGTGCAGTGTTTTCCTTCTAAGATTTAATTATATGTATAGATTACTTTCTCAAAGTTAATTGAAGTGCTCATCGCTGCAAATTTATTTTGTGTAAAAGTATTCATCACGGAGTTTGAAGAAAATTAAAACTCGGGCCATGGTGATTCGGTAATTTTGGCAAGTGAGGTACTAATTATTTCAGCAATTAAAAGCCTCCCCAAACGGAACCTAAATTTTTCAACCATCGTTTGGCAATCGCCGCTAAAAAAATCTTAATTATCCAACTTAAAGAAAACAAAGGCTGCTTTCACCTTTTTGCGTAACATTTTTTTTTCCTTTCACTTTGAAGAAACTCTGCCAAATTGGGAATTTTCGACGGGGTGTATTTTTTGTGTCAGAAGTTATTCATTTGCATTGAAAGTTAGTAATTAACATTTCGGTTTCTTACAAACTAAGCAATATAGATACTAATTACGCAAACTGGTTGCAAAAACGTTTTTTAAAGCGAGGTTTAGAACAGCAATAAAAACTGAAGAAGTTGACTGCTGTCTTACTCTAACCTTTTAAGTTAGAAAAAGATAGCAAAATTGTGCTTATTGCTCTAAAACTGAAGTTAAATTAAGACAACAATCAACTTCTCCAATTTATATTGCCAGTATATTCCGCGCTTTAGAACGAATCATAAACTAATGCTGACAAAACCAGCAAACCTAAAAGTCAACATGACCCGAAACATGATAATATATCATAGGAGCTATCGGCCCCGGTCAATAAAGACGCGTAAATAGACGCAAGGAGCTTGGTAAGTAATGAGGCATTGCAAACATATAGTGTAGCGAGGCGTGCCCGCTAATTGATTGCTCGGCCGCGCCCGCCCGTGACGTTTTAAAAGAGATTGAAACGTATAGAGGTCAAAAGACAAACTAGTTGTTTTGACTGTGATGTTTTTATTGATACCGTAATGTTGCTAACCTTTTTTGTTCATTACGTTTTTCGAATCGTGCCTTCCACTTTATATTAATAGAAGGAGAAAAAACATCAGATAATCCAGATAGTTCTCAATCAATTTTCATTATTCACGATAGGAGGTAACAATCATAAAATAAAGGCACGTCGGAACATTGGTCGCGTAAATCCTTTTAAAAAATAGATCTGTATAAAATAGATCGCGCTTTCTTTATTTAGGACTATTTAATTTAAACCAGGGGAACTCGGGGTGTTTGGATAGGCATTTTCTTTAAAGTTGTGCATAAGAATGCTAATTAAGAGAATTAATTTTATAAGATTATGAAATATTTACAAGTACCTAACTTAAGTTAAATCCAAAAAAGCACGATTAAGTATTAATCAATTAATTAATTAATTTGGTCCACATTTTTACGCATACTGCTTGCTGCTGCTGTTAAGTGATTTTTAACCAGATTGTGTCAGAAGAAGGGTTATGTTTTTTGATTGTATGTACCTACTGGTACTGATGAGGTGTCGGTAAGTCCCAGATAAACGGGCGAGTAAGTACGCGTACTTAAAGCTCGACGACCTTTTTCGCCCGTGTTTACCTTTAGGAGTTCGCGTACTTAGGGTGACACACGGGCGAGTAAGGGCGCCGAGCCACAAGTACGGCGTACTTACTCGCACGTCCATCACCCCTTTTAGATTCGTTTTGGTTGTGGGAAAAGTAATGAGACCCCTTTCATTTGATTGGTTAATTTCTTTAACATAATAATTGTTATATAGACGAAAATATCAAAAAGTACAGGGTTTTTAAACCTTGTTTTTTTTTTGATAAGTATAATTATCATTATTTTTTATTATCATTAAACTGAATCTGTACTCAAAACATTTGTAAACTTGTCAATGTTTTAAATTTTTTGTATATCTATTGTTTTTTATTATAACAAGAAATTTAAGTATGGCAACCATAATAGATAATCATGCTGCGTCACTCCAAAAGTCTGAACCCTGAGTAAACAGATCTAAAAATTAAGTATCATCACATCGATAAATAAAGCAGGTAAACACTGGCGCAGTGCTCAGGTATTAGAAGCGAGTGGCAGAGGAGGCTTTTGCCCTAATCCCCTCTCTCTGGGCGCAGTCACGTTCAGGCAACACCGGGATCTTGGAGGCCTCGCACGCAGTGTGTTTACACATTTATGATTCGGCGTGTGCAGGGGCCATTACTCCGATCAATTGGAGGTTTATAGGAATGTTCGTGCCGGTGATTGGCGTGAATTTAATTTTGGTTATAGTTTTGCATTTTGGATCATTGAAAGTTCGATTACAGGGTGGAATTTATTTTTCTTTGAATTGTTTGATTTAAAATTTGCTGTATTAGTTTATTTGCATTGGTGTATTGTTTTTATGTATCCAATTTTACGGAACATCCTTGCGTAGGTTACAGAACATATTCTTGTCACAGATTTCGCAGTGTCTTAAGACGAAAGTTTGTAACCATCACTTGCAGCGCACCATGTCGCTGAGAAGTGGTCGTTCAAAATGGGTTACACTTACATTTTGTCATAGCACCTGCAACTGTGCTTTCACAGTGGTCTCGCGACATGCAACATCCATTTCTTTAAGTTAGGCAAGGTAGGTACGGGGCAAAACTTATTTCGCGAAGTTATGAACGGAGATAAGTTTTTTATTAGACACGTTACAAACCCGGTAAAGAGCGAGTTGGAAAAAACCTAATTTTTATGGACTGTTTATGCTATGTTTTTCTATGATTTATTAGAAAACCCGCCGTTTTACCGCAGTCATTATGTGAAAAAGCAACCGGCATCTATTATATTGCAAAAGATCCGGCTTTTTAGGGTAAGACAGACAGATGTACAAACGAACTGAATCTTAATAATGAAACACCTTTTGCGAAAGTAATAGCTATTAGTTACGTCTGCATTTCTCAGATGTCCTTAAAGTAAAAAGAGCATGCTAAAAGTTTGTCCCGTTTTTATATTTTCTCATTAAGAGCAGTTACAAATAACTGAGCTGCGGGCGATTGACAGCTAAGGCCCGGGTGTAAGCGCTGACCTAACTCGGATGCCCAAGTTTAAGATCAAGAGCGTTCGATAACCAGACGGGCTTAAAAATTATAATACTTTGTTTAGTAAAATTATAATTCCTGTAAAGTGGGTTTCTAATAATTAATACAATTCCAATTTAAATTAATGGCTTTCACTCCTGCCATGGGGTATTGCGCAAATGTCGAGTTATTTATAGACACTATCATGGATATATATGACACGCGAGGACAATTGCTCGGTGAAAGAGTATTTTCTCTTGTGAACACATTGCATGGGGTTAGCTCCACGCGCTTCTCTCAAGTCCGGTTCATAAATTGTTCTGAAAGTGCATGGGTCCTTTTACATTACATCTTATAGTACCTTATGTTAGTAATTTAAGAAGTCGTATTGTATTAATTCACAGAAAAGGAGATAAGGACCTTATGAAGAACTATAGACCTTTAAGTCTAATGCCGAACCTGTATAAGGTGTTCTTAAAGATTATTTTCAATAAACAAACAATAACGCTTGATGAGAGCCAACCAAATGAGCGAGGAAAAATCCGATCTAACTATAGTACCATAGACCACATACTTGGAGTAAAACAAATTATTGAGAAATTATCACAGCACTGAAAAACAAACTACATAATATTTGTGGACTATGTCAAAGCCATATCCATATGCACTTTTGGTAAAACGTAATGAAGTCTATCATGTAATATTTTTATACGACACATTTATCTTCTTCTTTTTTGAATAACTAATGATTTCGCCGTTGTCAAGTAAGTGAGTGTAAATTAGTGTACAGAACAAAACAAACGTAAAAGCCGGACATCGTTCAATGGGCCATGGTTCTCGGACACATTTATAAACGTCCGCTTTAAATCTTATATATGATCAGAGCCACCGCTTTTACTTCGGACACGGTCCGAAGCCATAATTGGTTTCATTTTCGAGTGAGCAGGTCCAGCCGGTGACACGACTCCGGCTGCTAGCCGGGGTGCGCCAATTATTATTCGAAGCTGTTCATGGAATAATAAAACCGGCTAATCGCATTCTTTTGGACATAATCATTCCAGACTTATTGAACTGCGTCGAGCAAGGATTACGACGACGTGTTAAAGTCAGGGAAATTACCGGTACTATGAACACCTTTATCTTGCGACTGCCATTATGAAATTTTATTGTGAAAATTCGCCTTGTGTTTCTGTTTCTTTTTTTAGTTTGTTATTTTCTGTTTGTGCAATAAAGAGTTTGAATACATACATACAAAATTAAATACTGCATAGAAATCGGCTGAGTCAAATAGAGACACTTTTTTTTTAAATTACTACTGTGCAAAACATTCAAGGTAAGTATGTACCAAATTGACAAAGCAGAACATAATAATAAAACAATAAAAGAGACGAAGATGATATAAGACAAACTAATTGATTTAGAAGAAGACATTTTTTAACTGTTTACGAAGACGGTCAATGAGTAAAGGATTTATTTTACATTGGTAGGTTTAACTGTAAAATATGAGTAGTTTAAGTATGAGTTTCTAAAATTAAACGTAACAATAGCTATTAGTTTGTGTTTTAACCCACAATCTGTGCGTAAATGGAAGCCAATTAGATGCATGTTAATTAATCATCTAATCTATGTAATACTGATAGGAAACGCTAACTTAATTACTGGCCTCTCATGTTACTAAGTGGAGTGATTGGAAACAGAGAAGATAGCGAAGAAGACTTACCTTTTATTTATCTTAAAACCACTTTAAGTAAGTTAAAGAAGGATGTAACTAGAGCTTTATTTCGTTAATATTAATTACCTTGTCAGCTATAAATAAAATCACAGTTCTAATAAAACAATATGTATTAATAAGCTAGTTTTTAAAGTATAAGTACAAATAATTCATTTCCTAATCAGATTACTGTCCTTTTTCTGTTGATATATTTAAAAACCGTTGAAATACTGCAAACTAGCACATCAAGGATTTCGTATTTAGATAGATAGTCAATTGTTTGTCTTCTCAAACCGCAACACTAAATACTTATTTAATGGCATTAAAGTAACTACTTCTCCATGATTCGATTTTGATACTATGAAAATTAACAATTCTGAGAATTAATTTCTTCGATGAAATCTTCTGCAAGTTTAGACTTTTTTTATGGAGAAAAGGAGGTAAAAGATCAACCTGATGGTAAGTGAACACCGCGAACCATAAACACCGGCAACACCAGAGAAATCGCAAGTCGCCGAAAGAAATCGCCGGCCTTTGAGAAAAAAAGTAGGCTCGTTTTTGAAGGACCTCAAGTCGTATTGGTTCGATAATACAGACGCCGAGAGCTGATTTAACATAGATAGGGTGCGTGGCAAAAAAAGCTCTCGAAAAACGGACGGTGTGGATTTCCAACTTTCAAGATGGCGTTGATGAAATGATAGATTGGTACGAATTATTTCTGAAAAAAAACTTGATAAACGGATATTTACTGCTTTACATAGATAACAATCCCCGAAATAATTATACATTAACTAAGCAAAAGGTTTGTGCTTATCTCTGTGCAATAAGGAATAAATAAATAAATAATTGCGACTCCTCTTTTGAAACTGACTTGATTACTCTTAAACTAAATGATATTTACCAGCAACATCACTAATTAAACACACTAATTATGTATTCGCTTCGAACTGTTATGTACAACGCAACCACTCACATCTCGACTAATACCATCTAATCATATTACCGTAACCTTGACGACTATTGATATACCTCACGAGCCGAGCGAGTTGCTCAGCTCATGGGCAAAAATTAAATTATAATGGCTGCTCGACTGCCGTTGTGAAAACAATGATTAGATGCTGTGGTGACACCGCCGACTCGCTTAAGTACTTTGCGGCGAAATCTGATCTGCAGAACTCACTTCTAATCCAATTAGCAGAAATGCTACGGTCTAAGGGAAAAGGAACAGCGGGATTACCGCTTGGCTCCTCTCTTAGTCCAGAGTTTAAAAAATAACACACTCGTTTGTCATCATTTCTATCTTGAGATTTGGCTTTAGATACTTTGAGTTCATTTTCGTCACGCTATAAATGCTGCAGTATGCAGTCACAATGCCAAATGTCAAAATTAAACCAACAAGGGAAACCAAATCTATACGTTCTGAATATTGCATTAGTATGTACATATAATTATGTTTTTATGTAAACTTATCATTGTACATAAACAATTACAAGACATGTTTGCATCAAAAAAGATAATGTACATAGGCGAACTCATCTCATATGGGATCTCTTCCAGTAACCTTGGAGTAGAAAAAGCAAGTACAATGCACGAGGATAGAAAAATTAACAGAAAATAACAAATAGTACACACACCGCAGAAACAGAAAAACAAAACTCGTTTAATATAGTCATTTATGTATCTGGTAGGTACATAATGAAGCTTCTTAAGGTTTGAGTGCCGAGGTTAGAGTGAGAGCTTGCAAGTGCTCTAATGACAGGCACGGGTATCTTAAGAGCTAATTACCTATGTACCGTTGCAAACATAACTTTTTCAAAAGCTTAAAAAGCAAACTACAAAGTTGGTCGTAATTAGTTATTTCTGGCGGTTGCTAAATTGACAGCAACCTTAGAGAAAAAACTATGTCATCATAACGTCATGTCATACAGACTAGGGTAGTGATTCTTTCATAAGCAAAGGTGAGCGAATGCAGGAGGGAAGTCCAAGCGGCGAGTTTAAGTAGTCCCGTCAAAGCGAACAAAACACATTTCAGCGCGTGTATTCAATTCGGCAGCATGGCTTCTCGAACGTATAAGGCTGCCTAATTGAGAATGCACGCGCTATTATATGTTTTGCTTGACATATTTATTCATTTTTAATTAAATACTTCCAATAATAAAGTGTAGGAATTGGAACGTCAATTGTAGCGTATTTTTTAACATTACGAACAGTCAAAATTATGGAATAAAAAACGAGAAATACTTTAGTGGCTAAGAAAGTATAGATTTAGCATGGAGAATTTTGTGATTTTGTGTTTTTACCCGACTGCGTCAGAAGGAGGGTTATTCATTGTATTACTTTTATAACGCATTAAGATGATAATTTGAAGAAAAAATTGGAATGAAAAGAAAAAAAGGCAGACCAAGTAGAACACCTAGACTAATGAAAAGAAAAAGTAGACACCGTGACGTATCGGTGTGTTAAAGAGAAGGCTCGAAATAAGGAAGAATGGAAATAAGTCGTAACGACAAGACCATAGCGCTTAAGTAAAATTTACTTATAAGCTATGCTGTTTTCGGTGTAGTAATTTAATAAATTAATGATGATAATTAATTTAATTCAATCTTAATGTTGTATTTAAATACAATGGATAACGAACGAATAAAAAAAAGAACTTTCCCCGGTATTTTGAGTACAGATACATGTCTGATTTGTATTTGTTATAAATTAAGTTTTAACTAATTTGTGTTGATTTACAATTATAAAAAAACTAAAAGCCTTCATAATTATCAATTATACCTACTCGTATTTGCAATAAATTAATTAATTTTGCTTTTCTATATGAATGCGAAAAATATGTTAGGTGCATGGACGTACACGACATCATGGGAACGGAAGTAAATTAATTTTATAACATCAACTAGGTACCGTATAAACCACCAACTCAACCACTTTAAGGGTGCGGCTCCACCGAGGCGGAGCGGAGCGAAGCGGTCACTTCGAGCGGCTCTTCCGCACGTTAGTTTAGATTCTATTGGTTAATATTGGCACAGCTCCGCTCCACTCCGATCATCTCCGCGTCAGGGAGACGCAGCATAAAGCTTAAAAAAAATATCATACGTAAAAACCTTACGCAACTGAAAGAAAAAAAAATCCGTACGTCGCCTGCGTGATAATTTAAGCTATTTTTCAGAAGTATACAGAAAGTCTACATCGCAGTTTTATTGTAATAAAATTACATCATGTTTTTTCAACTTATGGCAATCCGCCACCAGAGAGCTTATTGTCTAACGCACTCGTAATCACGAACGTTTTCATTTTGAAAATCGAAGGCTCGTCTGCATACAAAATGAAAACAATTTCTGCACTTTGAAGCCGGTTGCGATTGCGAGTGCGTTAGACTATAAGCTCCTGGTTGGAATAATACGAATAGTTAATACCTAATAAAAATCATCCTCATTTACGACCATAATTTTAGGCACTCATTTAAAAAAAATAACATTCGTATCTCCATATTGACATCACTTCATAGAGTAAACAATTGATAAACACAACTATTTGCGGCACTTGCGGCAATTGGAAATCCATTAGTCCATTACCTATGGAAATAAATCGTTTTAATTTTATTATGTACTTTTAAACAAAAAATAACTCTTATTTTTATGACTGAAATGGTGTACCTCGATATTTAAGAAGAATTTCGATCCTTGCGCTACTGGTATAAAATTTACAGCATTTGTGTGTGCATTATAAGGATGCTTAGGATCAGTTCTAAGCATAATTTATTTGATAATCGTTGCTTTCAGTTACGTAAAAGTCCGCAATGAAATACCGTTATGGCACAAAACACATTCGTGAGTTCTTGGAATACATACCCAAGTAACACAACATCAAAGGCCCGCCACGTGCTGTTACAGCGATTAATTTACGAACTGAAACAGGCTAGTTAAACACAAACCAAATTCAAATATCTAATAATAGTATAATTTCGTGAAACGCCACACCTCTAGAATTACAGTAACTCGACTTAAATGATAATAAAACTGAGCAAACTAAAATAGTAACATAAAAGTGCCATTACAAGATACTTGTTTCTATGCGTATCACGATGTCATTTCTTTATAAATATTAATGGGTAATAAATATCACGGGGACAATTTTACACCAATTGCCCTAGTCCCAAACTAAGCTCTAGGCTTGTGCAATGGGTACTAGACAATGATATAAATACTTACATAGAGAAATATATACTTAAATACTTAGAAAACATTCAAGACTCAGGAACAAACATTCCCGCTCATCACATAAATATGTGCCCTATGCACACACACACACTTAGCTATCTGAATGTGCAGGTACTGCAGGTTTCTATACGGCCTTGTCCAGCAGTGTACTGTTTTATAGGCTGATGATGATGATGATGATTTTGTTTTTTTCAGTTGTAGTAGGATTTTGTACTTCTTATTTAGACCAGGTCCAGACGGAGCGTTTTGCGCGCGTGTGTGCACTCTCGCGTAGACACTCGCGCGTTTCCAAATTAAGGCCAGCATCTGGACGCGATATATGTAGCTCTAGTACCTCGGGAACGCGCGAGTGTCTACGCGCGAGTGTTTACGTGCGCAAAACGCTCCGTCTGGACCAGAGGGCTTATTGTCTAACGCACTCGCAATCGCAACCGGCTTCAAAGTGGAACAATTGTTTTAATTTTGTATGCAGACAAGCCTTCGATTTTCAAAATGAAAACGATCGTGATTGCAAGTGCGTTAGACAATAAGCCCTCTGGTCTTAGAATTTTACAATCCAATGATCAGACTTAACGACTGACTGTAGAATAATGTTACGAACTTTTTAAGTGACTGAAAAGGCAAGAGGTTATCGTTCGAACGTGCATTTTAAATCGTTAAAGTCACCGACGATGTCAAATAACCTCGGTGATTGATTTGATAAAACTGGGTCCGGAAACAGAAATGTCGAAAGAGGAAGCCGTCAGGTAAAGTAGAGATTGCCGCTAGTGCAAGCAAAAATTGGATTTTCGACAATTCCGACTAGGATTTATCCTAGAAATTCAATTGTTTCGGCCTAGAGTGCAACGGTAGTTTCATGCAAGAGTTTAGGGATTTATTGCATTTTGGAGCCGTGTTTCAGCCACCATATTTTTGGATTTATTCTTTCGAATATTCCTCAAATACTAGACGATATATCAGAATTTAACAAAATAAAATGCCGCCAGCGCAAGCGTTTTTAACGCTTTTACACTAGAGTGTCACATGTAATTCGAATAAACTCGGACGGCTCGCGAATGGGTTCGGGCAGGTCTTTTTAGCTGCAAACTCATATCGCACGTCATCATAATTCGCTGCCGTGAAACGCAATATCTTCAAAAACGAAACTGGTGTCATAGCAATTTATCGCGCGAGAAGCAATTTCGTCAGTAACATACGGCAAGCGCAATATTAGAATAAAACAACTCAACTTCGTTACTGTTTACTTTTATAAGCTTACATTGCACAAAATTTAAATTATTATAAAAATGAAGAATCTACAAGAAATATGAACCCCTAAAAGCAAATTCAGAATGTTTTTTTGTTCTATTATTTTTGCTTAATGAAATTTTCTTATTTTAATGGAAAGTCAGAAGGAAAATAAATGATTTTTAAGGTGGAAAGTTACTATTATACGATCATTTTTTTTCCTTAATGATTGTTTAGATATTTGCCTTTAATAAATCAAAAATGCCTAATAATACTAAAATAAGTTAATAAAACTTTAAAGTAAGTTGACACTACTACTTGTAAAGTATAATACAGTTGCTACAAGTTCACGTTAAAGCTTTACTGCTCTAAGCTTCTAACTTTAAGCGGGTTATTAAATTTCATAGAACTAAGTCATAGACATCTTCATTAAATGACTAGGTATTATAAAAACTATCATCGTCTTAAAATTGTAACAAGTTATATGCTCTCATAGTAATATAATAATGTTACTTTATAAATATTATTATATTTGTATTAACGTAGTAGTGTTGAAAATCATTAGGAATAAGAATAAATTAATTACGTAAAACTTTCCATCTAAACGAAGCACAACTTACGTTGCTTACGCTATGTGTAGTGAAAAATATGTTAACAATTTGGTCATTTCAAAATCGGACTAAAAAACATAACTTGCCAGTAAATATATTTTTAAATTCATTTTAGCTTTTATGCTTTCATAAATTAAAAAAAATAACTTGTTAATCTTAATATAGAAATGAAACCAGATTAAAAAGTTACATAAAACTACAAGATCTTACGATACAAAGTTGAAATCTTGCTTCCTTTCCAAGTTGATAACGAGAAAAATGTGTCTGTCGATCATAGCTTGTTAAAAGTTGGCCTAGGAAAAGTTTTAATGAACGCCCTTGTCAATAAGAATAAACAAAACGTCTGTTCTCACTACTAACACGGAGACTTTGACATAATCAGTCATGCTAGCCTAATGACAATGAAATAGAACCCTAATTATTTTAGTTTTTTTATTACTTTACTCGGTCTTCATGTAACCTTTGGGGAGGGAAGATGGCCGATTGAAAGATGTCCGGCTTTGTACTTTTAATAATGTCCAAAGTATTATATTCTATTTATTAATTCTATTTACTTGACACTGGTGAAATCACTGCGAAATACCTCGAAAGCATTACTTTACTCCTTCAACAAGTCCCGTGGTTTGAAAATCATAGGAAATGTTTACGAGTGCATACAAATTTCACAATGCACTGGTTAGATTGTCTGTTAGTTTTGCTTTTAGAGTTAATTAACAGATTTTTACGTGATGATGATCTCTATAAAACGAGTCAAGTTTTTCATAAGTTTAGGTCCAAATTCTGAGCTGAGGTCATTAAATCAGTTTGACTCTTAGTCTTTGACTTGATCGGTAATATTAATTAAAATTATTTCACTTCTGTGCGTCATTACTTCATGAGCATTCTTAAGCCATGTATTTTTCACAACTTCCATTTTATCCACAAACCTTGAAACATGAACATGTTCCATGAACTTCCATCTAAAAACCACACACATTAGATTATACCATAAATGCCGCGAAAAAAAAAACGTGATACTAACATACAAAAACCTGTATTCAAACCAAAACAAAGCAGTTGACTTCATTCATGTACTGATACCGAGACGATTCTAGAGCTATGGTATAATAACAGCGTCGTTCACGACGCCTTTATCATTTTACGGTACAATGATTGATGTCGAGTTAATCATACGTCAAACCCTTTGATCTCACTAATCATACATATCGGTAGACAAAGACAAGACAAACAGCACGACAACGTCTACGGACATGCAGAGTCTTTGTCTCGCTTGATGAGAGAAGCGTGTTTGGTTCTGACACGGGAAATTACAATATTGCAGATTCAATTGTATGCACTTTGAATAATAGATCTACAATTTTACTAACCGAAGCTTTTAAAATAATGTTAACCAGTTATTGTAGTAATTGCTTATATGTGAGAAAAGGGGTGACCTCAATACCCGACCACCAGCGGCCATATCCTATTATTACAGCAACGGTGTCCTAACGTGCGCTCAGTGTGAGTGTACGATTGCACCAAAAATTGGCTACGAAAGCCACCATCTGGCTTTGCAGCATTTAAAACTTCGTAAAGCGTCGCTGTTGCCGAAAACGGCATGATCGCGTCATCATCATCATCATCATCATCATCATCATCATCATCATCATCATCATCAGCGTCGCCGTCGTCATCATCATCGTCGTCGTCGTCGTCGTCGTCGTCGTCGTTGTCGTCGTCGTCGTCGTCGTCGTCGTCGTCGTCGTCGTCGTCGTCGTCGTCGTCGTCGTCGTCATCGTCATCATCATCGCCATCATCATATGTGCGAGGATCGAGAGGTCTAAGTAAAGTAAACATTTAATTTATTTTGTTGCTTAGTGAGGCCTAAATGTACCTAGCATTAAATGGACACACCTGAATAACTTATAAGCTGATTAAGATTTCTTTTTACGTTTTCTTCTAATCTTAGGTACTCTTCATTTGCGTCCTTGAAGTCACTAACTTTCCAACGACGGATATAAATTTAACTTAAACTAAGAAAAGTTCTGAAAACCCTACCGTGATAGATATACAATAGCTAAGACCCATCCCGCTTGTCGCAAGTCATAAAACAAAATAACCACTTAAATATTTCACGAGCGCACCGCACATCTCTGTTATTGATAGCATATTATATGTTTATAAATTTTAATAAAGGCAACTGCCACCATAAAAAGGTAGGAAGCAGCAAAAAATGATACGCATTACTCACAAAGCAGAGGTTGCGTCTCGTTTTTATTCTGGGGGAGGGAAAAGGATGTAGAAAGACTTATTTAAGAAGGTCCATGTTGCCTTGGCAATACAATTTGATTGACCTCAAAGCGAGTGGGTGAAGCATTAGCCAAACGAAGCGTTTAGTGGTGACTTCCGAGAGCCACTGAGCACTTTTGCAAATGCTTTTTTAATGTGTGGGATTTTAATTGTTTCAATTTTCTATTAAGTAATAATTAAGCACAAAAAATAATTCAAAATTATATAAGCAACGTTGTTAACGTCACTGTTCGTTTCAATAGGCTAGCGGCCTAAAAAAATCTAATTAGTCCGTCAGTTAGATTATCAAAAAATATTGAACACGTATTTTTTATTTTATCAATCAAACAAAAAAATACGAAGATTACTTTACTTTTTACCACGTTGTGACGTCACGAGCCCCCACCCCGAACTTGGACGCGCGTTTTTTTTTGGTCAGTTTTGATTGTTTTGATACAGCAAAAATACGTGCTCAATATTTTTTGGTAATCTAACTGACGGACTAATTAGAATTATTATTTTGTTACCCAGGACGCATCCCTATTCTTGAATGTAATTATTATTAATTATTAACAGTGAAAAATTAAAAGCCAACGTTATCTGAATACTTATCATTTGTAGACTCACTCCAGCAAGGGGCTTTAAGCCAAACATGACAGGAGCAGACTATCGTTCCCTGCAGACTTCCAGTGAAGAAATTATCCTGAAGTTCTTAAGTCTTTTTGCCTTTTATTACAAGCCAGCTCTTTTTAATATTGGCAGCATATCAAAGGGAGACACTGTATAATATTCTTCAAATTATTGATGATGCGGTAAGCCTAATTGGTAGTGACCGTGCCTACGAAGCTACCGGACCCGGGTTCGATCCACGTTAAAATGTTGTAATGAGCGTTATTACTTATTTGTTTCCGAGTGTTTTTCGTTGGCTAGTGCACATAGTACTTTCAGCTATGATAATGTTAAGCAGTTTGACGTAATACGTAAATGATACATTTTTCGTGTGACGTTGGCGTTCAAATTTCTTGATGGTACATCCTAATAACATTTTATATACATACATACATACCTTCGTATAGCGTAGCGTAGGCAGAGCTACAGAGTTACCTTACAACTCTATAATAAGCTTGTTGATAATTCTGTAACCACATATTGTACAATTAGGCTAAGATGTTTACCAGTGTATTAGTGACAGGTTGCAAGCCCATCACATAACAGTACTACAAGCCTTTATTCCCTTAGTCGCCATTTACGACATCCACGGGAAGTCATGGAGTGGCACTATTCTAACCCAGCAACCACATCTAACATTTTAAATGCGAGATTTTGTGTGTTTGTTTGTTACTCCACCACTCTAGCTAGATGAAACTTGAAATAGAGATAGCTTATACCCTGGATTAACACATAGGCTACAAGCAAATATCTAAACCTATTTTTTAGATTCCCTTCTCGAAGGGCGCCCAACGGAAGCATTACTAAACCCACTCTATCCGTCCGTCCGTCCGTCCGTCTGTCTGTCTGTCTGTCTGTATGTCCTATTTTTAAAGAGATTTTGAACCTTAATAGATAAATGAACTGACTTACAGACACTACTTATTCATAGAACTTTTAAATTAAGCAAAATAATTACTAAATAAAAGAGAGATAACACTACTTTAAATCCATGACCTGAAAGATGGTGGTAATACCGGCCCTGGACCGCTGACCTATAATATGGCCCTGCCTACTAAATTATGGTGACTATTTTTATAAACCGGACACAAGTTATATTTCGTTAGCCGAACAATGGTTATGGTCTGACATTTACACACCTTTGTTCGTCAATGTCAATCCAAAAAACGCTATTAATAATATTGACCAAAACTAACATCTAATAATATCTTTGAATAAACAATACTAGTGCCGAAAGCGCAGAGCTCATAAAATCACTTATTACCCCATTCATGTGACTCCTGGGCGGGCGAGTTGGCATGCGGACCACGTACTAATGTGCCCAGGTGACGGACCCAAATGGACTCGGGGATTTAAATAAACTTAAGACACGTGGCGCCGGTCGGGGATAAGTTAGATACAAATGAAATGAGACATAATTTGGAATAATTTTATAGGGAAAATCATGTAGTTAACTAGAAAACTTTTAGTACCAATTTCACCAAAGGATTTTAACCACTTAACAGACGATTAGAGCGTTAACAGCTGTCAAAATGTATGAACTAACAGTCGATTAACATTGATTAATTTTAACATCGTTTGGTGAAATTGGTACTTAAGCTGTGAACGTTAAAGGTAGCCGTTGGTTGGTTATTGACATTTATGTTCTCATCTCACACGTTACATTCGATTAGAAAGAACAAACCAGTCAAAGCATGTAAAACCATAAGCTAAAGATCTAATTGCCCGGTTCTATCGACCGGTCGTTGTGGCAAACCTTGGGGGAGGCCTATGTCCAGCAGTGGACGTCTTTCGGCTGAAATTGTGATGATGATGAACGTTCTAATTAGTCTAAACAGAAACAAAAAGTCCTAACTTGCTGAAGAACAACTTTAGGGCAAAAGTTAAGTAACAATAAAGGCTGAGCCTCACCGGATGCGTGACGTGCACGTGCACGTGCGCGTTCGCTTTCCACTGCGTTGTATAGTATGAATTCTCATTACAAATAGTCGGTCCAAAACTAATTTTCAAATTTAGCTCTTACGAAGCAGACCTTACCGCAGATCGGAATAACGAGTAAGAAATAAAAAAAACGCGCTTGTTCTCTAGAACGTTTCTGGCGCGTACTATAGGAATTTTTGAACTTCCTGCTGAGACTTTCCCAATGCGCTACAATATAGGGCTTTTTAAAAAGGGTATCATTAAATTTCTTCGGAACCGGCAACGCATTGGTGACGCCTTCGGCGTTGCAAATGTTCATAGACGACGGTGACCACTTCCCATCAGGTGGGCTGTCTGCCTGTTTGCCCGTGGAGGGCAATAAAAAAAAATAGATGCTTTTTAATCTCAAAATTATTGCCCTCTTTTGTACAGCAGTGGCTTATTTAGTTGCTAATGTAGTTTAGAATATTCCAGAAAAACAAATATTCATCCACACTAATGCTTCTAACATTACAAAACAATAAATCAAATCAATTTGACGAATGTCGGCTATTTTAAGTTTTAGGGAGATACTCGTATCACTGTAATATTTATCATGCATAAAATATGAATAAAAGAAGATTTTAAACTGAAATACGGAAATTATTGGAGCACCCTTAAAACTAGTAAAAAAAAGACTCGATCTTAATATTTTGGCATAATTACTTTAGGGTTATTATCAGTGATCGGTGACCGGTAGCATTTTATGTCACTTTAACGTCAAACTTAATAGGTAACTAATATGGATAAGTCTGTGTTGTCAAAAATAAAACCATAATTGTATTGTTAAAAACTCATTGAATTTAGTTTGTTGTAGTAAATTATCATTTTTCTATGTTGGATATTGTCAATCGATTCATTTTATCATTGAGGATCCATTTATATAAAGAACCTTATTACCTTTCTACATCAACAGATGTGAGAGGTTCGGGGTTGTAAACCGATATTTCTTTTTCCGATTTACTTTATACCTACCTATTTATTTTCATTAAAAGCAAATCATATAAATATATAAATATATGTTGATGTTGGTGTTTGAAGCATTCAAAATATACCTAATCCGTTGCACACACGATAGGCAGTTAGAAGTTTGCAACGGGAATGCGTAATACAAAGTGTCAGTGAGTTCTATCTAGTACCTACATTCGTCATACAAAATGGTTGCTGTTAAAGACATTTGCAGGAAATCATATTATTATAGTAATTAAAATATTAAACTATATTAAATTTGAGCTTCTGTTTATCATTCAATATGAATCCTGGAACAATAATGGCACGTTTGTAAAAATAACCCGTCAAACACCATAAATTCACCCATTATCACGTGTAATTCGTCCACAATTAGAGAAGTGAGACCTCTCCCGCTCGCGCCTACGCCCCGTGAAGTCTTGTATAGAAGCAACCACCTGTTGCGCGGTAGGCGTCGCGTGTGAACTTCCATTTTTCTAAACACCCAGTCATTTGTTAACAATTTATAATACATACGGTATCACGCAAATTTTCGTTTGATTTATTTTTTATTGCTGTTCTTATATTGACACTGTAAACAACCTTCAAAATCCTAGAACGTGTTCTAATTCAATTTCATATTTGTTGTAAACATTTTTTTAAACACCTAATTATCACTTTAAAAAAAAATGAAATCTTTAATTTCATTTTATTCTTTGGGTTGTTACGGAACAAATTAAATTGATTTCAAACATGATGTGGATCTTAAATAGAATCTCGTTATATAAGAACTTCTCTATTGAAGCAAATGCATCTGTAAAGACATCCTTGATTTGAAAGTTGTTGTTAATGTTACTTGGTTATATTAGTCCTGAAACATACGGTTCATAATTAGAACAGTAGGTATACATACTTAATACTCAATTACGCCCCAAGTAAGATACCTTCATGCTACCACCTACACACGTCAAAATCATAATTAAGCCCTAAAAGAGAGTTAATTAATGTAACGTGACTTACTGATGTGCAAGTTCCGGAAAGTTTCCAAAAAGTTGGAAAAGTTCTAAGAAATTTCCGGAAACTTTCACTAGAAACATAGGAAATTTAAATACCTATAAGAAACGGAAATTTTCTATCCCGAAAAAAATTCCGAAATTTTCCTACATGAAATATTCCGCAATTTTGGAAAGTTTCGTTTGGCACATCAGTAAACGCGACTAGCTCGCTCAAAATTGCAAAAACAATCGCACGCGAAAGGTAAAGTGACAACGTAAATAAAGCATACCCGCCGCCATGATATCCAGCGGCCACATGGCATGCGCGCCAGCCCCAAGCAAAACTGGACTAAGATACGATGATTTATTTAAACGTACGAAGAGATCCCTTATCTGCCACCTCGCGTTATCTTATTGCGTGTTACCTAAATAATTAATGCAATATAGGGCATCGATTGTGAGGTGACGGGCGTCAGCGGGGAGGCGGCGGGCCAGGGGGGTGCGCGCGGCGCACGCACGCGATTGGCTGTCAAGCCTGCGTGAGTGCGTACCCCCGCCCCCCGCGTGCGTAACCCGCGCTCGTCCGCCAGAGCAGTAGCCGTCTCGCCACCGCTCGGGATTGTCGTGTCTCTGCCTCGCGCCACACTCGCTCGCGACCGCTCCCGCTCCCTCTCGTAGTTAGCGCCCCAAAGTTTTACAAACTGAGACCTATTTATCTGTCCATATGGTTCATCTCGTAGATATATTTCGTTCAGCGAAAGTTGAATACCCGCCGCCTGTTATTGTAAGTAAACAGTTTATTTACATTGCAGTGATTTTGTGAGATAACGTGTTTTTATTTTTGTTTTGTTTTTTTTCTTTCAGACAAAGTTCCAAGTTTTTGATTTATTAGCAACGCAAATTTTGAAGACAAGAGATGATGAGATGTTTTTAAAAGCACAGTGAAATACTTTCTTGATTTTAAGACTTTTTAATATACCTATTGTATTTCTTTTTTTTTGTTGAAACTTCTTTTAAATCTTTGACAAATTATGATTAGCTATATTCTGAAATAAGCCCAGTTATTTTTTAATTGAGCAGCGTAGTTATTAAGTTTTATTGTAATTATATCATTTTATTTTAACGTTTTGTTTTATTTTTATTTTACTTTTCTGGATACCTACTCCACTTTATTTCTCACAGCGAATATACAGTTTTATGTTGAATGATTATTACTGTGAGTTTGGTTTTTTACATTTATGAGTTGTACCCAAATATATATTTTTTATATTTTAATCATTTCATTTATTAAAAACTTTATCTTTTCAACATAGTTCACTGTTCGAATTTATTGTAATCTACAATATCATTACCATAATAAATAAAAATATGTGTACATAACAAACGGCAAGCTTTAATCGAACTCAAAATCAAATTAGCAAAACAAAATCACCAATTTAAAAACGAAACTCGACCGGAGTCAACCGGGCGCCGCAATTTGGTCCCCTGATTGCCTCACGGGACACCGCGTAACGCGTTATGGATTCCAAAACTGTAGGGTCTCACATAAGCACAACATAAAAAGTTTTATCATGCCCCAGCCAGTTAGCTGAAACTTGTAAAAGAATATCCTCGTACGCACCATTAACCCACGCCGAGTAAACTCCGTTTTTTCCGACGGGTTAACGTTGCGGGTTAACGTTGCTGTTGATGAAAAGGGTGAATATGGTTATGATAAGAAAACACTGCTCGAATGAGGAACGGAAATCGTGATTTGAGATGTTTCTAGGTCTTAATTACAAGTACTGAGCAATATTATTGAAACTTAAAACATTTATAATATGATTCTTGGAAAAACATTATGTTAGTATAGTAATGCATTAAGTAATAACATTTATTATTTTTAATAGACTTCAAACAGAGGAAGGTATCAATCCATCGGTATTCTTTTTACCTTGTGAATATATTTTGATGGTTTTTTTATATTAAGATCATAACTACATACTTCATATTTTTTCGTACCGTGAAAATATTCAGATGCTGGTTATGATAATTACTCATAATCGGCTGAGGATATTTTGATGAAATTTGCCACATCAGCTGAGCACTATTATTACTTAAGTAATAAGCAGAGTTAAAAATGAATAAACACACCACACCATCATCGTTGTCAACTACCTGTCTTTGTCTTCTGGGTAGGCAACGCAATACCAATCTTGAGATTAGGTACTTTTTTTACGACTAAAGCCTATTTGCCATTAGTCGATTCATTTTTTATCTCCATACTTTTAAATAAAGTCAAATAAGTTTGCGACTGTAAAACACTGTAATAATAATTATGTTATTCGTTGCTTTACTTAATTTTTTCCCTCAGGCATGTATTTAGTTTTTGTAATATCCATTCCAATTGCATCATTTATAATTGACTAGAGGACGCCCGCGACTTCGTACGCGTAGAATTAGTTTCCCGCTACTCCCCACATACATATATCCAACCACTCATATGGTATGGTATGGTATGGTGTGTGGTATGTGTATTTCTTCCCGTTGGGGGTCCATTTTCGGAAAATCCTTTCTTAGTGCTCACTTACATCATAAAAGGAACCCCTGTACCAAATTTCAAGTTTCTAGGTACAGTAGTTTCGACTGTGCGTTGATATATAAGTCAATCAGTTTTGCCTTTTATATATATAGATTATCATATAAATACATATTTTCCCGGTATGTACAAAATTATATAGGTCTATAAGCTGCCAATAACTATTGATATATGTTACATGTAGCAGTGACATTATGTTGCAGCCACGTTGTTTTAAATTAATCACTAAACAATATTCTAATAAATGGCTTTACTATTCTTACCAAATTAAAAATTCAAGTAAGTATTCAGTTTCGATGTTAATTAAACATTTCAGTTTTCGTGCCGCGCTATCATTAGCGGCATTATAAAAGACCACTTCATTTAAAACTGCCTCGTAAAACAGTAAATTTTATGAAGTGATTGTAGATTAAAATGGAATGAAACATTTTCTAACTATTTTCACGATCGTGTTGGTACATTAACATGATGTTCCCTTAATTACGCACTAAAATAACTACACCTTAATGGAATTGATAAAGTACATGTGCAATGTGTTTATTGTGCATTTAAGGTATCTCTACTCGTTTTACTGTATGTGTGATAATAAAAATATAAAAAAACAATAAAAAATCTTTTCTTAGTATAATCTGTCTTATTGTTACATTTTACAGCTACTTATTTTCATAAAATGTATTATAAGATATTGAAATTGAGCCCCGGGGAAGGAGAACATATATTTTTATCGTTGAAATGTTGATAGTTCCAAAAATATTAACGATAAAAGAGTTACACCACAGATATAAATATTATGATTTGGTGTGTATTTATATATGTGAGTTACACGCAAATAAAGTCGCAGGAAAAGAAAGACCATAACGTACAGTCAACCAATTTGATTCCTAGGCCGCTATTGACTTTGTCAATGTGACGTTGTAAACCAAATCATAAGAAGTCTGTAACGTTTGGTTGTAAACGTCACTTTAACATAGTCCAAAGTGGCCTAGAAATCAAATTGTTTGACTGTACAAGTCTGACTAAAAGCAAGCTTTAAAAAAACCCAACTGCTCTTTGGATAATGTCTTCAAAGTAAAGTTACTTATCATGAATATATTTTTTATTTCGCCAACTTCACATTTAAATAGTTTTAATATAGCCTATGACACTCTAGTCTGTTGTTAAGACGAACCTAACCACGTATAATTTATTAAAATTAGTTTAGCCGTTTAGTAGTTACGAGGGGACATATAGACGGACATATATACAGGTCAAACACATAACCCTCATTTTGGGCTTTGCCGCAGTCGGGTACAAATGCGACCCAGCTCTGCGGCCCAATTATGGTCGTGTTTATCGATGTGGATAACAGGGGATAAAACAACTGTCACTTTCTGACAAGTACGTAAGTGCGAGAGCGACGGATGCTTTATCCACCGCGATAAAGGCGACCATAATACCGGCCCTGCAGTAATTCAGTCCTATAAAATGATGATAATCTAATAAAAATACCCTTGTTTAAAGAAACCAATCTGCCTAAAGTCTAAAATTAATCCATTATACTTATTGGATTAGTAGGAATATCCTGTATCAATGAAATTTTAAATTTGAACTTTATTTAAAAAAAATGCAATTGCTTGTTTAATAGAAATTTCATTTGTACATATTATAGTTACTTAGAATAAGTTAATTCATTTTAGTATTTAGTTTTTGTTATGTCTTTATAATTTTTCTGTTTTATGTTTGTGTCTTTTGTATGAATAACGTTTGCATATTCTATAGTATGAAACTTTCGATTGAAATGTAATTTGTCTATGCATTTTATAATTATTTAAATTGACGGGTCATAAACTCAACCATACACTGTTTGGTACAAATTGTTAAAATTCTTAAATAACTTTGATTTAAAAACAAATTATTGGGTAAATTCAAAACTCTTAAACCGAAAACTGTCTGTAATTACGCAAATGTCTTGATTTTATGAAACCAAAAACATTACTTTCTGACAGATTTTAATAGTTGGTCTAAGATCCGAATAAGAGCGGACTTTTGTCGGGCTGTTTATTTGTTTTTTTTTTTTAAGTTATATGTGGCGAATAGGTAGGCTGAAAATTTTCAGTCCAGGTAATAAAAAAAATGTTTTTTTTTTAATTGCTATTGCTTATTTAATAGACAAATTACATACTAATCGAAGGTATGAAGCTTAAAGAATATGCAAACCTTAGGTTTGGTGCAAATTATTATTACCAACTTACCTGTTTATACCTGCCTAGCGCCTACCCAATAGTTAAGACGGGAAAAACATAGTCAACCTGACGTTTGCATATTCTATAGGCTTCATACATTCGATTGGTATGCAATTTGTCTAATAAACAAGATATTGCATTTTTTTTAAAACAAAAATCAATTTTTAATTTTTAATTAATTATATACTGGACTGTACATTTTCAGCATACCTATTCGCTATATATTACTTAACATATTAAATTTGATATAAAATACTTTTCATCGAATAAACAGCCCGGTGACGGTCTTGTCCTATTCGGATCCTCTACAAAGTCACCACCAGCTACTGCTACGCGTGCTACGCTGTAGTCCGTAGCGGCATTTCCGCTACGTAGCTAAAATCTCCTACGAACAGTGTACCCGACTATCCGTCGGGTCGTTGGCACTGAATGGGTTGAAAAATATTTTTTTTTATAATATAAAAATAAATATTATGTTGCCGAAAGTTGTCCCGTGTGGTTGCCCAGTTAGAATAGTGCCACTCAATGTCTTCCCGTAGATGTTGTACAAATAGGCGATGGGCTTGCAACCTGTCACTAATACACTGGTAAACATGTGAGCCTAATTATGCAAAATGTGGTTGAAGAATTATCAACAAATTTTTATAGGTGTTGGTAATTCTGTAGCTCTGCCTACCCTACTCTGGGAATGAAGGCATGAGTTTATGTACGTTGCCGAAAAAAATATTGTTAAAAACCGATGAGATATCAAATATTTTTATTCTAAATAGAAATGAATGTGTGTTAGAATCTGGACAATACTACGCCTCTATTCTAGGCGGTAAAATCCAAATCGTATTTGACCTGATATGGTATTGTTTTGTTTTAAATGGTATTGTTATTGTATGGTATTATTTTAAATAACATCTATCAAAACGTTGACAATACAATAACAGGCCAAAAACGATATGGTTTTTACCGTGTTGAATAAAGGCCCTGATTTGTTTCCATAATTATTACATTTGATTAACACAACGTAAAATCGGATGTTGAAATTATAAATTGTGATAAAGATGTCCCCTTTTTTATGTCCTGGAGCCCGATCTTTTAGTATTTTCAATTCACCAAGGGCCTCGATACTCAAATTGACGTAGCACGGTCAATGTACGTAGTATTAAGTACTGGGGCAGGACTTTGCATATTGAAAACGTTAAGTCAGCAAACTGCATCTTACCCGCTATTCTTATCGCCAACCAGCATTGTTAGCACTGTTATATTTTGCTGTGGTGGTAAGACTGTATGAAATCGGTTTTGTGACATTGCAAATTCTTACGAATAGAAGTCTTGAATTTGAAACTTGATAAAACCGGACAAGTGCGAGTCGGACTCGCCGACCGAGGGTTCCGTACATGACACGGTTTACTCAATTCAAAATTTCAATTTGTACCGCCGTTCCTTGCATAAAGACCCTGTTTTTTTTGTGATTTAACTAAAAATGTACAGATTTCAGATTTTTTCCTATACTTGTAACGGTGTTACTTGCCAAATTTCATAGTTCTAGATCAGTGGGAAATACCCTATACATTTTGATTCCCTCGAGAGTGTCGAAATACACGTTTTTAACGGGCCGGGCGACATAAAGGGCCGTATCTTTTTTTTACGTAACTGTAGGAGTTTGATTTTTTCACTGCTTCAAGGGACTGTAGACCGGAGTATATGGTTTGAATTTCAACTTAATACCTTCACGCGTTCCCAAGATAAAGGGTCTTGACATACAGACAGACGGGCAGACGGACAACAAAGTGATCTTATAAGGGTTCCGTTTTTTCCTTTTGACGTACGGAACCCTAAAAAGGACCCTAACAAGCTGTGTTACTGTAAATAACCCCATGCCTACATAACGTGTAACGGCTGCCTCCCAGAGGGACAGACAGGCCGCAGAGTTCCACTTACTGCGACCCTGGCGCTGGAACCTGCCCATAAATCACTGGTCTGAACTCAGTGAACCCCTTTTTCATAGAATACAACTGTGCAGCTGCGTAAGAAAAATTATCTACTTCTCTATTAACTGCGCCGTTGGATGCGGGATTATATCAACCATGATTATCTTAACTTAGTCTAATAAGATAATAAGGTTTTTTACCTGAAAAGCGATTCAATCAAATTAAATCATTTATCATTATTTCTTTCATATAAATCAATACTTACATAGGAATCAAGATTGAATTTAAAGTAATAGATTTATAAGAAAATTCAAACATTAAAGAAAACAGTTAATATGCATCCTAATTAACATAAAACCATGGTGTCTTGTTAACATAAGTTGTACTTTTTTTTTCATGCTAACTAATTCGCCACGCAATGTAAATCAAAAATAGCTCAATTAACTTGCAATTAACTTAGACTTAATGTTATACATTGCTGCTTGATGGACCCTTAAAAATGAATTACACTAAATGTATTGGAGCTATAACCTTAATTCCTTCTTTAAACGGTTGACAACACTTAGGGCCTGTTGTTTGATCAGTAGTTAAACTAAGTAATTGTTAAAAACCATAACTAATGGTTAAATCTCAAAGAAATGTGTCAAATTTTCGATTCCATTTTTGAATTTTAACAATTAGTTGAGTTAACTACTGATCAAACAACAGGCCCTTAGGGCCTGTTGTTTGATTAGTAGTTAAATTAACAAATTGTTAAAAATCGTAACTAATGGTTAAATCTCGAGGAAAAGTGTCAAATTTTCGATTCCTTTTTCGAATTTTAACAATTAGTTGAGTTAACTACTGATCAAACAACGGGCCCTAAGCTATCGCTGCTTAAAATTTATGTTCTTATGGATGTCACACACTGTATGAAGGTTATAATTTTTATTGTTATGAATAGACGTAGCTTTTAAGATAGCCAAGTTAAAGTGGGACGGGGCTGATAACGTCTGACGCATGCCGAGCTAGCTGTGGACCAAAGTCGTCACAGACTGGAGGCCCAACAACTCACGACGGAAACGCAGCAGACCGTCGTCGGTGGTCGTCGGCGATGGTGGAATGAGTTGGATTCCTTTTTGAAGGACTAGGCAGAGACTGCTAAAAACAGGAAAACATGGAAAAAGTGCAGAAAGGCCTACGCCCAGCAGTGGGGTACAACAGGCTCATAATAACTCAATAAATAAATAACTCACCACGGTTAAATGTCAACAACTTCAAATCCACTCAAAGTATTAAAAAAATAAAGCCGTCGCCAAAAATAACAAACGGTGTTGTTGACAGAACTGTCACCTGTGACGGAAAATCGAAGTGGAGCCAGCCCTGACCACACGGGCTTGCTGTTTATCCAAGTTGACACTTCTGACAGCCAACACGATGTAATGTGGCACCTTTCACTGCGATGAGAATTCCATGTTTATTTTCTCACACTATTTGTCTAGCGGTCATAATATAATGACGTGATGTCAGTGTAGCAACAGAAATAACTTATGTTAACTTACTGCCTACAATAAGACAGTTAATAGTAAAACCAAGATATTTGTTTATTCAAAAGCAACTTAAGACGCCGTATACGAAATTTTGCCGGTTTTACTTATTTTTGTGGTTTTACAGTTAAAATACTATAAGTTTTAATGCTCAACATTAAATGTCATTTTAGTCATGATCGAATAAATGAGCTACGAATAAATGAGCCACTTTTTTATTTTTGTCGTGTATTATAATGCGAGATTTAGGTTGTTTTAAAACATTATTTATTGCCAATTCTTTTGAACTTTTTGGATATTTTTTAGGTATTGGACTGATTTTTAACTAAAGTTTATTTTTGTTGTTTTAATTTTATGAACGATAGTTCTGAGTAGCCGAAATCAAAAATAATTTTTGCCCGTTTTCTATAAAAATTTACCAAGTTAATTATTTTTTTTACTCGAAAAATTTATGTCAAAGTGGTAAAAAGTAAAAAATTCATACATTTTTTAGACGGCTTTCACAGCAATACATTGTAAATTTTTCATACCGCTAATATGTGACCTCTTCCAGCAAAATTCACATAACAGTCGCCGGTGTCAGGTCGATTAATCAAAATAAAATAATAAAAACAAAAATCTTTCGTGTGGTGCATTAAAATTTGTAGAAATACAGTATTTCAGCTGTAAAATCACGTAAATCAGAGAAATCGGCAAAATTTCGTATTCGGCCTCTTAATAGCGTACCTGGGTCAAAAAAATGTACATAGTTAAGGGCTTTAATTAAAACAAAACTTAATTGATTCCTCTGTGTAACGTAAGTTACCCATATAGTTTGTATGACTATCTTTCGTTACACAAAGGATGTAATCGTGATTTTGTTTTCAATAAGCCTTTAATTATGAACAATATTTAAAAAAACGACCTACCAACCTACTTAATAGAGATCTCACAGCTTGTTTTATTTAATAAAGTGTATTTCGCCAATGTCAAATATTCGAGAAATAAGCCCATGGATATCAAATATCACACGCGAGGACAATAAGTGTTTGGTTAAAGAGTATTTGTCTGTCGTGGGCCAAACAGATGCGTGAGGCTAGCTCCACGCGCTTCTTTAAAGTATTTAACTTCGTTATGTTTGTTTGTTATTCAGTCAATTAAGTTCCATCGTGCAAGCAATTTTTAAACCAGTTACGGTTATTGGAACGTCTAAAGTTAGGAACCTAATGACAAAATATTATTATATTATAATAATTATTATTATTATATTATGCTAGAGGACGCCCGCGACTTCGTACGCATAGAATAAGTTTCCCGCTATTCCCCCCATTTCTTCCCGTTGGAGGTCGATTTTCCGAAAATCCTTTCTTAGTGCTCATTTACATCATGAAAGGAACTCCTGTACCAAATTTCAAGTTTCTAGGTACAGCAGTTTCGGCTGTGCGTTGATATATAAGTCAGTCCGGTTTGCCTTTTATATATATAGAAGATAAGAATAACTGACTGGCTGATCGATCGACGCACAACTGAAACCGCTGGACCTAGGCACTTGAAATTCGGAGGAAATATTCCTTGTATAGAAGAGATATTTGGAATTATAATATTAATATCATAATTCTAACCTAACATAACCTAATTTGGCGGGACCTTCAAGTGAGTCAAAATTAATTTCGGACTTCAATAATGTAAGATATCCTATGTTGTTATATACCATAAATATTATATTGTGTATGTTACATGAAAAAAATAAGTCAAAAATGAACGTTACACTCAACACATAATAAATAAAACTGTAGTTTTTTTGTTATTAAAGTTTATTATATCTTATGAAAGTTTTAATATGAAATTATAATCAAACGTTATAATTATCATATGAGACGCACTCGATAATATTGCATTTAAAGCGATGATAGTTGTGGCTGGGCATAACCAAATAGCGGCATTTGCCACGAAACATCGGTATAGAATGTGCAACCTCATTAATAACAGGAGTGAATCGAATCTGATTCAGCTATTGAATTAAGTTACCGCCTTTTGTCAGTGCCCACACTGCACAGTTGTTATTCTGTGTAGATAATTATTTTAGGAAGTTGTTAGAATCCTTTTTATAATGACTATACTTAGTTAACAAACCATAAAAATCGCTTTTAATGTTTGAAATTAGTGAGATAATAACAACTATAATAAAGATAAAAACTATGTACCTACATGGTGAAATTCTTATGTAGTTTTAGTTTATAGTTTTTCTATTTTAACTGGATATTATTTGTAAAATGCCAGCCGAATACATTTTTATTTCTTTCTTTCTTTAAAAATATGAAATCTTTTGCAAAAACTAAAGAATTATTTACGTTTTTGCTATTAAGTATATCTCTCTTTTAAGGCCTACTTATCCTACATTTTTTTTATACCAAAATACTTTTTTACCAGCAAAAAAAAAAACTTAAGTTCAAAAATAAATGACAAGTATCGTCAGTCATAAACCTAATCAGAATGCAATCTACATGGGTGACTTCATTTAAACTGGCATGCCATAAAAACCATCCAATTTACCTTAGTCATCAAGAACTAAATAAACAAAGCTAGTTAACAGCCAGCGTTAATGTAGTATTGTAATGGTGATAAATTATTTGTGTTGTATGATAGGCATCTACACGCGGCCGTAATTGGGACATGCGTCGCGTGTGGTGCTAAAGGCCTGTCACCGGCCTGCCTGCCACAAATACATCGGTTGTAGCTACATTCGACTGCATTTAGCGTTCGGTTTTCTATTTCCGGTGCTAAACAAGGACGGTTTTGCTTTTTAGATAAAGTTTAGACATGTCATGATAAATTAATTATGAATTATTTTTCAGTTTAAAGTACTTTTTCCTTATATATTTGTGATTGTTATAAAATGTAATGGTGTTAATATTTATGAGTTTTATGACTTTGGAACAATATAACGTAATGGCACCAGTGTTCGACACTTTAAGCTGACATGAACCAATGATCGACACTTAACTCTTAATTCAAAGATCATACGGTCATAAATTGAGTGTTACAAAACAAATGAATGGAATGAATAAGCCTTATCTTCTGTAAAATAAGAATCAGTGTCGACCATTGGTCCTTGTCGATTACTGGTTCCATTACATTATGAATGTTATGGCAAAAGCCACCAAATCTTTTTTTTCTTACGAATTTCTTTATCTCCTTGTTTTAACAAGGTGTATTTCTCCAATGTCCAGTTTTAGACAATCACCGTGGACTTATTAGAGAAACAAATCCATGGATATCACACGCGAGGACAAGTTAATGAGTATTTACTCTTGAGGACTAAATAAACAGAGGCACATGGGGTTAGCTCCACGCGCTCTTTCACCCATTCAATTTGGAATCGGAAACCGTCAGGGAGGGAAGACGGCCGATTGAAAAATATCCGTCTTTTACTTTTAATGTATTTTATTTACTAATAATACTCTCACTCACTTGACGTTGGCGAAATCACTACGGAATTTCAATAAATAAAAAACAAGAAGAATTTGATAATTGTTAGATGTTATGACATAACAATATATCTAACTATTAACAAATTCTTCTTCTTGCTCAAAATACTTAGAAATAATAAATATAATATTGTACTATCACATGTCATTGTACAGTCACCCAATACACAATAAAAATGTTGAGCATACTTAGAACCTTGTCATTGTAAATGTCATTGTCATTGTCATGTGTGTCATTTGATGTTCTGTTTGAAGTTTACTATGACAACGCTCTAAAGTGCTTAACATTTTCGTTGGGGTACTGTACACTATAATACAATATATTTATTATTTCTAAATATTTTGAGTATTCAGCTATTGCTTATTACCTCAAATTAAATTAAACAGTATCTGTGCTGCTGCCTTTTTTTAAGTATGCCAGATACTCGTTTTAAGAGAGCCAGATAAATGTGGTCATAGGGTAACTCCAAACGAATGGTCTTTAACTCAAAACGCCTTTAAAGCAATTCAAAATTAAATGTTTCACTTAAATGTACCTCTCAATACAAATCGCAAATAAAATAAAGATCTACTGACTTATTTCAATGAAGAGACGAGCAAAAATAATATCGTTAAGGTCCTTTGGAAGTCGTTATACATTTTACGGGCGTCCGTTGTCTGCCCACGCGACCATATAACTCATACGAACGCCCATAATAATTCTAATAGCACAGATACCATCTACATTGTCCCTTTTCATTACACGAGGAATGTTCATCAAATACTATCGATCCGAGTTTACGACCGTTGTAGCTTTCTTTTTTATTAACAAACTTTTTGTTGTTTGTTTCTTAGCGTTATTGATTTATAAGTATTTCACTGACAATAAACTAAGTGAAGTCAGTGTACCGCGGAAAATGATAAATAAGTCTGCAAATTTTGGTACTAAGCTTCCCCTGTCTGTCCATCTGTCTATCTGACATTCTGTCATGAACCGCAATAGCTAGACTTGAATTTTTACAGTGTGTTTTAGGTGCCTACTATTTACCCGCTAACAAATAATAATAAAAAATATATTATTATGAATAAGTAACAGAGACTAACGCCAAGGTTTCACTTTTTAGCTTTTTATTCTTAAAAAGAGGACGCTCGTGACTTCGAAGGCGTTAAATAAGTTTCTAGTACTCCGCCTATTTCTTCCCATTGGTGGTCGATTTTCGGAAAGTCCAGGAATATTCCCTTCAAACTCCCTTGATTCAGCAGTGACATAGTTTTTAGTCTGTGTATCTTTTAGCAAAAATACACCTAATATTTTACGACACAAAATGGTGAACTCTGATTGGTCGATTTCAATTTTTGATTTTAAGGAGCTATGACACAAAAAAATATTGATTGATTTTCATTGGTTCTTAAAGTTGGACAACAATGTTCTCGACCAATCAGCAAACATGCCGACTCAAACATTCTTGGTCTGTCCTTATAAGTGACGTTTTGTGATCCCAAACCACACCATCTATGGCCATGTTTCCGAGCAGTGTTGTGAAAAATATACTATCGGCAAAATATCGGACAAACTACAGCTCAGCTTTAGCTACAAAATAGCCTCTAGTTTTCGAAAATAATTGAATGTTACGAACGTCTTCATCGAGGCAAGCTTTATACATTAAAGCTATTGTAGTCCCGCGTAGGCATATGCCGCCGGTGCAGCCAGCCTACTATATGGGTCACGCCCACTGCACCCGTCCTATCTCTTTCCCACGCCGGTAAATAAACGATCAAATGCATTTTATTGCCTCCAGAGAGGCCGTGGCATTTTGTAAGCAACGGTTCGATGGCAAACTTAAACTTTTAGGGCCTCTACGTAATATTTCCCAAGCAAAATCGCCAATCATGGTTTGAAAGTAAATAAAAGTTATCAAATTCTAGCAATTTATTTTGCAATGTCGTTGAGCCATTTTGTGATGCGCAAAAAATCAAATTAGAAAACCGTCTTACTTCAAGTTGCCGAGTTATATAGGTAGTGGATCTCTAATTTGGTTTTCTACGTGGCACAAACGCGCTAAGCAATCTTACAAAGAAATTGGTTCATATTTACGTGTATATGCATTATTATTCCCTACATAAAATTGATATCCAATGAAATAACTCTGGCTTGGCTCAAACTTATTTCAAGATAATCAGCTTAAAACCGAAATATAACCTTTCTATAATTATAAAATACCGGTCAAGCGCGGCTCGAACTCGACCACCTAACCTGCCTACCTACTTCTTATTTTTTTTAAATATTATAAAGTCCAATAAAGCGCGGAAACGAGTTGCCTCGTTGATGATTAGAGTGCGAGGCAGTACCAACAGCCTCCTGAGTGTTATACTGGATAAGTTCGATTGCCCTGTAATGAAGCACTGGAATTTCGTGCAATATGGCTCTGATAGACCTATCATATTTAATGTTAAATGAACAATTCAAATCTAAAATCATTTGACATTATAAATCTTTTATAGTTATTTAAATTTTTAATTTATTGTTGACATTGTTTTGACTTTATATTCATTATACTAAAACCTAGATTGTAAGATTGCTGTATTACTAACACTCTTATGGACCCAGAGTCTGAAATAAATATATTGAATTGAATTGAATTGAATTGAATAAAGTCCTGCTGCGGCTTGGCGCCATAACGAGTACTTAAATAACCAAATAAAATAAAAACAAATAAAAAAATATAAATAGAAAACTATTTAAGTGGAATTCAAACGTATCGATTTTAATAATGATGATTTAAGAGTAGAAAATAACTTAGTTAAGTTGGTACCTACGAATTGGTTGACAATGCTTATAAATTTTTCTGGTGTTACGTTTGCAGCGCGTAAGTATGTAAGTAGCGGTGATTTCTTACCATTACAGATGTCTCAATCTAGAAAATATCATCATAATAAAAGGCCATCAGGCCCTTGGCCCTTGGCCATTGGCCTTTTATTAGGATTGATCTGGCTTCTACTCTGTAACCGCCTTCGGTCACGGGCCATATTTTCACCCAGTTAAGTGTAGTGTCCCGCTCCTCTCCATTTCAATATCTCCATCCTCCTGCCAACATTTTCAATTACTGCAACTTACATACAACAACATACATGAAAACTCTCTAAGACCAAAAATAGGTATCAGCTCGTAGCACAATAGTACAGCAGACACGAATAGTAAGTTAATAAATTCTTGTTTACTTATGCTGACGTACGACTACATTTTTATTCGTGGTGTAAAAATACTAGGTGCAAACGGAACGGAAATTGCACGCCGTTGTATTTGACTCCACGAACATTAGTGAGATTGCCGTTATCGGTGATTGTTGTGAATTTTACTATTCCGACCAGGAAAATGAGAAAAATTGCTTTTGTTTTACAAGATATACATACACCTAGACTATCATTAACGAAACCTTTTAATATTTTAACTAGTCTATGCCCGTTTGTGTATGCATGTTGTTGTTGTTATGCATGTAAAATTGTACATTAACCAAACGTCTGCGAGTACCTATCCTATAAAGTGTTAATAGGGCCCGATGTTTAAACCTTTCATATTTTAATAAGCTTTCAAATGGAGCGGTTTTCAAACGCAAGTAGCTTTAACCAAACATAATGTTTAATATAAACTTTTGCAAAGCTTTGAAATGTGTCTGTATTTTGCGCTGCATTTAATATAAAGCGTTTGGTAGCCAAAGAAAGCTTTTTAATGAACACTAAATACATACAGACGTGGCTGTGTATAGTGTTGCGAATTAAAATGTATATTTGTGATTTCCTTGTATCCTTGTGTACAGTCGAGTTCATAAATATATGTACACTTTAGTACCTTGTCTATTTAATGACATGTTTAAACTGCCATATATGAAATGTTACAACGAATAAAGTGACAAGGTAGGTGTACCTATACATACTTTTGAACTCGACTGTACACCATTGCTCTACACTGAAAAAAATGAGGGCCAACCAAGAGATATTTTCTCTTAGTTGACAAATAATGAATACAGTATGATCTTAGTTATATTTATATCAACCAAAGCGGATAGTAACAACGGCAAGCTCTTTAATTGTTATTTAGTTGGTGTATAGTGTAGTGTAGTTAGAAGCGACCAAGTTTTTTTTGTTACAGGGCGTTCTATACTTCATTTACCGATTCGCGGCCGCCAAGTCTGTCTTATTTACCATCCCCAAATATTAGTTCAGAAATAACAACAGCACTTGGCTGTTATATGTTATTAATACATTTTATCTCTTAGGCTGGGTTTTATAAAGATCCGTTAGATCAAATTTCGGTCAGGAATGTCAAAACTTGTATGAATTTACTAAAATTTGATCTGACATTTTTACTAACGGACCTTTATAAAACCGGGCATTAATGATTCTTGGTAACGATTGTTTATCGCTCTTTGCCTGTAACACCCTCAAAAATCCGAAACCACTAAATTCAGAATTAACTAATCAGTAAATTATGCTCACCGGTGGATGCCGGTTTATTTTAGAATACATTAACTGCAGCAAACTAACGATTTGGTTATTTCATGGGGTCCATTTTCGCTATTCATCGGGAGCGAATTTGTCTCCGAGTTGACAATGCAAATGATTAGTTTGAATTATTCATGTTTTAAAGCTATTTGCGCTGTCATTTTGGCACGCAATTATATCACGGTTTTCATAATTACCTAAATCTTAAAGTCATTAAAATAATAACTAATGTTCAACCATTGTGGGTCATGGATTTAAACGCCGTCTGACATACGAGTTTTCGTAGGTGGTGGATCTTACCATAATTACAAGTGTAGAGTTCCATGATAATAATGCTTTTAATTTCGCCACATATCTGTCTGTAGGCCATAATCACACAAAAGACACACACAAAGACTATCATGACTGTGTCAAAATTTGGTACAATTACAAATAATTATGCCAGTTTTATATTTACACTCGTACAATTAGCAAAAAAAGCGTCGGAGTAAAATAATTATAAAGTTAATTTACTACAGGTAATTTAAACTGTAATAAGGTCTTTAAAAGGTAATAAATCTTCTCGAAAATGTAATAAGTACCTCGTTTAGAGTATTTTAAAAAATTCTACGAACAAATATCTGAATGTCGAATGTCAATTTTCGGGTAGGTTTGTGTCATACTGATATTGGTACCAAAAGTCTTTAGTCTTTACGAGTATTAAGTACTAGAAGACGCCCGCGACTTTGTACGCGTAGAATTATTTTCCCGCTATTTCCCCTATTTTACCCCTTAGGGGATGAATTTTGAAAAATACTTTCTTAGTGCACCTCTAGGAAATCCAAGGAATTATTCTCTCCAAATTTCAAGTCTCTAGGTCCAGCGGTTTGGGCTTAGCGTTAAATGTCAGTCAGTTTCTTCTTTTACATATTTAGATAGACAAGTATAGTGGTATATTTAGATATTCTTTTTTTAATAACGTGATTTGATAGTCTAATAACTTACGAGATATATTGGCAAACAACTTGTTACGGAAAACCACAAAAACATATTTGCACGCTTTAATTGGTTTAACTTACGGTTATGGAACCTTACTCGTACATTAGGCTTGGCCCGACGTGTTCTGGACCGGTTTGGTATAATTACAAAATAAACCATGACTATTAAGCGATTTCAGTAAAGGTAACATATGTTTACTTAAAGCAGCTCAGTGGCTCGAGAAAATATGCTTAAAGCTAACGTAAACGGTTCTCGAAAACTGTTAAAATGTATGGAATTAACATTACCGCTCGATGCGACCGTCTGACAGCTTACTTCAATCATACTATACATTTTCGAAAGCGATGACGTACTCGCAATGCATCTTGTCTTGGGCCACAGTTGTGAGACAGTGGACCCCCACATCACAATATTTAATAAGTACCTAGGTATGTCCTAAGTCCCAAAAACCTCTTATGACATAAACTGAAAAATAGGTAATTATTAAAACAAAGGAATAATTTATAGGATCCGTACCCGGCTAAAAAAATCTTTATTTTATTTTGGTGGTGAAATGTTTTTGATGCTAATATTTTCCTTTTGTTTTCAGATGAACCGAGCAATACAGGTGAAGCCGGCGGACAGCGAAAATAGAGGAGGTAACAGTCATTCTCTTAACTTCTTTATACTTACGGAATTAGGTGCTCGTTTCATAAAATCATAAACACAACTTACGGCTTAGTACTGGATATTGGCCCCATGGCATTGCTTACGGCAACCACAGGGCCCATTGTCTGCGTCTTCCGGGCTGAGCCTTACCCATTGGACATTTAAAATACACATACATTTTACGCGATAGTTTACGTCAGTCTGAGCTTATCTCATTCGAAATATCATTCAACCAGCACAAGATTAAGACTAATTGTTTTTGACAATGTACAAGAGTACTTGTAAACCCACGAACCATACCAGTGATAAAAAAATACTTCGCAATTACAACTAAGTTTAATGACGGACTTGTTTTGCACATTCCCTTTACCTACGCCGATAAATCGCGGGTAAAAATTGGTAGGTATTTTTCTTTAAAGGGTGGGTTTTATATATGGTTATTATATATTTGATCAATCCCATTATTTTACTTACGTAGATAAAAATACGAACTAAATAATGTTATTAAATTAAATCATTATCTATCTTATTTAAGATACCTGCTCTGGTCTTATTGGTGTAGCTCAAAGTAAGCTCTCAATTGTCCTCAAATCAACTGTTAAAAAATCGAACGTAAAAAAAACTTTGCAAGCTAAGATTTACTGACGGCATTTGTAGTTACGCAAAGAAAAATATGATCATCTTAATTTGAATAAAACAGCGGAAATGATTGTGCACTTGACTGTGTACCCTTTGAATATCTTAATATAATATTTAAAGTGTGTTTATTTATTCATAGAATTTATTAAAACGTAATTTAGGTAGGTAAATAGGAGAAACTAAACGCCTACGGTTGGAATTAAATTTTCGAGCATTGTTCTTAGGAAACCTTCTAAATAATTCTAAGAAATAATTGAGTTTAGATAAAACAGAGGTGAACTCAGGACATAATCATTAATTAATATGATTATTGATTATGTCATACGTCAACTCTGTCTTTTGATTAGTCATTTATGTTCTATTAATTTCTGATTTCAAAGGTATCTTCAAAATTTACAACAATTTTGTGTAATTGTGTGTAATTTTGTGTAATAGATTTAATTAAGTAAAGTTTTTAGTTTAGTCCATATTATTCAAAATGGTTTTATAATATTGCTAGTAAATGATCACAAAACCCCTTCGGAGTTTATACTACATCTCATTTTATAATATTTTGGTAAAAGGCGGGTTTATTCAAATAAAATTATTGAGACACGAGGGTAGGTAAATCTAAATTAATTATACCTTACGCTTACAAATACTTTGGCAACTGACATATTTTCGAGTTGTTCATTCTTGGTTTTGAATATTTGGCCCAGTGGTTGTAAATTCCGTTAAATCGAGAATCTTTCTAAATGTTTTCCTTTTCTTCTATTATATTTTTGCAGTAAGCATTTTATCTACAAAAGGATAACTCATGTATTTTACTAAATATGAATCGAACAATTAGAGTTCATATCTAAAGTACTTACCTGCAATATCAAAATAATATATTTCCTTCCTCTTAACGAAGAATTTCCAGAAGCGGGCGGAACCGTAAAAAAAACGCCTCAAACATTTATGAAAACATTTCATCGGGAACGATAAATAACTCGAGATGTCCAAGCGTACTCATTGTAGAAAAGCTTAAGGTTAAAAATGGAAACGAATTGAAAACGGAACGAACGTCGAATGGAATCGGAATGGAACGGCGCGATTAAAGCCCACGGTCGTAAATTATGACGTTTCATGAAGTTAATCATGCTTGAAATAAAAAAAGAGATTTGACTCGAATTCAAATAGGACTGCCATTGAACAGTGAGGTGTGCTTGCCTTGCGTTGTATTGTTTTGCGTTTTGCTTAATTATGGTGAAGCAAAAAGGAGCGTAGTTATTTTAGCAGACCAGTCGTATTTTCTAGGCTAAATTAAATTTATCTTAGGAAAAATTAGTCGCATACTATGCGGAGTAAAAATTATTAAATTATTATGTTAGAAATTGGTACATTTGATTGTGTTTTGGTATCGAACAAAAGGTTAATTTTATTACATAGATCTTGAAATCTTCAATACAAGAAAGTTTAAATGTTTAACTCGTGCACATATTTCTTTTTTTTTCAATTGTTCAAGCTACGACTTGCATAAAAATAAGCATGTGAAATTGAATTGCATTGAATTTGACATCCATCTCGAAATAACCTAAAAATATTGAGTAGGTATCATTTTAATTAAACATACACAAGTTATTTAATTAAAAGCGATGCAATAAACCTCTTCTAAATTAACACCAATCCTAGACAGTTCACATATTTAGGTCTGAAATTTAATCAACAAACAGTTCCAGTATCTCGACCACGAACTTTTGCATCTATCGGGTAAGCAGGTAACGTTGTCATATCGTCATCAGTACCCTTAAGTACCATGAGTTACAATTACCGTACGCCAGTACGGTACAGAGTGCGAGGGACAGAGCACTCTACTCGCTAGCCATAGCGAGTAGAGTGCTCTGTCCCTCGCACTCTGTAATAATACTGCGACGTCTGCGAGAAAGAGAGCAATTGACTCGCTAGCAAGAACTCATGGTAAGGGTACCGGATTTTTTTTGTCGATTTGAACAAAGGCTTCCAATGTTCTCATTATTTGTCGTCATACTCGTCATCGAGTAGTTAAGGTAAAGTATACGTAAAATAATATAATTTTTTATATCTTTTTTAGGGGGTTGTGTAATAGTAAAGGTTATTGAAAGACTTGTAATGTTTGTGTCTCGGTGGATCTGCATCAACAGTTGTTTGCGAAATAATTAATACCTAGGATTCGAATTTATTATTATTAAAGAGAGTAAACAAGCCGGCGTGTAAACAGCAGGTTCACACTTGATTGCCCGTTCGTTTGTAATTGGTCTGGCGTGCGAATGAACCTGTCATAATAACTGTCTGGAAATTCTGCGATGGTGGGTGAACATTCTGCTTTTTAGGTAAATATGATATTACGCAGGTTTAGTACCGATTTCACCATACTTAATCAATAAATTTAATCAATGTTAATCAATGTTAATCGACTGTTAGTTCATACATTTTGACAGCTGTTAACGCTCTAATCGTCTGTTAAGTGGTTAACATCGTTTGGTGAAATTGGTACCTACTTAAACTAATAGTTTTCTTGTTAGTTATAGGTACTTTTTTTTTTAATTAATTATTTTACAAGAACTGATATGTCATGAAACTTGAAGTCCATCTCAATAGGTGTCTAATCTAAAGGGCCCTACAGACTAGATAGATAGATGGTTTAATTATACGTTTATAATCAAGAGAGCAATTGTTTACACGGTCTGCCGCCGATCTATCAACCAGAGGCATTATATCGGTGGTTCTTCGGCGATTTACCACCGTTATTATTAGTAATTTATGCTAGCCGGGAATATTCGTTCGACCCGGCTGTCTTTAAAACTGTCACCGTACACTTATAGTTTTAAGACAATTCGATCGAGCAGCCAAGAACTAAAATTTGTTAAAATAAATTACAAATCAGCTATTGCCAAATGACAACGATCGCCTGGGTAGTGATTCTCTCAAAAGCAAAGGTGAGCGAATGCAGGAGTGATGTCAAAGCGATGACTTTAAGTAGTCCCGTCGTCAGAGCGAGCAAAACACATTTTAGCGCGTGCAGTCTCATTTAGGCAGCCTTATACGTTCGAGAAGCCATGCTGCCAAATTCAATACACGCGCTGAAATGTGTTTTGTTCGCTTTGACGGGACTACTTAAACTCGCTGCTTGGACATTCACTCCTGCGTTCGCTCACCTTTGCTTTTGAAAGAATCACTACCCTGGACGTGTTCGCAAGTGTTTAGCTGATTTTCCGTAGCGTGGGACTGTACGGCCCGAGTCCGGAGACTTGTTCATACAATTTGCATTCTGTGCATTACACACTTGCAATGCGAAGAAAACATTGTAAACTTTAAGAGAAGCTTGATACGTTGGTGTATTTATTACACGTAACAGATGAGTCAACATAGGCTTTCTATTATTCAGTGAGGCCCTTATATACTTAATTCCGTTCAATATTTCGCCGTGTCTACGTTAACAAGGGGCTTAATCCAAACTCTGATTTCTAACTTATGTAGATGTCACCCTATAGTTACTTGTTGATTAATTGATTACAGTTTTTGGACTCGTAATGTTTGGTTAACCGATATAAGTATGGGATTTTCAGTTTTTAAGTATACTTTAAATAATGTTTCTGGCTTATACTCATAAACAGAGGCCGGAATTTTTATGGCATTTTTGAGCTGTCATAGTGTCTTCTCATTTATTTATCGACTTTCATTAGGTACATATATAGAGTTATCAAACTTTAAAATAGAAACTTTGTAAACAAAATGTGGAAAAAGATATGAGGTTTTTTTTTAAATAGCCTAAGAAACTTTTAACTTGTTAGTGCTAACAAGTTAAAAGATTCGTAGGCTATTTTCAAATTTTGAACATTAAATTTAAAAAGCTGCGATGGCTTAGATATTGGTAGCCGTATTTGGGAACTAATTACGGATTATTCAATAAACATATTGATTTCTGAAGTCTGTTGTTTACCTCTATTTACCGTTTGAAACCCGATATATAAAGCGAAAAAAACCAAATCGTTTTAGGGTAGCCACCGGGTACCAAAAGATCTTGTTTTTATTTCTGTGTTGTATTTTATCGATATTCTTATTATTATAAATAACGGAAGTCGAGAAGTTACTTAAGCAATATTGAAAGTGCCACGAAATTTCCGGCCTCTGCTCATAAACCCTTTGTTTTAAAATAAACTGGATATAATTATTCAAAATCAAAACAAACCCTTGGAACAGAATGACAACGTCTATTACGAACATTATTTGATCGATTTTAATAATTTACAGTCAACCATCCTCAAATACTGCCCTCTCTCTAGGGAAATCATAGAAACTTAAACAACGAATAATAGTGAAGGGACAGTTATTGCGCTTTGGATATCGATTGTTTCCGAAATATTACATCGCGTGACCGGCGGGCTCGCTCATTCCCATGTAATTAAAATAAGTGTTTTGTGTAATAACTACGTTAGTGTCGTAACTAGCTAATGTTTTTGTCCCTAATGGGACGGATAAAGAGTTTCGGTTCATGTTGCGGCTATCGGAATTTGTACATAGTAGTAAGTTTTAACGACTGGGAGGTCTTTAAAACTCTCTGTTTTTTTTAAAGAATATACTATTTAATATTGTTTGATGTTTGAGCAGGTAATTGTAATAAAATATTTTCTTCGTCATGTATATTTTAAATTACAGTACCATCTAAGATTTTCAATTTGCTCATAACTGGGAAATTTAAACATTACAAGAAAGAATAGTTCTGAATAGTTTTCCATTTATTAACAAATCAAAGTTTGTGAGAATAGACGTTGTTTATATTAATAAACAACGTCTATTCTCAGAAAAAAATAATTAACATTCATCAAAAAAAGGACCAACTCCCTGTCATTATACAGATTTGTGTTATTTAATATGTATAAAGTTAAAAAATAAAATATCGATAAGAACATTTTCATTTTGATTTTGTTTACCATTACACTTTATTACTAAGCCTCCGTTGTCCGTGCGTCTGTCTATTTGCCAGCGGGTTGTATCTCATGAACCTTCAAAAGTAGGTTTACAGGTAGACAGTTAAAGTTTTCAGTGTAATCCTATTGCCGCTATAATATCAAATAACAAAAATATTAAATTAAATTAATTATTAAATGAAATAGGCCTCCATATAAAAATGACACCATTCGTGTGCAAATCCGACTCGGATTTAGCCGGTTTTTTTAGGACAAATACAGTTGTTAGTTATTGGGTTATAAGGATACAGTGGTTTGATAGAGTGAGTCATTAATATCGATCTAGCTGTAGATGAAGCAAGGTTGTAATTATGCTAACCAATATTGCGTGTTTTTAACCGATATTGCCACGCGACTATAGTCTTTTCAATCCACGATGTCGCTCCCCGCCACTTAAATTGCTGTCACTAAAGCTTATGCTCAAATTATTTAAAACACATATAGCTTAAAAAAACGTAAGTGGATCAATGCAACCTTTTATGTCAATTTTTACCAAATGTTTGATCCATTTTTTTTCATAATATGTTTTTCCTACTCGTGGATTCTGCTTTTTTCGAATAATCATTTTTATATTTCCTGTGTAACTCTAAGTTATTTTTTCCCAACTCTGCTAAAGTACCAGCAATTTCCGCTTCCTGTTTTTAAACTGGTTGAATCTTCACTCGAGCCTAAAAAGCATTTGCTATTCTATTTACTCATAATGGAAAAACAATATTCAACATTAAAATTATTTAAGTTAATTATTTAAAAAAAAACTATTAGCGCAAATTACATAAATAAACTATTAAATTATAACACCATTCTTTTGAAATTAAAACTCATTTCATGTCGAACAGTCTCATTCATATAATAACATCTTACCTTTAACAGAAGATATCAAGCAATCACTCGAAAGAATCCACGCAGCGCAATCAAGTGGCACGCACACGTCAAATCATCGACATGTACTTATTATATTATTCATGCCTCTATCGATAACTCCCTCGTTACCAACGCATTAATAAATCACAACACTACAGCATTTGATGAGTCGTTTACTTCTATCTTGTATTAACGCATTCACTGCCAGGGGGCGTGGCCTAGGAACAAACTTGAATAACAGTGAACGCATATATGCGTCAGTGGCAGTGAATGCGTTAAGTCGGAAATATGCGTATTTTATGATCGTTGTGTCATATCATGAATTTGTAACCTATTAACTGCGATTGTTACAGTCGTTTAAGTGATACAAAATGAGAGTTCTTAAAACACAAGTGTGGTTTTGTGAAACGAGCCAGAGGCAAGTTTTATAGTAATATCACACGAGTATTTTAAGGCCTAATTTTGGACAGTTGCACACATTATTTTAACTACCCGCAGATCAGAAGTACTCTAACTGCCGCACTCAGAGACGTCAATTAAATTTAATGCTTGTTTAGTGACGTGTTGTCTTATTCTATTGCTGTAGCAAAGAAAGTGACAGCAGCAACTATAATCGAGCATTAAATTAAATTGATGTCTCTGAGTGCGGCAGTAAGATGGGTTCAGAAGCCGAAGGCAAATGACCAGCGCCTCTATTCCCGACGGTAAAATCGAAATCGTAGTTGACCTGTTATGGTATTGTTATGACGTCAGACGCCATTACTGTCAAGTAAATAAGAGCTATCAAAACGGTGACAATACGATAACAGATCAAAAACGATATTGTTTTTACCATTGTGACCTGTAACATAGGTGCTGGTCTTGGCTAACGTGATCTGAAAGCATTACAGAGGACTTTATGATACGTATGTGTGAAGATAAAAGTATCTTTTGGCCTATCAGGTAACTCCTTAAGCATGCTTAATTTTGTCTTCATGACGATTTTATCTGTTGTAGTAGCTATATCGTTGTCTACTATACCTACCCATATTACAAGCCTAGAATTTAATCTGGGACTAGATCAGTTTGTGTGAAATGATCTTCTAATAATCAAACATTCATATTTTTTATACGTGCATTATGAAAAATGTAAAACTGCCAGCCGTTACAATGTTTTGATTCTATCAAGAAAATTAATTTTCCTTACACCTCCACCTCTATGTTTACGCCACACAAATTTGTGTCAACACTCATTCGATTACCATCTTTATTAGTGCAGGGGTACTATTTGTGGCATTTTTACTGATTTTACTACTGCGGCATGCTACAAAAAACGGACGAATAGATAAAAGTTTAATATAATATGAATTTAAGCATTTTATGATACACATGCTGTTGGTGGCGTAGACCACACGTTAGCTCAGAACCATTTTTCTCGGTATTCGATAGCACTGAAACAATGCTTTACACGTACGTTTCAGATTTATTTCGCGACTCGTTTGTCTGACCACCGGCTATGGAATGCAGGAATTTAGGCTCTGTTGGGTTTTAATTGGTCGGCCGCGTGCTAGGCCAGGCTTGATTCGCAATAGACAATAGACAATTTTGTGCATAGCTTTTTAAAACATCATGCTAGATTAAATATCATATAATTTCTCACTGTTTAGGATATTATTATTAAATGGATTCTGTTTAACGAATCATAAGATATAGTAAATTTTTATAACCAAAAATTTCTTTAATTACAAAAAAATAGTAGGTACCTAAATGATCACAAAAAAATTCAAACCCATTTTAATTTAAAATGATATCCAAGTATTAAAAATGATACCCAATTGTAGTAAATAAAGCCGAAATTAAGAAATTACCTGTACTGAATTTTTGATGGTCAACTTGTTGCCTAATTAAATTTAGAATACCTAATATGTATTCTGTACCACATAATTGGTACCAAACAATGTAAATGCTAAAATTGGTATAAATTTCTAAATTTTTGAAAGATGATTCATGGTGGTGTGCATTCTCGGTGGTGCCTAGGCAAGGCACGGCAGTTATTACGAGTGAAGAGCTGCGAACAATTAGCACTTGGTTCACAACCATTATTGCTCGCATAACTGTTATTTAAATTCACTGACGCCATCTCGCTAATTACGAGTGTAAAGCGAGTTACCTACTTTACTATGGGATCTCTCTCTATATATTTCTCTTTGTATGGGCGAAATATGTTTGGCAAAATGTATCGTTTCCCAACCATTTCATTTGCCAACCCGCTTTTTTTCTATAACCGTAAATATTTTTCTGGATTTTTATAAAAACTAACCTAACCTTACCTATAGGGTAACACGATGGTACTGAAAAATATCCAGAAATATTTACAGTTACATAAAAAATGGGTTGGCAAATGAAACGGTTGGGAAACGACGCCAAAAATATTTCGGCCAAAAGGCAGGATACCAATATAGAAAATGTCTAGGTTAATAGAAAATTCTACTCCAAAAAATATATGCTTTAACCTCATGATCTCAATCAAATAAAATAAACAAGTTCAAAGGCAAAGCAAAATGTAATATTTGCGCACGCATCATTATATCGAATCACTCGTCAATTAAATTCCACTTTGATGTTCCGAATCAAATATAAGCTAAAATAATAAAATTAAAAAGGGTTCAGACCAATCAAACGTTTGAACGAAAAATGTTTCAAGTATCGAAAACAAGAAACCTTTTTATTTAAAATATATTATGTTTGTATTAAGCATGTTTATTTTTTGTTAAAATTTTGTTAAAAAAGTGAATAGGAGCAATATAGTATACCCCCTCGCTACCCCTTACTTGCGGTAAAATAGTTCAACGGTTCAGTGCCAACGACGCCGAGTCGGATCCCGTTGGCTAAAAAAATAAAGATAAAGGACATTTATTCAGTAAGTAGGCCGCTCGGGCACTTTTACACGTCAAGACTCTACCAGCGCTTCGCAAGAGGAAACCACTGCTGAAAAGAAACGCTGCAAGAATCTAAGAGTCAGTCTTTTTTTTAACATATTTCTTAACACAATGGTACTACCTAGTCTAGCGTTATGTAAAGCTATAATATTACATTAAATATAATATTAAATAACATGCGTGCTAATTTTCACTAAAAGTGATATACAATATTAGCAAGCACAGCCGTAGGTACTATCCTTTTTTTGAACAATTATAACTCACTTTTAGTTTCTCGATATCGATATGTGTAAGTTTTTTAATGATTTTTAAAGAGATTAGTTCGCCTTTGTACATTTACACTTTTTATCTCAGAATTGGTCAGTTCTCGACGGAATAGCGATAACTTCTACGCGGACGGCGGTTCGGATAGCAGCTTGTACATTTATATTTGCTATTCAGACTAGACGCGAAGTCTTTGGGCTACTCGTACCAGGTGAAACCGCGAAACGCACTCTTTTGGAAGAAAAATCGGCTATGGTTTTCGCTGTTCAGATGATTTTAAAGGATTTCTTTGGAGGAACTGCACTTTTACAGGAGCTAAATACATTATTGTTTATATCAGATTAGTCTACTCCTTTAATTTGTTATGTACGAGTGCGAGGTTCAGTAAACAAGTGCACCGCGGCACCGTTATAGACCGTCGCGCGGCCATCGACGGCAGATAGCGTCAGTTTTATTATCTCCGCTGTCGCGCGCGACGTTGACAAATCGACCGCGCGGCGCATGCCACGAGCGAGAGCGACAACTAATTATTAAGCTTGAAAGCAAACAAGTGCGGTATTCGTTTTATTATTCTACAAACATTATTGTATTAAATAGTGTATTTTGTAGCAGTCAATCTAATAGTTGGTGCACTCGTTGCCACATAGCCAGTTCAACGTAAAATACCATCGTCACTCTAGCGAAAATGACATTTTTGAGTTCAATATTTCCTAAATGGTATACTTAATGTTTTTTAAAATCTATGAGATGATAGCTCATTCAATTTCACAACGCAAATATACATTTTGGTTTACTTTTACGGGAGATACCCGATAAAAAATATTCTTCAACAATTTTTTTAAACTTTGTCAACGTAATCTAAATAATAACTATGCTAAATTACAGCATTGTAGTAGCAAGAGTTTCTGAGTTATAACGCGGAAAGACGGACACACAGACATGACTTAACTATAAGGGTTCCTTGTTTAGGTACTAGAGAACCCTCAAAAGTATAATTACATACTCTTTGGCTTTGACAGTATCCCCCTTACTTATAAACGTTGAGTATCGGTGGTATAGCTATACAATGTTTTGTCCTTATCTGTCATTATGACATTTGGATTTGACAGATAAGGACAAAACATTGTATAGCTATCCACCGTTACTCAACGTTTATTAGTAAGGGGGTAAGTGTATAGTAAGGTGTTGAATAGGTATACTAATTGCAGCAGAACGTTTTTTAAATTGGGAAATTTATACGAGAATTCTGCAGGAGGTTCTTAGCTAAGTTTAATAATGTCTGTTAAGTATTTTGCGGGTTATTAACTCTGAAACAAACTAATGGCGGGGTATTCTACGACTTCGTGGGCAAATATGAATTTATACTTATTTACACTTGAATATCCAATTACAATAACCGATGTATCCAATTTTCAATACCCATAATCATCTAATGTAATCATTGTGTACACGATAACGCACCACGCTTGTGGCTAGAGCCAGATCGGTTATTACGGACATGCAATTTTGTGATTAACACTCTTTTACGGTTTTCGACGAGGCATTATTATATTTTGGAGCATGCTTGCATAATACGGTCTGGTTAGTTGTGATATATTTCTGTTAGAGAACTGGTCGTCATTTTTTGCCCCTGCTCTTGGTATTGCAAATAAAACTATTAGTTTGTCCCTTAGACAGTCTTAGAATAAATGAGTAAAACTTAAAATACATGTAACCACTATTATTACACAATTATACACAGAAAGATTGCTCATTACTTCGATTTCCAGGTAATAAATACTCTGGAACCACATTAATGCTCAAGAGATCTTGCAAAGCTTGCATGAAACTTTCTTTGCAATTCAGTAATGGATTATATTTCTTAGTATTTAGCTAGCTCAGACCTAAGCTCATTTTTAAAACTTACCCAAGTCCATTACGACTGCACTTTATGAAACACAAATAAATCGTCGACAAATGCCGAAGATAACATATCTAATGCGAAACTTCCCAACTATAAATTCGCTGGACGAAAAATTCTTCCGTCCCGTAAATATTTTAAAGTAAGTTCCGTAGGAAAAGTGACACCGTGTGTTGACGCTGCGGCCAACTTCTGTGGCCATTGGTAGAAAATAACCCTGTCGGCCGCCGAACTTGAAATATGGAAGTTTGGATAGGCAACTTTCTGAATGTGTTGTTTGTTTCCCAGCGTATTTTTCAAGTTCCCCTGAGACTGCGGCTTGAGTATCGTTGCGAGTATGGATAGTTAGAGTTTGAAACGAACTATACATGCAGTTGGTTCATGGAAATGTTGAGCACGCTGAAAATCTTGTCATTTAAAAGTTCGATGTAATGACTTTTTTACTAAACAAGCTGTTACCCGCAACTCCGGGCTGGTAGAAGTCGTGTAAAAGTAACCTTTGTCCTTCCGCGGGGTTTAAGCTCTTTAGGTACATACCAAATTTCACGTCTTGGCCTCTACGGCGAAGTAATCTTCAACCATCGTAACAAAGTCTCGTAACACTCATCATTAAAACCTTTCTGTGCTAAGAAAGCATTTGTTTAATTTTTTTCATAATATTACATACTACAGGACCCCCGCGACTTCGTACGCGTAGAATTAGTTTCCCGCTACTCCCCCCCTTTCTTCCCGTTGGGGGTCGAATTTCGGAAAATCCTTTCTTAATGCTCACTTACCTACATCATGAAAGGAACCCCTGTACCAAATTTCAAGATTCTAGGTACAGTAGTTTCCGCTGTGCGTTGATATATAAGTCAGCCAGGTTTGCCTTTTATATATATAGACTAAATTGAGCGTAGTAAGACCTGTCATCTTGTATGTGTCAGAAGGTGGGGCTGCCAAAGAAAAGGATGAAGAAAGAGTGCATGTAGCTGAAAAACGAATGTTAAGGTGTCGTGCAACAAAAATGGATAGGATATGAAAGAGAAAGGGTATGAAAGAAGAAGTTTAAAAGAGCAACCAGTGAGAGAAAAAAATGTAGGTAATAATGGTTATTTGTGCACCAAGAGAGCAAAGTTGGTTTTTCTGTGAGTGTAGATTTTGTATCCCTAGCAAACGAAGGATTCTACAATTGAATCACAAGCGTAGGGAGTGATTCTAGCTAAGAATCCTGAGGGCAACGAGAGATCCAAAGACACGAAATGCAAAACTTTGGTCTCGTGTTGCACAACCAAGTGTTCACATTAGCAGCGAGAATAATGTAAAGGTAAAAAATACAACATGGTAAAAATGAAACCCACCTAAATACATAATATTGACCCAGCACTGTTCTCGGCATTTTTTATTTTATTAAAAAGTTACTTTGTTTCACGCGCGCAGCAAAATCGAATTTTGCTCACTGTCATTCGCTCGCAGCGAAATCTAATTTTTCCAACTGTCTTTAAACAGCATAACGTGCGTTTTTGAGGTGCTGAGGTGAATAATAAATTCAAAATTTACTTTTAACTATCAATGCGGTAAATATTTCTATTCACAATACATTAAACCGTCAGATTTCTCAAGAAAAAAACATAGTACCTTGCTTCAATATGATAGTAGAGTCGTTTTCAAAAATATTGTACATAATTAAAGGCTTAATGAAAACAAAATCACGATCGCATCCTTTGTGTAACGAAAGTTAGTCATACAAACTATATGGGTAACTTTCGTTACACAAAGGAATCAATTAAGTTTTGTTTTAATTAAAGCCCTTAACTATGTACATTTTTTTTGAAAACGACTCAGTAATCACACTAATGACGGTTTGACAGCTTTCTCTGTCAAGTGAATACCTAAGAGATATCGTAACATTAGCAATTTGATTTCGACCCAAGACGGGCTCATACAATGTGCTAAATGATGGCACAAAACATTCACCATAACAGCCAGATAACAGCAGTTCAGGAAACGTTTCTCCATAAGTAGTGCCAACAAGAAAAACATAAAAGTCAGCATAACAGCAAATCTTGAAGAGCATTAAGTGTTAAAAATGGCCCTAAGAACCGTTCGTGAGCACCGCGTATAACTCAAGCACGAGATGCGTTCGTGAGACCTCCCCATCAGGCAACATGGGAATTCCTTATAATTTATTAACAAGCCATAAGTGCTAAAATGTGTGCATTCATAAGTCCGGCGATACGTGTTGGCCCATAAATTATTCAACGTATCTGGGCCCGGAGGGTCCTTGAAGGAGTTCGATTGGCCGACATATTTATTGTGTATGTGGACCGTTGAAAAAGTTATTATCAATTTTCTGTTTGACTAGTTGGGGATAGTCATTAAGTGTCGAGTACGTCACATAGAAATAGTTATTTGGATTATTGTCACTTGACTACTGATTTAAAGAACGAAGATGAAAATCACGTTTTTTTAAATTTCCAGTTTCATACTCGCATCAGTTCAACATGTCGAGACCATATCAAACAAGTAAGTTAGTAGTGTTATGTAGATTTATTGTAATGGAAATAAACAGTGTTGGGCAAAAACCTCCCACGTATTTCTATTCCGGGGCTGCATAGGATAGAAAAAAGAAAATACATCAACAAAGTATAATTTAACCCGTGTAGGAGTTTATTCTTTAGATCAAAACTAAAAATAATCCGGTCCATATTGACTCTCATAATATTTTTTACTCATAAACTGTTTTAAGTCATAATCATCAGAATTCATAACGCATATTTTTCAGTAGGAAACTGTTACTTTTTCAAACCTAACCTAACCTAGCCTTATCTACACGTTGAATATTTAAGAACTTCTCAAAACTTTACGATTCCAGTGATAATAAAAAGTATGAATAACAATTTTATGAAAACAAAATAATTATGAACAAAAAAGTTATGTGAAAAAATTCGCCCCTCAGTAATACTAAATCCACGCATGAAACGTAAATATTTTCTTATAGTTATCAGGGAAAATTTTAGTTTATAATTGCAAAGCACTTTACTTTTAGCCAAAAAACTGACGCGGAACCTAATCTCATACCACTGGTACTTTTAAATAAAGCTCCTGGGCCGGCCGTGAGTCAGAAGGCATTAAGAGCCCTTACGAAATCGAATTACGCTAACCTTCCGTACCTAAGCCGTTTCCACGCGGTTAACAAGACCTCTTTCAGATAGAATTATAATTGGGATGTGGACTTGGGTCAAAATCGGGGGCGGTCGAAATGCTCTCGCCGAGGAAGAACGACCGGGCGTAGACACGTGCCGGACCGAGTTTACGGTGCTCGGCGAAATTCAGTCAATTTCAAAGTTTGACGTAAATACCATGTTAGTCGTACACAAACATGGAATAGTTCCCTCGTTTAGAACCGTAACAAAATAGTAAAAAACCCTTATGGTGATAGACTTCAGTGTCCGTATGTCCGTTATTCGTGTTATTAACGTTCGTGTGTAAGTTAACGTTCATTAGGATTAATATTATTTCTACGAAAATACATAAGATTATAATTATTCTACATTATAGCACATCACAACAAAAGATATATTTATCATCATATTATATATAATACCTAAACTAGATCTTACATAAATGTTAAAGCCAGAAATGAATTTTGACTCACTTAAGAGTCTCCTCTGGCCTAAAAAGGTTAGGTTAGGTTAGGTTAGAAACGTGAGCATAACAGCGCGTGAGCTGAGTTTTATTTATAATACGAACTGAAAATTACATAAAGTGGAGTTATATCTTATAAGTGTTATATTTTGGTCGTATTTACCTGTTTTTTAGTTTTTATCTATATTGTACTTGAAATAATATAGTTAGTTTTCGAACCTGTAAATCTTTCGTACATTTAAAAAAATACAGTTAAAAAAGGATTCGATGAAATAGACCTAGGAAGTAAAACGTACTAAACAGAAAATAAATTACTAAGCACTAAACCCTTGGTGCGTGAGTTAAACCAGAATTTAAGTTTTTTAGCTTTGTAATTTCAAAGTAAAACGTTTAAATATTCTCTTATGCGTTTACCTGAAATGCCGTTGTAACAATATTTTCTAGAATACCCTTCTCGGTAACATTGTGAGAGCCGCTTTAAACCATAATGGCCACAGATTTATTGGTGCTATTAACATGGAAATAATAATTCCACACTTTATCGTCTATAAAAGTATTTTAATATCAGCTCGTTTGATTTATCTTGGAGCGAAATTCACTTACCGCTAGATTATTGTTTCGCTAAACATCTCAGTTTAATGTGCACCGTTATCTCTAGATTTATCTCTAGATCGGACATAATATAAAGTTATACGATGCTCACCGCTGCTGACGCTGTTAAACATTGAACGTGATCAGTCTGATTAGTCTACAATCACCGAGTAGGACTTGGAAGTTTTCGCGAATAGCTATTAGCGACAGAATATAGTACGATTATACGTGGCGTCTATTTGGAATAATATCGGTTGTCCGCAACGTATTTGGCATAGTCGTTTTTCGACGAATGTTAACATTGCCGGAAACGTATTTGGTACATACCTACATTAAATCACGCCTGTTTCCCAGAGGGGTAGGCAGAAACCACTTCTTTCCACCCGCTACGATCTTGACAAATCTCTTTAGCTTCTTCCACATTCATACATCGAGTCATGCAAGCACGTCGGTTTCGGGTACTTAAAAAAAAAATGGAATAATTTGCAAATATCCGAATATTTGATCGGTCAAATTTCAAATCGAACCTAGACACACGGCAGTGTCCAGACAAGTTCGAGGAAAACGCCAAGTGACACTGCAGTGTTTATATTTTCCAGACCCCACCACCAAGTATGTCCCAACTTTTCCCCAGTGCAGCTAGGAACCTGTTTTTTTTTACACAACACTTAAACTTATGACCTCAAAGCCCAGTAATTAAATGAATTTTCTAATAATAATTCTACAAACAGTGATTAATTTCTGCAAACGGTATATTTGCTACTGACTGACCCACTCTTTGAAACCTATAGGGTGCTTCCCGATGATTTAGAGCCTTGAAATTTGGCAGCAAGGTTGGTCTTTCAGCACAAGTGAAGAAAAAATCTAAAAACTACAAATATTTCCACTGTTTATCAGATAATATTGGAATTATTATCTCTCATTTAAATGTAAGTATGCAAAATTAAACATAATATATCTCATAGTCAGTTATGAATAGTCATGATTTCGTGTTTTTTTTTAACAGAAATATGTTAAGAAGGTATATATTTCTATAAATCTAAATCGAGTACGTACCAAAAAGTAAGTACTGATATCCCACCAAAATTTAAATGTAAAAAATAGGCCTATAAAAGAAAGAGAACTATTCAACGTTTTTAAAGGTCATTTAGTGATACAAGTGATAATAAACTGAAAAAATGACTTTGGAAACCGGCGACTGTGGAACTGAAGGTTGGAGATCTGTAATTATCTAACATTATTTTAGCAACCGAAGTTCGTTAAGATCATGGTACCATAAATATAGCTGATAATTGCATATTTGCGGCTTTTGCAGTAGAAACACTTGGACCGTGGGGCACGGAGGCACGGAAGCTTTTTAAAAATCTAAAATTTAAAATGATCCGTGCCTCAGGTGACCATAGGGCTGGCTCTTTCCTCGGCCAACGGCTAGCAATAGCTATCCAACGAGGAAATGCAGCCAGCATTATGGGCACCATTCCCAGTGGCAGTGGCCTAGGGGACATTTGTAGGTACATATTATAGTTATTTAGAATAAGTTAATTTATTTTAGTATTTAATTTTAGTTAGGTATGTTTTATTATTTTTCTGTTTATTGTGGTGTCTTTTGAATAAATTTTGCATTGATTTCCGAAAAAAAAAAAGTAAAAAAAAACCATAAGAACATATTTATCGAGACTTTACATACATACATACTTTTAGCCAAACGTCTTTAAAAGCTACGAGAACCGTGCGTCCAACAGTAGGGAATACTTCTATCAGTTATTCATAGGCTGAATAATAAATTCCCGTGGTCCGCGAACGTTCTGGCCACTAATAATAGATGATAGCGGATGACCTTTATCAAATTGTTTGACATTTAACCGCCTGTGAGTGCCTTCCATGATACTTATATTGCCGTGACGTTTCAATTTATAGTAAAGAAGGTACAAAGGCAAGATGTAGGAACCAACTGTTTAAAATATTTCAAGTATTGTTAAAAGTATATATTTCATGCATACATTGCAAAGAACGTATTGAATTTGAAAAACCGCGAAGAAGCAAAGTAGCTAACCAACATGAGAAAAGACTTGCCCCCGGCCAGCGGCCGTGGCGCAACAAAACTAATTATCTCTTTTTTAGAAAGAATATTTAAAAGCCTCAACAGTAAATGAAGGAGCAGCTAAAGATTTAATTACTTAGTAATGGAATAGCAAACTAAAGGCATTATGGTATAATTTGAAAGAAATACGAGGATTAAAAACTTTAATGGCGAATTTATTTATTTTATGGTCGAATCGAGGTTTCTTAAACTGTTTTTCAATATTATTTCCTGTTTTGAAATATCTGGTGATTTCCGGTTAGGTAAGGTTAGGTTAAACAAGATGCATGTATCACATTGACACCATTTCAGTAAAAAATAAACACTGAACTGACTGTTTTATTTCTCGGAAATTAATGATCGAATTCCTTTTTTTGGACGCAAATTAGTATTTCAAAATAAAATCAAAAATATCCATGCATCGATTAAAAAAATCTCTTTCTATGTGTATCCGTAAGGACCGTAAGTACGTATTTACAGTAGTTTTTAAAAGCGTAGTGGACTATAAAAAAACAATACATTCATAAAATAAAATTGAGATACATATTTAAAGGACTTTGTTGGTACGCTATCAAATTATTTAACCATCGACGCACGTTACCCAGCCTTATAAATAGCAGATACCTGATACTATAGACAATACTCGAACCAATGTCACAAATAAAGTAATTATAACGTCGAACAAAGATGCCGGGTCCTATCGACGACGCTATCAAACAATCAATGGGGTTTAATCGAACTAGGTCCGGCCATTACCGCTAGTTGGTCGCTCTCCCGAATTAACTTTGTCATTACCCGCATCCGGTGATACGGAAACTCATAATTAAATTTAATGATGGAGGCTGAGATTTCGCGTGATTGTGTATTAATATTTAATATACGCTACTTGTGCATTATGTGCGTTTACTTAGGGCCTGTTTCACAATGGTCAAGTAACGCGTATCTGACACATAAATTTAGCCCTTTCCTTTTCACCACTTTCTTCTTTCTTTGTCACTTGAACATAGACAAGGAGAGAGCTAATTTAACTGACACATAAATTTACTTGTCGATTGTGAAACAGGCCCTTAGTATTAGTAGTAGGTACTGAGTTTATACTTTGCTTCAAAAATATTTGTATGCTGAGTTGCGGGAAAAAGTAGCTGCATTTAAATATTTGTACAAGTGGCAATTTTAGCTATTGAAAAAGACGAAAGTAGTCGCGTTCAGTACAGTCAGTAGGAATGATATAATTATTTGCCAACATTGGCCTAAAAATATCTGACACGCTCTTAATGTCTTCAGTAATAGAGACGTGTCAGATATTTTCAAGGCCAATGTTAGCTTAAATATTTTTTTAATTGACTGTACCATAACTACGTATTTTAAATTACAATGATGTTTTACTACTGAACAAAATAGAGGTCGAAAAGTTAATTAGCATACTGTCAGAGTAAAAAAACCGGTCAAGTGCGAGCCGGACTTGTACACCGAGGGTTCGGTACCGCCGCACAGTAGGTATTATTACATTCTGATTAGAATTCGATTTCGAAGCGAGTCAGTTCGAGCACAACTCACACTTGACCTTTTTTTCTGTGTCTGTTGGTTTTCTTCAGGGCTTGTATTATATCTTCTTTAAAATTAGGACGAACGGACAGATAGCGTAGGCATATTAATAGGGTCCCGTTTAGCTCGTTTCGGCAATGGAACCCTAAAAAATATTGTACGACGTTACTAGAAAGATTTTATCAGAAACTTCCTAACCACGATAATTTACACGGGTTTTACTGCTTTCAAGTGATTTTACTTGCTGGAATTCAGCGCATCATCTAGTTATAGTAGTTCTGGATTTGAGCCCCAAGCAGAGGCGGCGTAAGGCGTGGGCGGCGTGGGCCACCGCCCACGGCCTCGCGGTGCAAAGAGCCTCGCGCCTCACAGCCGAATATAAATTTGAAAAGTATGGCAAATCTAAAAGTACACGCCAAAAGGTTTTTCTTATAATAAATACATCATAGGGCCTCCCGAAATGTACCTTGCCAATATTAAGTTTAAGTCTTGCGCCGCCACTGGCCCCAAGTTCTTAACATTCTACAAATATCAGCATCTTAAGGCGAAAATATTTTGTCATTCCAGTAATACATTCTAAAACTGAAATAAGTTTTGCGATTATTCGCTTCTTTAACTCTAAAAGGATTCTGTGACTTGTTGGTATTAAATCGAGCTGCACCGTGCGCCAATCCCGCCGGCTGAGCGCGTCCCCTGGGTCCCTACCTTTTTGAGTACACGCTCAGCTAAAACTATGACGACATTTTAAATTGAAAAGGGACACTAGAAGGTTGGTCTCGAAACGGGCAAAGTTTAGAGCACCTAAAGCAAATGTTATTCGAATAACTTTGGTCATAAAGTTAGTGATAGCAATCGTACCTTAAAGACTTTTGAATTAATGGAGTCGTGTGTTTTAACTAACGCGTAATAGAATGAACTGCCCAATTCTTGGCCACCTACCAATTATTAGTAATAGAGACAATAATTCAACAATCACTAGGTACTCGTAGTAACTGGTATTTTAGAGGCCAGTAATTAGGTGTTTTACTTTGCGTTGAGCGAGCCTCTGTGGGCGGTAAGTAATAAATCAATTTTTACAATGATTAGATTAACAAATAAATATAAAGCTAAGATGTATCATTGGACAACTGTTAAAAAAATATGTTGTCATAATAAATTTTTACATTTAGAGGAATCGTTAAGGAAATCTCGAAAAGTGTAATATTCAAGAAGTGAAAATATGAAAAACATCCTAAATGCAAGCAAATATATCGATATCTGAAATGACGAATCACGACTAGTAGACTTGTTTGGTTCCTGAGATACAGGCGGCTAAAGTGTTTATACCTACTAAAAATCATCAAAGACATCAAAATTATGAATGAAAGGCTTAGCCTAGTGCAGAAGACTGGGTAAACATATTGTTAAATTATCGCACAGTGCAGTTTATAGAAAACATTGTATATGTATTAAGCATCGATTTAATTTAAAACTAGCCACTTAAACCGCTGTATCAAATAAATATATTTCATATTTCATATTTAAATAATTTTAATAGGAAATTTGTTCGTATATGTTGTTTTTTGAGATCGCTTTTTTGTATTTGTAGTAACCGCTTCAAAACACTACACAGAGCATGGTCCGCAGTACTCTTGCCCGGTTTTTATATTGTTTTTAAGCGTTAAATTTTGCAAAATCCGTTCATGGAAAAAATAAGCGCACTTGGATTATTGCATTTTTGATGTTATATTTCAAGTTTCACGTTTTTATGTTAAGAGTTTTAAACTGAGAGCCTGTGAGGCCGGCATTACACCTGTAAGTTATTGCTGTAAGTTTTGAAACAAAGCTATATACAAGAGAGAGATGCAGATAGTTACCACTCACTCTTACCCATAGTTGCGTCTCAAAACTTACAGCAATAACTTACAGGTGTAATGCCGGCCTGACGGAATAGTTTTATAAGTGTAGGTTAGGTATTTAAAAAACACTCAACTTAAGAAAGTGCTCATATTTTTTAATAACATTGTAGCGTATATTTCTAATGTTTATTTCCTCAAATACCTGCTTCATAAGCAACATTCAACAATGAAACGTATCACTTCCGTTAACCAGTGATTTGCTAATTGAAGAGGCCCGGTACGCGATCAGATTTAAGGGGATCAATTATGTATTCAATCGAACACTTGAGCTTCGCTGCGATATGGATATAACGGGTACATCGCCATTCGAAGCCGCTAAGCACCGGTGATTTATGAACTAATAGCGAGCGAAACTTTACTAACTATATTAGTCTTAGTTTCTTGCGAGTAACATTGTCATGAGTCCCGATGCGATGGGAACATTTTTGTGACGTTAACAATGAGTTGAAGGTCTTTCATCGGAATAAGTTATGTATAATGAAAGGCATTAATACCTACACAGCCATCGTGTTAGATATATATACGCAGACCTTATTTTCAGTAGCATAGAGGCGTGTAGACATTTTTGCCTTTTCGTTAACATGTATTTTGACTGTACGTAAGTCAGATACAAATAGCACCACACTTGGGAAGCTTGTTACTGGCCGGTGAATGCATGTGAACGACCAATAGACTCCACCAGATCTCTCTGTCTAGCAATAGCTGTCTATCAGCTGATATGACGAAGATAATAATGATGGTATTAAACATTGTTATGCCTGTCTTGGCGTTGGAGTTTACTCCTAGAGAAATCTGCCAAGTTAATTGTTTCATCATGACAACATAAATGCAAAACTACGTGGACAAGACGAACATTATTAACTTCGGGTTTAAATTGAAAACATTAAACAATGGGACTTTATTGTTACAATAAGTAGTCATCAAAAAGTCTTAATAACAAATGCTAGTAAACTTCAAACTTAATTTACCCGTCAAATACACAATTGTATTTACTCCGCGGCCTATAAACCGCCGGTAAACAAAGATGGGTAAAGAGTGACGAATGGTCGTGTTGTGTCGGAGGCCTTGCGCGACACGACAGCTGGGAGAAACATTTTGCTGAACGTCCCATTTACTTGCAAAAAGTGCTGTTTACTTCAATTAATAATTATAATTCTTATTCAGCGTTCTTTATGTTTTCCAAAGCCTCAAGAAACTTAACAACTTTTATTTTCAAATCAAACTAATTAGACTTGGTATTATTTCGTAACAGTACCTTTATTATCATAACCTTATACCACAGGGGCCGGAAAAACAGCAAATATATAAATAAAAATACGAATACTGCGATTACCACTCTTGCCGAGGTGAGCATAATATGGCATAGTTTAGTATATTTTTGCTACAACTGTATAAATAACTAGATTATATAGTACGCCATTGCATTTGCCACAAGTTTTTCTTAAAAGTATGCGCAATATGTCCCACTTGGCAATTGAGCCTCCACGTCACTCTTTGGGGGATAACGGTGGGAGCGCTGCACAAAGATAAACAAACAGTGACGAATAGCTATGTTGTGCTCCGAGTGACGGCGGCGGCGGCCGGCTCGCACCACGCGAGGACCACCGGGATGCAGGAACACTGGAAGACGCGCTCAATACAATTAATAACAGTTAATGTGTGACATGTAGAAATTCATAGGGTTTAGACGCTTCCGAACTTAGCATTACATCATTAAAAGAGAATTGAATTTCTTATTATAATTTTGTGTGTGTAACCTTCCGTAGTTTTACGTAACGGGTCCATCGCTCGGAAGATCGCGGGCGGCGCCGTCTTTAATGCCAGCATAACGCTATGTTGGGATGCTTGGGACCATCCCGAGACTAGCATTCTTTTCGTGGGAATTTCTCTGTTAGTTGTCACGAAAAATGTTTTTCTTTGTTACTTTCTTTCTTTTTCCTTTTTTTTCATTTCACGTTTATCAATGTGTATGTTCTTCATGACTAAAAATACCACGATTTCTTGAAACGTATAGGGTTTACTTGTCTGTAATAGTTCTTGAGTACCTATAATAATGTTTGATGTTACATAAACATTCTTAAAAGCTGTGTTTTAGTACATTTGTAAATGAATGAAGCATTTTATTGACATCAATAAGTACATATGTAAATGTACAAGCATTTTAGGAGTTTTAATGACATCAATAACGGTAAATACCTAGTTCAATAGAATTCTCTCTATCTTCTCTAATCTCGACTTAGGTACCTAAACTTCTGAGCCAGATACCACTGTCATTAATCTTAATGAATCTTGCTGTTAGCAAATTATGTTTCTGATTTGTATCAGAATGATCATAAACCTACGTAGTATGTAATATATGTATTCACAGTCCTCATACTACCTACTTGAAAGCATAAACCATGTTAGCATAAGTATGAAATAGTTTTAGCACATACAAAGGTGCTAAACTTTAAAAATATTTATAACTATGAGATAACAAGCGATATAATGGCGTCTCTTTCTTTCATACCTAGCAGATAATATCTCTTAAACGGCCCAACCAATTTTCATGAAACCTAGCTAAGAACCACCGCTTAAAAACCGCTTTTGCTTTCGATTAAAAAACGAAGGGTTCCGTAAGTACTATTATCTATACAACATTACCCAAAAATGGCAAAAAAAACAAGTTTGTTGTATGGGATGTATTTTATTATGTTTTTGGTATTTGTTGCTATAGCAGCAACAGAAATACATCATCTGTGAAAATTGCAATTAGGATTGTTCATATTTTTACAATTACTCTAATTCGAAAACCATTTCGAGGAATAGAGTTTTAAAGCCATTCTGCATCATAATTTTTTTGAAATATTTGTCTATTGCGGATATTTTGACAAAAGTATATTTAACCTTTGTTTGACTTTCGTTTTCGGCTTGAAGCCCTCCTAGATGTATCTTACGAGTTAGGCGAAAACCGCTTTAAATAGTATGTTTTAATACACTATTACAATCAATTTTATCCTTAGATATCATTTAATTGTAGTAATTTATTAGAAAATGCCAATTCAAATTTAAAATAATCATGTCATCCATAAAATGCCTGCTAAATATAAAAAAATATTAAAACAAAACTATTGGGTCAAATACAAAATTAATGGAATTGGTCTTTTAAAATTACCTATTCTTTCGAATTAGAATGTAAAAAGAGCAGTTATTTTTTTTGGTCTATCCCAATTGTCTAGTTATCACGGTTCATAAGATACAGCCTGATGACAGTGATGTCCCGTTTTTACCCTTTGGGTACGGAACCCTTAAAAAGTTAAAAACTATTTTCCATTAATAGTAATCCATTTTAAAACAAGTTCGCTGTTTTTACAAAATAAAATAAGTAAAACTTTGTGAATCTAAAATAAACTACTAGTTGAGAATAAAACTTAGAATAAAATATAGAAGTAATGAAATCCCATCGATGGGCATGCTGGGAGTTGGGACTAAGGGGACACTTCCAGGCGCTACGGATCAGCAGAAGGTAGAAGCCACGTAAATTAATCAGGCGGGACAGCGGACCGTCCGGATAAGAGCCTCCAAAACTTTCCACTCCTTAATGATGGCTTAATGAAAATTGCACGATGGAACGATGACAGTTAATCACTGTGGTCGGGATCGCTTTAAAACGTTTTAGGTATGATTGGACGTTAGGGATAACTCTAAAATTACATTTCGCGGCTTCAGGAATCACCAAGTTTCTGCTAAAATCATTAACAAAAATCTGTTAAGTACGGTTCAGATTCGCGCATCGAGGGTTCCTTTTCATTTTACAAAATGAATGTTAGTAGTAAATAATACGATATGACGCAACAAGAACTAAACAAAACAGGATCAAACAGGTCACACCCTTAAAATATACCTAGTGTTTTTATTTGTAACTATACCAGCCATACTTATGAGATTAGTATTTTATGTATAACTATAATAATTATGGTTAAATACGTACAATCGAGTTCATAAATATGTGTACACTTTAGTTCCTTGTCTATTTAATGTCATGTTTAAACTGCTAAGGTAGTGGCACCAATGTTCGACACTTAAAGCTGACATGCACCAATGATCGACACTTGACTCTTAATTCAAAGATCATACGGTCATAAATTGAGTGTTACAAAACAAATGAATAACCCTTATCTTCTGTAAAATAAGAATCAGTGTCGATCATTGGTCCCTTGTCGGTTATTGGTTACTTTACCTTATATTATGACTTGTCACAGCGATTAAAGTGACAAGGTACAGTCAAGGTTAAAAAGAAATATCCGCACAAAGTTACAAAAATATGTACACATAGACCTTATTCCCATAGTAATAAGGTCTGTGTACATATTTTTGAGACTTTGTGGTGTATACATATTGGTGACCTTGACTGTACAAAAGTGTATACACATATTTATGATCTCGAATATACAATACTCGTAGACTGTTACAGTATTTACTTACTTTTTTTATCTATTACCGATATCGAGGGCTCTTGATGAAATGTTTGCACCCACCTCATTATTATCTGTATTTCGTTGTTCTCTATTCACCCTTTAATCTAATCGTATGATTGATTCACGGCAACGTTTTTGTACCCTTTTAATGAATTCAAGTGTTCGACCACAGCCAGAGTTTTGTAAAAGTAAACAGTTAAAGCGGTCGGCAAAGTTTAGATTGTAATCAATTAAAAGCGCGACAAACAAAGCGGTGTAATAATCTACGCGGTTTAATGACGGGATTGACTGTTTTGGGACGATTGCTTTAAAAGTTGTTTTAGGGCGCGGCTCCACTGAGGCGGAGCGGCGCGGAGCGGAGCGGAGCGGAGCGGAGCGGAGCGGAGCTGTGCCAATATTAACCAATAGAAGGTGCATGCGGTCACGTCGAACGCGCTATGTGCACATTAGTTTAGATTCTATTGGTTAATATTGGCACAGCTCCGCTCCACTCCGCTCATCTCCGCTCCACTCCGCTCATCTCCGCCTCAGTGGACCCGCACTCTTAGTCTAGAATTACTTTATGTCAGATTGATTGCAATGTTAAATCACTGGAAGAAAATTAAGTAGAATTAAGTAAATTTTAGGTTGCCTTACTTACCACGTTACTAATTTACTATGTATGCGTTATGTTACTATGTATAAGAAAACGGCAATTGTTTTAAATGAGGATTGTGAAGCTAAAAAAAATTCATACAAAATGCGATGTTTCTCTCTCCTTAAATCTAGTCCGAATTGAAAGATTTTAGAATTTGTTCTAGATAATTATTATGAAAAACTAAGTTTGTACATTTTATAAGAAAAAAATTAAAAAAAACAACACAAACGTTCAAACCTAATTTTCATAATAACCACAACATAATCAAAAATCGTGGAAATTGAATTTAGTCTGAAATGTTATCGCCCGGATCGAAATTTGTATGGAAAATTATTGACAGGTATGCGATTTAAGCGTATCGGTACACAATCCCCTTAAGAGGGCGCTAGCAAAAAGCGACTGTTATAGAAACGGCCGTTAGGTATATAATGGCTTTTATGTATTTAAAAAACGGCATATCTAAGATATTAATTATGACGATGTAAAGTCAACTTGCTATCAAATTTTATTACTACGAGTAGGTATATAACTACGGACACGACGCGTTTTATGGTTTTAATCATTCACCATACTCATTTTCACGATGGCGATAGGTTAACGTTACATGGGATCCCCTTGAAATTCCAACAAACATTTTATCGAATGTGTCATTTCACCGAATTTCATTTCATTGAAAGTTAATTTCTGCTGAAACCTTATAGTTTTCAGGTTATCTTAACCATTCGTTACATAGGTTATGTTAGGTTAGACTTGTATGTGACCAAAAAAAAAAACCTGCACGTGGAAATGCCTGTCAATGAAATGAAAATTCGGCGAAGTAAAACGTTCTATAAAATGAAATGAAATTAATTTCGATATTTCAAGGGTAAACCGCTACAGGGATACTCAATAGATGGTAAAAGTTCGTGCTCGGGATACAGCGTACAAATAAACCAAAACTACCATTTTTTATGCTTTTTGGTAAAAACGTAACTGTCAAATTGAAACATAATATTTTTTCTTTGTGAAGACATAACATGCGTGATTTCAACTCGAATTTGACCGGTTTTCAGTTCCCACAAGCAAATCGGGATAATATTTAAATACTTATATGTAAATAAAATTCAATTTGGCTAATCGATTACTTTTTGTTGTTTTAGTAAAGAACCGTAATTTTGCGAGCCTGACTTGCTCTTGATCGTTTTTTTTAAATCATTACTAGATAACATTCCGTGTTAAAATAAAGCAAGTTAAATTGAAGCTAGTACTTATAGCTATTTTAGTCAGGTTTCCACTGTAAAAAATGCAGTGTGACTAAGTGAAAATCGATATCGAAAAAGTTATTTATTTTTAGAAAACGAAGCATATTTGCTTCGTTTATATTTTAAATTCAATGACTGTAAGGTATATCGATCTGATATCGCGCTACTGAATTGGTTCATTCCATTGATGACCGCATGTACTTAGGCTGCTTTCAAGTAATTCAATATAGCCCGTTTCTGGTCAGCATACTATCTAGAAATTAATTTGATTGTGTAATTAATATTCAAATGAAATAGATGTATCGATATTGATTCACTGGAATAATAATCACATCTATTAGGTGGTCATACCTCGCGGCCCCGTCACGACTATAAACTGATGTTTGCCAACTCTGCTTCCCATGGACTATTATATATAGGTATTAGGAAGAGCACTTGACAGCTTGATAGTTTTCAATTTAATCTTATGGCGATCTGTGGAATAGGCGAACACATAATAATAATAATAATCTATTATAAGTCAACATTCAGCTTTCTCAGCCAACTAGCTGCGTCTTGAGTGAGGTTGTATATGTCTTCTACCGGGTCCCGGGTATGAATGTATTGGGCATCGCTGCATTGTATGATCCATGGTTTGAAGATTAAGATAGTGGTAAGAAGATTATGTTGAAATTGTTTTTTCCAATACAGAAAACAGGGCTATGTTATGTAACACTATGGTTTTCTGGTTAGCATAAAACATTAATTTAATGTATACATTAAATAGATACAATCGGGAAATACTCCATGATTACATTAACGTCCTCATAAGTAAGAGACGGTGACAGCTGGTTGAAAAGGGATCGCGCTTCCATCAAGCGCTTATCAGATTAACGGTAGCATTGTGGCGAGTAACGAGGTGTGAGAGGAACTGGGTCAATGACGTTGAAACAGTGCCTCCTCCGCGTGCTCCGCACTGTTTGATGGGGATTAGAAACAAAATTGTAAGCCCTGTTTCAATCTAACATACACAGTAGGGTTGTTTACTAATAAAGCGATCATATTAGCTGGTGCTTGTGGTAACGACGAATATCTTCTCATATCGTAGTCACTTCGCGCCATGCCGAGAGCTTCAAGTGACATAGATAGATATATTTACTCTACATTTCAATATACGTTGCAACTGTTATTATAGATAGTTATTTTCTTTTTCTTCTTAGCGTGTCAACGGAGTCTCAAATGTGAGCTGACCAATATTCCGCCAAGCGAACGGCACGGTCAGACATTGCGATAGTTCATTTACAAATAGAAGATGCCTTTACTTAATTTTCTCCATTTTCAAATTTACATAACACAACATAGTTTTAACAGAATAAACTAAACTTAAAGTTTAAGCGCCTGAACATGCCATAATAACACAATTACAGTAGCTTAACAACCGAGCGCATCGGAGCGAAAATTTCAATGTACAGTTGATTCCATTAATTAGGCATGCTGTGTTCGCCCCATCGCGCCAACTTGAATAGCCAATTACACCCGTAATTGGGCCGGGTCGCGCAGGTGTCTCGGCACAAAGACGGTGACGGGCCTGCGCTCGTACTTTTCGTAGGTATTTCGAAAATGGGACTTCCACAATTATTATTTTTAATGTTTAAAATAAAATCATGAAACAATAAACACTTGCAGACGGTATTATCTTGTTTGATATTAAAAAACTGCCTAATTTCTCTTAACTTAACAAAAACCATTTTGTCGAATGTCAATTTTCATAATTTTTATTCAGTATAATAATCATTTGATTGAAATCTATTTATTTAAATCGGCGCTTTGTAAAATTTTTGTTTGCTCGAATCATCATGCTACGTATACTTATATGTATTTTGGTTGTTATGACAGCTAAATTTCACGTTGCCTAACAACTTTACGTATAATTTACTATAAGTCTGATATCATTTTTCAATTTATATAACAATGATGAAATTTGATCGAAATATTTTTCTTTTATCGACGATTTTCTTTTTTTCCAATTGTATAATACCGAACGGTTATGTTACCTTATTTTGTATAATATAATGTTTATTTAATGATATAATTTTGTAAATACATACATTTAACAAAATATGTTTTTTTTTGTGTAGTCCGGGTAAACGGGAAGTAAAGTTAAGTGCGACGACGAGCGGAGCAAGCAGGAGTGTTATGTTCAATTGTGACCTTTCAAGGATCGAACTCTTTGCATTTTTATATGAAACTTGAAAACTGAAAGGTTTCAGAAACACATACATACTTAGACAAACCATCGATTAGGCAATATGAGCATTAATTGATTAATTGACTGATATTATGCACTGTAAAAATAAAACCATCCGAGATTATGTCATTCAAGTGCTTATCATTAGAGAATTATACTAAACGATTATTATTTGAAGTGAATAGATATGACTAGTGAAATGACAAATATACGGATTGTTGTTTTTTAGAATCATTATATTCATTATACAACCATTTGTTTAATTTTAAATTATTGTTGGTAGATTGATTGGTAGATATATAAATAAATAAAAGAATACACAGACGCAGCACATAATAAAAATATATTACTTAATTCATAAAATTATCATAGAAACAGATTGTCCTTGTTTAATATACCACAATAGCTTCGTGCCCATGTTAATTCTAATGTTATTTAAGTATATAAAAATTTAGAACCTTGCCAGTGTCTTTTATTGTTTCAAATTATTTTGACGGATAGCATCTAAGCGTTTTATGAGAAATAATCAAGAGCAAAGAAGAAAACCAGTTTCAACTAGTTCAATTTTTTTTTTAATTTAATGCGTCCATACCGTATTAAGTCAAATTCACATTCAAGTTAATTATTGTATATTTCATCTCCCACCTACTAACTAGCAAGTTAACTTTTAACTATAACTCAAACATTGAAACGAATTTACCTAAGTTCATTTATCCGTCGAACACCATTATGTAACAAATACTGTTTTACTTTCAAGTGTAATTACATGAGGTTATAAATTAATATTTACATAAGACGGACTATTTGCACAGGCCGAGATTTCAAACCCCAGCATTAACTTATTTAAGTACTGGCAGCCCTAACGGAATTAAGTCACGGGTATTTACGTAGCCGTCCTATAAACACTTTAAATACGTGTTGACAGTGCATTTACGGAGGCCGCTCCATACATAGCGCCTAATTAATACTGGATTAATCCGGACAGAGGCGGTAAGGTGCGTTTTCAGAGCTTGTCATTGTCAGTGTTCGTTATACGGTGGCACAGGGTTGCCAAGGGGCATGAAATCATTCAAAACAACGCTAGAGGCGCTAGACTAAATTGTTAATCCTTATGCTCCTCTGTGAGGTAACATTGTTAAAATATATCGATGGATGTGTGTTTGTTGTCCGGCTCGTGAAAAATATACGTTAAAAACCGTTTAAAATTTACTATACATTTCAAAGCGGTATTTACAAATTATCGATTCACAACAAATCAATGTTTTTATTTGTTCTATAATCGTAAAATAACTTGCTTATTAAATACTCGTATAAAAATAAAAATAAACTTAATACGTGCTACTTACTGAATACCGAAACCTAATAACGCAAATGATGCGTAGATAGTTGCCATTTGACAGAGTCCCCGTAACTCACTACATTTCAATGTCAAAAGGCATTACCATTTATATCTTATGGATATTAAAAACATGTCTCCAATGTTGAGTCACGCTCCTGCATTTAATTCCACACGTGCCATCCCTGGCGCACCCCAATCACCTCCCCCTCACCTCTCGCCTCTCGCTCACCTCTGACAAAGACCACCGGCTATCGGTGTGACCGACTGACGAAAATCCATTTCCACTAACGTCAAAGCCGATGAGACCCGGCGCGTGTAATATTATTTATTCAGGGGCTATGTATAGACGGACTCCGCTAGTAATTAAGGTATTATTTCGAGTAGACGTATAGACCGGTTTACCAGGATTGCATTTTTTTACATTTATTCAAAACTCTACTGGTGTTTAAGGAAATAAAGTAGTTTATTATCATTAGGGCTGATAACACTATCTGTCAGATAAATGTTAACTCTATCATTTTTTTTCATTTTACAAAGAAAAGGAAAGCTACAACTATAACTAACAGATATTTTTATCTGGGGTTTGAAAAATCAGCCCTTAATCAAATATCACAATAATAACGATCCAGCGGGGCTAGACAAGTTGCCATCGAATACAAACGCTAGTGTTTGGTGCTCACTGTCGCTATACGTCGTCAATTTTTTTTTATGGAATTGACGTAAGTCACGTGACATATCACTCGACATGCGTTGTCAAAAATAAAAAATGTCAGTTGTAACATCATCATCATTTATTTATTTTACAAATTAAAAATACACACTTTTTACTCGTATTTGCATCATTTAAATTTATCTCTTTTAAATTGAGTCACATTATGCAACATAAAAAACAAATTAAACAACCAATTCTAAATTCAAACTCCGACAAACGGCGCATAGCACGAGGACCGTACGTGTCCCAAAACATTGTTCGGAAATATTAGAACCGTGGTGGTCATTAAATACAGATTTATACGGCCGCTCGGATATCTCTCCCGCGCGACTCTCCTAATGACCACCTAAATTGAGATAATTTCCAGCTCTGCTAATAAAGCTGGATATACATCGGGAATTAGATATCGCGGAATATGTGATTGTCTTTTTTACAGAATTGAAATTTTAGTCGCCGTTACCGATCCGTGATGTTTTTGGTTAGGACATAAAATAAAGTTCTTTTATATGTCGCGGTTATGATATCTGAAAACTTTACGGAGACTTTGCGAAAACACTCAGAACTACATAAAAATCTCAACTTTTCACTTAGAATAGTTTAAAGTGAGCTAGCACCGAATAAACTGTCCATTATTTTTATCTAGAAGAAAAAGATGAACTACCTACTAGTACATAGTTTATGACTGCAGCTGGAAACTCGAACCAACAGATGCGGCCCAGCCTTCTTACCCACCTTGGTTAATTGTAGAACCCGTACTCTTTTGTGCCAGTTCGTTGAAACACTTTTACCAAACACGTCATGTTTACCTGACGGACCCGACACGTCTATTTGAAACTGTAAAATTCGTAACAATATGTTCGTGGGTGAATTGCAAAAATATTGTACATAGTTAAGGGCTCAATTAAAAAAGGTTTGTTAAGCCTTTAACTTTTTTCTTTGTGTAACGAAGATTAGTCATATAATCATATGGATAATTTTCGTTACATAAAGGAAAAACAATTGATGAAAGTTAACGTTATCTCAATTAACACCTTAACTATGTACAATATTTTAGCAATTCACCCTTGTGTTTTCATAATCGTAATTAAATGCGCAGTTTTCCTCTCAATGAGTTTTCAAATTCACCAATTTGATCACTACAAATACACTGTAATACTTTTGTGCTATTTAAACGAGTTGCGGGTTTGTACTTGTTTTTCACTCGTTCGCATTCACTCTAATGTAGTTCAGTCAGTAGATGGTTTTTACCTGGAAGATATTTCGGGAGTTCTGAAAATTGGCGCTTGTACGCTAAAACTATTCATTTGCCAAAACAAGGTTATGACATACATTATTTGATATTTTATCTATTTCATTTATAAAAACTTTTTACATTGTTAACTGACTAATGGCGGATTTCACCAAGCGAGAATAAGGTCTTATACCTAGATTAAACGCCGTATTTGTATAGACTAATCTCGGAGTAAGTCTTATTACAGTTTGGTGAAATGCGACCTTATACTGGTAAATCTGTAGACAGTTTATTTATCAATTCTTGTAAGTTTTAGTTTAACATTATAGATAAACTATGAATAATAAGGGCAATTTAATACAATAATGATAACAAGTACTTTCATCAATATAAACACATTCCTCCATTTAATTTAATTTATTTGCTTATATTATAAGTGACAAGTGACAACCATAGCACTTCAATGAATTTTGTTCGCATTTTACGAACCCTGATAATTATTATAGTGGGATATCATTTTAAGTGTGTAAATTAATTGTTATATCAGGTAACCACAGTACAAGCCTAGATTGAGCCAGGACTAAGTCAACTTGTGACTCAAGTGTTGTTGTTGTGTCAAGGGGTGTGACTAGAGGATTTTTTTTTTGAAGTAGTGCTACCATTTCTTTGGTAATGTTACTTGTGCATTTTGCTGCATTTGCAAAAAGTTATGCATAATAACCGTCTCCGTAGGTTAGGTACTGTTGAATCCAGGTGATCTATGGCCCGATCTTGAGAACTGAAACTTTGTTATCTATCATAATTCTAACTTGACTCTGGTTTAACATTCAAATTGAACAGTAACAGTTTCGAACTTAGTCCAGTTTTGTAACATCGTTCATCGCGGTCTTGGAACTACTTAACTTTTACCTAGGTCGAGATGTAGCAAATAATTTCTATCACGAGTACCTACATACCTATCTGAATTCAGTTTTTTTTTATAATGCCGTCCCCTTGGAACATGTTTAAATTATACATTTTATGTTCCCATCTGGGTAGTGATTCTCTCATAAGCAAATGTGAGCGAATGCAGGAGTGAAGTCCAAGCGGCGAGTTTAACTAGTCCCGTCAGAGCGAACAAAACACATATTAACGCGTGCATTCTCAATTAGGCAGCCTTATACGTTCGAGAAGCCATACTGCCAAATTGAATACACGCGCTGAAATGTGTTTTGTTCGCTTTGACGGGACTACTTAAACTCGCCGCTTGGACATCACTCCTGCGTTCGCTCACCTTTGCTTTTGAAAGAATCACTACCCTGTTATGAAGGAGCAGTAAAAGTATAGGGACCTACCTTTACTTTTGTTGCAGAACCCTTCAAGGCACGTATATTTGTGAGCTTAGTTACTTATTCAAAAACTGGATATTACAAAACCGTAACTAATGTTGCATGGAACCTGTCAATATCGGACCTCATAAATTCCCGAGCACAATGTGTGATTGATTCGATAGCGGCTACTTTAACACGAATTTGTTTCATATTACGACGAGATTTATTTAAAGGAGATTTAGCTCTTAGATTAAATACAATCCTATTTTTGTAAATAAAATATTTGTAAAAATATCGGTGAAATGAAAATTATATGTTATTTTTACGTTTTATTGCAACTAAATAACTCGCCCTTCTGCGCGATATATGATACTTTTTGCAACAAACAACACACTCAATCATATTATTATGTGATGCTTATTTCGTAATAATTATCGTTTTATTAAACTTTTATTTAACTACCATTTAAGGCGGTGAAATAAGCGTGTCTTACCTATTTTATATCAATCACGTGAATACGTTACGAGCAAAATGGTGATAAAAATTACTAAAATCACAACTGCAGTGCGATTATGTTTGACTAAAAAATATTTCCACATATTAAAATGTACATATTGGAGCTCCAATTTATTTGAATATTTGGCATGTGTATTTACAGATGAGATAATAAAAAAAATACCATTAGAGATACGATATTTCACAATATCTTGAGATATTTAGCGTTATTATTGAGAGCAGCCTTTCAGTACTACGCCTAAGTATTTATGTACTCCATGAGCGGTAACGTATCTCGTGACTGATATGTGATAGTGTGAAGCATGTTCTTGTGTTGCAGGGGGCGCGGGCAGGAGGCGAGCGTAGGCGGACTCAGGTAGCGTGTGTTGTGCGTGCATTAGGCTGTACTGTTGTCACTGTCTGTTTCATAGCGCGCAGTGACGTTCTACGTCGAATCTACAGAGACGCCTTGTGACGTGACGAGTCCGTATCATCGCTTGTGCCGGTAGTTTAGTTGCTAAGGCTGGCTAACAACATGCAAGTTTATCGTGTAACCAAAAAGGTTTTACGTCGACCGATAAATTTGTATTAAAATGCCAGTGTTAAAAAAAACTAAATATTGTGAGGTGTTAATGAGATTTCACAAGGCGATCTCGAACCGACATCGGCACTTAGATTCGACATCGAACAGTCCACACTCACTGTGCACTTAGTTATCGTCGTGCTGTAAGAGATTTGTTTTGGTATTCATTTCAAAAAGTAATTAGTGTGGATTTATGTTGTCATTAATTTTGATAAGACGTCGATTTCTGTATAGAGCAACGTAAGAAGTTTGAAAATAGAAATTGGGTTTCGCGATTGAAGCTCACACAGAAGTCTTGGAAATAACAGTTCTTGAATAGGCCCAAGAGGATTCCGTGGTCCACTAATTGGTTTATATGCCCTGTCTTGTCCGTTCTAACTGCGGAACCCTCATTCATGAAGTCACTGCGTTAGTGTAATGTGCTAATTATGTGTTCTGGGTTTGGATTTTGTTCGTTGTTTTTTTTTTGTTAACTAAAACTGTTAAACTGTGTGTATTATGTGTTTCCATAGAGCTGTGGGTTAATTTGATGTTTAAAGACAGCAGTAGCGCCGGGGCGGTGGGGCAGTCCGTCGACTTTAATTTCTACGAAAGCGAATTATATTTGTTTTATTAAACGCTCGCACTGGCCACGTGTAAACCGCTTTATACTGTTCGTGTTGTTTTCTTACTCGAATGGCCAGTACTGATCGTTGGTGAAGCATCATATTCTTTCTCCTTCTAACATTGACAACAGTAAGCAACTTAGTGCGCGCGCATACGGCGCTGATCGACGCTCAACAACCGCGCACACGTAGCGTTTATGCGCCCACCATTTTGTTATAGTCGGACGCTAATTACGCGCCAGTCAGTCGTGAAATTGTCGGCAGCTGTGTGCGCAGTTGCGGTGCCTATTTCTCGTTTATGAAAAAAACTTTACGCCCGAATAACACTGATAAACGAGTATTTTGATGTTTCTCTTAACTTCATCCTTTAAGTGTTCTTCGGGTTTTTCCAAGAACTTGGCTTAGCAATCGTGTCATTCGTATTTTCCTTTGATTTGCTTTTTTTTAATTAAACCGCGTATTGAGCTAAAAAATTACGTTTTACGATTTAATTTATTGATTGCTGTTATTAACTACTTAAAATTGTACAATTTGATAGAAAAGCCATTTTCTTGAGTAGAATTGGGAGTTGCAGTCTGGTGGTTTTACAAGAGAAGTGCCGTGTGCGCTCGCTCTTATAATGCCAGTTCACTCGCTAACAGCGTCCTGACAAAAGTATAGAAGTTTGAGGGTCTCTCGTTGCTATGTTTTTATCTAAGCGTCGGGTCTCTAACAATCTAAAATGATTTTTGCCAAAATGAGTCAGCTACAACCCTAATACATGTTTTTCATTATTATTCAGCTATTATTAACTTTTTATCAATATGCAAGGCAGTACTCCATCCGATTCTAGTTAAGGCCGCGCGGCCGTACCTAAATTCTGACTGGGGATTTAATTTACCAAAGACCCTTTCTAAGACCCTCAGTCGAGCGCTGGTCTCGCCGGGCCGGACGAGCGCCGCTCCACCGCACCACCGCTAGGCTCCGAGCTCGAGACCCCCGTCGCCGTAGCGCCCTACTGCGACGGCGGTAACATCGCGGTCGGACTCAAAATATGACTCGAAATATTACAAAATGGTTCCTGTACTTGCTGTATACCTACTTGATAATATTCCTGAGCTCCAACGAGAAGTACAGCAAAAATTTATAGCAATAAGTTCACAGCCAAATGATTCCTATATTAAACGAGTTACATTTTAGAGTCCTTTTTAGGATAAGATTTAAACATTAATTTATAATACACTTAACCCACGGTAATATTGCACTAATAACGTAACGGTATATCAAATTCATTTACTGTTTTTTTTACCCTTGCGTTAAATTAAACAGACATGTCAAAACAAAACTGCAGTCTCAAAGAAAAAAAAACTTTTAAGAGCTATTATTTCTTAACTCTGGCACAAGCTGATAGCGTCTGAAAGTATTGTCAGTTTCTGATCATTCTTAAACATCTACTAATTCCAGATAAAGCATTTTCTTCAAAGCGTAGTAAATCAGTTTTAAATCTTTTAAATAAAATCCTAATAGCGTTATAATAGTAAATAAAATCATGATTGATTCGCACGATCGATCGACAAATTTCCCTTAAGTACGAATGATAAATGGTTTTAGACGTTACCAGTTCTAAGAAATGATCGCTCCTAAGTTCTATCGACGTTTTCTAATTGGGGCTTCAACAAAACATGTTCATCTAATATCGACTCTTTTTATTTAACTGTTTGTCCTTTGCGCAGATCGGAAGCTGTTCGTGGGTATGCTGAGCAAACAACAGTCCGAGGAGGATGTGCGGCAACTGTTCATGCCGTTCGGGACTATAGAGGAGTGCTCCATACTTCGCGGCCCTGACGGCGCGAGTAAAGGTTCGTACATACTCGCACAAAAACGTTCATCGTTACGTGAATATTTTAAATTCACGTAACGATGAACGTACATTTACTAAAATTAATTATTGGTTAATATTGAACTTCGATTAAAAAGTGTGGAGCAGTATGTCTCAGATCTATTATTGTATGGGGTTGGGGTAAATAAACAAAATCAATATACATCGAGCATGTGTTTTTGGATACAAAATAAAATTGATCTGCAAACACCGAACCAACTAAAAATGTATGAATTAGCTTCATAAATTTAAGTGAATAAGAACTACTAATTATTTAATTACTTCTATGTATTATAAGAAGAATTCAAGTTTTAAATGTAATAAAAGGTAATACGTAACTTAAGTAGTCCTTTCCTAAATATTATCTGTAATAATAGAAGAGCATTTTAATATTCACCGCAAGGTCTTAAATATTCCTACCGCCCATCAAATAATAATATTCGACCATAACGCCAAACGACCATAATTTGCAACGACTTAATTATAAACGTCAAATCGCGAGCCGCGCGGCGTCTGCGACGGCCCTAATTATAATTGGACCAGAAGTTGGATTCACTTTGACTGCGAACAACATGTTTACCAACGTATGCCAGGGCTGCCTTACTACTAATGTTAAGTAATGTTGTACGAAAATACTCGAGTAGCTTAGTACAATTAGGAAATCACACACATTTTTGCAATGGTATTCTAATCAGGTAGATAAACAAAAAAGTTGCAAATAGACACAAAATAAATCCTTTTAAGAAGTTTTAATTTTGGCCAGCTAACTAAAATTATAAATTAGGTGCCAAACACTTGTTTTTATTAAAATACAGGAATTTTACTTGTGCATTATTAAACATTCCAGAAAAAAACTATTTCCATTTTCGAGCCAACCCTACACGGAGTACCCGATGTTACAGAGGCGTCACACCGACGCGACAAGCTGTTACAACTTTAATTTCGTACAAAACTGGATTTTAATGCAGACGTAAAGTATATCGCGTGGTTTGTTAGTTGCGTAACCGTCTTTATGTAAACGTTAAGAGTTTTACGACACGACGCGCGGTTAAAACCGGGTAGCGTAGATTTTCATTATTTCAAGTTAAATCTTTTAATATAATATAATTGGAGAATTATATCACCCGTGTAATAATGATTAAATATTCGTCATAGCAGTTTAAAATGATTTTGTTTCGAAATTTAATAGATAATTTCAGATTAACATTGAGTGTGAAATATTGAACTCTTATTTGCAAACATTAAATTTAGTTTCTATGTTTGAGACGAAAGTACAAACATTGGGAGTGGTCACTCTCAGTTTGACCCAGGACTTGCCACCAGCTACTCGTAGGTGATGTTGAAACCGAATGAATAATTTAAATGACTACCTGGCAATGTTTGACGCTGCAAACGGTTAATTAGATCGTCCATCACTACCCCAGCGCTAAAACCTGACGGATCGCGTATCGACGTTATTATTTGGCCACAACATGTTTGTACATGATTGTTTTTGTGGTTGTGGTAAATCAGGGGCCTAGTATGGTTGCGTTTATCGCGTGATAAAATGTGGATAAAGCATCCGTCACTCTCGTGATTATATAAGTGTCAGCAAGTGACGGATGTTTTATCCATATTTTGTCACGCGATAAACGCACCCATATTAGGCCCCCAGGGGCTCTATTCAACTCGATAAAATCATATTGCTTTTGACATAATGGTTATCATATTGTCAACGTTACCATAGCTCGTATTTACTTGACAATAATGGCGGCCGAGTTTAAAACAATACCAAAACTTAAATGTTACGGTATTGCGTCTATTTTGGTGATGTTTTCACAAAAAATACTCAGGTATTTAAGGATGAGTGGAAACCTACTAATTAAGCGATTACAGGCATTATTTAAAATTAACATTTTTACAAACAAGCTTAGTGTGTAAAAGTAAATAAGAATGATTTATTGGGTGAAACTATAGAACGTGACTGAAACTATGAAAAACGCTATTGTTATTAAAAAAAACTAAATATTTACTTTTGTTAAAAATATCTTACGTTTCTTATCCGTGGCTCTTAATAGCTGCAGTAAAATTATTAAGTGCCACGCACAGATGTAGCGGATCGCACAGCAAATTGTTAATTCTGTTTAATTGTCGACAGCGGTGATAAAGTCGCTTCAGTCTTTTACGTCGCTTCGGGCGCGAGTTGTTAGGTCGCCTTACGACCTGGCCATCTCTTATTTTAATTGTTGATTTAAATTTGAAGTTATAATAAATGTGAACTTTCTGCTATTTAACATTTATTTTAATTTTTTTATAAGGACCATAACCACCGTTTTTAGGGATCTGTAGTGAACAAGGAACCCTTATGTCTGTCTGTCCGTCTGTCCGCGATTTAATTCAGAGACCCTTTTGGTACTACAAAGCTGTAGTTTAGCATAGTTATTAATAAAAATTAGGCCGACAAAGTTGTAAAATAAAATCTCGAAAAACTAGGTAGGTAGGTACGTCCGTGCAATATAATTGGATGGTTCTTAAAAAGTATTTAAAAACTTATTTTTTAAATTTGGGCGACTATTTAGGAAATATTGAACTCGACACTAAGGAAATTTAAAAGACAACTATCACTAAGTAGATTTGATTGGTTCTCGATTGATTCATAAAAAGACAGTACCAAATAGGCTTAAATAAAAAAAATGTTATGTGTATTGTTTTTTGAAATATTTTTTGTGTTTGTAGTAACGGGTTCGGAATCCTACACTGAGGCTACACATGCTCCTGCCTGGTTTTAACTGATGAAAAAATACTCTATTATTTTTATTGTTTCAGCAATAAAAAAACTTAACGTCTTTTAAATTAATTACGAAAATCAAAAAAACAACTACTTCCATGGTCTTACACACACAAGAATATACCCATTTTCCGTTACATCAGTCGGATAAACAAACTAGGGCTGGCGGTTGTGTCCGGTTTTCGTGTAGACGGGTAAGATATCCATTTCCGTGTTACACGGACACGTGTTATATTCCAAACGGGTATCCGGGTACCCGTCTAGTTAGTACCCGTATTTATCCCCGGACACGGATCCAGTGGGGTTTTAAATTACCCGCGAGTATAAACCGTCCTTGACGAGTACAGCTGAGCCGGGCCGTTGTTTGAGAGATAAGAGCTGAGATTGAATGATGTAGCTAGTTACGAATATATTGTGGATTTGCAATAGTTACTATTTATTTACGGGCTGATAATAAGGATTTAATAATAGCCCGTGCCTGCCTCAAACCGTCGCGGACGGGTAAATAAGGCCCGCCTGCACAAGTATCCGTGTCCGAACACGGACTTTAACGCGGGTATTGCACGGATCCGTGTAGTTCGGACGCTTAATACCACCAGGGCAATAACATGAGTACCCGTGCTAGCGTGTTATACATGTATAGGAAGCTCTACTTTATACCTCCTCGCTGATATAATATTGTGTGAATAGTGACTTGGAATAATTTAAGTTCGGAGATTATATTTATTCCGTTCTGAAAAGATTCGTTGAGCAAACCATTTATCGTGTAAGCTTTTAATAGAATCTCTTTGACTTAATGGAATAAATATAGTTAACGTCTAATTTATTTAGGTTTTCCTCACCATAAAGCGATTTTATTACGAATTTTATCGTGCAATTTATCTAGGAAGATCGCGATCAAAATAGAGATTTTCTTCAAAAAGCAACACTTTGTTATTTTTTTAATGAATTTGTAAGCTATGTTCTTAATGTTAAGTAAGTAAATTTTCTGACAAAAAAATCCATTATCTCTGCCCATCTGCTGCCCTCTTTTCTTTCGCTCGTTTCTGTGAAAACTACATTTATATATATTATTTTATCACCATATGTAACGTTAGAAAATAATTTCGATGACGCTATAAGCCCAGTAGGTATATTTTTGGTACCTATATTCTGCCTACAAAGACATCGGCCTCGGGTTCGATTCCTGTGACGTTAAATATTTGCGACATGAGACTGGTCCTGAGTCTTGAATTTTCCATTATCTATATTATGCGTATTTATTCATATTTATAGCGTATCTCTAAAATACACACCTTGAACTTATTATGAGACTAAGGGCCTGTTTCATAATCGACGAGTAAATTTATCTGCCATTTAAATTTAGCTCTCTCCTTGTCTATTTTCAAGTGTAAGAAAGAGAATGGGCTAAATTAATTTGTCAAATATGCTTCACTTGGCGATTGTGAAACAGGCAGTAAGTCATTTATTGTTATGTCCCTGATATGATAATATACTCATATTTTATTTATTATTAAAAACTTAGTACGAATGAAAATTATTTGTTTTTTTGTAAATAAATGCAAGTTTATCAGATAATCATATTATTACACTACGTATTAATATTGTTTAAGCTTTTTTTCATGTTATATTATTGAAGCTTCTTACCTTAAACGAGTGCATAGCAAAAACGCATGAAACCTAATTGAACCATTCATTTCACAACTGTACGACTCTGTAAACAAAGTCCTTATTCAGAACGGTAGCTTACTTTGAACACGTTACTTGCTCCGTCAAAGATATTACAACTATATAAACGTGAGGACAAAGTTTCTTTTCTAAAGGCAGGGTTTACTTCAGCGCGTTACTCGTTTAGTTTCTCGTAATAAGGGCGGGTCACGGATATATCGTAAAAGTGCCGCAAACCCGCTCTTTACGGGCCGGGTAATGACCGCCTCGTAAAATATCGCCAATTTAGTTTACACTAGACGCTAGACGCTTATAGAGATGCATTGACACTAGGGAATATCATTGCAATATCGATTCATTTCTCTTGGCTCCCAATTCTGTTGCATCCAAGGTCAACTCAAAATAAGTGTGTGGACGCAAGTGCTCAGTGTAATGCGTTCGCCATGAATGAAACGTCGGAAGAGCCAGGTTATAATAACTTGTTATTTAACGATTCTGAGACGAGCATTTCAGCTAAGATCAGCTTATTTATACCGGCCTAATGCTTATAAAGTACAGTCGAATTCATAAATATGTGTACACTTTAGTACCTTGACAATTCAATGTCATGTTTAAGCTGCCATATATATGAATTATCAGAGCGATTAAAGTGACAAAGTAAAAAGTTGTACACATATTTATAAACTCGACTGTACTTTAGCACATACTCGGATCAATGCAAGCAATAAATAGGTATGAGGTTTAAACAAAGTTCACCTTCACACTCAAAAAAATGAGAGCCAACAAAGAGAGAATTTCTCTTAGTTGACAAAAAATGAATACAATAATTAAGATATTAGTTATATCAACCAAAGCTGATAGTAACGACAGCAATTTCTTGAGTGATTCAAATAACATCTTAGTTGATGTATCTACCGTCTTGTCAGGCTCGTATTGAGTCAAGACGCTTATGCACAACAATCACAATCTTGTTATAAGCGACCAATTATTTTTTTCAGTGCAGTTTAGATGCTTATTACAAAATACTTTACCACTTTTACAATACGGAAGTGATTTGAGCTGCATTCATTATCGAGAACTTAGGTACATAAGGTGTTATGTTAAGCTATTGAACCGAAGCACGGTTCGCTACGGTTCGCTACGAGAACATCCAGAGTCCCGAACTGCGCAACTTACGAACTAATCCAAATTGTTTCGGGATCGATCTTATTTACAAAGAACGAGCGTAATCCCGCAACGTTCGTCAACAAATTTCCAACGCTTCGTGCAAATAATCCTTTTTCGAACAAACAAAATCAGTTAAGGCGACGGCTTGTATATACATCACTTTCGTACATATTACTCAATACTAAATACATTTATTGCATTCCACATTAATTTTACAGATGTTTTTGTAATCATAGGTATACGTACATGATGATATGTGGACCCTGTTGAGCACAGCAACAGTAGTAGAGAAAACAGAGCTTGTTTAGACATACAAAGTTCTTGTTTAGAAATCGATTAATACGAGTTAAAATTTAGGACACTTTAATGCTCTAAGACGCATGCGGGTTTACAAACGCAATTATTAATCTTTCGCAATAGAGTTGTAAATTTGAGCAGTTTTATCTCTAAAGTAAATTTTAGCAATTATGATTGGTTCAATCTCATCACTGCATCCCGCCATGTGTTAGACAAAAAGCGTTGTGCGCTCTTCGCGCTGTAACACAAAGTCGTGTTCTTTAACCCTCTGAGAAGATTATGTCGTCTGGACTGTGAATTGCAATCGGACTGTCAGTATTTTTGATTTAGATGACTGTTAAATTACATCCGTATTTCTTGACCAATTTTAATTTTAATTTCACTTTTGGTGATCTTGTTTATGGTATTTTCATATTTTGTTGAAAAATGCGATTTAAAAAAATCCATGCATATTCCCTATTGGCTTACTGTTTAACTGAAATAGATCACATGCTTTACTCTACTCGGTATATACGTTTATCGCTTGTGATATGTTAACACATCGTCAAGGTTATTTTTACTAGATTGTTGGCGGCCGAGTTAAAAGAAATACTATAACACGTCAAAAGCAATTACGTTTTGTCGCGTAGAATAGAGCCCTTGAATGAACTAATTATTTAAAACGTCATAATGTGTCACAGTGAAGTCGTGTTATTAGCAGTAGTCGATGTGCTATTTCAAGTACGGCGCCGGCGCTCGGCCCGCCGCCCATGGATGTAAATCACTAGTTCAACTAAGTATACAGTTTTTATCGCCACCTCGTGGTCCGGGTAGTGCGAAGTGCTGTAGCTCTTAAGGTGCTCGACGATGTTTTACGTTTCGTGAGCTAAAAATATATCGTACGCCTCTTATTTTTTCACGTACAAAAGCCTTTCATCGCTTAAATACTTAGACTTTGTTAAAATCATAAGGCGCACGTGGTGAAGTACTTGTTTCATTGGTGCGATTTTACGGCTTGGCTACTGAACCGATTATAAATGTATGACACTAAATACTAAAATAATTGTCTTTAAATAAAATAAACGCACAAATTTATAAACTTTTTTTTTTTTAGATTAATATAGTAATTCATTCTGTTGCCTGAACAATTAAATGTATCACCATCAAATTCATTATCACTTTGCCATAATTTTATTTGGTATTGTGTTGGAGTAAAAAACGCTACACTCGAAAACGCGCGCATTTACAGAAGTTTATTCATGGCGATGCATTAGCATTGACGTTGAATATTCATCTCTCTGCACGTCGAGAGGTTAAGTGGCCTTGAACGCTTCTGTTTGACACATAAACGTACGGAGCCAAAAACTATATACATTTATTTATGTCCTACCTACACATACAGAGCAAGCAATTCGTATAAGAGGGTCCATAACAAAAATAAATAGGAAGATTTAAATTTTAATCAAAATGAAGCAAGAACATCACCTTATTTCTGGGAATATATAATGGTTTAACTAGCGATTGGTTACTGACATTTTGCCTTTAATATCTAGTAGCTTTAAATTTATCTTCGGTCTAGACGTGACAACGCGTATCTAACACTTTTTTAGAAAATTATATTTTTATGCAGAAAGTTTCAAATAGTATTTCTGGTGTTAACTCGTAAATGTCTCCTACATAACAAAAAATGCTAGTTACGAGGTGTCACATCTAGACCGATGATATATCAATAATGGTGAGCACTTGTCTTGTTCGTAGCACTTTTCACTAGAAATTTTCTTGCGAGAATAGCACAGCAATTTAATAAAGTATCTAGTATAAGGCTACGGAACCCTACATTGATGTGTCCAACATGGTCTTGACCGATTGTTTCCATACCCAAACATCGTTTTACTATTATACATTCTGTAATAAAGTTTTCACATAAATTAAATCATAGAAAAACCATTTGTTTGACCCGGCGTTGCGGGTTCCAAAAATGTAAATTCATTTATGAAATCGAAGTAATTTGTTTTACCTTTAAAAATAAAGGCTCCAGGCGCGGGCGAGGCATAATCTGCGGGCCGATGGAGCGCACATTTATTATTGTCCTTTGTGATGGAAAACGAACGAGGATACTCCGAAACTGTGTTACTGGACACACGGCTGCTCAGAACACATTTACGTATGTTAAAACATACACAGCGCGCAAATTACATACACATCATTTCGTGCTACGTCCTTTTTACATTTTTTTAATATTTCAAATTCGTTATTTCCACTTCATCTTCTTTGCCTCTTCTTTTTGCTTGCTTTGTTTTTCCAAAGGCTTACCGAAATTAGGGGTTATTTTGAATGTTTAATGAATGTGCGTTTGTTTATTTCTTCATATTTGTCTTCGGCAAATCAACATGGCATATCACGTATACGGTTCAATATGTCTTAAAGCGTAGCGAGGATCTTGAGATAAATTTATAATAAATACTTAGAGGTAATAAAAAATGAAAAGATTTCTTATATACACATTCTTACCAAGATCTCTAGTAGTTAAATATTCACCGTTGACTTGAAAAGATGCAGCTTGTAATGCGATGTCTTGGAGAAGAGAAAATAGTCGGTTAGCGTTTCTCAATTTCTTGGAATTTCTAAGTAATTTTCGAGACGAAATTTTTCATTTTTTCATTCTTAAAGTTTCTACAGCCAATCTTTCTGTGTTTAGGTACAATAGTGAATTAATGTTAAACTTTCATACCTTGGGCTCAATCCTACTGTGTAAAAAAATATTACCTTTGATATTGTTATTATATTATCAACGTTACGATAACTCTTATTTTCTTGACAGTAAATATGATTCAAAGGCAATATGGTTTTACAATGCTTTCATAAAAAATATTAAAAGATTACTTTAAATATCATCGTCATGCAACGGAATTATTATTAAACCGTTTGTTAAAACAATTTCACCATGTCACCTGAACGTTCTCCCCGTGAGTCCCTTATGCAAAGTCGAATATGTGGAGTGGCGAAATTGAAATCGCATTGGTTGGGACAAGGGTCGGTAACGGGCTGATTCACAGTTTCTTTGGCAGACATACCTCATGCGGATTAGGGGTGCTACCCTCGAACAAGCAGGTTTTGTCGACGCGGCTGTTATTTCTCATGTTTCTATTTTCTAAACGAGCGCGACCGACCGTGCTGTTTATCAGACATTATGATGGAGTAATAATTGTTTTTTTGTTTACGAATCGGCACTAATTGTCATTAAGGACAATAACGGGGTACCAACAAGATAATTTATTAATACAATGTCACAGGGCTGTTCGGCTTAAAAACAATAGTAGGCTCCTGATACACTTTGTGTTAGTCTATATAAATAAAAATGAATCGCCAAAATGTATATGATCGCATAACTTCCGAAAGACTGGACCGATTTGGCTGATTTATTTTTTGTTGTGTTCGTCATTGTCAGGACAAGGTTTGTATGACAGAAAATAATTGAAAACTCCACCGGGAAGGTCAGAAATTTGCAGCGGGGCGAAACCGCTGGCGGGCCGCTAGTTTCATATAATTTGTACAAACAATAAGCGTTACTAGAATACTAACACGACGGTCTTAAACATTATTAAGATATCAAGCATCAAAGGTTGCTCTAGACATAATATTACTTGTCTTTTAAACCTCATAACTCTCATAGTAATAATAGTACTATTTCTGTTTCAATTAACAAATACGCTAACGGTATGTACCAAGAGCCCATAACTGCGTGGAAGCCTCTTAGCGCCATAACTCGCCGAAGGTGTGATGTACGGGGGCTGACTCTCGATCATCGCTAATACTTTATGAGGATTATATCGAGTTATGACTTCATAAGCCTTAGTCCTTGGTTGGTTGGCATGAGGATCCACGTTTTTAGGTTAGAGTTTAAGTGGTTTTCCAGAGATGTAAACATTATCTCGCTCAATGACTGTTAGTTAATAAGTTATTCAATATTTAGATGGGTGTCGACGACTCAGTTGAAAAAACTTCCTACCGGACATTTCTAGTGACCGGAGTGGCTCAAAGGTGAAAGCATTTCTTCTGTTTGGGGAGAATTCAGGGTTCTAGTCCCACCTTTGGCTTATTTTATTTGTTGTGGATTTCGTACATATCAGCATTTCATAAAAATCTATAATGTTTACGTTAAGCCACTCACTGTCGCTCGCACTCGCCACGGCACGTGGCACTCCAGGTGTTGCGGGACTCTTGAGCCCCTGCGCGGGCGCAAGATGTGGGCATACCGTTATTAATTAAATAATTTATTGTTATCGAGCATTAAAGGTTCTACATCCAAAATGTATAAACGTATGAAAGACCGGCAATTTGCGATCATTTTGGTATTGCCGGTGTGCTTGACTACGGTGATCTCTAACTGTCATTATGGCCTGCTTGCTCGTTTAACTGTTTGTTAATACAAATAAAAATAATTTAGTGGGAATGAACTCATATTGTGTTTGCACCCTAAACGCTTTCTGCGTCTCCTTTTGTTTAACATAAATTAACATATGAAATTATAATCAGTAGGTTCCAGTGAAATAACCTAACCTACTGTACCTATAAAAAGTGAATTTCATGATTCAAAAAATATTATCTCTGCCATCCCTGCTTCTAGTGTACCTAATGTAAAATGGAACGTGACAACCCTAAACGCAAGGTGCCGTTGTCGGTGGCACGCCGAATTGACGCCTGCAGGGGACGCAACATAACCACCTCTCGTTTCTCTCTCCTTCTTTCACAAATTGATCTGTTCCGAAAGAGAGGCACAACCCAGGCGTGGTGTGCAGAAGTGACAAGCGTCGGTGACGGCGCCACGCCGCAAGCCGCAGAGTTTACGAATTCCTCGCGTGGATTGTTTAAACTGTTTATTACGAACTCACCGTTTGACGCTGCACGGTTAAATTAATCAACGCTATAAATCGCCAGTTATAAAATTATTCAAGTCAAGTTTTTGTCGAAAGCATGTTTTTTGAGACAAGCTTTTTGCGGCCGGCTATATTTTTACACATGTATATAGTCGGTGGCACTCCGTTAAGAAGAGCAGCTGAGATCCTTTTGCCACCTTCCAACTTCATTATCAATTCAGATTTTAGACACGTAGACAGTATTTCAAATTTCAGCCTATTCCAATAACGGGAACCGGCTTAAATCTCAGTCGCAAGATTTAAACCCAACAAGCAAATATGTTATACCTACGAGTACAGTATTAAAACCCGAAAAGTGGTCAATACGAGTAATGAGTACCTATATATTATATAATAATAGGTATTTTCATTCCTTCTATTTAAATGACCATAAAAATCAGAAACAAACGAAATTAAAAAATCAATGTCAATTTCTTTAACAAGAAGGTAAGTTTTACGTTTTATTTCTAAAATGATTAATGAATTTTAACTCGTGGTAAAACCTATACCTATTTTGTTTATTATTTTGAACTAAATCTTGACCAAATTTTTCGAAACGCATCATTCAAGATAAATTTATTAGTAACATTCAAAACCACTTATAGTTTTGGACCAATCAAATTCCTCTGACTAATGTCGGTGTAACCGCTGATTGGCCCGTCACGCCGCGGCGTCGGTTACCGTCCCAGTGACGTGCAACAACCGGAACCGGAAGCTAGTTTAACGGCATCGTTCATTAGTTTCAACAGACGGGTATTGATTGTTATTCAATTTTCAGTGGTAAGGGTGGTTTTTGCTAGGTAATTGCGAATAAGTGCGTCTCGTGCAGGGGCCACCCGAATCGCTACCACTAATGGCTGATTTACATTGGTCCAGTAAAAGCATGCCAGTAGAAGTACATTGCGTCGTTACCATAGCTCTCGCCTCAAACGCGAAAACCAACTCTTCAATGTACTTCTACTTGCATGCTTTTGCTGGATCAATGTAAATCAGCCTTAAGTGTGGGGAGGATACTTCCAAGCCTAAAGCTGCTTTTCCACCGGCGAGGCGAGGCCAGACGAGGCGGCGCAATAATTTAAATTTGTATTAAAAAACCATTTCCACTGAAGATGCGCGACGGGGAATTGTTTTTTTTTTTCAATACAAGTTTCAATTCTCGTCTCGCATCGTCTCGTCACGTCTCGAAAAGCACCTTAACCCAGGTATCAGCAGTATTGAATTTTGGTGCGGTTAGAATGACTAGCGCAGACGCATGCCATGATAGTCCACAGAGTTGGCAACGCAATAAGAGTGGAATGCGCTTCAGGCGTTTAAATTTCCGAGTACAATCTGAACCTACTAAAATCTAGGGTGAATAAGCATCTTCTAGGTAAGCTCGCTTCATCGTCGACATAATCTCCAAGGGTAAGAGTTAGTAAATAGCAAACCCATTTTCTATAATAATAAAAAAACTAAACATTGAAAAAGTTTCTGGCTTTGACACCCACTTACTTTTACGTGATCTTTCTATGTTTGCATTTTCTATGCCGCAAAATATATTCCACATAAGGCCCAGTGTGCAATAGGATGTACATTATCAAGGCTATTTAATTGGAACTGTATTGCAATGGGAATAAAGTCTATTTTCCTTTCTTCATAAATTGAAAATGGCATTTTCAACCAAACGTAATTGAACTTTATTGCCTTGATGGTAGACTCAAAGTCCCACTGACAAAAAACTGGGTGTTTGTAGTACGTAGGGCCTTACGAGGTTATTGGAGTCCTAGTGAAAAATGGTAAAAGTCTTCTGAAGATCAAATGAAAAAGGGTTTAAATCTAGTACACTCCGTTCATGTATATACCCTTTTTAAGGTTCCGTACCTCAAAAGGAAAAAACGGAACCCTTGTAAGATCACTTTGTTGTCCGTCTGTCCGCCTGTCTGTATGTCAAGACCCTTTATCTCGGGAACGCGAGAAGGTATCAAGTTGAAATTCAAACCATATACTCCGGTCTACAGTCCCTTGAAGCTGTGAAAAAATCAAACTTCTACATTTACGTAAAAAAAAGATACGGCCCTTTATGTCGCCAAAAATGTGTATTTCGACACTCTCGAGGGAATCAAAATGTATAGGGTATTTCCCATCGACCTAGAACTATGAAATTTGGCAAGTAACACCGACTTTTATTAGAAGTAAAGGAAAAAATCTGAAATCTGTACATTTTTAGTTAAATCAAAATGTGTCAAATTTTAATCCGAAGTAAGCCTATCTATCCGCGGTTTGAATATAGGGTTCGGCCATAAGACCCCGGCGACAATGTTTCTAAAGCAGCACTTATAACATCCATTGCGCACTGTAGGTACATATAATATCGTAAGTGAAACCGACAGTTTTCCAATACCGAGTGCGGTGTTCTGATTAAGCCGTCGGTGGTGCCCCGTCCCGTCAGGTGCTCGCGGGCGCTGCCGGTGTGATGAGCGACGTCAACGTTTCAGTTCCAATTAAAATCTATTCTCTTGCCTTGCCTAAACTGAATCGTTAACGAATTTTAAAAACGACCGCTAGCTTTTTTCTGTTTTAACCCCGATGCACAAAGAGGGGTGGTATAGGTTTGACCGCTATGTAAGTGTCTGTCTGTGGCACCGTAGCACTTAAGCGGGTGAACCGACTTGGATGCGGTTTTTATTTGAAAGCAGGTTTTCTAGCGGTGGTTCTCAGCTAGGTTTCATGAATATCAGCTCAGAAATAAGAGGTTATTTTTGGGTTACTTTTGGGTTTTTTATCTATCTAATAGTTCTAGTTATCTTTAACTTTATGTCATAGCATTTATAACTCGCTAATGTATTAAGTAAGGGCGCCCACGGCGCGACCAGTAAAAATAACCAAAAAGCGTAGTCAAGGTCTGCGCCGAAGATTTTTCGTAAACGTTGAGATAAAATTATAACATAGAGAGGAATTGAGTCAGTGTTAAACATCTTGTCTAAGGCACTTAGAAATACTGGACTACGATATCCGTAATGTAATTAAATGGATTGTTTTTTGATAAATCGTTGAAATATCGACAACAGTTTGACATTTAAAATATATTTTTTACGTAATTTTTAAAATATTTTGAAAGCAACCGAAACAAGTTATGTAACGAATAATTATGATTGAATATATTTGGTTACTAGCTTCTGTCCGCGACTTCGTCCGCGTAGAGTTCGATTATCGTTATTAACTCGAGAACTTTTTAATTTTCCGGGTAAAATGCCCATGTTTTATTCCTGGGTATAAGCTATCTCCATTCCAAATTTCATCAAAATCCGTCGAGCCGTTGCAACGAGAAGTAGTAACAAACAAACACAAACACGTTTTCTCAGTTGTGGTCTCCTCTTGGGAAGCGCTGGTAGATTCTTGACGTGTAAAGTATGACGATATTTTGTAACACAAGAAATTGGGCTTAATGAGCGAATAATCGTGAATAGATTTTAAGTTTTTAACTGCAATAAATTATGTTGATATATAAGTACTGTGTAGCTCTTAAGATTCATTAAATAAAGTTTATCCTGATATCCACGCTGCTTTTACGTTAAATCAACTTCGATATCCACTTCGATGTTCTTCGAACTGAGATGGTTGGAGGGTTGGATTTGGAAATATACGCAACCATCTTCATTTCCCTTAAATTCAAATATTATAAGACGAATTTATACAAAAAATCATAACAATATTTCTACGTTTAATGATTAGAATACACTCAAAACCAAGTATGCTTTTTGCTTTTATTTTATTGCTCTTGATTGTATGTAGGTAAAGGCCGAAATTGGTGGGTAGCGACTAGCGACTAATACTGCCCGCCGTGCAATTTATATCAGTCCCGTAATTACAATAAAGAAACAGCACACACATTCTAATAAACAAGTTCCAACACGCAGCCAGAGAGAAATTGAAAAGCGTTAGTTCACGCTGCTTATAACTCATTTTTTTCAGCACAAAAATGTTAAAACCGTACCTGCCTGCAACCCTATTAAACTAACAATCTAATAAAAAAACAGCAAAGCTTCTTTTAAACAATGGACTCCGAAAACATGTCCACTTTATAAGAGACCGGGTAATATTATTAAAGATTTCTGTTTGCCTCGTCTCGGGCATACCCGGGCATATCCCGGGCTATCTCCCGGGCCTCGTTACATGAAACATTTGCCCCGGGGCAGGGGAAGTGTTTAACTATGTGGAAAAAGAATTCCTATGCTTTGTGCCCGATCCTCAGATATGAAATACGAATTTAATTAAGGTTTATATTATGAGATAAATTGAATGATGAAATTAGTCGGAGTTATTTGATGAGGCTTTATTAACAAGATACGCATGGAAATATTGGAAATGAGCTATGGTATTACGTCTATGTCAGTTTTTTGTTGAGTTTTGTTTGTCCGTTTGTCACGAATAAATGTTTTTTATTTCTTTCTTTCATAAATGCAAGTGAGTTTTTTTGTGACAAAAGTTAAAGGTTTGTTTAAGAGGTTTTTATGGATGAAAAACAATTTTGTTTTAAAAATGGCAACGTACAAACCTAGTCTTTAATAATAACTAATAACTACAAGATATTTAAAAATCATAGAAAACGGACTTGATTTAGGGAATGAGAAACGTTATCGCCCGGGAGTTAACTTAGTATGGTTATATTTTCACAGCTAGATACGCGACGTCGCTTCACAATGCTTTTAATAAATAAATTGATATATATATATTTAACGTTTATTTCGGATATTTGAACATATAACCCTGTTATGTAAGAGCTCTCTGTTTTATCATGTGTCCGGTATTTAGGTAAGATGTGAAATTTTCCCATTACAATCCTACATTATCCCTGATAAACGTAGGCTGTTTTTTATTCTGCGAGGACGGAGTCTCGGGGAAGAGCTGTAATATAATTTGTTAAGTCTTATTTAGTGTAACAATGCAGCAGGCGGCTATGAACGAATGCAGATGACAGCATAAATATTTGTCGTAAATTTTATTAATTTTCATTACACTCCTAGTTATCTGTCAAGTTTGGTACGAAATAAAGAAAAGCGTTTCCTTAAACCAAAATTACCCGTCCGCAAATTGCGTGTCATTACTCTCGTAACTTTCTTAACCATAATTTAGGCAACACCTAATAACCGTTATGGAGTGAAGTCAGTTCTAGTCTCATCGCTGAGACAGAGCGATTTATTATCCGTCATTACCGGCGCAATATCGCGGTAATGACGCGATCCCCGTGGAAGGATTACCCGGTGCCGCCCGCGCAATAACCGCCTTCCCAGTGGAGGCGACACCTTCACAATAGTGGTGATTAGTCCAAACAAATGCGGTAATGCAAGATGTTTGGAGATAAAGCTGTACGGAATGACGCATTAACGCTAACAAAGGCCGTGTGAACCGAATGTCAAGTGCGTATTGTTTTAGGGAGCCTAATGCCTTAAGTCATCGGATACTTTTCTTACTTAATTGTACTTGCGCGTCCTATTGACGAGTTGAAGTAGTAATTAAGATCGGTTCTTAAGCTTATTGATCACAATGACAATCTTTATTCGCGATTATATTTGTAAATTTTTCTCTAACAATATAGCGTTGCGAACGGCGGATTTTTTTGAAGTTTTGTCGTTAGACACTCTAGTTCAGACTTTCTAATTTAACTAAACTAAATTGTGAATAACTTTTAACGTAGGCATATTTCACCAAGGTTTCAACCCGGCCTTTAGTTAATTATCCTAATGGACAATATTGAAGTTCGGCATTAAAACTGATACTTTAACAAAATTGGGGTCATTATCATAATTAGCTAATGAAATAAGCTACTTATGCCCATCCATATAACCGTTATTATCCCATCAAGATCGCTTTTAAGGGTTCCGTACCATAATGGTAAAAAAGGAACCCTTATGGTGAGACTTCGGTGTCTGTCTGTCTGAATGTATGTTACAGCAGTTTTTATCTGAAACTATAGAAGCTATTAACTTGAAATTTGGCATAGTTAACTTGCTTGCCCGCATCTGTTTTTAGTAAAAACAATATGAAATATTTTTTCTAACTATTTGAAAAGGGGGTTAGAATGGATTGTTAAAAAATTTAAGTGATCTGATTATAGCAAATTGGGTGTCATATATAAAAGGGCTCAATCTGAAAAGTCCAAACTATTTTTTTTTAATTTTCCTCTTTAGATTTATAGCCATTAATGACAAAAAATGACTGTTCCCCCGGTCCCTTATCTCCGAAGTTTATGGACCGAAAAATCGGACAAATTCCTGATTTGTAATGAAAGGAGTATTTTTTTTCCTTTTTTACCATATTATCTTAAATACGGAACCCTCAGTGCGCGAGTAGGACTTGCACTTGAACGGTTTTTTTCCATTTGCTTTCTTCTTATTTTTATGATCTTGTATTTTACGACCCCTATGAATACCATGTACCTATGTATTTAATAATGAGGTTTTTTAATTACTTGTTCTGTTTTAATCTAGACCTGTTAAAAGCGGCATTCATCTCACAATACCTAAAAGATTTATCAACTCGCGCCTAAGTGAACACGAGTATTACTCTTAACAAGTAACTTACCTTCAACGCTTTACAAGAAATAATTTAAATTAAGTACTGCTTCCTTGAGCATAAACGTAATTGTCAGAGCCCTTTCACACGGATCGTCCAAAGTAGCGATTAATTTAGCGCCGTGCTCGGTGCGTAAACGCTGCGTCACCGTGACGGCTCGGGCCAAGTCACCCTTCATTGATGCTGCGCTCAAAATACCGATATATTGATATCGATGGACTATCAAATTTGAGTCAATTCGCTCGCGTCTTGTTTATTGTACACGTTTGATTGGATTTGATTAATGACCACCATTAATGGTGGGTATGGTTTAATAATTGTGGTAAAATAAAAACCTTATTTTCATCCATTAAGTTCATTAATAACTTACAATATTATTAGATTGCATGCTGAAATAACTTTTATATCATAATAATGTCTTGTCGCAGTAGTATTATAAAACTATTAATTCATAGAATTCTTCAGTGATTTATTTCAATTTACGCCAACTCAGACCAAGCAATAATTCGATATCACAAGTTTTCTCAGTCTACTCATACGTAGTCCTGTATGTGGATGACTTAATAATCTTTAATAAACTTTTATTTCAGGGCAATAATATTAATTATACTAGCTGTGGACTGCTATAAGCTGACGATGATGATGATGATGATGATGATGATGATGATAATTTAATGTGTTTAACATTGTTAATTGCATCTTTACAGTACATTAGCTTAAACATTACATTCTGATTCCAGTAAGTATTATTATACATAAATCTGTTTATGTGACTTAATTTTTATGTCGCATAGCAGATTGAGGTATTTTAAGATCACAGTAAAGGACGTTATGCAAGCAAGGTTCCCTCTTGTAAAGCACCTGAAAAGTTTAGGGGTTAGTTAAATAGCTAACACCTAAACTTTCCAGTGGCCCTAGATAAAATGCTTAACACTAACGTAAACGATTGTCGAAAACAGTAACTATCAAACGTATAGAATCGACGTAAACGTTCGACGCGACCGTCTGGCAGCTTACGTCAATCCGATACAATTTCGATAACAATACCGATCTCGCAAATCATCTTGTCTAGGGCCACAGGTGGCTTACAAGTGGGAATAAAGACAATGTTTTCTGTAATATTTTTTACGTTCACGCAAACATTAAGACATTATTCTTTTTTATGCAATTCGTTAACAATACATGAGACAGTATGCTCTGTGGATTGACTTGTGTGGGCTTTTCTGAAGAATGTATAAGTTATTTTAAGTTGTCAATCGCAGAGTTTTAGACCAAGATTCCGTGCAATATCGTCGAAATTCCCCGGCCCTTGATTGCCGACCACCTCGTTCGTGTAGTGGCATGTTCTGCTCGTTAACCCGGCGACGATGTGACGGAGTCGTGACGGGTCGCGCGCTCAGCCATGAAAGATCGTGGCAGGGCAACTTGAATTAATTTTCTAATAGAGATTTTGTACTAGCAAGTTATTAAACGTCTTTATTTTAACACGTGTAACACAAATGGTAAACAGGATTTTATACGGCAGATTTGTCACATTATTTAAAACCTGAACCATTTTACAAAAACTAAGTAATCGGTCTGTTTTTCACAGAGAAAATACATTTGTTTTTTTTTAATATATAAATTGACAGTAAATTATTGTTGAAGAAATATAATCCGCACCGATTTGTCTTAGAAGCGCAACGTCGGATCGGTATAGATTACATTTCGTCAATTATAACTAAATTAAACTTTCTTAAGTGGGCAGTTATTGACGATTTACTATACCTTAAATATTATCGCGCCAGAAAATGACAAATCTCTGCACAATTACCGGTAATAAGTTTTCACAATAGCGGTATACACAAGAATTTAATTCTATTGACTTTCTACTCGTGTACATATATTATTCAAGAATATAAAGCCTGTTGCAAAGAAAACGAGCACTTACGATTTTTTTAAGTTGTTCAAATATAATGTAACTAAATGAGATTTTAAGCTCCGAAATAAAGAAAATACATTACAGAGAAATAATAATTTAATACAAATAATTTTCAGCGTCAGAGAACTGTGATGTCGATTTTATTGATAAAATTCGTCTCGTCGTTCTGTACCTAATACTGATATTGAATGCAACTAAGTAGGTACGTAGATACTCAGTGACAAGCTGCACCTATCCTGCTGTAGTAATTCTCTTGTTAACAGTCCTCAACTTGATCTCCTGAGCCTGATTAATCCATTTGGCGCGATTAATCATTAATTCAAGCCTGTTGTCTGTGTACCGGTGGTGAGCCGTTGGGAGCGCCTCTAACGGCTTGAATTACAAGACAAAGCGTAGGTTGTCAGCATTACACTGTTATACGTACGTCTTTATCTTCTTAAAACAAAGTCGCTTTTCGCGTCTGTCTTTTTTTCTCTCTGTCTGTATATCCACTAACTCCTTCGAAACCTAGCAACGGATTTTGATGCGATTTTTACCAACAGATATAATTTTGCACGGAAGGTTTTTATGTATAATAAATTCCGATTTATTTACGGCTGTTACAGAAAACTCACATAAACAGAAGCGAAGCGAGGGCGGGTCGCTAGTATTATAATATAAGTAAACGATAAAAGAAAAAACAAACATTAAGGTATAGTATGTATAGTGCAGTCGGGTAAAAGCAGGCAAAATCTTTGAAACTTGACCCGTATTGGACAAATTATCTACATACAAGTTTGTGTGTAAGCGGAATATAATTTAGCTTCTGTCCCGTTGAATAAAAATCAATGAAACAGATTGGTTCCGGAAGGGAATTTTAATAAGAGGTCACGTAAACACTGATAGCGATCCCAAGATTCCTTTATGCTAATAGATAGGGCATAGGAAAATCTTTTATTAAAACATATTTTTAAGACAAAATATGAGTATCTACGTAGATTTTAATAATAACTTTTGGTAGAAAATCTTATTAAATATTAACTTTATGGGGCTTGCTCCAATGTGATTACATTTTACTATTATTACTATAAATTGTCAAGGTAATCAATGCGATTTCGTTCTAATCTCCTAAGCCCGATTTACATTGGTCAAGGACAGTGGCCAGTACAGTGCCAAGGACAATGGAGTGAAAAAAAATAGAAAGCGATTCTATTTGGGTCCACTGGCAAGGCAACTTGACTCGCTACTGTCCGATCGGTTTACACTACTGTACTGTCCACTGTCACTGTCTACTGTCCACTGCCCATGCCCAATGTCATCGGGCTTTATAGAGCCCAGTGTCCACAAATACGTGGGTCATACGTGTGAACGCCGCGGGCGCATCACTAATGACGTCTGACCGCTGTGCATCGCCGCTGACCCGCACCGGCGCTCGCCCGTGAGCGAGGGGCACAACCAGCTTTGCGTGAATAATATTTTGAGACATTTTATAGATATTTCATAATCTCTGCCTAACTTAACGTCGGTCGTGGTGTGAGTCGGTTACCCAATCTAATTTTACGGACGTTAAGAAAAAAAATATCTGTAAAAGTCAATAATTATGAAATAAAGATATTCTCTAAGCAGTCTGTTAAAGAATATTATATTCATGAGTTCTATGTGTCAAAAATATAATCAAAAGAACTCCATGACATATCTTCGTGGAGTTGGTTTCTGCAACATACATATTAATTCTGTAGTTTTTAGTAAGTAGGTGTACCTGTAATGAAAAATAATTATCTTTATTAATTTGCATTAAATGCTCTTGTTATCTTAAGGAACTGAGTTGTTTGAATTAAGTCGCAACCAAGGGTTATATTTTTATTTATTAACTCTTGGAATTTGAAACTTGCTACTTTGTTCCTTCAAGTAAGCCACCGGCGAACTTCCCGAATAAGACAACAACTGTCCGAACAATAAACACAAACACGGACTATCAGAGCCAATAAATCTCCAACTCTGCACAACTCGAGCAATTATCATATTGTATAAAATCGTCGTTAGGAGTCGTCACAAGTCGATAGCGCGAGCTCGTTGTAAAAACACGCGCCGGAAAGTAATATTTCGCCGAAAAAAATCGCCGAGTTGGGTCACGTAGCTCACTAATTCGTTCTCTCGGGCTCGGCCGAAATCATGTCCGGAATTCACTGTATTATTCGTCCAGCATAATTTTGCGAGATGAGAACCTTTTACATATTTATTAAAAGATAATTTTGAGTCGGCGATTGCCCGATCGAGTGCATCTACCTAGTCTTGACCAAGTCAAATCGTGATTTAATTGTGAGAGGCTCTTTATAGGGCAACAATTGAATATCAATGAAATAGATACGCCAAACACCCCGTGTGCGCCGCTACAGCCAGTAACTATTTTTGATAATTCATACTACGTTTGAGTAAGTAAACGTTTCACATACACCCACAAGGGAAAATTTTAAGAAACTCATAATAAACTTATTTCAAAATGTAATACTGACATAAAACGCGGGGAGCGACGTCAGAATACGACGACGTCCATCAAATAGTATTTCTTAATAATACGCAGTAACAAAACAACACGCTGTGTAAATTCCACAAAGCACAGTGTCCGTGTCCGTGTTTAAAAAAAAAATGATTTTACAAAATATGGTCGAGCGATCGACACGCTTGGCGTGGCGGGCGAGCGCGCGGAACATTTTAATGTCCCCCAGTTTCCAGAATCCACTCGCTGTTCACGCCCCGATTCTCACCTATGCACGATGTCGCCGACTCCTTTCAAAACGCCCGCGAATGCCAAGCTTTATCTGAAGTCATCCTGTCGGATATACACACCCTTTATATTCGATTTGAAGCAAACTTACCTCAACTTAACTTATTGGAAAACTTATCGGATGTTGAAGGCACAACTTTGGATTTTTAAATAAGTTTTTAAACTTTAAAATTTAAAAAAAAAATTACCTTAGATCCTAACAACACCATGATTATAATTTCAAAATGGAATGCCATGAAAAAAAATACATGTAGAAAGCTTAACAATATTATATACTTTACATTGTGTAAATAAAGTTTACAACATAACTTCTGATCATGGATCTCGAATTTTGATAAATATTTAAAGATAAATATACCTTAACATTTTTAAAAGATACATAATAAGAGAGGAAAAAGAAAATCATTATAATCATAACACCCGCTGGGGCCCTCGGTGACGAAAGACAGACAAACCGACGGATAAAGTCGTTTTATTATAAGCTTTTTTTTTGTTCAAAGGAGAATCAGATAATGCTTCCGATTGAACCTAGTACTGCTACAATCGCGCAGTAATTACTGCAAGCGAAAACACTACAATTTTCCCCTTAGCCACTCTAGTACCAACAATCACACAAACAATAACTTCTACATGAACTACTTATCTTTGAATGTTTATTATTGTTTCAAAGGTTCAAAAGAACAACAGCTTATTACGGACGCTAATAAGAATTGACAGCACCCTCTACCTTTATCGCAACGGCTTAATTCACACTCCTGCACAATTCTCGACCCTAAAACAGACTGTACAGAATGAGAAATACACGATTTAGAAGCAGTTTGATGACAGCGGGGACGGTAATTATGAAAAGTGAGCGAGGGTCGCCGTGCCCCCTTCGCGGTCAAAAATGAGCTAGCAAGTAAAAAATACTTAACGTAATATGGTGTTGCCATACTAAATGCTATCCGGCTTGATAATCACTCCCGAGCCTCTGAATTTTTTAATGAAGTGTTTCATGGAGAAGAGGGATTATTATGCTTTTATTAAAGGCGGGCTGATGAAAAAATCGCAGTCTCTTTTCATAAGATAAGAACGGACTGCTGAGTTGAAAAAGAAAAACAATCGAGGGTCGTTACGAAAGCAACAAAGGGAGTAACAACAATAAAACAGCAACTCAATCTTGTCCGAACGCAGCTGGAGTTAAACGATCTACGGCTGTTTCGGAACATCCGTTGCGAAATTTCAATACTGGTCATTAACATAAAAAGGAAACAATAACCGTTTAAAAATTCGAATCGCTATTGCCTCTTTTTATTGGTGAAAAATCGCAATTTGTGAGCGCGGAACGTACGAAATTTAAATTTGAGTTTCCGCTAGCGGTCGGCCGCGTTCGGGGTTGCTCGGCGGCACTCGGGGGCGTTCGGGGGGCGTAATTAGAGCCTTAATGAGAACAAGTATACGTCTTTCTGCTGTAGGGGTGCCCCGCGTTTTGTACCGTTTTATTATAGAACGACTGTTTGTCAGGCTTGTAGCTTTTTTGACGCTTTTTGCGAAACTTTAATAAAAGTCTCGCAGTGCTTTTCGCATAATTTTAACGTAGATATTTTTTATTTAGCTATATGTACCTACTTAGAACATGCGTCCTCATCAAGTTACACAGAGTTTTTGTTGTTATAGCGTCATTACGCTGAAAAACGACAAGCACGTTTTTCCCCACAGGGAATGCAATACTCAAAACGATTTCATTTTAGGTTCTTTATGTTTTTAATAATGTCTTGGTTGTAAGGGAATTTATAAAAGACCTAGTAGCTCCTTGAGTAATGTTTTTTTAGACACGCACAATATTAAGGCCCTATTTTACGGGACGTTGTCATATCAAGTGATTTGCGTTGGATGGGAGTTGCCTTTACTTTTTCTTGTTGGCGAGTATTTTTTTGGCATTTAGGAACTATGATTTAAACTATTTTATTTAGTACTTAAAAAGCTTTACAACGTATACATAAAACATGGTATTTAATGGGTTAGTGAAGAAAGTGGCCCGAATAACTAGTAAAGGAATTTACACTATCAGATCACATAGATAGCCTTGAGTAAATGTTAATTGGTATAATTCAGTACTAAGAAATGGCATATGGTTAATAGTTCACCAGATTAAGTATTAAATAAAGCACAAAAAATACCTTTCATTACCTAAAATAGTTAATAATCACCATCTTGTTACCCGAATAAAGAAAATAAACCTAAAATTATAAGTGCCCACCAAAATGTTAACCCCTTTTAAAATGTAGTCCAAATATTGAACATCACATATATTCTTTTATAAATTAACTTGAGAATAATGCCTCCAAAATTAGTAAATGATCACCAAAATAAGTGGGCTCCCGCCAGAACTATAATTCGTCGCTCCTTCGCACCACTCGCACACTGGCCCCTACTCTGAGTAATATTTCTTCATCTAATCTAATAGTAGGAGATCCGAATAGGAGACGATTTGCACCGGGCTGTTTATTCGATAAAAAGTATCTTATATCTAATTTAATATGCTAAGTAATATATGGCGAATAGGTAGGCTAAAAATGTCAGTCCAGTATATATAATAAAAAAATAACTTTGATTTAAAAAAATGCAGTTGCTGGTTTAATAGACAAATTACATACCAATCCAAAGTATGAAGCCTATAGAAGATGTAAACGTTAGGTTGACAATTTTTTTCCTTTTGGGTAGGCAGGTATAAACAGGTAAGTCGGTACTAATAATTTGCACCAAACCTAACGTTTGCATATTCTATTATAGGCTTCATACTTTCTATTAGTATGTAATTTGTCTATAAAACAAACTTTTGCAATTTTTAAAAAAGTTCTTTTTTTTTATTAATAATTTAAGTACTGGACTGAATTTTTTCAGACTACCCATTCGCCACATATTATTTAGCGTATAAATTTGATATAAAATAATTTTCATCGAATAAACAGCCCGGTGCAAATCGTCTCCTATTCTAGTTTAATCGTAGAAATATCAGCATATTCCCTATTTTACAAATAAATATTAGTGTAAAGTGGCCAGTAATAAACGATTAACCCTATTTAATAAGTACTGACTTTATTTGATTGGCATAAATTTGTTACTTTGACTAAGGTACGAGTAGGTATTACTTTTGCAGGTTTTTATAACTGCACCAACAATTTACCTTGAAATTTATAGGCACCCAATTGCAACTGATTAAAATCCGTGAGTAAACATTTCTAAGGGTTTTTATGAGTAATTACACTTTGTGTTCGCTCATCCGTTCATCCGTTCTAGTTTTTCCAGAACTTTCGCTACCAATTAGTAGCACTCTAACATTCAAACTCCGGAGACACCTTTGTTCTCTAACTGATTGTGACATGTCCAGAATGGTGTTCATTACTTCTAAAGTCTTTTGGTATCTCTTCTTCGTTTAATAAGACGTTTCTCGTATAAGTTAAAATGTGTTCATGTTCAAAAGTAGTTAGTCACACAGTTTGTGCAAAATTACATGGTTTAGTTTGATATAATAACTTAAAAAACTATTTAAAAATTATCATTGCTTACTATGTCATTTTTTTAAATGATAAAGATGTATCTATTGTTTCTATACGCAATAATAAGAAAGAAAATTCTATTTCGTAACTATAATAATAATAAGCCCGTTTTCCCAACATTAAAAAAATCTCTTGCTTGTTTCAGTACTAAAATATTTATATGGCTTGCTTATGTAAAAATACCATCATTACACAAGTAGGTGAATGTACGAAAATAATTTTCCAACGTCCTAATTATTTATTCCTCTTTATTCATTAGATACATCCAACCCCATTTAATAAAGTGTTCATTAAAAGACTGAAACGAAATTTATGCCCCATCAAACCGCGGACGGCGTCCAATACGCGAAGTGCTTTCCACTAATGAAGAACATACAACCACGTATAGAATAATGTCATCGTGTGTTATTAAATGCAACTAGAAATGACACAGGGGCGCCGCAGATCATCTTTTGTAATGTAATGAAATAGGAACGGAATTAAAAACTGATACTGTATTTCTTCATTTTAAATTGTGTTATAAATAAATATTTTATAGCGTTGTCAAAGAATATGTTCTCGTAGGTATAGAATTGATGTATTTAAAGTATGGTGAATGTACTTACTTCAGTTCCATTTATTTAGACGAATTCCTGGTTGCATTCGTTATGTTTCATAGAACTGCAACTTGCCCTACTGGCAGAAAGTTGTCACCTTCAATAACCTTTTAAAGGAGGAATTCTGGCCGAGGGGTGTCATCTTTCGGCGTTTGACGGCTAGTGGATACCGCGAAAGTGTATTAGTAGTGGTGATAATTTTATGTTATATATTGTTATGTATGTTAGTCTGTAAGGTATTTGTAAATATGGGCCTTGTAGCCTGAAATAAAGTTATTCTATTCTATTCTATTCTAATAAGAAGTCCCAGCAGGAGCGGTAGTGGACAATAACAGAAGCACTGTACTCTTTGAATAATTAATTAAACCTTTCGATTGAGTTGGCCACCAAATATTCTCACAAAATCTTTGAGCACCAGGTTGGTATTTCTGTCACAAAAGTTCACCCATACACAAAACGTTTACGATTTCCAGAAAAAAAAGGATTTTAGGCTAGTACGCTGGAGAGCTTCTCAGGAAAGCTCAAATATTGCTATATTTTAGGCAATCTAGAAAGAAAACTGGCAACCAGCAATCCCTTGTAAGTTTCGTTAATGTCAAATGAGGAAACATATTTACTATACATTTCAATAACAGCCTCCGAAATACATGACGTTACAGTCAAAAGCAGGAGGAATACATTTCAATCTCCTTTGAACGCGTCCAGCAATTTCATTCACAATATGAAATACCGACTCTAATGAAAACGGACTCTGTGGCGACAAATCAAACGCTGCTCAGCTCTGCTATACCACATAAGCCCAATTCTCACCAATTTCGACGGCATTCAGTTGCATGTATGGCGACTACTAATCCATTAGCGACATTTATACAATGGCCGATGTGCGTTGGCGTAAACCTCCTAAACAGGCCGGTATTGTGCAAGTACCTATCTCTATTAATAGAATTCGGGTTGCACACCGTTGAGAAGTCAATTGTTACTGATCATTATTTCTCAAGTTTAATATTAAACTATTACTCGAATTTTAACACAGTTACACATTGGGCTACCCTTATCTGCTAGAATATTTATTGTTCGAAATACACTTCGCATATCATGTTATCGCAGAGACAAGTTTAGTCAAATGATAATTTGTAAATAAATAAACATACTGAATTTCTTATGATTTTTCATTTAGAACATACAAACATATATATTGAAAATATAAAAGCGTTTAAATTATGCAAAATATGTTTCTGCGAAATCATTATTCGATTATATTAATATTATCATCGACAGTATGCCAAAGTATGATTCTGAATTCGGAAGTTATGCGAATGACGGTATGCTGAAGGTAAATATGCGAAAGGAATTTCTGCAAAAAGATATTCCTGCAAAGTAACATTCTGTAATACAAAAATATGCCAAAAAAAACTGCATCACATTAGTAAACCTATTGACAGAAGAAGGTACTAAACTTCAACATTTGATTACGATATAAAAGCAAGAAAGGCTATATCAAAGTAGAATTAGTCAATTTAAGCTCAAAATAATGTCATGCAATCAAATGAACTAAAGTTAATTTTTGTTTTAATAAAAACGCTGGGCCTCTTTTCCACTTTGTTGTAGACCATCTTCATCGTCTTCGTCATTATATAGTGTCATCGCCTAGTGCTCGAGCTGGTGAACCAATATCAATTTTAAATGAAAGGTTGTATTTCGAACGCGGTCCTTTATTAAGTTTCACATAAATGGTTTAAAACAATCAAGAACTTCAAAGCGAGTTATAACTTATACTTTTGCCTAATTCAATATTAACTGTAACGCAATGAATTTCAGCAACGTTTTTACAAGCCTCCTTTTTTTCGTAGTCGAAGCTAAACTATTATAGTTAGGTACCTTGTCATAGGTATGAGAGACGTAACTAGCTCGATATGTAACTTCGATCATGTACGTTTTGTACCTGGCATCGTCAGTAGCTGGCGCATGGCTTAACGTCGGTTATTGAAACTGCACAGTGTTCCGGACGATAGCCGTTGCCATGGCTACCCTCATAATAGCTAATTGGAACTAGATCTGCTAAATACGCTATTTCATCTGCCTACTGCGTAAGATTATTTATACGGAAGTGTAATAAAATCTCAGTCATTTAAAACATAATTTTACAGGTACTTACTTGGTTTAAAACTAAGTTTGTTTACCAACGCTTTGGCTGCAGTGTTTCGTCGTGTAAGTTGAAAACAATGTAGTATTACGTCATACAACATACAACACACATCTTGCGCCTACTCCCAGTATGAGCGTCAACACGGACCTGCCCCCTTCAGTAAACAGAGGCGTTTAATACAAGCCCGCGCTATGTCGTATTCAATTCCGATTTGTCCTCATTAGAGGGGCGCAAGTGTGGGCACCATAATGACAAATGAGAGATGTTAAGAACCTAAACTAATTTGGATGTCGATTGTCGATATACGGTAGCGCTGAACGAAAGTGTGCATTATACATTGCTGCTCGATGGACCTTTAAAAATTAGCGCTTCATTTGTTGTATTTATTAACGAAATTCCTTATTATAATCTACGTTCAGTTAAAGTTTTTGCTCGTATGAAATTAACACACTGTATTTATGATTATTTAAAGATTGTCATATATTCCTTTTAAGATGGTTTAAACACAGATTATTGGTCATTGCTCTTAGGTCTTTCGGGTTCGAGTAAAGTCAGACCCGCATGAGAGCATATGAGAGCAAAGAAGAGGGAAGTACAAACCCGAAGGTTATTTTCAAAGCTGTCGCACTGTACAACGCCAACAAAAGTAACGACTTTGCAAAGTCGAAACAACTCGCACAAAGAACCTAATGCACCACACCTCATTGTTAACCGAAAGTAATACAATGAGCACCTGCCCGGCGAAGTTAAATGCTTACGTCACATTAACAAACTCAAACTTCCGACCGTAATACGTGTGAGAAAAAATACACAAAAAGTATTTCCGAGATACAGTAATCAGAGAGAAATATAGTCTGGACTCACGTACGAATCAGAGCGCGGGACGGAATAAAGTTTTGATGTAAAAAGTTCCTTTTTATTTGGCACGAGTCGGGCGCTTCAAAGGAGTCGATTGTGGAAAGATGTTTGGCGATGACGCGTCATTACCACACCTCGGCTTTTTTAAAACACGCATTCATTCACTTTTTGTCTCTTTCGAAGGAACAGATGTGAACCAAATATGGATACATCCATTAAAAAAATCGCACCGTAAGTTTCATTCAGAATTACTTAAATACATTTCGGTCTTTACAAATATCTCAAGAGGTTACAAATAAAGAGTAAAATTAGGAGTAAAATAAAACCATTAAAGAGTAGAGGCATATTTGTTAAGTTGTTTTTTTTTAATGTCATACCTACATATTAATAAATGTTTTAATTCGTAGCTATGGCATAAATAACAATTGCGAACTTCAAGAGTAATATTTACGTGTTACTTGTGAAATTCATACATACCTAATGCAGACGCGTTAGTGGTGATTATAAATACAATAAGACAAGTGTTTGTAAATATACGCTTCTTTGTTCTTGGCAAGAATTAAAAAGGGACAGATTTTATAGGCCTTATTTTGCGTTGTAACCGATGTACAGTCATGGGCATAATTTGTTGAGCCACTATATATGTAACCCTACCGGTTAAAAAGCCTATAATGCCTATATAGCCTTATAGCCTATAACTTAAACGTATTTTTTCATAGATTTTATGGTAAGGTGTATTGAGCAAGTAATTATTCTCGTGATAAAAAATGTCATTATTATAGTGTTATATCGTGAAATAAGTGCCTTTCATTTCTCGTGACTCAACAGCTAAAATCCATGATGGGACAAAGATCATTCGATCACCTGTAACCATATTACAGCAAATAAACGATTTTAGATTTTGATTTGATTTGATCAGCGCCTAAACCCGGCATGCTCCCACCCAGGCTCGCAGCATGCTGTCCGTTTTAGCAAAACTGCCTGAACGTAACTCTTGCCGCTTAATAAAGATTTACCATTGGTTTTTATGTAACGTACCTTTTCGGTTTAACGGGCGCACTCTAGTTTTACGATGTTAATATGTAGCTGGAACTAGGTGCGTAGTGTCTATTATTTCTTACGAGACCTTTTTAATAAAGTGTGCAGCGAGTAATAGAGTTAGATTGAGCATTGTGATATACTAGTTCGTCTTCAATAGATTGGATGACGGTTTATAAAACTATTTCGAACGTGAACATTTTTTATCGCTGCTGCCTTGCAAAAATATCTGGCGTTAGCTGAAGTACCTTCGGTTCGTGAGCCCGACTTGCATTTTACTAGTACTTTTTATTCACTGTGCATTTATTATGCAAATTCAACTAGTAAGATTAAGTATATAATTATGTATTTGGTACCTAATTATACACGAAAAAAAAAAAACTGTACCTAGCTCTTGCAGGTTTCCAATGTAATGCCTTCTTAGTTATATGATTAGTATCTCGCTTAAATGTATTCTCAATGTAATGACACTTTCTGATATATTCATTTATTTAATTCCTTGTCTGTTTGACATGTCTGTTATAGTATTAGATATAAATAAATACACACCTAGGCGGGTATGGCAGTAACATAAGAGAAGATCTCGCGTTCCTCAGGCTACTATTTCATACTCGTCATCTTACTGTTTTTTCGAGGCTTCTCTAGTATGTTGTATTTTCTCTTAACCTTGTTTACAAGTAGAACCAATGTTATAGCTAGATATTAATCTATATATAAAAGGTAAACCTGACTGACTTATATATCAACGCACAGCCGAAACTACTGTACCTAGAAACTTAAAATTTTAGTACAGGGGTTCCTTTCATGATGTAAGTGAGCACTAAGAAAGGATTTTTCGAAAATCGACCTCCAGCGGGAAGAAATGGGGGGAGTAGCGGGACACTAATTCTACGCGTACGAAGTCGCGGGCGTCGTCTAGTGTAGTTATAAACTATGCATCTTTACCATCAATCTTGTATTAAAGACTGAAGAAACGTTAAATCCTTGTAAAATCAATGCGGCCCATACGTCTGTCGGCGTCGTTAGTATGCGTCCCGCACGCCAGCGGATTCTATTACCCGCCAGGTGTAAATCAGCAGGCCTTATTTATCTGCTTCACGGAATTGGTTTTAACAGAAAAAAATGACCCATTGGGTTTCCATTTTACTACTTTTCCTTAGCATGTTTGGGAAGCCATATTGCTACAAAAAAATGGGAGAGAATCAAGGAACCAAGATGTTTTGATATTGAATTTAGTAAAATACACACAATTATTATTTATCAGGTCTTAAGGTGTTTCCTGTTAGAGAAAATGTTTTGTTCAAAGTACGGGTATCAAACGGTATGGGTGTTCAATAGATTTCAATAAGCCGGTTACAAGTATGTATAAATGTAGCTGCAGTGTCGCGTTCTTGTGTTCTTGTGTGGGGATAATTCAATCGGTTAGATTACTGTCATAGAAATATTCTATCATTGTCAATCTATTATGCATTTGGAGTATTAGGATTGCAGGTGGTTTGTGTGCTGGTGAACCTTCCTCTTACCATGGATTTTTCATTGTATCACGATACATTTACGCAACAAGTCCTATTCTTATTAGTCTAGAAAAGCTTTTTCTTGATAGCTGATTAGTCTATGGAGACGGCTTAAGTTTCAACAAGTAGGTAGTTTAGTTTTTTTCTGGAAATATTAGTCTGGCCGTGTCAAAATCGACTAGAACTACCGAATTCCGACACGGGATATTTCTCTATCATGGGGAAAAGTTACTGATTTACATACATAAACTCATGCCTTCATTCCCAGAGTGGGGTAGGCGGAGCTACAAAATTACCAACAAATCTAAAAAATTGTTGATAATTCTGTATCCACATTTTGTACAATTAGTCTAAGAGAGACAAGAAGTGTGTTAGGGACAGGTTGCAAGCCCATCGCCTAACAGTACTAAAAGCCTTTATTCGCTTAGTTGCCTCTTACGACATCCACGGGAAGACATGGAGTGGCACTATTCTAACCCGTCAACCACACAGGACTTTAACCTAAGTTATTGATTTATACCAATCAAATCTCATACAGCAGCAAGTTATACTGTAATTTAACATCTTAGTTGATATATATATATATATATATATATATATATATATATATATATATATATATATATATATATATATATATATATATATATATATTATATATATATATGTCTTTCTCGGCTCGTATGGAATCAAGGCGCTTATTGCCAACGGTCAAAACCTTCTTAGAAGAAACCGTCTATATGATAAACTATTCAAAACTCTTATGTGACCCAACTCTTTAGTAGAATAACATCAAATAAAACATATAAAGATTATGTAAAGTCAAGTATTAATATGTATTTAAAGAAGCGACGAACATCGCTCCGATCCGGGGGCGGATTCCGCACGTCCACGACATATGTCGACCGATCGAGATTCTATCGGGCGACTTAATAAAATGACAGTCTTGAAGTCAATCAAGTCAAGAGCGACAGCGAGGCCCAGCTGTTCGAATGTTGGGTTGCATTATACTTCTTCTAAAAAGTTATATTGCGTCCAAGAATCTTTAGACGTTTTAGGATGTATTTTATTTCTTCTTAAGGTAGGTGCACAATCATAAGGGGACATGTCACACCTATTTACTTCGTCCCAAACGAAACTTTAGGCTTGTACTATGGGTACTATGCAAAGATATAAATCTTATATAGAGAAATCTAAACTTAATTACATAGAAAACATCCATGACTCATGAACAAATATACGTATTCGCGCTCTTCACACAAATACCTACCTTATTCTTCTTTCGATTCATGCTCTTAAGCAGAGACTGTGCCCAGAGCTATGTCCCAGCAGGACCGCTCCTGGTGAAACCTGAACAGTGCCTGCTCTTTTTCATACCACTTTTACAAATATGTAATGTCTAAATCAAAATATTAGCAAAGGGAATAGTGCGGTTTTATAAGAACTTATTAAATTTAAAAACCCTTATTTGGTAAATCAGTTATCCATTTAGACGCATGCTGTGTAAATGGTAGTTAATCATTTATTCGAGAACTTGACTTCTCCGCTGTCGCTCGTGACTCGCGCGCCGCTCACGCGTGCCCTCGGCTCCGGCCTCTCAGATCTTTGTAACCCAAAATACTTGAGAACCACCGACTGTGTTTGTTTTTTTTTCAACTTCATCCCGAATTCGAGTTCCGTGTTAACTTTGTTACGTGCTTTACTTGAAAAGGAGCAAAACGAATGTTTGACTTCAATTAACTTGGTAAATATATGTAGATGATTGCATTGCTTTTTTAGCGGTTTGTAGCCCGAGGCACATGGACGGCGTAGCAAGTGCTACAAAAGCGTAGCATTACCAGATTAAGTTGTAAAATTAATTTATGCGGGAGAAAATTTTAACACGGCCGCTGCCAAGCTTTGTTACTCTTTACAATCACCGTAGCAGCGTTTTGCCTCTTGTTCTGCTGCTACTGTTTTATTATAATTTAATGTTGTTGTAGGTTACAACTTAGGAGTGCGGTACTGTGATAAGAGGCCAATTTACCATACTTCTTAACTTCACAGCCACTCAATTTTTTATCACTTTAATCAGTATTCGCCTGATCCGTGCCCTGAGGGATCTGCACCTTTACAGAATATCCACGCTAACTAAGTGGTAAATCCATACTAATAATATAAATGTGAAAGTGTGTCTGTCTGTCTGTCTGTCTGTCAGTCTGTCAGTCTGTCAGTCTGTCAGTCTATCTGTCTGTCTGTTACCTCTTCACGCTTAAACCGCTGAACCAATTTAGATGAAATTTGGTATGGAGATAGCTTGAGTCCCGGGGAAGGACATAGGCTACTTTTTATACCGGAAAATTAGACAGGTCCCGAGGGAGCAGCGATAAACGACTTCTACGCGGACGGAGTCGCGGGCAAAAGCTAGTAATACATATATCAAAGTTATAACATGACTCGTTTGAGACCGCCTGTACAGACAGAGTGTACCGATAAGGATTTAGAATAATTTATGGCTTTGCTAGCAGGGAAAACAAAGTGTGGGTTGTTTAAATAATAAACAATTACATGGCATGGGACCGTTTTGTCCCGAACACAATGATGCTAGAATTTGATCGCATCGTAGAGCTATTGTTTCATGCAGTCAAACGGCCTACATAACACGTTCTAATTTGTTTACCGTATTGCAATTCACAAAAGGGAAATCCAATATCATTTCAATTTCGAGTATTATTCGAACAAACATGGTCGAATAACTACGAGCATATTTAACGCATTATTGTCTTTGTAAGCGAAATATTGGTTTTCGACGAAAACATGGTAGTCATATGCAGTAAAACAGTACGACTTCATGTTTAATTCTAAAGATGTAGAATACAATACAATACTGCCCTAGTATACAACCGTGTTGAAATAAAATAATAGATCTAAAACGAGCAGGTATATTAACAGATAATAATTTAGGATTTGTTTATTTAGTATACACGTTGAGTAAATAACTTATTTATAACTGCGTTATTCATTATTTCATTACTTTTCGGTCAACTCATTCATTATTTCATTATTTAAAACATATAACTTAATTTTATTATTTTATTTATATTATTTCCAAATAGTCAGCTGAACTTAGCTTCGTGGAATCACGGAGCTAAACACAAAATGTATAAACAATAATATTTAACAACTAAATCACCAGAAAGTTATTTGTTAATATTCCTTAAAATTCCTTGAAACTCTCGTGCTTACTCGTTGGCTGATTTTACTAAATGGTAATAGCAGTTAAAGCGTAAAGTGACTAAATATACTAAAAAATACACTTAATGAAATAACTGCAGACAGATTTACATTTAAATTCAAATGAAATTAAAAACGTGTTTGACAAACGTTAACTCAATCGATTTTTTTTTATCCATCCAAATATTTTGTTTAGATACTTCGTAAAAATAGTTTTCTTTACAGGACGTCTGAATATAGTATTTCATAAACTGACCTTACGAAAACTAATTCCAGATTAGTATTCAAGTCGCACAGAAGCTTATTTTAAAGTTTGTTTATGATGCTTGAAAACTGGAGCTATACAGGTATATTGGGTCCAAACGGTTTAAGTAGGTACAGTGTAAAATTAAATCATGTTTGCGAAGAGCTATTTGAAGTAAATTGAAATTCAATTCAATTCTCATATAATTAATGCATCCACAAGCATTACCACATGAAATCGATTCAATTTTAAAAAGATTCCGACAAGTTCCGAGATACCTCCTTTTCGTTGAAGTCGCTTAAAAAGTAATAGGTATACTTACCATGACTATAATAATAAGTAAAGAAAATAAGTATCAAGCAAAGTAAGCAAGTAGAAAGTATATTTCGTGCAACGTTAACGAAAACCTGCCTTAGATAGCTATAACATATTTCAAACAATTTCAAAGTGTAATGCGCGAAAAATAAGGTGCTTATATCGTCTTCACAACTTCGTTTGATCTCGGATATAGAGCGAGCGCTAGACGTGACACGCCGGCGAATGAGGTGTCGGCGGGCGAATGTGAAGCATGAGTGATGCCCTGTTTTTTAGTCTATTAAAACATACTTTCCAATTATTTCTGTAAAGATATTTTAAATCTGTCTCTACGTTACCATAACAGTTACTCAGTATTTCACATAGTAAGAAATGCCTAGTGCGGGCCTATTATGGTCCTGTTTATCGATGTTAGTAAGCGTTGATACAACATCTGTCACTTTCTGATCAGTATCTTAGTGCGAGAATGACGGATGCTTTATCTACCGCGATAAAGGCGACCAGAATACGGGCCTGTTGTCTATTAAAGATTAAACCATATCATGACAATTGACAGTAAATAGACGTATCTGATCGTTCTTACGAGTAACTCCTTAAACGGACTTTTGAATGTTATTTTATTATTTGTTCTATTTTTTATTTCTAGATATCGGTTGAACCTTACACTACATACGTATTAATAAGTAACGCATTGTCAATTGGTAAAAATTTCATCTAATACACTGAATTCGAGTTCGAAATCAAGAGTTGACGTGTATTGGGGACGCTGCCTTATCCAGCGCAGTATGGCCGCCGCGTGCGCCGGGAGCAGGCTGATCCATTTCGTCGCCTACACCGAGATATTGAGCGCTCAAACTATTTTACACATTCTCGTTATATCTGTCTGCCATTGGCTACCTATGTAAGCATAGTTGAGCAACATTAATAACAAATTTCAAATTTGTAGGTATAAGGTCCGGCAGTGGACTACTACAAGTATAATACGGTGATTATGAATAATCTCAAAACCACTAGACGGCAACTTACTCTAAGATGAAATGACATAACGTCACTGTGATTTTTTCTGTAATTTAGCATTTTAAATAGCAGACAGTTCAATTAGAGTTCAAAATCCTTTATTTAAAATCAAACACATAGCAAGTTTTGCAAGCGCAGTAACGATTATTCAAATTAACATGCATATTTCAATGTTGTCTGTCGTTTCTAAATATCATAATGCTGTATCATAGAACATTTTTTGTTTCCTGAAAATGCTGAACTAATAGATTTTTTATAAATCACACGTTAAAAACGGGTTACAATCTATAATATTTAACTTACCTTCTTTATACCGAAGTACAATAAACAAACGTAGAGATTTTTATCAGTCAGATTCCTGAAAACTATTCAGGACAATGTCCTTAGGCGTGGAATACACAGAAGCGGCGCGGCACAGGCGCGGCGCAGGCATGTGCCGCGCCTTAAACCTTTTTCATACAAAATATAAGAAAGCGTCAAGTTGTGAAATACACACAAAAGGCGCGGCGCGCCTCCTGTAGGCGCGGAAAAGGCATGTCTTCGCCCCGTACTAGCCGCGTCCTCGCGCTCCCTCTCGCTCGCTCGCCTCTTCTGTATAATTTAGCATCCCGCCTGCGACTTTTCCACGCCTTAACGCGTCCTTACCAGCGCCGCGCCTACGCCTTACCTGTGCCTTACTTGCCCCTTACCCGCGCCGTGCCGCTTCTGTGTATTTCACGCCTGAGGCGAATTAGTTTTTACTATCTAGTAAGTCATTCATGATATTACGTTAAAAAATTCAAATTCAAATTCAAATTCAAAATATTTATTCAGTAAATAGGCCACATGAGGGCTCTTTTACACGTCGGTAACATGAGTGAATGTACCAGCGCTTCGGACAAGACCATCATTGCGGAGAAGAAGCGCCGCAAGAAACTCCAGCAGAAGGTCATTTTTTCAATAATAATAACAAAATAAAACTTTTAGCACTACCGTTATAACGCGTTGTCCACACAGGCTGATTGATATAAGCGGCTCAGTTTTATCTCAGTCCGCGGCGGCTCATTTAACTCGGATTAATGCCCCACTTATTTATCGGCGCGCGGCAACTTTACAACCGGTGTGGAGCACCCTTTAACCTTTGCTCTTCTTTCGCACTAGCAACTCTGAGCGCGTTGCTCGGCAGCTACCTTGTTTATACCTTTTTATTTGGTATTAACCAACATCAAAAAAAGTTGATGTGATATTTCGCAGATTGTAAGGCAATTTTATTTTTTACTTATTTAATTGGTTCATTGCTGTACCTACACAGGTACTTCATGGGGTTCAGTCTGTCTGCATAAGTGGATTATTTAACCGTACATCATTTCAACCGAAAGACGTTCACTACTGGACACAGGCCAAGACTCTCCAATTAAGGCTTTGTTCTTTTATAAACGCAGTCTAATGCACATTAAATATTTAAAATACTATTGGGTTTCGCGTAGTCTGCCCAGGCGCTAACACAATGATGTATGTAAGAGTAAGTAACTACGTTTTGTTTTGGGAAGTGCCCAAATATAATTTTATTATTATTTTATAGCGTGAGAGATTTTTTCTATATATATTAAAAGGACTGGTTGAGTATTTTTTTGATATCAAGTACCACATTGAAAAATCTAAAATAATAAGGGTCAACTAAGAATTGGCCACTATTGAAATTTTATTATTATTATACTTTAAGTCGTAATGTTTCTACTCCATATTTTGCTTAGATTCCCTAATACAATGATATAATAGATAAATTAAGCATCGTTGATTTAAAATGATATTAAACTGTATTTAGATACTTGAACACCACCCCCTCTTGTCGCTGACACTGATATTTTTAGATTGCGCAATAGGAGATTTTGTACTCAATTTGGCTTGTTGAGCATCCATATCGATTTTCAATGCTCTGCTCAAAAGTGCAACACTTTTCCCAATAAGAAATGGACTAAGTAAATTAACTTAGACGGTGTAGTTAACGATCCACTTTACGTCATTCGTTTTAACTTAAGTGAGTGCTGTGGGAACGATCTCGCTTCGAATAGCTGAAGAGCTTAGGCGAAAAACGTAATTTTATCCAATACGAGCAATGTTAAAAACTACAAATAAAACCTTCTGTTTGCCAATTTATGTTAAATACTTCTGCTTACAATATTTCGTACAAAGTTTCATAGTGTCTAGCATAGAGGCATTCCATCAAGGTTGGCAACGCATTTGCAGTCTTAGGATTGCAGTCTTGTGAATGCGAATGTCTATGGGTCACAGATTCATTTGTGGCCTGTGTGCTTGTTTGCCTTCTCTATGCCATAAAAAAAGAAGAGATCGTATCACACGAAAAACCACATTATCGACAGAGATATCTGTCTGTTAAAATCCAAAATTAGGAAAAATAAGAAAACATGCTCCATTGTCAATATAACAGCAACGGTAAAATAGTTTTAATACAAAAACCCACTAACACAAATCTAAAACTAAAAGTAATTTAGAACTAAACCTTTCTAACTTTGAAAAACTAATAAACTAGCTAAATAAATAGTTGGCACATTATTCCGCCAGGTGATAAATCTAAAGGGCTCCCTTTACACTTTACGGGTGTTTCGGGAAAAGACTGAGTGCGCGGTTATCTCCAGAGATATATGCATTGAGTTACACAAGGAGTAAGGGCGCGCTAGGGAGAAGCGGAGCGATCCTGGCTAATTCTATTGAGAAACTTGAAACGACAGCTTGAACCACCTTGACGTATATCTGTCGGTCTACAAATCTTAAAACTCATTGAGAACAGACACTGATTGAAATGTTATACTTACCAAAAAGCTCTTTTTATTGATTATGCTAAACACATGGATGCAACATGGATGGTGCAGTTGAGTGATTTAGTAAGTACTTTATACCATAGCTACACACATCTAGAGAAGGATAAAACGCTATGCTTGTTAATATCATCGTGTTACTAATACACTCCATCTATCAGAAAAATAAGCCAAGTCGATAGACAGAGCTAATCTGTCGCGGTATTAGACGTGTGGTTTGATTTAAATAATGTTTTGTCAGGCGCACGCTTATTTTAATATTAGAAGAAGTATTTACTAACTAAACTAAGGGCCTGTTTCACAATCGTCAAGTAAAGCATATCTGACACATAAATGTAGCCCTTTCCTTTTCTTACACTTGAACATACACAAGGAGAGAGCTAACTTTAACTGGCACATAAATTTACTTGTTTAGGCTAGCTTGTGGGGAAGGGCGTCAGTGAAACCAAGCTTACGCGACAAATCGTCTATTCACGTAAAAGTACACGCACAAAACAAAAGGCAAACAACAATCTGTTTAAGTTTAGGTACAGTACAAGGTACATTGATACAAGTAGCACAACCGAGCGAGCGAGAGCCGAGGGAGATTCACATACGATGCGCGCGTCAAAGCGTCCGTGCCGCGACTAACGAGGGACGCGAGGGAAGGGAGCGTCTGCACAAAATGGCGGCGCGTGAGTTAACCCCGCGCGCGCCTCTGGTGTTTACTACGCCTAACCCTGCGGCTGCGCCCGTATAGAGCTCGCGCTACAGGCTCCCCCTCTAACCCGAACGAACGTCCCCGCGGTCGGGTTAGTTCTTACGAGGCCTTCCTCTCTTACGCTTTTCTTGTACGGGTGCTTGGATGTGTCCGACGAAGGGTGTCAGCACTGAGGCGTGATACTTGCCCAGTATTATACCGTCGCTTAGCCGCTCAAGGGTGTACGTTGTGGGGCCAACCACAGCCTGGACCCTATATGGCCCATCGCGGCGTGGTATAAATTTCGGTGTTTGACCTCTGTTCGTGTCATTCGGCCCTTGAGTTTTTAGTAACACCAAATCACCTACTTGATAATCTGGTGCCGGACGACGATGCTCGTTAGCGTATCGAGTACGCGCGGCTTGAGTACTTTCGTGGACGTCACGCGCGTCAATGAGCACCGATGACATCTTCTTTAGGTGAGTTGTGATGTCACCTATGAAAGTGTCGTTTTCTACAATGGTCTGCATTTCAGACACTGCGTCAGCTGGAGCTCGCATCTCACGTGCAAAATTCAAATAGGCTGGCGAATAACCTGTGCTTGACGTGACTGCCGAGTTCATCGCAAACCGGATCGCAGGTAAGTGGATATCCCACGTGGTGTGATCTTTACCTACCAGGATAGCCAACTGTGGTTTGAGGTCTCGGTTCTTGCGTTCCACCGGGTTAGCCTCTGGGTGATAGTAAGAAGTGAACGACTGCGTGATGCGCATGACGTGACACACCTGCTGCATCACCTCACTTATGAATTGGACTCCATTGTCACTTACGAGGCGCTTTGGAACTCCGTACCGCAAGAACACCTCTGAGGCCAACACCATAGCGCACTCTTCACTCGTGGCCGTTGGAAGGGCGAACAGCTCTACCCACCGCGTGCAGGTATCCTCCACTATAAGTACCCATTTGTTACCCCTATCCGTTTCAGGGAGTGGACCGAAGAGATCGACAGCCAGGACCTCAAAGCGTCGCGCGGATGCGGGCGTCTGCAGCAGTCCAGCCGGTTTCCTGTTCTCCGCCTTATAGCGCTGACAAGGTACGCAGTTTTTCACATACTGTGAGACGTAGGAACGCATTCCTGGCCAGTAGTACTTACCGACCAAGCGTTGCAACGTACGCTCAGCCCCCATGTGACCAGCGGTGGGTGCATCATGGTATTCGGCCATAACCTTCTCACGCTCTTGCTGTGGAACCACCAGGCTGGCGTCGTCGTTCTCTTCATTTTCAGGTCCGTAGCGATACAGCACCCCCTCGGTAAGTACGTACCCTCTGTCGGCCCAAATCCTCCCCCTGAAGGGATCGTCGGACTCCAAAGCTTCAACGATCTTGTTCACTTCCGGGTCCATGAGCTGATTCGTGCGCACCTCCTTGGGACTGCGTGAGTTCACGTCGACTACAGCGCAACATAGGTCGCAGTCAGCATTCTCGGGGCACGGTGGACGTGACAGGGTATCAGCTAAGACGTTCGACTTACCTGGAGTGTATTCGATTTTTAAGTTGAACTCTTGGAGGCTAAGGGCCCACCTCGCCAGTCGGCCGCTCGGGGACTTCATGCTCATCAACCATCTGAGCGGTTGATGGTCGGACCTGACTACCACGTCGGCCCCATCTATGTATCCTCGGAACTTTGAGACCGCCCAGACAACGGCCAAAGCCTCCCTCTCTGTCGTGGTATAATTCTTCTCGGCCGCCGTCAAGAGGCGGCTAGCGTATTCAACGGGGCGTTCGTCAGGTCCCTCCCCCTGGAGAAGAGCTGCCCCGAGAGCATAGCCACTGCTGTCTGTCCTGAGGATGAAAGGTAACGTCGCATCTGCCTGACGAAGGATCGGCGCTGACACAAGCAGTTGTTTGATGTGGTCGAAAGCGGTCTGCTGCTCAGAGCCCCACTGCCAAATACTTGCCTTCTTCAGCAGCGCCGTCAACGGTTTAGCGACCTCTGCGTAAGTCGGGATAAAGCGCCGAAACCAACTTGATGTTTGTAGGAAACATTTTAGGTGCCTTACGTTTCGCGGAGTCTGCATGTCCGCAATGGCAGCGGTCTTTTCTGGGTCAACGTGTATACCACCTGGCATTATAACGTGCCCTAAGAATCTTACCGACTCCCTCGCAAAATGACTTTTCTCGCGGTTGACTCGCAGGTTGAACATAGCGAGCCGGTTGAACACTGAGGTGAGGTCGGCGAGATGTTTCTCGAAAGTCTGGTCGGACAACACCAACAAGTCATCCAGATAAGCCAACAGAGTGACATCTGGTAGGTTGGACTTAAATCTGTCGATTAGCCTCTGGAACGTGGCTCCTGAGTTGCGCAAGCCCATTGGCATTCGCTTGAACCTGTACGTACCCAGAGGCGTTGTGAAAGCTGTTTTATCCCTATCATCAGGATCTACCCTTACCTGAAAATACCCCGCTCGAAGGTCGAGGGTAGTCATATACTTAGCGGTTTTTGCAGCGTGCAGAATGTCTTCGATTCTCGGGAGAGGGTAGCGGTCAGGCTCGGTAACCGCGTTCAGCTTGCGGTAGTCTATGCACAGTCTCCAACCACCATCCTTCTTCTTAACGAGTACCACATTCGACGCCCATGGGGACTCGCACTCCTCTATGACATCAGCACTCACAAGCTTATGCAGTTCTTTCTCGAGTGCCTCCTTCTTTGGCGGTGACAGCCTATAGGGGGGTGTCGCTATAGGTTCCTGTGTGTCACTTACCTTAATCTTATGCACCGCAAAATCGGTAGGAGGACCCTCTGCAGCGAACTGGCCGACCCTCTCGCGTAGAAGCGCGTTGAGTGCAGCCCTCTGTTCGGGTGAAAGGCTTGTACCTTCATCATGACGTAGGGATACGTCGCAGACATCGGTCAGGGCGTCCATCACGGCCGTGTCGTTCAGCACGTAAGATTGCTCGAACGGGATTTTTTCATCCGGGCTGTCTGCAAAATACCAACCTTCTTGGGCTATATCTAACACCATACCCGCGTTTGCGATGAAATCGCGACCTAGAAGTGTTCTAGTCTCGTCACCAGGGAACACCCAAAATTCCGTGTCAACCTTACGTTTCCTTACTGTGACAGTCACCGTAGCGATTTTAATCACCTTCGCGTGCCGCGAGCCGTCGGCAAGACCGATGACGCGCTCCGCTTCCTGGAAACACACTCCACTGTCCACGAGTAAAGAATACAATAATGGGCTGGCCACGCTGTGTGTAGCCCCAGTATCGACTATAGCTACCCCTTCTTTACCAACCACACTTATGGTTATCAACGGGTGCGATGACGCGGCGTAAAATTCATCTTTTACGATATGGAAGTCGGACGGTTTAATAGGTGTCGACTTACTCGAACAAACATCACACTTCGACCGAACTACCCCAGGCTGGCCGCATCCATAGCACCGTATCGTACCCCTACTATCATCGTCTACCTTACCAACTTTACGACATTCGTTAACAGAGTGTCCAAATGACTTACAAAACGAACATTTAATGCGTACACGCTTTGAACTTTCGTTCGAGTTAGAGGTGAGTTTGGAACCGGTAGTAGCGCACGAACTCGTGGTAGCGCCGCGATCGAGTGTCGCGCTCGCCGTAGGTACATTCGAGTTTTTAATAGTTACGACGGGCGCGGGAATGATTGACGCGGTCTTTATTTCAGTTATGGAATCTTCTACGATTCTCGCTTTCTCTAACAAAACATCTACATTAATACAAGCGTCCCTAGGTAATCTTTTGCGTATACGGCGATGGAGTAACCCGTAAATAATGTCAACTAGCATTTCTGTGGGCACAACATATGGTAATTTTACTAATAACGATCGTACCTTTGACACAAACACATCCGCACGTTCACTTTCACGTTGTTCAGTAGCCGTTACCTCCCTTAGTACCCGGTACCCGGGCTTTTGGACGCCGTACGTTGCGCGCAGGCGCGCCAAGGCGTCAGGCCACGTCGTGGCGCCGCCTCGGGCGCCGCGCCACCACACCGCCGCGTCGCCGGACAGCAACATGGGGAGGCCGCGGAGCGCGTGGTCGTCGGACACGTCGGCGCACTCCTTATACACTTCCACAGCATCGATGAACGCCTCTAGCACTTCGGGGTCGCGTGACCGCCCGTCGAATCGGGCAGTGCACTTCGAGAAGTTTCCGCCGCACACCGCTGATGCGTTCGCCGCGGGCGATGCCGCCGGTGTTGAAGCGGTCGGGGGCCATTGATTGCCGTAATGAAGAGATCGTAAGGTTTCCGTCAAGGTGCGATTGGTCTCCGCCTGTGTTCGTGCAAACGACTCCATCATAGTCGTCAGTAGTCTCTCGGTGTTCAGGGCAGTGGCAGCGCCAGTGTGGGCCTCGCTGAGAGTGGCGTCGTGAGCGGCGCTCTCGTGGGCGCGTGTCTCGTCGGGCACCTCGGGCGTGAGGCGTGCGTGGGCCGGGCCGGCGCCATCGCCGGCGCGCGTGTCCACCACGGAGTCACGGTCGTCATCGCTGGAGCTGACGCTATCACTTTTATCTTGCGGTCGGCCTTGTGCCGCTCGGTTTTTTCGCGTTTTTGGCGGCATGCTCACTGAGTTCACTGGGTTCAACACTGTCTTGTCACAGGGCCCCACGTTGGGCGCCACTTTAGGCTAGCTTGTGGGGAAGGGCGTCAGTGAAACCAAGCTTACGCGACAAATCGTCTATTCACGTAAAAGTACACGCACAAAACAAAAGGCAAACAACAATCTGTTTAAGTTTAGGTACAGTACAAGGTACATTGATACAAGTAGCACAACCGAGCGAGCGAGAGCCGAGGGAGATTCACATACGATGCGCGCGTCAAAGCGTCCGTGCCGCGACTAACGAGGGACGCGAGGGAAGGGAGCGTCTGCACAAAATGGCGGCGCGTGAGTTAACCCCGCGCGCGCCTCTGGTGTTTACTACGCCTAACCCTGCGGCTGCGCCCGTATAGAGCTCGCGCTACACTTGTCAATTGTGAAACAGGCCCTAAACCGGATTATTACATCGGACAGTTGAATAACATTTGAGGTTAAATAGGCTCATCTGGCTAAAACGATGACAAAGATAGACCCTGGGCCCCTAACCCGCTTTGTTATCACATTGTTAATAAGTAATATAGTAGCTCTTATTCACTTGACAGAAAAGGCAGTGTGTTTAAAAGGAAACGGTTAACAACATAGTAAAACAGAAGTCTGTTATTTTATGTCGCCGATTGGCCGATAATTACAAACCCGCTCATATGTTTCCAAGGCGTGACCTTGCCGCTGAGTTACAAATTTGCTCCGAGCGCATGTAATTTGATACGTAGGCTGAGCTCCATCGAATTGTCGTGCGTGTGATTCCGAAAGGATTCCTGTGTACAACATTACGCTCGTTCTGTTTATGTGGTTCCACCTGTTTGTTCTACGTAGTGCTTTGTCAAAGTGTTTTTGGAGTCACGTATCATTATCGTATTTAAGTATAATTTAATGAAAATTTCACTGACAAAATCGAAAACAAGAGCCCGACAGGCTGTGCAGTGCAGACCTGAGGGCTTATTGTCTGCACTCGCAATCGCAACCGGCTTCAAAGTGGAGCAATTGTTTTCATTTTCTATGCAGACAAGCCTTCGATTTTCAAAATGAAAACGATCGTGATTGCGAGTGCGTTAGACAATAAGCCCTCACATTGGCACATCTCTCGACACAGTGCTGTACAATCGGTTGATAGGAAGAGATAGGGGCACATCATCCGAGAAAGACTGTTCCGAGGAAACGACCGTGACCCTCGTTAGTGAGGAACCCATTGCAAGGAGATGGAAGGATATTAATAATTAGGCGTAAAACATACAGAAACCTAAAAGCATTCTAGTCTATGTGATACGCAAGTGTTGTCGAAGAAATCATGGTACGCATTCCTTAGAACATCAAACTTCATTTTTGACAACGATTACGACGTGCATTTAAAATCATCGGCAAAATATTTACAGTGTTGATGTGAAAAATAAGCACGCATCTAAATCAAACACAAAGGTATTCATAAAAGAATAAAAATATGCTGTGAAAACCTATAAAAAACCAATTCAATCAATTAAAAGAAGCGAACGATAAAAACAAATATGGCCGAGCGAGGGGGCATTTTGAGGGTTATTATACCTATATTATATTAAACGAACGCCGCGCGGCGTCATCGCTCCCCATTACCGTCTGACAACGGACGAACTCGACAAATGAGGCGACACTTTACTTATTCTTGTTCCTTGTTGCAGGTATGGACAATTACTGGCGAGCAGGGGGAAAAAGTGGTTTGTTTTTAAATCAACTTCAAGAAACGGACGATGTCCTTTTTGATCAGTGGCAGTGATAAATACAACTTACCCGTAGTCATTTTACTTACCGTAATATATATACAAACTGTATCATAGCAAAATAGTTTGATAGATCGTTTAGTCAATATTGAGAGTATAGGCCGTGTTGAATGCGTGTTCATCAAAAAACCGTTATTTTTAATAACTTTGTTATTTATTACGTAATACGCTACTGATAAACGTGTTGCAAAAGGTTACAAAGGTATTGAATATTTCCCATAACAGAGTAATGAACAACTCCTCGGCCAACCAACCGAAGTAGTTGCAAAACAAAGCACAACTCCTCCCTCTAGGATTATGAAGTATACAAACCCCACGCACACTCACCCCAATGCAAACAACCCGCTCAAATACTCATTTCTCATGTATCATCGGCCGAAATAAAAAACAGCGCGCCGTCCGATCGTCCCAATAGTAATTAAGCGTTGTTTATTCTGGGGAGGCAATAAGGTTTAATTCTGAAACGGTTTAGTTTGCTTATTTGCGGTTTCAGCTAATTGCGATTTAGTTTGAGGTTCAGTGTGAAAGTTATTGTCAGCCGTTTATCTATCTTTGTGTGACAGTTCGATGGGTACTAATTATAGGTACCTATGGTCATAGGTAACTTTAATAATCATATAAATAATAATTGAAAAAAAATATTGAAGGATTACCATGCCTAATAATATTGGCATAGAATAGACTGAGTTGTGAAGACGATCGCCTCATGCTTTTTATTGGACTGATAGCCCTTTACCAAGATGCATAACGCTAACGTAAAAGACTTTCGGAAACTGTCAAATGTGTGGAATTCAATTGCATAAGAGCTCGAGGTGACTATTGGCAGCTTACGTCAATCCTATGCATTTTGCTGAATGCATCTGTTTTAGGGCCACAGTTTTTGTTACGTTTTTAGTTGGGCCTAAACAAGTGGCTGTGCACGCTAACGATTGCAAAGAATAAAGTTTATAGTTTAGATTCGTGTTAACTGTCGTAACTGACTTTTATAGTCGCCAGCTATCATGAACGACGGTAAAGAAATGCACAGTCATGCAATTCTTAAGCGCTTACGGGTGGGAATATCTCACGTGGTTGAGCAAGCAAGTGAGAGAATAATAATAATAATAATAATAATAATAATAATATATTTTATTTCAGACCAATGATCCATATTTTGTTAGTAAAGTTTGAGCAACTTAAAAAAAAGTGTTAGTATAGTACAATAAAAATTAAAACAAGACAAAACATCACAGGAACATATATTATTTAAGGGCGTGGAGCCCGATCCACCGCGCCAATACCGGCGAGTCCCAGCGTTCAACAACAGCACACAGAAGCGCGTTGCGGCTGTCGCGCGCGCGCTGTAGCATGGAGGCGCAGCGCATGCGCATGATGGCGGCGAACCCCGCCGTGTTCGTCTCCGCGAACATCGCAGAAGCGCTGCAATAACGCGGCAGCCGCAGCAACGCTCTGTACGCGCTGTTGTATTGAACTCGCAGGTCGCTATATGCCTTCTGCGTATAGTTAACCCATAGGGTGCATGTATGAAATGACTGGCAGTATGCTTTAAACAGTGTGACTTTTACTGGCTCAGTACATTTTGCAAACCTACGGGCCAACATGTTGCATCGGACAGACAACGCCCTGCGCTCCCTCTCAATGTCTGCATTGTCTTTTTGATCCGCGGTGACCCAGTGACCCAAATACTTGAACTTTTCCACTTTTTGTAATTTTACACCGGTGAGTAAAAAGTCAGGACAATCAGTATAACGAATGTCATCCGGTTTGAAAAACATACACTCGCTCTTCTGAGCGTTGTATTTGAGTCCGTTAGCCACCGCATAGGACTCGCAGATATTGAGCAGCTTCTTCAGTGCGCCGCTCGAGGGGCTCAGGAGCACCATGTCGTCTGCGTAGCTGATATTATTTACACAGACTCCATTTATGTGGCAGCCGATACCGGTGCCGCTGAGCTCCTCGATCAGCGCGTTCACGTACAGGTTGAAGAGCGTGGGAGACGTCAGCCCCCCCTGCCTCACCCCGCAATCCAACCCGTACTCATCCGAGAAGGAGCGTGCCCATCTTACACAGTTTCTCTGATTATTATACCAGTGCTTGAACAAGGATGTTACCTCTCTAGGTACGCTAGTTTCAGTCTCTAATTTCCTCCAGAGTACATCGTAGGCAACCAGATCGAAGGCTTTCGATAAATCAAGGAAAATAGCGCACACTGGTGTTTTTCTATCGGTGTAGTACTTCACAGTCTCCTTGAGACACAGAACAGCACTTTCGCAAGAAAGATTCGGTCTAAAGCCAAATTGCGCGTCGTGGAGTTTAATGTGCTTATCCAAATGCTTACCAAGGAGACTGTCAAGCACCTTAGCAATGACTGTGGCCAGAGAAATCGGTCTGTAGTTTTTAACATCTGAGGAGTCACCGGTTTTATTCTTAATTATAGGAACCACAATTGTACGCATTAATCTTTCGGGTAGGTATGAGTGGCCCAGACACAAATTGAAAAACATGGACAATACTCTGGGTAGATGTACTCCAGCATGCTGCAGGTGTTCGATGCTGAGGCTGTCATGGCCCGGCGACTTGCCTCGCACCATTCCCTTTATGACTGCACTCACTTCCTTCGCTGTAAACTTCACACTACGCTCCCTATCGACAGTCTCAGCATCGGGCACCCGCCGCTCCGCCGGCCCTAGTGGAGATTTAACACTAAACTGAGTGCGGAAAACATTGGCTATGCCGACGGGATCACACACTCCTGCCACGCTCGCGGGGAGGCTCAGCCTTGGATTCAAACTATTCGAAGTTTTCCAAAACTGACCGAACTTCTTATTTGTATGGTGTTCAGCTATGATGTCCATTCTTATTTGTTGTTGATTTTTCTGGCACCACTTTAATTTTGATTTGAATATGCACCTGGACTCACACATCTCTCTGTATAAGGGGCCAGAGTCCACAAGAGAATAACACAAGAGGCAATTCCTGAGGCCTCATTTAGTTAAAGAGAACCTCCTATTGACCGATATGTCTATGCAGCGAAAGTCGTATGTCTATTCTAACTTAGGCATCTCAGGTAATCCTGAGCTGATCCATTTATTGAAACATTTCATCTTTAGTCTTTATATTTATGTAGTCATACCATACAGTTTACGTGTCGTAAATATCCGTGATTATAATACAAGAAAACGAAAGGTGTACCGTAAGTTAGATAATAAGCGTTTTTAAGAGTAACCTCCCAAGCAGCAAAGTAGTCCTATAATTTTATGCTTATATGATTTGAGATCTTTTAAGAGTTCGATAACCGCAAATTACATGATTCAAGATCTTTTAAAAGTCGTATAACCGCAACTTATATAATGCTATAGTATAACAATCGTATAAAAGCGATTGTATTCCAATTAATCACATTATAGTGTTTTATCCGATCTTTAAACGACAGAACCATTAAGGCATGTAGAGAAGTCGAGTAGACGTTTACACGGTTGTTGTACATAACGATCTAGTCGTATAAGGGATAGTGACATAACTGCATTTCTAATGCTTTTAAATGACACATGGGGCATGTAAAATCCTTTAATATGGCCTTAATTCGACCAATTAAAACAAATCATATAAAAGTGTTATAGGTTGCTATTACAGGACTATGAGGTTATAAAAGCAGAACTTATACAAATACAGCAATATTATATATATAAGCATTTAACTAAGCAATAAATGGCAATATTTTTGGTCATTTAAAATCACGAGTAAACGGCAACTCAAATCCTTATATTATATAACGTCTAATCGATTAAACATCGCCTATATAAGAAACTCGTATACAAATCTTAGTCGATTCATTGGTAGTGTAAAATTCTTTTACTAAACTTTTATATGGCAGGTCGAGTAACGGTGTTGTAGTTGTTCTTAATCGAGTATTAATATCTATTAATCGCAATTATATGACTGAAATTTCATATTACTGTCGCCATCATTACTTTTAGTCAACTTTTTTCCTTAACTGCATGAAGCAAATCATTAAATTTATTAATAAAAATGGAATGGGAAAAGTGGTTAAAGTTTAAAAGAAGCGGTGGTTACAGGAGGAAAGTGACAAAAAAGCATAGAAGTACAATATCTCAGGTCGAGACCATCGAATCTTCTCGCTTTGGTCCGGAAAGTCAAGTGACAAATGATATTGTGACAGAAAGGGGTTCAGTAGAAAATATTTTTTTAAATGAATTTCAATATACAAGTGAAGAACATAACGCTACTTCAAATTCTGTTACCACATCAATAGATACTAATTCAGAGCATAGTGATGATTTTAATGAACATCTCAGCAACGTTGAATGCCGCACTGAAATTACAAAATGGGCTTTGGATAACAATATTTCACATAGCGCGCTAAAAGAACTTTGCGACATATTAAATAAAAGAATTCCACATCTAATGCCTTCTGACCCCAGAACACTCCTATGTACAAACAGTGATAAAATATGCATAACTCCTGTAGATACTGGAAACTATTGGCACAATGGTCTTATAAACCAGGTAAAGGAAATATTACAAAAAAGTACCTATTTGCCGCTCTCTATCTCGTTAAATATAAACATAGACGGCCTACCATTATATAAGAGTTCAAAAATGCAGTTTTGGCCAATATTGTGCAACATATTTGAATTGCCAAATTTTCCACCATTTGTTGTGGGAATTTATGCGGGCCAAAGTAAGCCTTCAGATTTAAATGCCTATTTAGGTCCCTTTATCGACGAAATGAAGCAGCTGGAAAGAGGATTATCGATCACTAAATCAGATACGTCAATAATAGTGATTGACGTTAAAATAAGAGCTTTTATTTGCGATTCTCCAGCCAGAGCCCTAATAAAAGGTAGGTAAACAAAAATTGTAAAATTTTGTCTCCCATGACATATATAATGTGTGTGTGTATGATGTGTAAAGAGTGATAAAATAATACTAAGAAACGTCCTATGAAAGTTGGTTGGTAGTTTATTCCAAAAATTACCCACCAATAAATATATTATTATTAATTATATGTATTATAGCTGCCTTACAAACACACACACACACACATACACACACATTTGTTGACATATTTGTTGTTAATTATGCGTAACTTTTCTGAATTGGTCTCTTACATTTCATTCTTAATTAAACTATAGAACAACAACTAATAATAATATATTTATTTAACACAAAAATAGTATTAAGTATTTAGATGCATGATGTAACATGTTCCATGGATTAAAAAAGAGATGCACTTAACAACAGAATAATTATTTGTGTTATATGCAGGAGTTTGTAACTTCAATGGGAAGCATGGATGTCTTAAATGCACCACAGTTGGAGAATACTCACATCAAACCCATACAGTGACATTCCCACGAACAGATTGCCCAAGAAGAAATAACGAAGAGTTCCGCTTAAAAAAATACGGAGCACACCACAAATATGACTCTCCAGTGCTTCAGTTATCGATAGACATGATACAAACGTTTCCTGTATGTGACTCTTTGCATCTTATTGACTTAGGAATTATGAAAAGGCTCTTATTAGGTTGGAGAGATGGCAGTTTCGGTACATACATTACCAAGTGGTGCGCGCGAGATATCAGTAACGTAACTCAATTTTTGCTAAGTTGCAAAATGCCAAAGGAAATTCATAGGTCTGTAAGAGCTTTAGACGTACTTGCATATTGGAAAGCTTCGGAATATCGTACATTTTTATTATATCTTAGTATCATAATCTTAAAACATACACTGTGCTCCAATGCTTATCAGCATTTTTTAACTTTTTTTTGTGCTATAACAATTTGCTCGAATGAAAAATATTTCAACTACCTCCCTGTCGGTGAAAAACTTTTAAACTATTTTCTTGAGCATTTCAGAGACATATATGGACAACAATATATGACCAGTAACATACACAATTTGTGTCATATTATTGAGGAAGTAAAACACTTCGGAGCACTTCAACATTTTAATGCTTATCCGTTTGAAAACAAACTGCAAGTTCTAAAAAAAATGGTAAGGCACGGAAACAGGCCACTGGCTCAAATTGCAAGTCGGTTGAATGAAAGAAAACTCATAGATTTAGATAATGTATGCAATAATTCATGTTTAAAATACCCATTTATTAAAAAATGCAAAAACATTGCCAAAAACATACTATGCTTCGAAAGTTTTATTCTAACTAAAGAACCACAAGATAAATGGTTTATGACTAGTGATAACAACGTAGTAGAACTCACGTCATTTATATCAATCAATGACAATCAAATATACCTGAGAGGAAATATTATGAAAAACCTGGAAAACGTATTTGAGACTCCCATAAAATCCTCCCTTTTAAATATTTATAAATGGCCGATACTAACAGGCATAAAGCTTATTGATCAAGTATTTGAGGTAAAGGATGTCAAATGTAAAATAGTGGCTATAGACTACAAGTCAGAGATGATTTTTGCACCATTACTTCATACACTATAAATATGAATTATACAAATAGCAGTAAAAAGTTTAAAGTAAAATTAACATAATGATACATACCGTAACCTCTCTGACTTTTAGTGCAGACTTATGCCCGGTTCCTATATTCAAGAAACAAATCGTTTTCCTTACGTCTCGTTAAAGTTTGACATTTGCTACTACAAAATGATTTGACACATGACACGTAGTTTTAACGATACGTAAGGAAAACCAGTCGTTTCTTGAATATAGGAACCGGGCATTAATGATCATTTTATGCTAATTTGGTTTTCTGTAATGTTTTTGTTAGGTGTAAGTACAATAAAGTGTTTTTGTATTGTTGTATTGTATTTAATGTAATGTTATGGGTATGTTATTAGCCGTAATAGTAAATAAAAAAGGCTGTTGTAATCAACATTTTTTTACTTATATTTATTCATTGGCGTCTTACAAATGTCACCTATCAGGCAAATGTTATAATAAGGTAACAATCGTAACATTCATCGTAGATTAGGATAAAAACTTATCAACCTTAACATTGTTTTAACATTTTTATAAATGTTAAGTGGTTAAGCATGTGAAGGTTGTAAATTATGAGTATTATGACATTCAAATAAAATAATTAACAAACTTAACTTCTTTATAAATTAGGATAAAAACCTAAAATTAATCAAAATCTTATAATTATAAAATGAAATTAGATAAGTAAGTACCTAGTTTACAAACGTTTTTCATTTATCGCAAGTTGTTTTTAAACACAAAAAAGTACTTTTTTTATACAAAATCTAATTATTGAAACATTTTTTTATAAATGTTAGGTTAATGCAATATTAAGGTTATAAACTGTAATATCTAAATATTATATATAACAACCTTAACATTAAATTCTTACAAATTCAAAAAATAGTAAATAATCTGAACATTATTTTAAAATTTGAATAACATATTAAATTAAATTAAATTGGCTAAAAACCTAATCTTGTTTGATTTCAAATATCAGCATTGTTTTAAAATTCTCATGTAATGATAGGTTAATGAAATGGTAAGGTTGTAAATTGTAATATTTAAATATTACTCGTTTAATTGACGTCCTTAACGTATTGCGTCGTAAATTGGGATAAAAACGTTTAAAATCTTGTCTAAAATCAAATACCTACTCAATAACAAATCAACTATGTATTACTCGTACTCAAAAATAATTGTCTGTGTCTTTGATAGTCTAGCATCGTAAAAATCGTAAATTAGGATAAAAATTAATTGCCTTCAGCTGTATTATTTTCTTTGTCGGATTCATAATTTATATCACCGTTTTCTTCATTTTCGCAATCTTCGTTTACTTGTTCAACTGTACTATTATTAATACTTTTCTTTATTATGTTCTTTGGTCTATTTTTTTTTGCAGACTGTCTCATGTTCATATTTTCGCTCCTTTTTTTTGAATTTCTTAGAATATTTTTAAGAAAAGATTCACAATCTTTCAGTGTAAAATGATCATCAGACGCTCTTACGATTTGAAAAAAAAAGTCGACTGTGCGCTGATACGCCTTGAAACATATCTTATTATCAGCGCTACGTGATCCCCCAGACCATGAACATGTGCTCATGAATTTTCGTTCAAAAATTAAGTCTACCAGCTTATACGCACTGTTTATACCATTTCCGTTGTGTTTCCCGACAACAAGAGAAAACTTTGATTTTAATTCTGTTTTATATGTTTCAGTTTTTAACATATTTTCAAAATTCTCTAGATCATCTTTGTTGGCTATAGCCTTAAATTCTATTCCAGTTTTTTCTTTTGAGTCACAGGATAAGTACTGTTTAACGAACTGTTCAAACTGAGCCGATAATTCTGCCTGTTTCAAAGTTATGTTATCCTGATTAACGGACAAAACTTTTTGGTTATCATTTATAATAGTCAGAAAAGTAAGCATATTAGATTGTTGTTCCATTAGAGTTAAAATATTATTGGCAAGGTCATTGTTATTTGTGGTTTGTACGGTTTCTGCTGATGTCATGTTTTCTTTTTGTGGCTCGATATAATTATGGACTTGTTCCAAAATTGTATTATCTTCAACTGGCCAATGCATAATCGTGCCATTTAATCGTGCCGAATCCGTGATGACAGGAGCTGTTATGGAAATCGAGTATGGCACTGTAGATTCTTTTTGTACAAATGATACACTTTCAGATATAACGTCAGGCGCAGTCGACGTAGTTGCAATTGCAATAGGCATAATCGATTCAGCAGTGACTTGAATGTTGGAATTCAATTTTGATGCATGCTCGAGCAATGTTGTGTTTGGAACATGACCCTGAAAAATAATTAATTACTTAACAATGAACAATCCACGTTATATAAACAGTTATCACAATTTGATTAAAAGTTCTGAAAAACACATGAAAAGTAGGTAACTTACGAGTGAACATTCTAGAGCAACATCATTAAAATCTTCAAGAGGTGTGGGCACCGTTTGAATAATAGCTCGTTTTTTGTTTTGTTTTGTTTGAGCTGCTGGAATATTATTTTCCAAATCTGAGGCACAACTTTCAGTGTCTGAGTACATACACATTCTATTTATTTCCTTCTGAGCGGCGTCATATGAAATTATATCTTTTCTTTTTACAATACAATTAAATTTCCACCAGTCATCTAGGGGGCAAATATCTTCACTGACTTTCAATCTTTCCTCTTTGACTTTTTTAGGCCACTTTAGTACACCATCTTGCTCCCATGATTCAGGAACTGCGGTGAGAACCGATTTCCCCTTCTCAATAGTTTGCACGATTTTATAAGGCATTGCATCTAAAATAAGAACATTAAAATAAACATTAGAACAGAGTTTAAACTTACAACTACCAACACTTACAGATAGATACTTACCTATATAAAAGAGCACGGCATAAATATCTACTAAGTAATACAGTTTTTGATTTAATAATATAAATATGAGCAGTTTACTTCCTTATTAATAACCTAACTACTAGCCACAGCCTCTCAGTAAACTAATTTTGACTTATTCTCACGACAAAATATAAGTAACACGTTGCAACGCGTCGACACTTAAGCAGAAACTGATTGTCCGACTGATTCGCTAGGGAGCGATCTCCTGCGCAGAGAGAGACGCACAGAGTTCTACTCGTGAGTGCGCGTGCGACGGGAGACGTGCGCGGCCATGCGCCGTCCCGTTGTTGTCATGAATACGCGACTACGCGTCTCTCACTCACACCGCACCTCCAACGACACCTATTTAACGCTATTATTATCAATTAATATACCTAAGGTAGATAGGAAGTCCTTTTATAATAAGTTACGTTTTGATATTTTATTCATGTAAATAGCAAACGCTGCATTCGTCGTTCACGTAATGGTCGTATATGGCAAACTCAGAGCAGTTCTGACACCAAAAAAAATTACACTGTCGTAGCAATATTATTTCTTCATTGTCTCTTATCACAAAATGTATTGGCTTCAATATGGTTGACGAAGCAGAGGTGGAGTAACCACAACCGATACAATTCTGAGCCCGGATGAAGTGCGTATTAACCCAAGGCCACTTCATTTCATTCAACAACAGAAGGTTTTCTTTTCTCAAGAAACAATCGGCGTCAAAAAAAACCACCATGCTGCTATTGCTGCTGTTCAATAACGACGATTCTAAAATAAATAATAAAAATATATATAACCTTATAATTTTATTTACTTAACTCACCAAAAAAACGTACATATAGGTACAGGTTTACGTAGGTACCTATCGGCATAAATAGATACCTACTACTAGATAAATACGCATGCGAACGCGAAAAGAATACTAAGTAATTTAATAATTTTACAGTTAGGTTCTTACACACTCTTAATTCAAAATAAGTTTATTGTTCTTAGATAGTAAAAATGAGTTTTGAGCTAACCTTAGAGAACCCTAAAACGAACTATAATGGCGTCAGGTTAGCTGAATAAGTAACTATTACACAACCATTTAGATGAATAGTTGTAATGAACGAAACTTATGTGTCGAATAACAAACAATTAATTGATACCACATATTATTTTTAAATAAATAATATTTAAATTGAGAAAATAAAAGGGGGGCATTAAAATTAAACATAACACTAGTAAAACTTAGTCGATAAACTGGTAACCGTTTATGAATATGACTATGCTTTACGTTTATATGCTCTTAACATTAATTACCAAAATAATAGTAGAAAACATGAAACTTAAATACTTACCAGCAATTATTTCCTCCGAAGAACACAAGTAAATATATATTTCCCCACGCGTATACTCATTTGGTTGTTCTGGCTTAAAGACACATAATCCGCTCTAATATGATCCATAGATCATGTAATTGTCATGAAAATTGCGTCTAAGGGACTAACTAGTCATATTAAAAGCTTCCATAGTGATATAAATCACTATTATGCGGCAATATGCTCATATTATTTGCGGTTATTCGATTCAGTAGACATGTAACAATCATATAACATGCATTAATTGAACAATCGAGTGTTATAGAAGTCAACGTTACCCCTTTTATATGACATACTGGATAGTTATATGATAATTATGCGATGTGTATACGACCAGTAAGTCGAGTAAAATGCGCCCAAATCGCGTTATATAAACGTGTATATGATGTTTATATGACAATATTTAATCCGATAAGACTGAATAAGAAACGTTGTCTCGATCATTAAAGAACAATTTTTGCTGCTTGGGCTGTAACAACTGTGTTTAATAACAACTATGAGAGAAAACTAAAATAAACATTCAGATCCATAATAAAGGGATATTCCGGTGCTGCAATGCCTGCATGCGTGGATGACATTATAATGAAATGCAATTAATTAACAGATTTTATTGCATACATTAATGAAAATTGTATAGTGAATCACTGTTTATAAATAGAGTATATATAACGTTTCGATTGCATTTTTATTTTGGGCGCTCATTAATATTACAAAATCGCTCACGATCAAAATGAAAATCAAGGACACGTTTATATTCTATAGACCCCGCGGTTTAGGCTGAGCGTTGATAAGTCAGTCAGTCGCTCAGTATTTAGATGACAGGGATTTGTGAGCTCTTGACGAGTTGTCATTTTGTCTAAACGGCATTTTATTCCCGATGTTCAATTAACCTTTTTGAAACCTTTCCTACGGCGAGAAGTAATTATAACTTTGTTGTCCCGCGCGCATTATTATCTGGATTACCCGCCGAGGGGACGCCACAGTCGAATCATCTTAACTATGTTAATATCTTCCGAAATGTTTTACCGTCACTTTTTGAGGTGAACTGGAATTAGAACACAACCAATGTTTTTTTTTGTAAATTATTTAGTATCATATTTTTCTAGCTGTTACTTTAATCTATATATATACTTAAAAGGCAAAACTGACTGACTGACATATCAACGCACAGCCGAAACTACTGTACCTAGAAACTTGAAATTTGGTACATGGGCTCCTTTCATGATGTAAGTGAGCACTAAGAAAGGATTTTCCGAAAATCGACCCAGAACGGGAAGAAATGGGGGGGAGTAGCGGGAAACTAATTCTACGCGTACGAAGTCGCGGGCGTCCTCTAGTCTACCATAACGAAGAGCAGCACCAAGATCACGCAAACATTATTGGTTTACATGTCGTTCTAGTAGCAAATATGTAGGTGCAAGCTTACCTTGTGCTGGTTCTCTAGCGTGCCGCCATGATTAAACAAAGCAAGTAAAAGTTAAATTAAATAAATGAAATTTATTTATGTATTTAATCTTTATTGTACAAATAAGTACAAATGGAGAACCTAATGGCTAATGGCATTTTCTACCAGTCGACCAAATAATCAAACAGAAATTTACATAGTATGTACGTTTGTATAGTAGTAGTCTGTATGTAATTCATACATAGTACATCTATAGAGCAATAATGTAGATATAAATTTGTAAATATCACACGAAGATTAACTATAAAATACTCCATGCTTACACTGATCACACTTTATTGCCCTGCGACGCAACATCGCATAATGCCCAGCCAGACTGATAAGTAACACGCGGCACGAGTACATCCAACCCCAAACCCATCGAATAACCTGTTTTCCTTTTAATATTTTATTACGGTCCCATGTTTACAATGCCTAATAAAATAAACGCGTGTGAAATAATTAATATACAAAAACGTTTAACGCATTTAAAATAAAACTTCTCATAAAAGCAACGGTCAATATCAAAATTGGAACGGGCGTGGAGTGTTTTGTTCTGGATATAAACAGTGGCCGTCCGCTGGGCATAGACAACTAGAAATGCCATTAAAACTTTTAATGACACGCGTCTAGTTTTGTCATTTTGTCTCGCGCTGCTTTGACTTTGTGGGACGAAGATTAGGTACCTACAATGCTTGTTTATTTGGGATAGGAATTTACGCTTTACGCAAAGCTGAGATTCAACAACAATTTTGTTAAACTTTGAATTAGGCGTATATACGCGTATGTGCTCGCTAAACTGGCTTTCAGGCTGCCCCAGCGGCACAAATTGGCACAGGAAACAAACAAAAAAGTAACGTCAGTGAAAATAAAACTTTACACAAAGCATTGTTTTGAACTTTGCTGTGCCCTGTTTTTCAGCACTATTAGAGAAATATTTGCTGCAGAGTGCAATGTCGAATATAGGCTGTGTAGTAGGTAGGGTTTTGCGCCTAACAAACTTTGATTGGTTGAATAAAAATAGTATTTAATCTGTTTGCTTCACATTATGGTTGTCAGGGGGGTTATTATGACATAGCAGCTCTGCAATGCAGTACAGTTTACGCTGAGAGAAAAGGACAGAGCTATACAGCTGCTATAGCTCTGTCCTTTACTCTCGCCGTAAAATGAACTACATACTTAGCTATGTCATAATAACCCCCCTGATATTAGTTAATAGGGATTTTATTTTGTCATAATACTTAGGACAAAAAGTTTTATTTTGGTGCATACTCAGGGTTGGCTGGATGCTTGGGGAAGCACTATAAATATTACGTAACATGTTTATAATACTCACAAAACATGTTAAACGTCAAGCTTTGACTTATTTCTTTAGTATAAAACCATATGGCTCGGCAGTCACGTTACGCCTCCATGGGTTCTTGTCCCCGTCCGCTTTGTGAAGTCAGCTTAATTAGTACCGTCCTCCGCCGCATCCAGCGCCAAGCGCTCCGTGGCGGGCGTGATCGCGAATTAAGGCTGTATTTTTGTTCGTCCCGGGATGAGTTAATGAATAGCACTGGGCCACGTTTGCCGCTCGCCAATATTTGGGCCCGCTGTTTGCCCAGCCCCAATAATTTAAGGAGTATATTCCCCAATTTGAACGTTGCGACTTTATTCGACGATTAAATGCAACTGTTATTTTGCACGATTGAATACGATAATAAATGTATTGGGGTCGGGTTACAGGTCAGTTTTTATTTTAAAAGTTTTACTGGGTTTTTTCTCATGTCTCTATTATGTTTTTTAGTTATGTATTCGATCGATTCTTAAAATATTGTGATTGTTGTGCATAAGCGTTTTGATTCCATACGAGCCTGACAAGACGTTAGATACATAAACTAAGACGTTAGATACATTAGCTAAGACGTTAGTTGAATTAATAAAGAAATTGCTGTTGTTACTATCAGCTTTGGTTGATATAAATTATATCTTAACTATTGTATTGATTTTTTGTCAACTATGAGAAAATCTCGCTTTGTTGGCCCTTATTTTCTTGAGTGTATGACCATGTGTGTGCATATAAGTTTCTTATGCCTACATATGTATCTGTAATAACAATATCAACCCTACAATATTATTTTTTGAATTACCTTTACAGTGATCTTCACGTTGGTTGTACTCTTATCTGACCTTTTGCCCTTAGATACACTCAGACACTCGTTCGCAGTGAAGACAAGAGATAATAAGTGTGTTAACTGTACTTTCGTCTCCTGGGAGCACAGCACTAAGCACCTTACTTACTTATTTACCAGTAAATAAATGAGCTCGCCTTTTTATGAAACTTCTCCGTCTGGACCCGTGTGTTTAGCTCTGCCACGAATAATACATTTTTGCTGTTTACATTTTTTTCTTAAAGTTGTCTGGTACGCAAACTCTCTCTTTATTAAAATCTTTGCAATTTATAAATTTCGTAGGTATTTATTTTACTTTTTATATTCAAAGGTTTTTTGTCACTATGTCACATTATTTGTACTGGCTCGAAAGGGCTGTGCCTTTTAAGAATGGATTAGGGCTAAAGTCAGAGAAGGGGTATTCACAATCAGACCACTGCTTTATAATGAGTTATCATTTTACTATTCAATCGGTGCCATGGAACTAAATAAGGATTACAACATACCAATAATTATATTACTTTAATGAAGACAAACGAACATCGTTGTTTTCCGTACCTATTCCTGCACGGCTAGTACAAGTTGCCCGCGACTTGTTTATCGCTGGTATCTCCCTTTCTATCTAGTCAGTAACGTTAGAGACGCACTGAGCGACCAGCGAGAAAATTCAACTAGCGCTACCCGTGCTGCATCTCCTCGAAATATATATCACTTTATTTTAATCGGCGGTACACTCGACGATAAATGTAGCAAAACTTAAAGTTCCAAAATATTGACACACTTTTGTGTTTGACGCCGAGTGTACCCCGCGGCAGACTTCGGGGATCAAATATCAATCTACGCGCCCCCGTGCGTGATTGAGGAACACCCGCCGAATGGAAAACTCGCCTAACCTACTTAGCGCCCGATGAGCGGCGCCTGAATGCGAATAGCTTTTATTTTTACAACTATGCGTGAATTAGTTTGCCAGATTATATAGAGTAAACTAATAATAATAAATATGCTCGTCAACGCCTCTACTTAAAATAATATAAAATTCATAACTCTATAAGCCCTAATGATATTTCAGGCGAAACTAAGAAGCTTTACATTATTTATAAAGCTTCAATACACTAAGTATATTCGTAATGTTATTTTCCTGGCCATCAAGATGACCAGATCTGTAACATAAATTAAAAGATTCGCTTACTGTAGCGTCTGCGTTTTTCACAGGACATTTACAGACATATGGAGTGTATGCTACTTGTGTTGACACTTCATAAGAATCCGCTTCCTTTGTGCGCCGCGGCCCGCTCTCGGAGGGGAAGATGTGTAGACTCAACTCGCTAACTTTATTCAACTTCCATGATCAATCTTACTTTCGCTTTCCAACGAATAGATTTTATTCCGCGATGTTCGAATATTTGTCTGGCGCTCCCTTCGCGACAATGCAATGGCTTTTTCATAAGGAACCATTCTAATATGCTCGGGTGAAATTTATAGGAGTTACGAGTTACGGAGATAAAGGTAGACTAGTAACAGCAACCAACTATTATCCACGGTGGCTTATACTTAGGTACTCTCGATCAAGGGTGTTTCAATCGTGCAATGGGTACTACAGCCTCGCTTAAGTATTTAATATACAAGACCATCAAGGTTCCTTTACATTTTCGTAATAAAGTTTACTTTTAAAATATAATGTTATTATATGGTTTGTGGATGCACACGTAATAGACACCTGTGGTGTGTTACAAATCCGCTTTCCTCCTACCTAAACCTCTCTCGTATATTTTTATTTTCAACAACGTAGAAGAACACCAATTTTCAGTCACATTTGGAAGCGAGTTCTTGCTCACCGCAATTCATAGCAGGTGGTACATATTTGCAACAAAAATGAAACATCCAGTGAAACAAAATATCTTTTAGCTCCTCTCTATTCGCCCTTCGCCGAATTTCATCTTCCCACCTGCGTAATATCGCAACCACGTAAAGGGCTCGTAGGGAGGGGCTTGCAATACCTGTTATTTTCCAATACCTAGGTAACAGTTGTCATTAAAAATCCAAGTTACTAGTTTGATCTAATCAAAACAATGATATTTAATGAAACGTGTATGTTTAACCATCAAACTGGGCCTCTATTCAACAAGGTAAAAACAATATCGTTTTGGATCTGTTATCGTATCGTCACCGTTTTGATAGCTCTTATTTACTTGACAGTAATGGTGTCTGACGTCATAACAATACCATAACAGGTCAACTACGATATAGTTTTTACCGTCGGGAATAGAGGCGCTGTATAGATACATAGTGCAAGGGAAGGTGTATCGGAAACTGAAATGGTAGATTCAGACCTAGTTACTTAACTAAATTGTGTAGAAATGGTGTCTGTTGTTTAGTTCCTTTTGAGCAATTTATAACATTTTCCACCGCGCAAGGAGCAGCGCCAAAAACTTTAACAGCTAGTTAGAATAATGATCTGCAACAGCTGTGTCAGTTTTCGATAAAACGTCGTCCGATAAATCTCGATCAAGAACATTCATCAAAACTCAGATCGGTTATCAAAGAGCTACTAAGTATAATTATTTCATAGATAAATAAATAATAATAATAAAATATATTCATAATTTTGTTTGCTTTCACGGTTAATTGTTTCATGCTAAAAATTGCCGTCTATACCAGTTTAAATTACTTAGTTCTTTAATTTATAACATCAAGGACAAACGGCTGTCTTGTCGGACTAGTATAGGTAAATACTGATAGTAGGTACGAGTATTATGGTTTTAAATGGGCGTAGGATTCGTACTATTGATTTTGTTGTTCATCTTACATTTAAACCTTTAAAATTAAACTAATACTCAAAGGTACCAAGTCTTTCAGTATCTACTAAGTAAATGTAACAGTGACAGCACAACATCGCCCTCCTACGGTAGTCGCGTGCATTCTATTAGGTGACGAACGACGTCATGCCGGGTAATACGCGATACAGTATTGATGCCGCGCATGTAATGATGTCGCATTCAAATATGTTTTGGGAATAAATTACAAGGGCTGGTTTAGGGTTGGGTATACGAGGTTAGCGAAATAGGGTTATGAAAGGTAAGGTTGATCCGAGTAACGTTATCGAGTTTTATGTAAGTGCTGGTTGTCTCTTTGGAATATTGGCTTTGCATATCTTCCAAAACTTTCTCCAGGGACTACTTAAGTTTAGTAGCTACCTTGAAAATATACAAAGTATTTAGATATTTTACCACGTTTTAAAAAGGATTGATTAAATATTTTTTGGTACCATATTATTATTCCAAAGTCATTCAGTTCTGAGCTATGCTTAAAGATTCAAATATCCAGCTCATCGGGAAGTTAAATTAAAAAAACAAAAGCAAAATTTGAACCAACCATACAAATATGTAGACAGACAGACAAGAGAGCGAGCGAACAAAAACGTGATAAAATAAACCAAAATATGTATGACAATTCAGAGAAAAAGGGTCTTGTTGACAAACCGATGGATGGATGTTTTTTACAACGAAATGGCTAACAAAAAGCAAGCAGCAAGCAAAACCCATCTGTTACTTACTAACGTTAAATCGTTATAAATCTTAAATGATCATTCAAAATGAATAAGATGAAAGAAATCTAAAGATGTTTTTTAAATACCTATTCAATGATACCCCATTTGTCATAGTTTGTCGACTTATTTTTTCTTTTTACCATATAGCGTCTGGTTGCCGCCATATTGAATTTCGATTACTGTTATTATCTTCAGTGACACTCACAAGATTAAGACAAATCGATGACATAAGATCGGCCCACGCGTTTAGTTTCTAGAGCACCACTAACGAACAAACATACATACATACCAAGTAAACATGAGCTGATAAACACATTACCCTCCCCTTTTGGCAGTCGGGTAAAAAGAAATGACGCTCTTGAATTTTGCAGTTTTTTTTCATTAAAAAAGAAAATATACATGAAGTCGATTAAAAATACCTAGTTTATGTTTGAATTATATAATAACACGAAACTGTCTAATGTCAATTGCAAAAATATGAAGTTTTCGAAGTACCTAATAACGAAACGTCCGAGTAACGGGCAGAAACTACTAATAAATCATACTTGACAAATTGGGCTAGATCCTACATACATATATACCTACATAAATATATAAATCCACCCTAGCCACGGGTGAATGTTCATCCCCCAAGTTAATCAATAAATATTTTGCGTTATCATGAAATACAATACAATACAATACAAAACACTTTATTGTACACCAAACAAAAACAGTACAGAGAAACAGTACAATTAAAAATAACACAGGTAAACAACAGGCGGTCTTATCGCTAATTAGCGATCTCTTCCAGACAACCTTAGCAGGGACATGGTGACAAATTAAAACATTTTACACAGTAATAATCCTACGTACCTATAAAGTCATGCGCGTGGTAGCTAGGTAATTGTTCACTTTGATCACTCTAATGCTAAAAAGTAACCCTGCCGAATATAGATAATGCACTTTAATTTCCATTTATAAACCCGCTCACTCCTGTTCCGTTCACAATTCTTCTTCAATGCGCGTTACTCTCCCGAGGAGTATCGCGGCTGTTCGACCTTTTCACGCACGACTGAGGCCCAACAAGGGGGTGAAGGAGGCCGGAGGGGGGTAAATAAAGTTGTGAAACTCAGGTGATTGTTGGGAATTTGCAGATTAGATTGGATGCTGTGCGCGATTACGCGAAAGATATGACCTTGTGATGCGATCCGTTCGTATATTTTATTGTTTTCGGATTTATGTATACAAAACTTGTGTAATTCAAAAGCTGTGGAAGGCTAGAAGTTAAGGCAAACACCTCAAAATGGTTCACTAATGTTTTACCAAATCATCATTTGGCAAACAATGTCATTTTACAAACTTTCATTTCGCAAAGATGTATTTCCCACCACATAATTTTATATTTTTTGAGGTCAAATGTCGAACCTAACCTAACTTATTTAACAAGACCATGTAGCCTATGTAATATGTAATTGTTTAAGCACAATTACATTTTTGCGAAATGAAAGTTTGTAAAATGACATTGTTTGCCAAATTATGATTTGGTAAAAAGTCAGAATACCCCTCAAAATACGAACATATTTTATGTTCTGGTATTTAATAAGTAATTTACGACATGTCTTTCAGTTCAGTAAAGCTTGACATCTTAAGAAGTAGGTAACATCTATAAAGTCCGCGTGTCGACTATGACCCTGACCATCTTACCGATTACCTTTATCATCCCACTACTGGGTACTGGCTTCTGCTCAAGAGGGTCGAGGTCTCAACCATAGCCCCTATGCGAACCTAGTGCGGGAACAAACAATGGAAAAGCAATTGTAAATTAACAATTGTCTCTACATCCGTATACTATCTTTAAAAACCTTACTATATAGACAAGTCAGCCCAAGGTCCGATCATCACCTTCCATTAGCGGCCTTTACACGTAAAGTTCGGACCGCGGGAAACGCCACGCGCCATTTCAATCTGCGTTTCGAACCGTACATTTTTTTCTATTCTACTATTACAGTTGCATTTACACGTACGGTTCGGAACGAAGATTGGAACGGCGCGTGGCGTTTTCCGCAGTCCGAACTTTACGTGTGCAGGCCGCTATTAAGTTCGCCACTGCACTGGTGTTTGTCTCGTCATCGCGCTTGAATCAAATTAAAGTACCGCCCTGCCTGCGGACATCATGGGTTAAATTACATGAACGTTTTCAGATTGGACAATTGAAACGCGATCGTTCTGCGACCGGATCTGCGTGTTAAATGTCAGCGTTTTTTGGCAGTAGTAATTAACGGCCTGGCTCGATCCAAAACGAATTAAAGCAGACTTTTAATGCCAGCTCTTAAATTGAATGTTAGCATATATAAGATGTCCAAGAACTCATTGAAGAACTTGCCGGGCCACAGGATGTGTTTTTTTTCAATGTCTATTAATTTTGGAGTTATTAACATACTTTTAGACTTTTCAAACTCTAATCCAACTTAACCTTACTTCAAGATCATTAGTACGTTAATACTGAGGTAAAGGCCTGTATTTTAATCCCCGACAAAATAAAATAAGCAAAGCAGAAAGAAGTGCGCAGGTAAGATGATGAAGAATGAATAGCATAGAGGCATTCCCGCTAAGTCCTCAGGGATGGCAAAGCTTTTGCAGTCTTTAGAATATCATCGTAAGATTACAGTCTTGTAATTCCATTTATTTGAACTTCAGAGTCCAGTTACCATCAAGTGCTGTAAAAAAATGTAATACAAGCTTAACAGCGCCATTATTCTAGGCGGTAAAATCCAAATCGAACATAATATATGACCTGAGGACTTATTGTCTAACGCACTCGCAATCACGATCGTTTTCATTTTGAAAATCGAAGGCTTGTCTGCATACAAAATGAAAATTGCTCCGCTTTAAAGCCGGTTGCGATTGCGAGTACGTTAGACAATAAGCCCTCGGTTATTGTTATTAACTCGGCCGCTATTACTCTCAAGTAAATAAGAGCTATCGGAACCTTGACAATACGATAACCGAGGGCTTATTGTCTAACACACTCACAATCATTTTTCATTTTGAAAATGGAAGGCTTGTCTGCATACAAAATGAAAACAATTGCTCCACTTTGAAGCCGGTTGCGATTGCGAGTGCTTTATACAATAAGCCCTCAGGTCAAAAACGATTTGATTTTTACTGTGTTGAATAGAGGCGCTGAATGTTTAATTCTTGACTTACAAACTCGCATGATTCAATAACTAACGACGAATACTTATTCCATTACAAATGTGTAATCGTAAGCTACACACTTGAGCAAGAACAACAATAAATATAATTTTTGGATTTAAACATTGCTTGTTTGTTTTATTTGGAATTGATGGTTGTTTGGACTTGTGTCGTTTTGCTTAATAAGGCGGCGGCGAGCGACAGCGTTCTTCGGTTACGTCATTACCGCGCTCGACACCGGATACACGCCGCTAACGCGCTTGCTACTCTGCTAATGAACATACAAATCGGAAGTTATATAAGGTGAACATGTTACCAAATAAATCTTATTTAAATGGTTGTCGCTCAATCACATTGTATATAATAATTTGATGTCTGTTATATTTGAGATCGTTACATAGTATAAAACAACCCACCCGCGGTCTGTCTCTCTGTATGTACGCTTAGATCTTTCAAACTACGCAACAGATTTTAATGCGGTTTTCATCAATAGATAGAGTAATTTAAGAGGAAGCTTTTTATATAATGTAATAAATTCGGAAGGTTATGTACGGGTGTTACTGTAACCTCATATAAAACGAAGCGAAGCGAGGGCGGGTCGGGTATGAGAATGAATATGAGCAGCTAAACGAATTTGGACAAAATGTAGCAGACTGATACTCGTAATTATGCATTCACACACCATGTCTTATGCATTATGATGCTACCGAAAAAACAACAGTTTTTAAGGAAATATACAGGTAATACAAGATGTACCAATGAGCCATCTGACAATAAATTGTTGTATCGTCAGGGCTAGTAAGTTTATTTTACCTTTAGTTGGTGTGTCCCACTGCTTGGCCAAACCCTCCGTCTTTTTTGCCTTTTATCCCTATCGCTTTAACAACAAAGAATACAAATAAAATCAACAAATAAAGAGGGCAAGAATAGTACGAAACCCTTCGTGTGCTAGTCTGACTCGCACTTAGCCGGTTTTTTGTAAATTGTTAACATTATCTCATCAGCATTGACCCACCCAGAACTGCCCGCCATCAACAGTATTGGCACCGGCCCCGTTTAGTGTAAAGACTCATTACTCACCTCGGCAGGAAATACAAAAAACCGACGTAGTCCCTGAGTGACCCATTAATAGTTATTTATGTAACTGGTACATAATGAAGCCTCTTAAAGTACGAGAGCCGAGGTTAGAGCGCGAGCTTGCGAGCGCTCTAATTACAGGCACGAGTACCTTAAGAGCTAATTATGAACCGTTGCATACATAACTTTTTCTACAAGCTTAAAATGATAATGATAAAAATAAACAATCGCTAGGTAACTTTTCTCGTGTACTTTACTCGATTTTTCTGCTAAGAAATTACTTGTCATCAAAGACATTTTCACTATTCCGATGCGCGATATTAGTTTGTGAATTTTATTGATAGATATAAACAAATTTCATGCGAATTTTAATAGATACTAAAAACAGTTCTATCAAATTATCATAAACAAGTTGGAATGCCAAACGAAACGCCATTTTGTTGATATCCATATTGAACGTAACCATGGTAACCAAATAACAAATCGATGGATATTAACCATCTATTTTTAGTAATTGAATAAAAATGTTATTTTAAACACATAATTACTCATAAAATTAATTTTGTTTTTAATATACGTAATTGTTATTGGTGTTAAATGTTTTTAACGGTTTATTATACAAATTATTAGGATGTCAAGTGTTAACTAAACGTCAAGAATGATATCCGGAATGACCGTTACCATGGTAATAACAATGCTATAATAAATTATAGAACTGTTATTACCATAGCAATGCTCATTATAGAATTGTTTTTACGCTTCGGTTACGCTATAGGTGGTATTCTGACACCATTAACGATATCAATATTAGCGGTTTATAGTACGCGAGTAGAAAAAATTTGTTGTTTATAAAAATGCATTCTCGATGTTAGTTACAATGTAATATTAAAATCCTTCACACGGCAATTATTTTTTATTTGAGCACATATTTTCTGCCATTAGATGATTCTGTCCAAAGCTGATTCTGTCCAATCACGATTCTGCCGAAAACAGATTCTGCAGAGGGTATTATTTTCCTTTGGGATGGTTCATTACCTACTTGTACATCTACTATGGTTTGCAATCGTATCGTTTATGAAAAGGTAGCAACTAGACATAGATCCGTTGCACCCCCTCCGATCTTTTTAAAACCAGTCCATTCGCGAGATTTTATTGGCAACCGCTTTTATTGTTATTTTAAATGCACACTAACGCGCTGTGCGTGTGTGCGTGGCAATAAAACGCATGCAATGAATCAAAGCGATTTGCGGCCGCGCTCTTCACACATCGCAGCCGCGCTCTCCGCGTCACTGGCTCTACTCTACGGCGAGATCCACTGTCCACATATAAAATAAAAATAAAATGCACAAAAAATATTTACGAGATAGTAAAATTTAGTTTAAATATTACATCTAAATTTAGGACACAACAGTTGGTTAACCTTAATTTAGATTTATCTTTTTGCTGCAAGTTGTGTTAAATATTGTTTGATAATGAAAACCAGTAGGCCTACCTAACGTTTTGCTTTTGTTCTGTAACAATGTTTACTGAAAATGAGTTTAAAATAATGTAAAGATCACTCACTCACTCACTTCGAGCCACATTTGCGAGTCAAAATGCCAATTACTTTACTTAAATATCCTACTATGATTTTGTAAAGAGGGGCTATAATCTGCTCACCAATATAAATGAAACTTGATTTGGTCCGGCCAGCAGGGGAGCGCACCACCGATAGTTGGCTCGTACGTACGGCGTTGTTTTATTCGCTCGGCTCGAATAAAAATCAGTGACCGTAAAGTGAAGAGGCCGAGATATTGAGTGCGGCATCACCTCGTAAATTTCCCCGTATAGCATTGCCGTACTTGTATAGTAGAGCGACGTGCGCCTTCACACTCGCTGATGTCACATTTTCAGACCAACGGAGCGAGAAATAAGTACATTTTTGCTCACGCGCCGTAATAAAAAAATAATGACATGTTTTAAAAGTACGGGAGTAGCACGTCATCGACGGAGTCAGCGCGACCGAGCAGGTAAACACGGTTAAGCCGAAGCTTACTCATAATTTGAATCTAAATCTTGGAGATTTTTCTCTCGAGCGACGCTCGCTGTGATCGATCACCCCGAGCCACCTTGAGTACAACAATAAACGGGACCGCCCCGCTGTGTACACGCCGCTCGGATCAGGGCGGCCTAATAAAATTATGCTTGAGTAAAAGCCGTTTCCGTCAAATAATTTAATCATTCATGCGATACCCAAAAAGGCAAGTTTGTTCATAACCGGTACAACAAAGGAACTCTTCCATCAACGGATTGCCCTCTTGCATTAATAAGAGCCTCCCTTAATGTAAGTGAGCTCCTTTAAATCAATGGGGAATGTCCTTATTTACTTTCCAACTGATCTACCGCCAGCTGCCTTATAAATTGAAGCGAATTCTTCACAAAGCACTTTTAATGAGACCTTTGCGAACGCCGCGCTTTTGATGCGATAACTTTTTTCGATATTTTCGTCGTCGTAGAAAAATAGCGTCGGTCCTTGTTGGACCAGAGCGCTTTCGGATGGTTGCGTCCCGCTCTCGAGTGCAAACGAAGGGTGCTCGAGGCATCTGCAATCAATGGAGCGTTCAAATTGGAATGAGATAGCGAAAGGTAGCATGTCTCATAATAAGACGGTCCCCGTGATACTCGCGCGGATCCTCGCACACATGACTCGACTAATATTTGAGCTCCTTTTGATAGCGCTGGCGACGTCACAAATTGTTGCCGCTGATTTTGAAGTAAATTGGGGAATATTTCAATTTGGGTACGTAATTGCGTCCTGATTTACCATTTCATTGGTGAGCTCTGCTTTCCGTGGAATGTTTTATTACAATTTTGTAAGCGGTGTCTCAGCTGAGACAAGGGTCGGTATTTTTAGATCGTATCTAAAGAGAAAAACTCGTAAAAATATTTGATTTGCCGATTCTGCCCATTGTTGTTCGAGCACATAATGAATTACGACTATCTTTGGTTATGTCAGAAATTTAATGATGACAACGTAGTAAGGTAAGGCCTAGATCATATCAGTTCCTTTTTAGACTTAGGGCCCTCCTAAGTCAAAAAGTACCTTTCTTCACCATCCTTGCACCCTCCTGAGGGCTATTCAATATCTATTGCAACTTCGATTCTAATCGTTAGTAACGAGGTTGCAATTAGGTACTACGGAGGTTTCATGAAGATACTACCGAGAAAACATAATGTTTAAGGCTCCGTACCCTAAAGGTGCAAACAGGACCCTATTACTAATCCTCCACCGTCCGTCCGTTTGTCTACTTATTATGAATCGTAATAGGTAGACAATTATTAATTATTTTCAAAGAGCGTGTATTGCTATTTCCGCTACAACAACAAATAAATAAAATGTAATATTAATATTAAATATCCTTTGTGTGCGAGTGTAACTCGCACTAGGCTGGTTTTTTTACAGTGTATTTATGTATTTCTACCGTGCGTAATGATTGTTTATGAAAATTTTAAACTGTGTTTATTTCAACTTAAACATTATGCTTAATGTGATAAAAGAATAATTAAAAATAATTGCGTGAATTATGAGAAATCGTTGTATTTTTATCGGATAGACAGAAATAAAAAAATCATAACAATACTTATACCGGGTTTTCATTTAGGCACAACTGTGTGGCACAACTGACCAATGATTTCTATTTCAAAATCAAATTTAAGAGAGTCGACGGGGCTCCGCTATCGCGGGGCTCCTATTTCTGAGTTTTTTGGCCATTCATATTTATTATACTAATTTTGATCAGTTGCGCCATGGGGAAGTCGCTACTTATACAATAGTTAGTTAATAAAACACCATAATATACTTTACGTGAGACTATGCAAGTCAATGTGACAAAATGAGTAAAATTTGTGTTATTTACTATCGCTTTATCTCTAGGATCCATAATGGCCCAAAAATCTATTTGGTTGACTGTACCTGGACTCATAATGACAAATCATGTGAATCATGATGCGCTCGAATTTCCTTAGAGCTACCAAAGCCTAATCCAATAAGAGTGTAGCGAATACGGACGCCTGTCCGCCGCCACGGCGGTAACTCCGGGCGGCGGCAGTCGATGTTAACAGCCCAATTTGCCTGCAGGGACAATGAAACCATACTCGCTCGACGCAAGCCTTGAGCGCCAAACGTCTCGCAATTAGTACATTTTCATATACAAGATGCAGGTTTTTTATATAATTTCTAGCATGTTATCTCTTGAGCTAATTTATAATAATCTTGGTCCAGTAATTTCAGCCGAGTTAAAAACAATACTACCTACTAATTAGAACTCTATTCTAGGCGGTAAAAAGCATATTGTCTTTGACCTGTTATCGTATTGTCAACGTTCTTTTAGCTCTTATTTACTGGACAGTTATGGCGGCTGAGTTGAAAACAATGCCATAACAGGTCAAAGACAATGTGGGTTTTACCGCATAGAATAGAGGCCCTGAGGGCTTATTGTCTAACGCACTCGCAATCGCAACCGGCTTCAAAGTAGAGCAATTGTTTTCATTTTGTATGCAGACAAGCCTTCAATTTTCAAAATGAAAACGATCGTGATTCCGAGTGCGTTAGGGTGGGTTTAGACCAAGCGAACGAACAAGAATTCTATAGCATTATCTCTTACGTTTTCTTTGTAAAAATAAAGGCAAAACATGTTCTAGAGCATTCGCTCGTTTGGTGTAAACCCACCCTTAGACAATAAGCCCTCAGGTCGAAGATAATATGGTTTTTACCACCTAGAAAAGAGGCCTTGATGGAGGAAATGAGGACTACGGTCTAAAGACTGCATTCCTAAGACTGTAAATGCTTTGCCAACCCTGAGGACTAAGAAGGAATTCCTGCTAGTATATTCAAAGATTATTTTATCGCCACACCGGAACACAACAATGCAAACAGCGTTGCTTGGCGGTAGGTAAAAGGATAAGATCGTAGTGGCAATCCCGACGGACCCCGCAAAAAACCGTTCCATCACTACACTAATAAAACGGACACTCAATATCCTGCATAATATGAGATCCAAAATAGGTATTCGGGTTTATTTATGAGAGAACTGTACAGATTAGAATGTACATTCTTATTTTGAGCAATAAGATCCATAGTTAGTTACAAATACCTTACAGAATAACATGCATAACAATTTAAAACTTAAAACTAATACCGAGGTGGAAAAACACCGTCTTGACATCGTGGTCGCTTCTGATAGGTTGCCCCGAAACCGCCAGCACGACATCTTTGGGCCCAAAGTCAGGACACTCGATGGCCCTCAGCGTAATTGCTCAATAATGCACAATGCTTGACGGTAAAGTCGTGTTATAGTAAATGCGTACGTCTGTTTATAGCTGAAAACAAATATACCACTAAACTCAAAAACTCTGCGAGCCTACAACTTAAAACAATCAATATTCGATCCATATATTTTACTTTACTAAGGGCTGATTTTTCAATTCACAGATAAAACTATCCGTCAGTTAAATGTATTACTATCCTTTTCTGAAGTCATATGAAAGAAAAGGACAGAGCTAAAAACCTTCCTGATAGCTTTATCTGGGGATTGAAAAATCAGCCCTAAATATATATACCAGCCGCTGGATTCCACCATCGTACAACTCCTGCCTAACTATCATTTCATCAACACCATCTTGATAGTTGAAAATCGACTACCGTGCGTTTTTCGAGAGCCTTTTTGTCACGCACCTTATCTATGTGGAATCAGCTCTTTACATCTGTATTTCCGAGCCAATATGCCTTGGGGGCCTTAAAAAAACGAGCCTATTTTTTTCTTAAAAGCCGGCAGTGCACCTGCGATTTCTCTGGTGTTGCGGGTGTTTACGGATCGCGATGATCACTTACCATCAGGGCCGGTATTCTAGGCGCTAAAAACCATATCGTTATCGTATTGTCAACGTTTTGTTAGCTCTTATTTCCTTGACAGCAATGGCGTCTGACTTCATAAAAATACCATAACAGGGCCTCTATTCCCGGCGGTAAAAACGATATAGTATTTGACCTGTTACGATATTGTTTTGACGTCAGCCGCCATTACTGTCAAGGAAATAAGAGCTAACAAACGATATGGTTTTTAGCGCCTAGAATACCGGCCCTGGTCAACTACGATATCGTTTTTACCGTTGTGAATAGAGGCCCAGGTGACTCGCTTGCTCGTCGGCTTCCTTTCTCGCATAAAAAAATGCTGATTAAGTCATACCATACGCCGCGTGCGCCCACGCCTTGCACCGCGCTTCTTCGGCAAGTTCCGCGTCAGTTTAATTAGCCTTTAACTTAATAGTCTCTGGAGCGCCAGTGTGTGCACTAAAAACTAACTGCGATTATGCTCTAATCGCGGAGTTTAAGTTATAAGAGAAAGGTGGAAATTCTTATAAAGAGAAACTAGGAGATTCTTCACACGAGATGGCAAAGTAACGTGAGGACTACTGACAAATAAAAAGTATTTTTTTTTAGAATAAGACGCAAAAAATTCAACATAATCCGCGTCAGGCTGTGTCAAACACTGATCAATTTCTGCAAAATCTTCTAAAGTAATAATTTATTCATTTATTTATTTTCCGCTTAACCGTACATTTATTTAACCATCTACATACATACACACATACATACCTTCACGCCTGTCTCCCAATGGGTAGGCAGAGACTATGGAACGCCAGGTGCAACAACTTTCGCTTCCTCTACATTCATTAATCTTAAAATCGCCCTCAAAATGGCAGTCTCTTTGGTTTTTAATTTCTAACAGTATGATACATTGTACCTAACCAGTTAATTTGACAACAGGTAAATATATTTTTTGCTCAAAATAAATGCACACTAGATGTGAGAGGATGAAACTAAAGAGAATTAAAAATGTAATTATTTGTTTCTATTTAAGAATATTTTTTTAAAGTATAATTTAAATACCAATAATTTGTGTTTAAAACACGAAAGATAAAAAAATACCTGTTAAAAGTCGGTTTTGGAGCTAAGCATGTAACATGTCAGTTAACCATAACATAGAAAATAATAATAGAATAAAAAACATAACATAGAATAGATACAATAGAATTGAATTAATTTATTTCATTCAACAAGGCCCATTTTTACTAATAACTTACAGACTATCATACATCATTACAATATTAATAGTATCATAACAATGTATTTGAATCACTATGTAAGTATATTATTCATCGCCTACGACCGGCCAAGCGGGCATACTAGTCGTAGCAGATTCTCGCTACATAGCGGAAACATGCTGCTACGGGCTACGGCATAGTGCTCGTAGCATTATAAGTAATGCTACGAGCATTATTCAATACAAAAATTTTTAAATCGGATAGTTTGTGTCTGAGAACGGCGGCGCAAGATTGTTTTTTAATGTACTACTCAATTACAAAGTAAACCTATATCATTTAAAGTTCTAATGCAGGACGTTAGCATCGCAAAATATTAGGATTTTAAAAGTAAAAACTGCGTGTCGACCAAGCATTAAATTAGATGGTACGAAACTCGCATACTATGTAAAAACATCAATGTTAGACTGGGTCTTATTATAATATGAAATCAGAGGGCTATTTTAATCCATATAATATGTCACATATACGCTGGTGAACGATAGCTCTTTTTTAGAGTTCTGTAGTCAACAAGGAACCCATAAAGTTTCGCCATGTCCGTCTGTCCGTCTGTCCGCTGTTTAACTTAGAGACTCTTGGTACAGCAAAGCTGTTATACATTTAAATTACGCCGAAAACATTATCTTATCTCGTAAAGTAAAGATAAATTATTATTTTACACATTTTAATATCGAGTGAAGTATTCTAAGATAGCTCTTAAAAAAATCATTATGTACATGATTGTAATAACATCTAAAAATCTAAAAAATTATAATAATAAATTTTTAGATTACGGACCGTCTAGAAAATATGGAACTCGAGAAGTGTATTTTTCGCGTACAGTTGCATGGATGTGTATGTGTGTGTGTCCCCTTACTGCCAAAACTAAAAGTGATGAGAATTTAGAAAATGTCTTTAATTAAAGCACATACAACGAATTCAAAAGGAAAACTATGACGACTAAATAGACTTGATTGGTCCCTGAGATACAGAGGGGCTATTGTCTAACGCACTCGTAATGGCAACCGGCTTCAAAGTGGAGCAATTGTTTTCATTTTGTATGCAGACAAGCCTTCGATTTTCAAAATGAAAACGATCGTGATTGCGAGTGCGTTAGACAATAAGCCCTCTGGTGACAAAAGCATCACCTAAGACAACACCAAATAACTTTAGATACAAAATTACTTCATACTTGTAGTTTTCTGAGTATTTTTTTGTTGTTTAGAGTAACGGTTTCGCAACCCTACACAGAGCATGGTCCGATAATATAACAAAAATTAAATTGATAATTTGGGGTAAAATAACATTATCACGTCATTTAGCCGCAACGTAATGTAAATTTTCGTTCAAAGTTTGCAATGTTTAAAATATTAAGCGTAAATCCAAGAGCACATCTAAAACGTGGATTTGGCAAGGTAGCAGCAGTCCCTTTAAGGCGGCTCCTAATTGTTCACTAAGTTTGATAATTTGCATTTGAACTCAGCACATTTTCTCCGGACGGTTTAAAATCGTGCTCAGGCCAGTCTGTGAAATGTTTAAATTCATAAGCGGGTCGTTAAAACTGAAAAATATCCCGAAAATGTATAAGGGTGTTCTATTCCAACCGTCGCCGATCATTGCGGGTTGATGTGGGTGGTACCGATTCATTAAAAAAATGTGAGCTAACCCAGAGAGGTTTTCTCTTAGTTGACATAAAATGAATACACTATTCAGGATATTAGTTATATCAAACAAAACTTATTGTAAAAACAGCAAGTCGTTTTTATTTTCTTTCCTTTTTTTATATTCAGTGTTGCCATTGTTTAGTTTTTTTATGATGTTTTCCTCTGTTCTGTTTTTAGTGCTCGTTGAATAAATATTTATATTTCTATTTCTATTTCTTTTATTTCGTAATAAATGCCGAAGGTCTTCGTATATGTCAATATAATAAAACTTTTATAAAACAAAACAAAACACAACTCACCAAACGAGAAATATGCACCCTGTATCTAACTTTCGCTTTTTATAGCTCAGTAGTGCGCCGTTAAGTGTTCAGTCGAGATTACATCCCAGGACCTTATACCGCTAAATGAACATTTTTATCGCCATATTAACTCGTGCTTCAGCTATATACAGGCGGTTATTAACGCTTCACTCGGACGGTCGCTGCCCGCGCTTCGATCTTGTGTTACGACGCTTTCCAAATGTTAGTTTACCGGTTCAATGAAGCAAGGTTAAGTTTGCTTTACACAGCGTGTTCTGTGTGGTTGGGGTTAACTGTTGTTTAAACGAAAACCCTTGAGAGGATTAAATGGAGGATTAATTAAATAACGTATGTTGAGGTAGTTTTTAAAAAGCTTATTTATATAAATTAGACAATTTGTGAGGATGTTTGAATGTTTGTCATGGGATCACCCATAAATTTATTGTATCAAATCTTGAAAGGCAGAAATTGATTCCTTATTATTATCATGTTCAATTATAAACATAAAACTTCCGTGAGACTCGGTCATTATTAGAGAGCGTGTTCGCCGTGCTGCGCCCGCGTCTGCTCGTGACTAGGGACTCCGGACGAGCCCGAAACATGTCGAGCGTTTTTTAACATTATTTAAGTGAGTTGCCTCGTTGTGATCTCTTTAATATGTTCAAATATCATATTTTTTTATTAGTACTGAAAATTTAAAAGCATAACTCTAATTTTTACGTACACAGAAATATTACTGCTTTTACATCCAAACGCAAACGGTATTTAAGTATAAATTTTATGCTCTACAATCTCATAAATCGACCGGTCTAATTGACATTATAGATGCTATAAGAATAAATATTTTTACCTTAAACAATATAAACAGTAATATACATTATGACATATGACATAATGTATTAGATATATATGAATTTTGTTTTGTACTTTCGACAAATTTGACTAGGGAAAATTGGAACTAAATATGATGAAAAACGGTAAAAACAGGAACGGAAAGAAAATATGTTCCGTTTGTCTGTCTGTGTAATTTGGTACGCGGCTGGTAAAGTGTTTAATCCACTAAGACACGCTCCTCCATTTTATTTGACGCTGCGCGATTGCGTTAATGGTCGTAGAATGAAACGTTGGTATTTCCTGAGGCTGAAGCGATACAGGTTAGAGTTCTCCTCGGACGAAGTCGAGGGCAGAAACTATAGTGGGCTACATTAAAATTGTAGATTTAATCATAATTTAAACTACTTTTCGAAAAAGTTTTGGAACCATAAAACATTGTCAAATCACAAGCATGTAGTGAGGTCAGTTTTCGTATTAACATGATAGCTTTTGTACTTTAACCGTAATGCGTTTTTAGCGTTCCGTAGTCAACAAGGAACCCTTATAATTTCGCCATCTATCCGTCTGTCCGTAGTTTAAGTCAGACTCTTGGTACTACAAGGCCGTAATTTAGCATAGTTATACATTTAGGATAGTTATACATTTGCATTACGCTGACATGAATATAAAATAAAATGTTGAATAACATTATTTTTTTGAGAACCTCCCATACAATTAAAGCAAAGGTACATTTTGTTTACATTATGATATCGAGTAAGGTATATTTTGTATGTACATGTTATTATCAATTTTTAAATTAGGGGGACCATTTAGGAAATATTGAACTCAAACAATGTATTTTTTGCTCGAGTTAAGTGTGTCCGGTGACTTGATTGGTTCCTGAGATACAGGCGACTAAAGTGTTTAAAACTACTGAAACTCATCTAAATAAGACAGCAGTAACTAACTTTAAGTAGAAATTTTGTTCATACATGTTGTTTTCTGAGATAGTTTTTTGTGATTGTAGAAACGGCTTCGGATCCCCACACTGAGCATGGTCCGACATGCTCTTGCCCGGTTTTTTTATTATGAATTTCCTAATTTCTTGCCTCAAAAGTTAATTAGGGACATGAAAGAACAAAAGTTATCAAAATCCATAAACGCGATTTACTCATGGCAAATTATTTTTATTCAATTTATTAAAGCAACTGCGAATATCAGAAAGTGCATACCTCTTTGTTTTCTTTTCTCTGACGTTTTGGAAACAAATCTATTAATTAATTAACTTTACCAACCACAAACCAGTGGGTGTTGGAGACAATTAATAATGCCGCCCTTGGTCTAAGTGGCAACCGCACATACTATCCGTGTTAACGTTAGATAACGTTACGATTTTTGAAAGCAGAGATTTCATTGTAGTTAAAATTTACTTGAATAATTGAAAAATGTTGACTTGCTCCAGGTGGACCCTTATAACTTACGAACAAAAGTTTTAAGACAGGAGAGCTCGAGCTTGAGACGCGAACAAAGAAACTCTAAAACATTATTAGTGAAAGAATATTTCAAATCGGTTCAATAGTTTCAGAGAATACTCACAGCAAACCAACAATCACACAATGTTGCCTCTTTATAATGTTAATATAGATATAGAAGAGCGTGGATCTGCTCGCAATTTAATTAGATATAGGTAAATTATTTTTTACGCGTCGTTCGGTTGATTGACCGATTACTAACACACAGATTAATTCAGCGTAAAAAATACAGCATAATTATGGGAGCAAAACTGTCAGAAGTAAATATTTAATTAATTATAATATAACTATCTTACAATTTTGGACTGGAATAAATCTTAAAAGAAATCTTCCAATTCACTTAAATATCATTCATAATCATTTTACGAATTTTACCAAGATACTTTTAGGACAAATCAATAAATTTTAAGCACACAGTAAACGTAGTCTTATAATCCTCCAAAAGAACAACACTTTATATGAAAAAATAATTATAGGTCTTAGAATCATGCAAGAAAAAGAAAAATCTAGTTTTAGTCTTACAATCACAATAAAATCGGGGCTCTTTATTACTCTGTAAAACCCTATTGCTTTTGACATGTTATCTTATTGTTTTCAACTCGGCTGCCATTACTGTCAAGTAAATAAGAGGTATCGTAATTTTGACTTTACGATAACATGTCAATAGCGTTATGGTTTTACTGAGTAGAATAGAGCCTCTCTTATGTACTTGGCCCTTTATTTATACCAGCTGTGGATGCTGTTTTTGTGGTAAATTACGAAGGCGTGATGTCCAAAATTTTGCCAAATGTTTTTTGAAGTCATCACTTTCAAGTTTCACAGAAAGTGATAAAAGGGCAACCCGTGCGCGCGACAGGAGACAAATACTTGCCTTTGCATACAAATACTGTTCGCAGAGCACGTACCGTTTCGAGAAAAACATAATTTAGCTCTCTTCAAACAGATTAGGTGCTGATAGGTATCTAAATAACACAATTCGGAGCTGAATACTAAAGTTCATTTTTGTTGCGAGTAGTGAGAGTTTACGACGGCTCCATTTGTAGATTAGATATAATAGCCTGCACGAATACGTATGTACTTAGTCGTGGTGCTAAAGCAAGATGACTACTCGCAGTGTAATTTTCCCTCAGGATTGTTAAAGATAACCTGGCGGACATTTTTAATGTTGGATGAACAAAGGTTGACAGGTTCGTTCGAAATATCGTAAAAGTAGTTCAACTTAGTAAAAATCGTTATGACACGAATATTATGGCTCATAGATGAGGAAAATTACGATTTAGCAGTTTATAGCATCACAGTTTACAGGGGTCATATAAAATTATCGCTGCCATTTTCCAGTCTGGTGACGTCACAATACATAAAGATTAAAAATAAGAAACGTGTATTATCTCCGACAGGAGTAGCAGTTTACAAGCCTCTCCTTCAAACATGCCCGTATAAATCCCTGATTCGTCACGTCAATAGATAATTTTATCGCATTTGAAATCCCATTTGTTCCGCGTATATTTACTGGCAGGTAAGTGTTTCCAGCCTACCCTCATTATAATATTCAATTCATTCATCGTCACTCATTCCTACTACTAAAATGCTGATGGTAGGCTTCTGTTTTCGATCAAATTATACGGCACGCTCACGCATTTACGAAATGAATGTGTTCACGGACGCGCCTTGAGACAGAGTATACGCACCAGGCGCGTGGAGCAAGGACGGCTAACATGGAATTCGTTTTCCGCGAAATGTTCGCTCTAATGAGAAGTGAGTTAAATCTCCAAATAAAAGGTGGGTTGTGGAGTCAGCAGTGAGTTGCTGACTTGAGCCCGTAGCCTATGCTAATGGCGCGGGGCTGCCGTCTCCCTTCCTCTTCTAAACACTCGTTATCTCCCGCGATGATCTAAATGTTAGGGTCTTGTTCGAGCCTGATCTCCGACGCCTCCGGACATGCGATTGTTTGCCATCAGGAAGCACTTCCGATTAATTAAACTCTCCTTCTTCATAATCTGTTTACAGTTTGTTAATACGTCGACGTTGAGTACCTATATTAAAACTACTTCAAGTAAAAATAGGTATGCCGCATTAATATTTGTCTTCTAAATATTTTTACCTTCAAGTAAGATATCTAAAATTTAAAATGCTGTTTACGTGCATGATAATAGAAATAACTATTAGCTGACACAAATTTAAACAGCGTATTTTGATTTTTAACTTTCTTAAGTTGAATTTAATATATTTTTTAGTCAAACTTAGCTGTTTCACTAATCGCAATATTGTTTGTTTTTAGTCTTGACTTATGGTTTTGATATCGTTTGAAAAACAAAAAAAGCGAAATCCACATGTTTTGAAAATTCTGCGCTCTTTGTTTTGACAGAAAACCGTCTAGATCTTAGCGACATTCTCAACAATACATTAGATTCCCACTGGTGCTAAAATTGAACGTCACAAAACGTAACCCTCTCATTAATTACAACATGGCATAACTCCAGTTGGATGAAGCGTCTCAATTTTGCGAGCGAGTCGATTATAACGTGATCCGCAATAACACGTGGGCGTGGGGCAGCGTCACGTATCCAATAACGCTCGATCCGCCACGGGCTACGCGCCTGACGAACTACGCAATCATGAATCGTAACATATAAACTATAACAGTTTATCCCTGTTTCTGATCACTTCCTCCGAACAGTTGAAATTGGTGAAACAAAATATGGCAAGCTAAGGACAAAAAGCAAGCAGCGAAACGTATGAGATACGATTCAAAATGAAATGGAAAGTTTTATTGCGATTAAATTTGTCCTGCTCGCTTCGGATACCACACTCAAATTTGATCGGGAGTGCTATAACAATAACCGCGATTGAAAGCTTGCCCTTCTCGGCAGAAGCCTGCTCCTGGCTCACAATAATACTCGTAACTTTAGCCACAAGTTTTCGTATTTAATAACGAAGAAGTAAAAATCGCTTACTTGTTGGTTATACCTATTGATTACTAAAATTCATTCGTATTAAGAGAGAAGGCGAATTAATCAAAAACTTGACTTGAGTTAGCTTGGCCTTTGAGTAGTTCTTATTTTTATTTTAGGCCCAAGGTCCTACCCATAGTACTTATTAACTTTGTCATTCAGACCCAGCTCCTTCGACAGTTGTGTTGTCATAGCGTACCATGGTCCTACCAGTAGGACTTAATAGAAAACCCGCCAATAGCGTACCACAGTCCTACGAGTAGGACTTAATAGAAAACCCGCCATTTTGTTCTTCAAGTACCTACTTGGGTCTGAATGAGTATAAAACAATAGTATTACTGGTAGGACTACGGGCCATAAAGACTACATGCTGAATTTTTCGTTGGGCCTTAGGAGGTTATGATAGACTTAAAAATATCTTCAAAATACCTAATAGTCGACATTATTTTTAGAGAACTCCATCGATATTTTATATACGAGTAACTACTAAATATAAAAATGGGAATTAAAAAAAATACTGTTACTTACTCGTAATTCAGTTAACAATAGTATTTACTCAAACACCTAGTATGCAAGTTTACAACTGAGACCTACTAATTACAGAAAAATCCAATCATCGCAGCAAGTTTTCATAAATACCCGAGTGTTTAGTTTAATAAATTATGATGATTTCCTCAGTTAAGGCCTTGGCAATATTAACAGAGACGGAATCAAACGTGTTTGATCTGAAACGCTTATTATATTTAAATGAAACCATGTTGATGTGGGTGAGGCGTATGGTTGAAATAACAATGGAGAGAGACCATGGCCTCTATTCAACACGGTAAAAACAATATCGTTTTTGATCTGTTATCGTATTGTCACCGTTTTGATAGCTCTTATTTACTTGACAGTAATGGCGTCTGACATCATAACAATACCATAACAGGTCAACTACGATATCGTTTTTACCGTCGGGAATAGAGACGCCAATCAGCTGTATCTAAAACTTTTCTATCTCATTGATTATAGAACGATGATGTGTTCCTAGAGATACCTATCAGCAGTATGAAGACGCTTTAGCCCACAAAATGATAATCCTGACTCATATAACTATTCTTTCTTTCTACTAAACTACAGTCTTAACAACACCTATTAAGGAAACATTTTAAATCTTTCGTTAAAACTTGTGTTGTTATTTTCAGTCTTATTAATGATCATGCATTATGGCCTGTATTATTAACAGGGAGATCGAGATCAGAGGGGTTATTATGACATTGCTGCGCAGTTCATTTTACGGCTAGCGTAAAGGACAGAGCTATAGCAGTTATATAGCTCCGTCCTTTTCTCTCAGCGCAAACTTAATTGCATAGCAATGTCATAATAATAACCCCTCTCATGTCGACTGTACCTAATGCTGGTCTCAAGATGAGTGAGAAGAAGTTGTCTATGGCTTGACGTTTACTTTGACGCGTCTTGTGACCGACATCTCAGCCAAGAGGAGTATATTAATACGGGTCTTAAAGTTAGATGTAGTCTTTGGCCGTATGTCTCGGTATTTCGAGCCACGTCGGGCAACTTTAGTTGCGGATACCATAAAACAGTTCAAGTGGCAGATAAAGCCGGCTATAGACGTGAGGATTTGCACGCGCGATATTGCCCGCAAGCCAACCGACTTCGTCCACTTTTCGTCGAATATAATGTTGGCCAAAGTTTGGGTTTGGTTTAAACATGCTTCGTTTGGAAATACCTATTTTGATACATTTGAGGTATTATTAGATATACATTTGGCATTTTAATCAGTCTGCAACATACGTTTTTAGGTATGTGTGTGTTTTATTTTTTGTCGCTTTAAAGTAAAAAGTGTCACGCCTAAATAAAAAAAAACATCGAATGTCGGGGTTTTATAAGTAGCTACCTTTTGAAAGTGAATAATAAAATTAATTGATATTTTAGTTTCAACTTCACCGGCATTATATTACAACCGCAGTTTGTGTAGTTCACAATTCAGAGATAAATTATAAACTAGCGATGTTCACTATTACACGGTGACATAAATATACGTAATACTAAATACTTAGCCTGATTAAACAGCAGCTATTAGTAATTACCATCAAGTGTGACTGTGGTTGTACTAAACTTACCTTAAACTAGCCTAACACCGATAAATGAAACGGTCGTTTAAGACTACGCCGAGCGCACAGTGGCGCCCTCATCACTATTATTGTGTTTTCTAATAAAATAAAGTATTTTCTTGAAATCGGACGATGCTTTTTTGTAGAGCAAGTAAAAACACAATTTATGGGATACGTAACAAACTTTGATAACAATTACCGTATGAGTAGTCAGCTTAACGGGAAAAGGTGGCCACTTTTTTCCGTTAAGTTGATAACTCAAAGGTCAATTGTTATTAAACTATGTGATATGTCCTATAAGTTGTGTTTTCATTTGTAGTACAAAAATGCACCGTCCGATTTTAAGAAAATACTTTATTTTATTAGAAAACACAATAATAGTGATGAGGGCGCCACTGTGCGCTCGGCGTAGTCTTAACAAAAAATGATCTTTTCAAAGTCGTCTGTCGACGATCACGGTTACGTTAAACTTTGACTTTGAAAAGTCAGAACAAAGTCGGCCTTATCACTGCTTACAATATCACTTAATGCAGACTTCATGCAGACGTCGCGGCGATGTAGGTGAAAGAGCCGCAAGCAAAGATGAAGTTTACTTAAGCCTTTTAGTTAACTACCTACTACCAGTACAGACTGACAAGTTTAAATGCGAATCATCTTATTCTAGCATAGGTAGGTACAAAGGCCCTAAAAATGGGATCTTAGGTACTTGTTTTGCAGCGATAAGGGCGTTTATGAGTGGGGCCGAAATTGGATTAGGGCTGCTGTTTATTTATGTTAATTTACAGAGATGAAGATAATTATTTAGTTGTTTAACAAATAGTTAGATGTTATCATTCCAGACTTTTGCAATTATAATTTGGGATAATTAGGAGATACTCAGTTTCAGCGTACGTCAGAGTGGTGAACCACTTCTCCACTACACTCTTCACCTTTCTTACAGTTAAGTTTTTAATATCGCATGCTCTGTTTATTGCATTATAAACGAAAGGGTGTGAAAATGCGGGTGAGCGTCTGGAAATCTGTTTTTAGGGTGAATTCCAAAAATATTGTAAGTACATAGTTAAGGGCGCAATTAATAAAGGGTTGTTAAGCCCTTAAGTTTTTCCTTTGTATAACGAAGATTATCATATAATCATATGGATAATTTTCGTTACACAAACGAAAAACAATAGAAGAGAGTTATCGTTATCTCAATTAACTCCTTAACTAAGTATATACAATATTTTAGCAATTCACCCATTTAACCCTTGCCTATTGCTGATATGGAGAGCATTTTTCTTAATAAAGTTAAGTCGATATTATATTGAAAAAAGTTAAATTATACCTTTTGTGAAACTAGAATATAGTCTTAAAATTATTTACGTATTTTTAGATCGTGTTATACCTATCAAAAGTTTCGTTCTAACTATATTACTAGGGCGGCGAAAAGTTTGGTTTTAATACCGACTATTCCTGTCCGAAACGGATTACGGAGGCCTAGTTTCCGCTCGGGGGCGTCATCGGTTCCTGGCCGGCTTTCAAACTCAATTTAAACTCTATTTTTATTCATGTAAATTTTCATCTATTTTATTTTCTATTTAACAAATATCATATATTTCATGCTCTGTTTGTGTTCACTAGTTTATTCACCTTTAAAACATTCGATATTTTTTTATAGTCCCATTCTCTATTCGAAGCGATATCGATCGCGGAGCCAGCCAAAAGCCATTTGAAATAATAAAATAAATTATTTCTATTCAGTGTTTTCGATGAAAGTCAAAAACGATTTGGCAGGGCGGCGTTGGCTGGCGGCCAACGGTGAAAGTTACCAAGACATTGGCCTACCAAGTACCGAATTTGTTTATACTTGAGTCGGGCTGGGGCTGGAGCCAAAAACGTCAACCGCACGTAGAAATCGAAAGTAGAAAACGTAAACATTGGGTGATTCATGTGCTGCTTGAAAAGGATTTTGTTTTCTTTCCGACCCGCTGGGGGCGGTAGGATTACAAAACAAGCTTAATTCGTTGTAGACCTGTTCAAATCATTTTAATTAGTAGATACTTATCTAAACTCTGTAATAATTTACTTACAAACAAGTTTTTTGGTTTTATGAAACACGATCTTTTTAAACATTCATCATATCGATTCCCTTTACTATTTGAAAACGTGTTCTAAACCTATGCGTAACACGAACCCCTTACGTTTTCACATATTACTTTAAGTTTACTTTCTATTCTATTCTAATTTTAATTAATCGCTTTCATTCCTGTTAAGGTGTATTTCGCCAATGTCAAGTTATTTATAGACACTCCCGTGGACTTATTAGAGAAATAAGACCATGGATATCACACGCGAGGACAATTGTTCGATAAAAGAGTATTTTCTCTAATGGACTAAACAGAAGCACATGGGGTTAGCTCCACGCGCTTCTGTCAAGTCAGTAGGTATGTTTAATTTACCTTTACCACTCGATGACAATACGAATGTCAACGTAATTGTCAACTCGATATCAATTTTATTGTAGGAGATCCGAATAGGAGACGATTTGCACCGGGCTGCTTATTCGATCAAAAGTATTTTATATCAAATTTGATACGCTAAATAATATGTGGCGAATAGGTTGCCTGAAAAATTTCAGTCCAGTATATAAATAATTAAAAAAATAAAAAATAACTTTGGCTTAAAAAAATGTAAATGCTTGTTTAATAGACAAATTACATACCAATCGAAAGTATGAAGCCTATAGAACTTGCAAACGTTAGGTTGACTATTTTTTTCCCGTCAAACTATTGGATAGGCAGGTATAAAAAGGTAAGTCGGTACTAATCATTTGCACCAAACCGAATGTTTGCATATTCTATAGGCTTCATACTTTCGATTAGTATGTAATTTGTCTATTAAACAAGCATATGCAATTTAAAAAAAAGTTCTTTTTTAATATTTTTTTAATGATATATGAACTGGACTGAAATTTTTCAGGCGACCTATTCGCCACATATTATTTAGCGTATCAAATTTGATATAAAATACTTTTGATCGAATAAGCAGCCCGGTGCAAATCGTTTCCTATTCGGATCTTAGACCATTAGTACTTAATACGGACAAAGGGTGCTTTTACCAATTGCCATGCACATTTAAAGAATTATCACTTATTCAATTCAACCAAATCGTGCAAGAATAACATTCATCCATTTTGTCAGGAAAAACATACCTACCTAAGTATCTAACTATCTACTAATAGTTACAAGACAAAAAACTTAATTTTATTTAACGTTTAAAAAGTGTCAAGTGTAAATCATAAATAACATCATGTGATACGTTAGGTACAGTCACCAGCAATAATATATTACTAGAGGTATAAGAGCGTGTCAGATATTTTTGCGCCCAATGTAGGATAATATTATTATTGCTGGTGACTGTACATATTAAAAGTTTTATAAATCCGGTTATGGTAAGAGTGCATTTATGTACGAGTAATTTAAATGCATAGTTGTAAACGTCTGTACTAAGTAATATGATATAATCTTCTCTTCTGCAATGCAAATGCAAATGCAATAAATCCTATCTGCCCATAGTTTTGAGTATCGTTGTTTAGTAATTATCAGGTATAAAGAAATGATTCATCTATCATTGAACAAACGTTGATATTGATTGTTGATTTTTCTAAGACATGAATGCGGAAACATAACCAATTTCTTTGAAATAAACATTGGTTGAGGCCAAATACGGAGAAATCATTGGTCATTCATGAGTAGGACGTGAACAAACACCTCCTCCGTCTCCTCAAAATTAAACTATATCTACCTATATAGTATAATTACCGCTTTTCGCCAGCGCCATTTACCGCTGTTCTTTTCATTGAAACGAAACATTACTACACCGCACAGGACCAATTATTGAAGTGATTTTACAACAAAAATGTCCACCTTTTCTGGAGAAAACTATAAAATTTTGTGAAATTGCTGTTTGTAATGTCGTCGGTTGTTCCGAATTACAAAGTGATTATCATTATTATCGTAAATTACCTACAGGGTCGTCTCATTTCAAAAGTCTTCGTCTTTAGGTACATAGTTTTGCGCTTTAGTAAATATTTGGATTTCGTAACTAACGTTTTTATAAATTTCAAGCTAATACATAAAACAAACCCCAAATCATGTTACAGAGTCTGGACAAAACCGGCTAGGTTTTATCGCCGTTTTGTCGTTATCTTACTTTACCGCTAAATCCACTAGCAAGTCTAAAAAAAATTTCAAAATTAATCCCATTCACATTTTCGTCTCCTAAAAAGATACTGAATCAAAAAGGATAAAATAGTAAATTAAAAATACATTTCCTTCTAACATCAATTTTATCTCCAAATTATATTTTCATCAAAAACAACCCTCCAGAACGCGACGGAGGCTGTTGACATTCCCCGATATTTCCCCGACAAAAAAACATGGCTGCCCTAACTCATCGCTCCAATCTTTCGTTTTTTACGGCTACCTGTATGGGGCAGTAAATTCTTGCTGCGTGGGGTTTCGGACTGATGACCCTTATTTATTTATTATTTAGTGATTTCCGCGAACGTTCTTAACTGTATTTTTAGGCCCTGGTACTTATTTAATTTATAAATTTTATAATACAATCATTTTGATACCTTATCTTACCTTTGGGCCAGCAATAGACATGTCATTAATGTCAAAGGCAATGATAACTAAATAACTACGGAAAAAAGGAAAGAGATTAAAAAAATAGTTTTGGTCATTAAACCTATTCCTCAAAATGGTTCTAAACGACCAAGCATTGTAAAAATATGGTATATCCCTATTGACGTAAAAAAATGGTCATCTTTTTTAGTTGTAAAATCCTCTTTAAATTTTACAAATTAGATTCAAGCATAGATTCAAGCAGTTGTTACGAACAACTGCATAACTTTTAAAAATATTACCTACCTGCTTAGTATTTCAAAGATTATTATTAAAGATGCCTGTTTTAGTAAAATTAATGTGCTTTTATACCAGGTTTCAATTTGTTTCTAGTTAGAGTTTTTTTTACTATGAGTCGTCAACCTACCCTGCATTAAGTTGCCCAAGAACAGCAAAGCCATACATCACCATACACAAAGGGCTGAGCAAACAAGTAAATGGTGCGTGCATGGAATTGACGACGACTCGTGAATTAACCAACAATGTAGGCAAGGTGCGCCCATCCTAAACAAAAGTTATGGTGCTAAGTAATATGACACGCCTCGCGTCCCGGCGGCCGTAGAATAAAGCGCAGAATTTACACTCCATACAAGTCAGCCCGCACAACAATGTAGGAATCTAATATAGACGCCTTTACATTGGAAGAGGTGGAATTGGTTGCATAAAGTCTAGCGCACATATTGTAAACAAATCACGAGATCTTGTTGTAATTTAAGTGTTGTGCCAATAAGTCAGTAGTGTATTAAATATTTATTTGCAGGGTCGTAATCTGCATTTTAAGTTAAAATCTATAGTTAATAACCGACCAGTAAAGCTACCACAACTTAATAAAACACATAGCATAATATACAATTGTAACAAAATTTGGTTTGGCAAGTCAATTTTTTCGAAAAAAAAACAATCGTTGTAACAAAGGCATAAAGAGTTATAAACATTTTGGTCTTGTTATTACAGTTGTATTCAAAGAAGGTTTCAATTTTTGAACACATTGCCTGATGATGATTGGGCATTGTTTACTTATATAACGAATTTAAGATTCACCTTATTTAACTGTCTAGTAGGTTGTGCTCAAAACGACTGGCTGCCTTTCTAGGCTGTGGCGCCGGGTGAGTACATGCCTTTGTGTCCTCTTTATGTCCTCATAAAGCGCTGTCTGCTACACATCATGCCCACCTTGGCAACGGGATGTACTGCCGTAAATACTTTTTATTGTAGGCAGACCCGCGGGCGACTCACTAATGGGGTTTGTTATAATGGTTTGTTTTACGAACTTGCAGCTAGAAATACATTTATTTTTTCTTAGAAGTCCTTTGTACATTAATATGACTTAAAGGTTGACCCTTGCCCATCCGTGAGGATCTTTACAGCTTAGTAGTATACCTATACTATTTTGTTTGAATGTCAAGTTATGCAAATGCAGCATAACCAGAAGGACAAAGACAAGTTTTCAACAACATTTCATTCTAACTGCAGGATTTACACTGCATCAAATGAAAAGTACACATTGTTATATTTATGGTCAAAATAAGTAGGTACTTTTTCAGTAAAGGTTTGTTAATTGATGTAAACAAACATAATCATCGATTCATAAAACCTAAAACGAACTAATTTGTTTGCATCAGATTGACGAAGACTCACATTCACATTAGGTAGGTACTGCGTGCGTAATAAGTATTTTCACTTCATTAGGGACTGAAAATTTATAACTGAATTATTTTAAGAGCACTAAATTTCAGTGGTTAATTAGATACGTCACATTCCTACTAGATACCGCGTGACGTAAGAATAAACTAGGGAATTTAGAAGACTGTACCTACCATTATGGTATATAAGCTATAGGCGATAGGCGTTGACCATGCCACTATATTAATACAATATGACAAAGTTTATTTTGGGCAAGAGATAAGTAGGTATTTTGGTTCCTACAAGCCCTTAATACGATATTTATAAACGAGCGTTGACCATAGTTATTTCTGATGAAAAACTGCATTTTATTAAGTAACACCACTTTCTCAAGAGTATGTTTCGGGAAAGTAAATGTCTTAGTAGAACTAGCTTCATACGCTTCCTTATAGTATCGCATTAAAACTCTTAGGTATGTGTCGGCGCCCAATCTCAAGGGCCCGCTGCCAGACACGACCCCAACTTTAGAGGCGTGTTTGCTCGGGCTGAGGTTATTTTTTCTTCGCCGCAAACACATTACATCGTTGTAATGCGCCGCGATGTATTTATATTTCCCGTCCCTCCTCGTGTTTGCCCGCCCGGGGCCCACGTGTGTGGGTGCCAAAACGTACTACTTTATTTATGTGTTCGGTGGTCACAATCAAAATTATTTATGCCTTTTATATATGGAAATCTCGGCCTTTGTCTGGCTCGCCGGCCGCCCGTGTTTTTCTCCCTAAATTGCTTTTATTCGACGACTGGCTTAATATTATTTTTGTAATTAAAAACTCGTCCCGAACGCTTTCATCGCAGTGGGAATGTTTCGCGCAATTTACGCGAAGCGAAATCTTTTTAGACGGCGGAAACTTTGTTTTTTGTTAATTTAACGATTATTTATTCTCGGCGGCACGTTTAAAATTACGCACTCTGTCACAGCGGGTGATGTGTTTTAGAACATGAGTTGAATAAGGTTCTTGTAGAAGGAAACATTGTTTTTTAATTTCTATCGAGTCTTCAATGTCTTTGATAAACTAGATTGATGCTTATGCCATTGATTGATGGGAACAGTAGTCTTTAATATTTCAATTAATAATTGGCATGAAAAAGAAGCAGTAAGGACAGTATAACTACATTAGTACATTACGGCAACTTAATTATTTGCCGTCATAAATACTGACCCTAACTTCATTTTACTATGGTAAATATGTACACTACCATAATATCACTAAGTAACACCAATACACACAAACATATTTGTCAATAACTTTATCTTGGTAATAAAACAAAAAGTTGACATCGATTGTGGCTTACGAGTATTCAATTGTTTTTAATAAAACTTATAAGTACTTACATAAAATAATCCTTCTATTCCGAAACACGGGAAAAGAAGCGTACTTTTATCGGCAGCCGGTGTCATGGCCGCTGAGCCTTCGCCTTATTTGCCCGGCACACATAACTGCATATCGGTCGGGATAGTTAGACCGCAAGCGGGGTTTAATCTTAAAGGATAATCCCAAATCAATGAGACGTGGCTTCGATTCGAGATATATTCGGGCAGTATAGTACCTATAGGTGTATAGGGGAATCGAAATTAACGTCACATCCCACCAAAGCTACAATTGCTTTCCTTTCGAATGTGTTTTGTATTTATCTAGATGTAGATAGTGGTTTTTTTAGGCAATGGCTGTCTTTCATTTATACGGAAAGGGCTGACTAGGGATAGCTCCCCATGTAACCGAACTTTAGCTTTGTAATAAAAAAACAATAAAAAAACGACCACTTTCAAAAACCAACAAAAAGACACCTTTAAATTAATTTTTTGACAAATTTTATTTCGTAAACTAAGACATTAATTCATATATCCATACCGGCATCAAGTAAACCATAGCAATGCACCCACATTCTTGCCACCAACTTCAATATTTACGAATATGACCATTTATGTATTGTTTGTTTTTACTTATTTTTATATAGAAAACATCCTTTATTCTCAATGCAACATGGTGTTCTTATAATTCCAAGATTACAATAGTAAATTTGTTCGGTAATTATGTAGAACATTTTGTTAGAAACAATTACGAGTAAATAAATCATGGTTTCAACCTTAATGATAATTTAAGCTCTGCCGAGGTGTAAATTACGCGATTTCTGAGAAAAAACTCATTCAAACACTAGATAAGTTACATCAAGGAATATATATATATTTTGAAATATAAGGAAATATATCGTTTACTTTTGTATACGTATAATACCCTCTTAGTAAAACCATAAGGTAAAACCATATTCCATTGGACATATTAAAGTATTGTTTTATAGGTACTCCGCCGCCATTACTATGAAGTAAATAAGATCTATTGTAACGTTGACAATACGATAACAAGACAAAGGCAATTATGGTCTTGCCTTTTATAATAGAGGCCCAGAGTAGCTTACAAACAGTCATCAGCGCGCCGTCCCGCTGCACGTAGATATTCCCGGAAAAACTCCGGGATTTCGATAACTGCCCAATTCATGGGGTTGCCCGGTCAAATCCGGGGTTATTTGGAATCTGACGAGCGTTTTCCCGGGCGCGGGACGTTTTGTTTGTGTTTTTGAGCGCGTGTTTCCGGGCTGCTAAAGGGTAGGAAATGTGTGAGACGATGTTATTGCGTTGTAAATTGTACAAAATCCTGGGAGGTCCGTGTTATGGATATCGCCTAGATTATTGAATATTGCCTGCTTTCTCTTTTTAACTGACTTGAAAGGATGAGGTTATATGTTCGGCTGTATATATGTTTTTTTCACCGATTTCTCTATCAATTGTGGATCGATTTTGAAAATTATTTTCTGTTTCATTGGGTATACTTCAGAGGTAGTCCGAGGTATTATCTGATGAGGTGATCCGTGCAGAATTGAGAGAAGTCCTCAAATATTATGGGCATACACATGTGTTAGTGTAGTAGCCATTTTAGCATTTCCAGTAACAAGTCCAGCATTTGCATTCCGAAAATATCATTTGGTGAAATGGAACTGATGATGAAGAACATCATCTAAAACAGCACCAAATAACTTTAAGAAAATTATCTATTACTAGTTGTTGATCAAAATGAGTTTTTGTGTTTGTGGTATCGGCAACGGAACCCTACACTGAGACGGTCCGACTTGCGCTTGTCCGGTTTTAAGTTATATTTTTATTTATTTATTTTATTTAGTATCGTGTGAATCTGCTTAATTGACTTATTTACGTCTTTTTTTTATCATTGCGAAACTAATTCACTTCTACTTTAACTTTGATTCATTTAATTTCATTTATAGTTAATGACGGCGTCTATTCAGCTGAAATAAAGAATCAACGAGATTCGTCATCTGTATTCATGAGGCGATACGGTGATTATGACAAAGGCGCTTCCGCCGCTTTAATTGTTCGGGATGTTCATTAGATTTGCAAAGCCAACGATTAATTTTTGATTGACATTATTCTTCGTGACTTTAACTTAATCTTTAGAAAATTAGAAAAGCGTTAGCCTTAAATACTACACTGAAAGCAGCTAGCGCTTAAGAAATTTCGATCTTAATTACATTTCTTTTTAAAAAAATCTATATTTACGAAACACGTCCGCATTTTTAGATATCTCAAGTTCAAGTTTATATGAAATCGGGCATCTGAACTATAATCATACTTTTTCCTGAAAAAAAAACTACGTCACCTATAATTTGCATTTCTATGCATATGCACTATTATAAAGCTTTCGAACCTTGTTGTTTTAAACGAGTCCATATGCACTGTCATTTGAATACATTGGTTAGAACGTTTCAAAACTGCCATCGTTCTTAAAAGTAACTACCTTCTTAGGGTTCCTTTTAATTATTATGATGGGTATCAGTTGAAAGCTCTTAAATTATATAGAAAATACTAGAACAACTAAATACACCCACCTTTATTTTAAAATCTACTTAAAATAAAAATCTCAAAAAATTACATTTACTAGAAAATAAATCACTTGTACTTGTCCGGTTTTTTTGCTATTTACATAGATATTTAAGTACTGCCATTTAGGCTTTTTATTCATAACAATACTTTTTAATTAAACGGACACTAAGTACAAGACGTTTCCAGTGTTCCAGTGGCTAGGATTACGAATTCATCGACTCAGACCACCGCCGTAAGGAGCGAACTCGGCGACAATCGCGTTAACCGCCGCCTTTATTAGCTCGACGATTTTTAATTTCCCGCGTTATACGTCGCGATTTAGACTAATGGGCCCATTTAATGACCGAATGAATATTTAAATCCGGCGTTAATGAAAATGATATAAGTAACGGTTCTAGCGTGGTTTGCCTCAAAATTGCTTTTTAAACGGGTTGTTGTTAATCATTTATGCATTCGATTGCGCTTTCATTCATTTTGTTAGTCAGTAGTAATTAGTAGTAATGTTTAATTATCGTCAAGTTTTAATTGAAATCTTCGACTAAGAATAGTTTATTTCAATATTAGCAAAACAAATAATGACTAAAACATAATATTGTAACTTACTATATGTCTAGTTTGACCTTAGTTATATTTTATTTCTAGTCCTAAAATTTCTAAAAATATTATGAATGCACTACATTTGCACCAGAAAGCAACTGAACTACGTCATTTTACTAATATTTCGAAAAGTGGTTTACGATTTGACCACATTAAGTTCTACTTAGGGTTAGTGCCAAAAACAAACGCCAAAGCTGTCAGCCAAAAATTGATTAACCATCTACCAGTTCAGTAAACGACGATTAAGTCGTATACATACATATTATACGATCCAGAACGATACAAATCTAGTAATATCTGTATGGCACTTGTATCCTTTTTCACGGGAGCACAGAAGTAGGGTCCGCGCGAAACAATTGCCGTGAGTAATTAATCTTCTACGGGCAACACAATTAATAGTGCGCTCGAGATGGATTTATGGCGACCGGGCACAGAAAGTGACCTGCGGCTCACACTGCAATCATTACGCTTTTCTTCATCTGTGAACTAACATGCGCTTACAGTCATAATTCTGAAATAGAACTTTTGATTTGATTCACCTACCACGAGTTCAACCACCGTACGAACAATGCAATCCAATTAGTAAAACAAAACTAATATAAGCATGTCTAGCGAGCAATAATATTTTCACCGCCCTTGACGGTCCGCCGGAACGATAGAAAGCTATTCAAGCTTTCATTTCAAAGAGTTATTAAAATGATTCAACAACAAACGTTCCGCAAAGAAATATTCCCCGTATAGGATACGTAAAATACGTTTCAAATATAAGTAGGTACGGCGGAGAAACTGAAGTGACGCAATAAAGGCTGGGTACCGAGTTTTAAGCTCGCATCAAAAGGTAGAACAAAATATTGCCTGGCATGGGGAGCGGAGGACTCGCAATTTCTTTAGTCGCATTTATTTTTCTCTGAAAAAATACGTTCCGCCTGTACCGCCGATGGCGACCGGATCCCGCTGGAGCTGCGGCAGAAATATCGCCGTAATGCCAATGAATGAATTTTCAAATGCGATTTCGACATTTTTAGACTTGGAGTTTTTACGGTTTAGCGACTGTGACTACTAAGGTTCTTCTTTTGAACAATTCGTTATTAAGAAGAATGTTCTCATTGCAAATAAATTATTCCTTTACTTCTGTTTGAAGTTTGCTTTTAATGTCGTTAAGGGAGTTAGTTTATATGCTTAGCTAATATGGCCTAATGGAGAGTAATACGTTATAATATACCGTAGATCATTTATACTACCTCTAAATTACACACAATTTAAACAATCAAGTGAGCAGTGATCTTGATGTTTGTCGTCTCATCTCTTTCAGACTACAGTGGCTCTCTCGCTTTATCATGGCGTCCAGGTAAAGATCGCGATCACGAACGCTATCGCCCTCATTTATTCTCGAAAGAGGTTCATCTTATCCCCAATCCAATGACGCTGATTACTTGAAGCGATATGCAGGGAAATTCACCCAGCCGTGCGCTTTATAATGTTTAACTGTCGTTAAGTGAGAATAACGAGAGAATGGCGGTGAATCTAGGGTAGACAACTGCCTCTGTGGTTGTATGAATTAGAACTAAAATGACACTATACAACATTTTAAAATTAATGAAGGTACACCCAAACAAACTTCAGACCAATATCATACACAACTCTTGATATCCTCTCTCAATAATACCATGAACCATTGACACGTCACCGCGACTCAAAATTTCCATGCATAATTTTTGTAATGGATATGTTGACATGGTGAGTGACGTTCATTGTAATTGTATTGGATTACGAATTCCGCTCATTGATTACCGCACAAAGCAGGCAACAGGGCCGTTGCACCGTTTAATTAATTAGAGTAAGTGCCGGTGAGTCTCTGGAGATCGGTCATTAGTTCACGTGTCTCCGATCGATCTCCGGCAATACACTTTATTACTTTTATTATCTTTTGAGCGCGCTTTTAACTCGGTGTCTTTGTAATGTGGGAATAGTTTTAACACTTTACCTATCGACTTGTTTTAAGGACCAGTTTACATTGGCCAAGTGATAACGACATGTTACAGTCCATCCGAAATTATTTTTGACGTAACATCTTCCATTATTCTATGGTGATTTTCTCTTTTACCTAATTCAAAAGTGGCCAATCGATATTGAGCAACCAATTTACCATTACTACTCCATAATAAAGTTCTTTTGAGGATCATGCGTGGTTTTATTAATGATTTATATAGGTACTTGATTATCACTTTCATGTTAAGTTGAATATTGAATAACTATTCATTTATACGTTTTTTTAATTAAAAACACACTTGGTGAAAATTGTTATGTGTCAAACGGTACTGACTTGTTTATGTCTTTGGCGATTTCAACTGACACCGACTGTATGTACCCGGGAACACCTTAAAACTCCGTTTTTTTTCCTATTATTCATTTGTCCGAATTTTTATTTTTCCGAGGGCTATGTTATGCTGGAGCTATTTTAGATTCAATGCATAATTCATTTGCTATACGTAGGTTAGGTTAGGGTTCGATTTTCAAGCGACATCAATTGTATTCGGAATTATGATAATTCGGGATTTTGATCAATTCGGAATTATGACTCTTCGAAATTATGTAGTGTACCCGTATGTGCACTACATTATTAATGGATTATGTATTAATGGATTTAAAGCTTCATTTTTTATTTGTATATCTACACAGCAAAATTCTTCATAATTGTAATTTAGGCTTCCAAATTCAGGTTTAGGTCTGATATTTTTTTCATATACTAGATAAAAGACTCCATAAACTGTTTACCCATAGCTTCAATTCCATTCGTAAAGGCTGGGTAAGGAAGTCGAGTGCAAGGCAATAGAAGTGCAGTAAGTACGCAAGCAGCGGATCGCGTACCCATTATTTTTACGGTCGGCGACCACTCACCGAGATCGCTTCGCGGTGCACACTGCTTCATACCCCAGAAAAGCGAGCGTTTAATGGTCGACATAAATTTTTGTCCCTTTCTAACCATTTGGCTTTTAAGGCAACTGGTTAGAAAGGCCACTGTAGTATATTATGGTACTGTAAAAGCTAGGTACGCTCTTCTTCCCTAAGTTTTCCAAGTAAAACTTAAAATTTACCCAATCTTAACTTTAACTAGCATTGGCGCGGTCTTAAGCAAAGACTAGTGTCTAATTATTGAAATAGAAGGGCATCATAAAAATAAAGCATTATTATGCCAAACTCTAACGGTGAAGTCCGAAAAATCTTCTTAAAGAGAAAGAAAAGACAAACACTTCATTTGCCAACACGAGTTGGTAAATTCTAAGATTTACAAGTACTTACCAACAAGCTACATTTACCAATAAAACTTAAATGTACTGTATAGCAAAACGAACATTAGCCAATAATCGAGCTTTAACAATCGTTATCCTTATAAATATTGTATCTAAATGCGAAATATGTATGTTGGTTTTCCGTTTTCCCAATTTAACGGTCAACTGATCGATAAGAATGTTTGTACCGAAATAGGTCGTAGGTCTTTTATCCACAAATGTAAGCTGAGTCTAAGGGTTTAGCGATAATCAACTTCTGCTTGGGTGGAATCACAAGCAAAAGCTTCCAGCCAAGCTTTAGTCGATTACTGTCAAGCAGTTCGAATGCGTCATTTTCCAATCTAAGAAACACGTGTCATCATAATAGTGTCTAACGACTTGCGTTACGAATCTCTTTGATTTTATAAAAAAAATATAGCGTTGTATGGCTTGGCTAAATCCTATCGCAATTAATATTAAAGCGATCTTTTTGACAGACAACTTTGAAATTAATTTAGAATGCAAACATGAACATGATATTTAGTTTTCGAACCCTTTATACAAACATAAAAGTATCAAACTTGTGAATCGATCTCATCCAAGCAATATGTATTTCACCCTCGTGGGCAGTGTCCCCGGTCGCTACTCCCGCGGAGCCATAGTAATTCCATATTACAGGCTTTTTCCTTTCTAATGATTGCCGCTCGCCACTCTCAGGTATGCCGCCATCTTTTATTTTTCCGTCTCCGATGCTTTGTTAAAGAATGAGATGATTATAGTGAAATATTCCACCGGATTAAATATTGTTATTTAAACGATTCGAACTTTGTGTGCATTAAGCAGATTGTATTGTCTACCCGTGGAGCCAAGTGTCGCTTCAATCTATAGATAATTATTATGTTTATTTTTATTTGACCTATTATTTTTATTCAAACAGCCTGTAATGTAAAAAATAACTAAACGAAAAGCAAGCTTTAAAAACCCGACTGCATTTTTTATATTGTCGTCCATATACTTACCTATTTTAATACTTGTCATTTTGCTATTGTTGTTATTTCAATTTTAACAGTTTAGGTACCCTATGTCATCCGGGATGGTAAAAGGATTCTAACAATAACAAACACATTTGAATCGACTCAGGCGTTTAGAAGTTATGGTGGAATAAATAATCGTACATATACATACATGAACCCTGGAAACATTACACTCCTTTTTTGGGTAGTCGTGTTATAAATATAAAACTTCAATGTCGCATTAATTGACTTAGTCCTAATCTAAGTTGTAGGCTACTACTTGACAACGATAAACATATTTATATATTTATGTATGTAAGGTGAGGCGGGGCTATTGAATCTGCGGAGCTATTGTAACTTTTCATACTCATTTTAAAAGTACCTAGAACATGTTTTAGTATGAAAAGTTACAATGGCTCCGCAGATACAATAGCCCCGCCTCACCTTATATACATTTATATTCACAAATATTTGACCTTACTGGGAATCGAATCCGGGCCCGCTAGCAAAATAAATATGTGTAAAAACATATATATATATTTTTAATGGAACAATTGGTAAATGATGCATGAATTAGCTTGTTTAATAACATACTGCCTGTGAACTTATTGCTTCCCACTATATTTATACACCCGACCAATTGTGTGAGTATAGTTCTAGACCGTGTAGTAACTTGGACGGTGATTCTCTTAAATACTTCGTCCGTGTTTTAGTTTACGTATATAAACCGGCGAGCTTAGGTTGTCCCGCATTTCCGTAAGCGTAAAGTAAAGCTCGGTACCTACCGACTACAACCGAGTTGTTTCCACGACGGCGAAGTAAATAATATGCTACCAAAATGTATAACAACCTAAATCGCCTTATGCCTGTACGAGTACGCAGGACAACTTAATTACCTGTTAATATTTTACCAACCCCCTTGAACGGATAGGTGCTTACGTCCATATTCCTTCAAACTTCACGCCGACCAGCCCGCGCAGTTTGTAAGTCTCCCGTTACGACACGTTGTCGTTTCGCACCTGTTGGTAATTGGAATCGCATTACACCGTGATCGGTCGTGATGGATGCTCAGCACTTGTTCTCGACAATACTGATTTTGTATCCGATATTTGATGCACTGATATTTCCCCCTTATTCATAAACGCACTATAAACCTATTTTAGTTAGTGCTTTGACATTTTCTTTCAGATGCAAATGTCACAATGACACATAAGAACAAAGTATATTTTAAGCATATTTTAGCTGTTGAGCGATTATCAGTCAACAATGTCAGTCATAATTATGGCAAAAAATGATATGCTCGTACAAAAAGTGATAAATGTTATCTTTCTCGTCTATCTTACCGCTTTTAATAATTAAATTTCAGTCTGACTTTAATTTGGGTGTTCGTGATCATCGTAATTTTGAAGACAGTCTTAAGTATATTTTTATCGAAGCCGGCGCGTGAAATATGCGCCGGTTGAGTTATAGTCGCGTGTCGCTGGTGACACTCGCCGCGGCGCGAGCGAAAGGAGGGAGCGGGAGGGTTAGCAAGACCTCAAAAATACTTTAAGTCTAAACTAGCTCCGTCCACGTCATGTTTGTCTCCATTCCGTCAGAAAAATCAAAAATATCGCCATTTCTCTCACATTACTGACTAACTGTTGCGGTAAAGAATGCCTTAATTAAAGCATTTAAGCACTCGGTTGTTTTATGTAATAAACGCTACGTTAAACGCGATGCGTTTGACGCACATAATTTGACATATAAGTACTTGCTTCTGACAAATTTCCCAAAAGCAAATCCTATATAAAAAATATTACTTACTTTAGGCTAAATAATTAGAAGCTTGTGCTTCTTAAACTTGAGTTATTATCATTATCTTGGATTGGATAATCTTTTCTCTTGTACGGTTGTATTATAATTTACTTATATTCATGTAACGCACATTGCTCCTGCCTTCGACCTTGGAAATATTTATCGTAAGCAATTAACCAGTTAGCGCTTATCAGCTGGTGCGCAATCGGCAGACTTCGGCCGTTGTCGGAAAACACTTCGGAGCGACCCCGATATCATACCTATTACGGTTGTATTACGCTGTATTGCACACGGGATGACTAGGAAGTCTACTTGTTCTAAACGTGCCCTTGAGAAAGCTCTAACTCAACCCTATCGTCAATTTAATAGTGTAAGTAAATGAAGGGTTCACAAAAAAAGAAGACAGACTGAGAACAAAACCAAAAACTCACAATATAAATAGTAAGCCTATTCATTGCTCACTAGATATATGTGATTTACTTATTTTAATATTCATACATATAATAATATAATAAATAAATATAGAAACAAGGGCAAAGACTGAAACAAGATGGATGTCACCACATGACTTCGAGTATGTATCTAAATACAAATGTTTAATTGTCTCAGTTTTGTGTAGTGTAGTTTATTTATCACATCAAAGTAAAGGCTTTACAAAAATACAAACTGATGAACGATAAAAAATTGGTTATTTATTATTTCAATGCATTATTTTTTGTCCTTCGAGGACCTTTACCGAATTACGGTGTCTCCTGTTTTACCGACACTCATTTCATCGAATGCGTTGGTTCATCGAATTTTCATTTCATCGAAAGCTAATTTCTGCTGAAACCTTATTGTTTTTAGGTTATCTTAAGCATGGGTTACGTAGGCTAGGTTAGGTTAGACCTGTGAGCGCCAAAAAATTATAACTCCTGGAAATGCCTATTCGATGAAATGAAAATTCGATGAAATGAAAATTCGGTAAAATGAGTGTCGGTAATTCAAGGGTAAACCCATTTCATAAAATATATCATTTGACCGAATTTTAGGTATGTTTAATTATAATATGTTTTTAAGTTTGTTTTAAATATTAAATACGTAGGTTAAGTTAGGTATTGTACTCGCTGCTAAATCGCAGATCACAAAAGCTAAACTCCTACGCCTAGAAAAGACTGTCAAAGAAAATAAAATTCTACTAAGTAATACGTTCTATGAAATTAGTGACGAAAAACCAAGAATAATTCACCGATTTACATATCACCTAAATAAAAATCAACATAGACCCGTTTAGTGAGCGTGCATAGTTGGACAAAAATTATAGGTAGTCTTCAGTTATTTAAAAATTTCAACAACAACAAACTTGTCAGAAATAGCTAAAAGTCAAAGCAATTGGACGAAAAGGTCGATCTATATTTAGAAACAGAACGACCCCAAATATAGATTAACTGAGGCTGTTGAATCATGAATAACCCCCAGGCGTCTCACTGTTGGATCGGTCCTCATTATCGGCTCGAAAGTAAAGAAAAACACAAAAGATACTGGACCGACGTAATTATTGAATTTGGCTGGATTCAGTGGTTACTTGAAACAAACAGCTTATTTTTTTAAACTCTCTACCTGCAAAAACGTTATATTTTTGAACCTTCTCGTCTGTCAGTCATCACCTAAGGTTTGTGCGAAGGAACCTATTTCAATGCGGAAACGAGTCTACACACTTAGATAAATACTTCTCGACCACAACAATATTGAGTTGACGAAGTATTTTGTCATTCAATTATCAAGAAGAGAAGATTAGACCCCCTCTAATCTTCTGTTCTAGTTCAGAGGGCTTATTGTCTAACGCACTCGCAATCACAACTGGCTTCAAAGTGGATCAACTGTTTTCATTTTGTATGCAGACAAGCGTTCGGTTTTCAAAATGAAAACGATCGTGATTGCGAGTGCGTTAGACAATAAGCCGTCTGTTCTTCTAGTTTAATTCTAGTTCTTCTAGTTATGCAGAGTTCAGATTCTATCTACATACTAGTGTAAAGTGTTTGTAATCACAGTATAATTTCAGCATACTGTGAATAAGATAAGACCTTCGACCCACACACACATTGACCTATTGTTCTTCAGCCCTTCGATTAATCCTTCAATCGATAATAGTCTATTATACCTCGGTAATTGGCGCTAGTTCTGCATCGCGCCGATAACGGCTAATAGGCGATACGATGGACTGCGGATATTTTTACCGAAAATGTGGAGTGTATCGTTTACGGATGAACTGAAGAGGAAAATACGTTTAACGGTCTACTTCGCGGGACGTGGTTTGATGATAGGAGTCTTGATACTTCTTCGAAATTGGTCAACAACTTCTTAGAGCTCTGAGATTATGTCAAGCTTAGGACAATATTAAGTTACTTTAGAAAATATGTCTTATCTTATCTTATCTTACTAATATAATAAATGAGAAAGTTTGGATGTTTGGTTGTTTGTTACTTAATCACGATTTAACCACTAAACGGATCGGGGTGAAACTTGGCACACAAGCTTGGCTTTGGCTAAGCTTAGCTAAGTTAGGTCCTGCAATAGGACATAGTATAGTTTTTATCACGGAAAATGGACAGTTCCTGAGGGAGCAGCGATAATCGACGTCTACGTGGACGGAGACCCGGGCAAAAGCTCGTTTTACTTTAAATTAAGAGGCGTTAATTTTTCGGCTGGTTTCGGCTTAACAGGTCATATTTTGGAAAACCTAACTTTAATCAATTTAAAAGTTTGTATTGCCGTTTTAAGCTTCATAAACTATCTCGAAATTATTTTAGTAAGTAATTAAAATTAATAATTAAAATAAAAGGCACATGTCCTATTTCTTGTCAGTCCCTAACTATCTATACGAATAAACGCAGGTCGAAGAAAAGACGTTGGAAATCAAACACCTTACTGTTTATCGCAAGACCAAAGCATTAAAATACCCATAAAAAAAACTCAATATTAAAACCATTCTCACACCATTCGTATTCCGCCGCCGTTCGGCGATAGTCGGCTATATCTCGTTTATATCTCCTGAGGTCTCATAAGGGAGGCGGTTGGACCGCGCGTGCTTGCAAAGTGGTTATAAACCGGCCCTTAAAGCAGCACGGTAAACGTAAAGACACTTGGCTCGTACGTGGGTCGTTCGTTTCATGCGAAAGTGTAACGTGAATCAGCCTTTTCTGGTTATTGATACTGTTATGGTGCAATGTCATTATTAATATTAGAGAAGCTTGCAATGTCGTTTAAAAAGGAAACATGCCAGACTTCCGAAATAATTGGTATTTTTTGGAAAAAGCATCTTTTCCGCTTGTTTTGATATTGCTGTTAAATAAACGTTAAAATGTGGTATATGTCAAGTAAAAGGTCAAGTCTATTTATTAAAAATCCTGCACGTGAAATTAGGAAATTTTTGAAATAATTGTCCCTTTCATTAGTGCCAACTGCCAACACAAGCGTCATCCATCATCTTGTCAACCGACAGACACCCACTTCTAGACGGAGGCTTTCCCTCGCCGCCGTAACAACCAGTTTTACAAAGACGTTAGATCCACTTACTTACGAAGACAGCTAAAATACCAATACCATTTTGTTGAATTAATCATAGCACATGACGTCGTATCAAGTAATAAGTAAAGCCTTTCGCATTCTTATCATTCTGCAAGGGACAACGGTGATCGAATCAAGTGAATTAACATTTAACAATCTTATGTTTTGAGTCCAAACTATGCCCATCCATTTGATTATAAAAGACACATCGTATCGCCCCGCCGGATCGCTCGCGTGTCTACTATCGCCTGACGCCTCTATCGCGCTATCGCCCCATCTCGCGAGCGACGCGCTGAGGGCTCCACTTGACACCGGCGCGTGCGACCATAACCAGTTAACTCGCGTCACGCCTTGTTCCTGCAATTTATTAACAGTAGGTACTTACTCAAAGAACTGACCTATGAGACATACCTATATTTTGTAACTATGACTCTATTGAGAATTGAATCTGCAATTTTGGTGTTGTAGTATGACGGAGTTCGCCTTCGTATGATAGTTGTAGTAGCTGAGCTAAACTAAAACCGTTAATTGAAGAGTACATTATTTACGCACATACTAGTCATTAATATCTACCTACTAGCAACACGAGATCCTACAAAATCTATTTTTGATTTGTTGCTTTGAATTTGCAAAAAGCGTTTTGCTATGAGAAAAGAAAAGAATCTGGAAATTTTCAAATCATCAATAAAATTGGATCCGCATTAACACAAACACAAAGGGCGATAATACAAGGTGATTACGCAAACGAAAGTCGGAAACAAAGAGATGTCAATAATAGGGATGAACTGGAAACCGTACGCGGCAATTTTGGGTAAGTTACGAGTGGCGAGGGCGCGTCACCGCTCTATCGGTTTATAGCGCCGCGATCGTGCGTAAAGCGGTAACACGCCAACTCCGACGACAAATGTTTAAAACGACTTCTACTCCATTGTTCTTCAGTTTCCAATTGGGTCCCGTGCCCAGGACTTTCTAATGTAACTTGATTGTAAAACAAAAGACGCTTCGCTAACAAACTTCCCGCGACCGTCTTTTGTCGCGAGAGACTCTCAAAAACGTAAATTATTGTTACGTTTCATAGGCGGTGTTTAATGGAGCGAGCCGGCCCGCGGCGTAAATCTCATGAGAGGGAATTTAATTAGCTATAGTCTTGTATACAGGTGCAACGGGGAAAGAATTAACCTCTCTGCGCGCCCTCGGAAACTCGAGAGCCGTTTTGAGGTACTAAAAGAGGGCTAATTGGAAAGCTAATATTCACGGGTAACATTAACAATGCTCGGGAGACGGTTGCGTAATCTCCGGCGCGATCCTTATTATTTTAAGTGATACGCTGGGGGCAATCTTAAATATTAACGAAACGCGTATTAGCGTGCACGAGCAGATAGTTGCTTCGCAAACAGCCGCGATTAACCCCCAATCTGATGCTCATGAAGGGGATTTTCGAGATTATACGACCATAGTTTACTAAAATACGCCTTTGCTACGTGTTTGTTGCCAATATTTATGGTTTTAATACCAAAATCGTTCTAGGAAGTACACAGACAGGAATTTCTTTGTCCTGTTATAGATTTCCGAGTTCACATGAGAGCCATGAATTCGATCTTTTTCAAAATTGCTATAGGTAAAACACTTTCAAGAAGTCACCTCTGAAAATCGATCCGCTCGTTTTTGTTTTCGTAAAGTTAGGACAATATATTTTTAACAAAACTGTTTTCAAACGCCAAACATTGCCGATAGGGCGTTTCTGAGCGAACAAATTCGTAACGATAAGAACGTCACAAGTTGGCGGAGTATTTCATTGGAGTTGCTATCAGTTGTGAGTGAGCGAGTTCGCCGGTCATTGTATGGAGTGCACGCTCAATTTGAGAAAAACGTATAAAACTTCGCTTACTCTTTCTGCCGAAAATTTAAGCTCGGAGGTAAAGGAGTTATTCTAGCCATATCTCGTAGGTACGCTAGTATGCAGCTAGCGGGCGCGTGCGAGTATTTGTTAGTCGAATAACAACTACGAAAAACATTGTAAAAATGTGATATGGTATTTTTCGTTTCGATGCGTTTCTCCTTTTACAAATCCGATAAGTTTTATTAATATTGCTTCTTTGTTACTTTTTTGATTTATATTTTCGACGATGTAATAACAATCAGACAATCATAAAGTACTTCTGAACACAGATAATGTTATATTAACTATTCAGAAACTAATTTGTTTGCTTCGGAATCAAACTAAATGAAATCTCAAAGTAAAGACAATCAGAATCTCTCGTTAGGGGCGGTCCATATAGATCGGATGTTGTTTACACTGTTCGCGAATTCATCTCGGCATTACGAACTTCCTCCACTGAGGAACAAACTTCATACGGGCAAGTTTAAAATGAAAGATTCGAACTGAGCCCTACACTGTTATAATATTGGATCTTGCCAACTTTGGCGCAGACCCTGATTGAAATAATTCCATTGAATATGGGCGTTCGGGTCTGAAGTACTGAAACAAAGTTTTACATTAACTGTCGCGTATTGCTTTTATGATAAATAATAATTGTATGTTTCTTATTAGATTACAAATACGAGTGTTGCTCTATTAATAAATAAATAAAAACATCAAGGGACACAAATTGATAAAGTCCCAAACTAAACTCTAGGCTTGTACTATGGGTAGGTGCTAAACAACGATATGAATATACCTAACATTGAAAACATCTAAGACTCAAAGACAAACACCCGCTCATCGGTAAAAAAAATTGCCCATACCTAGAATCGAACCTGGGACTGAAAATTAATTGGTTAATTGGTTAATTTAATAAATATTTACGTTAGTTTTTTCTATTAGTTCTTCTAAGAACAATCATAAATACTGTAGAAGTACAAGCATTAACAAAATTGGAGCAAGTTTACAAATAAACTAGCGGCGGCCTCGCGTCGCCTCCGCGCGTTCTCCTCGCCACACACAAAAAACTTTGTACCAAATACATCGGAAACATATTTCGCAGAGCACAAAATATCCTTTCAGAGACGTACGCCTCATCTCGACGGATGCCGCGTGTGATTACTCGAGCTGACGTGTGTCAAAGACATAAAAGGTGCTTCGCGACGTAAATAAAAAATAGATGGACCTCTTAGAAACCTTTGACAAATTATTCTGTTGACAAGTAAACACCCTTGCCTTGCTAGAATCAAACAACCGAACATGAAACAATTCGGTAAGGTGCGCTCGGCCCCCAGTCGAGTGCCAAAGTTTTTAACGTGTAATGCTTCCGATACATAAAACTATCCAATAATATTTGTGATCGGCGGCGACGCAAACATTCGGTCGCGGGCGCCGCTATCGGTCGGCTATAAAGGCCTTTCGCGCGATAAAAACTGATCTGTGAGTTTGTTCGCCAACAACAGGAAAACAGTTCTTTGGCAGGCGGCCAAGTTACCTGCAGCCGCTGCCGCTGCGTGCTATCTCGGCGCGCGACTCACTCTGCGCTCCCCCGATAAAGGGTTAACAAATTGCATCCAACTTCGCAGCACACGTCGCCGAATGTGGAAGCAGTAAATAGTTCCATGTTTGCCGGCGAAGTTTTGACTTCTTTCGCACTTGCCAAGTGACGTTCTCATAATGGGTTTTTCGGCGCGGCCATTGTAATGAGCGACCGGGCGCCGGCGCGACCTGCCGCCGATCGTCGCCGTTTAAATTGTGTTCCGGTACAATCCGCGTTTATTATTCTTTTATGCGACGACGCCCTCCTCGGCCGGCGATCGCAAATTGTTTTTTCCTATTTATCCTCTCTACTTATTTTGCGTTGTCTCTATTTTCACAGGAGGCTGAGATGTAAACATGGTGTGGAGCTTAAAAAGTACGCCCTAATTTATTTGAGGCGCCTTTTCGGAAAACGTTTCGGCCGTGCTCTTTTATCCACTCGAACAAAGGATAATACGAATAAAAGCCAGTCAAGCATAATCGTACTTCCAGCGTTGAGAGCTCAGCGGAATAGTCGCCACAATTTCTCGTGCAAAGTTTTTTACCTTTCGCTCGCGTGGATTTTTTTTAAATTCATTGCTGATTTAATATGAAGTAACGAGCATAATCTACTGCGACTGCGAGCACGGGGATCCAAATTTTCGTGTTCGCCGTCGGAGCCGCAACAGCGAATGTAAATGAAGATTGTGTTCGCGTCTTCTCTAATTTTGTTTCGGTTTTGCATTCGGTGCGGGTGTGGGTATAAAATATGGGCGAGGCCGTCAGGGCTAATGTTGTTAAAAGAGGCGGGGCGGTCGGTAAGTGATTTAGTTGTGGCAAGTTGCGGCGGGAGTAATCCTATCCTGCGGCGGATCCATCAGTCGTCATTAGGCGACGCGTCGCACCTGCGGGGGCTAAGATTGATATGCCTCCCGCGCCGCCTTCTGACAGCTTGTTATTGAAAAACTGAGCGATAATCCCGCCGCGGCATTGTTTAAGATTTCCCTTTCTCGGACGTTGTTTTTTCAGCGTGTTCGTTTTTAGGGATTTGTTTGAGCATAGATTGGAATTGAACTTGCAGAACTTGTGTAATCCAAACTTGCTGCTGAACGCACGGCGCGCGCCCGAAGGTTAATGCGGAACAGTGCGATCTTCCAGATTACGAAATATTTTTGTTTAGTCTAAATGGGATTAGTTTTCATCCCATAAACAGAATCAGCTAGGTTTATTAATAAGATAATATGATGTTGGTATCCATTTTTTAGTATCTATTTACCTATTTCACATACGAAAAAGTGACTGAGGGCCCTGCCAAGATGCACTTTGCTGACTAGCGTTTCTATTCGTTTCGTTTTTAAACCAATCGCGTCACTGCTAGATGACGTGATACGAAAAGTCACGTGACCTACCAGTGACGCGATTGGTTTAAAAACGAAACGAATAGAAACGCTAGTTAGCTTAGTGCACCTTGGCAGGGCCCTCTGATGTGATTTAACAATAATTAGTAATGAGGGCAATGAATGTACAAAGTTGCAGTACGTGTAACTCTTTATACCTCTAAATATATCTAACAAAAACATAACAATCAGCCAACTCAATCGATATCAATTATCGAAAATACACGCAATAAATGTACTTAGTCCAATTAAGAGTGCTTACTCTTTTTTGAAGTCGTTTAAAAATATACTCTCATTTCCTTCCTACACGGATCACAAGTTGATGTTATTGAATTTAGAAACCATACGTGTCCCTTTTATGTTATAAATTGTTCTGTACGAACGCTGCTAACCTGATTCTGATTCAAATCTATAAGGCCGGCTAAGTTGCAATCTCTGTACTGACTGTAAACATTTGTTAAAATGTAATGACTAGGTACACTTACATTTAGCAAATATCACAAAACACGCGACATGAATAAAGTAGTGTTTTCAATTTACGAAGGCGCGCCCCGCCATTCAAGTCGACGTTGCATGGTTGGCTCAATGTAAATAAAATTTAGTATTGGGGCCTAGCCTCGAGTGAAAAAACTAGACTTCGTTTAGAGGAATAATCATCACACTGTTGTATATTAATATATTGTTTGATTTTTGGACTCGGTAAGAATCGCAGAATGTAAATAAAAAAAAAAGATAAAAGATGTTTATTCAGTAAGTAGGCCGCACGGGCACTTTTACACGTCAAAAATCTACCAGCGCTTCGCAAGAGACCACTGCTGAGAAGAAACGCCGCAAGAAACTCAACAGTCAGTCGTTTTTTAAACATTGCTTATGATATATGATATTATACAACGAAAAAAACTTAACCTAGCATTATAATATAAAACAATGAATGTAACAAAAAATATGAATATATATATCATGCGTAGTTGAGAAAGAAAATGTGTCAAAACTCAAAATTTCTACAAGAACTCATAAGTAGTAAATATAAAAAATAAATAAAAATTATACTTACCTATGACGGTGCAAAACAACACATAAAAAGTTTCGATACATTCTCCTTCAGAAACCATGTCCAGGGCCATGTGTACTTAGTGTCCGTATTGACTGTTTGTGTTTTTGTTGCAGGCTGCGCGTTCGTGAAGTTCAGCTCGCACCAGGAGGCGCAGGCCGCCATCACCAGCCTGCACGGCAGCCAGACCATGCCGGTGAGTACAACTACCACGACCCATCCGAATACCCTTATTCTTAAAACCTCCTAATATCCTTAATCTTTAAGCACTCCCTAAATAGATTCTCATGCGGTCATTAATGAAATATAAAATCAACAAGGTAAGCTACTGAAATAAAGTAATAAAAATGTAAAGACACAGTGTTTATCCCAATTAGAAAGTACATATTTTGTGTAAGGCGGAGTGTCATTGTGCGGGACTTGCGCATAGTAGTGCAATTTTTAGTATACCTTAACGGCGTTGCATTTTCTGTGAATGCTAATATCAGTCAATATTTATTTTAGACTAGCGTTCGGTTCTCCGGTTTAAACAAATAAAAAATAGCCTACGTCCATCCGGAATAATGTACCTTTCGTACGGATAATAAATACCTACCATGCATTGCGAGGAGCTCTTATCACAAAAAAGGTTATAGTGATAATTAAGTTGCTTTCGTTATTCTTCCTTATTTTGAAGACTGCTTTAGTATATTATTTTTAACTTGCACATATTTAACGTTAGGAGCTACAAAGTTTATGCAATATCTAACTTCGAAATTAATTTTCCGTGCTTAGGATTTTCATAACGCTCTTCTTTCCTTTTTTATAACAATTGTAAATTTGTAGGGACTTCATTGCGTAAATAAACAATGTTATAATAACCTCGACGATTCGACCTTATTGCAACAACCGTAATCACGAGCAGGCCATTGTAACCTTCCTCGTACTGCAATAAGGACTTCACTTTACATCGAGCTCTTCTCGTGTCTATCTTGATCTCGAGCTCGGCGGAATAGTTGGCAACTCCGAAACAAAACGCAACGCGTCGAGGCGTATAATTAACTCCGTTGCTCTTCTTCCTACATCTCTTTCTAATTTGTAAGCGTAGGATGTTTCGGAGAAGAACATCATAGCGTGTTTATTTTTAACCATTAACACAATATTGATAATTTTCTTGACAAATCAGGCCTAGGCAAAAAATTTTTTATGCCGAGGATAAGGTACGCGAGCACTCAGCCCACCTGACGGTAGGTGGGATCTGAGACCCATAGACATTTGAAATCTCAAGACTACAATCTCAAAACTGGAATCCTAAGACTTCAAATACGTTGCCAACCCTGAGAACTAAGATGAAATGCCTCTATGCTAGTAATTGTAATACCTTATCACACCGAACTGCATTTGTTTACGATATCAAGCCTGGGAAAATTATTTTGATTTTCACCGCCATCGTGTGTTATTATGGCCTCTATCATGGCAAATAATATGTAAATGTCAAATCAAAAGTTAAGACAGATACCCGTACAATAATTGAGAGAAAATCTAATCTTGACAACGGTCGAACACATTCCGAAACTGAGAATCATCTGAAAGCTTTCATGAGACCAAGGTCTATATTACGAGTATATGGGTAAATCATATTTTCTTTGACATGTGATCGTATTGTCAACGTTACAAAAGCTCTCATTTACATATTGCTTTGATATATAGTATCGACCGCCAATACTGTCAAGTAAATAAGAGCAATGATAACGTTTACAATACGATAACATTGTCAAATTTTGGATTATTTTACAGAATAGAATTGAGCCTCAGGAGCATTTGTTCAGAAAACGGCTATCTCACTCTAAACATAATTATTAGAGCCAGTGTAATCCGAGAAAGGATGGCTGAGCATCGAAATAATCGGCGATAGAATACTTTTCAAATCTTTCCATTAATTGCAGTACAATTGAAAGGAAGTTTTCCAATAAATTGGTGTTGTTTTGAACAACGTCTTTAATTGGTACGTTTTGTCTTTCTGTGTTTATGAGAAACGAATTGTTTAATTCAATTTATTAACGAAAATAAAATAACGTTTTTTATTAACTTTGCAGTAGCAGTTAACAAGTTAGATTAGAGTGAAAATACCAAATTGTGCTTATTCCATTTTACTATTGTATAAAAAACGTAATAGGAAGGTGTTGTAAACAATGTTAACATACTCGTAGCTTTGCGTTGTACACGCGGACGTCCGCCGTTTACAGGGAGTATCATTGTCAACATGAAAAATAATAATTTGAATCGAGCACTCGCGTGTATTACCGCGCTTCAGCGTTGTCGACATAAAAGTTTATTTAAACAGCGAGTATCGGCAAACAGCACCGCAAACATTGGCCGAACATTGACTACTTGTATTTCATTCCGCGCGTTTGTTTGTAGGGTGCGTCATGCGAGGCTGAACAAATACAAACTGATCACTCACAACACAACTCTTACTAGTGTTATCGTGTACAAATAATAGTCTATATTCGATGTATCCGAATTTAGAACTAACGGATTGATTATGCCATAACAAGGTAAACAAATTTCAAACCAAGTATTTTAAAACCATGTAGCAAAATGTTTCATTTAAACGGAATTTTCATATTTTAAAAGTCCAACCACACACATAGTGTTTTTATGCACAATATCGCCTCCGCTACGTAATTAAACTTCGTAATTATTATTATTTTTCAATAATTTACTGCCGAAATAAAAATAGAGTACAAAAGACCTTATGCTACAAGCATACTCTATTAGTGTAAAGAAATGTCTTTTTTTTTCAACTCAACTGGAAAAATATTTAAACTATTATATTCTTACTGTATTTTATTCCTATAATAATATGTGGTTTATGTACATTGCACAAGTAACGTCAATTTTAGTCGCTGGGCGCTCCATCTTAAGTTTAAGAACACTTTATTTTGGCAGATTTTTCGGTTAGATCAACCAACAACTTTCTCAGGCTTCGTCATTACGAGTATATTTGCTTTTATTTACTGTTGAGATAATTTAATCCATTTTATCGGTGCATCAACAGCGCATCGGTCATTGTTCGGCAGCGGCCAAACACTACGTATCTGAATGACATATCTACTCTATAGCATTGACAGCTTACAGTGGAAAATCGCTCCACGTTTTATTGACAGTTATTCCGTATATTGCATATGTCACCGTATGATTTTGAACGCCGATAGCTCAGTCGATAAATTGTGAACTGCACATACTGCTAACAACGCATATAACGTACTAACTTTCGATAGTTTATAATCTATCCATGTGAAACCATCAAATTGTGAACGAGTGCTTACCGACAGGATTCACATATCCGATGATAAAATTAAACAGATTGTGACCTTTCGTTATGCGAAATAATCAGCGGATTCAGAAACAGGATTCGTTTTCCACATTCCGCATTCCTTTATAATACGGATTGAAAATCCGTTCTTAATATATTCTCACTTTAATACATCCTTTATATGGTCACTAGAGTATATGAGTCAAATCAACTGTTTAAGTACCTATTTCACCAAACGATGTAAACCACTTAACAGACGATAAGGGCGTTAACAGCTGTCAAAATGTATGAACTAATAGTCGATTAACATTGATTAAATTTAACATCGTTTGGTGAAATTGGTACTAAATATCTCTTTTTGCCGTTTTGGCAGTCGAACCCCAGTAAGTCAGTCGAGTAACCATGTTTTTAATTGGGACAAAAAGGGTTAACATGTACGTTATTTTGTAAACCACCATTATTTACTTAGTTTGACGTTAGTAAAAATACACTATACACATAACGAATGTATGTGTGTTAAGCTTTCACACGTACATTCACAGCCTGCTCAAATCTAAATCCTTTTTTAGCTTCGCTATAGTCGAGTAATAAAAAACAGACGGCGAACGGTAAAATCCGTTTGCAGTCCAACATGACGGTACAAATTCGTACTAGTTAATTTAGATACAAAATAAAAGAGCGCCTAACAAATTGCAGGCGGTAAATACTAGGGAGTGTATCGGTCGGCAAAAAGACCAAAATCGGCTGTCCGGGCCAGACGCTTAACTTTTTAATTAGTGGTTTGGTCCGGGTAGGCTCTGGCTTCATGCGAGTTATGACTATGTCGGCCTTTATATAACTGTCTTACTGTACACATACAAGACCATCAACCAACTTTAAGAGTCTTTTACTCAATAGAGTGAAATCGTATCAATTCCTAGAGCCGGGTTGTGAGTGTATGAAAGGGAAATAAAAAATGATAAGACCAAAGCATTCTAATTTGAGATAACATCATTAGACATATCACCATTATTCTTTAATAAGCTGCCATGAGCACCTGCCAGTTTTTTTTATTTAAATTTCTCAGCCCGCCAGCGGCTTTGCCCCCGCTGCAAATTTCCGACAATTTCTGTGAATTTTTCAGTATTTTCTGCCAAAAAAACTTGTCCTGACAATAACAAACACAACAAAAAAAGAGTTGTCCAGTTTGGTGCAGTGTGTTGCAAGTTATGCGCGTACATAGATTTCGGCGATTCATTTTTATTTATACAAAATGAGTGAAAACTTAAATACTCCCCATTTTATTTACCTGGAAACTGGAACTAGACTGAGTATCCCTCAAATTAAATATGGCAGCGAGAAGAATTTGCATGAAGAATATCGAAGGTACATTAAGCCGGGATTGCACGGACATTATCATAACAAAGTGCGCGCCTTGTTGGCAAAAGTGGCTTCTCCTGCCTTTGTCCTGCCTCGCGCGATTACACCGAATTACATTTTATTACAATTAATATCAAGGATTTTGTCCTCAGCGAATCATTTACAAAGGGGCCATCTAATTACGAGGATCCACACAAAATGTAGCATTACCGATAGTTTGGATTAGTCTGAAATACGAGTACATCTCGTAATATATTACTTATATCGGAGAATATTACGTATTGTACGTAATAGGAGAAATGACTTAAATAGTTACGTCGTAATATTTTCAATGGTCTTTATCAAATACTGTTTATCTTTCTCATAGGTAGTTTATAAGATATTTATATGGTTTAGTTAACATATTTCAACAACAACGAAACAACCGCAAAGTATCATGTCAAGATAAGATAAGTTCTTTTAAATAACTATAAACGAAAGTGAACCTTAGGTAAAAGTAAACAGTGACAATATTAGTGTGGCCAGTTGGACATTACGTTACCTTGGATTCGCACTCGTGCACAGTGATTTAACCCGTGTCGATCTCGCATCGGACCTCTCTTTCATCTGTGGCGCGTCAGACAGAGTCGGACAATCGCCTACACGAAACCGAAACCTAAAAAGAATAGCCGGACGACGTTAATTCTACCTGCTACTTCATAATCGCAATGTCAAGATCACCGCCTTTTAAGTGTTCGTCTAATCCAGATCTCTCGATGAATCTTAAAGAGATGCGAAAACGTAAACAACCAGACGATATGTCTCAAATTTCAGAACAAATTAAGGTGGTGATGGATACCAAGCTATCTGCCTGGCAGGCTGAATTCCAGGAAAGTATTACCGCCACAATAAATACATCGGTGATTTCCGCCATGTCAGTGGAGTTCACCAAATTATCTGTAACATTAGGTGAGGTTAGGTCTGACATAGAAACTCTGAGACGGGAAAACACGGAATTTGGGAAATCATTCTCTGAAGTAAAAAATCGCCTGACTGATATGGAGCAATCTCTCGCCTTTGTAGACTCGCGCCAGGACACTGTCGATAACAAAATATCGGACCTCGTAAGTACCGCATCCGAGGCCCGTATTAATTCGGAACGGGTCTTAGTCCTAGAACGAAATATAGATAAAATGGAGCAGCACGCGCGCTCAAATAATGTAGAAATATGCAACTTACCCGAGAGGCGCGGTGAGAATTTAATGGACACCTTTAAAAATATCGGTGCTGCTATAAAATGTACAATTATGCCGAATGACATATTATCGATTCACCGGGTACCTCATGCCGACCCTACTAATAAACGGCCTAAGAATATAATTGTGCGCCTCACATCTGTTATTTTACGTGATAACATTATGGCAGCATTTCGGGCTACCAAGGGACTTGATACCCCGCAGCTTAGTATGGGAGGGCAGGCGCACAGGATTTACCTCAATGAGCACTTGACACTGAAAAACAAACGGCTACTTAGAATGGCCCGCGAAGCTGCGTCAGCGAATAACTTTAAGTATGTCTGGGTGAGGCATGCCACCGTTCTAGCGCGCAAGAGCGATACGGCCCCGGTGCTGGCGGTGCGAGATATTGCAGACCTCAAACGATTCTCGCCGAGTTCCTGATGTATATGATAATCTTAAAATTAACTACTGCAAATGTTTTTACCTATTTCATATAGTGGGTTCCGTCTTTCTCAATATATCTCTTTACTTGTGTTGTTTTCCATTGTCTGCTGTGTCTGTTCTACGTAATATATTATCCAATAACATTATAATTTGCTTTAAGCGCCCTGTGATACAGGTTCAAATAATTTCGGTTGTGACTACACTGTACCGTCCTTGCAGGTCAGAAAAAAAGTTTATTATTGAATTGTCCGTGCGTACGGTAGTACGTATTGGCAACTTTACTTTACCGTATTATGCCTTATGCTTCCTTAATAGTAATTTCATACCTGAGCAAAATTATTCCTGTAAATTTACACCTATTATTAACTTAGATATGTTATTAACCAAACGAATAAATGGATTATAGGGCATCCGTGTATTACCAAAATTGTAGGGGTATCCGGACCAAAATAAATACATTATATATTAACATATTGTCACACTCGTATGACGTAATCATCTTAACGGAGACCTGGTTATGTGCAGATATTGCCAACAATGAGTTTATTGATCCTCGCTATACAGTTTTCCGTTGCGATCGGAATAGCGCGGGCAGCGGGCGCGGCGTCGGCGGCGGTGTGCTGGTGGCCGTGCTGCGCGAGCTGCGCGCCGCCGCCCGCGTGCCCCCGCCGCCGCACCCCGCGCGGCCCCCTCTGCCGCCGGTAGTAGACAATGTAATAGTTGAAATCCCAATAGGAAATCGTCGGAAGCATATCATAAGCGCTACCTACATTCCGCCCCAACAACCATCCGTCACTTATGAGATATACTTTGACTATTTAGGTGAAATTCTACATCAATCAGATGTAAAAAGTTGCTGGATAGTCGGAGATTACAATTATGCGTCAATTAAATGGCCAGTCGTTAACATTACAAACTCTAGTAAAATTTCCACCTCCGAAAAATGTCTATTTAATTTCATGAATCTTTTTAATTTAAGTCAAATAAATACCTATCATAACAAACTTGAAAAATTTTTAGATCTTTTCTTAACTGATATTGATGACTGTGCTTGCTTAGCTGCACCGGTCACCTTGTTACCAGTAGATGACCATCACCCTCCATTCTATGTTCTGTCTCCGCTTGCCATTATTAACAGTAGTAGTTTTAAATCGATGACTCGAGGACCAAGAGGCAAATACGACTTCATCAGAGCCGACTATACTATTATTAATAAAACTATTTCTCACATTCCTTGGCGTGATATTTTAAGCCCAGCGAGTATATCAGCAGAGTCTGCAGTCTCTTTGTTCTACGAGAAAATTTACACTATTATTAAAAATCATGTACCACTTAAAAGACAAAATCCGACCCAATTTCCTATTTGGTTCTCGTCAGCTCTAATACATATATTTAAAAATAAAAATCGTGCATGGATCAAATGGAAAAAATACCAAAATTTATCTGATTATGAATGTTTTTCGTTGTTACGTGAACGTTTTAAATCTGAATCAGTTACTTGCTACAAAACATATATAAAGAAGGTGGAATCAAGTATACAAGACAATGTTAAGTACTTTTGGTCATATATTTCTAATCGTAAACAATCCTCAGTAATACCGAACGAGGTCTCTTATGGAAATTGTACCGCAAATAATCCAGAAGATGTATGCAATATGTTTTCAACTTTCTTCCAATCCGTTTACGAACCCTCTACAGTTCCGGTTGATTACGACATAGCTGAAAGTCCTTCGAGTTCTGACACCCATATCCACAACATTGTTTTACATGAAAATAACATTAAACAGGAATTACGCAAACTCGATCTGTCTAAAGGACCTGGGCCAGATAACATTCCGCCTCTATTTATAAGGAAAACTATAGAGAATATCACCGCTCCCTTAACACTTCTTTATAATAAATGTTTAAAGGAAGGAGTTTGTCCAGCTGTTTGGAAATGCGCTAATATTGTCCCCGTCCATAAGGGTGCTTCTAGGAAAGGGGTTGAAAACTACAGACCTATATCTATCCTGTCTATCCTGTCGAAGGTTTTTGAGAAACTTATACATAATCAAATCTATCCATGTTTACATAACATCATAATACCTCAACAACATGGTTTTGTTCGACATCGCTCAACTATAACTAACCTACTTACTTACACAACGTACTTATTTAAGAATATAGATAACAATAAACAAATTGACAGCATTTATACAGATTTTAGTAAGGCATTCGATAGGGTAGATCATAGAATATTACTTGATAAAATCGCATATAATGGTATTAGAGGTAATCTTTGGAGATGGTTAAAATCATACATAACAAACCGGACGCAAAAGGTAGTAATAAATGGTTTTGATTCTCGTGCTTTTACTGTTACTTCAGGAGTCCCACAGGGTTCAATCTTGGGACCATTACTATTTATATTGTTTATTAATGACATTAATCACTGTTTCAACTTTTGCAACATCTTGCTTTACGCCGATGATCTTAAAATTTACCATACTATCAGTGACAGTAGTGACTGCGTTAAACTTCAAAAAGACTTAGATCGTTTTACATCTTATTGTAATAATAATAAACTTAAACTTAATCTAGACAAATGTAAAATTATCAAATTCACCAAGAAAAGAACATCCCTAAACTATTCATATACACTTTGTCACTCTGCATTAGATACAGTTGATTTTATAAGGGATCTCGGCGTAACGCTGGATTCCAAACTTCACTTAGATATACATGTAGATAATGTTATTCGTAATGCATATAGAATGTATGGATTTATCATGCGATCTACTTCCGAATTTAAGCGCCCTAACACATTCCTTTATCTGTACAAAACTCTTGTGCGCTCGCAGTTGGAATATGCTGTTACTATCTGGAACCCCTACTATAACAAATATTCAGATGCTCTTGAGTGTGTTCAGAAAAAATTCATCCGTACCATGCAATACAGATGTTTTCACAACCGTTTATCATATCGCCAGCTCCTTGTTAAGTATAACTTGTTAGAACTTAACTCTAGACGCTTATTACTGCAGGCAATGGTGCTGTTTGGTCTCTGCAACGGCCAGTTCGATTGTATAGCGCTAAACAACATGTTGTGTTATAGAATACCCAAAAACAGACAACGCAGTGTGCGTCCTCACCGACTGTTCGTGACAGACCGCTGCCGTACCCACGCCGGTGAGCGCGCTCCCTTGCGTAGACTGGTCGACAATTATAATAATTTATTTAATGAGATAGACATTTTTGGTCACAGTGCTAATTCGTTTAAAAAATGTATCTTGGAAACGCTTGCAGAAAGGCAAAAAACACAACTATAAACTAGTACTTCTTGATTTTTACTTTTGTGTGTGAGTGTGTGTGTGTGTGTGTGTGTGTGTGTGTGAGTGCTGTGTGTTGGGTTTACCTTTTATATGATTTGTATTGTATACTATTTTGTAATCGCTCAATACGCTCCTAAATTTTGTTCATACTAATCTGTGGTAAACGATGTTGATCACACATTTACTAACCTATTATTGTTAAACCTTAGTATTACGTCTTTGATGTGATTGTTAGTTTTCCTCAATAAATGAAAAAAAAAAAAAAAAAATATTAGTTTCAATGAAATTGATTTTTTAATATGATAACAATTTTTTGAGTTATGATTTGTGTGATATTAGCAATAATATATTTACTTAAAAATTTCAACAATTTGTATTGATTGTTCATCAAGCTCGATAAACGTTGCTATTACAGTGATGCAAAATTTTATGACAATGATTATTACTCTACGGTCATTCACGCCTGTCTCCCAATAGGGCAGCGACTATGGAATGTCAGGTGCGCCGGTCCAAACATACCTCTTACCCTTCCTCTACATTCATCAAATGAAATCAAATTCAAATTAACTCTCTATTTCACGTTAAGAATATATCTATAGCATTGGTATAAAAATATAAGATACGTTGTAAGAAGTCTTTGAAATTACACGGCCATTGCCAGGCCGAAATTTGGCCCTAGGCTAATATTCTATACGGTAAAAGAGCATTTCTCTTTTTTTTGGCCACTATGAGTGACATCTCCAGAATTAAAAAAAAATGGCAGGTAGGTAGAGTACATCAAACTATGCAATAATTAAATAATATTCTTATGTGTCCCAAAATATTTGTATGGAAAGTTCCTTTTGTGTTACCGATATTCATACGTATTTGGTAACACAAAAGGAACTTTCCATACAAATATTTTGGGACACATTAGAATTTTTTTTTTTCGTATTGACAACGTTTTGACAGTTCTTATGGAGACGGTAATGGCAGCCGAGTTAAAATAATACCATAACACGTCAAACGCAATGTGGTTTTACCCTATAGAATCTCAGGCCTGGAGGGCCTCTATTCAACACGGTAAAAACCATTTAGTTTTTGACCTGTTATGGTATTGTCAACGCTTTGATAGCTCTTATTTACTTGACAGTAATGGCGGCCGAATGACAAACAATAAAATAACAGGTCAAATACGATTTGGATTTTACCGCCCAGAATAGAGGCGCTGTATTGATTAGTTATTTAACATAAATTATGCACGTGACTCGGTTCACGTGGAACTCTTTTACTATAGTTTTTTTTTGCGTACGTGCTAAATCTGACACCTACCTTCGGGTGAGGACAGAGTATTTTTTTGTCTCAGAAAGTTTTATAGTTCCCGGAGGAAAAATTAAAAAAGTAGATCTATGTAGGACTGCCATTAAAACAAATAATCTACCTTTTTGAATTTATGTAACTAGCTCATCCAATCCCAAACGGCTCGAGCCCAATGAGTCCATTCCGCTAATCCAAAACTTCGCTGACAAGTGGGTAGCGCGGGGTGTTTCGGCACCGTCGATAATTCCTTTCAGTGGCACAAAGGGCCGGATTTGCCCAACTTCCCCACTAATGACGTTTTTGTCTGCGGTGAGAACAGTGTTCCGTGGTGTATTGATTCGGTGGTATGAAAGAAATGAATGGTGGCATTACGCGCGGCTTACGTTATACGATACATATAAATATGTGTGATAAATAGCACTTTATCGATATTTACGTCACTACTTAATTAAGAGACTGATTCAACTATTCCATATATCATATAATATAATCGGCATTCATTGAGCCTAAACAAGTTGCTTGACGCTAAACGATTTTCGAAAACTGACATAATGTATCGAATTGACGTAGGCGCTCGACGCGACCGTCTGACAGCTTACGTCAATTCTATACATTTTGGACAACGATAAAGAACGCCGAATGCAACTTGTCTAAGGCCTCAGAGTCGTAGACAAAAATACCTCGCGTGCAATTGTGGCATCAGCACTTTTTTTAAAGTTTTTTTTTTATATTTGTACTCTTTTCTATCATTATGTTTTTAATTTAGCCCTTGACATAATTATAATCTTGCACAAATGCATTCCTAGAATACATACGGCAGTCTACATTCCGATTGTGGGCAGGCCACACTTCTAGACTTATAAGTCAGTATAGGTCGAACATCTATTGGCAGTAATTCCTTTGGCCTTGTAATCAGTACAAATTCGTAACGTTTACTCGAACAACCTTCATGTGGTTTTGTAACTTATTATCGTGTGAACAAAATCAAATTAAACCACAACACCAGCAGTTCAGTTTTGATTTTTTAACACTAAACCCTAAAAAATATTTAGTTACTGAGCCGAAATACACCGAAAACGTCAAAAAACCACCACAACGAAAACGTCAAAAACCAACACCATACAAAGTTTCAACGGCAACATTTTATAGTTACATTGTTTGGGGAAGAAGGGGGGTTATAAACAAGTCTTAATAAATTCGTTGATGTTCCGTTTCACCCCACGCTGGGGTCACTCCCATGCGAGCGATCCCGCTACCGTTTACATTCGCTTTCCATAAAATAGCAAAATAAAGCGAAATAGGTACTTACTCGGCATACGAAAATACTAAGTAAAAATACTTTTCGACGCTCTTTGTTTAAAATGTATCCTCTGAAATAGTCAAAATTGTTGTAAACCGTCACGAGGGACAGTCTAAGGAACATGGACGATGGAAGTGACTCCGGAAAAATGCAGAAAGTAGACCGGGTGGAATTTAATTAAAAGATAGAAGTGTGATTGCATCAGTCTTGTTTGTCGAACAAAGACGCTTTAGTTGAAATTAACCCCTCAATAGTTTTTGTTTCAGTACCGATTGTAGTTTGTAGTTTCCAACTCTGAACAAGTTTAAAAATACTTAGTAAAAAGTACCTGTTACCAAGCCATTTTAAGTGCAAATCCGTAGTGATTGCGTCAGTAAAGTACACAGGGCGTGTTGTCTTTAATAATTGGGCTCCCTTCGAAGCCTTTTACAGACCTTATTAAGGATTTTCAAGTGCTTCATTCGCCGGGGGCCTTTCAGGACAGGTCAACTATGCCTTTTAAATGTTACAGTATTGGTTTGGGGAGGGTCGGGTTCTACGTGTTTTACTCTAAAGGCATTTCTTAAACGCATTTACGACTTATTCAGTTAAAACGCTGGAAATAAATTTTGATAACATTACTAATTAAGCTACTAGCATAACTTACAGGAGTGAGTACTTATTTTATTTCTGCCAGTTTTGCTAACGCTTGATCTTTTAAAAGTTTGCCAATTTCATGCAGCTACCTACGAGGTTACATAAATATTGCCGTTTGTTGTTTACTAGGTTTGTAGGGATTGCAAATTTTCAAAATGTCGACATACTATTGGAAACCTTAATCGTCTTTTGTCCTAATGCATCGTTAGTCTGAATTTTCGTTTATCCTAAAACGATTTCCGCCTTTTTTTATATACAACCCTAACCAAACCTATCCGCTGGTATTTTTGGTAAACTTAAAACGTTGTCTGACTCAAAACCAGTTTAGGGCTAACGATAATTCGAACTCGTTACGAAAAACGTTATTATGGATTACGAATGACACCCAAACCAACTATCAAATTCACGTCGATCTGTATGTGAATAAAAATTCGGTCACTCTCGTACTTATATACGTGTCAGAAAGTGACAAATGTTTTATCCACATTTTCACGTGATAAACGCAGCCATATTAGACCCCCTGTAGTATCATTATGTCGTGAAAAATAAAGTTTTTTTTGCATCTAATGTAATAGTGTACTACTATACAGTAAACTCTTTACAATTGATGATAAAGAGTTTGCTGATAGCGCAAAGACCTTGAGCCCTTGACAGTGAAATATTGGATCAAATCAAATACTCACGCTATCAATTAATTGAACCCAAGTCCCAGCTCAATTACAGTGGCGAGCTCGAAAAATAACACACAATCGTAAAGACGTACACGAGTTGCAATTATTTGCTGACAGCGTACACTGGCGTTCGTAAAACCGAGTTAGTGGTCGCAATAAGACAATATTAAATGACATATACACGTCCTGGCAAACGCAGTTATAAACATAGACTGTAGTAAGTTTCATCCGATTGTTTTGCTTGTCATAAAATAAATTGGAATCTAAGGGAACTTGTAGGATAATACTTTAATTCCAATAATATTATAACTATTTTAAATTTAGTTTTATTTTCCCTCCCTATTCGAATTAATACAAAGTTTAAATAGCGAAATTACTGTTAAAGTCGTGCAAATCATTTAACCAATTTTAATTTGGCAGAAAAACCCATGTCGGAGCATGCATGGTGTTGGGTATCTCCAAAAACGACAAGTATGAGCTAATTAACTTAATCTTAATTTCGATCTATGGTTTTCTTTGTAGATATCTTTCAAATCTAAAAAAACATAATTCACATAATGTTTTTTTAAGAGCTATCTAATGACACCTCATTCAATGTGATATTGTAAAAAACTAAATTTACGTTTGCTTTACGTGTACAGTCAAGGGCTTTAATTGTTATGCCACTATAGAACACTGTCAAATTCAAATTCAAATTCAAATAATTTATTCAGTAAGTAGGCCCTGCAGGCACTTTTACATGTCTGAGTCTACCAGCGCTTCCAAAGAGACCACTGTTGAGAAGAAGCGCCGCAAGAAACTCAACAGTAAGCCGTTTTTTCCAAATAAATCACTTATTACAATACTAAACTTAAGCTACATAATTTAAATGTCACAGGGATGTACAGGTCCCAGTAGTAATAATAATTAAATATATCTAAATGTCAGATTATTATAAATAATACAATTTCGGAGATGTAAACAGTCTCCAAATGTCAAATTAAAATTAAGAATTAAATATAATTAAAAAAAAAAAACACAAAACAAGGGAGATGTAGAAAGTCTCCACGGTCAATTTTGGAGATGTAAAGAGTCTCCAGATGTCAAATTAAAAAATAAGGGAGATGTAGAAAGTCTCCACGGTCAATTTCGGAGATGGTAAAGAGTCTCCAGATGTCATATTAAAATAATAGGTAATCATACAGGGAGATGTATATAGTCTCCACGGTCATTAATAATTGTAATACAAAAAAAAAATATATATATCAGTCCCAAGCATTGTCATCATTCATATAATCTTTAATACTATAATAAGCTTTAGAAATTAGTTTACGTTTAACGTAACTCTTAAATTTATTTACTGATAAATGAGTAACACTACTTGGGAGCTTATTATAGAACCTTATACAATTACCCATGAAAGAGTTTTTTATTTTGTGAAGCCGTGTAAAGGGCACTGCGAGCTTATGTTTATTTCTGGTATTAACATTATGTATGTCACAGTTCTTTCTAAAGTTACTGATATTCTTATGAACATGCATAATGTTTTCATAAATATATTGACTTTATACGGTTAATATATTCGTTTCTTTGAACTTATCTCTAAGCGAGTCTCTATGACCCATCTTGTAAACAGAACGAATAGCCCTCTTCTGTAGAACAAAGATGCTGTTTACGTCAGCACCACTACCCCATAGTAAAATACCATATGACATAATACTATGGAAGTAACTAAAATAAACTAATCGAGCGGTTCTCAAGTCTATTAGATTCCGAATTTTATTAACTGCAAAAGCTGCAGAACTTAGTCTATTCGCTAATTTAGCCAGATGAGGACCCCATTGGAGTTTTGAGTCTAACGTTATACCAAGAAATACTGTATCATTAACTAAGTCTAATTTGTCATTTTTAATAGTTACAGTAGTTTGTCTATTTTTCACATTGGTAGTCATAAATTTAATACATTTAGTCTTTTTCTCATTTAGTAATAAATTATTAACACTAAACCAATCTACTACTTTTGATATAGCATTGTTTACATCCACATTAAACTCCTGTTGTCGTTTGACTTTAAATACGAGTGAGGTATCATCAGCAAACAATACTATATCATGGTTGTCCTTTATAAGGTATGGTAAATCATTTATGTAAATGAGGAATAGAAATGGACCCAAAATTGAGCCCTGTGGCACGCCCATTGAGACCAAAGACCCAGGTGATCGTTTTCCATTCACGTCTACCCTTTGTATTCTCCCGAATAAGTACGTTTTAATTAAGTTTAGCGCAGTACTTCTAACTCCATAATGGTGTAGCTTCCTGACCAATGTGTCATGGTTAACGCAATCGAAGGCCTTGGACAAATCACAGAAAATACCTAAAGCATCATGTGACCCCTCCCAGGCATCAAAAATATGTTTAATTAGCTCAACACCAGCTTCGGTTGTCGAGCGACCCCGAGTAAAACCAAATTGTTTATTATGTAATAAATTATTATCTTGAAAATGTTGCATTAACTGTGATAAAATTAATTTCTCAAAGATTTTACTGAAAGTGGGTAGTATCGATATCGGTCTAAAGTTAGTGGGGTCAGAAGTACTACCCGTTTTAAATAATGGAATTATCTTGCTATGTTTCATAAGATCAGGAAACTCACCACAATCAACACAGTGATTAAATATGATCATTAAGTCAGATGCTATGACTTCCATTAAGGATTTAAGGACGTGAACCGAAACCCCCCAAAGATCATTGGTTTTCTTAATGTTAATTGATTTAAATGCTTTGATTACATCCAAGGCAGTAACGTGCTTGAATTCAAAGTGTATACTGCATTCAGACACGTTATCTTCTAATAATAAAATGGCAGACGCCGGCGAAGAGTTCAGACACTTAGTCGTGGACACTGGTATGTTGGTAAAATAATTTTCAAATTCAATTGCAACATCTAAATTAGACTCTAGGATTTTACCATCTACTTTTAAACGAAAGTCATTAATTTCCTTTTTCCGGCGACCTGTTTCTTCATTAATTATTTTCCAAGTCGTTTTAATGACATCAGAGCTATTCAAGATTTTATCACTTAAAAAGTTTCGCTTAGCTATACGGCAGTCTGACTTGAAATTCTTAGAATACTCTTTGACATGTTCCTTAAACTCTTCACTAGCGTTAAACCGTCGTTCCTCATATAGTTGATACAGTATTGCTCTTCGTTTATGTAAGTCCGCAGTAGCCCAGTCACTGAAAACCTTTGCGCCACCGACCATGACCGATTTAGATGTAAATATCATGTCAAATTGTTTCATGAATGTGTGAAAGAATGAGTTGTACATGTCATTAGGGCCCTTATCAGTTGTTAAAAGACTATTCAGTGTTTGAAAAAATGAAATTAATTTATTTTTGTTTACATTCCCTCTATTTCCTATAAGAATAAGCAAAGTTGTGTCAATATCAATATTTCTGTCCTTAATAATTTGATTTTGGATATTTTCCAAGCTGCTTAAAGGTAAACAATTGCTGATCACACTATGTCCCTTAGTGTATGAATTCAATATTGAGCCCATATTACTACCAATTTCATCGCAGTACATAATTATGTCAGGTTTATGTTTATATGTCAATGTGTTAGTACTGTCATTATTTACTGTAGGAAGTGTAGGAACACTATGCGCAGGAATACTCAGTGTAGGAACACTGAGTGCACTGAGTGCAGGAACACTAACACACAGGCTCTGCTTCAGTCCGCTGGTGGCCGGACAGACACTCATGGTTTGGCAGACACATGTGTGATTGTCCGCCAGTGACTGAAACAGCTCTAAATTATAGTTGAGCTGCCCTATTAGGTCATCCATACCTAAAGAATACTCAGCTATAATTTTTTTCGAGTTCTCTTGCAAATTATTTAATGTTTGTATCGACTCCTCCAAATTCTGTATTTTTAATTGTAACATTTGTGTGTCAGTGTCATACTTTAAATTATTATTTCCTAACATATTGGCATATTCATTAAGTTTATCAACTAGTTTTAAATTTATTTTATTTAATATCAATTTTGTTGTATACCGTTTATTTTGTGTTAACAACCTTTGAGATTTTCTTATATATCTATTTAATTTAATGTGTTTTTTTAGTTTATTCCTGCTACAACTACTTAACCTTGTTGTGGTGGAAATGTCATTAGTTAAATCTATGGTAACCACAGGATTGTCGTTTGAAGCAGGAATCAACTGAGGGTCACTCGCTACCAATTCCTCAAATAATGATTGAGTGTGTACCTCTGCAGTGTTTTGGTTGGCCTCTTGAAGCTCGTAGATCTGTTCGTGGGCATCATGCAGCGCTCTCTCCAGGGAGTCGACGTCCTTCAAGGCCTGCTCGTACAGTTCGGTACACTCAGAGAACTTTTCCACTGTTTCTTGGAGCTTGACCCGTTCCATGTTTATATCATTATACTCACTTTCTAGTAAAGAGAGTTCCTTTTTTAACTTATCCCTACTTTCTAGAATTGGTAGTAGTTCCCTCTCACTGTCCTCTCTCTCACTGAGTAATTGGGCACACAATTCCTTGGATTTTTTCAACTCTAACAACGTTATTTGAAGTTTGTCATTTTGTTGCTGACGCGCAGCGACAGCAGCTGCCCTTCGGGTCATCATTATTACAAGGCTTTGATTAATAAAGATCGTAAAAAACAAGAAATTGTTTGTCCAAGGAATGCAAGTTTACTTACGTGAATATAGTAACGTTACTAGTGTCTACACTGCACTATAATTATGTAATTTAATCCAGCGGCTACCACAGGCAGTATTTATAGTAAATAGTGCCTAAACCAAGCCGACAAGTATAAGATGCAGACACCGAATTCAAATTTATAACCTATAACGGTTACAAATTGAATATGTTTCGGAACACTATTATACGTCACTAAAACACTAGAAATATATCACTAAGATAATATTTGACTTGTAAACTGTCTATTTAATAACAGTTAAGCTTAAATATACAATCAATATAATTAAAATAAGAATATTTTATATGGACATAGCGAGATCAGCTGCTTATTCTTTGACAGCCAGTGTTGCCAGTTCCAGCATAATGACAGCGTCAAACCACATGGAAGAAATTACGCCAAAACTAATGCGTTATGCGACAGGGTTCCATAGTGGCATAAAAATTCAAGTCCTTGACTGTACAGCAATACAGGTAAAGCATTTTTTTTGTACCCGATTTTATATTACAACTTGGTCCCTTGGAACCCTAAAAAGGACAAAAAAGCTATTTCGCGGAATGTTTTGATTCTTACTAGTATTTAGACAACACATATGTGTACCCTAAACAATAAAAAAATTAACACCATTGGACGTTATTTTCGTCACAAAAGCCATATTTTCATAACTCGGGCCACGAGTGCGACTAAACGTTAACTTAGCATAATCGCACGTCAATCGCTCTCGTAAAATTATCGGGGGCCTTATTGAAAGCATTTCCATACGCGGGACGTGCTTGACATATTGTAGCAACGAGCGGTTTGATGTGATGGCCTTCTTTCCGTTCCTCGTTTAAGCTTCGGAATCTCATTCAGCTTTTAAAATAACAACAAATGACGACATCCATTGGCTTTATTCTACTCGGTAAAACTATATTGCTTTTGTTTATTGTTTTTAACTCGACAACCTTTACTGTCATGTAAATAAGAGCTACCATAACGTTGACAATGTCAAAAGAAATTAAGTAAAGCAGAATAGAGCCCCAGTTACTTATGCAATCAGGGGACAATTTAAAGTTTTAGTGTCACGTCACCCTTGCCACACTTGTTTTATGGGAAATAGACAACGATGAATATATTTTTTTCTACTCGCGTACTATAAACCGCTAGTATTGATATCGTTAACGGTATCAGAATGCCATCTATAGCGTTAGCGAAGCGTGAAAACAATTCTATAATGAGCGTTGCCGTGGTAACAACCGTTCTATAATAATTACTGAATAAACATCTTTTATCTTGTTTATAATAAAAAAATGTGATTCTCTCCGTATTCAATTGATCTAGTAAACAAGCGTTCATATTTCGTATTTTATTACAACTTGCTTTAAAAAATCTTTTTTGTAAATCTATTATGCACGTAAAGGAAAATTGTAGCGTCTTCAATGCACAACGGCGCGCTCCGCGCCTTTCAAATTGACGTTGCACGACTGCGTCAATGTTTGTAAAATGAGGTAGCGGGGCCTTGTGGCTTAAAATAAACTGTAATACCTAACCTAACTAACTATGTTTCATAATAGTTTTAGCTTGCTCATGTCTCACCACATTAAAGTGTAATGAAATGCGTATAACAAACTAACTTAAACCTGGGCCCATTCCTTCAGACCGTACACCTTTTGTATATTATTTTTCGGATCATCAGTACAATGAATCAATATAAAATGAAGGTTAAAAATAAACCCTTTATGGGTGTACAGAATCGTCAACATAAAAAGTGTATTCACAAACTCCACGCTCTCGCAAGATTCGATAAACGCAGCGCTGAGCGCTGTAATCGGGGTGGAACATATTAACATAAAATAACAAAGGCTAATTAAGGCTGGTCGTTTTCCTGCATTACATTAACCAGTGGCGCTATCATATACACTGATTTCAAACTTTGCATCACTGTTTTAATATATATACGTATTTTAATAAGTTATATAGATAGTAGGGGTTGGTAGAACCTTAGAAGTATTTATAATAATGATGTTCTTCTGTAATGTGTACGACGTGGGTATCTTATCTTATCTTACAAATGGGCCCTTTCGGATACACTTCGACCCTTTAGGATCTTTTGTGCAATTACCCTCTTACACACTCAGCTGTTCGAATGTGCAGGTTTCCTCACGATGTTTTTCCTTCACCGTAAGAGCGTCGGGTAATGCACTTAAGTTAGAAAAACTCATTGGTACATGGTGATCGCGGGGGTTCGAACTCGGTCCTTACGATCACGGGTCGACCCCCTAAGCCACCGACGCTCTTGTACGACGTGGGTAGCAAATATGAGTCAATAATATGTGCAAAATACACATCCTCTCAAGTAAGGCTAGTACGACAAATAACTCGCCGTCAAACTTGCCTGATATAAGTACTCATATGTAGTAATATCTAGATAGTAGGAGTGCAAGAACGAACAAAGTGTCACATCTAAAAGCGATACGATTCTTATATTTGACACACCACATTTGTTTCGAATCCGACTCTTACGCAGAGTGGAAAGGGTTAACCGCATGTACCAACAGCATTTTGTACTCCTCGTATAGTTAAATATTGCTTGATACAAGAGTTGGGTTAGCCTGCACATAAAGCACCCAAGCCACCCTTGCTTCGCTTCGGTTCGAACAACATGAAATATTAGTTGGAGGCAATGTAGCTTCCTATTGGTAATATAAAAAAAGGTTTAGAAGTTCAAGAGACTAATACACAATGCCAATGCCAATGTTTATAATATTAGTATTAATAACAAATCAAAACAATTGAGATAAATTACTGAAGCAATGAATATAATAATTCTAATTTAATACTTCCAGATCACATAAAAATACTTCCGTAAATACCACAAATAGTTAACTTGTGGATGCGGCCTAAGAAATGAGTCTTAATCAAAACAATTAAGAACCGCGTTTCTCAAAGCTTGGTGGATGTTGGTAAACATTGGCAGAGGCTGGCAGAGCTCGGCAGACGCCGGCGGAGGAGGCGGAGGCTGGCGGAGGCCGTATGCAGATGTCTGTTTGTCCAGTCATTACCGCCGTGGATGTTTGCCGGGGGCGCCCGGCGGTCGCTGCAGATCGCTTATGTCCCAAATAATATAGCAGAGCGATTTAGTTTTTATCGGTAAAGAGACAAGCCAACATTGTAAAGGAGAGAAAAGTCGCCTTAAAACAGGGCTTCTATTCCCGGCGGTAAAAACCATATCGTATTTGACCTGTTACGGTATTTTTTTGATGTCAGTTGCCATTACTGTCAAGTGAATAAGAGCTGTCAAAACGTTGACAATACGATAACAGATCAAGAACGATATTGTTTTTACCGTGCTGAATAGAGGCCCAGGTTGCACTTTACCTGCCTTATCAACATACGCGTATACTATTTTATATTTATTTGTCGCGGGGAAATGATAAAACGTTAGATTATATCAAATCCCAAAGGGATATCTATGATAAATTCAATACAGATGTTAAAATGACAACTTTATCCTACATAAAAGAAGTGATTTATCAAAATCCTGAGTGATTTTGATAAAGTCCCGCTAGACGAGTTTAGGGATTTTATCACTACTAGAATCTGTAGTGGATAATTATCATATCCGTTACGGATTTGATCAAATCCAACATGTAAAGATTTCCCTGCGACATATACATGTCAAATACACGACACGTTTATTGACGTCGTGTTTGACATGCATTACTGTTAACTCACTATGAACGTAAGAAACATCAAAGTCAAATGTTTGCGTTTGTCGTGATTTCTAGATTAAATTTGGCTTCATACAATCTTTGTATAAATAACGTTTAAAAGTTATCCTGGATTCAGATTGAATTTACTCTAACTTTAAGAAAGAATAAAGGAGGCCCACTGTCCCATTAGAGGATAGGTTTAATGCAGGAGTTTTCCATTATCAACACAGACAGCATTATAAAACTAAGTGTGGTAATTATGGATATCGTTAACCCTAGAATATTTTTATCACTAAAACACATGTCACTCTATACTTAGACTCCAAAATATTGACTGATACATCAGTTAAACTTAGTCCATGTCCATTTCGAATTCGACGTCGAATGCGTAAGAAAACTCAATTAGACTTGAACCACGGTAGCATTCAGCCAGCGACTTGTTTGGCCTATCTTCTTCAAAATACAAAGGAAGATCTTACGGCTTCTCTATGTTCAATTATCTTCTACATTTGTGCCATTTACAACAAATTAGAAACGAATGCTAAGGGACGATTCGATCAAACTGGAATAAGACTTAATCCGAGATTAGTCCATACAAATTCGGCGTTTAATCTTGGTATAAGACCTTATTCCAGTTTGGTCGAATCCGCCCTAAGTATTAGACGGACCGAATCTTTTTTTCCCACTAACATTTTATGACAAGAAAAACAGTCTCATGACTTTTCACTACATATTAATAGATCTAAATAATCCATCTACTTACTTGACGTCTATAAGTACTCGTACTTCCAAACTGGACAGCCTGAAAAGACATATTTCATCTATCTCGTGTGTTTGAGTAACAAGAAAAGAGTTCATATCTCAAACTATTTTAAAAGAACTTCTACCTTAAGTTTTCACATTAAGCCCCCATTTTAAAAGTAACGGGTTAATCCATCACACCCTTCTCACTTGCACCTCGCAAAGCCATTATGTATGCATCACGGGTCCCCATTTTTGCATTTGTAATACGAATCATTGTGTAATTATTCACTCGTTACATCGGATAGACCGCGGCAGCGCAGATGGATTAGCTCGCTGAAATACGGGCTGCATTCATCTTGCAGGTTTTTGCATATCTGCTGTGCGCTCCTATGGTGCATTTTGGTCTCGAAAGTTTGTACAAATTGCTTTTTTTTTTCAATTTGGTCTATTAAAACCGGATAAGTGCGATTAAGTCGGATTAGACAAACGTTCAATTACCGATTTTCGCTTTGCAAAAAAGCACCGTCCGATTTCAAGAAAATACTTTAGGTTATTTATTAGAACACACAATAGTAGTAATTAGGGTGCCACTGTACTTCCGGCGTACGCTCGAGGCAATCTTAACTTAACGTATTGTTGATATCAAGAAAATGTGTATGGCGATTGGAGTTAGCGCCCCGTGCCCGTAATTAGTACTATAATTTTATAGCACGTTAACATTGACGTTGACTTTCGTATCGTTATCGAATAGTGAAAGAAAAGTGTACATAAAATAATGTATGGAAACGAAAGTCTGTTTCAGGGGTTCGTGCTATGGATGGATTCAGAACAGATTTTCAAATAGTAAAAATGTAAAAATTGGAATGTCACGAGCATTTACTACTTCTCTTTTACTACTCGGTGACAATAGCCTAGAGATACAGTTATGATATTGTGTAAATAATGTCCACCGTATGCCCCGCCAGTTAGCTGATATATTGTATCTTTCATAGTTCTCTAATCTTTGTAAAGCCCTTAGCTATTTTACTGGTTGCGTTATGACTACTTATTTCTTACTACTATTTAATTCCTCGGTGCGATTCCGGTGTGAGGAACACATCACAAAGCGGAAACAGCGAGAACAGAGCTTAAGGTTTGTTTGTTTGTCACCCTCTCGTGCAAAAATAATACTGATTTAGGTACTCAGGGGTAGATAAAGTTGCAGATCAAGGCACTGGCGACGCGCCAACCGACACTTTAAGACGGACAAAAATACGAGCACTTGCTAGCGCGTGTGCGGCGCGAGACCCCACCTCGTTACTTAATGCGCTTGTAAATTTCCACAATAACCGCAGCTGCATTTTTCCTATATTTTACCCTTTATACGTATTTATTGACCGCACCCTCACGCACGTAAATCTCAAGAGTATCTGGATTTACCGTAGCAAACAAACTGCGCGTCTAGTGCGCTCTGAAAAGATTTGGCTCTCTCTTCAACATAAAGTCACGTTTTATGGTGTCGCGTAATTTTAATAAAGACTTGTATAACTCAATGGTTCAACGTCTCTGCGATGTCTGTAGCATTTTTAAGACAAAGAGAATGTAAAAGCAATCTAAGCATAACGAGAAATCGTGCCAATTTGCGGTGACTACGACATAACAGTTGTAATTTACCGATAGCTATTCAGCTCATTCAAAAACAGGTAACCAATGAAACCGGCAAATCAACCGATTAAAAAACAGAACGTGTAGCAAATATTGTTGGAATCGCTTGAAAATACCGAAACACGAAGCGTATAAATGCTTAGGGCATTTCTGTATGCGAGCTCCGTGCAAGGGCGTACTTGAATAACTTAGGTTTGTTTGCATAAAAACTCGAATCTCCGAAATGCCAGTTTAGCCGCGCCGGGTACGGGGCCCAGTCATTTGCATAGAATAACAAGCGCAAGCTTGCGGCCAGCGGCGGCGTAAAGAGCTCTTGTCCGGAATCTGCGCGAACGCCATTTGGTAGACCCAATCATTGGCGCGCGCTGAGTGCCTCCCCGCGCCCGGCGCCCGGCGCCCCGCGCGCCGCGCTGTACTGTCTGCGGGCTGCATCTAATAATCCTTAACACTCGATGCTTAATGGAATGCGTCTAAAGGCGCCCCGGCTGGAATAGAACGGACAAGTGCATGCTCGTCGCTCCTGGCTCCGCTTTTATTTTCAAAACAGACAAAGTTACGTTTTAATTTAAAGCCTTACTGAACTTTACAAAGATTTACATAAATCAAACACATTTACATTATTATTTTGCACGAGTCGAAAAATTACGTTCGAAATAAGAATTCCATATTTCATTAGTCTGAGGCAAACTTTGTTTTTTGCTGCCCTCGGAATTTCTTTGCCGGGAAAATGGAATTTTCTAAAATTTGTTCTTAGTTTGCATACTCGCTCCTAAAATTTAAATTTTCTCGATTCAGCAAGTTCCCTCTATTTTGACGAGACAGCGAGCGCGGCGAGCGCGGCTAGCGCCTACGGAGCGGCGCGGCTCGCAGAAGCCCAGCGCGTAGGCCTCTGTTTAACATAATTTGCTTTGCTGAAAAACATCTCACACGGCGCCGGTATTGTCCGTCAGCACATTAATTATGGATTCAGCGTCCACCCGTAATCTCTTTCTCCCTGCATTTGGGGCAAATAAATTAACGTTAACTGTACCATTTGAAATGAAACACGGCAATGCGTACCCATCCGTACATTCGGAAGAAGACCGTATTCGCGTCGGATTAAAATGAAAACAAAAAACTGGAACATTTTAAGCGGAAAAAGCGTTGTTTTGAAAATAAACAGGGTGGTGCTATCAGTTGTCGACAGTCGAGCGACTTGGCGTGAGATTTAATAAAAGCGGTTTACTGTGCCGGTGCCCAGTCGCGGCCTTATCGGTGTATGGAGCCGCTCAAGAGTGAATTATGTGAGGTGGCACGCGGAAAGATGAAAATTAATGAGCTAAGAGTGAGTGCGCCGGGAACTCCGTTTAATGCTGTTTGATTCTTTTAGCTTTTTTAGCGGAGTGCAGTGCGGGTGCTGAATTAATGGCAAGTCGTTTGGCGCAGTTTTTCAGTAGCGCCCCGCTCCTAAATGAGCGCTCTTTAACTGAGACACTGTTGTGCTCAACTGCTCTTTAATTTTGCCTAATACTTTTACTGCACTTCAGATGATTTTGAAAAGTTCACGCGAATGTAAGCCGCTGCGTTTGCGTTTCGGTAAAATTGGGCATTTTTCCGTTTACTGAGATAAATCTACTTGGAAGAGTTAACTAAAATCATACATCAATGATTAATAATAATAATAAACAACGAAAGTTCTGCAACATGACTACAAAAGATTACTTACTCGTACTTGTGTTTCCATTGTTTTTTTTACGCTTTAATTACCGCGTAACAAGACACCATACCCGTATATGCAGCTCCATTGCCAACGACTCTTCAATAAACACAAAATATGCGGAATTAAGTGGATCAAAATAATTTCATGAAAGTATCTACTTTGCTTTATCTTTCTTTTCACCTTCGTAATATTAATTCTACGAAACGATATCACCTTGCATCGCTTAAATAGGTCATCTTTAAGCGTATCTAATCCTAGATCTGTAGTTTTAAAATGCCTAACTGACCTGACCAAAAGGTTGCCACCATGTTTTTTTAGCCGTAACGGTAACGCGAAGCAGTAATCTTTATAATATCTTCCTGGAATATATTCGCCGAGTCTCAGCCAGTGCGATTTTAATATGAAATTTATTACGGCCACGTCAGCACCGATTTAGACTAATTAAACGTTTCAAGCTTAATAGGGTTTCGGCGCGTTTAACTCGTATTCTATACCTCTATAAGACACCTTAATTTACGGGCACCGGGCTCGGCAATAAATGTAAAATCTCAAATCCATTAGGGCCAAGTTTTGATATTAAGCACGTAGGTACCTTAATTTTGTTGATGGAAAACTTGACTCGCGCCCAAACTTCTTGAGAAAAGTTTTTTTTTAAACCGTGAGGTTGAAGAGGCTAATGAAGACGGAACTCAATTTCCCGGGCGCCGGGCAGACAGGTAAAGAATTTCTACTTTGGGAATATAGAAATGTGTAGTGGAGGCGTTATTGATTGGTTCATTGAAGGAACCCAATTTAAGAGGTGGACGCAGACGGAGCCTGGGGGCATAAGGCGGCACTTGCTCTGAAATACCGCCTTTATCTGCCCCCGGCTACTACGTATTTACTGTGAATGCGATACTTAATAAGATGTATTTGTGATTCTTTTTACATTTTGCAAAACTTTTTTATTACATACAAATACACAACATAGGTATTTCTCTAGTTTCATTAGCTTTAGTAAATATCGGCTTTAGCCAAACTCTCTAATGTTTTCGCTAAACGCACATCGTGGAAAAATATATAGTTAAGAAAGTATGTGACTCACCAAAGGGTTGCGGTCATTACCTCTAGTGTTAGAGCAAACACAACAATAGTTCAGAACAAAATTGACGCATACCGCCGCATCACTCACCATACTGGTTTATATGAATGTCAGAATCAATCATTGTCATACGTTTGTGCTTACACTTATGTATGCAAAAGCACGGCTCAAGTAGTTACATTACAGAGAAATCTTCATATCTTAACACCTTGAAGAAGTAGGTGGAACTGTTCTTAACACCAAAACAAGACCAAGTCGTACTGTAGTCGTTTGAGCCACTGAGATGGCTACCAGAAGTGGCCGGCAATATTAAGGGTCTGCTGGGCCTCCTGGTGGAACAGGGTTAGCAATAGAGATATACCATCGATCTCTTCAGACAAAATAGGAGCATAAATTAAGTCGCCAGTTGCGGATAATCAGGCTGATCTAAGTTATTACCTATAACCAAGCCAATGAGTTATCGACGGATCTCCTCGGCTGACTGACGACGCCTCATCGCCTCTGAAGCTAAACGAATGTGCCTGTAACTTCGCACAATATTTCCGAATTCCATTCCGTTTTTACCGCGTCGCCGACAATTGCAGATTATTATGTTTGTTCGACGTATTTCCAATGTTTTCTGGTGACCTCAAAAGAATTGTTTTTTTGGTTAGTATCAGATGTTTCTTTCAATTATATTTGTGGAATCTCATTGATCACTATTTCCTCGGAAATTGTTTTCCTGTCCAGGTCAAAAAATATGCGCTTATTTGGGCATCTTCATTTTACAAATGTTCATTTCAAATTATTTTCTTTTTATTCTGTTTACGTCGTCGGACCAATTTACTTTCTTCTTTGTAGGTAATATTTGGGACTAAGTCAATTTGTGTAAGATTGTCCTGTGACATTCATTTATTTTTGTACCCCTGCTAGAACTATTGATAAATTAGGAAACGTAAATTTCCTTTAACCAGGGGGCGGCTGTTATAACAGTGGTGATCATGCCGTGTTTAACGATACAGACAATCATAATAAAATTCTAATCTGGAACTTCATAGGTACAGTGTATTGTCAGTTAATATCATTTGTTATAAAACTAATTCGCAGTGTATGACCGCTTTTCCCTTCCAGTAATATATTAATTTTATGAATTATGCTCGTTATTTAACACAGAGCCGGCCGCCCGAACAATTTGTATCCTGGCTTCAGTTGGAAAAATTGAACCCTCTCTTAAAATGATAAATAGGCGCGGCTTAACGGCGATATAATCTCCAAATAATTTATGAAGACAAGCGTTTTAGTACCGAAATTAGCGTTAAAAAAATAATTACGCCGAAATGATCA